>CM066033.1:1359343878-1360787025 GCA_033557465.1 Ichthyophis bannanicus
TGATTGGACGCTGGGAAGCGTTCCCGCACAGGCTCCGTTGGTACCGACGTACCCATATGTGAAGACTTCTTCCTGCTGTTCCCAGAGATCACCTGCTACAGGTAAGTAACTGTGCTTTTCATTCCTTGAGGCCTGATATTAGTCCTATAAGTCAGCCATTTTGCATGACAAGTTTTTACTTTTTGGTGCTTTGAAAAAAAAAAAGCATTATGCAACTTGGGGCAACTTGGTTGGGGCAAGGTACTTCAGGCCGGAAGGTCGGGGGTTCAAATCCCACTAGAGGACAGCAACCTTGGGCCGGAAGGACTGGGGTTTCTAGTCCCACAGATGCTCCTTGTGGTCTTGGGCAAGCCACTTAACCCTCCATAGCCCATGTTCCCTGTAAGTATTAGTGTATGTGTCTCATATCCCCACGTGTTAAATGTATCCCCCAGTTGTGTCGTGACCGCTTTGATTGAAGGATAAGGCGGTATACAAAAACTGTCTAAATAAATAAACTTAAATCTTTGCTTTGTGCATCAGATTTGTTTGTTTTTTAATTTTGACAGCTTTCCCCTCTTTCTTCTGTGTGGGTCTGGGCTGAGGCCTGGATGCAGTGGTGGTTGTGGCTTCTCAGCTCAGCTCCAGATTGGCGGTGCCACCTTGATGAGCACCAGGTGCCAAATTTTAGGTAGCCTGGCCCCTAGGCTTTTTGCTTTTTATTCTAATGATGTACTTTTATGCCCTCCCTAGCTGTCAGAATCTAGGTGTGACTGCCTAATGGTTGGGCTGGCCCTGGCTGCAACCTTCAAAGCACAAATGAGAAGTATGTAATTTTTCTGAGAGTATTGGCGTGAAGTTGGTGTTTTAGGAAGTACCTGCAGGTTTTGTTCTAATGCAAATGGTTAGAAAATTGCCCTTTTATGGGTTTTATGTCATAACAGGGCATCTACGAGGTATATAGAATGTCCAGAAATGTGCATATTTTACAAAGGCAGCCCCATAGTGACCACGCACATGGTTGCTCTGAAGAAGGTGTACATGTGTCTTTTTTATAAGTTCTCGGACTTTCACTGGCTTCTCAATATGGTCATTGGGCCTAAACGTTTGCTTGTTGCTGCTGTAGGTTTCTCTAATCCCACTTAAACCTTTAAAGCCTGCCATGCTGTAGTTTTTTGCAGAACAGACACTCCTAATTTCAGTTGGTGCCTTTCTGTGTAGCACAGTGCTGACACTGTGCTACCTGGACAAGGTGGTATATTTCTTTTTCTCCAGGAACAAGCAGGAAGTCCATCCTCGCTTATGGGTGACGTCGATGCTGACGGAGCCCGCGCAGAGTATTTCCCCAACTTTCAAAGAAAGCTTTTGGGAATTCTACCACGCATACGTGGTACCCTTCCCACCCATGGGTACCATTTTGCTCAGTCTCCGTTTTTCCGCAGAGCTCTCCAGACATGCGTCTCGTCCCTGGAAAAGGTTTTTCTCTTCTCCAGTACATTTTTGTGCTTTCCGGCAAGCACCGGTTCTCCTCCCACCTCTCAAGCACTGCTGCTTCAGCGGCTGATCTCAGGAATTGTTTTTCCCCTTCTTTTTACCTTAGGGTTTTCGCATCCTTTTTAACCGCTGGCCGCATCAAGGGTCTTCGACGTCACAGGGGTCCTTTTTGCCCCAATGACCACTAGTTTCAGTGCGCGTTCTGAGACCACAGGGACTCCCTGGGCTGCTGCAGTGATTCCCAAGAGCCAGATGCCTCGTGAGGATCCTTGGCGAGGGTCTCAATCTCCTTCCCATTCCTCGGGTGTGAGATCATACCAGGCAAGCACCTCCGGCTCCGGCCCCAGCCAGGTTCTGGCATCGGGGGCCTGGCGCAGGTCATCGACCCACCTTGAACTGTCCGATCTCGAGTCCTCCACGGACTATTCGGAGTGCCAATCTGATGGCAACACGTCCATGGAGATTCGGACCCACCGAGACCTCCCTTCGGACCCATCCCCGCTGACCCAGAGGCGGCAGCCCCCCCCTCCCGAGAACACCTCTTTTTTCCTCGAGTTTGTCCAGGATATGGCGTGAGCTCTCGCTCTTACCACTGAGTCAGAAGGAGGATCCTCGATCGGAGGAGCTTGATATCCTCCAATATGAGGCGCCGCCAAAGGATACCCTCACGGTTCTGGTACCCTCCATTCTTAACCGTCTCTTTCTCTGCATGTGGGAGACCTCGGTTTCTGTCTCGATCGTCAGCTGATGCTTGGACTCCATGTACAGGGTCCAGCGGGGACCGGTGTTTCGGAAGGGGCAGCTTCACCACATCTCTATGGTCGTCGAGTTGGCCATGGGCAAGCAGAAGAGCCCAAAGACCCACTCCTCAGTCCCTCCTGGCAGGGAGTCTCGTGCCCTCGATGCCCTCTGACGCAAATGTTACCAGGGCTCTATGCTAGCCTGCCGCATCTAAGTATACCAACTCTATACTGGTATGTTCCTCTGGGACCTTACCAAGGAACTCGGAGGATTTGCGGCCGGCCTCGACAGGGACCACCTCTGGCGCTTCCAGGCACTCTGTCGGTGAGTGCTCCAAATATCTGTCTTGAGCCACTTATGACTGCTTTGAGTCCTCCACAAGAGTGGTGGTGGTGGCTGGCATCAGCGCCTGCCAGCAGGCTTGGTTCCAGTTCTCAGACCTGGAGCAGTGGGTTCAGGAGAAGCTCCTCGATGTCCCTTGCCTTGGGGAGCAACTCTTTGGCAAGCCTGTGGAGGATAAAGTGTCTGAAATTGAGACCGAGTATGTCACCCGTACTTGACTCTCTAGGAAGACCTCTACCCTTCCTAGAAAGAAGCCGCAAGGGAAGAAGCCCTTCTTTCACCGGAAGGGCCAACCCTATAGGGGGTACCCCCATACCTGGCCACGCCAGCCCTGCTGCAGAGCGGTCAGGGTAAGGGCACTGGCCAGGGACCTTGCAAGCCCAAGGGCCCGAAGAACCAGTCGCCAGCCCCAGCCCAGCCGGGCTTGGGGTTTTGATGCCTTGGCATAGCCTTTTGACCTCTGGACGACCAGCTGCTGACCGGGGAACAGCTGGTCCAATTCGCCCGCAATTCGACTTGTGGGTTCTCTAGGTAGTCAAGCAGGGTTACCTCCTCCACCCAGACCAGCTACCTCCCCCCATACTTTCCCAGGGAGCCTTAATGCCTCCCCTGCACCAGGCCCTGCTAATTCAGAAACTAACAGGCCTCCTCAGGGATGGGGCGGTGGAGCCTGTGCCGCCTCACCTAAGAGGAAAAGGATTCTACTCCAGATACTTCCTCGTCCCGAAAGAACAGGAGGGCTCAAACCCATCCTCAACCTGAGGGACCTGAACAAATTCCTGGTGCGGGAGAAGTTCAAGATGCTCTCCCTTGGAACACTGCTTCCCTACCTCCAGCAGGGTGATTGGCTATGCTCCTTGGACTTAAAGGATGCTTACACTCACATCATCATCCATCCCAACCACAAACAGTATCTGCGGTTTGTGGTCGGGGGCGATCACTATCAGAAACAGGGTACTCCTCTTCAGCTTCACCTCCGCACCGCAGGTCTTCACCAAATGGAGTGGAGGAGTAGCCTAATGGTTAAGAACACTGGACCCTGTTTAATGTACATTGAAACTTAAACTTGGTAATGTAAACCGCTTTGATTGAAATGATAAAGCGGTATATAAAACCTGTTAAATAAATAAGTGTCTCGCAGTGGTGGCGGCTTCCTTTGTCTCCAAGGAGCCTTTGTCTACCCTTACCTCGACGACTGGCTCGTGAAAGGAGACACTGTCTTGGAGACCCTACAGGCCACCGGTCACACTTTCTGATTTCTGCAGCACCTGGGATTCGTAGTAAACCACTCAAAATACCACCTCACTCCAGTGCAATCTCTGGAGTTCATAGGGTCTCGCCTGGACATGCTCCATGCCAAGACTTTCCTTCCCCAGGACAGGGCAGACTGCCTCATGTCCTTGGCAACCAATGCGCGGAGCCACCGCACAGTATCGGCTCGATCGATGCCTCGCCTCCTGGGCCACGTGGCCTCCATGGTCCATGTCGTGCCCAACGCCCATCTCCACATGCGAGCAACACAGTTGTTCCTCCGCGTCCAGTAGGCCCAGGCTACGGGCTGGTTCTGGGACTCCATCTCGGTGTCCTCTCGACTGGCAGAGTCCTTGGTCTGGTTGCAGGATGCACAACACCTGCTCCGGGGCATGCCCTTAGAGACCCCAACCCTCCTAGAAGATTCTGACAATGGATTCTTCCTTCTTGGGCTGTGAGGCCCATTGCAAGGAGCTGTGCACCCAAGGGTCCTGGTCTCTTGAGGAGAGTCTGCAGCAGATCAATCTGCTGGAGCTCCGAGTCGCCATCCTTGCACTGAAGGCATTCTGGCACTGCCTGCAGCACCAAGCGATGTTTGTGCTGGAGGACAATCAAATCACTACGATTTATCTGAGCAAACAAGTTGGCGCCAGCTCCCACTGCCTCTGCCAGGAGGCGGTGGCCCTTTGCTCGTACGCGATAAGCCAGGACATCCTCCTCAAGGCCGTCTATCTCCTGGGCCAGGACAATTCCTTGGCAGACCGGCTGAGCAGAGTCCTCTAACTGCACGAGTGGCATCTGAACCCCGAGACAGCGCAGCTGCTATTCCAGCTCTGGGGCACCCCAGAACTAGATCTCTTCGCCAGCCCGTCCAACACTCAGCTTCCCCGGTTCTGCGGCCCCTACCCACACCCGGCTCAGGTGGCTCAGGACGCCTTCCTCCTCTCGTGGGCAGCGGGTCTGTTATATGCTTTCCCTCCTATGCCACTGATAGCACAGATCTTCTTCAAGGTTCAGCGGGACAAGGCTTTGGTAATCCTTGTGGCCCAGGCAGCCAAGGCTCCTCCTGCTGCTCCTTCTCTCGACACAACCCCCAGTTCCTCTTGGGAATTCACTGGGGCTCCTAATGCAGAAGGGGAGCTTGCTCCTCCACCCCAATCTGGGGTCTCTGCCCCTCGCAGCTTGGCTGCTGAACGGGTCGCCTTTTCACCCTTTCACCTTTCCAGGGAGGTCGAAGAAATCCTACTGGCCTCTTGTAAAGACTCCATGAGATGGGCTTACGCCTTCAAGTGGTGCAGATTTTGGGTGTGGTGCATGGAGCAATGCGTGAACCCATTATCCTGCCCGGTACACTCGGTCCTGCAATACTTGCACCATCTCTCACAGTCTGATCTAAAGTCTAACTCGGTCAGGGCTCACCTGAGCGTGATCTCGGCGAACCATCACCCCATCGAGGGCAAACCCCTCTCAGGGCAACCTCTCATCTCCTGCTTCATGTGGGCTTGCTCCTCTCTAAGCCCTCTATCCGCCTGCCTCCAGCGGAATGAGACCTCAGCGTGGTCCTCATGCAGCTGATCAAGCTGCCTTTCGAGCTCCTGGCTATCTGCTCCTTGCAGCACTTGTCCTGGAATGTCATCTTTTTGGTGGCTCTCACCTCTGCCTGCAGAGCTAACGAGCTTCAAGCCCTGATGGCGGAGGCCCCTTACACCAGGTTTTACAAGAACAGGGTGGTTCTTCGCACCCTCAACCAGGAGGTGGTGTTACCCACTTTCTTCCGAGACCCCATGCCGACTCTGCTTTGGCTGTTCTCCATACCCTGGACTGCAAAAGGGCCCTATCTCCAGGAACAAGCAGGAATGAGTCTTCACATATGGGTACGTCGGTACCGACGGAGCCTGCACGGGAATGCTGCCCAGCTTCCAATCAGAAAGCTTTTGGCAGCATCCCTCGCGCCTGCGCAGTGACTTCCCGCCTTCTCCACAGCCTCTCTTCAGTTTTCGTTTTTTCCGCGGAGCCGGCAGGACGTCCTCCTGTCACCGCAGAAACCTTTCTTTTTAATTACTTTAATTACTTTAGTTTTTTTGTTTTCTTGTGGTCGCGGCTGTATTTCCCGCTCCCACCGGTACCGCCGGTGGATTTTTGACTAAATTCTGAAAGACTTTTTCTTCAGTTTTTGCCTTAACTTTTTGGGCCTACTAGGCCTTTTCATTATGGAGCCTTCTTTTCCTAAGAAGTGCATTCAATGTGGAAACACCTGTTTCTTTTTAGACACCAATAGTTGGTGTCTCAACTGTGTGGGTCCTGACCCTTTTCCCGCTGACTTGTCCGGGGATAATTTTGTGAGAAAACCTTCAGTTTTTCGAGTTTCCCTCGATACCGTTTTTTCCTCGGCAATGAGGGTACCCGGTTTCTCTACTTCAAAGGATCAGGTAACCCAAAAACAGTCTGTTAAGACTAGTCAATGCTTGAGTGGTATGTCCCATGCCCAGCATGGTGACAGCTCCGGCCTTACCCTTAAGAATCCATTGGCATTACCCCTGCGGGAGTCTTCGGGCTCCAAAGCGTTAAAGGGGTTTCAGGATGTTCCTGGGGCTCACCCCTCACAGAACATGCCTGAGCCATGCGCGGGGGTGGTATCCGCTTCGAGCGGTACCGAGCCTCCAGCATCGGCACCGGTGTCGAGTATTCCACTCTTCACCAGGGATCGTCATCGGGCATCCTCGGTACCTTCGGGACCGATCGATACGCACCGCATTGACTTCCCTCAATCTCAGCCATGCTATGGGTCGGTACCGGCGTCGATCGGTTCCGCTACCCTGGCATCGGCATTGAGATGGACCGCCCTTGCAAGAGGTGCTCATTGGGTATCCTCGGTACCGTCGGTATCGATCAATGTAACCCAGGCTGCCTTGGTGGTATCGGCATTGCCGATACTGCCACTGGCGTGGGAACCCTCGCGGCATGCATCGATAGCCTCGCTTCCTCCGATGCCAAGTCTTCAGCCACTATCTAGTCTCGAGGACTGCGTATCGACGCGTCCCGGAACCGACTCCTGTCGTTTCCAGATAGGCAGTTCCGAAGATCATAGCCATAACTCCCTCATGATCTCGGTACCACAGCAGCAGTTCCCGATGGCTACTTCATCTGCTAGTCCTCTATCAGTATCGATGCCTGTTCTTGCACCGATACCTAGTTTGGAACCTATACCTGGCATTGGTGGGGCACCCTGTACGTCCTCTGGTGCTCAGGCTCTTTCTTTAGCCTTACCAGGGATGGTTCCCATAGGAGATCAGGCTTTTCAGGCTTTTCTCCGAGATATGGCAACATTTCTTAATATTTCTATCCCTGGTTGTGATCCTACTCATGGCTCACTGCCACAAATGGAAAATATAAAGTTTCCTTTACATCCTGCTCTGCAGGATCTCCTTCTCAGGGTCTGGAAGTCGCCCTTACGACTTCCTCCAGTTTCTACAGACATTGAGGTTCGGTACCGGGTGCCACCCTCTCCAGGGTTCCAAAAGCCTCAACTTTCTCATCGTTCCCTTGTAGTGGAATCGGCACTGAGGAAAGTTAAGAGCAAGAAGAAGCATTCTTCTTATCCACCGGGTCGTTCTTCAAGAACACTCGATGCTTTTGGTCGTCAGGCCTTCCAAAACCCTATGCTGGCCTCCAGAGTTCTTTCATATATTTTTCACATGAGTCTAACACTCCAGGAGGTCACAGAGAAATTGTCTCTTTTGACCCCTTTTTTACCAGAGCCCAAGGCTACTGATTATTCCTTACTCATCAATCACAGCCGGAATATATCTTAGTTCTTGTCTCATGCTTCTATAGACTCTTTTGAGTCCGTTAGCAGATCCTCTGCTATTGCCATTGCAGCACGTCGCAGAGCCTGGCTTGAAGCTTCAGACTTGAGCAGATGGGCACAAACTATACTGGCTCCATTCTCCTTGTACAGGAGAAGGTCTCTTCAATAAGGAGGCTTTACGTCAGGTTGCTCAATGCTCCACTGACTCTCCTTCCACTAAAAGCCATTCTAAGCCAGCTCCTTCTTCAAAGAGTAGGAAATGTCCTACCAAACCTTCTTTCCCTAAGAAAAGAAAGTTTCATTCATCTCCTGCCCATCATTCGGCTGTACCTAAACAGGGGGCGCCTCAGCCTAGTCTGAAGTCCTCCAGTTCTGGCCAGTCTCAGCATTCCCAGCAACCATAGGGGCCGGGAATTGTAACTTTCACTTCACTTCCACATATTAGAAGTTTATTCACTGTGTTTTTCTTTTCAGTGTACTAACCTGACGGAAAAAAAAAAAAATTTGTTCAGGAACAACACACTTCTCCTCTTCTTACTCTCTAGAAGAGCAGTGACAACTATCCCCTGATAGTTTCTATCCCAACTGAACATTTTTTCCTTCAGTTGACTTACCCTATGGGTACGTCACCCTCCAATCACTTGAGGGGTACTATACTGAACAGCTTCTCTGCCAAGCTCGTTCCCCAGACAGGGAAAAGAGATATCTCCTCTCTTTTCTTGTCTGTTTTTCTTTATTCAGCACAGGACAATCTCTCTGCTGTTCCGTCAGCAGCTCTGCTGGCAGGACTTGCAGTAATTGTATTACTGGGACTTTTTCCAAGTTCCAGTCACTTGTTCAAATTTTTGTCTAGCCTCAGTAGTGATTCCATACTATCTTGGATCCTCCTACTCGTTTAGGCTTTCTCACATTATTCTAACCATCTCCTCTCCTAGGATATGGCAACATACCTGACTTCAGTCAGTTATTTCATAGCTCTCCTGCACAATGCTCTCTGCAGTTTTCAGAGAAGCTTTCTACTATGAGGGCTTTGCTATAGAGCATTGACCTTGTCTCTGAAGTTTCTCTATTAGTACGGAAAAAACTTCTAAACCCTTCCTATGCTCATGAAGGGTCTCCACTAGCCTGGGGTATTAACACGAGATATCAGTTCTTCTGCGTGACACTCCAAGGCTTCTGTTACGCATGCTACCTCTGGGTCCTTCCATAGGTCTCTCTGGTATCTTCCCTGCGTTTCTCCACATCTACCATGTCAGTGTTCTGTGGAACTCCCGCCTTGTTCTTCACAGAATCATATGTTCATCTGTTCTCACGCGAACATCACGATTATCTGGTTAGATTGCTTTTCTGCATCCCTCAATCCATGAAAACAGATTCTCTATACACAAGTGGGTTCACCCTCTTGTAGAGCACAGAATCTTTTTCTTTATATTCCCCATGTATAATTATGGGGCTGGGTGGTAGACATGTATCTTCAACCTGTTGTCTTGTATGTAGCATCTCCATATATGTCGACATACCTATATCATTACCCTGGTGGTGCTAGACCATGCCCCACAAATTTACATATATATTCAGCTATATCATATATAGATATATTTCACCACCCATATCCTAATATACACATCTGGACATATGTATGTATATATATATATGTATATATGTATATGTATATGTATATATATATATGTATATGTATGTTGTTGTTAAGTGCCGTCGAGTCGGAGTCGACTCATGGCGACCCTCTGGATAGCTATCCTAAATTGTGTCCGGTCTTCAGTCAGGCGGCTCATTGTTGACAGACTGGTACCCGTAGCTGCTGTTATTGTAGTGATCCATCTCATTGCTGGCCTTCCTCTTTTGCGTTGACCTTCTATCTTGCCAAGCATGATGTCTTTCTCTAATGATCTCTCTCTTCGCATGATGTGTCCGAAGTATGAAAGTCGAAGTCTTGTCATCTGAGCTTCGAAAGAAAGCTTAGGTTTGATCTCCTCTAGTACCGACTGGTTTGTTCTTCGGGCAGTCCATGGTATACACAGTATTCGCCGCCAGCACCATAATTCAAAGGCATCAATTTTCTTCCTGTCTGTCTTTTTCACTGTCCAGCTTTCACATCCATATGATGTTATTGAAAATACCATGGCTTGAACAAGTCGAATCTTTGTACGGAGAGAGACATCTCTGCTCTTGAGAATCTTATCTAGGTCTTTCATAGCCATTCTGCCAAGAGCAATGCGTCGTCTGATTTCTTGACTGCTTGTTGCTTCTTTATTGATAGTTGATCCAAGTAGGTTAAAGTTGTTCACGATTTCAATTTCTTCTCCTTCAACGATGAACCTGTTGATTATGCCAGTTGTCATGATCTTTGTCTTCTTTACATTAAGGTGCAGGCCCATTTTGAGACTATGTTCTTTGATTGTGAGAAGCAAATGTTTCAGATCATCTTCACTTTCAGCCAGTAATGTGGTATCATCAGCATAGCGAAGGTTGTTGATGAGTCTTCCACCAATCTTCACACCTCTGTGGTCTTCATACAGTCCTGCTTCTCTGATGATTTGTTCTGCATATAAATTAAACAGGTAGGGGGAAAGTATGCAGCCTTGTCTTACACCTTTGCTTATTTTAAACCATTCTGTTTCTCCTTGTTCCGTTCGAACTGTTGCTTCTTGATCAATGTACAGATTGCGCAAGAGAACGATCAGGTGTTCTGGTATACCCATGCTTCTTAACGTGGCCCAGAGTTTCTCATGGTTTACACAGTCAAAAGCCTTGCTATAGTCGATAAAGCACAAATAGATATCCTTTTGGTATTCTTTAGTCTTTTCAAGGATCCATCTCACATCCGCAATGATGTCTCTCGTTCCTCGTCCTTTCCTGAACCCTGCTTGCACTTCAGGTAGTTCTTGTTCTAGGTATGGCTGTAGTCTCTTTTGAATAATCTTCAGTAGAATCTTGCTGGCATGTGGGATCAGAGCGATTGTGCGATAATTTCCACAGTCAGTTGGATCACCTTTCTTTAGTATTGGTATAAACACAGATCTTTTCCAGTCAGTTGGCCATGATGTTGTCTTCCATATTTCTTGGCAGAGCCTTGTAAGTACGGTAACAGCTGCATCAGATTGCTGCAATACTTCTATGGGAATGCCATCAATGCCTAGTGCTTTGTTCTTTGATAAGGCTTTCAATGCTGCTTCAACTTCTTCTTTCATCACCAATGGTTCCTGATCATAAGGTATAGGTTGAAACGGCTGTTGGTCCACTTGATCTTTATCATATAAAAACTCTGTATATTCCTTCCACCTTTTCTTGATCTTCTCAGCATCATTCAACATAGAACCTTGAGCATCTTGTAACATTCCAATTCGAGGCTGGAACTTTTTCTTTAGCTCTCGCAGCTTTAGGAAAGCCGATCTTGTTCTTCCTCTAATAGTTTCTGCTTCTATTTCCTTGCAAGTGTGATTGTAGTACTTTTCCTTGTCCTGTCTTGCTGCACGTTGGAAATCTCTGTTGAGTTCTGAGATTGTCTTTCTTTCTCCTTTGGCTTTAGCTTCTCTGCGTTTCTGGGCAATTTTCAGAGTTTCTTCCGTCATCCATTTTGGCCGTTTTTGCTTTTTCACCTTTTGTAGAGACTTCTCGCTTTCTTCCAGCACAACCTTCTTGACGTCATTCCATAACTCTTCCGGAGCTCTGTCATTTGTATCTAAAGCAGCAAATCGATTTTGCAGGCAGTCTTTAAATTCCAGTGGTATATTCTCAAGGTCATATTTTGCTGCATTCATGAGTGGTTTGCTCTTTTTCAACTTTAGCTTGAGTTTGCATACTAGTAGTTGATGATCTGTACCACAGTCAGCTCCAGGTTTTGTCTTTGTTGATGTTACAGAGCTTTTCCATCGTTGACTTCCACAGATGTAGTCAATTTGATTTTTATACAATGCATTGGGTGAAGTCCATGTGTACAGTCGCCGCTTGTGTTGCTGGAAGAAGGTGTTTGAGATGAATAGATCATTGGTCTTGCAGAATTCTATCAATCTTTCTCCAGCTTCATTTCTGTTGCCACGTCCATATTTTCCAACTACTTTGCCTTCTTCTTTGTTGCCAACTTTTGCGTTCCAGTCACCCATGACTATCAGGATATCCTGTTTGCATGTTCTGTCAATTTCAGCTTGTACTTGTTCATAGAACTCTTCAATTTCATTCTCTTCTGCAGCTGTTGTTGGGGCATATACTTGAATTATAGTTGTGTTGATAGGCATTCCTCGTAGACGAATAGAGATTAAGCGTTCGCTGACTGCATTGTATTTCATTACAGTTCTTGCAAGTTTTTTCTTTATTATAAATGCAACACCATTTCTTCTTTGTCTTTCATTTCCAGCATAGTAGACCATGTGATCATCTGATGCAAAGTGCCCGATGCCAGTCCATTTCAGTTCGCTGACACCCAACAGATCAAGTTGTACACGTTCCATTTCATTCTTGACCACCTCCAACTTCCCTTGGTTCATGCTTCGTACGTTCCATGTTCCAATGTGTAAGACATCTTTACAGCTTCTGACTCTCATTTCATGCGCAGCTACATCAGCAGTCAGACTTCCCGAGGGCTTTGATCCAACCACATCATAAATGCTGGCTTTACTCTGAAAAGTCTTCAGCTCTTCCCCAGTAGCTAGTTGAGTGCCTTCTGACCTGGGAGTCTCATCTTCCAGCACCATAGCACAATTTGTTTTGTTGTAACTATCCATTGGGTTTTCATGGCAAGATACAGAAGTAGATTGCCGGGCCTTCCTTCCGCGCAGTTTAAGTTTGGTGTTGTTGCCGTTGTCACAGAAATGTGATCCTCCGCCGTCAACACTATCCCATTCTGCTGCTGCCCAGATGGGTGGTTTGTCTTATATATATATATATATGTATATGTGTATATATGTGTATATGTATATATGTATATGTGTATATATGTATATGTATATATGTGTATATGTATATATGTATATGTATATATGTATATGTATATATGTGTATATGTGTATATATATATATATATATATATATATATTTTTTCCAGCCACATGTGTATAGTCCTATATATATATATATATATATATATATATATATATATGTGTTTCATAGGAGGTCTCTTAAGGGTTGGTCTGTCTACACACTCTCACCCTTACTGTCTATACTACATGTTTTACCTCCTAGAGGTTTTAGACAGTCTGTCGCCCTACGTCCCATGCCATATTACGATGCAGAAACTGTTAGGCACCAATAACCACTTTGGTGCTAACATCTTCCATTTTTTCTTTAAGTCCATGAAGCATCAAGCTTCAATATTTTTTTTCCTATCTCTCACCAGCTAGGAAAAACAGTGTACCTCTTTTTCTTGAGTACACAACCGTTTTCCGTGGGAATAGGGGATTTTTTCCAGTTCCCCTCTTCCCGCCAGGACTGGGCTAGTTGTCCAACTCCGTCAGTCTTCTTCCTTTAGTCCTCAATGTTAATGACCTTATGCCTAAAGGACTTTTCAGCTTTCCCCATAAAGCTTTCCATTGAAGACCTGACGTCAAATCCTACCCAGTTGACACCTGGATCATCTACTACCTCCAGGTCTAGACCTTCATCCTCACTACTGAGAGGTCACCTTGAAGATTCTGCTACTGCTTATCCAGTAGACTTCATCATGCTTTCCACTTTCTACAATACAGTAGGTAAGCTGCATATTTTAAGTGTACATTAAATGTCTTTCAGTGCTACTCATTATGTCTACCAAGGACTCCTGTAGTTTGTACAACCCTCTAGTCCTTGGCTCTGCTGTTCTTTCCTCACAGCTCCTTTATTGTCAACTCCTACCCTCCATCCCACATTGGATGCCGGGGATTCCTGGAGTCAAAATGCACCCCTGATCCAGGCACTTGCATTTTTCTGGGATCTCCCCCTGGCATCTCCAGCTAGGGAGTCCCCATATGTGAAGACTCATTCCTGCTTGTTCCTGGAGATAGCACAGTTACTTACCTGTAACAGGTGATCTCTGGGAACAGCAGGAATTAGTTTTCACAACCCTCCCACCTCCCCAGGAGTTGCATCTTTTTTATCTTCTTCCTTTTCTCTCCTCGCCTTTGTCTCAGCTCTGAAACTCAACTGAAGAGAAGCTGTGGAGAAGGCGGGAAGTCACTGCGCAGGCGCGAGGGATGCTGCCAAAAGCTTTCTGATTGGAAGCTGGGCAGCATTCCCGTGCAGGCTCCGTCGGTACCGACGTACCCATATGTGAAGACTAATTCCTGCTGTTCCCAGAGATCACCTGTTACAGGTAAGTAACTGTGCTATCCTTTTACTTGCAGCAGACCCATGGCCACTGCAAAACTGGGCAGCATTTCGTCTCCTACAATACCAGACGTCTGGGAAAGGTGGTCCCCAAGCAGACCTTGTCTATTTGGGTGGCGGACTGCATCGCCTTCGCACAGGCCCATGCTGGGCTGCCTCTGGAATGCTGAGTCACGGCGCATAATGTTCGAGCGAAGGCAACGTCTGTCGCGAGCCTCCTCTCAGTGCCCTTGACAGACATCTGCTGGGCCGCCACCTAGTCCTCCGCACACACTTTCACGGCCCACTACTGCCTAGAGCGGGTGTCCCGTCGGGACAGCTCCTTTGGCCAGGCTGTACTCCGCAATCTGTTCGGGGTTTAGGCAACTCCTGTCTTCCGACCCTTCTTGTTCAGGCTACCGGAGACGTGGCTCTCCTTGAACTCGGGGTCCTTGGGTCTGTCTTCAAATTCGCTTGCGGCTGCTCATGGTTCTGCTGTGCCTTTTGCTACAGGTCCTCGGTAGCCTGTAACTAGGGAGTTGTATAAGTGAGGGCTGACATCCTGCTTGTTCCTGGAGAAAGCTTATTTACTCACCTATTAGAGGTGTTCTCCTGGGAAGGCAGGAATCAGTCCTCACAACCCTTCCTCCTCCCCTTGGAGTTGCTGTCCATTTTTTTTCCATCTTCTTGGTTGGGCTCTAGCTATGGCACCTGACTGAACAAGATGGCATCCTTGGGCGGGAAGGGGACCATGCATGCGTGGAAGCAATCCCAAAGGTTTTCTTTGAAAGCTGGGGAAAAGCTCTGCGCGGGCTCTGTCGGTATTGATGTCGTGCATAAGTGAGGACTGCTTCCTGATGTCCCTGGAGAACACCTGTTACAGGTGAATAATTAAACTTTCTCTCTTACAGCAGGTGAGTGCAGGTGTCCAGGTTTCTGCCCCACATCTTAAACTGCAGCTCTATCTTCTTTCGAGGTTAGGGTCCTTCCTTTTCCCAGAGACTGCTGAGCAAGATCTTTCCTCCACACTTGAAAAACTCCTAGTCTGCTTGTCCACAGCCTTGGGACACTAGAGTGTAATAATGGGATGCAAATCTCCTTTGCCTTTCCTCCCGGACTCTCTCGTCCCCCCTCTCCTACCACTGAGTTTATTGCTGCTCCCTTCCTTCCGTCCTTCAGGGAACTTTCTAGAATCAGTAGGGGGGCTATGTATAATTTATAGATGCCTGTATGTATAAATTACTGTAGATAATTTTATATGTTTTTATACTGAAATAAATATCTATCTGTAGAGAGATATTTGGAATGTTTTACTTCTGCATTCTTGGAAATAGACCATACTATACACTCCTGACTCCAAAATGAATCCATTTACTAAGGGCGCCTGTATTTAGTGGGGAGTCTAAGAGGATTGTATGGAGCCATGTTAGCAAAGGATTTATTTTGCAATGTGGCTTCAGGACCATTGGTTTCTAGTTCATATATATCAATACATTTGTTATTGGAGGGTACACAGCTACAGCTTGTGGTTGTGACCAGCACAGGTCAATGGAACTAAGTGGATTTTGTATGCTAAGAAAAAGAAGAAAAAAAGGTTTAGCCCCCCCAACCCCCCCCCTTCCTTTACAAAAAAAGATATACTGAATGGATGTGCATATCACTATTCAGTATATCTTGCTGTGCAGGAAAATAAAAATGAACAGGGTGTCTGCATGAAATGGTTTGTTTATATCGGAATATTCTTGCCACTGTCCTCTGTATTTTTTCCGGGTTCTAGGGCTGCAGTCGGAATTTAGATGGTCAGCATTCCTTGAATCACTTCCAGGCGCTGCACTCGGAGCCTCACTGCATTGTTATCAACCTCAGCACGTGGATTATATGGTAAGATGCAACACACCTGTCCATGCCGCTTTCTTACTTCAGAGCTGCTGCTGCCTAAGAGGATGTTTAGATAGTAATAAACAAAGTTGTTTGGTGGGGGTGCAGATGGTGATGAGGAAGGGAAAGATTATTATGAAAAGTAATCTTCCAGCAAATGCCCTTGGCCGCAATCCACTTGACCTCTTGGTTCTTTGCTGTGGTCCTGCCGCTACCCCTTGTCTCTCTCCTCCCTCTCTGAACTTGCCATTCCCTTGAGGGAGAGCAAGTACTGTAAGCACCTTCCTCCTTTCCTACTATATGCCTTTTCTTATTTATCTTTTCTAGGCCTTGGAGTATGACGGGGATGGATGGAACTTTGTCCCTCCTAAACCTCCACCCAGAGCTCTCCTTTTTCTATACATTTTTCCGTTGTTCGCAGCTTTATTTTGGTTCTGCTATTTGGCTATTCATTCCCTCGCTGTGTTTGTAAAATATGTTGCATACCCCATCCCTTATTGTGAGTATGCCAGCAATACTCCTGTAGTTTATCTTAAGGGGGGTTGTGGTCAGCTTTGGAGGGAACACCCCTGACTTTCTGCTGCAAACTTGAAAGCAAGGCCCGCTTTCAGTCATGGAGTAGCTCTTCTTGCAAGGGAACGGTTTCCTGCTTAGTCGTGGATGGTGAGTTGTTTTTTTTTTCCAGGAGTGATGAAATGAATACACAGGGCAGTTTTCAAAGTCATTTATCTGGGTAAATAACCAGTTTATGGGGGTAAAGTCTACATCTGAAAATTGTCCTCCCTCTGTGCTGCTGAAAGAGTGCATGTTGCATCACAGCCCACGCCTTATTAGCCATATTTAAAGGAAGAGTTTGTGGTGGAGGAGGGGGTAGGTCATGGGAGGAACAGCATACGTGTAGATTCTTTTCAGGAAAAATAGAGTTGAAAATGCAATTACGTGCACATATATCGGGTGCAGATAAAATAGTTAAGACTAGTTTCTAAATGAGTGTGTGGTGGTGTTTTGCTTTGAAAATTGGTACAAAGTCCATGGGCTGAAATATCCACAGAGCTTGTCCCAGGGCTGCCAGCTTGAAAATGATTCTTATTGGAATTTATTGCCTACTTCAACCACTCTTCACGCCTGCGCATGTTTTCCTTGTCCTTGTTCATACATATTTCTGTTTTTCTATTGGTAATCAATTTGATTCATTGAAGAAATTGCCACTTGGGGAACTAAGGGGGCAACAGCAATGCCAATATTGGTAGCTCACTTGATTATAGTGGGACTTGCGGTTGAACATGGCATGGCGTGCTGGGTCCAAACCAAAAGTCTGGCTGAATAAGGAATGATAGGCTACAGGCAGTGGGTTCAGGAGAAGCTCCTCGATGTCCCTTGCCTTGGGGAGCAACTCTTTGGCAAGCCCGTGGAGGATAAAGTGTCTGAAATTGAGACCGAGTATGTCACCCGTACTTGACTCTCTAGGAAGACCTCTACCCTTCCTAGAAAGAAGCCGCTGGGATATAGCCTTGACGGTGTGAACAGAAATAATTAGGCAAGAGTACTGAAGGGTGTGTGTCCAAGATGGCTGCGTGAGCGGTTGCTTCTCTTTCTGTTCTAGCCTAAACACAAAGGGAAGGTGAGGGAATTTCCCTTGGAGTCCCAGCCTGCTGTTGGAGGTCTGATGGACTATTTTGTGGATGTATCCAAGGAGAAGAAGCAGGGGATAAGCTGTGGCTTAGCGGTGGTGGATAACGAGGAACTGCCGCTGCTTTCGGATGCTGACATTACTTTCCCCTGATGGGAGGACGCCGCTGCCATCTGCCTGCGGATCTGGAGGCAGCCTACTCGCCTGTTGGTGAGACGTTGGACCCCATCTAAAGGAATACTGCAGTTCTTGGTACCGGCTTCAACTTCGGAGAAGTTGCTCTATCGCAGGGGAATATGTTGGCTGTGGAAATATCACCGGTCGGAGGTCCTGGCACCGATGACCAGCCATTTGGGACCTCCACTGTAACTTCCACTCCATCTCTGCTGTCTCTCCCACGACCAAAGAAATTCACGCCGGAAGTAATTTGGGAGACTGTTGTCATGATGCCATGTCGAGGCAGACAGTCGATCATTCTACCAGAATTCAAAAGAACTCAGACTTGGTAGCTGCTACCGTGAGTACTATGGATAATATTAAGTTAAAAGCGGATGATCATGATTACCAACTGACAAGGTTTTCTGAAATGAATGGTGCTCTGGTTAAAGATAATATTGCTCTGCATTTCAAGTTAGAGGAACTAGAAAATTCCGCTCGTGCTACAAATCTGCAGATCTTAAACATCTCTAAGTCTGGGGGGATTTCAGCCCCAGAAATGCTTAAGCATTACCTGATGACAGCTTTAAAAGTTCCACAAGAACTTATACTGCCTCTGACAAAAATTTACTATCTTCCTGCTAGTAAAAAGGAGCCAGATGACGCAGAAGGGTTTCCTTCCAAAGTCAATATATTAAACATCTTTGATCTTTTGGAAGTTTCTGGTCAAGAGGACTATGTCGGCCACGGATCTATTGGTCACATGTGCTCTGGCCACAGATAAAGAATGGATACTTAAAATGCTCTATAAGAAGAGAATGGATACTTTTTGTGGTTTCAAGATTGCTATGTTTCTGGATATCGCGAAGGAGACTCGGAAAAGAAGGAAGCAATTTTTTTCTTGAAAAACCTGGAGTGTTACAGTACTTTCTATCTGAGATTCCCTTGTAAATGTTTGATGTTGTATAAATCTGTTAGACATGTCTTTTTTTCAGCCGGATGACTTGGTTGTCTTTATTAACGCCAGGTTGCTTGTGGTAAAACGCCTGCGGCTCATGTTGCGACATCACAGAGCGCGACATAACCACATCATGTACAGTAAATACCTTGGGCCGCTCGGTATCATCTTGTTCTTGTGAATATTTCCTAAGTATCCTTTGGATTTGTTTCTCTTACCTTAGCTGTATTATTATCACTCTCCCTAAATATGTGGACTGTAAGAGTTCTCGGTAACTTTGTGTCTTAGAATGTACCTGATACTCTTTATAGATTGGAGAATCTCTTTTCTGTACAAGACTTTCAAAATTTCAATAAATAATAAATTTAAAAAAAAAATCTTAGCAAACTAGGTAAACTAGATTGTCCAGGTGGTTTTCTGCCCTTTGTACCACGTCCATGATTTGTAAATTCCCTTGAGAAAGGCATTTCATCAAAACATGGTCTGGTCGGGTGTAGGTTTATTTTTGTTTTCCAGTCCAGTTGGAATCCTTGTTTGTTTGCAGCTCCCTTGGGATTTCCCCCCTTATTTTAATAAATTCACCCTTCCTCTGGCCCTAGTCTAGTGCTAACAATGTGTCCTAAGGCTGGAAGCCATGCACCAGGGTGCTTTGGGGGACTCTGTATCATAGTTTCTAAATCCAGCCACCAGGTGTTATCTTTAAGGATGGCCATGGCGTCCTCTCCCTCCCAGGATCTATGAACACTTCCTCCTTAGCCAATCCAGGATGCAGGGCTTTGTGCTTATGCCAGACAGGTAATCCTTATCTTGCTACACTAATCCAGAACCAGTGAGTTGTGCTCTCCAAACAGCAGATGGAGGCAGAGAATGCTAAGTTAAAGTGACATCATTACCTTTAAGGACTGCTGCACTTCTGCAACTTGCTAGTATTCTCTACCTCCAGCAGATGGTTGAAGTTTGGGCTGGTGCAGCGTGTTTGAGGCCTGACTCCCTGGAGATATGGTCAAACATCTGTCCTCTGTTTGGATTGGTTCTTTCTGGACTCTATTCTCAAGGATGAGTCTAAAGATCGGCATCAGAGCAGGGAGCGGGCAGCTTTTATTTTTTATTTATTTTTTATTTAAAGTTTCTTTTATACCGCGCTATTCGACATCAGCGCGGTTTACAGTGAACAGAAATTACACTTCACAACATTGATCAGTGCTTACAATGAACAGGGCAATACATTAAACAGGTTTACATTAAACAGGTTTCTTAAACGGCGAACATAATAAACTATGTAGACAGGGCAATACATTAAACAGGTTTACATTAAACAGGTTTCTTAACAGCGAACATAATAAACTATGTACAAAAGGCAACTATATACAAAGCCGCTAAGTGCAGCTATATGATTCCTGATGAGAGCGGAAGCAAGGTGAGATTGTGGCTCTACGTGTTAAGACTATAGAGCGCATGAGCTTAACTCCTACCTGCTCCCTACCGCCAAGGCCAATCAGGTCCAATGCCGGGAAGTTCAAATCCAGAGCAAGATCATGCAGGGCTGAGCCTGAGGGCCTCGCTTAAAGAACTCTGACAATCTCTCTCAGCCTGCCAGATGCAACAGCTGCAAACGAGCATCGCTCCTCATCTACAGAACGTGGACCTAACACCAAGGAAAAACTCCAACTCATCGCTGAACTGGGACTACAAACCTACACCGCCTGAAGAAAACTACATCAAGGTAAACACCTGCCAAGTGCTCTTCTCACTTAAACCAACATGCTACCCCTGCACTACTCAACGAGTTCTTCACCCTTACCCCACCCACACAAGCATATCCCCTTATCATACATCTCTTCACCACACCATCAAGCAGCCGCCTCACACACATCAAATGCCATAATCTATCTCACCTTGCGTTAGGGCTGTCAGGTAAGATTTGCCTCTTTGCGGATGATACCAAAATCTACAATAGAGCAGACACCCAGGAAGGTGAAGATAACATGAGGAGGGATCTAGCTAAGCTTGAAGAATGGTCTAGAATTTGGCAGCTGAGATTTAATGTTAAAAAACGCAAGGACATGCATTTGGGCTGCAGCTCTCCAAGGGAGCGATATAGTATAGGGGGTGAAGTACTTCTGTCTACAAAAGATCGGGACCTAGGCATGATTGTGCCTGATGATCTTAAAATAGCTAAACGGGTAGAAAAGGCAATGGTGAAAGCTAGAAGGATGCTTGGGTGCATAGGGAGAGGAATGGTAAGCAGAAGAAAGCAGGTGATAGTGCCTCCATATAAATCTTTGATGCAAACTCATTTGGATTATTGTGCGCAATTCTGGAGACTGTATCTTCAAAAGGATATAAACAGGTTGGAGTTGGTGCAGAGGGTGACTACTAAAATGTATACTTTAGAGGAAAGGAGGGATAGAGGTGATATGATTGAGACATTTATATATCTCCATGGCATAAATGCACAGGAGGAGAGCCTCTTTCGATTGAAAGCAAGCTCTGCTACAAGGGGACATAGGGTGAGGGTGAAAGGGGTTAGACTAGGGAGTAATATGTGGAAATATTTCTTTACAGAAAGAGTGGTTGATGCATGGAATAGTCTCCCAGTGGAAGTGGTAGAGATAAGGACAGTATCTGAATTCAAAAAAGCATGGGACAAACACAGAGGATCTCTAAAGGAAAAAAAAGGGGACTGTTGTAGTGGTTGATATGGAAGGGCAGACTAGATAGACCATGTGGTCTTTTTCTGCCATCATGTTTCTATGTTTCTTATAACAATATCATGTAATGACAACCATCCCCAAACATATCCGTGCGCCCCCCCCCATTACCAACACCAACACCATGTTGTGCACTAGTAAACGCATGCTCCGTACGAAATAAAGTACCCATAATAAAAGACCTTCACAACACATCAACAGGACATCTTTTGCATTACCGAAACATGACTTATAGATATGGACATAGTCCTTATGAATCAACTCCTATCAAATGGATTCTTCCTCTTCTACTGTCCTTGCACTGATCGAAGAGGAGGAGGGATTCTAATCATCACACATTCCCAACTCTACTTCGGCTATCTATCCACGGAAAGCTCTGAAGAAGCAGACATTATAACCATAACCAATAGAAATTTGACAATCTGCCTCACATACAGATTCCCCACCACCACCACTTCTGACCTATCCAATCTAATTGGAAAATTTCTAGATCTCACCAGGGCAGCTAAAGACCTCCTCATACTAGGCGATTTCATCCTCCCTTCAGCACAACCAAAGCATTCAGAGGTCTTACTGCAAACACTGACAGCAATGGATCTCGACCAAATCATCTAAGCCCCCACACATAAAAAAGGCAACACCCTTGACCTGATCTTCACCAACGCCTACAGAATACACATGGAAACACCATGCACAGTACTTCTCCAACCTATACCGTGGTTGGACCACAGCTTAATTACCTTTCTACTACCTCTGAACACGACAACAAAGCACACCATCCATCCACAACAAAATAGCTTCCAAAAGGACTACTACTTGGAAAATATCTTACCACAGCTAGAAGTTCAAGGATATGATAGCCACACCTTTATCACAAACTGGAACTCCATTATTGAAAAGGCAGCCACCTCCACCTCAAACAATACTTCTTTGGCAAACAAGAGTTCCAGAGCTCCATGGTATAGCCTGGACTTCCAGAAACTAAAAACGCAACTCTGAAAACTGTAAAGAAAATGGAGAAAAACCTACCTTGAATCAGACACTTCTACCTGGCCCTATGACTACATAACAGAATGACACCAACAATGCCAAATGGACTTATCACACAAAACTAATTAACAGTTCATTAAACAGACCAAGAGAATTATTTGATATAGTCAAGCAACTCACAAAACCATCTCTCAGTTCATCCTTGGACATCACCATAGCCTACCAAATTCTTGTCAAGCAACTCCACTCTCAGCCCAACACCATGCCCTTCTCTGCCTCTAAGCAAACCCACCCACCCTGCACCTAATGGGGAACCTTTGCCCCCGTCAGTGAGGATAACATCATATCCATAATAACAGCACTTAACACCACAACATCCCTACTTGTCCCATGCCCGGTCACCTAGATCAGATCCACCAAACAAGAACTCGACCCTTTCATCACAAAACCTACCCAATTCATACTACCAACAAGGATACATGCCAGAGTGCCTGAAGCTATCCTCCAAAAAAAAACTTGACCCGATGGACTCGGCATCCTACAGGCCAATTGCCAGCTTCCCACTCTTAACGAAAGCCATGGAGAAAGCAGTCCAACAGGAGCTTCAGGAACACATTGATAACAACCACCTCCTCAACCCACAGCAACATGACGTTTGCCCACAACATGGAATGGAAATGCTGCTGATCTCTCTCATGAACATACTGATAAAGGGAACTCGGAACAAGACACAGGGATACATCCTGATATTCCTTTACATCTCCATGACATTTGAGACACAGTGAGCCACAACTTTCTCCTCTGACATCTAAAAACCACTGGCATCCAACACATATTATTGCAGTGGTTCAAATCCTACCTCACCAACAGGCAACAACAAATAAAAATCGGATACATCTCCACCCCATATCGACAGACACAAGGCATACCACAAGGTTCCACCATATCTCCATTACTCTTCAACATCTACCCCAACCTTTGTGTCAAATCATCAGAACTCATAGCATCAACTTCCTCATCTATGCAGATGGTATCATGCTTTACGGACCATTCAGCCAAAATCATCCCACCAACACAAGCCTTACACAGTGCCTCGAAGACGTCCTCCAGTAGCTAGAAAACAACATCCTGCCCATCATCCTAAAAAAAAATACCTGAAGCACTCTTCATCACTAAGAACACCAACTTCACACTATTGGACTCCATCACACTGAAAAACATCAAAATAAATGTACAATCCAAAATTAAATATTTATTTATTTATTAACATTTTTTATATACCGCACTATTCGTTATCAGCGCGGTTTACATGGAACAAGAAACCTCAGACAAGTTACATTTATCTGGTTATTACAGTTAACAGGAAAATCAACTTGGATAACAGGAGCAACTATTTACAAAACAACTATTTACGTAACAGTGTCATAGTTATCTACTGCAATGCCATTTACCAGGGTCTTCTGCTTGCCATCCTACTCCCTCTCCAGATAGCCCTACACACTGCAGCACTTATCCTTATAGGAACTTCTAGATGCAACCATATCACACCCACACTGAAACTGCTGCACTGGCTACCTCTACTTAGCAGTCTTAAGTACAAAATGCTCTTGCTAGTCCACAAAGCCATCAACAACAACCCTGTATCTCTCTTATGACCTCTGCTCCTCATCCCCTCACACAACAGTGAAAGATGACAAGCCACCAAGAACACTTTAACCATCCCACATGCAAGAACAGTCATCCCAACATTCATGTGCACGAGGTTTTGAACTTATATGCCTCATCAGCATGGAATGCACTCCCTGACTCACTACGGACAATCACAGACCTACCAACGTTTAGAAAACAACTGAAAACTCGCCTATTCACAGAACACTTTGGTCCACCTATTTAACCTTGGAAACAAAGAGAACATCCAAACCAGCCCACCTCAGACTATTCAGAAACAGACACTTAATTCCTCAGCAGGTTAACATCAAACAGCTATGTGAAACAGTACCAACCAGTCTCCTAGCTGTACATAACATTATGTGACAAGTAACAGGTTAAACTTAAGCTGTTACCTGTATATAGTTTAAAAAATGTTCCATGTAATTCCTTACTACTGTGAATGGCGGTACATAAGTCACGCTAAATAAATAAATAAAACGAAATAAATAAAGAATAACCCAGTCCATGCCTTGACCCCAAGGGTTTTATGCCTGTTTGGTTGCCCCTTAGCACTAAGGGGACTCTGCTGTGGGGGGGGGGGGATAAATAGGGTCCAATTCCTTCTGCTTTTACTTCCTCTTGTTCCTGCATGCGCTCACTCTCGCATGCTCTCTCTGTTTCTCTCTCTCTCCCCCTCCCCATCCTTGAGCTTTTGTGCAGCAGTCTCAGCTTCTTTTAGGTGGTTGTTTTTTTAAAAAAGAAGTCAACGATCTTGAATGTGGCTGAGTCAGGGGTTCCCATTCAAATGGAGGAAGCTCTGGTCGAGAGGGGAGTGCAACCAAGGAGGATTTTTCATCCTCATTGTCCCATGGGTGCCCACTGGCTGCTGTAGCGTAGTAGCTTGGTTGTTCTCGTGCCCAGTTGCAGGTGATCCGATTTGCAGGTGGCATCTCTGCATGACCAGTTCCACAGGGTCTTTTTATCCCGCCTATGATGGATGTTGTGGAATCCAGACTGTTACAAATCCAATCAACTCCATGTAATACTCATCAACAGTATAAACAAAAATAGATTGTTACAACGAGGATATCCTAAAAGGATTGTACAACAAGCATATTTACGTGCTAAGTTCGCTAATCACTCCCTACATCTGAATAAACACCATAGGGAGCAAATGGATAGACAAGTAGTAGTGATACAGTATTCGGACCGAGCTCAAGCAATAGGCAAAAGTGTTTATTGGCATTGGCCGATTTTTAGCTTTACATCCAGTTTTTAGAAATGGCCCGTGTATTGCTTTTACTCAGGCTCGCAACTTGAAAGATATATTGGTGCATTCTGACTTGATGTTTCAAAGATCAAGTCAAGACAAAATTGGCCATAATAGTCTGTGTGGCAGTTGCCTGATGTGTTCCACATGTTTGGATATTTATGAATGGACAACCACACAAACAAATCATTCTTTGCAATCAGTTACCAATTGTTTGACATCATGGATTGTTTATATGATCTGCCCATGTTTGAAGCTCTATATAAACAGGACATGTCATAAAGTGAAGACACGCCTCATAGAACATAAGTCCCAACTAACCACTCATACTATGACAGCTCCAATGGTGCAACATTGTCTGGAGCATAACCATATGTGGGATCAACTTCGTTGGCTAATAATTGATCGAGTTGATGGTCAGAGAGGAGGAGATATGATCAATCTCTCATGCATCTTGAACAGAGATGGATCTTCACTTTGAATTCCACACAGCTGATGGGGATGAATGAATCACTTGAATGGATGACAGCTTTGTGATTTCATTGGATGAGGTTTGTTTGTATGTGCATGGCTGCCTCTTTTTAAGACTGTGAGTGAGGGGCAATGTTATTCCTGAGGAACTGAGGTTGAGGAAGGGGTTCAAGTCCTGAAGCAGCCTTTTAGAATTGAATGGGTGAAACTCGGGTCAACATCTTTTGTCCCCCACTGCTAACCCTTCGGTGACTCTGAGGTGTTAATTGCATTGCGGATAAGTGGTTTCAATTCATTTTAAATGCATTTAGAAAATTGAAAAACATTCTATGAAGCCGATGAAAGAAAATATTAGGGGCTTTGATGTACAAGCTGAGGTGCAGCAGGCTGTGTGTTACGCTGTTACAAGTTAAGCCATACCCCCATTGCTGAGACTTCTTAACACCATCTGTTGAGCGCCATTGAGTTTTGTTTCTAGATATCTTCAAAACAATGTATGTTTGAATAACACTCGTTCATTGTTTGTAGCCTCAGTTTTCATGAGCTATTACTTTGTAACTCTATTTTTGTTAATACTGTGAAATCCGGACTGAGCAGGGAGTCGTCAGCAAGTCTCTCAATGTTGGGGGATGCTTTTACAGCACAAGGGGTGCCTGGGCTTGCCTTCCTGCTGGTAGGAAATGCAGCCACGCTTGAGGACCTTTCAGGGGTACCTCACCTTCTGAGTTTGTGGCAGATTTTAGGTTTGAGTGCTGGCCTGGGGAAGCTGTAAAACTAGAGGGCATAAAATGAAGCTGAAAGGAGAGTTAAACTTAAAAGCAACATCAGGAAATACTTTTTCGCTAGAAGGGTGGTGGATTTTTGGAATGCCCTCCTGATGGAGGTGGTGGGGCAAAAACTGTGACAGAATTCAAAAAGGCATGAGACAGACATAGAGGATCCCTCTGTAGCAAGAGGATGGAATCAAAACAAACTTAAGTATCTTTAGGCTTCAACAAATTGAAGGGTTGACCTACACAGAGCAACAGGTACAATCACTCTGGACTAGATGGACCATACTGGTCTTTATCTATCTGCCGTCATCTACTATGTTACTACGTTCTCTCACAGTAGTTGTTGAGGGACCTTACTAGCTGCCTTGCAGTTTTTGAGGAAGCTGGATATGTTATGAGGCGCAAAGTGTCTCAAAGGGACTTGAAGGGGCTGGGCAGCCCTCTCCTGATGGCCCTAAGTGTTCTGCAAGACCCAAAGTGGTGAGAGTTGAAAAGGGTCAATTGGCTCCTCCCCCTCTCAGTGGGAGCCCTTAGACGTGGATGAGGAAGAAGATCTTTCTCCTCTAGATCACTCTCTTCAGGGGAGAAACTGAGTTTCACCATCTGAGGGCAAGGAGTCTCCGGATATTTGTTCAGGAGTGACCATGGCTTAGCATATGGTGGAGCCTCAGCAAGAGGAGGAGGAAGGGGACCCTATTCTAGGTTTACACAAACCAGGTAGGGCTTTCTTGCTTCCCAAAGCATTGCAGTGCATGGTATTGGCAGCATGGAATATTCCAGATGCAATCCTGAAGGGCGGCAGGGTAATGGGGAAACTTTATCTACTACTACTGATCATTTATTGCTGCTGCAGGGAGCTTGTTCCATCTTTCTAAAGTGGATGCACTGGTCATGGCAGTCATCAAAAGATCATCACCATCCCTGTGGAGGGGTGTGACCTTGAAGCATGCTCAGGACAAAGTGGAAGCCTTTCTGAAGCAGATGTTTTGCTTCATCAGTGCTTGGGGTTCAAGCATCCATTTGTGGAGATGGTGTGGCTAGAGCCTTTCTTTCACTGGATTCAGTAGATGCTGGAATCTGAGGAGATAGCAAGGTTGGAGTCAGCAGTGGCCTTTCTGGATAATTGTTTTATGACTTGGCTCACGTGAGGGCATGTTCCTTGGCCTCTGCTATCGTGGAGAGACGCTGTCTCTGGTTGTGCAACTGTTTGGCGGATTAAGCTTCTAAGATGTGTCTTAGCATATTGCAATTCTGTGGATAACCTCCTCTTTGATAAGGATATGGAGAGGTTGATGAATGATCTGGGTGAGCCGCAACCCCAGTAGCTACCTATTAGGCAGATGCCTATGGCCTGCCTGTGAGCTTCTGAACCAAATATGGATGCCTGCTATAGAGGCCTCTGATGTGCCACCTAGGCTTCAGACCTGCTGATGCTGCTGAGGCTGCTGCTTGCTAAAGTTTTGTGTGTGTGGACACAGAATACTATTGTTTCCTGCCTTGTCTGTGTGCAGAGAACTGTGTGCAGAGAACTTGTTTTTTCAGGCCTTTCTCATCAGTAGAACTGCTCATGTCGACCTTGAAGCTTGCAACGTTGTATGGGCTTGCATACCATCTTCTACTGCATCTTATCTCTCATGGATCCTACTTTGCATGAGACCATCTCATGATGGCTGTTTCCTGATTTGCCTAAACACCCACAGGAGCTTTTTGCCGACCAGTCACCAAGGACTGAGATAAGGATTCGGCATGAAGAATAAGATTGTATGCACAGAAAAGCTTTTGCCTTCCTTTGCCACCTAACGTGCTTTGCTACTTTTTCTAGCACAGACACACAGTTATCTAAGGCTGTTCCACTATTACTGTAAGACAAGCCAAGACTCCTGCAAGTACCATGGGTGTTGTGTGTGTGTGTGTCTCTCTCTCTCTCTCTCTCCCTCTTCTCCATTCCCCCTTCCCCTTCACGGCTTGTCTACTTGGATTTATACTGCTTTGGACCCAGTGGTGTCTTTCCCTCCTGGCAGAGCTGACGTTTTTTGGTCTTTGTTTCCTCGGACAGTGGGGATCTAGTTGGAAGCTCAAAACAGGGCTCGAGGGAGGAGTGGCCTAGTGGTTGGGGCAAGTAACCTCAGGCTGGAAGGTCGGTGGCTCAAATCCCACTAGAGGACAGCAACCTTGGGCCAGAAGGACTGGGGTTTCTAGTCCCACAAGTGCTCCTTGTGGTCTTGGGCAAACCACTTAACCCTCCATTGCCCATGTTCCCTGTAAAATTGTTATCTCCAAGTTATAATGCCCTGTTCAATGTAATTTCAGTTTGTTCAATGTAAACCACCTTGATATCATGAAAGGCGGTATATAAGAAATATAAAATAAATAAATAAGTGCAGGAAAGGCAGCGTGATATTTGGGTATCAGCTTAGCAATTTGTTAGTGTTTACATAAGAATTGCTGTTAGTGGCTACTATGAAATTTTATTAACTCGGTCGTTAGTATTAGCTGCATGATTTCTATTTTTATACCATAATAAAAATCCTAATATACAATCACAGAACCTTTTTCCTGTTGCCATTAATTGACCATAAGTTGTACAGAACCAAAAGGGGAGCTAAGCAGACACTTTTATTGGAGAGCTATATCTCATCTGTCTACTTGCAGTTACACATACTGGAGAATTCGACCTGTTGTACTGGCAGGACCGGCCTGAGGGTTTCTGCAGTCCTAGGCAGACCCTTCATGCCCCCCTCTGAATATTGCAGTGTGCCCATGCTGTCACTGCCTCCCCCACCCCCCGGTATCTGTCTTCTCACCTGAGGGAGGCACGGCATGGCGATGCCTCCGCTGCATGGGCTTTAAAGTGCAAAGGGAACTTTGGACTGGTGTAAAGAATTAAAAGCAGACGTTATTGCAGCTAGAACTGAGTTGAATGGTATGGCCACGGAATTAGAGAGGGAGATGGTGGTGCTGGGCTGCAGATTTGGTGTGCATGAGAAGCACATTCAGGAATTGAGCCAGGCCTCGACCAGTGCTGAAACCAGGTTTAGAGCTTGGGAAGATGTGAAAGAGGCACTCTTACTTAAGCTTGAGGACCTGGAAAATAGGTTCTGAAGGAATAGCCAGGCTTTGTGGGGTGCCAGAGGCTCCTGTGTTTAGTGCAAGAAAGTAGCTAGTGCGATATGCAAAGAGTTGCTTCGCTGGGAGGAGATGGAAAAGGTCCTCAAAGATATAAAACTAGACAGAGTGCACAGGGCCCTGCTGTCCCCCAAAGGTAATTTGCCATGTGATATAGTGACCCGTATACATGACTTTGAATGAAAAGAGAGAATTCCAGCTAAAATGAGATCCATGAATAGATTTGCGTGGCAAGGATATCAGGTGGCAGTGTTTGTGGAACTAGTGGCAGGAACCCTGTAAAACTGCAAGGAGCTTGGTGGAGTAATTGCAGCTTTGATACCGGTGGCTTGACCCATTAGGTTTGGCATTCACGAAGAAAGGCTGCATGTGGAGGGTCAGGAATTGAGGAGCAAGCAAGGCTTTCAAGGAAGCTGGACTTGCAGTGGGAGGGTGCTGCCGTCACAGAGGAGGAAGAAGACGGTGGTGAAGCATGCAAAATGGACTGTGGTGGCCAAGAAGGGGTGAAGGGATGAATGATTGTGCTGCAAGGTGGGTGAGGTCACTTCACAGAGGGCAAGCTTTCTGGAGAGGAGGCAATGGTAAATGGGGGGTGTAGGGGAACATTTAAGTGGGGGGCGAGAGGGAGGGTATAGAAGGATCAGCTGATGGATGAATGATTGCATCTATAAATGCCAAGGGTTTGAACTCTTGGCAGGAACAGAGATATTTAGAAAAGTGGGGGGGGGAGGATAATTGAGGACAGATATCCTGTGTCTGAAGGAAACACATTTGAAGGTAACCCAGGAAATATTTTTACTGTCTAGGCACTTTAACTACAAGGTGTACCTGGGGAAGCGGGAATTGCCAAAAAAGGGAAGGATGGGCATTTCGATTGGAGGAAATAGGGTACTGAATGTTGAAGTGTAAAAGATAGGGAGGGTCGGTATTCTTCCTCCAAGTAGTGGAGCGGAGATGGCAGTGGCCTGTATCTATGCGCCAAAGGAAAAACTAGAGGAGTTTTATAGGGGGCTGTTAAAACAAACAAATAAACAAACAAATCCCCAAAAGTTAATGGAGTTCAAAGATATGACTATAATATTAGAAGAGGATTTTAACCTTACAGGAAACCCCAGTGTGGATAATAGTGGGAGTGCATACATGGGGGGAGGGCAGATAGGAAGCAATTGGGCAGGCTGAGAGACTATATATGGGCTTAGTTGATGCTTGCCGAATCAGGTACACGCCAAGCCCCAAGTTGTTTGGATATGATTTGGGTAGGGGGAGCTTGCCAATGAAGTGGAAATAGGAAAAATAACATGGTCTGACTCTATGCCGGGTAGTGTGACACTCGATTTAGGCATGGAGGAGGGCGGGATGAAGCTTTGGAGGTTAAATTATTCTTTATTGGAGGAGGAGGAATATTTGGAAAAAAATCAGAGGGGTGATAGAAGAATATTTCCGATTCAATATGGGTGTAGGGGCAGGGCTGACCCGAGGGTTTCTGCTGCCTTAGGCAGAAGTCCTGGCCTGCTGCGACCCCCCCCCCCCGCACCAAGCCATGCCATGCCATGCTATGCTGCCCTCCTCCCCTATTCCCCCCTCCCGTACTGAGCCGCCCCCACTGCCACTGATTCTGGCGATGGGGTCGGCTTAGCGGCAGACCATTTGCTTTGGCACACATGGCCTGCCGCTTCTGAACCCTCTGACACAACTTTGGGGGTCAGAAGCAGCAGGCCATGTGTGCCAAAGCACATGAGCTGCAGCGAGCCGCTGCTGCCGAGCTGAGCCGACCCCGATGCTGGAATAAGTAGCAGCAGAGGGGTGGCGATGGCACGGCTCATCGCAGGGAGGGGTGACAGGCCATGTGTGTCGTGCTGTCCACGGAGGCCTGCCGCCCTAGTGGACAGGCCAGCTCTGTGTGAGGGTACCATTGGGGACAGTGTGGGATGGAATGAAGGCAGTGTTGAGAGGATATTGTATAGTGCAGGGGAACGTTTTGGAGGTTTGGTTTTGTAGTTCAGTACAATGTTTTCTTGCCCTTAGTTTTCAGATTTTAAACCTATCATGTCCTAGCTCCTTGGTGTTCAATTTTAGTCCTTGTGGGCTGCCAATGCATTATGTTTTCAGGATATCCCTAATGAGTATGCATATTAGAGATTTGAGTGGCCACTTACCTCCATTGTATGTAAATCTCTCTTGCATATTCATTAGGGATATCTTGAAAACTTGGCTCATTGATGGCTATCAAGGAGTGAGTGAAGATCAAGGTCTTGTTCCAACGATGGAATCTGTGTCCTTTCTACATTGGTCAGAAAAAAGGCACAATACACAGAGTAGCCATTCTTAATTAGTGTTGTCCCAGCATCCTCACCGGTGTTTTGCAATTCCTCAGGTGCTATGATTGTAATGAACAGCTCTCGACACACTGCAACAAGAAGTCCTTGGCTCAGATGGTGGATTTTCTCCAGAAACATGCCAGCAGGGCTGAAACAGGTACGCTGCTTTAATTCCAGTAAGCTGCATGGAGGTTTTATGTGTGTGCAGTTAAGATACTTAGTTCACAGTATCTCCAGCGTTTAAAAGAAATCCGCAAGTCCATGGTTGTGTAACATTTCAGGTACTACACATATACAAATCCCGGGAACAGATGAATGGTTAACGTTTTAAAAACCTTTCCGCTCTTTTATTTTCATTCTTTGGCTTGAGATATTTGGGATTCTTTTCTTTTCTTTTCTTTTAATGCTGTTTTTGTTAAATGTTTTTTTTCTCTTTCTTTGATCTCTTCTCCCCCTTCCTTCCCTCAATTCAGCATTTGCTCTCTCGCTTCTCAACACTACTGGCAGTTGTGGGCAATCTCTGACCATTGCAGTTCTTCCTGGCCATGGTCAGTGTTGCCAGCAGCAATGGCTCTTCCAAATGTTAGATGCTTGGGGTGTCTCCATCCCTGGGGACCATATCGGTCTATAGCAGCTGTGTATCATGAAGCAATTGGATTCCTTTCTATTATGAGGTCATTTTGTGACGCTCCAGGGCAATGGCAGCTAGCAGCTAAAAGGGTTTTGGCTGTATATGCTGAAAGGGGCCAATGCGGTGAAGTGCACAGTTTAGCTTAGTTTTTTCTTATGATTTTGTGTGCTACCAGTGCATAAAGGAGTTTTTCGCATGAGCTAACTATGCACAAAGCCTTGAGCGGACAGCGGCAATCAGCCATCCTCTGCATTTGCACTGAAGTGCACAGAAAAGAAGCTCAATGCTGGGATTTCAGTGCAAGGTTTGAGGAGGCGTAAAGTATTATCTTATAGGTCTGTGGTCAGCGCTGGTGAGGAATTTTTTGCCTGTTTCTCTTTCTTGACTATAGAGTGCCTGCAGCTTTGTTCTGCCTTTGAAGGGTGTGGTGAAGGAAACGGCAGGAGCGGTGTGCTGGAATTATGTAATCAAGCAAATGAAGCTCACTCAATGAAAACAATGATTCAGCATCGCACTGTGTTACATATCTTATTATCGCCAAGGTCTCAGACTAACAGTAGCACTAATATCTGGGTGTATTGCTCGTCCCAGTCATGTGCCTGTTGACATCAACGACCTTTCATAACTTTTTAAATTTTGAAAGGAAAAATTTCTTTAAAATAAGTACTTAGCTTGTCTGGTACTTTCTTACAAAAACCCAACGCCACTACAAAGGCGCCCACGCGTTTCACAAACCGGGTTCCTCAGGGGACCTCTTCACATTCGTTTATTCCTTAAAAAATGTATATGCTGCTGCCCACGAACTCCAGGATAGGAACTACAAAGTTTTGCGTTTCAGAAATCCTGTCCCAACCGAGAACGCCGCGCATCTTGATTATACTGTGTAGTACTCGCTCAGATAAGTGACCTAAACGTCTTGCTGGAATTATGTGCCTGTGCTGAATTGCTCTCTGTTCGTAAGGGCACGTAGTGGAGTGTAAATATCAATATAATGCAAAAACTCACCCCAGTTCCAACAAAATTTGTTTCTTAATGGCAAAACCACACAAAAATGGTTGTTTCAAAACATTAAAGTTCAAATAGAATAGCGGAATGACTCAAAAGTGGCCAGCAAGGTCTCAGCATTTCATGGGCAATGGCAAATGTTATCGAGACAAAAGTCCAGAAACTGCCACTCAACTGAAGCCCGATTACATCAACGACCCGCTGCCACCACCTTCCACTATATTAAAAACTTTTCACCAAAATAAACAGTGAACAAGAAACAAGCGACCATAGCAGCCCCCAAACAAACTTAGCTTTTAAGCTGCAAAAGGCAGGAGTTGAAGGCCGGCCGCTGCCCCGACGTTACTAATGAGCTCTTGAACGTTTTGCGAGAAAACTCGCTGCATCAGGGGAAAATGTTCCAAACAGCAGCCAAACTAGCACCTCAACGGTGCTGCAAAAGGGGTATGGGTTATGACATATGGGTTATGCACTCCTATCTGCACAGGGAGACTGAGAGCAAACAGATTTGATAATGTCACCACATAAAGGACCTGTGCAGACCTCCTCTGACCAGTATTTCCAGCAGAGGGAGGTGGTTAAACCTGTGCAGTCTGGATGGAACTGGAGTGGACTGATTCAAGCAGTTAAAGCAACTGGAGAACCTTGGCCTACAGAACCTGCTGGTTCTTGATCCCCTCCCTCCTTCTCCAGGGGTGCAAACCCAGTGGTTCTGGGCCCTTCCTTCCTTCTGGAGTTTTAAAGCCTGGTGGATCTAGGTTTTTTCCCCTGCTCCTGGGGGGCTAACCCAGTGGTACAGGGTCCCTTCCTTTCTCCACTGTTTGGGGAATGAGTGAAAGGATTGAGAGATGCATATATTTGCTTCTAGATACAGAGTTTTTATATGATAAAGATCAAGTGGACCAACAGCCGTTTCAACCTGTACCTTATGATCGGGAACCATTGGTGATGAAAGAAGAAGTTGAAGCAGCATTGAAAGCCTTATCAAAGAACAAAGCACCAGGCATTGAGAGCATTCCTATAGAAGTATTGCAGCAATCTGATGCAGCTGTTACCATACTTACAAGGCTCTGCCAAGAAATATGGAAGACAACATCATGGCCAACTGACTGGAAAAGATCTGTGTTTATACCAATACTAAAGGAAGGTGATTCAACTGACTGTGGAAATTATCGAACAATCGCTCTGATCCCACATGCCAGCAAGATTCTACTAAAGATTATTCAAAAGAGACTACAACCATACCTGGAACAAGAACTACCTGAAGTGCAAGCAGGGTTCAGGAAAGGGCGAGGAACGAGAGACATCATTGCGGATGTGAGATGGATCCTTGAAAAGACTAAAGAATACCAAAAGGATATCTATTTGTGCTTTATCGACTATAGCAAGGCTTTTGACTGTGTAAACCATGAGAAACTCTGGGCCACATTAAGAAGCATGGGTATACCAGAACACCTGATCGTTCTCTTGTGCAATCTGTACATTGATCAAGAAGCAACAGTTCGAACGGAACAATGAGAAACAGAATGGTTTAAAATAAGCAAAGGTGTAAGACAAGGCTGCATACTTTCCCCCTACCTGTTTAATTTATATGCAGAACAAATCATCAGAGAAGCAGGATTGTATGAAGACAACAGAGGTGTGAAGATTGGTGGAAGACTCATCAACAACCTTCGCTATGCTGATGATACTACATTAGTGGCTGAAAGTGAAGATGATCTGAAACATTTGCTTCTCACAATCAAAGAACATAGTCTCAAAATGGGCCTGTACCTTAATGTAAAGAAGACTAAGATCATGACAACTGGCATAATCAACAGGTTCATCGTTGAAGGAGAAGAAATTGAAATTGTGAACAACTTTAACCTACTTGGATCAACTATCAATAAAGAAGCAACAAGCAGTCAAGAAATCAAACGACGCATTGCTCTTGACAGAATGGCTATGAAAGACCTAGATAAGATTCTCAAGAGCAGAGATGTCTCTCTCCATACAAAGATTCGACTTGTTCAAGCCATGGTATTTTCAATAACATCATATGGATGTGAAAGCTGGACAGTGAAAAAGACAGACAGGAAGAAAATTGATGCCTTTGAATTATGGTGCTGGCGGCGAATACTGTGTATACTATGGACTGCCCGAAGAACAAACCAGTCGGTACTAGAGGAGATCAAACCTAAGCTTTCTTTAGAAGCTCAGATGACAAGACTTCGACTTTCATATTTTGGACACATCATGCGAAGAGAGAGATCATTAGAGAAAGACATCATGCTTGGCAAGATAGAAGGTCAACGCAAAAGAGGAAGGCCAGCAATGAGATGGATCGATACAATAACAGCAGCTACGGGTACCATTCTGTCAACAATGAGCCGCCTGACTGAAGACCGAACACAATTTAGGATAGCTATCCAGAGGGTCGCCATGAGTCGACTTCGACTCGACGGCACTTAACAACAACAACACTGGTCAGCTCTGTCTCAAGACCATGAAGGCTGTGATAGTTTCTGTTGAGCAGAGACCCCTGGGCTCTGCTGCTAATGAAGCAGATGTTTCGGGTCAAGGAGGCCATGGGTGTGGGGGTGTTGGTCTGCCAGGACTGCGGCTTCCGAGTTGTGTTTTGGATGGCCGCGGCTGGGGCACCTTGCTTGGGTTCGGCAGCTTTTGCGTTGTGTAGGGAGGTTGCTGCTGTGCAGAGCAGTTTGCCGGGGAAACTCCCTCCCCCTCACTTTCCTTTTTGTAGGTGTGGCAGCATCAGGCTTTCAGTCTGCTCTGGCATCAGCAGGAAGCCATCAGAATACTGGGAGTGGCAGAATAGAGCACAGTAAGCAGGAGAGATGTGAACATAAGACATGCCATACTGGGTCAGACCAAGGTCCTTGAAGCCCAGTATCCTGTTTCCAACAATAGCCAATCTAGGTCACAAGTACCTAGCAGTTTCCCCAAAGGACACAGGTTCCACAATGCTTGTATTGGGCAATCGGTGATATCCCGGGTCTTCTTTATGATTTATGAACCTTTCCTCCAGGAACTTGTCCAAGCCTTTTTTAACCCACCTACACTAACAGCTTTTACTACATCCTCCAGTAACTAATTCCAGAGTTTGATTATGCGTTGAGTGAAAAAATATTTTCTCTTATTAGTCTTAAACAGGTTACACTGTAACTTCATTGCATGTCCCCTGGTCTTTCTACTTTTTGATGGCATAATCGATCTACATATACCCGTTCCACGCCATTCATTAATTTATAGACCTCTATCATATCTCCCCTCATATCTTCTTGAGTGCGGTTCTTTGCTCTCCTCTGATGACTGGGCTATTCAGTAAAGTCAATTGGTCTACTTATTTCCATGGAACTTGGCTTTGATTTTAACCTTGGAAATTTCTGGCTCCATGGGGTTGGCATATGACTCCAAGTCTGACTGTTTCCGGGTTCCTCTTGGGGGGAGGGGGGGTGCTTAGCCAAACTGGTCTCCTAAGGTTTTGTTTTTGGGACTCCAGGGAAGTGGCACTGATATAGTGTATTTTGATGTCCAAGGGCAGAGTTTGGGACTCTGCCGTTTTCAGTGTTGTCGTTGGCGAGGTTCTAAGTTTCCCCATGCTGGCTGGCCTTTGCCCTTGTGGTTATCTTCAGCTTCATGTAGCCTCAGCATGGGCAAAGTATGTAATGTGCTTCAAGGGAAGGAGCTCCCATGCAGGTTAAGCTCTAATTGCCTGGAAATTTATGGTTCACCTGGGCACAGCAGGACGTGAGCTCAGGTGAACTCCGTTTGGTTGCATAAATATGCTTGCTACGGCCTTGCCAGAGGATGGCAAGAAGAGGAGATTGAGACTGTGGCAGTTTCTTGCATCTCCTCAGTAGCTCTCATGGTAGCCGGAGTTAGCCATGTCTGTGGGCCAGTGATCTGTGGTTGGAGATTCAGCAAGCTTATCAGAGCAGCCATGGTTCAGGGAGGCTAGCTTGGTCTGCCGCTTAATTGGCTGTTGGGGGAGGTTGGGCGGATATCTCTATTTTAAAAGCCATGGGGTCCTAAGCGTTGAAGGCGACAGCTTGACTCATAAGCCTCCTAGTTGGCCCAGGTGCTTCTCTGAAGCAGTCACAGAGATGGTGCTTCCGGCGAAAGGTTGTTTGTCTGGCTTGTGTGGTCAGCTCCGGTTCTTAGGTGTTCGGTGTTTCAGGCCAGAGGTAACTCATTGCCTTCCTTTTGGGGGGGGGGGGGGTTCTCATGAGGGCTGGCCTCAGGCTGAGAAACTCTCCTCTCACCGGTCATAACTGTTACCTTGTAGCGAATGCTGTATGCCTGGAAGTTATAGGTCAAACAGGGGATTTTGATGTCAGTGGTGGCAAAGGAAGGAGCTCTTCATTCTGGAGTAGGTTTTGTGCCCAATATCTCAAGTTGCTGTTGTGTGGTATGGTTTCGGCCGTAGGAGGTAGCACTGGTCAGTTTTCACATTAGTTGCAGGAGATAATCTCCCCTTCCTTTTCCTGTTCGGTTGCACTTTGTGGGAAAGGCTTAGGCTTTGTCACTTTTTTCCCCGTTCTGGGTTCCTACTGGGTTTTTCTTTTTAAAATTTATATTGTACTGCATTAGCAATATAATCGTTTGTCAACATTTCACAAATATACAATGAACAATAAAGCCTAGCATTGTACCTACGAACCAACTTTACATGCATTACATTTCTTATAGGCTTCCCAACAACCAAACTTTCCCCCCTCCTCCTTCTTCCCCATCCCTCCACTCCTGATGTGTGTATGACCTCTGTCCCCCTGAAGAGGTTTACTCCAACCTCTTCCCTACATTCCATATCCTTTGTCCTTTGGACTGAGAACCATATCCTAAGTACAATCGATGTGCCGGAGTACAATAAATAAATATGCCCTCTCCTCATCTTTTATCTCTAACTAGATGTAGTAGTTTTACCTTCATCGATCTTTCTCTCCCCCTTTCATTTCCATGCTAGATAGGCTCTCCCATGTTTGAGTATGTTTGTTTGACTTTTGATTTTTATAAGCTGTCAAAGCATTCGTTTCTCTCAATATTATCAAGTTTCTGTAAAATTTTGTTTCCCCTAGGCACTCGTGCTTCTTTCTACACTTCTGCCAACTTCACCCTTACGGCCAGCCATACTTATCCTCTCCAAAGGCCTACATTCAAATCCATATTTTCCAGTGGTAGTTTAAGTAGCATATATTGTTTAAGTAGCATATATTGTGGGGATAGCTTTACCTTTACACTGCCGACAGAATCAGACAGTTCTTTTGCCCACCTTTGCCCACTTCCACACCTTAGCCAATTTCACATAGTCCCTCCATAAGTGGAGGAAGTCCCCCTTCCAACCCACAACCCTTCCAACACCGCCGAGCACCCCCCCCCCCCCCACCTCTAAACTTTCTTAGCCTCTGAGGTGTGATATAAAATCTTATAAAGCATTTTCCTGCAAGCAGGCTGACACAGACACCCTCCATACTTGATCAGATATCTGCTCCCATTGTCCGTCTGTAAGAGCCCCCCCCCCAATCAGTTTCCCAGGTTTTCTGAAATCATGGAATAGAACAGACTCCTTCCATGCACATCTGAAACAGTCAGGACAGTAATCCTTTACTGGTATCCTGTTTTCTGTAGAGGGATTCAAAGGCCATTTCTGGTTGGTTCAGTCCTCCCTGCAGGGATCTATTTTTGCAAAAGGAAATCATCTGTACATATAGATAACGATCTACTTCCCATAGCCCACTTTTCTCTTGTAATTCCTTGAACAACTTCAGAGTACCCTCTTCTCTAAGATGTCCTGCCCTCCATATTCCTCCCTTCCCCCAACGCCATCTTCTGTGATTCCGTACCCCGGGGGGGGGGGGGCTTGTTCTCCCAAAGAGGTGTCAGTCATCCCATCCTCCTCTTATCCACCTCTGAAAAACATTCCATGTTTTCAAAGTTAGGGCTGTATAAGGGTTCTGAATTTTGTTCCCCCCTCCCCTGAGCTCTCACCCATGGTGCATCTCAGAGGCTCCCCTGTCCCCATGTTCACTCAGAATGCAATTTTTCCTCCTTCTACTACCCCTTCCATTAAAAAATACTGCAGACTTAGGCTGCCTCATAATATGCTTGCAAGCACCCCTAATCCCCCTTTCTGTCGTGTCTGCCTTAACATTTGTCGCACCACTCGTGGCGGCCTTTTCCTCCAGATAAATAAATAAAAACTTCTCCTGGAGCTTCCGTAACTGACCTTCAGGGATCTCCACCAGTAACGCTGTAAAATAGAATAGAAGGCAGGGCGGCACATTCCTTTTAGCTATGGCTACTCTACCCAGCCATGAGTACTGCCTTTTCCTCCACCTCTCCCAAGTCATCCCCTAATGTTTTTAGAAGAGGCCCATAATTAAGCTGGTACATTTTCTGCCAATTCTTCCCCACCTGTACTCCCAAATAGTGTAGGGATGTAGATGCTCACGTAAATGGAAAATTCTTTCTTAACACCTTCTCCAACTCTGCTTTCAACCTGGATTCCCATTATCTGCGTTTTGGACATATTAACTTTATAACCAGATATCTTGCTGTAACTGTCTCTCTCTTTTAGCACAGGCAGGAATATCTGTGATCACAACATGTATATAACATCATCACCTTGTGGCCAGAACTTCTATTACTATGACATTTAATAGGGGGGAAGTAGGCATCCTTGACGTGTGCCCCTTCCCAATCTAAACTCCTCTGAATATCCCCATTAACCCGTTTTGAGCTTTGGGCTCACGGTAGGGGGTACCCACCCAACTGCAAAACCTGGGACCCAAACACATTTTCCCCAGCACTTGGAACATAAAATTCCACTCTACGTGGTCAAACGCTTTTTCAGTATCGACCGCCAATACCACCATACAAGATTAAGAACATGCCTGATACTGCCCTTGGCCTGTCTTCCCATTACAAACCCCGTTTGATCTTGATGTATAAGGCATGATAGATAGGCCTGCAAACGGTTAGCCAGAGGTTTTGCAAAAATCTTTGCATCAACATTTATTAGGGAGATTGGCCTATAGGATCCACACTGGGTAACACTTTTCCCGGGTTTGGGGAGTACTGTGATACCTGCTAAAACCAAGCAAATCCAACCTGTAGTACACCATGGATGCTACATGTGAAACATTTCAAATCCCAACAAGAAAACAGCTGTCTTCCATTATAACCAATATTAACACCACAACCTCACCTATCGATCCATGTCTAGTTAACTGGATCAAACAAACAAAAGAATACTTAATTCAGTGATCTTTTGTAGGAATGGTATTATCTCTCACACAAGGATACCTCCCCCCTCAACTCAAGCAAGCCTCCATTAGACTGATCCTAAAGAACAATAACCTCAACAAAAAGGACCCAAGTTCCTTCTGTCCAATATCAAGTCTCACATTCGTAACCAAGATAATTGAAAAGATAGTACAGTATCAACTACAGGACCACATAGAGATATATGTCCTGTTGGAGCCTCACCAATACGGATTCAAACAAAATCACAGTGTAGAAACACTGATCACATCACTTATGGACACCTTGATTACAGACATAGATAATACTGCATGGCTTTGTTATATGCTTCTTAGATATCACTGCTGCATTTGACTCTGTTAACTACAACACTCTACTACAGAGGTTCTGAGATACTGGAATTAATGGTACAGTACTAGACTGGTTCATCTCCTACTTGTCCCACTATAACCAGCAAGTGAGAACCAAAAACAAACAATACAAACCTTTTATTCAATGCCAGGGTGTCCCACAAGGCTCAGCCCTCTCTACATTGTTATTCAGTATATATATACAACCAATATGCAACATTATAAGACAACATCCTCTACAGAATATATGCAGATGATATTATGATTTTTACCCACATCGACATCAACCACCCAGCTTACTCACAGCATGCCTGGAATCAATATCAAAGTGGCTCAAAGAATAGAATCTTTCCATAAACTTTTAAAAATCTGAATTGATGCATATTTATTTTATTTATTTATTTTGACCGTTTTTGTATACCGCCTTATCTTTCAATCAAAGCGGTCACAACACAATTGGGGGATACATTTAACACGCGGGGATATGAGCTTACAGGGAACATGGGCTATGGAGGGTTAAGTGGCTTGCCCAAGACCACAAGGAGCATCTGTGAGACTAGAAACCCCAGTCCTTCCGGCCCAAGGTTGCTGTCCTCTAGTGGGATTTGAACCCCCGACCTTCCGGCCTGAAGTACCTTGCCCCAACCACTAGGCTACTCCTCCCTCCATTACTAGAAACATTAAATTCTCCCCTCCGGACTCTTAGACTACACCCTGACCAACAAACGTCAAATACCTCAGAGTAACCATCGACCATCAACTCACCTTCCAACCCCAAATAAAGAGAACTAGATCAGCATACCACAAGTTGCGAACTCTACACAAGCTCAAACATCTTTTCACTGACAATGACTTCAGAACAGTATGCCAAACCATAGTAATGCCCATAATAGATTATTGCAATGCAGTCTATCATGGCCTGCTTAAGAAAGCAATACTTCCTTTGCAACTGGTACAAAACACTGTTGCAAGAATCATTACAGGAACAGCAAAATACGGTCACATAACCCCAACTCTCCACAAGCTACACTGGCTCCCTGTCACTATCTGTATCAAATACAAGAACATAATAATAATCTTCAAGATACTAAACAACCTATCTCCAACGACTCTTCAACCATTGATCAAGAAAGTGCGTCCAACCAGAACAAGAAGAGATGCAGACCCCAACATCCTGGGGAAATTAAGTCTTACCTGATCATTTTCTTTCCTTGAGTTCCTCAGTCCAGTCCAGGACCTGCCCTTTAAGGCTGGCCTTGGTCAGGGCAATCCCAGACCTGAAGAGTTCACAATGATATTGGTTTGAGAGCTAGCGGCGCCCTGGCAGGGGAGGTTCTCCTCACCAGGCCCACACGTTTCTTGCTAAAGAAAAAAGCAAACAAACAAACATATGAGGACATGGGCAACCTTGGCCCCTTTTCTACTTCACAGTTAGCTCTGCTTCTGTTTGGCCGGTGTGTTGGCTGATCCTTCGTTGTTTTGGTTCAAATTGTTTCTAGTTGATTTGTAATAAGAGGGCTGCAGTGGTGTTCATGGGGTGGAGTCTGCTTTGTCAATAGAATACTGAGCCTTGAGAGAGGTGCCAGTAGCCTAAGTAGGTGACATCATCAAGACTTGGCATGCTCAATCTCCAAACTGCAGGTGAGGGGTGACAATTCTGTGGTCTGAACTGGACTAACAAATGATCAGGTAAGACCTAATTTCCCCTTACAAAACTTTCTAAAAACTGCCTGGATATCAGAGGATTTAAATTTAAGGTCCCCCCTCCCCCACCTTCTCAAATTTTATTAAGGTGCTGTTCTTGCCATTGCCATTCTGGCCTTATCATTCCATTCAAAGAAGTGCTGTTTCAAACATTATAAATTATGGGCTACTACTCTTAACTGCAACTGTAGCAGTTCCTGGCAGACTCTAGGGCTTTCCATTTTTCTCTAGTTGGGGCTTGGAAATGTTCTCTCTGCAACCCCCACAGTCGCTCCCTCAAGCCTCTCTCCTGTTTAATTCTTCGTCTCTTTTGGAGGGCTGCTATACCAGTGAACTGCCCTCGCACAACTGCTTTTAGCCCATCCCACCTTGTTTGTATGGATGTTTCATCTTGTTTAAGATTTAAATAATCTCTCAGTGCTTTTCGTACCTGTTCTCGGGCATCCACCTGCATTAAAATCCCCTCATTCAACCTCCAGTACTTCAGCCCTCCACCCTCCTGCCGGGCTTCCAGGGTCAGCCTTACTGGGGCATCGTCCGACCCACCCTCACATCTATCTCTACTGTTCTCACTTGAGGCAATAACTCTGCCTTTATCCACAGCATGTCAGTGTAGCTGTAGGTGTCGTGGGGGTTTGAGTAGTATGTATATTGTTTGTACACTCTCTCTCTACTGCCAGACATCCACTAATCCCAAATCTCACAGGGTTCCCACCATCAATCAGGGGTTCAGAGTAAGGTTAAAATCTCCACCCAGCACATAATACTCCTCTCCCAGTGTTTCAAGATATAACCGTCCCCAACTTCTCATAAAATGCCCATTGTTCCTGATTAAGGGCATATATAATAAAATTATAAAAAGTCTCCCCTATCATTGCTTGTACTACTATATACCTTCCCTGCACATCCCTCTCCACCGTATTAATGATCGCCCCCAATTTTTGAGAGAGTAAAATGCCTACTCCTCCTTTTTTCGGGCATTGGGTGTTCAAGGATAAAAAGACCCGGGGAAATCTCTTAACTTCGCAAGCCCCCTTCCCAGGATCGCTTAAGTTGGGTTTCCTGGATCAGTTCTGCCAGGAATTCAGTCCATGTACTTTTAATGTTACCACCTCAGTATTACCATCCGATTTCATAGGTATTTCCATTCTCAGTCCATAACACTACCATCCACTCACGCTTACACATATCCCCCTCCCCCTTCTTTATCTGACCGGTTCTCCTTCTTAGCCAGCTATACAGTGGAGTAGTGACCCCGCTTCCGTATGCCCTGCCATGCCCGTCACTTATTTATCCCCCCAGCTCCAACTCTTCCCCCTTACAGTATTCTAAAGACTTGTGCTGTTCCTTCAGCCTTTTTCACATTCATTTCCAGCCTTCCCTCCAATCCAGAAGTGTGTCCCCCCTTTCCCACTTGCCAAATTGGACCCTCCCAACTTTCCCATACAATTGCCCCTTCAACATCCATCTCATATCCCTCCATGAACATTTACTCAACTTATATATAACTAACATTGTAAACTTGCATTAAACATTCCGTGCCAGAGAACCATGAGGCTCTCAACCTCCCAAGATAAAGTTCAAACTAATAGCCCAACTCATTCCATGATGCGGTTGTGGGGGTTTCTTTTTTCTTCCTGCTCTCTTCTTCTCGCATTTCTCACTTTTCGCCACAGTTGTCCAAATCGTATGGCGTGTCTTCTCCTGCGATTGTTTAGGCTGCACCTTCTGACCAACAGATAGTCCTGCTGCCTCGAGGGTCTCCGCTGCTGCCTCTACCGTCAACGCTCGACACATATTCCATTTATTGTAAAAGATAATCCAATGGGATAAATCCACTTATATTTGATTTGCTCCTCGTGCAGCTGTTCTGTGATCGTGCCATAGCTTTTCTGACGTTGTAGGATTGTGGAAGATAAGTCTACAAGTACAGCTATTTGGTGGCCTTGCCACTGAAACTGGCCTACTTGCCGCATTTTTTGCTGCTGCTTTTTCTTTGATAGTGTAGCTGTAAAAACATGTTACGATGTTCCTGGGACGTTCACTTCTCTATTGTCCAAGCACTCTATGCACCCTATCCAGCTTTATCTCTGGTGGTGCTGTTTATTGAACACTTTGGCAATATCACATAGAATAATACTGACAATCCTTTCACTCAGGCACCAGACAATGGAACAATTACTGCATGATCAAATAGCATGACCCCCAATTTGTAAATAAGTTACATTTGTAAATAAGTTAAGAAACATACTGTTAAAGACTGTTTGTGAAGTCCCCGTATGTATATCCCTACCCTTACCATGATGTTATAATGTATGCGGGTTATTGAGTTGAATATAAACTGTATTGTTGCAATGTAAACCAGTTTATTGTTCAAGAGTTATATGTAAACCGCACTGATCTGAAAATGCGCGGTATATAAAAACAAACACACAAATAAATAAACTGATGAAATTCCGTGTAAACCATCTTGATTTAAGGAAAAGGCAGCATATAAATACTGTTAAATAAATCACTTTAACCCAATAAGGCCTGAAAGACAGATTGCCACATCCATGGAGTTTTGCTACTCTGGTCCCCCTGGAACAACTTATCTCCAGGAACAAGCAGGAATGTAGTCTTCACATATGGGTATCGTCGGTACCGACGGAGCCTGCGCGGGAACCCTCCCCAGCGTCCAATAGGAAAGCTTTTCAGAGCATCCCACAGCACCTGCGTGCTGCCTTCCCGCCTTTCCCAACTGTCCCTCTCCAGTTCTTCGTTTTCCGCGGAGCCGACAGGTCGCACATCCTGTTACCGCATAAAATTCCCTTTTTATACTTCTTTTTTGTGGTCGCGTCTGCCTTCCCTCGACGCTATACCGGTACCGCCGGTTCTTCTTTTCTTTTTTCTAAAAAAAAACAAAAAACCCCTTTGCTTCTGGAGTCTTTCTCCAGTAATTTTCTTCTCGGGTGCCATGTGCCATTTTGGGCACTAGGCCCAATTTTTTCCCTCAAAATGGAAAAACTCATATCGGGTTTTAAAAAGTGTTCTAAGTGTGGCAGAACCATCTCCGTCACCAACACCCATGAGTGGTGCCTCAAATGCTTAGGTCCTGACCACTCTATTTCAGAGTGTGTTGCCTGTGGAATGATGTCAAAAAGGGCCCGGCAAAACCGAGCAGCTAAGCTTAGCACCCTTTTTCCCTCCGATGCAGCCTCCGTGGCATCGACGTCCTCCAGGGCTTCATCTTCCTCCCATGGATCTCAGGTAACTAAACATATATCTAGCCGGTCCTCAAAGGGTAGATCTCCTTCTAAACATCGAGATGCCTTTGGCGTTGCCCTTGAGAGACTTTCACCGGCAAAATTGCCCCGGCGGGAGGCTTCGGTTTCCAAAGAACTAACGGAGCTCCAGGATGTTCTCGAGGCTTCAACCTCGGCAGAACTACAAGTGCCATGCTCTGGGGTTCCGGCTGCTTTAACCGGCACCAATACCCAAGCATCGGCAGCGTCGATAGACCAGAGATTCTTGGCTACTGAACGCAGTCTGGCGGCCCTTCTCACGGCCTCGATGCCCCTGAAACCGCTTCAGACAATTCAACCGGTACGGGCACCGAGTGCATCGACATCGGCAGGTATTCTACCGGGACCGAGTCATGCGTGTCTATCCGGCATCGACAAGTCGGTACCGGACCACTCCGATGCCGACTTTGATCGGTACCGGTACTGTGCCTTGCACAATCACCTGGATCGGAGATACTTCAAATCCTCGGATGAGTCTGAAGACTTCGAAGGCTCTGCCGATACCAGAGTACTTCTTCCCGAGGATTCCTCTTCTCCTCAGCGTAGGATGTCTCCAGCAGAGGATATGTCCTTTCAGGATTTTATCCGAGATATGGCCCGAGGTCTTTCCATCACAGTGGCTCCTGAAAAAGAGCCTAGGGCAAAGGAATTAGAAATCCTACAATACCCTAAAGCTCCCAAGGAGGCAGCTACCTTACCTATTCATGAGATCTTGCATGATCTTATGTTAAGGATGTGGGAAACACCTCTAACCACATCTCCTCATTCTCGAAGACTTAACACCATGTATCGAGTTCCTCCTTGTCCTGGGTTTCAGAAGACTCAATTACCACACCATTCCATGGTGGTGGAATCAGCCATGAGACGGATGAAGAGCGCAAAAGGTCATGCATCTAATCCTCCAGGACATGAGTGTAGGACTCTTCACGCCTTTGGACGTCAATCCTTCCAGGCTTCCATGCTTTCTGCTAGGATCAGTTCCTATATCTTGTATATGGGAATATTCCTTAAGGAAGTCACAGGAGACTTAGAGCTTATGAGCCCTCTCCTTCCTGATGATAAAAGGCAAGATTATCTTGCTCTTGTTAAATATGCTCAGGATGTTTCCAAGTTTGTGAATCATGCAGCCTTTGACTGCTTTGAATGCATAAGCAGAACCTCTGCTGTTGCCATGCGTGCCTGTGGAATTGCCTGGCTCCAGACATCTGACTTGGAAATTTGGCTACAGGACAAACTTGGGAATTTTTATTTATTTTATTTATTATTTATTTACATTCTCTTATATACCACGCTATTCTGCATCAGTGCGGTTTACATTGAACAAACTGAAATTACATTGAACAGGGCATCATAACTTGCAGATAACTGTTTTACAGGGAACTTGGACTATGGAGGGTTAAGTGGCTTCCCAAGACCACAAGGAGCACCTGTGGGACTAGAAACCCCAGTCCTTCCGGCCCAAGGTTGCTGTCCTCTAGTGGGATTTGAACCCCCGACCTTCCGGCCTGAAGTACCTTGCCCCAACCACTAGGCCACTCCTCCACCTTGCACAGGAGAGAATCTCTTTGGCAAGAATCGGCAGGAAAAAGCTAATGAGATGAATGCTGACAATATCACTTTGGATAGATTGTCCAAATCTGCAGCTGATCCTGCAAGGAAAAGATCCTCTAAGAAATCATTCTTCAGCAAGAAGAAAAAGTTTTATCCCTCCTATACCCAGCAGGGGCATCGTATAGGTCAGTCTGCCCAAAAGGGACAGCAGCAACAACCTAGGCAACAAAGGAAGCCAAAAGCAGCTAAGCCTCAACTGGCTCAGCAGACTCAGCCTCCACAAGGGCTTTGACTCATGTCGAGAGAACTTTGCCTTCCTGGCCCTGAACGGCCCAGAACCCTCCACCATCCCAGGAAGGTTGTCATTTTGCCCCCATATGGTCTCAGATAACAGCAGAAAATTGGACTCTGTCTATTGTACGAGAGGGGTACAAGCTTCATTTCCTCAGCATACCCCCTCCTACAATAGTAAGACAGTTCAATTCTCAGGCCTCTCAAGGACCGCTTAGGTCAAGAAGTCACAAGGAGCAATAGAAGAGGTGCTCATTCCCCAATGGGGTAGAGAGTTTTACTCCCCCTATTTCCTTATTCCAAAGAAAAAGGAGGACACAGACCCATTCTAGACATCAGAGAATTGAACAAATTCCTGTTCAGAGAGAAGTTCAAAATGATTTCTCTAGGAACTCTGCTGCCATTCCTTCGGAGTCAGGATTGGCTTTGTTCTCTAGATCTCAAGGATGTGTACACTCATGTTCTCAACCATCCAACTCACCGAAAGTTCCTTCGATTCCTGTTTCAAGGAAAGCACTACCAGTACAGGGTTCTTCCTTTTGGCCTGGCTTCTGCACCAAGAGTGTTCACAAAATTCATGGCTGTGGTAGCAGCATTTCTACGCACCCTGGGAATATGGGGAAAGCCGACAGTCGCCCAAGAGCGGATGGTTCGGAAGAATATATCCTTGAAGGATACTACCAAAAGCAGAGAGGTTCCAAAAAAGAGTAAAGTAGCCCAAATGCCCTCGAGTATGGAGCAGACACAGCTTAAAGATCCCAAATTACCCATGTCTACCAATAACCAAATTAATATGAATAAAATACAGTCTCTAAAATGCTTGTATGCAAATGCTAGAAGTCTAAAAAATAAGATGGGAGAGTTAGAATATATAGCACTAAATGAGAGGTTAGATGTTATTGGAATATCAGAGACATGGTGGAAGGAGGACAACCAGTGAGACACTGTGATACCTGGGTACAAACTATATTGTAATGATAGAGCGCAACCCCTCCACCAATTTGATCAACTCTATGTTAGAGAGGGCATTGAGTCAGAAAGGATTAAAGTTTTGCAGGAAACAAAATTTGCTGTAGCATCTCTATGGATTGAAATTCCATGTAAAAAGGGGAAGGCGATGGCAGTGGGGGTGTACTATCGACCGCCTGGCCAGAATGACCAAATGGATGATGAAATGCTCAAAGAAATCAAGGAAGCTAACAAAGGTTACAGCGCAGTAATAATAATGGGTGATTTCAATTACCCTGGTATCGACTGGGTCAGTGTCACGGCAGGACATGCTAGGGAGATAAAGTTCCTAGATGAAATAAATGACTGCTTCTTGGAGCAGCTGGTTCATGAACCGACCAGAGGGGAAGCCATATTAGACCTAGTTTTTAGTGGAACACCAGATCTAGTGCAAGAGATAAGGGTGTTGGGGCAACTTGGCAATAGTGATCATAGCATGATCGCCTTTGATTTAATTAGTGGAGGAGGAATAGTAAGGAAATCCACAGTACTACCTTTTAACTTTCGAAAGGGAGACTATGATAAAATAAGGAAAATAGTTAAGAAAAAACTAAAAGGAGCAGTTGCAAAGGTTAAAGACTTACATCAAGCTTGGGTGTTGTTGAAAAATACTATCTTGGAAGCCCAGACCAGCTGTATTCCACGCTTTAAGAAAAGTGGAAGGAAGTCCAAAAAACTGCCAGCGTGGTTTAAAGGTGAGGTCAGAGAGGCTGTTATTGCCAAAAAAGCATCTTTCAGGAAATGGAAAAAAGAGCCAAACGATGAAACCTGGAAACAGCACAAGCACTGGCAGGTCAAATGCAAGGCATTGATAAAGAAGGCAAAGGGAGAATTTGAGAAGAAGCTTGCTGCGGAAGCAAAAATGCGAAATAAAGATTTTTTCAAGTACATTCGTAGCAAAAAACCTGTGAGAGAGTCAGTTGGACCATTAAATGATAGAGGAGTTAAAGGGGTACTAAGAGGCGACAAGGCGATAGCGGAGAGACTGAATGAATTCTTTGCTTCGGTCTTTACTGAGGAAGATGTAGGGATGTTACCCATGACTGAAGTGGTATTTAAAGGTGTGGAAGAATTGAAGGAAATATCGATACATCGGGAAGATGTATTACAACTATTAGATAAATTGAAGAGTAGCAAATCACCTGGGCCGGATGGTATACATCCAAGGGTGTTGAAAGAACTGAAAGAAAGGTGAATGGTGGTGTACCCCAGAGATCTGTGCTGGGTTCGATGCTTTTTGACATATTCATAAATGACCTGGAAAGTGGAATAACGAGTGAGGTTATCAAATTTGCAGATGACACAAAACTATTTAAAGTTGTTAAAACCCAAGAGGATTGTGGAAAATTGCAAGAGGATCTTGATAAATTGGAAGACTGGGCATCAAAATGGCAGATGAAATTTAATGTGGACAAGTGCAAAGTTATGCACCAAGGGAAGAACAACCCAAACTATGGTTACACAATGCAAGGTTCCAAATTAGGAACCACCACCCAGGAAAAAGATTTAGGCATCATTGTGGATAACATGTTAAAACCCTCGGCCCAGTGTGCAGCGGCAGCCAAGAGAGGAAATAGAATGCTAGGTATCATAAGGAAAGGAATGGAAAATAAAACAAAAGACATTATAATGCCTCTATACCGTTCCATGTTGAGACTGCACCTTGAATATTGTGTGCAATTCTGGTCGCCGTATCTTAAAAAGGATATAGCGTTATTAGAAAAGGTTTAGAGAAGAGCCACCAAAATGGTAAAGGGGATGGAAGTATACTCCTATGAAGAAAGGCTAAAAAGGTTAGGGCTCTTTAACCTGGAAAAGAGACGGCTGAGGGGAGATATGATAGAAGTCTATAAATTAATGAACGGAGTGGAACGGGTAAACGTAGATCGACTGTTTACGTTATCAGAATATAGAAAGACTAGGGGACATGCAATGAAGCTACAGGGTAAACTATTTAAGACTAATAAAAGAAAATATTTTTTCACTCAACGTGTAATCAAACTCTGGAATTTGTTACCGGAGGATGTAGTAAAGGCTGTTAGTGTAGCTGGGTTTAAAAAAAGTTTGGACAAGTTCCTGGAGGAAAGGTCCATAAACCATTATTAAGAAGGGACCCAGGATATCATTGCTTGACCCAGTACAAGCATTGCATTGCGGAACATGTGTCTTTTGGGGAAACTGCTAGGTACGTATGACCTAGATTGGCCACTGTTGGAAATAGGATACTGGGCTTGATGGACCTTGGTCTGACCCAGTATGGCATATCTTATGTTCTTATGTTAATATTCGTCTTCCCTTACTTAGACGACTGGCTCATTCGAGCCCCTTCAGAGCCAGAGGCCAGGGTTGCTCTGTCTCACACAATGCGCATCCTTCAGTATTTGGGACTTGTCATAAATTTCCCAAAGTCCAACCTTGCTCCCACTCATTCCCTAGAGTTTATAGAAGCTCTTCTGGATACCAGACAGACAAGGGCCTTCCTTCCACAGCCCCGCTGCCTTCGCATTGTACAGTTAGCTTCCCAAGCAGTGCTAAAACCTCACCTCATTGCTCGGGAAATGTTACAGTTGCTAGGCCACATGGCATCCACCGTGCATGTGGTTCCTTATGCTTGCCTCCATATGAGGGCAACCCAGTGGACCTTATCCACTCAGTGGACTCAGGCGACAGGTTGCTTGTCAGGCAAAATAGCAAACTCAGATCGCCTTATTTTGTCCCCCCAATAGTGGTAGTCACCCAAAAACCTTCTGGTGGGGTCTCCTTTTCAGCAACCCCCACCCCAAGCCATTCTAACAGCAGATGCTTCACAGGTGGGTTGGGGAGCCCACCTGCACAGCCTCTCTACCCAGGGTACCTGGACTCCACAGGAAGCCTATCTTCATATCAACCTCCTGGAGCTCAGAGCAATCTTCCTTGCTCTTCGAGTATTTCACACCAAGCTCAGCTACAAGACAGTCAAATGGACAATCAGGTAGCCATGTTCTATGTGATCAAGCAGGGTGGAACAGGCTCTCTGTCGCTGTGCAACGAAGCTTTGCGACTATGGGCTCTCGCCAGAGAGCATCAGATTCATTTCCTTGCGTTGTATCTTCCAGGCATTCAGAACTCCTGGGCAGACAGACTTAGTCAAGTTCTGCTTCCACACGAATGATCTCTCCATGCATACCAGGTGGCCCAAATTTTTCAAATTTGGGGAACCCCGGACATAGACCTCTTTGCAAGTCCACTGAATGCCAAACTTCCCCGGTTCTGTTCCAGATTTCTGGCTCGAGGTTGTCAGGCCAGGGATGCTTTCCTCCATTGGAGTCAGGACTTCCTGTATGCCTTTCCACCCATTCCCCTAATTCCCAAAACCCTGTTCAAGCTTCAGAGAGACAGAGGTCATATGATGCTCATAGCTCCACGTTGGCCACGGCAAATGTGGTATCGTCTGCTCCTACATCTCTCTCAAGCTCCTCCTCTGGAGTTAGGATCTGCTCCAGATCTTCTTTCTCAAGAGGACAGGATGCTATGGCATCCCAATCCCCAGTCTCTGCATCTCAGGGCTTGGTTGCTGAAAGCCTAGAACGTCATGGTCTTAACCTTTCCCAGCAGGTAAAGGATATCCTTCATGCTTCCAGGAAACCTTCCACAAGATGCTCTTATGCTTTTAAGTGGAAAAGGTTTACCATATGGTGCTCGTAGAAGGGTCTTAACCCTCTTGCAATACCTCTGGAATCATTACTGGAGTACCTCTTTCATTTATCAAATGCAGGGCTTAAGACCAATTCAGTAAGAGTCCATTTGAGTGCTCTTGCAGCTTCTTTCAAGCCTCTAAATGGACAACCTATTTCCTCTCATCCTCTCATAGCGAGATTTATGAGAGGCCTTCTTTTAATGAAGCCTCCCATTAACCACCACCGGTGGCATGGGACTTGAATCTGGTACTTGGGCAGCTCATGAAACCACCCTTTGAACCATTAGCCACTACCTCTTTGAAATTCCTTTCCTGGAAGATTATCTTTCTCATTGCAATTACATCAGCACGTCGCATCAGTGAATTGCAAGCGTTGGTGGTTGATCCTCCTTATTCAAGGTTCCATCATGATAAGGTAGTCCTTAGGACTCATCCACACTTTATGCCAAAGGTGGTTTCGCCCTTTCATTTAAACCAAGCGGTTTACCTTCCTGTATTCTTTCCAAGGCCTCACGCATCAAATGCAGAAAGGAATCTTCATACTTTGGACTGTAAAAGAGCTTAGGCCTTTTACTTGCAAAGGACACAGCAACATAGAAAATCCTCTCAACTCTTTGTTGCTTTTAATCCTAGTCATTTGGGACTTCCAGTCTCCAAAAGGACAATGTCCAGCTGGATTGCACAGTGTATATCTTTTGCCTATGAGAGTAAGGACCTTCCTTTTGAAGGCCATGTCGCAGCTTACAATGTGAGAGCCATGGTAGCCTCAATGGCTCATCTGCACTCTGTGTCTATCGACGACATCTGTCGAGCAGATACTTGGGCTTCGGTGCATACCTTCACAGCCCATTACTGCTTAGACAAGGACTCCCGCCGGGATGCCTTGTTTGGTCAGGCTGTTCTTCAACACCTGTTCCAGACTTAATCAACTCCTACCCACCATCCCTGGTAGGATGCCAGAGATCCATGGGGGGAAGTGGAGCCCTTTCACAAGAGCACACAACTTTCTGGGGCTATCTCCTTGGCATCTGCAGCTAGGGAGTCCCCATATGTGAAGACTACATTCCTGCTTGTTCCTGGAGATAGCATGGTTACTCACCTGTAACAGGTGATCTCCAGGAACAGCAGGAATTTAGTCTTCACAACCCACCCACCTCCCCTAGGAGTTGTATCTTTGTATCTCTCTCTCTCTTTCTCTCTTTCCCTCTCTTTTGTCACAGCTTTAAACCCAACTGGAGAGAGACAGTTGGGAAAGGCAGGAAGGCAGCACACAGGCGCTGTGGGATGCTCCCAAAAGCTTTCCTATTGGACGCTGGGGAGCGTTCCCACGCAGGCTCCGTTGGTACCGACGATACCCATATGTGAAGACTAAATTCCTGCTGTTCCCAGAGATCACCTGTTACAGGTGAGTAACCATGCTTTATTCGCAAATTGTTCCGCTGACTGGTTTTCAAAGTCCTCTAATTTTAGTTGCATTTACAGTGTTGCCTCTTCCACTTCAGAGATGCACTTATGCATATGTTCATGCTCCAGTAAGCATTCCTCCACTTTTCCCTCCACTTCCTCTACTCGATTACCTAATTCATGAAGATCTGCTCTTACATCTCCAACTCAGCTCAAACTGCTCCATTTTCTTGTTTCAGTTCACTGAACTACTGCTGCATCTCCATTTTGCTTACATGTACTATCGTGCCAGCAGTATCTTCTTTGATAGAGCTGTTTGCCTCTTCAGCATTTTCTCCCCCCACCCCAACCTTGCCTACCACTGGCGCCATTTTGGGAGCTGTTTCTTCACGGCTCTGGTAGGCAAACTCTTTTTTAAATCAGCTGCCTTCCGTCGGGTTGGTGTCATCCAACTGTAGCAGGTTGCTTCCTCCTTCTGTGAGGCTGTGTTTGGTTCCAAATTAGTCACCGGGAGGCTAAAATTACTCCTTTTGGATGGTTGATCTGGCGGAGCTCAAGGCTCAGTTGTCCATATGGCAGTGTGACATCACTTCCTCCCCTACTGGGGGTTTTTAGTCATAGATTGAAGAGGTTTTGGGCGTATTTTGCATCCAGTCAAGTAGAATCGGCATGAGTACAATTGTTTCCATGACTAGGTGTGCAGCTCTATGTACAGTGATGTAGCTGGCCTTGTAGGTCCATGATCTTGCTAGGGGTTTCCGAGACAGTCAGTCTTGGGGGCCTCCGGAGCAATACAGGGAAACTAAGATGCTAGTCCTTTGTGCTTTGTGTAGGATGATGAAGGTCCTTCTTGCAGCATTTCTTCTTGGTGAGCTCTGTAGTGGTTGCACAGTATGAGACGACTTGCAGGTCTCCTGTGGTGATTCACTGCGGTTGGTTGGGCGATTCCAATAATGACAACTTTTTGTTCCACTATCCCCAAGTTCTTTTTGAGGCATAGTCTGGCTCAAAATCCTTAGTGTTTCTTGGGCATAACTGGGCCATACCTCAACTTTTTGCATCGGAGGGGCATTGACAGCAGGATGTTGTGTTTTGTGGTATGCATATTTTGGCACGCTGGGCTTTTCTGTTCCTCTCCCAGCGTTAGGCACTGTTTTGTTACATCCTAAGCGTCTGCACAATGAGGAAGGTGAAATAAGACCTTACCTGCTAATTTTCTTTCCTTGAGTCCCTCCAGTCCAGTCCAGAACCCATCCTAAATATATCTGGTTCATGCTTGGCTTCAGTTGAGCACACAGATACACACACTAGATTTATTTTTCTGTTGCATGGCTACCTTTGATGTGAGCAGGTGTGCTAATGTGATGTGGCCAGGCCATAATTGTGATTCTACAGCTCGTATGTTCAGTGCAACTAGCAGGTCATGGGGCGGAGTCTCTTAGGATCATATTTAGACCTTTACAAAAAAAGGATAGGCCTTAAATTTAAATTAAAAAAACAACCCCCCCCCAGTGGTTTATATCTTTTGTTCTAGACTCATTTCGGAGCGTGTTTTTTTTTTTCAGCAAGTATATTTTGTGGAGTATGGAATGAAAGTATGCCTAACTGTTTCTTTTGGAGTCTGTTTAGTTATAAAAAAATACTGGTCAGAGAAGGACCCTTATGCGGTGACATCATCAAACCAGTTTGTTCTCAGTCTCCATCTGCTGGTAGGAGTGCATAGCCCATGTGTCTGGACTGGACTGGAGGGACTTGAGAAAAGAAAATTAGCAGGTAAGATCTAATTTGATCTTGTAATCAGCGAGGGTCAATGTCTTTTCGTTGAATGGCTAGTTTAAAAACAAGTGTTGCAGTATGGTGTTTGTGTGTTAAATTCCATAAAGTAATCAATGTATCAAACCACTGAGTACCTAATGAAATTTCAGAAATCCTTGCCTAAAATGCGTTAGATTGCTTTTGAAGAGCTTTGTAATGTATTTGCAGTGATTTGAGCTTGCAGGCAGCCATTTGTATCCTCATTGTTTGCCTCTCTCTATAATCTCTCTGTTTTCTGTCAGGATCATTGCATAGAAATCATTTACCAAGAGATGTCAGTGGTTCCTGTTGATATTTAGGGACATCATGGTCCTTTCTCTTTAGAGTAGCAATTCTAACAGTGTGCACAGAGTTCTGTGAAAGCATCCAGGGAGAGAAACATATTTATGGATAGTGCGGCATTGAAAGGGGGAGGGCATTTGTATGTTTTCCAGACTGCATGAACACTCAGTTTGTCTGCTGACAAGCATTTGAAGCTTTTGAAGACGGTGCTTTGTTTAGTGGGTTACGTACATGACAAATGCCTGTCATTTAGTAGTAATGTAGTGAAATAGTATGGCAGCAGGCTTCAGATTTTTCCATGTGACTTCCCGTGAAGGCTCAGCTGCAGAAGAAAAAGTCGTGGACTGCTGAAGCTGGTCACATGGAGCTAATGTAAATCACATTAAGCAACCAAGAGGAAATCCCAGTGTTGGTTTTCCAAATGAATGCTTGCAGCTGTGTGGCTCACACATCTGATCCTGTGATGTGATGTGCTGTACCCAGCCATGCTTCATCCATTGGTCATAATTACAGAAAGGGCTCTGTGTGTAAAGATTATAGTCAACATTATTGGCACCCTTGCAGTTTAGGTATGTTTTGTACAGTATCTTGAGAAACAGTTGGAACTATTCCAACTGTATGTCATCATAATATTTTAATAGTATGTTCAAAGGTATACAGTACAGCAAAAAAAGATACCTGTGCAACTTAGAGGTAGTAATTTCTGAGAAAAAAAAACAAAATAGGACCTGGACAGGATTAATGGCACCCTTCACTAATTCTTGATTGCACAACACTTGGCAGTGATGACAGCCTCTAAACATTTCTTGTAGCCATCTATAGGTTTTGTACATCTATCTGCTGGTAGTTTCTCCCATTCTTCAACTGCAATTTATTCCAGCTCATGAATGTTTCCAGGATTCATTTTATCAATGTCAGATTTTAGCTGTTTCCAAAGGTTCTTGATTGGGTTGAGATCAGGACTAAATTGCTGGCCAGTTTGAAACAGTCCATTTGTTCCTTTGTCGAGGTGGCTGCAAAAGCATCTATTGTGCGGTGGCTGAAAGAGGCAATTGCTTCTGCATATTTGCTCAAGCAGAGATCACTTCTGGAGGGTTTGAAGGTTCACTCAACGAGGGCTCATACTTCATTGTGGGCTGAATATAGTCTGGTTCCTCCAGAGGATATCTGTAGAGCAGCAACTCGGTCATTGCTGCATTCCTTTGTGCAGCACTACCGCCTGGACATGCAGGCAAGAGAGGATGCGCGGTTCGGTTTGCAGGTGTTGCAAACTGGGCTCGCGGGTCCCTTCCGAACTTAAGAACATAAGATATGCCATACTGGGTCATACCAAGGTTCATCAAGCCCAGTATCCCATTTCCAGCAGTGGCCAATCCAGGTCACAAATACCTGGCAGGTTCCCAAAAAGGCACACAAATTCCACAATGCTTGTTCTAGGGCAAGTAGTGGATTTCCTGGGTCCACTTTAATAATGGTGGTATGGACCTTTCCTTCAGGCGCTTGTCCAAACCTTTTTAACCAACCTACACTAACAGCTTTTACTACATTCTCTGATAACGAATTGCAGAGTTTGATTACACATTGAGTGAAAAACATTTTCTCTTATTAGTCTTAAATTGGTTGCATTGTAGCTTCATTGTGTGTCCCCTAGTCTTTCTACTTTTTGTTGGTGTAAACAATCGATCTATTTTTACCCGTTTCTTTGTTTTATTTATTTATTTATTTAAAGTCTCTTTTTATACCGCGCTTTTTAAAATCAGCTTGGTTTACAGTCAACATTCCACCCGCTCCTCAGCATTCTTTTTTGTAGATCCCGCCCTCTGGAACTCCCTCCCCGCTACCCTCCGTCTTGAACCACATTACCCCACTTTCAAACACACTTTAAAGACCCACTTATTTACCCTTGCCTTCAACCTGCCCTCTTCCCAGCCTTAACCTCTCCCCTGTGTCTGCTACTCTTTCCCTGTCCTCTTTTCTCTGTCCTATTATTGAGTTGTAACTTCTTTTCCTTTTCTGGCCCCGAGCCTTGCTGTATTGTTTTTTTCTCATTGTAAACCGCTCTGTTTACCCTGAAGGGCGGTTAAGTAAATAATAAACATAAACAGCAAATTTGTATAGTCCCGGCAGAGCTGGTACTGTATTTGCAACTTGGATTAACTGGGGTAACTATGTACAGGCTGCACAGCTAGGCAACGTGGCAGCTCTTTTAAGTAACTATGTACAGGCTACGTAGTTGGGCCACCGATGGGCGGTGGCGACATGGGCTGCTTGGCCACTATTTACACAATTAGGTGACTATTTACAAGTGCATACCAAGGTGTCTGTTAGTGCTGTTGTGCCGGGCTGGGTCTGTGTATTGTGGGTGTGTTGGGGGGGTTGTCTTGGTGGTTGAGTGTGACTGGTTGTATTGTTGGTGTGCTGGGGGGGTTGTCTTGGTAGTTCAGTGTGACTGGTTGTGGCGTGTCCCCTTTGTGAGAGTAGTGCTGGAGGAAGAGGTGGTGTTTCAGGGCCTTTTTGAATTGGGTAATGTCGGTGATGGACCGGATGGTGGGCGAGAGGGCATTCCAGCATGTGGGTACATAGTACATGAAGGCTCTGTTTCTTGTTGCTTGAGAGCACTTTGTAATTTTGCTGGGGATTCTCAGTGTGTTGGCAGCAATTGACCTTCTGACTCTGTTTGGGGGAGTGGGGAGGATGGGGTCAGTGATGGAGGAGGTGGTGAGGCCATTGATGACCTTGAAGGTTAGCAGTAGAATTTTAAAGGAGAGTCTGCAGTGGACCGGCAGCCAATGAAGGTGTTTCAGGATTGGTGTTATGTGGTCTCTCCTGGTGGCTCCATGTAGTATTCTGGTGGCTGCATTCATTGCAAGCTGAAGTGGGTTCAGCGTGTTTTTTGGAAGTCCTTGTAGGATTGCATTGGCATAATCGAAGTGGGGGATTATCAAGGCTTGATTGTGCGGAAGTCGTCTGGCTCGAGTAAGGGTCGTAGATGCCGGACTGTCCGTATTTTGCGGTACACTGCCTTGACAGTATTATTTATGTGGGCTTTCATATCCAGCTGTTGGTCTAGTCTGATCCCTAGTTAGCGGATTGTGGACTTGCTTTGGAGCTCGGCGCATCTTACGTTTAGTGATGCGGGGGGGGGGGGGTGTAAGCTTGGTTCCTGGTAATGAATAATGCCTCCGTTTTCTGGAAGTTTATTCTGAGGTTTTGGGTGTGGAGCCATTCAGTGACAGCGTCGAAGCAGGTTGTTAGTGGTGAAAAGTCCAGCTCGTCATTTGAGAATGGCATGTATATTGTATATATGTATACGTAGCACACCCCCACCCACGCATCCTAATGTATATGTATATAGGTAAGCAAACCCGCACACAATTAATCAAATGTAAATCAAATGACCCTGCGTTGTGTTTCAAATCAAATCTATAACCAATCAAAATGTAAATCATACAAATTACTGTACTGTACAGTGCAACCTGATCTGTAAAGTTAACCACTGCTGATCATAGGAAGTAACGGTATACAAGTGTCTACTAAATAAATAAATAAATAAATGTAGAGTAGTACGTCGTCGGCGTATACCAGGCATGCAACGTTGAAGGAGCGGGTGTTTGCACAGATGGGCTGCATATATATGTTGAAGAACAGGGCCGAGAGCGAGGAGCCCTGTGGCACGCCCTGTTCCTGTTGGAACAGTTTGGAAGTCGTGGAGCCGGTCCGTACCTGTTGCCATCTGTCTGTCGGGTATGATTTGCACCAGCTTAGGCTGTGCCCTGGATCCCTTTCTCTGCAAGGCGTGCCAGGAGCAGTTCATGGTCAACGGAGTCTAATGCCGTGGCGATATCCAAGAAGATTAGGGCATATCCTTGTCTGATGTTGTCCAGTCCGATAATTAATGTGCTGAAAAGGGTAGTCAGGAGCGTCTCGACTCCGTGCAACTCCCTGAATCCGTGTTGACATGGGTCGAAGGGAGTGGTGGTCTCAATGTGGTGTTGGATCTGGTGTTGGACGACTCTTTCAATTATTTTGGCCATTAGTGGGATGCTTGAGATTGGTCTGTATGAATCTACCTTCTGGGGGTCAAGTTTGCTGTTTTTTAGGAGTGGTCTAATGGAGGTTCGCTTCAAGCTGCTTGGGAATGACCCCACTGAGAAGGATAGATCCATGACTTTGGTCAGGAATGGGCTAAATTCTTTGCGTAGTGATTTTATCCAGAACGCTGGGCAGGGATCGTTTGGAGCTGTGGTGGTGGTGGTGTTAGCCATGTTGGTGTCCTCAATGCTTCTCTCTGATGGTGTTGAGAATGTGGTTAGTGGTGTTGGGTGGCGTAGTCCCTGCTCAGCAATGGCGGGGGGGGGGGTATGGTTTTGTCGGTCTGGATTGTTTTCGACTGGAGATAGTCTTCAAATTCCTGTGGATTTGGCATGTTCAGTTGGGTGGGGGATGGTTCTTTTGTGAGGGCCCTCACTAGATTGAATAGGTCCTGCAGTTTGTTCAGGGAGCACTGTAGGATTTCTGAGTGGTATTGTTTCATTCTCTCCGTGACTGCCTCGCGGTGTTTCTTCAGGTGGGTGGTGTAAGATCCCAGGTTGGCGGCGGAGCATGATCTGCGCCATCTCCTTTCAATCTTCGTTAGGTGGAGGAGTGATGCTCGTAGTCCGGGAGCAGTCTTTCTTCTTCTTGGTGGTGTATTCACAGTTGGTCGGTGGGCAGTGGAGCCTAGACTATTGTTCCAGGTGGAGAGCATTGTTTTGAGGCTAGGTTCTGTGAGGTGGAGTAGTGGTAGGGTTTTGCAGAGTATTTCTTCCCTGTCGAAGGGACGTAAACGTGACTTTGATGCTGAGGAGGCTTCAGTTGTGGTACGGGAGCTTGTGTTATCTAGATGTGTGGTCATTTGGAATCTTATTAGGCTGTGGTCAGACCATGGAACTGGAGTGATGGATATTGACTATCGACCACCTGGCCAGAATGAACAAATGGATGATGAAATGCTCAAAGAAATCAAGGAAGCTAACAAAGGTTACAGTGCAGTAATAATAATGGGTGATTTCAATTACCCCGGTATCGACTGGGTCATTGTCACGGCAGGACATGCTAGGGAGATAAAGTTCCTAGAAGACATAAATGACTACTTCTGGGAGCAGCTAGTTCATGAATCGACAAGAGAGGAAGCCATATTAGACCTGGTCCTTAGTGCAAGAGATAAGGGTGTTGGGGCCACTTGGCAATAGTGATCATAGCATGATCGCCTTTGATTTAATTAGTGGAGGAGGGATAGTACGGAAATCCACAGTACTACCTTTTAACTTTCGAAAGGGAGACTATGATAAAATGAGGAAAATACTTAAGAAAAAACTAAAAGGAGCAGTTGCAAAGGTTAAAGACTTACATCAAGCTTGGGGGGTGTTGAAAAATACTATCTTGGAAGCCCAGACCAGCTGTATTCCACGCTTTAAGAAAAGTGGAAGGAAGTCCAAAAAACTGCCAGCATGGTTTAAAGGTGAGGTCAGAGAGGCTGCTGTTGCCAAAAAAACATCTTTCAGGAAATGGAAAAAAGAGCCAAACAACGAAACCTGGAAACAGCACAAGCACTGGCAAGTCAAATGCAAGGCATTGATAAAGCAGGCACAGCGAGAATGTGAGAAGAAGCTTGCTGCTGAAGCAAAAACGCGAAATAAAGATTTTTTCAAGTACATTCGTAGCAAAAAACCTGTGAGAGAGTCAGTTGGTCCATTAGATGATAGAGGAGTTAAAGGGGCACTAAGAAGCGACAAGGCGATAGTGGAGAGACTGAATGAATTCTTTGCTTCGGTCTTTACTGAGGAAGATGTGGGGATGTTACCCATGACTGAAGTGGTATTTAAAGGTGCGGAAGAATTGAAGGAAATATTGATACATCGGGAAGATGTATTACAATATTAGATAAACTGAAGAGTAGCAAATCACCTGGGCCGGATGGTATACATCCAAGGGTGTTGAAAGAACTGAAATATGAGATTGCAGACCTGCTATTAGTAATCTGTGAACTATCATTAAAATCATCTCTAATACCTGAAGATTGGAGGATCGCCAATGTAACACCAGTTTTTAAAAAGGGTTCCAGGGGTGATCCGGTAAACTACAGACCAGTGAGCCTCACGTCAGTACCGGGAAAAATGGTAGAAACCATCATAAAGAATAAAATTACTCAGCATGTAGATAGTCATGGCCTAATGGGAGACAGCCAACATGGCTTTAGACAAGGGAAGATCTTATCTTACTAATCTGTTATGTTTTTTTGAAAGTGTGAATGAACAGGTGGACAAAGGTGAGTCGGTTGATATAGTGTATCTGGACTTTCAGAAAGCCTTTGACAAGGTCCCTCATCAGAGACTTTTGGCAAACCTAAAGAGTCATGGGATAGGAGGCAGTGTACTACTGTGGATCAAGAACTGGTTAAAAGATAGAAAGCAGAGGGTAGGGCTAAATGGCCAATTTTCCCAATGGAGAAAGGTGAACAGTGGTGTTCCCCAGGGAACTGTGCTAGGTCCGCTGCTTTTTGACATATTCATAAATGACCTGGAAAGTGGAACAACGAGTGAGGTTATCAAATTTGCAGATGACACAAAACTATTTAAAGTTGTTAAAACCCAAGAGGATTGTGGAAAATTGCAAGAGGATCTTGATAAATTGGAAGACTGGGCATCAAAATGGCAGATGAAATTTAATGTGGACAAGTGCAAAGTTATGCACCTAGGGAAGAACAACCCAAACTATGGTTACACGATGCAAGGTTCCACAATAGGAACCACCACACAGGAAAAAGATTTAGGCGTCATTGTGGATAACATGTTAAAACCCTCGGCCCAGGGTGCAGTGGCGGCCAAGAGTGCAAATAGAATGCTAGGTATCATAAGGAAAGGAATGGAAAATAAAACAAAAGATATTACAATGCCTCTATATCGTTCCATGGTGAGACTGCACCTTGAATATTGTGTGCAATTCTGGTCGCCGTATCTTAAAAAGGATATAGCGTTATTAGAAAAGGTTCAGAGAAGAGCCACCAAAATGGTAAAGGGGATGGAAGTATACTCCTATGAAGAAAGGCTAAAAAGGTTAGGGCTCTTTAACCTGGAAAAGAGACGGCTGAGGGGAGATATGATAGAAGTCTATAAATTAATGAATGGAGTGGAACAGGTAAACGTAGATCGTTTGTTTACGTTATCAGAATATAGAAAGACTAGGGGACATGCAATGAAGCTACAGGGTAAACTAAGACTAATAAAAGAAAATATTTTTTCACTCAACGTGTAATCAAACTCTGGAATTTGTTACCGGAGGATGTAGTAAAGGCTGTTAATGTAGCTGGGTTTAAAAAAGGTTTGGAGAAGTTCCTGGAGGAAAGGTCCATAAACCATTATTAAGAAGGGACCCAGGATGTCAATGCTTGACCCAGTACAAACATTGCGGAACCTGTGTCTTTTGGGGAAACTGCTAGGTATGTATGACCTAGATTGGCCACTGTTGGAAACAGGATACTGGGCTTGATGGACCTTGGTCTGACCAAGTATGGCATATCTTATGATGTTATGTTCTTATGGATAGGGCAGACGCGTGGCATGGGTCTCTGGTTGACCTCGGGGCGAAGATCAGGTCCAGCTTGTTTCCTTTTGAGTGAGTGGGAGCATTGATTAACTGTTCATATTCCAACTCGTTAAGTGCATCTAGGAAGGCTCTGGATTGAGCGTCCGGTAAGGCAGGCAAGTTGAAGTCTCCTATAATCCAGTTTGGTGTGCGTGGGTTTTTGGTATTGCAGGCAAGGTCGATTATTGTCGAGAGGTCATCTGGGGAGGGAGACATGGATCTGTAGATTAGGTTGATGGAGATGTGCTTGTTGGTTATGGTGATAGAGTCGAGGTGTATGATTAGTAGTCTTCATTATAAAGCATATGAGGACAGACTTAAGGATCTTAATATGTACACCTTAGAGGAAAGGCGGGATAGAGGTGATATGATTGAGATGTTTAAATACCTCCGTGGCATAAATGTTCAGGGAGAGAGCCTCTTTCAATTGAAAGCAAGTTCTGCGACGAGGGGACATGGGATGAGGGTGAAGGGAGATAGATTCAGGAGTGATATGCGGAAATATTTCTTTACGGAAAGAGTAGTGGATCCGTGGAATAGTCTCCCAGTGGAGGTGGTAGAGATGAGGACAGTAACTGAATTCAAAAAAGCATGGGACCAACACAGAGGATCTCTAAAGGTAAAAAGTGGACTGTTGTAGTTGTTGTTATGGAAGGACAGACTAGATGGGCCTTGTGGTCTTTTTCTGTCATCATGTTTCTGTGTTTCTATGTATGGTGCTGCTGGCAGAGGTCTGCTGAAATTGGAGCTCTTTTTTTGTAAGGGTGAATACGCTTCCACCTCTGCGGTCTGTTCTGTGGCAGGTGTGAATTGAGAAGTTGGGTGGGATGAGTTTGTTAAGGATGACAGTATTGGAGTCGGATAGCCATGTCTCAGTGACCAGCAGGATCTCTAGGCTGTGGCTTATAATCAGGTCAGAGATGACTGACCATTTCTTCTGGTTAAGGATGACAGTATTGGAGTCGGATAGCCATGTCTCAGTGACCAGCAGGATCTCTAGGCTGTGGCTTATAATCAGGTCAGAGATGACTGGCCATTTCTTCTGGACTGAACGGGCATTTATGAGGGCGCACTTCTCCGATTAGGATTTTTTGGCATGCTGAAATGAGACGTAGAGTAGGTGCGGGTATGGGGTGTGTTTAGCTTCCACTGCTACTTGGCGGGAGGTACCCGACCATCTCCTCCCAGGGCCCCATAGGACTGGTATGGGGTTGCATGTTGTGGTGAGGGTATGGGTGCTGTGGAGTAGGCTGGCAAGGAGGTAACAACTGGCTATTGCTAGAAGGGAGGGTGCCACTTTGGGTGTCTACTTTGTGGTCCTGGTGGTTTGAATCTACAAATCAGCTGTGTGATACAATAGTATGTGATACAATTCTAGCAAGCAATTCTAAGGCGGATTCAAGAACAACAGTTCCAGCAAGCAATTCTAAGGCGTAATTAGGAACAGCAATTCTGTCATTCTAATCGCTATTTGGTGGGTCACGTAAGTGGGGTATTACAAGTGCTTCAGCGTCTGGGGACTGTTTTCTTTTGGTCAACCGAGGATGAGGTAGTGGATACTACTCACTTTGGCTGTGTTCCTGTGGGGATTGTATTCATCTGCCTTGCCGTTTGTCGGGTGGGCTTACTGGTGTGGATGGCCTCACGACTTGGCCTCCGTCTAAGGGCCACGCCAAAGGACCCTCTGGCGAGGCCCTCAGATGTGGGCCTGCCAGGCACGGGTGTGCCCGATGGCGTTTCTTTTGAACTGTGCCGGACTGCCCCGATTGGGCAGAGCACGCTGCGGGACGGCTGTTTCCAGCTCTGGAAAGCTCGATCCTGCCTGGGAGAGCTATGGCTGGGCCGGAGGGACGAGGAGGCTGGAGTTCATTAATTTATAGGCCTCTATTTTATCTCCCCTCAACTGTCTCTCTTCCAAGTTGAAGAGCCCTAACATTTTAAGCCTTTTCTCATAGGGTATCCTTCCATCCCCTTTACCATTTTGGTGGCTCTTCTCTGTACCTTTTCTAAATCTGCTATATCCTTTTTAAGATATGGCAACCAGAATTGCCCACAATATTCAAGGTGCGGTTGCACCAAGATACGATACAGAGGCATTATAATATCCTTTGTTTTGTTCTCCATTCCTTTCTTTATAATTCCTAACATTCTGTTTGCTTTCTTAGCCATCCCTGCACACTGGGCGGAGGGTTTCAATATGTTATCCACGATGATGGCTAAATCTTTTTCCTGGGTGGTGGTTCCTAATGTGGAATACTACTCTGGTACATCCCATAAGTCTGAATTAGACTGGAGGGATAATGAGGAAGGAGAAATTAGACCTTACCTGCTAATTTTCTTTCCTTGAGTACCTCCAGTCCAGAACCTGCTGATTTTGTTGTTCGGCAAGCTCAGACATAGAAAAGATAAAGTGCATGTCGTGAATATCCAGGGTTTTACTTTGACTTTACGTTCAAGAACTGACAGGACTGGTCAACTCTTGCTTAGGTTGAGTTTCACATTCTTGGTTCTGTGCGGAGCCATGACATACAATTCTTCTGTGGGTTCTAGGTATATTGTTGCTTTAGTAGTTGACTACGATTCTAATTTCTCTGTGTGGAGTCTGCTTTGTCAGTAGGAGTGTTCAGAGATGCACAGATCCTTTATGGGGTGAGATTATCAAAACCAGTATTCTCAGTCTCCATCTGCTGGTGATGGGGCATAAACCCCATGTGTCTGGACTGGACTGGAGGGACTCGAGGAAAGAAAATTAGCAGGTAAGATCTAATTTCACCTTTTTGAGATTTCCACAAAATCGCTCCTTCACTTGGGATATTACATAAGATCATGAAATGTTGTTTTTCAGGCGTGTTTTACAGGGTGACAGTAGTGTGCATATATATTTTTAAACTTTTTTCATGTAATACCCCGTGATACACAAATTAGTTTGAGGATCCATTTATAGACGTGTAATAGGTATCTTTATTTCTTGTTACTGGATAGCTTTTTCTCATTAGCCCTTTTTATTTATGATGTGGAACGTCATGATGTCATTCATCTTTCTGCCGTTTTTCAGTGGGGTTCCCTATTTAAAAGCAGCATTAGAGCGGCGGCATTATTTTAACTAGCCTTTTATGCTGCGGTGAATCATGTTGGGCAAGTTTGCATATATGTTCTGTAGCTATTAGGAGCTGTATTCTGTCAAATTGAGGATATTGATTGTTGTATAAATCGTACTTACTTATCCGCTCTTTTGGCAGTATTTACTTTTACAATAGGAAAGCAGATAGGAAAACACAAATGTCTCTTTCATATAACTACTGATTTTAATTTAATTGGTCATATTGCAATCATAGTTACGATTTTGAATGGTAGTGTCGATAAGAATTATTTACCAACGCAGGGCAATTGGTTGAGTTTACGGGTTAATGTACATTACTGAGAGTGACATTATACCTCCAGATATACCTGTCTTTATAGTAAAGGGATTTTCATGCTATCGCAAAGTCAATTCGAGTGAGCACCATGAGAAGTAATAGCACTACAAGGTATTGTTGTCAAGAACATTGACATTTTTGATGACTGGCTTAATTAACACTCTGGCTTAGATAAAACAATACCACCCCCCCACCCCCCCTTTTTATTTATTTATTTATTTATTATTATTTTTTTTTTTTTTGCATATTGCATTCATTCTCTGGGAACAAGTTAGGAAGTCTGTCCTCAGATATGAGTGACGTCGGTACCAAAGTAGCCCTCGCGGAAGCATCCCCCCAGCTTTCAAAGAAAGCCTTTGGGAGATGCTGCTACGCATGCATGGTCCCCTTCCTGCCCAAGGGTGTCATCTTGCTCAGTCTCCTTTTTTCCCCACAGAGTCCTTCAGATATCTATCTGGCTTGTCCCCGGAAAAAGTAGATTTTTTTTGCCTGAGATTCATTCTTGCCTCTGGTATTGCACTGGTACTCTTCCCACCACCTGACCTCGCTGTTGCGGCATTGAGTTCGGGTTTCTTTTGTAGTTTTTCGATTTTTGGTGCCTTCGTGCCTTTATCTCCAACTGGCAGCCCAGCGGATCTTCGACCTTGCAGGGGTACTTTTATCCCCCATGGCTACCAGTGGGTTCAAAAAGTGTGATCAGTGCACGGAAATTGTCTTTGACAGACACACACAACTGCTGCCTCCAGCAGCAGCACTATAAGTTTTTCCCCGAGTCACCGGTACCTCCGAAGGCCAGGGCCTCGTCTGAAGCCTTGACATATTGGGTGGGCCCCTCTGACCCCAAGCCCCGCCGTGGTTCTTCGGAGAGTGGGTGTCCCTTGAGGGAACTCAGGCAAAAGAAAACCTCAAAGGCGGTGTCCGTGGACAGATCTGACAGGCTAGGTGTGCCCCGGGCCAGGTCCCGCAGTCCAAGACACTTGTCTGAGGGGCTGGAGAGAGAGCGGCCTGCAAAGGTCCCTCGAAAGGACTCAACCTTGGACCGGCCTCGGTCGCTAGACACCATTCTCATCAAGGACTCCCCTTTGGGGGAACCAGTGTCAGGCCTGCGCTGATGGCTGCGGAGCCTTCTGGCCTGGAGTCCAGAATGGTGGCCCTGGAACGCAGTTTGTCTGCCTTCATGGACCAGCAGCGGGTGCTGTTGTCCAGTATGACTGGTTCATCCGCCCCGACCACTAGGCCCTCAACGTCTAAGACGCCCCGGAAGGCCGAGCCGATCTTTGAGGTCCTTTGGCCTCAAATTCATCCTCTGCCGTGGTCTCGATCCGGTTCTCGCTCGATAGGACCAAGATCATCCCCGGCCAGTGTGCTCGGCGCCAGCCACAGGGCCTTGGAAGGCCGTGGGCCCACAGATCGCCCTTCCTTTGAGTTCTCAAGGTCTCCGCCGGAGGATATGGGGTTCCTTGGCTTTATCAAGGACATGTCTAAGGCCCTGACATTCCCAATGGAATTGGAGGAGGACCCTCCGGTGGATGAGTTAGAAATCCTCCAGTACCGATGCCCCTCTGAGGGAATTGCTCACGGTGCCAATACCTCCCACCCTGGAATGGCTGATGCTCCGTTTGTGGGAAACACCAGCGTCGATGTCGGTGGTGAGCAAGTGGGTCGATTCGATGTATCAAGGCCACCGGAGCCTGGGCTTCCAGAAGTCACAGCTGCCGCACAATTCCATGGTAGTGGAGTCAGCCATGCATTGACTGAAAAGTCAGAAGACGCACTCCTCGGTGCCCCTGACAGGGAGGCACACACCTTGGATGCCCTCAGCAGAAAGTGTTACCAGGGCTCAATGCTCATCGGCCACATCCAGGCTTACCAGCTGTACATGGGCATGTATCTGAGAGAGCTGGCAAAGGAACTTGTCAGGTTCTCAGCTGGTCTATCCGAGGAACCCCTGCAGCAGTTCAAGAACCTGTCCAAGGCTGTCCGTGAGTGCTCCAAGTTTGTCTTGGGTAGCCTATGACTGATTCGAGTCGGCGGCTCGAGTAGCAGCGGCAGGCATTGGTGCCCGATGCCAGGCTTGGCTACAGTCATCCAACCTCGAGCAATGGGTTCAGGACAAATTGGTTGATGTCCCATGCCAAGGAGAGAACCTCTGGCAAATCCATGACCGACTAAGCTGCCGAGCTGGAGATTGAGTTCATGGCGAGGACCAGGCTTTCTAAAAAAGACCGCTGCCACTCCCCAATGGAAGGGCTTGGGTAAAAAGCCCTTCTATCCGAGGAAAGGGGCTGCTTACAGAAACTACCCACCTTTCCAGGCCTCTCCGGCTCCCCATCAGGGTCAGCAGGCCAAGAGACATGGGCATGGCCCTCATAAGCAGAAGGCTCCAAAAGCCCAGACATCAGCCCGACCCCAGCAAAACCGGGGGAGTTTTTGACTCCTTGGGCATAGCCTCTCTACCCCAAGAAGGTGTATAGCCCACAGAGGGATGTCTGACCCACTATGCCCAGAGGTGGCCGACACAGATTCCTGGGCACTTCGAGTGGTCAAGGAGGATTACCTCCTCCATCTGACTCGGACACCTCCCCCTTATTTTCCGGGAGAGCCCCTCAGGTCTCCCCTTCACCTGAACCTTCTTCTGAAGGAGCTGGCAGATCTTTTCAAGGACAAAGCAGTGGAACCGATGCCCCACCATCTGAAGGGCAAAGGGTTCTATTCCAGATACTTCCTCATACCAAAAGGACAGGGGGCCTAAGGCCCATCCTCAACCTGCACAACCTCAACAAGTTCCTGGTGAGGGAGAAGTTCAAGATGCTCTCCCTTGGAACCCTGCTTCCTTACCTCCAGCAGGGAGATTGGCTATGCTCCTTGGATCTGAAGGATGCCTATACCCATATCCTCATTCACCCCAACCACAGGCAGTACCTGCGGTTCATGGTGGGGGGCGGACACAATCGGTGCAGGGTGCTGCCTTTCTGCTTGGCCCCAAGGGTCTTCACAAATTGCCTGGCAGTCGTGGCCACCCTTCTCTGCTTCAAGGGGGGTTTTGTCTTCCCCTACCTGGATGACTGGTTCATAAAGGGAGGCACGGCCTCAGAGATGCAGCAGGCAACCGCACACACCATCCAGGTCCTACAGTACTTGGGCTTTGTGATAAACTACCCCAAGTCTCATCTCCTTCATTGGGGTAAGTCTGGGCATCCTTCAGTCAAAGGCCTTCCTGCCCGGGGACCGGGCTGACCGCCTCAGGACCCTGGCATGGGACATACAGCACTGTCCCTCTGTGCCTGCTCAGCTCCTCTTGCACCTCCTCAGAAACATGGCCTCCATGGTCCACGTCACATCAGGTGCCCGCCTACACATGAGTGCTGTGCAGTGGTGTCTCTGGGACTAGTGGATGCGGGTCACGGGGTGCCTCCGGGACAAAGTCTCAGAGACCTGCCAGTTGGCGGACTCTCATCTGGTGGCATACCCCTAAATATCTCGAGGCAGGATGCTTTTTCTGGCCCTGATCCCCTTAAGGGTCCTAACCACGGATGCCTCCCTGCCCAGCTAGGGAGCCCACTGCGAGGAACTCCGCACCCAGGGCAGCTGGTCGCTGGATGAGGGCACCCAGCAGATTAACCTCCTGGAATTGTGGGCCCTGGCATTCTTGGCTCTTTGTGCTTTTTGCCACCGCCTGCTTCACTAGCCGATGCTGGTCCAGACGGACAACCAGGTGGCTATGTTCTATGTGAACAAACGGGGGCACGGGGTCTCGTGCCCTCTGCCAGGAGGCGGGGCTCCTCTGCTGTCCAACAGGATATCCTCCTGCAGGAAGTATACCTACCAGGCCAGAACAACCTACAGGCTGACAGATTGAACAGGGTCCTCCAGCTGCACAGGTGGCAGCTGGACCCAATGTGGCCAACCGGCTCTTCTGGATCTGGGGGGAACCCATGATGGACCTGTTCGCCAGTTCGGACAACTTTCAGCGCCCCACTTCTGTTCTCGGCAGCCCCACCCCTCCAGGGTGGCAGTGGACACGTTCCTCGTCTTGTGGTCTGAGGGCCTCATGTATACCTTCCCTCCCATGCTGCTGATTTGACAAAACTTTATTCAGGACCATCCGCGACAGGGCCTCATTCTTCCTGATAACCTCTCGGTGGCCCCAGCAACCGTGGTTCCCGCTACTCCTCTGACTATTGGTGGAGACCTCCATCCCATTGGGAAACTCTCTGGGACTCCTGTCTTAGGAAGGGGAGCTCTCTTCTGCACCCCAGCTTGAGGTCCCTGTCACTGACTTCTGGTTGCGGAAAGGGTGACCCTATCCCCTTTCATCCTCTTTGCTGAGGAAGAGGAGATCCTGCTGGCCTCTCATAAGGCTTCTACTAGGAAAGTTTACTCTCTCAAGTGACGCAGGTTCTCAGCTTGGTGTGTTGAGCACGAGACTGACCCATTCTGCTTGGTGGGACTGGTCTTACAGTACCTGTTCCATTTTCACAATGATGAAGACAAGAGAACTGCCTGGGACCATCAGAAAAGCCATTATCACAAGACATCAGACTTCAAGGGAGTACAAGGCCATCTTCAAAGACTTTGGGATTTCTGTGTCTACAGTTAACAATGCCATTAAGGAATTTTCTGCTCTTGAAACTATCAAGAACCTCCCAGGAGGTGGTGGGTAGAGGAAAATGAATCCAAGAAGTCTTTGAAGATTAGTGCGACCTGTTGGAAAAGCACCACATACGACATCCAAAGAGCTTAAGGCTGACTTGGAGCAATCTGGAGTGGTGGTTTCAATCCATACCATACGCCGCGCACTAAACAAAGAAGGACTTCATGGGTGAAAGCCAAGGAAGACCCCATGGATCAAAGAGAGACGTAAAAAGGTATGCCTGATCTTTCTCAAACCTACCTTGAGAAACCACAATCCTGGGAAAATGTTCTGTGGACAGATGAAACCAAACTTGAGCTCTTTGGTAATGCAACAATACTTTTACAGGCAAAGAAATGAAGCTTATAAGGAAAAAAAATCACCTTTCCTACAATTAAATATGGTGTAAGTTCCATAATGTTGTGGGGCTTCTTTGCTGCCTCTGGAACTGGAGGCCTGGAATGTATTAAAGGAATCATGACGTCAGAGGACTATCAAGGTATTTTGACGTGAAATGTGCTACTTAGTGTCGGAAGCTAGGTCTGGGTTGATGGTTATGGGTCCTCCAGTAGGACAATGACCTAAAACATACATCCAAAAGTGCAAAAGAATTGTTAAAAAGGAACAACTGGCCAGCAATGAGTCCTGATCTCAGTCCAATCGAGAACCTTTGGAAAGAGCTGAAATCTGCCACTGGTAAAAGGAATTCTGGAAACCTTCATGAGCTGGAACAAATCGTAGTTGAAGAGTGGGAGAAACTACCAGCAGATAGATGTATTGTACAAAACTTATAGATGACTACAAGAAACATTTGGAGGCTGACATCATTGCCAAGAGTTGTGCAACCAAATATTAGTGAGGTGTGCCATTAATCCTGTCCAGGTCATATTTTGTTATTTTTTCTCAGAAATTACTACATCTAAGTTGCACAGACATCTTTTTTTTGTTGTATACCTTTAAACATACTATTATAATATTACAATACAGTTGGAATATTTCTAATGATTTCTCAAGATATTGTACACAACATACCTAAAATGCAAGGGTGCCAATAATGTTGACCACATCTGTAACTGTTTATAATTTTGCTAGCTTAAACAGAATTTTTTTAAAATAATATTTGCATCCTTTAATTTTCATCAAATAGTGATTTGTAGTTTTGGGAAATTGAATAGAGAGAAGATATCAATGCTTGACCCAGTACAAGCATTGTGGAACTTGTGTCTCTTGGGGAAACTGCTAGGTACATATGACCTAGATTGGCCACTGTTGGAAACAGAATACTGGGCTTGATGGACCTTGGTCTGACCCAGTATGGCATATCTTATGTTATGTTATGTTAATCAGAAGTGAGGCTAACATGGTTAAGGAAACAGAGAGCTTGTCAGAGAGAGGAGACGCTCTTCCACCGAGCAGCTCTTGGGGATTAACACAGTGTTCTCATTTGTACCCGGGTCTTGTCTTCCATCCACATAAGATGCTTCTCTGCATAAGCAGCCTAAAATGTATGTTTATTGGGGTCTGAACTGTTGAATTAAAGACATATAGATAGATAGATACAGATTCACACAAGTAGTCATAGTTACCCTCCTACCAGGTGTGTACGTTGGACAACCATGAATGGTCCCCTGGTTATCTTTAAACAGTTTTTTTTATATCACTCTATTATTGAATTTTGAGGTTGGGATCGACTTCTGCTTATAGTGAGCCATGATCAGTTAAGGATGTTTATTATAAAAGGTAGATTATGGAAGGATCACGTGAGTGCATGAGCAGGTGAGGAGTTCCTTGATGTGTTCCCGGGCCGCCCTACTGAATCTAAGTAAAAATTGGACGGAAAAGGCCGTAAGTGGGGAAAGTGGGGTGGTGAAAGCAATCGAGAGAAGGTTCAGCAGTGGAAAGTGTCTGAGCAGCAAGGTGTTGCAGACACAATGCGGTCGGCGGCAAAAAAAGAGAAAACCGCAACTGCATGGGAAAACAAGATGGTGACTGCGACGAGAACTAGCAGCCTGCTGGATTCCCCGGGGAAGGAGAGTGTAGAATCGGGCCCGGAGGAACCAGCACAAGAGGTAGTCAAACTGCTTGAGCCTAAGTTTGACAATGTGATGAAAAAATTGGAGCAAATGGGTGAGACTTTTGCTGAGATAACACGTAGAGTGGAGGAGGTTGAATAGCGAGTGACGGCATTGGAAGACACCGAGCTAACGCTGGAGTGAGACACCCATAAACATCAGAAGCAGATTGAAGCGCTGATGCTAAAAGTAGATGATCTTGAGAATAGGTCTAGGAGAAACAACATGCGCCTTGTGGGAGTGCCAGAGAGCTGGTCAGAACAGCAGCTTGCAGAATTGTTTGAGGTGTGGCTGCCGAAGGAGCTGGGCCTAGAGGACATACAAGGCAAGATAAAAGTGGAAAGAGTGCATCGGCTTAGTTAAAGGATGGAAGGCAGAGAGAGACCAAGGCCGGTGCTGGCAAGGATACTAAACTTCCAGCACAAAGCCCTTCTATTACAGGCCTGCCAGAAGCAACGAGACCTAAAGTTGAACAAGCCTATACTCATGTTCCAGGACAACTCGGCGGTGCTTGCCGCAAAGAGGAAAGAATTTTCTACTATTTGTAGCGAGCTGGCATGCGGAGGCATATGCTTTGCACTGAGCTACCCAGCCACTTTGAGAATATACCACAAGGGAGCGACGCACGCTTTTGAGCAGGTGGCGGCGGCGAGGAAATTTACGGCCACATTGCAACTGGAAAAGACACCTGATAGTTTAGCATGGACATACATGTTGTTGGTTTAGCACTCTGGAGACCTAAATAAGGCTAAGGCTTTCTGGATGGTGGAAAAGGGGAAGATCGTGGGAGAAGAACGGTTATTTTGAAAGAGATAGACCCACCACAGGAAAACGAGGATGACCTCCTTTCCATCTTCCTCCTTTCCATCTTTCCTCCTTTCCATCTTCCATCAGAGACTTGGAGGCGGGGCGGCCCGGTCCTGGAGGTGTGGACAGTGATCTAACCCCAGTGTTTGGGGGTTCTTGCCACAGCAAGACGGACTGATAAGGAAGGGGGGGATGGGGGTGGTGGGGGGGAGAGTTGAGGGAAATGTGGGTTTATATGCAAGTGTGGTAAGTGTGAGGTTTCTGGTTATATGTGTGAGTTTTGATGGGAAGGGTTGGGGGGAAGGGTGAGGCTGAGGGTGGGGGGAGGGAGGGGAGGGAGGAATGCAAGGGGGAGCAGGAAACGATGGGAGAAAGGTTAGGTCAAAGAAGGAGATAGGGCAATCCCAGAGGAAATATTGTGCACATGGAGTGTTTGAGCGTTGCTTTGAAGTCGGGGCTGGGCGACTTCTAGAGCACAATGAGATGACACATATGCGAGTTGTGGATTTGTGGATGTGTTAAAAAGGAAGGTTACATAATGTAAAGATAATTTCCTGGAATGTTGGGGGGATTGGATCACCAGTTAAACGCACCAAAATCCTCAAAGCACTTAAAAGGAAAGGGGCACATATAGCATTGCTGCAGGAGACCCATCTGAGCGTCGCTGAGCATGAGAAACTTGCAAGAGATTGGGTAACGAGCACATACGGGGCAACATCAGGCGCCAAGAGAGCGGGGTTAGCGGTGTTGGTAAAAAGAGGCTTGCCGTTGAATGTGAGCAAATGTGAGGTTGACCCTCAGAAGAGATATATCTTACTGCATGCAAAGTTATACAAAGAGGAAATTTGGATAGGTAATTTATATGCCCCGAACGTATATGATCATGAGTTTTTTAAATCTTTGCTGGGGTTTATTAAGAAAGCAGGAAGGAGAAAACTGATTATGGCAGAAGACTTTAATTGCCCGCATGACCCAAAATTGGATAAATCAGGGAATAGTGGGAAAGGAGCATGGTCCAAAAAAGGGGTTGGGTTCCTTTATAGAATGGGGGACATGGTAGATGTGTGGCGTACCTTGCATCCTGGGATGCGTGAATACACGCACCAGTCTAGAGCCCATCTGACTTGGTCAAGAATTGATTATATCTTGAGTGAAGGGGGACTTTCACAGATTGTGCAGGCAGGCATTGAACCTGTGGCGATTTCGGACCATGGGATGGTATGGGTGACCTGGGATAGTCAGAGCCCACCGACAACGGGATGGAGGTTTCCTATATAACTGTGGGAAAATAAAGCGTTTCTAAAGTTCCTAGAGGAACAGTGGGATGAGTACACCTTGTTCAATGATACCCCCCAGTGCTCCCCCCTTTTGTTCTAGGAGGCTAGTAAGGCCGTAATGAGGGGGGGCTATCATAACATATACCATACAGAGACGTAGACATCTGGATCGTAGTTTGCTAGTCCTAGAATGAACCGTGCAGGACCTACAAAGGAAACTTAGCAGGGCAAGGGATAGGGCTATACAACAGGAATATACAAGGTCCCAAGCGACTCTTAATGATTTACTCCAGAGACGGGCTACAATGTCCCTGCATTATTACAAGCACCAGCTCTATAAATATGGTAATAGGACAGGGAGACTGCTAGCTAAGTTTGTCAGAGATCCAGGGGGTGCGCGCGTCGTCCCCAGTGCTTAGGAGTGAGGGCGGTGTCCTACAACATCAGCCACATCAAATAGCAGATATCCCTCAGAAATTTTATGCCCAATTGTACACAGAGGAGGAGAGAGACTATGAGCATGGCAGGGAATTTCTGAATGCCCTGGAGCTCCCCAAATTACAGGAGGACGATTTACAGAGGTTGAATGCTCCACTAAGGGGGGGGGGGGGGAGATCCAAAAAGTGATTCGGAGGGGGGGGATCCAAAAAGTGATTCGGAGTGGGAAACTCCATAAGGCTCCTGGGCCAGATGGATTTGGCGCAGAGTATTATAAGATACTTGAACGTAAACTAACTCCCACGTTGGTGGCTATGTATGAAAAGGTCCTCCAGGATAGATGCTTTCCCAAGGACATGAGATGTGCAAACATCACTGTGATCCTGAAAGAAGGGAAGGAACTGCAGGATCCAGCCTCATATAGGCCCATATCGCTTATAAATTTTGACATAAAGATATTAGCATCAATTATAGCGGGGAGATTAAATCCCATACTACCCTTGCTGATTGACTCTCGGCAGGTGGGGTTTGTCCAGGGACAAGATGTCTCCAAGAACATTGCAAAATTGATTCTGGGGATGGAACACTCTGTGAGAGGAAACTTAGTTATTTCTGGAAAGCCTTGACGCTGAGAAAGCGTTCGACAGGGTAGCCTGGAAGTACCTGTGGGATGCAATGCAGAGTTTTGGGTTTCAGGGTACCTTTGTGCAGTGGATCCAAGTTCTGTACATGACCCCTATAGCAAATGTAGGTGTGAAGGGAGTATTTTTGGACCCCTTCATTTTAGAAAGGGGCACGCGGCAGGGCTGCCCCTTGTCTCCTCTCTTGTTTGTACTTGCACTGGAACCCCTTCTAGGGCAATACAGAGCGAGGCACAGATAGTGGGTGTAAAGATGGGAAAGGAGGAGATGAATTTAAGCGCATTTGCAGATGATATGCTTCTGTGTTTAACTGAGCTGCAGGGGTCGCTCACACAGACACTCCAACTGATAAAGTGATTCGGTGGCTTCTCTGGGCTCAAAATTAACACAGCCAAGTCAATGGCCCTAGATGTAGGGGGAGAGTGAGACAGGGTTGGATTGGGGCATTTCCGCTGACATGGGCGCGAGATTCGATTCAATACTTAGGCATACAGCTACTGGACAGCCCAGAGAGGCTGTATAAGTCAAACCGTGGATGTTGGAGAGAGCCAGGGCAACCTTTAGTAGATGGGTGGCGCTTCCTTGTCCCTGAGAGGGAGGATAGCTCTGTTCACTATGGTGGAACTCCCGAGGTGGTTATATGTACTTTGTCTGCTACCTATTTGGGTGTTTGCCAGAGATGGGACGAGCTTTGAGAAAAGCCTTAGTGGCTTTCTGTGGAGAGGCAGGCGAGCTCGTATTCCCCTGAGGGCCCTGATGAGGCAGAGGGAGGAAGGGGGACTGGAGCTCCCTTCGCTTCGTAATTACAACCTCCGGTACATGGTAAGACACATTCTGGGACTTGTGATGGAGGGTGTGCGCCAGTGCACCAACTAAACTGGGTGTGCTCCCCATATCATAGCCTATACATATTGCATTTAGATAAACAAACTTTATCAGCTTGCAGAGGGGGAGGGATGTATATGGGGAATATACGTGCAACATGGCGAGCCTTGTGTGCCCGCTGTGGATGGAATTGGAGGTGTTCCTTGTTGCTTCCATTGGTGGGGAACCCAGACTTTCCACCGGGGTTCCTATCACATATGCTATTCCATAGGTGTGCCCAAAGGGGGATAGTCTGCATTGGAGATATATGTAAGGAGGATGGTGGGAGTATTGAAAGCTTCCAGAACTTGTGTACCCAATATCAACTACATAAGCATGAGTTGTATGGTTACTTTCAAGCTCGGCATTATGTTAGTGAGCTGCTGAGGAAAGCTCCTACGCTGCTGAGTTCCAGGGGCCCGAGGTTTGCTATGGGGGGAATGGTGGAGAAAGACCCATGCAAGGAAGAGTGTAGGAATCTAATATGTCCAATATGTGACCAGAAATATCTCTCGTTGCTGGCACAACGTTGGCTTAGGGATGGTATGGAGGGGGCCACAATGGAGCGTCTGCAAAGTGCATTTGAAAAAATTCCCTCCGGGGTGAAGTTGATTTATCTGCAAGAACTTAAATATAAATTTCTATGGAGAGCATATACAAATGAAAAGTGGACGTTCAAGGCTGGGCTACGGGCAAATGAGAAATGTAGGTGGTGTGAGATGATGGTGGGGACAAATGCACAAATTAATGCACAAATTTTGGGAATGTCCTGGGGTGCAGAATCTGTGGCTGCAAGCATGCACCAAGATGGCGGGATGGCTGGAGATACAGACTGTCCTTCAGATGGAGGTCTGTTTGTTACATAGTTGGGAGAAAAGTCAAAGATTTGGGGCTCAGCACAGGGCACTTCTAGAACGAGGCTTCCTAGTGGTTAAGAAGGTGCTACTGAGTAAGTGGATTGAAAGCTCTCCCCCGAATGTAGGATTTTGGGAGCAATCAATGATGGATCTAAAGCAAATGGAGAAGTTAACAGCCAGGCAACTAGGAAGGAAACATTGGGAAACCTTCACGGAGCTATGGCTGCCAGTTATGAATATCTATGAAAGAGCGAAGCGCACTGTAAAATGTCTGACAATAGGCTGTCCTATGAGATTAGTACTCCCTGGGGAAAGAATAGTGATGGATGGAAAGGGAGGGTTGGGGAGGGGGGGAAGAAAAAAGGGGGATGTTTCTTGGGTGCGGGTGTTTGAGTTGATGATTGTTTACTTGTGTGTTTATATCATAGGTTTTATATCATATTGTCTGACCTATTAGGGGTCGGTGACAATGTCACGATGTCGCTTGTTTGAGTGCGCACTGCGTACCCCCTAATCCAGGTCCTATCAGACATGTCAAAAAATGTTGCTGTTGAACTTTGCAAGAGGTACCTGAGGGCAGTGAGTAGTTAAGTATGGGGATATCTATGCCATTTTATTGTTGATGGGGCGAGTGAATCCCGAGTGACACGATATAAATGATTGTAATTATTTGTGCAAAATAATAAAAAAGAGTTGAAATAAAAGGTAGATTATCAAATTGTAATTTAAATAGTAAAACTTTCTTTCCTGCAAAACCCTCCTTGTGATCTTGGACCAATTAGTTTACCCTCCATTGCCTCAGGTACAAATTTAAGGGCATGTTACTAAACTGCAGTAAGGAGCATAGGGTTAATGCGCGGAATTCATGCATTACTGCCATGCTGGAGCCCAGAGACTGTGGTGTGCTACTTCCACTGCGCTAGTCACAAACATACAGTCCTAGCTTATGCACACGGTTGCAGCATGCAGTGGGAAATAGCACGATACTGGGGCTCTGTGGGCCTCAGTTTCACTGTAGACAGTAAAAATTGTCCCTCTAGCACCCATACACGAAAGTAGTAAGTGGCCATTCCAGAATAGGTAGATGACTGGGAGTGGGCTGAACAGCCAGCACAGCTCAGAGCACAGGGGCTTAGTACAAGAGGGCGGGGCATGCAAATCAGAAACGCAAACACATGCAGTGTGTGTGCTGCATTTCAAATCGTAGGTGATAGGATGCAAATATGGCATCTGAGGATGCAGGGGGCCATTGTGGGATTAGGCAAGCTGTCCACTGTGTCCATCATGGGGGACAAGGATATGGACCACCTCACCTTGAGGCAACAAGGGTGGCTGTTCACCTAGGCTGCAGGGAGCACACTACAAGGCCTCTCTAATCCATGATTTGAGCAGAGCCTTAGCCTTTGTGGAGTGAGTCCTCCATGTTGAGGGAAGTGGGTGCATGGGCCAGGAGGGTGTGGAGATCAAGCACAATCAGCACACAGCTCAGGGCAGCCTGCACTTGTGTCTATGGGGGTCAAGCAGCATCCCCACAGGCCACAGTGTGGAACACAAACTCCTGTGGTCTAACAGCAGCTAAAGCGGAGGGCGGGTCGCAGCCATCCACCAAAGAGGGCCCCCAATGCCCTTTCCTCCTGGGAGGGGCTCTGGAGGTGGTGAATCCCAATCAGCCTCCAGGCTTAGCACCCCAGCAGTCATGGACACAACAGCCCACCAGACCCAGGAGAATCAAAAGAGCCCACCAGGCTAAGCAGGGGACATCAAGCAGCGAGTTCCAACATTGGAGGCCCATACTCAGAAATATGATGTTGCTGCTCAGAGCTGGAAGGCCCCAGCCACATCCTCCCTGCAACATCCTCCTAAGGTCAGGGTGAGAAGCTATCAGCCCACAGGCACATGGCAGCGGCATGGTCCCCCCCGATGTACGTATGTATTTTATTTTTTATTTATTTAAACAAAACCGCCTGTCTACCATTCAAGAATCGTAATGGCCATAGGAGGTAGGTACTCTGTTGTATAGGGAACTGAACAGTATGACAGTAATATAAATAGAAACTCTGAACTATTTACAGTATAAATAAAATGTGTAACTATACAACATTTGTTGTGTTCTGTCATGGTTTGTTAACGGTGCATGTGTAGGTTGTTCTAATAGTATTTTACTAGTGTGGTTAGGTTTCTGAGACCAACTTAGTTCTGTATTCTTGGAGGAGAGATGCTTTTTAGTTTTTTCCGAAATTCGGTTAGCTCTGAGCACTCTCTTAGGGGAGGGGATAGGGATCGGGAATTTCATATTGTGGGGACGAATAGGTGTATATTATATTCACCGCCACATTCCCCCCCCCCCCCCCCTGCTGAGAGGGCAGGGCTCCGATTGGCTCCTATGCTGCCACACCATCATTTTGCCATGATAAAGTCCTTTTACCCGAGGAAGGGAGCTGCTTACCGAAACTTACCCACCTTATCGGGCCTCCTCAGCTCCCCAACAGGGTCAGCAGGCCAAGGGACATGAGCAAGGCCCACGTAAGCAGAAGGCTCCAAAACCCCAGGCACTGGCCCCGGCCTCAGCCCAGCCAGGGGGAAGTTTTTGACTCCTTGAGCATAGCCTATCTAACCCAAGGAGATCAGCAACCCCCAGAGGTGGATATTCATCACCACCGATTCCTGGGCACTTCGGGTGGTCAGGGAGGGTTACCTCCTCCATCTGACTCAGATACCTTCCCTTTATTTCCCAAGAGAGCCCCTCGGGTCTCCCCTCCACTGGGTCCTCCTTCTGAAGGAGTTGGCAGGTCTTCTCAAGGACAGAGCGGTGGAACCGGTGCCCCACTATCTCAAGGGCAAGGGGTTCTACTCCAGGTACTTCCTTGTGCCAAAATGGACAGGGGGCCTAAGCCCATCCTCGACCTGCGCAACTTCAACAAATTCCTGGTGAGGGAGAAGTTCAAGATGCTCTCCCTTGGAACATTGCTGCCATACCTCCAGCAGGGAGACGGGCTATGCTCCTTGGACCTCAAAGATGCATATACCCTTATCTTTATCCACCCCAACCACAGGCAGTACCTGCGGTTCATAGTGGGGGACAGGTATTTTCAATACAGGGTGTTACCCTTCGGCCTAGCCTCTGCCCAAGAGTTTTCACAAAATGCCTGGCAGTCGTGGCTGCCTTCCTCCGGCTCCAGGGGGTCTTCGTCTTTCCCTACCTGGACGACTGACTCATAAAGGAGGCACGGCCTCTGAGGTGCAACAGGCCACCGCACACACCATCCAGGTTCTACAGCACTTGGGTTTTGTCATAAACTACCCCAAGTCTCATCTCCCGACGAGTGTCTGGAGTTCATTGGAGCAAAGATCGACACTATCCAGTCGAAGGCTTTCTTGCCCAGGAATAGAGGCGATCGTCTCAGGTCTCTAGCTCGGGATGTACAGTGCTGTCCCTCGGTGTCCGCTCAGCTTCTCCTGCGCCGCCTCGGGCACATGGCTCCACGGTCCACATGAGGGCGGCACATTGGTGTCTCTAGGACCAGTGGTCTCAAGCCACCGGCTGCCTCCGAGACAGGGTTTCCGTGATTCGCCAATTGGCTGATTCTTTGCTCTGGTGACAGTCTCCCCAGCATCTTGAGGCGGGCATGCCTTTTCAGGCCCTAAGCCCCTCAAGGGTCCTCACCACGGAAGCCTCCCTGCTCGGTTGCGGAGTCCACTGTGGAGATCTCCGCACACGGGGCAACTGGTCACCGGACGAGAGCACTCAGCAGATCAATCTCCTGGAGCTCCGAGCTATACACCTAGCCCTGAGGGTCTTCTGTCACCACCTGTGTTACCAACCTGTCCTGGTCCAGCCGGACAGCCAGGTGGCGATGTTCTACATGAATATACAAGGGGGCACGTGATCTGGTACCCTTTGTCAGGAGGCTCTGGTCCTCTGGTCGTATGCAATCCAACAGGGTATCCTCCTGCAGGCATTGTACCTGCCCTGTCAGGACAATCTGCTGGCAGACAGGCTCAGCAGTGTTCTCCAGCTGCACGAGTTGCAACTGGACCCCAGGGTAGACAGTCTGCTTTTTCGGCTCTGGGGGGAACCCGTGATGGACCTGTTCGCCAGCATGGACAACTTTGTTGCCCTGCTTCTGCTCCCGGCAGGCCCACCCCTCCAGGGTGACAGTGGACGTGTTCCTGGTCTCATGGTCGGGAAGCTTCATGTATGCCTTCCCTCCTACCTCGCTGATTGCCAAGACCTTGTTCAGAGCCTCACTCATCAGGATAGCTCCTCAATGGCCCAGGCAACTGTGGTTCCCGCTGCTTTTACAGTTGACGGTGGAGACCCCCATCCCCCTGGGGACCGCTCTGGGACTCCTGTCTCAGGAGGGGGGCTTTCTCCTGCACCCCAACCCTGGGGTCCCTGTCTCTGACAGCGTGGCTGCTGAGAGGGTTACTGGCCCCTTTCAACCTTCCGGTTGAAGTAGAGGACATTCTGCTGGCCTCTTGCAAGGCCTCTACTAGGAAAGCTTATGCCTTCAAATGGTGCAGGTTCTCTGTTTGGTGCGCCATTCTGACCCTTTCTCCTGTCCGGTGGCTCTGGTGTTACAGTACCTTCTCCACCTCTCTGTCTGGGCTTAAGTCTAACTCCCATCCGAGTGCACCTTAGTGCCTTGGCAGCACACCACAATCCAGTGGATGGTAAGCCCCTCTCCGTCCAGCCATTGGAGACCTGTTTTCTTTGGGGCCTGCTCTTATCGAAGCCCCCAGTTTGCCTTCCGGCAACCGAATGGGATCTCAACATGGTGTTGGGGAAGCTCACTCACCCGCCCTTCGAAACTCTGGCTACCTGCCACCTTTGCTACCTCTCTTGGAAGTTTGCTTTCCTGGTCGCGCTTACCTCCGCTTGCAGAGTTAGTGAGCATCAAGCCCTTGTGGCGGAGGCGCCTTATACCAGGTTCTACAAGAACAGAGTGGTGCTTCGCACGCAACCCAAATTTCTGCAGAAGGTAGTATTGCCCTTCCATCTCAACTAGGAAGTGCAAGTGCTGCTCCCTACCTACTTTCCACGACCTCACACCAGTCGGGCGGAGACGGCCCTACACACCTTGGACTGTAAGAGAGTTTTGTCCTTCTATATCCAACGCACTCAGGGCCACCGCAGAGCTTCTCGGCTTTTCATCTCCTATGACCCCAGTCAGCTGGGGGAGACGGTGACCAAGCATACGCTGTCCACATGGGTGACGGACTGTATTGCCCTCTCTAACGAGCAGACAAGGCTCCCGCTGGAATGCTGCATCACTGCGCATCGTGTCAGGGCCATGGCAACTTCAGTGGCAAACTTGTGCTCTGTCCCGATGGTGGACATCTGCCTGGTCTTCAGTCCCCATACCTTCGCAGCCCATTACTGCCCGAAAGAGAGTCCTGATGGGACAGTGCCTTCAGCCAGGCTGTGCTCTGTAACCTTTTCGGGGTTTAAGCAACTCCTACTCTCCAACCCTTCTGTGTTCAGGCTACAGGAGTGCTGGTTTCATCGGACACAGAGGGGTCCTACTGTGGACATGGACTATTTGCTGCGACTCGTGAGGGAGCCCCTATTTTTGCTATGGGCTTTCGGTAGCCTGTAGTTGGTGAGTCCCATATGTGAGGACTGACTTCCTGCTTGTTCCCAGAGAAAGCATAGTTACTCACCTGTAACAGGTGTTCTCCAGGGACAGCAGGAATCAATCCTCACAACCCTCCTTCCTCTCCTTTGAGTTGCTCCTTTACCATCTTTTATTTTTTGCCGTCTTTTATCTGTCATCTGACTGAGCAAGATGGCACCCTTGGGCGGGAAGGGGACCACGCATGCATGGTGGCATCTCCCAAAGGCTTTCTTTGAAAGCTGGGCGGATACTTCCGCCAGGACTCCGGTGCTGACATCATCCATATGTGAGGACTGATTCCTACTGTCCCTGGAGAACACCTGTTATAGGTGAGTAACTATGCTTATCCTTCAATCAACGTGTTTTACATTGTAACAAAACTTAGAACTTGGAAACAATGAACTAGAGTAAAGGGGTTGGCATGCAGGGTAGCTAATGAGCTAGAACCTATTTACAGTTGGGTTGACTTATTTACAGTTTGAGCAGGTTATTTACAGTACGAGCAGGTTATCAAATTGAAATCCTAATGTTCTGATGGGTTCAGGATGGGGACGACTGGTGTATTTGCGGGACTACGTGACGTTTCCGTAGTGGTCCATGAACAGGAGGCTTTTGAGTTTCTAAAGTTCTTGATATCTCCAGAGGCTTGCAGTTCATCAGGGAGGGTGTTCCATAAGCTCAGTGCAGCAAGGGAGAGCACAATTCTGGAAGTGGATTGCTTTTCTGGTAATCCAAGGGGACAGTAAGCATGTGTTTGTTATTGTTTCGAATGGGTCGCTTATGATCATGTCCTGTAAAATGTCTGCTGAAGAGCGGTGCAGGATTTTGAAAATATTCATTGTCGCTTTGAACTTGGTACAAGCCTGGATTGGAAGCCACTGTAGGTGATGGAGTGTAGGTGTGATGTGGTCTCCGCTCTCCATCCAGCGGCCAATCAGGGCCGATCTACTCTCCGGCCCTCCAGCACATAAAGGAAGTGCCTCCTGGTGCCATCGCAGCACACCATCACCACCTGGACTTCCCGTTCGGCGGCGGGAAGAGGAACGCGAGGCTGCAACCCTCTCCGCTCTCCATCCAGCGGCCAATCAGGGCAAATCTACTCTTCGGCTCTCCAGCACACAAAGGAAGCGTCTCCCGGCGTGCCTGTGCTTGACGGCCCTGCACCTGAGGGCCTCGCCAGAGGGCCCTTAGGCGGGGAAAGTACGCGGCGGGCTAATTGGGAGCGCCTTCGGGTGCATTGGAGCATGCCATCGGGCACATCGGAGCACGCCATCGGGTGCATCGAAGCACGCTGCACGCTTCCCTAGCAGCCCTTCAGCTCAAGAGCGCCATTGGGCGCCCCCGCGCCTGAGGGCTAGGCGAGGTCCAAAAGCGCCCTGGCGCAAACCGCCAAACCCAACCCCAGGCACCCTGCTATTGCTCTTGTTTCCCTCACCTGCATAGTCCTTGTTGCTTCCCATCCATTGCCTAGATCTTGCTACCCACAGGCTGCTTAGAACATGTTCCCATTGTTTGCATAGAGCTTGCTCCCCATTATCTGCATTGAACTTGCTCCCCATGGCCTGCATTGAACTTGCCTCCCATTGCCTGCTTTGAACTTGCCTCCCATTGCCTGCTTTGAACTTGCCTCCCATTGCCTGCTTTGAACTTGCCTCCCATTGCCTGCTTTGAACTTGCTGCCTATGGCCTGCATTGAACTTGCCTCCCACTGTTGCATTGAACTTGCGTCTCATTGCCTGCATAGAACTTGCTTCCCAGTGTTTGCATAGAATTTCCTTCCCAGTGTTTGCATAGAACTTGCGTCCCAGTGTTTGCATAGAACTTGCCTCCCATTGCCTGCATAGAACTTGCCTCCCATTGCCTGCTTAGAACTTGCTTACCAGTGTTTGCATAGAACCCTTTGCCACCCATGGTTTAGCACACTGTTGCCACCCATTGTTGCTTAGAATTGCTACCCATTGTTTGCATAGTATCGCTACCCACTGTTTCATAGAACTGTTATCCATTGCTTATCCATTGTTTGCATAGTACTGCTACCCATTGTTTGCATACTGTTGCCCTGTTGTTGCATAGTACTGTCACCCATTGTTGTATAGAACTGTTACCCACTGCTTATCCTCTACCCTGCTCCCCACCACTGTTGCCCCCCACCATTGTTGCCCCCATTGTTGCATATTGTTGCCACCCATTGTTGCATACTACTGCTACCCATTGTTGTATAGAACTGTTATCCACTGCTTATCCTCTGCTTGCCACCCATTGCTTGCATTGAACTGCTACCCACTGCCTGCTTGTCTGCCTATCACTTGCTACCCGTTATTTGCCTAGAACTTGCTGCCCATTGCTTGCTCAGACCTTGCTGCCCATTGCTTGCTCAGACTTTGCTGCCCACTACCATGGCCCCACATCTCATTGTCCTCCTCTTCATTATCCTCCCCAACTGCCTCCCCTTCTACCAACACCCTCCCTCCCTCTTCTCCCTACCCTCCCCCTACATTCCTCACTTCTCCCTCCACTCTGCCCCCTAGCCTAGCACCTGCCCTTGAGCTTCCTCACACCATCTCCCGCATTCAGCCAGCCCCCTTCTCTACCTTCCTTACTTCTCACTCCATTCTGCCCCCGTAGATTAGACACCATGTACCGTGTCCCTCCTTGTCCTGGCTTTCATAAGTCTCAGCTTCCTCACCACTCTATTGTGGTAGAGTCTGCCATGAGGAAAATAAAGAGTGCAAAGAGACACTCATCTAATCCTCCAGGACGTGAATGCAGGACCCTTGATGCTTTTGGCTGAAGGGTTTTCCAAGCTAATATGCTTGCTGCTAGAATCAACTCCTATAGTCTTTATATGGGGATGTTTCTAAAAGAAGTCACAGATCATCTGCAGACTTTAGCCCCTTTTATTTCAGAAGATAAAAGGCAGGAATTTCTCACTTGGCTTAAACATGCCCAAGATGTTTCCAAATTTTCCAACCGTGCAGCCTTTGACTCTTTTGAGTGTGTAAGCAGAGCCTCGGCTATTGCCATAGGTGCACGCAGAATTGCTTGGTTACAAGCCTCTGATTTGGAACTTTGGGTCCAAGATGAACTGGGAAATCTTCCTTGTACAGGTGAAAACCCTTTTGGCAGGGATTGGAAAGCAAAGGCCACTCAGATGGATGCTGAGAACTCTGCTTTGGATCGACTTTCAAAGTCTACCTCTGCTCCTGCTAAGAAAAGGTTGTTCAAAAAGACAACTTTTTCTAAAAAGGGAAGATACTATCCTGCTTATGGTCAGAAGGCATCTTCTGCAGGTCGTTTTGCTGCAAAGCGTCAGCAACCACCTAAACAGGCCAAGTCAAAGGCTGCCAGGCCTCCCACGGCTCAGCAGCCTCAGCCTCCTCAGGGCCTTTGACTTGCAACTAGAGAACTTAGCCTTTCTGGCTCTGGAAGAACCAGAGCCCCTCACCATTCCAGGAAGGTTGGCTTACTTTGCTCCCAGATGGGAGCAAATTACAGCAGAGCAATGGACCCTCTCCATTGTAAGGGAAGGGTACAAGCTTCATTTCTTAAACCTTCCTCCCCACACCATGGTGAGACAGTTCAATTCTCCAACATCTCTCCTCAACCTTCTGGGTCAGGAGATTGCTACCCTTCTTGCCCAAGGGGCAATAGAAGAAGTACCCCTTCTTCAACAGGGCTCAGGGTTCTACTCCCCTTATTTTCTTATTCCAAAGAAAACAGGGGGATACAGACCCATATTAGATCTCAGAGAATTGAACAAGTTTCTATTCAAAGAGAAATTCAGAATGATTTCTCTCGGTACTCTGCTGCCATACCTTCAGAGTCAGGACTGGCTTTGTTCTCTAGATCTCAAGGATGCGTACACCCATGTCCTCATCCATCCAACACACAGAAGGTTCCTTCGGTTCCTTTTTCAAGGAAAGCACTACCAATACAGGGTGCTTCCTTTCGGTCTGGCCTCTGCACCAAGGGTATTCACGAAATGCATGGCAGTAGTAGCTGCATTTCTACACACTCTAGGAATATTCGTTTTCCCATATCTGGATGACTGGCTCATTCGAGCTCCATCCCAGTCAGAGGCCCAGATTTCTCTAATCTGTACAATGCGTGTCCTTCAGTATTTGGGACTGGTAATTAAACATCCCAAAATCCCATCTCACCCCTACTCAGTCTCTGGAGTTTATAGGGGCCTTGCTGGATACCACAACTGCAAGGGCCTATCTTCCTCAGGCCCGTTGCCTACGCTTGGTGCAGTTAGCCTCCCAGATACAGTTAAAGTCCCATTTAACTGCTCGAGAGATGTTACAACTAATCTCCAGGAACAAGCAGGAATGAGTCTTCACATATGGGTACGTCGGTACCGATGGAGCCTGCGCGGGAACGCTCCCCAGCTTCCCAAAAAGGAAAGCTTTTGGGAGCATCCCACAGCGCCTGCGCACTGCCTTCCCGCTTTTCCTAACCAACTCTCCTCAGTTCTTTTTTGCCGCGGAGCCAGCAGGTCGAGCCCTGTCACCGCTGAAGAAGTTCTTTATTTTATTTTATTTTATTTCTTTGGTCGCGTGTCTGCCTTCCCCGACTCCGGACCGGTACCGCTGGTCTTTTCTTTCTTTCTTTTAAAAAAACAAAACATCGATATTTTTCCCCACTTGGTGTATTTTTCTTCTTAAGGCCTCAGGGCCCACAAGAAAATTTCCCCCATGGAAAAACCAACCTCCGGGTTCAAAAAATGCACTAAGTGTAGCGGTACTATTTCTGTTACAGATACCCATGAATGGTGTCTTAAATGTTTGGGTCCTGAACACTCCATTCCGGATTGTCCGTCCTGCTCCCTAATGTCTAAACAGGGATTACAGAACCGAGCAGCTAAGCTCCATGTGCTGTTTCCCGCTGAGGCACCGGCAGTAGCATCGACATCTTCCAGGTCGTCTTCTCCTGAAAGATCTCAGGTAACCAAACATAAACCTAGCAGGTCCTCGAAGGGTAGATCTCCCTCTAAGCATCGAGATGCCTCCGGGCTTGCCCTCGAGGATCCTGCACCAGCCAAACAACCCCGGCGGGAAGCTCCGGCTTCCAAAGCTCCTCCTATGGGGTTACAGGTTGACATCGATGGCACGGCCTCGACCGATCACCTGTTAGATTGCTCTGGGGTACCGGCACTTTCTCCCGGTACCGACATCCAAGCTTTCATGGCATTGATGGATCAGAATGTTCTGTCCATGCAGCAGGCTATAAAGTCCTTCATTCAAGCTGCGACGCCGATGATACTGCAACGAGCTCCGTTGTCGGTATCTGCTCCGGTACCGGCACCAGCGCCGATGCCGGTACTGACTGCATCGACATCGACCAGTATACCGACTGCTGCGGTTCCTTGTCAAGGGCTACTTCTCGGTACCGATCCGGTACCGGGGACGCCCGATGTTGATACCGCTCGATATGCGTATCGAGCGTTAGAAGAGCACCCTGACAGGCGATACTTCGATTCCTCTGATGATTCTGATACATCAGATGAGTCTCCTGAAGTATCCATAGCCCTTCCTGAGGAGCCTTCTTCTCCAAAAAGAAGAATGTCTCCTCCAGAGGACTTGTCCTTTCAAGACTTCATAAGAGAAGTAGCTAAAGGACTCTCTATTTCAGTAACCTCTGAATCAGAGCCTAGAGCAAAAAAATTAGATATTTTAGGATACTCTAAGGCTCCTAAAGAGGCAGTCACCTTACCAATTCATGAGATTCTTCATGAACACATGATTGATTTATGGGAGACTCCTCTCACTCTCTCTCTCCTCATTCTCGCAGGTTGGACACTATGTATCGTGTCCCTCCTTGTCCTGGGTTCCAGAAAACTCGGCTTCCTCACCATTCCATTGTGGTGCAGTCAGCTATGAAGAGGATAAAGAGTACAAAGAGACACTCTTCTGCTCCTCCAGGAAGAGAATGCAGGACCTTGGATGCTTTTGGTAGGAAAATCTTCCAGGCCAGTATGCTTATTGCCAGAATCAACTCATATAGCCTTTATATGGGTATGTTTCTGAAAGAAGTGGCAGAAAGGCTGCACACTTTCCTCCCTTTTATTCCAGAAGATAAAAGGGAAGAATTCCGCATGTGGCTTAAGCATACTCAAGACATCTCCAAGTTTTCAAACAGGGCAGCCTTTGACTCCTTTGAAGGGGCCAGTAGAGCCTCAGGCATTGCCATAGCTGCTCGCAGAATTGCTTGGCTCCAGGCTTCTGATTTAGAACCCCTGGGTTCAAGATGGCTTAGGAAATCTGCCCTGTACAGGTGAAAATCTGTTTGGCAAAGAGTGGCAAATTAAAGCCACTCAAATGGATGCAGAGAATTCTGCTCTGGATAGACTTTCAAGATCTACCTCCATTCCTGCCAAGAAAAAGACTTTTAAAAAGTCTTTTTTTCAAAAAGGGCAGGTTTCCTTCCACTTCTGGCCAACAATCTTCTACAGGTCGCTTTACCGCTAAGCGTCAGCAACCTAAGCAGGCCAGGCCTAAGTCTACAGGGACTGCTGTAACCCAGCAGTCCCAACCCCCTCAGGGTTTTTGACTTGATGCTAGAGAACTTAGCCTTTCTGGCTTTAACACAGCCAGAACCTCTCACCATTCCAGGAAGGTTAGCTCATTTTGCTCCCAGATGGGAGCAAATCACATCAGAGCAGTGGACCCTCTCCATCATAAGAGAGGGCTACAAACTTCATTTCTCAGACCTTCCTCCCCACACCATGGTGAGACACTTCAATTCTCCCACATCTCTTCTCGACCTTTTAGGTCAGGAGATAACTGCCCTTCTTGCCCAAGGGGCAATAGAAGAAGTTCCTCTTCTTCAACAGGGGTCAGGGTTCTACTCCCCCTATTTTCTCATTCCAAAGAAGACAGGGGGATACAGACCCATTCTAGATCTCAGAGAATTGAACAAATTTCTATGCAAGGAGAAGTTCAAGATGCTTTCTCTGGGCACTCTCCTTCCATACCTTCAAAGTCAGGATTGGCTTTGTTCTCTAGATCTCAAGGATGCGTACACACATGTTCTCATCCATCCATCTCACAGAAGATTCCTGCGTTTTCTTTTCCAAGGAAAATATTACCAATACAGAGTGCTTCCTTTCGGTCTGGCCTCTGCCCCAAGAGTGTTCACCAAATGCATGGCAGTAGTTGCTGCATTTCTATGCACTCTGGGAATATTTGTCTTCCCATACCTGGACGACTGGCTCATCCGAGCTCCATCTCAGTCAGAAGCCCAGATTTCCCTGGACCACACAAGGCGCATTCTGCAGTATCTGGGACTGGTGGTAAACCTCCCAAAGTCCCAGCTCATCCCTACTCAGTCCCTGGAATTCATAGGGGCCTGGTTGGATACCACCACTGCAAGGGCCTACCTTCCTCAGGCTCGTTGCCAACATCTAGTGCAGCTAGCCTCCCAGATTCAGTCAAAGAGCCACTTAACTGCCAGGGAGATGCTACAACTGCTGGGCCACATGGCTTCCACAGTACATGTGGTACCCTATGCTCGCCTACACATGAGAGCAGCTCAATGGACTTTGTCCACCCAGTGGACTCAAGCTTCAGGAGCTCTCTCAGACCAAATAGCAACCTCCAAACATCTCTTTTGGTCTCTCCAATGGTGGATGTCCACTCAAAATCTGTTGCTGGGGTCCCCCTTCCAACAGTTGTTGCCCCAAGCAACCCTCACAACAGATGCCTCCCAGACAGGTTGGGGAGCTCATCTACAGGACCTCTCCACTCAAGGCACTTGGTCCCCTCAGGAGACCTCTCTTCATATCAACCACTTGGAGCTTCGAGCAGTTTTTCTAGCTCTCAAAGTCTTCCATACCCTCCTCAGCTACAAGACAGTCCTCATCCATACGGACAATCAAGTAGCTATGTTTTATATAAACAAGCAAGGAGGAACTGGCTCTTTGTCGCTTTGCAACGAAGCTCTAAGATTGTGGGCCTTCGCCAGAGAGCATCAAATCCATCTCCTGGCAGTATATCTCCCAGGAATCCAAAACTCTTGGGCAGACAGACTCAGTCGAGTTCTGCTTACACACGAATGGTCCCTGCACATGGATCAGGTACTCAGAATCTTTCAAGAATGGGGAACCCCGGACATAGACCTCTTTGCAAGTCCGTGGAATGCCAAACTTCCCCGGTTCTGTTCCAGAATTCCGTGTCAGGGGGTTCAGGCCAAGGATGCCTTCCTCCTTCATTGGGGTCAGGGCTTCCTGTATGCCTTTCCACCCATTCCCTTAATTCCCAAGTCAGTAGGCTTGATGAGTCTCGGCAAACTCTCCGTAACATCTCTGATTTTGGCACCTGGAAGACAGCATACCTCTCTGGACATTCCAGCACACAAGTGTCGAACTGCTTTTTTTTTATTTTTATTTAGAATTTATAGTCCAAGCAAACAGAATACATTACTCATTATTCAACGTTTTACATTATCTACACAACAATGCCAACAGCCTCAAACCAACATTCCTGAACAGGCTACGCAATGCTTCAATAATTTTTCCCCCCCCTTTTCTCCCGCACCCCCACCCCCCTACTCCCCCACCCCACCCCCATTCCCACCCACCCCTTCCCCCCACCTTTTGCTCCCCCCTCCCCCCCCTCCTCTCCCCCCCCCCCTTTTTTTTACCCGGATTGCTTCTTTGAATCGGCTCGAAGGTACACCAGCACCTTGCTCCATTGCTTCTCAAACCGGTCAATCTTTTGTCTCTGCGCAGCTGTTAACTTTTCCATTAAATATACCTGCCTCAACCTCTCCACACAGTGGGCCACCTGCGGGGCTTCCTTCTGCTTCCATCTATAGGTCACCTCACAGCGGGCCGCACTAAGACAGGCCACTATCTGCCTCTTCTCCCGTTCCGGCCCCCCCTCACTCCACCACCCCATCAAATACCCACTAGGGTCAAGGGTCACCTCTCCGCTGCCCACCACCTCCTGGATCCATTTCTTAATCTCTCCCCAAAAGCCCTGTATCTTTGGGCAACTCCACCATATGTGGAAGAAGGTCCCCTCCCCCCCACAGTCCCTCCAACATCTATTAGTTACGTTGGGAAACATCTTATTTAAGCGCGTGGGCGTATAATACCACCGCATCACCACCTTGTACCAATTCTCCGTGTCAAACTGCTTTTGTGTGTGCAGGATATAGTTTCTGCTAACACAGACCCCTGTGCATGTGTGCTTGGCTTGCTCTCCTTGTTTGGTGCAGACGTTTTGTGAATAGCTCATTTGCATGCTGTTTACGTTCAGCACTGCACTAAACTTGCTTTTGGAAAGTCTGCACTAGAGCTTTAGGACTGGGCTCTAGTGCAAGGTTTCTGCATGAAGCCCAGAGTCACTTTAACCTATTTGTCAAGGGGAGAGTGGTTGTGGGTCCTGTCTCATGAGTCATGACCCCTTCACTGACTTTTGCCCTGTACATGGGGAACAGACCACTTGGTATTTAAGGGTGGCTACAAAGGGACGAGCAAAAAAGGACAAAGGCTAGGCTAAGCTTAAAGACTACATAGTAACATAGTGTATGACAGACGATAAAAACCAGTGTCATCCATCTAGTTTGTCCAGTAAGGTGACTAGGTTAGTTGTAACCACTGCTCCGCGCAGGTCACCCCCTTCTACTACCTACCTCTGTCCTGTTTTTGCTACGCCAGAATAATATGACGACCCCTCTGATCATTTCCACCATTTCCAGAAGATCAGGTTCCCCTTCTAATCCTATATTCTGCGAGGAAAGAGACCAGTGAGGCAGAAGCAGCATTTTCTTACTGGAGAGAGATTGTGTGTACAGAAATACTTGAGGTCATGTTTACTAATGTATGCTGACCGTTAGCTAGGGGTTTGCTGCGTACTAAGTATGATGCACCAACAGTGTGGGCCTTGTGCTAAAAATCCCGCATTAAGTGGGTAATGTGCAGTTGGGTGGGCTAGGGGCAGAGCGTTGGCGTTGACGGCACATCACAGTTAGGGTTGGCATTATGGCGTATGCTAACAGCGAATGTTGCTGTTAGCGCAGGTGCACTTAACACCATCTTAAGGGATGACAGCTAGTGCAGTGCAGTGTGTTAGCAAGGCATGGGGACTTACGCCCCCCCCCTAAAGTTAGTGTGGGTCTCCGCACTAGTTTCACGGCTCAACGTACTCTACCGACATGCGCTTTAGTAAAAATGCCCCTTGGTGGGGGTAGTTGCTAGTTGTTGGTACAAAAATGTGTAGGTCTGGTTCAGACAGTTTGTCTTTTGTTGTTGTTCATGCTGTTCATTGTTCTCTAATATTTCTAGACGTCTTCTCTTTTTGTACACAGTGGCTCAGGCTGAGCAATAAACCTCATTTTCAAATTTAGGCTAGTTCCCTTCTGTTTGCAGACATTTTATTTTATATTTTCTAGGGCAGATGGCTGCTCCTTTGCCTTCCCTCACACTTACTACTTGTGTGAAGCTGCTGTTTTAACTGTGAAAGTCGAGTGCTATGCTCCAGTTTGCCTTGAGGCTACAGTCCACTCTGGCAGGACTGTCCATATTTGGTGGTCATGTGAAGGAACCCAGGTGGTGCTTGTTGAAGCTCAGCACAGTGAAGCATGACCTAATCCATGGCTAATGGATTATCATCCTGAACTGCTGAAGGGAAAGCAAAAATATGCTTTTCCATATGCTCATATTTCACATCTCGCCTGTAATTTTGCCCAGATGGGCCGTGCTGAACGTTGTTTACTTTGAGACGCTGTGTTAGACGTTTCTGAATGCCCATGAATGCATGCAATAACTGCAGCACATCAAAGCTTGTTTTTAACCATTTGTTCTTTTATCAGGCTTGGGTGAATGTAGTGACAAGTTGTGGCATCTGTTGCTGGAGGACATGGTCAAGGTGCCTAATGTAGTGGGCTTCCAAAAAGGGTTGGACACGTTCCTGGAGGAAAAGTCCATAAACATTTATTAGCTAGGTAGACTTGGGAAAGCCATCACTGACCTCCAGAAATGAACTATGAGAAATTAGATCTGCTTTTTTGCGTTTGCTGGGCACTCGTGGCCCAGGCTGGGCACAGTTGGAGACAGGTTGCTGGGTCTGAGGGCCTTAGTCCGATTAACCATGATTTGGCTTGTGCTCTGATGTAAATTTTTCTTTACTAGTAGGTGAACTTAACAGACTTGGATAGGTCGAATCTCTTTATTTGTTTATATAATTCTTGTTTGAATTGGGCATACGCCACAGTTGTGGCCTGGAATAAACTGCTATGGACCTCTGGATGGAGAGAAATTTTGAAATTTAAACAAAAAACAAACAAACAAAAGAGACTTCTAAAACCACATCTGTTTCAATTTGCATTTTCTTTATTTATTGGGTTAATATATTTGGAAATGCATATGTTTTTGTTCTCATTTTTGTTAGGTATAATTGCAGCGTCTTGATTATAGATATATTTCTGTAAGCTGCATAAAAGTTGGCAGTAAGCAGGTTACAAGTTAAATAAATGACATCATGTGAGAATGCCATTGAAGAAAGGCTTCAGGATTGAAATGAGGAGTAGCCTAGACATTGGACTGAGAACAAAAGGAGCCAGAGTTCAAATCCTGCTGCTGCTTGTTGTGACCTTGGGAAAGTCACTTATTTATTTATTTTATTTATTTAGTATACATTTGTATACCGCTACTTCCAGCGATCAGCAGCGGTTTGATTACAGATTGGAAATTGTCAAATCATGACAAGAAATTTTTTGAGGTATAAACACATTGATTAAGACAGGAAAGCACAGCACACAGAGAACTATTTTACAGGGAACATGGGCTATGGAGGGTTAAGTGGCTTGCCCAAGACCACAAGGAGCACCTGTGGGACTAGAAACCCCAGTCCTTCCGGCCCAAGGTTGCTGTCCTCTAGTGTCCTCTTGTTTATCTTAGTAACAAAATTTAGATTGTGTAAACCCTCTTGGGGAATGGGAAATTCCTAGTGTACCTGAATATATCTCAACTTCAGCTTTATCCAAATAAATAAAAGAACCTGTGTTCTCGTCACCTTCCTGCTTTGGAAACAGTTATGGGGAGGTGGCTTTTGGTGTGGGGGTAGTTTGCAGGATGGTGGGGCAATTACATTGAAGAGTTTTTGGGGTTGGGGCATTTGCATGGGGGTGTTAGAGAGTGGGACAATTGTGGGGGAGTAGTTTTGGGGGTCGAAGCAGTTTGTGGGATGGTAGGTCAGTTGCGAGAAATGAATTTTAGGGGTTGGGGCAATTGGTGGGATGCTGGGGCAAAAAAGGATTGTGAAAAATGAGGATCTTGAAAAATTGGGAGACCGGGCGTCCAAATGTCAGATGGAATTTAATGTGGGCAAGTGCAAAGTTATGCACTTAGGAAGGAAGGACCCGAACACAAATCAAGGTTCTACATTAGGAATCGCCATCCAGGAAAAGGATCTGGGCATCATCCTAGATAATATGTTGAAACCCTCTGTCCAGTCTCAGCCACTCATTTATTTTATTTATTTATTTATTTATTTACATTCTCTCATATACTGTGCTATTCTGCATCAGTGCGGTTTACATTGAACAAACTGAAATTACATTGAACAGGGCATTATAACTTGGAGATAACTATTTTACAGGGAACATGGGCTATGGAGGGTTAAGTGGCTTGCCACGGTTAAAAAAGCAAATAGAACATAACATAAGAGCGTAATAAATGTCATACTGAGTGCCTCTTCTCTGGATTCTGGACTCTGCTCTTCTTGCATGGGCAGCTTCTGAATCATCCATGCAGGGCCTGCTGCCTCTCTCTCAGCCAGAGGATGCAGTTAGTCTGGCCTTGCCTGCCTCAGGGCAGGAAGTGACGGATGGCGCTGTGGGTAAGGATATCCAGCTGGCCCAAGGATCTGGCGCCTCTGCTGTGTACTGCTCCTTGTCCCCTAGAGGGTCTGCGGTGGCTGTGCCTCCTGGTGTTGGGGGATCATTTCCGAGAAGAGAGCTTCCAGACTCTAGATTGACCTTCCCAGAATTCTTTTCTTTTTTGCAGCAGACCTGGTCCTCCTTTCGCCAGAAATTCAGATCCTGCAGCCTCTGGATGCCCCTAGGCGCAGTCTCATGCAGGGCAGGTGGAGAGTCAAAACCCTGTTCCTTATCGTCCCTCTAGTCTAGTCCCGGACATCTGGTTTAAGCACCTCCTCCCGCAGCCTTGGAGACTGAGCACGTCACCCTTTTTGGTGGCAGCAGCATAAATAGATGAGGAACCGCCTCCTTTGATCCAGTTAGCTCAGTCTCCAAGGCAGCTGAAGGAGGTGTGAGCCTCAGAGTTAAGGGACTCACTAGAGGAATGATTGAGGTGTCTTGGTAGGATTAGAGAATTGAGTTAAAAAAAAAAACGATTAAGTTAGGAGATTAAGTTTAAAAAAAAAAAAAAAAACAGAAAGGAGAAGGATTACTGACAAGATTTAATCTCTTGCTTTTTAAAGCTGTGCCTGCCGCTTTAAATCGGACGGCTAGATTTCTTTGCCGTGTTAGGCAGGAGCAAGGCTATGCTTCCCCCCCTCTCCCCCCTACCTGCAGGCTCTTGGTACCGAGGTAGAGTACGGGAGCTGTGTCTGGGGCCTCCATCTCCCGAGCCCGTGAAGCGGGTGAGGAGACGTAGAGGGAACAACGTCTAAGACGGCAACGGCAGGGCCGCAGCTGTCAGGGGGTGCTCGGCCGCGGTGGCGTGCTCGAGAGCTGGACAGAGGCAGCAGGCAGTCCGCTGTGCATTCTGAGTTGAGAGGGGCATAGCACCAGTGTTGGGGTCCGTGCCCAGATATTTGGGGCGGGCTGAGGGCCTGGAGTTAAACCGCGTGGCAGCGCTGTTTGAAAGAAAAAGCGCGGCAGAGTGCAACGAGCGCGGCTATGCGGCTTGTGAAGAGACAGGCCTTGGCCACGTGGTGGGCCCGTGGAGGCCTTGTGGGATCTTCACTTGTAGTTCGGGCAAGGCTTTGAAACTAAGGGGCTCTTTGAGGGGGAGCTCCTGGGGTGAGGGACTTCAAAGTCTCGTTTAAAAAAAACCCAAAACAAAACCCCATTTTAGAGGCAGAGAGAGAAGAGAAATAAGCAGAGGAATCTTTCTGCAATCAGGAGTTTTTCGTGTCTTACCAACATGCCCTCAAGGCCCCAATATGTGTCATGTGTGGAGCCAGGAAGGGTTCAGTGTCGGAGGGGGGTATCTGTAGAAGCTGTACACAGGAGGCTACGGCTAAAGAGCTGCTTCCGGAGGGAGAAGCACAAGGGGAAGCAGCGTCGGGTTCTCCGGAACCTCTATCTCCGGCTCTGCCTCCTCCGTTGCCAGTGCCAGATCCGTCTGCGGCTGCTGAAGCCTCCTCATCCCACTCTGTGTTGCAGGGGGGTCTGGCGGCAATCTTCTCCCAGGACTTCGTGGCTCTGCTCCAGCATGCCCTGGCGGGGCAGCAGGTAACTGCGGAAACGGATGTAGATCTGAGTCGAAAGCGAGCGGGGTCTTCTCTGGCGGGGGAGGCTGGAGGCGCCCTGAGTAAGCGACCAAAATTGGGAAAAGAAAAGGGAGAAGCGATTGTTTCAAAGATTGTGTTGGAAGAGGAGAACTCGGAGGTGGAACTGGATCTGGAGGAAGGCGAGATCACAGAACAGGAGGAGCATGCAAGAGTGGTCAGGGTCTTCAGGCGGGATGAGTTGCCGGCCCTGATTGCTGAGACACTGAAGGTGCTTAACATGCCGGCGGCAGAGCAAGGGGCGGATGCTTCCCTGGAGGATCCGTTGCTACAGGCGGTTCGGAAGTCCCACAGGGCTTTCCCGATGCATAGGGTTATCAGGGAAATGATCCAGGAGGAATGGGACACGCCGGAGGCCGGAATGCGAGGTTCCAGGGTGCTGTCTCACCTGTACCTTTTGCAGGAGCAGGATAAGGAGCTTTTCAAATCTCCTAAAGTGGATGCCGCGGTAGCTGCGGTCACCAAAAAGACGACAATTCCGGTGGAGGGAAGTGCTGCCCTTAAGGATGCGCAGGATAGGAGGTTAGATAGTCTGCTAAAGCAAGTATTTGATATCAGTGCTTTGTCTATGCAGGCTTCTATCTGTGGGGTGTGGGTAGCAAGAGGTTGCCTACGATGGGCCCAGAGAATGAAGCTCAATCGGGAAGAAGAGGTAGAAGATGAAGCAGCCCGGATGGAGTCGGGGACAGCTTATTTAGCAGACGTGCAATATGATCTTATTAGGGGTCTGGCGAAGAGCATGGCGTCCGTAGTGGCGGTGCACAGATATCTGTGGCTACGTAATTGGGCTGCTGACGGAGCCTCTAAGGCAAGGCTGGGGAAGCTCCCCTTTCGGGGGAAGCTCCTATTTGGTGAAGATTTGGATAAATTGGTAAAGGATCTCGGGGAATCTAAAGGTGGGAGGCTGCCCGAGGATAAGCAGAAAACGAGTCGTCCTCTGACGCCCTCTAGAAGCCAACAAAGGGAGTTTCGGAGATTTCGTACACCCAGGTTTGGTCCGTTCCAGAGAGGCCGTTTTCAGTATAGATTCCAGGGGTTTCGAGGGTTATGGGGAGTGGGGAGGGGTTTTGGAGCCGCCTCCTCCTCGACCTTCAAGAAGCTACAATGAAGCGAGGGGGACCCAGGCAGAGTTGGTACCCGTAGGAGGTCGGCTAAAGGAGTTTTATCCTGCCTGGGTCCAAATTACATCGGATCGTTGGGTGCTGGAAGTCATTCAACACGGGTATGCTTTGGAACTCCAGCGGCCAGTTTCGGACGTTTTTGTCCAATCTCCTTGCAGAACAAAGTCAAAACGTCAGGCGGTGCTGGAGACTCTGCAAAGGATGTTGGACCTCAAGGCAGTGATACCGGTGCCAGCAGACCAGTACGGCTGCGGTCGATACTCGATATATTTTGTGGTCCCCAAGAAGGAGGGGTCTTGGCGGCCCTTCCTGGACCTCAAAGGAGTAAACAGATGTCTCAGGGTCTCTCACTTCCGCATGGAAACCCTGCGGTTCGGCAAGGAGAGTATCTCACCTCTTTGGATCTCAGCGAAGCATATCTGCACATTCCCATCAGGGGGGAACATCAGCAGTTTCTGCGGTTTGCGGTTCCGATGGGTCATTTTCAGTTCCAGGCATTACCGTTTGGTTTGGTGACAGTGCTAAGGGCCTTTGCCAAGGTAGAAATGGCAGCAGCGTTATGCAAGGAAGGGGTGTTGGTTCACCTGTACCTGGACGACTGGTTGATTCGAGCGAAGTCCAGGAAGGAAAGCGAGGGGGCTACCCGCCAGGTGGTTCAGTACTTACAAAGCTTAGGCTGGGTAGTAAATCTGTGAAGAGCAAGTTGGAGCCGTCTCAGGATTTGGAGTATCTGGGAGCCCGCTTCGACACAAAGAGAGGCAGAGTGTTCCTGCCGCTCGTCAGGGCTCAGGGACTGCTGCGTCTCGTTCGGGCATTCTTGGCAAAACGAGCTCCCTTAGCATGGCACTATCTGCAGTTGTTGGATACGATGGCGGCCACGCTCGAGGTAGTGCAGTGGGCCAGGGCTCACATGAGGCCGTTGCAGAGGGCTCTGCTCAGGAGATGGTCTCATCAGTCAGATCAGTTGTCCAAGAAGTTGGTCTGTCCGGGGCAGGTAAGGCTGTCTCTACAGTGGTGGCTAGATCCCAGGAATCTCGAGCGGGGCATGCCGTTGGAAGCGCCGCAATGGAAGCCGTTGACGACGGATGCCAGTCTCTTCGGTTGGGGAGCACACTTCGAGGGCCGGTTTTCCCAAGGGCAGTGGATGGAACAAGAAAGGCAGTGGTCAGTCAACAGGTTAGAGCTCAGAGCAGTCTCGCTGGCACTAAGAGCTTTCCAGCATCAACTGCAAGGGAGCGCGATTCGTGTGCTGTCGGACAATGCCACTGCGGTGGCCTACATCAATCGGCAAGGGGGCACCAGCAGTGTACCTCTGGAAACAGAGGCAGAAGGCCTGCTAGCTTGGGCCGAATTGCATCTAGAAGCCCTATCGGCAGGGCATGTAACAGGAGTGGAGAATGTGTCTGCCGATTTTTTTGAGTCGGGTCTTGGTTGATCCGGCAGAGTTGGTTCTCCATCCAGAGGTGTTCGAGATGCTGGTGGATCGCTGGGGACTTCCGGTGATGGATCTCATGGCGACGTTCGCTTCAGCAAAAGTAGAAAGGTTTTACAGCAGAAGGAGAGAAAGGATGTCCGAGGGTTTGGACGCCCTGTTGCAGAAGTGGCCAGAGGACCAACTTCTATATGTGTTTCCGCCCTGGGTCTTGATAGGTCGGGTGCTACAGAGGGATAGAGAGGCACAGGGGCCAAGTGGTTCTAGTAGCGCCGGATTGGCCCAGAAGGCCATGGTACGCCAACCTGGTGCGGCTGCTGGTGGAGCCGCCGTGGAAATTGCCAGTCAGGGAAGATCTCCTGATGCAAGGGCCTTTGAAGATGCCTCACGTGGATCGGTTTTCGCTTACGGCCTGGTTATTGAAAGGGCAAGATTGATGTCTAAGGGATATTCAGCAGCGGTAATATCCACTTTATTGTCATCCAGGCGTAGATCTACCTTGACGGCGTATATCCGCGTGTGGAGAGTTTTTGAGAATTGGTGTGAAGATAAGGGGGTGGTGGCTCTGAGGGCCTCCATTCCGCAGGTTTTGGCTTTCTTGCAGGACGGTTTTGATAAAGGGCTGGCGCCAGCTTCTTTACAGGTTCAGTTGGCGGCACTCTCTTGCTATCGAGGGAAGGTGCAAGGGTTAGGCCTTTCGTCTCACCCAGATGTGCGACAACTTTTAAGAGCGACATCTTTGTTGAGGCCGCCATGCTGGAAGCCAGTTCCGACATGGGACCTCAACTTGGTGGTGGAAGCGTTGATAGGTGAACCGTTCGAGCCATTGGCTAAGGCCACTTTGAAGGATCTCACACTGAAGGTGGTATTTTTAGTAGCTATTTCTTCGGCGAGGAGAATCTCGGAACTACAGGCTTTGTCGTGTAGGAAGCCGTTTCTGTCCTTCTACGACAAGAAGGTGGTTTTGAGAACCGTGCCATTGTTCTTGCTGAAAGTGGTATTGGTGTTTCATGTGAATCAGGCGGTGTCTTTGCCGGTCTTTGAGAAAAATAGCGACAGCGCTTCCAAGGGCCGGTTGCATCGGCTGGATGTAGGTCGAGTGTTAAGGACCTATTTGCAAAGGACGGCTCTTGTTTGGGGGGCCGAGGCAAGGGGAGCCGGCATCAAAGTCTTCCATTGCAAGGTGGCTTAAGGAGGCTATTGCCTCAGCATATCTTTTGAAGGGAAAGGTTGTACCAAGTGGTTTGAGGGCACACTCGACCAGGGCGCAAGTGGCTTCCTGGGCGGAGTTCAGTTTGGTGCCGGCAGCGGAGATCTGTAAGGCGGCGACATGGTTGTCATTGCATTCCTTTGTCAAGCATTATCGGATTGATCTGCAAGCGGAGGGGGATGCTAGGTTTGGGTCAGCAGTTCTTCAGGCTAGTCTAGCGGGTCCCTCCCGTTGAAGTCTTTACTGCTCTGTTACATTCCCAGATGTCTGGGACTAGACTAGAGGGATGATAAGGAAGATGAAATTAGACTTACCTGCTAATTGTTGTTCCTGGAGGAACTCTAGTCTAGTCCCGTATCCCTCCCTGTTATGGTGTTTTGGGCCATAGCCTAAAGAGAAGTAGGCAGTCCTTTGACCTGTGTCTGGATAGGATATGGTCCTTTGGTGGGGAGGGAACAGTCAGTTCTTTGCAGTACAGTCTTATCAATTCCGGCTGAACGGTCCTGGGGAGAGGGCGGAGCAGGCCTATGCAGAGGCGTACATCAGCATTTCCTGGTAAGTGACCAGGTATTGTTATGGTTAGGCAAATTTATCCTGTTTTTTTTATAGTTCACTAGTTATATAACGTTAGGTTGATTTATACTTACTTATTGCTCTGGTGAGTCTGCTTTGTCAATAGGTAACTGGATCAAGGAGGCGGTTCCTCGTCTATTTATGCTGGTGTCACCAAAAAGGATGACGTGCTCAGTCTCCAAGGCTGCGGGAGGAGGTGCTTAAACCAGATGTCCAGGACTAGACTAGAGTTCCTCCAGGAACAACAATTAGCAGGTAAGTCTAATTTCATCTTAGATTGCCTTTGGCTAAGCGTCCCCAGCGTGAGGCACCCCCGAGAAATGGGGAACAACTGGGAGCTGTCTGGGATTTTGATTATGACTTGGATTCAGATGGCTCAGTAATGGACTCTGACATGGATGAAGAAGTATGCTTGCCTTCAGAAGATTGTGAGGAAGTGGTGTGATCTACACATTTCAGGAGGAGGAGGAGCTGGTGGCGTTGATTGCCAGGATCTCATTCACCTTGAACTTGACTGATGCTTCCAGCACGGAGCAGGAGTCGAAGGTACACCCGCTCCTTCAAGGGGTGTGGAAATCCGTTACTGTCTTCCTGTTCCCAGATGTGATCGCCATTCCTGTGGAAGGCAGATCGGCCTTAAAGGATTTTCTGGACCGTAAGGTGGCTTTGTTGCTGAAGAGCCAGTTCACCATGGCAGCTGCTATTCTGTAGCTGGTGGTCTGTGCCAGCCTGACATCTCGAGCTCTGCTCCAGTGGATTCATTCTCTTCTGCCGGTTGTTACTGCCCCTCTTTTGGAGACTGATACAGCCTTCCTTTCTGATGCCATGTTTGACCTGTACATTTGGTGGCTAGGGGTGGTCCCCTGATGAGTGTCAGTGTTGGATTTGGCTCCAGCACTGGGCAGTGGACTCATAAGAACATAAGATATGCCATACTGGGTCAGACCAAGGTCCATCAAGCCCAGTATTCTGTTTCCAACAGTGGCCAATCTAGGTCATATGTACCTAGCAGTTTCCCCAAGGGACACAGGTTCCACAATGCTTGTATTGGTTCAAGCATTGATATCCTGGGTCCCTTCTTAATAATGGCTTATGGACCTTTCCTCCAGGAACTTGTCCAAACCTTTTTTAAACCCAGCTACACTAACAGCCTTTACTACATCCTCCGGTAACAAATTCCAGAGTTTGATTACACGTTGAGTGAAAAAATATTTTCTCTTATTAGTCTTAAATAGTTTACCCTGTAGCTTCATTGCATGTCCCCTAGTCTTCCTATATTCTGATAAGGTAAACAATCGATCTACGTTTACCCGTTCCACTCCGTTCATTAATTTATAGACTTCTATCATATCTCCCCTCAGCCGTCTCTTTTCCAGGTTAAAGAGCCCTAACCTTTTTAGCCTTTCTTCATAGGAGTATCCTTCCATCCCCTTTACCATTTTGGTGGCTCTTCTCTGAACCTTTTCTAATAACTCTATATCCTTTTTAAGATACGGCGACCAGAATTGCACACAATATTCAAGGTGCGGTCTCACCATGGAACGATATAGAGGCATTATAATATGCTTTGTTTTATTTTCCATTCCTTTCCTTATCATACCTGGCATTCTATTTGCTCTCTTGGCTGCCGCTGCACACTGGGCCGAGGGTTTTAACATGGTATCCACAATGACGCCTAAATCTTTTTCCTGGGTGGTGGTTCCTAATGTGGAACCTTGCATCGTGTAACCATAGTTTGGGTTGTTCTTCCCTAGGTGCATAACCTTGCACTTGTCCACATTAAATTTCATCTGCCATTTTGATGCCCAGTCTTCCAATTTATCAAGATCCTCTTGCAATCTTCCACAATCCTCTTGGGTTTTAACAACTTTAAATAGTTTTGTGTCATCTGCAAATTTGATAACCTCACTCGTTATTCCACTTTCCAGGTCATTTATGAATATGTCAAAAAGCAGCAGACCCAGCACAGATCCCTGGGGTACACCACTATTCACCTTTCTCCATTGGGAAAATTGGCCATTTAGCCCTACCCTCTGCTTTCTATCTTTTAACCAGTTCCTGATCCACAATAGTACACTGCCTCCTATCCCATGACTCTTTAGTTTTGCCAAAAGTCTCTCATGAGGGACCTTGTCAAAGTCTTTCTGAAAGTCCAGATACACAATATCAACCGACTCACCTTTGTCCACCTGATTATTCACTCCTTCAAAAAAACATAACAGATTAGTAAGACCAGATCTTCCTTGTCTAAAGCCATGTTGGCTGTCTCTCATTAGTTCATGACTGTCTACATGCTGAGTAATTTTATTCTTTATGATGGTTTCTATCATCTTTCAAAGTCCAATTGGCCCGACTGGCTTTTAAGGGGAAGCTTCTTTTTGGAGCCAATTTGGAGAAGGTGGTGAAGAACATGGGCGAGATGAAATTTTGCTGCCTTCCGGAAGACAGGTTCAGGGGGGCCTCTTGGGAGTTTTGTTACCGACCAGGAAAACCTTTCTTCTCTGCTTCCTGGCTTCGTGCTCATTCTTAGTCCTTTTTGTGGAGCGTGTAGGTCCATGAACTCTTTTCCCTCCAGAGGAGGACCCTCCCAGGCTGCATAATGAAGGTTTGGGGGCCCATTCCCAAGTTCCTCAAGTTGGAGACTGCTTTGCCTTTTCTTTTAGGAATACTGTAGGTCCGGGTTACCAAGGATTGTTGGATGCTAGACATCATTCAATTTGGCTATGTCCTGGAATGCAAAGAGCTGATTTGGGATGTCTTCATAATCTCTCCTTGTGGGTCTGCGATCAAAAGTACGGCTGTGTTGACCACTTGGACCCTCTGTTGTGACTAAAGGCGGTGGAGCCTGTCCCCCCCTGACGAGCGAGGCAATGGCAGATATGCCATCTATTTCATGGTGCCCAAAAAGGAGGGTTTTTTCCCAGCCCATTCGGGACCTCAAGTGAGTCAATGAGCACTTATGCATCCTGCACCTCTGGATGGAAACCTTGTGCTCCATGATTCTAATAGTTCATCAAGTGGCGTTCTTGGCTTCTCTGGGTCTGGCCAATGTGTATTTTTTATGTCTTGATCCGGGTGGATCAGCAAAAGTATCTGCATTTTGCCATGCTTAGCTCTCGTTATCAGTTCGCTGCCTTCCTTTTCGAGCTTTCCACCACCCCAAGGACGTTCTCCAAGGTCATGTGGTGACGACACCGGAACTGCAGTGCCGAGGTATCTGTGTCCATCCATATTTGGACGACTGGCTCATCCCGGCCCATTCCCTTTCAGAAGCATCTTAGGTGCCGTCCCGAGTGGGGTCCTTTTTAGAAAGCCTCAGCTGGGTGCTCAATCAGGGAAGAGCCAGCTATTGCCTTCCCAGTCACTGGAGTTTCTGGGAACACGTTTCGATACTCAAGTGGGCAAAGGTTTCCTGCCAGAGGAGAAAGTCAAAAGACTATTGGATTGCCTGGCACTGTTCTGTGTGCAGCAGATTCCCAGATTCTGGGATTATTTTCAGCTCCTTGGATTTATGGCGGTGACCATAGAAATGGTCCTTGCTGACTCGGTGGTCCCCAGGTTTTCAGAGGTGTGAGCACAGGCTCCCACTTCCATTGATGGTGAAATCCTGCCTGTGGTGATCGCAGCAGCTTGTCATCTGAGGAAGGGTATGCCGCTGAGCGGTTTCTTCTGGATCCTCCTAACAATAGATTTTATTTATTTGGACACTTTTCTATGCTGCCCCTTCCAGAGATCAGGGGCTGTTTACAATGTAACAAACATAATACATTGAACATCATGGAACTGGTGAACCATTTACAATAAACAGTTTAACATAATAACTATTTACAATTATATATCTATTATATCTAGAACATTCAGGGTATCATGATAAGAGCGGATGACAGTCTCTCGGGCTAGGGAGCTCATTGCCAAGATTGTACAGCCCAGGGCCGTTGGAATCACAGGAAAGCAGTGAGGCCATCAATTGTCTCAGGATGAGGTCCATCGGGTTGGCTGTTCTGCATTTCCGGCCTCCGATCAAGGGCCTGGCGCTTCGAGTATTTTCAGACAATGCCATCGCAGTGACATGTCAATCAGCAAGGCGGCATGTGGAGTGCTGGGTAGCTCTGGAGATGGCTCTCCTGTTTTCCTGGGCAGAGAAGATCCTCCTAGCCATGTCGGCTGAGCACATGCCAAAGTTTGCATTTCTTCAGTCACCTCACAGAGATAGGGTCAGAGGGCATCAATGTCTTGGCCCAGCCTTTGCCAAGTCAGCACCTGCTGTGCATGTTTCCTCTATGGCCCCGGTAGGGCGTGTGATTCGGCATATAGAATGTCGCCCAGGCAGGATTGTCCTGGTGGTGAAGGACTGGCCAACGAGAGTGTGGTTTGGAGACCTGATACGGCTCCTAATCCTCCATTGCCTTCGTCTCGGGGCCTGTTGAGAAGGAACCCAGCTCCCTTCTCACAGCTTGACTCCTGAAAGGAGACTGTTAGTATGTATGGGCTACTCTCCGGCAGTGGTTTTCTACACTGCTCAGAGCCTGGAGGTGGTCTACCATGTTAGAATGCGTATGGTCTGGTGTCTCTGTGAGTGATCTCTCTTGGTTTTTTCCCTACAGGATGACCTGGAGAAGGGCCTTTCCCTTAGCTCCCTGAAAGTTCAGGTGGCAGCTTTGGCTTGTTTCTGAGGTCCAGTGGCTGATACGTTTCTAGCCTTCCAGCCGGATGTCTCGCACTTTCTCCATGGGGTTCAGTGTCTGCATCCTCTCCTCTGGTCCCTTCTTGGGATCTGTGTCTGGTGCTCTGGGCCCTGATGTTGGTGCCCCTTGAGCCATTGAAGCACACTACTTTGAAGGATTTGATGCTCAGGATGGTGGTCTTGGTCACGATTTTGTTCCGCAAGGTGGGTTTCCAAGCTGCAGGCTCTGTCTTGCTGAGATCCTTATCTGTCTTTTTCTCAGGAGGCTGTTTCCATTCGGCTTGTGCCTTCTTTCTTGCCTAAGATGTTTTCTCCCTTTCATGTGAACCAGGTGGTCTGCCTGTCCTCCTTCTCTAAGGAGCGATGTCAGGGGAAGGATAAGGATCTTTGTCTTGTGGATATCCAAAGGGTGCTTCTCTGGTATGTGGAGGTTACAAATTATTTTCGTAAGTCCGACCATATTTTTGTGCTGTTTGCTGGCCCGCGCAAGGGTGAGGTGGTAGCTAAGTTGACTTTAGGGTGCTATATTTTGGAGGCCATTGTCTCAATGTTTCTGTTGCAGAACCAGACAGTTCTGGAGGGTTTGTGCACCACTCTACCCAAGCACAAGCGTCTTCATGGGCGGAGCAGAACTCGGTAGCCCCTGCAGACGTTTGTCAGGCAGCAGCATGGGCGCCACTTCCCACTTTTGTGAAGCATTACTGCTTGGATGCCCACACGTAGACGGACACAGCCTTTGGCTCAAGGATTTTGTGAGCTGCTGTCTTCCCCACCCAGTGGAATTGTAGCTTTGGTACATCTTGTCTGGACTGGTCTAGCAGGACGATATGGAAGTTGATATTTTGCTTACCAGTTAATATCTTTTCCTTGAGTCCTGCTAGACCAGTCCAGGGCCTGCCTCTGAAACTGTATTTGCTCTGTTCTTCTGCTGCAGTACCCTTGGGTCTGCTGTGAATTTTACACTTGGCTCTGCAGGTTCATTTTTTACTGTCAGCCTTCTGTTTGTGCTTTCCTGTTTCTGCTTTTGATTACTTATTGTTGCCCATGGTTTAGGTTGTGTGAGGTTTACTATGTTTCTCCCATATGCTTTGGGACAAATACTAAAGAGACCTCTGGTGGCTGAGGCGAATAGAGGCATAGGAGTGATGCCATTGAAACTTAGGCTTTCATTGGTTCTTTGTCTCCACAAATCTGCTGGTAGGGGAGCACAACCCACTTGTCTGGGCTGGTCTAGCACTCACTCTTTTGAAGCACAGTGGCCATTGGAGATTGGACATTTGAATAAGTAGAACATGAATAGAAAAGTGAAATTTCTTTAAACTTAAACTTGTATTTACATCTGTTTATCCACATTTGGATGGAGATGTTTGTGATTGTTTGTGGACCAATTTGGTGTATAAGACTATCTTTATTCTGCAATTCTGGTTGCCATATCTTAAAAAGGATATATCAGAATTGGAAAAGGTACAGAGAGGAGCCACCAAAATGGTGTCACAAATCAATATCGGGTCCTACATGTTTCAGGTCAAGCTGGATACACACATTTTGACCCCTTCTAATCATGGAAAAATTCAGCAAGCAAAAACATTGTTTTGCTCTCATAAACATCTGCAAAATATGACCTTGGCTTGTATTACATGTATTCTACTAGGCTGTCGGCAAAATCCAGGTTGTTCTCACTCCCCATATTTCTGAACCTTTCTCCAGTACCCCACTTCGAGTTTCTTTCTACAAACTCATAGGTTCTCCATTGATGAGTAAGATGAATTGGAGAGGCAAGTGGGTGACATCAACATGAACTGGCACTCTGAAAGGTTTTTCTGAGCTTGTGTTGGAATTGTGCTCAGCTGCTACCTCAGGAATCCCCTCAGTCATTGTCTTATTTTTTTCTTTTTTTGTCTGAGCTATAGTATGGGCGCAGTTCTGCTCTCACAAGTTTTTTTTTTTTTTTAATTTTAGCAGCTAAAAGGAAATCTTTTCCCCATTTTTGTTATTTTCCCTTGCTCCCTCCAAGTTCTCTCGTTGTTACCTAAAAATTTTAATTTTGTTTATTTTCATTTAATAAATTTATAGCCCACTTGTTTCATTTCTAAGTGGATTTATTTATTATGTTTTATATTGAATACAATGAGGCTGCGGCTCCAATATCGCATGGAAGCTGCTACCACTGATTAGTAAACATATCCCATAGTTAACAAGAGAAAACAAAAGAAAATAATAGTTTGACTAACAAGTTCTAACATTGGGGAATAATAGGAGGTGGTAAAAATATGCACACAAAATGTTAATGATAGTCTTGGTTATTGGTGATAAGAGGCTGCTGGGAGTTGGTAATTATGTCAGGTTAATGTTAGTGTTTGCCTTCTCTCCGAAATGTTCAGAAAATAGGTATGTTTTCGGGTGTTTTCTAAACGTGGAGATGTCCTTTATAGCCCTTAAACTGACTGGGAGCGAGTTCCAGAGAATCTGTGAATAGTATGTAAAGGCTCTGTTGCTGGTTACTCGATTGGTTTTCCTAAATACAGGGGGGAATAACTAGTGTGTTCTGTGCAGTGCCTCTCCTTTGTTATTTGTTGCAGTGGTTATTAGAGAGCTTAGGTTGTTGGAAGACAGGTTGTTTAGTAGTTTGAACGTAGTCATTATGGATTTGAATTTTATTCTGCTTTCAATAAGTAGACAAGTATAACCGTTGGAGTATGGGGGTTATGTGCTCAGATTTTGGTAATTTGAGTAAGACACGTGCTGCTGCATGTTGGGCCATCTGTAACTGTTGCAGGGACAGTTTAGGAAGGCCTTGTTGGATGCCATTACAAAAGTCCAGGTGTGGTGATACCCTTGATTGAATTACTGTATGGAAGTTGCTGGACGGATTCGTATCTTGTTACTTATTGCTTTTGTAATTTTATCAGTGTGCGCCCCTAAGTTCAAGTTTTGGTCCAAGGTTATACCAGAGGTATTTTACTTCATTCTTTACTATCAGTGAGGTTTCTTTGAGCTTCATTTGTGGTGTTGGGATGAAGTCTTTTTATCTTTGAAGACAAACAGAACTTCAGTCTTTTGTGAGTTTATCTTCAGGTTATGAGAAACAAGCCATTCTGAAATATTGCTGAATATTGTAGTTATTTCTTGGTTGTTAGGCTGGGCAGGATTGTATGGGAGGTAAAACATAATGTCATCCGCATATATGTGGAAATTTACCTTATGTTAGTGAAATATTGCATATCGACCAAAGATATATATTAAATAATAATGAAGAGAGAGCATAGCCTTGCAGTATGCCTTGTTGCCTCTAGGGTTTTGATGAATCTTGACCTATCTTGACTAGTTGGGTATGGTCTGATAGATATGATTTAAACCAGAGTAGGGTGGTTCCTCCGATTCCAATCTGTTGGAGCCTGGTTATGAGGGTATTGTGATTGATGGAATCAAAAGCAGCTGAGATGTCTGAGAACATTAGTATGAGGTATTGTCTGGGTTTATCAATCTCCTTCAAGAGCCTGTAAAGTAATGAAATTAGCAGTGTTTCTACACCATGGCCCTGCCTGAAGCCGTGTTGGTGTGGATCAAGGGCTGCGTGGTTATCTATGAAGTCCTGAAGTTGTATTTTACAATTTTCTCCATTATCTTAGCGATGAAAGGAAGAGTGGATATTGGTCTTTATGAGTTGGGGCATGTTTTGTCCAAGGAGCTATGCTTTAGGATGGGATGAATGGTTGCTCTTTTTAAAGATCTAGGGATGTTACCTTGTGTCAGGGATAGATTGATTATTTTAAGTATTACGTGCATAACATCTGCTCAGGTTATTTTTATCCAGCTGACGGGGCATGGATCCACTGGAGATGTTGTGTTTATTGTGGTGATGACCTGTTCTAGCTGTTGAGTGTTAGTTTGGGTAAGCGTTTGCCATAGTGTGATGTTGGTAAGATTGCTGGTGTATGGCTTTGAAGTATTTACAGATTATTCATGTAATGGTTTGCAAATGCTTGCGGTTTGATAATAATATTGGTGCCTTCTGAATTGGGTGCTTGGGTGAGAGATTTCACAGTGTGAAAAAGTTCTCTAGGACGATTCAACGATTTCATTATTAAATTTGTATGGTAGTTGTTCTTCTTGTCATTGATCATCCTGCAGTATCAAACAATGCATAAATTAAAACAAATACAACAAAATTTAAAATAGATTTCTTAGATTGTGGAAAATGATAATCAAAGTAAATATGCTTTCAATTTTTTACATAAATCTAAGAAATTGGTTATCTCCAGGAACAAGCAGGAATGTAGTCTTCACATATGGATATTGTCGGTACCGACGGAGCCTACGCGGGAACGCTCCCCAGCATCCAAAAGGAAAGCTTTTAGGAGCATCCCACAGTGCATGCGTGCTGCCTTCCCGCCTCACTGCCTCTCTCACTTCAGTTCTTCGTTTTCTGCAGAGCCGACAGGACGTCTCTCCTGTCACCGCAGAAAACTTTATCTTCTTTCTTGTTTTTTGTGGTCGCGTCTGCCTTCATTTGACGCCTACCGGTACCATCGGTTCTCTTTTCTTATTTTCTTCCAAAAAAAAAACCCTTTTCTTTTCTTCGGTGCTTCACCCCTCCTGGGGTTAGGCACCATTTTGGGCACTGGGCCAAAAATCTCCAGACATGGAGAAGCCAACTAATGGTTTTAAAAAAATGTTCAAACTGTGGCGGTACTATTTCCGTCACCAACACCCACGAATGGTGTCTCAAATGTTTAGGTCCTGAACATTGTCCAGCGGAGTGTCTCTCCTGTAGAAAGATAACCAAAAGGGGCCTGCAGAACAGAGCTGCAAAGGCCGTTTCTCTTTTCACAGTTGATACAATGTCAGTTGCATCAACGTCCTCCAGGGCTTCATCTTCCTCTCATGGATCTCAGGTAACTAAACAAAAGTCTGTAAAGACTAGCCGGTCCTTGAAGGGTAAATCTCCTGCAAAGCATCGAGATGCCACTGGCACTACCCTCTAGGAAAGTACACCGGCAAAATTGCCTCGGCGGGAGTCTTCGATCTCCAAAGCATAAACAGGGTCTCAGAATGTTCCAGAGACCTCCACCTCTGCAGAACTTCTGTTGCCATGTTCTGGGTCGTAGCAGCTTCCACCTGTACTGACCAGGCATCGGCATTAGCAATGGATAAGAGAATCCTTGCTATTGAACGCAGTCTAGTGTCCCTCTTAGCTGCCTCGGTACTGCTAAGACCGCTACAGACGGTTCAAATGAGCTCGGTACCGACACTGGTACCGGCTCCAGTGGCACCTACTCAGGTGGGACAGCTTCCTCCCATGCCGAGCCTCGAGAGTTTCTCTGGCCATCGAGGGGTTGGAACCGAAACGCCACGGTACCGATATTCATCGGTACCAGCATCAATCGATGCAAAGCTCCGATGAGTCTTCCGATTCCGATGACTCTACTGATACAAGAGCAGTTCTGTTGAAGGATCCATCTCCTTCTCCTGAGCGCAGAATATCTCCTCCAGAAGGCATGTCTTTTCAGGATTTCATACGTGATGTAGCTAAAGGGCTTTCAATCACGGTTACTCCTGAGAAGGAACCTAGGGCAGAAGAACTAAGAATTCTGCAATACCATATGGCTCCCAAAGAGGCAGCGATGCTGCCTATTCATCAGATCCTTTAAGATCTGATGTTCAGAATGTGGGAAACTCCCTTAACGGTGTCACCACATTCTTGATACCTCGATACCATATACCGAGTCCCACCCTCTCCAGGGTTTCAGAAGACTCAGTTACCACGCTATTCCATGGTAGTGGAATCAGCCATGCGGAGAATAAAGAGTGCTAAAACGCATTCTTCCAACCCGCCAGGCTGTGAATCGAGGACACTCGATGCCTTTGGGCATCAATGCTTTTAATCCTCCAAGCTAGCCGCTAGGATTAGCTCATATTCCCTTTACATGGGAATGTTTCTTGAGGAGGTTACAGCGGATCTGGAACACATGAGCCCTCTTCTTCCTGAAGATAAACGGGGTCAGTACCTCACTCTGCTCAAGCACGCTCAAAATGTCTCCAAATTTGTGAACCGTGCAGCTTTTGACTGCTTTGAAGCTAATAGCAGAACCTCTGCTATTGCTATCGGAGCACGGCGCATTGCCTGGCTCCAAGGATCAGATTCAGAGGAGTGGTTGCAAGAGAAGTTAGGAAACATTCCTTGCAGAGGTGAAAACTTATTTGGGAAGGATTGGCAGACCAAGGCTAATCAGATTGAATCTGACAATACCACCTTGAATAGACACTCAGTCTACAGCCAGCTCATCAAAGAAAAAAACAGGCAAGAAGTTTTTCTTTAACAAAAAGAAAAAATCTTACCACTCTTATTCCCATCCAATTCACTGTCCAGTTCATGCTCCCCAGAAAGGGCAGCAACCTAGACAACAAAGAAAGCCGCAAGCTCAACCGGCTCAGCAAGTACAGCCTCCACAGGGGCTTTGACTTCTACCTAGAGAACTTAACCATTTTGCCTCTGAAGGGTCCAGAGCCCTTGACCATTCCAGGCAGATTATGCCATTTTGCCAAAAGATGGCAACAAATAACATCAGAAAACTGGACTCTGTCCATTGTAGGACAGGGGTACAAGCTTCACTTTCTCAGCATGCCCCTGCCTACAATCATAAAACAATTCAATTCTCAAGGCCCTGTCACTGACATCCTGTGTCAGGAGGTCTCTTCACTTCTTGCTCAGGGAGCAATAGAAGAGGTACCCATATCCCAATGGGGGAGGGGTTCTACTCCCCTATTTTCTTATCCCAAACAAGACAGAGGGATACAGACCTATCCTGGACCTCAGAGAATTGAATAAATTTCTTTTCCGAGAAAAGTTCAAGATGGTCTCCCTCGGAACACTTTTACCATACATTCAGAATCAGGATTGGTTATGTTCTCTAGATCTAAGAGATGCATACATGCATATCCTCATCCATGTAAATCACAGGAAGTACCTTTGATTTTTCTTTCAAGGAAACCACTTCCAATACAGAGTCCTTCCATTCAGGCTGGCCTCTGCCCCAAGAGTCTTCACAAAATGCATGGCTGTAGTAGCAGCATTCCTGAGAACTCTGTGGATATTCGTCTTCCCCTACTTAGACGATTGGCTCATCAGAGCACCAACAGCTCCAGAAACAGAACGAGCTGTTTCTCGTGCCATAAGGATTCTCCAATATTTGGGTCTGGTAGTCAACCACCCAGTGTCTCACCTCACCCCTTCTCAATCCCTAGAGTTCATAGGGGCTTGCTTAGATACGCAGCAATCAAAGGCATTCCTGCCACAGCCGTGCTGTCTACGAATAATAGAATTGGTTTCCCAAGCAGTAAAGAAAACCCTCCTAACTGCCCGGGAAATGCTTTAACTGCTGGGACATATGGCATCCACTGTACATGTGGTCCCTTATGCCGCCTACACATGCGAGCGGCTCAGTGGATCCTCTCTTCGCAGTGGACACAAGCCACAGGTCGCTTAATGGATAAAATCAAGACACGTCTCGTTTTGTCCCTACAGTGGTGGCAGTCCCTCAAAAACCTCCTGGTAGGTTCCCCCTTCCAGCAACCACTGCCCTAGATCACCCTGACAACAGATGCGTCCAAGCTGGGTTGGGGAGCCCACTTGCACGATCTTTCCACTCAGGGTCTCTGGACCTCATAAGAGGCCTCTCTTCAAATAAACCTCTTAGAGCTAAGAGTCATTTAAAATGCTATGATAGCATTTCAGGCCCAGCTCAGTCAAAAGACAGTTCTGGTCCAAACCGGCAATCAGGTTGCCATGTTTTACATAAAGAAACAAGGTGGAATGGGCTCTCTGTCACTATGCAACAAAGCTTTGCGACTATGGGCCCTCGCCAGAGAGCTCCAAATTCACCTTCTAGCGGTATACCTTCCAGGCATTCAATACTTGTGGGCAGACAAGCTCAGTCGAATACTGCTGCCACACGAGTGGTCTCTCCAGTCAGACCAACTGGCTTGAGTGTTCCAAACCTGGGGAACACCAGATATAGACCTCTTTGCAAGTCCACAGAATGCCAATCTTCCCCAGTTCTGTTCCAGAATTCTGGCTCAATACTGTCTAGCAAACAATGCTTTCCAGCTCCTTTTGGGCCAGGACTTCCTCTATGCCATCCTACCCTTTCTTCTAATTCCCAAAACTCTTTTCAAGCTTCAGAGGGACAGGGGTTATATGATTCTCATAGCTCCACGTTGGCCAAGGCAATCGTGGTACCCTCTGCTTCTGCGTCTCTCTCAAGCAACTTCTCTAGAGTTGGGATATGCTCTAGATCTCCTTTCCCAGGAGAACAGGAAGCTTCTGCACCTCAATCCTCAGTCCCTGCACCTCTGGACCTGACTGCTGAAGGCATAGAACTTTAGATATCCACCTCTCTCAGCAAGTGAAGGATATCCTTCAAGCTTCAAGAAAACCTTCTACAAGGTGTTCCTACACTTTCGAATGGAAAAGGTTTTCTATATGGTGTTCAAAAAAGGGGCTTAACCAACCCTTTCCATGCCCATAGAGTCACTTCTGGAGTATCTTCTCTATCTTTTCAAATTCCGGTCTTAAAACAAATTCAGTGCGAGTCCATCTCAGTGCTATTGCGGCTTTTCACAAGCCTCAAGATGGACAACCAATCTCTTCTCATTCACTTGTGTCAAGATTCATGAGAGGTCTACTATTGACAAAGCGCCCCATAAAGCCGCCACCGGTGGCATGGGACCTGAATCTGGTTCTTGGGCAGCTTATGAAGCCGCCTTTTGAACCTTTAGCCACTACAACTTTAAAATTCCTTTCCTGGAAAGTCATTTTCCTAATTGCAATAACTTTTTTTCTAGAAGCATTAGTGAACTGCAAGCTTTAGTGGCTGACCCTCCTTATACAAGATTCCACCATAATAAAGTAGTCCTTGGGACTCATGCACACTTTATGCCAAAAGTGGTTTCGTCTTTTCATTTAAACCAGTCGGTTTACCTTCCTGTATTCTTCCCTAGGCCTCATGCCTCCAGTGCAGAAAGGAACCTTCATACCTTAGATTGTAAAAGAGCTTTAGCCTTTTACCTTCAAAGAACTGAACAACATAGGAAGTCTTCTGAACTCTTTGTTGCTTTTGATTCTAGTCATTTGGGACTTCCAGTTTCCAAACAAACCCTATCTAAGTGGATTGCAAACTGCATATCCTTCACTTATGATAGTAAAGGTCTTTCCCTCGAGGGCCATGTTACAGCTCATAATGTCAGAGCAATGGCAGCCTCGGTTGCTAATCTACGCTCTGTGTCTATAGATGATATCTGTAGAGCGGCTACTTGGGCTTCAGTACATACCTTCACAGCCTACTACTGTCTGGACAAGGACTCCCATCGGGATGCCTCGTTTGGCCAGGCTGTCCTACAGCATCTCTTTCAGACTTAATGCAACTCCTACCCTCCATCCCGGTAGGATGCCAGGGATCCATGGGAGGAAGTATGACCCTGTTCACACGGGTTCACAGCTCCCTGGGGTCATTTCTCTAGCATCTTTCAGCTGGGGAGTCCCCATATGTGAAGACTACATTCCTGCTTGTTCCTGGAGATAGTGTAGTTACTCACCTGTAACAGGTGATCTCCGGGAACAACAGGAATTAAGTCTTCACAACCCACCCACCTCCCCTAGGAGTTGTCTCTATCTCTGTCTCTCTCCTTGGCTCAGCTTTAAATTCAACTGAAGTGAGTGAGGCAGGAAGGCAGCACGCATGCGCTGTGGGATGCTCCCAAAAGCTTTCCTTTTGGACGCTGGGGAGCGTTCCCGCGCAGGCTCCATCGGTACCGACGATATCCATATGTGAAGACTTAATTCCTGCTGTTCCCGGAGATCACCTGTTACAGGTGAGTAACTACGCTTTACTGTGCACTTCAAAGGCTAGCATGTTCCACATATATAGTCTAGAAACCAGAAGTAGTCAAGAATGCATACAGACTGTGTTAAATTGAATTTAATTGGGTAAACATTTTGCCATTGATAAGTCAACAACTTCCAAAATGCACTTGTGTCTTGAAGATGTCTAGTAAGGACACACATGCCACCCAGGACCATGATGTCTCAAATTGCTCTAGAGCTCAAAGCCTGAGAGCTTACAAGATGGAAGCCCTGCATTTTTCCTTGCCTATTGTTCCTCCAGCCATGTAGGAGCACAAGTCGAGAGAGGTGTGAGGAGTGGTTTTGGCAGGCTGCAGACCCCCACCAGCCAGTGAGGCAAGCAGAGAGCATCATCTTTCTATGAGTGAATCATCCTGAAAGGAGGAGTTATGTTGTAGAAAATTGCATCATTAGGAAGGTACCTCCCCAAAAAATCTAGTCTGGTTCCTGCTGCACTACAGGACTTGGTGCAGGTGTTCTTGGTGCTGAAAGCAGCAGTGGGGGAGCTGCTGGTGTGGGAGAAACTCTTACAGCTCTCCTTGATCCTAAAGTGTGTAGTGTGGATGGTCTCATCAGCAAAGCCACAATCTCTGCAGATATGTTTCTCAACACAGTCTGAAAGTTCAGTGCTGAAGCGCTCGTCACCAGAATTATCTGTTTAAGTAATTCCTTCCTGGTTTCCCAGACAGGTGACTCACTACCTCGTTCTTCCTTGATATCTATCCAGGGGATGGATCCACGCGATGTCAGCATGGAACAATTTGGTGCTTCATGAATTACTTTCATGATATGCTAGTTTCCTACTGCTTCAAGATGATTTATGAGCCAAAGAACTTGTAAATCTAAGGAGTTTGTTTGGGGGTAGAAATGTGATTTATCACAGTGTATTTCCTCATGGTATTTACTACTTTATATTCTTTTTTTTGTGTGATTCTGCTCCCTTTTTCCTTTCAAGTATGTTGTATGTTTGGCTTTTGTATAAAATGATAAATGTAAAATTTAAAAAAAATCTAAGGAGCTTGAAACTCCTGAGTCTATATTCTCTCTTGCTTCTTTGCAAGTTCCTCTTCCCCACTGACTGATCCACAGCAATAAAATAATGACGGCCAAAGCTGACACACAAATGCTTTTCCAGCTTTTTGCAAATGAAAAGCAAGAAACATTTTATATTCTCTCAGATCCTTTGAAAAGATGGCACGAGACTCTCTAGAAGGAAAGGCAACTCGGTGTGGGTGTATTCGGCTTGCAAACTATTTTAATGCCCTGAAAGAAGTTGATACACGTTTTTTTCCGAGAACTCTAATTAAGAATGTGCTCTGGTGGCAAGAAAGCTGGACTTAAATTATAGAGACCAATCCAGTTTGGGTTTCGATGTAATCCAAGTTCTGCACCATGCAATGTTTCAATGATGGTAGAGTCTGCTTTGAAAAAGGCAAAGCAGTGAAAAGACCACTTAAGCACCCTGCCTGGAGCAGATTTTAAAATGTTGGGGAAAACGTTTTTCAGCTGTTCATGCTAAGCTTGAAAATCTCAGTGCAGCAGTTTCAAATGGTGCCGTACGTGCATGTGTGTCTATAGAACCTAAAGCCTTTCTTGATGAGAGCTTTGCAGGATGTAAATAACAGTTAATGCCGAAGAGTGTAGGAATCATCTTTATAAGATCCACTTTCAACACCTCGTCAAGAATGTCTTTTAAGGGTGGGGGCTAGAACACTGTGGCTGAGAGCATCTGGTCTCTGTAAAGATGTAAATGACACACTAATTGGCTCTTGCACTAGGGAGAACCTGTTTGGAATGAAGGAAAGGAAATGGTTCATTTAATTAAAGACTGCTGTTCTACTCTCCAGACCCTTTTGTAAGCCAGAGCAGCCATCCTCTTCTAGGAGATAAAGCCCTTTGTTTACAGAAAGCTGTTCTTTTACCAAATGAGTTACTGACTGATACAGCAGCAACAATAGAGTGGAAGAGTGGTTAGAGTTGCAAACTGAGAACCAGCGAAACCGAAGTTCAAAGCTCACTTCCCCCCACTGGCACCCCTGACCTTGGGCAAATCACTTCACCTTTCATTGCCTCAGGTACTTCTTAAATTTGTAATCCCTCTTGAAGTGAAATAACTACAGTGCCTGAATTATAACATTATTTGAGCATGGATTTGGAAGAAGTGAGTAAATAATTCTAAAATGCAAATTCAAACCGCGGTAGTAAGAGCTTTCAAGACACCATCAGGATTACATGGTAGGCCAAGACCCAAATTACAGTGCAACCCAAAAGTGCATTTAGTATTTGAGAGAGAGCAGTATTACCTTACGTTTTAACATACTTTCCATTAAATCCCAGCAATTAATAACAAAGGGCAAATAGGTATTAAAAGCAGTGAGCTAAAGATAACCAGATGCTTTTCTCTCAGATACTTTTAGAATGTCCCAAGCAAGTCTGCAAATCAGACTCCTTCCTAACAGAGTTCTCTACAGGGAGAGAAATGTGTTCTTCGGAAAAATGTTGTAGAGCATGTCTTCGAATCTGGATTCTACTACAAATGTTTCTTTAATGCTGAAAAAATTAGGAGGGTTAAAGCCAGTATTGGGCATGCTAGATGGAATATGCTGGTCTTGATTTGCTATTAATATTATCCTAAATTGGAGTTGTGCAAGAGTAACTATTCCATAATAGTGACAGTCCTCTAACTCCTCACTATATAAATGCTATATTAACAAGTATATTGGACTTTTCTTCGGGAGCAAGCAGGAAATCAGCTCTCACATATGGGTGATGTGGGCACCAACAGAGCCCTCGTGGAAGCATCCCCCCAGCTTTCAAAGACAGCCTTTGGGAGATGCCACCACACGTGTGGTTCCCTTCCCGCCCAAGGGTGCCATCATGCTCAGTCAGATGACATAGCTAAAAGAATAAAAGATGGTAAGGGAGCAACTCCAAGGGGAGGGAGGGAGGGTTGTGAGGACTGATTCATGCTGTCCCCGGAGAATATCTATTACAGGTGAGTAATTACGCTTTCTCCAGGAACAAGCAGGAAGTCGGTCCTCACATATGAGACTACTGAAAGCCCATAGCAAAAACACGGATCCCTCACGGGGAGCCGCGAGCAGCAGCAATTAAGTCCGTATCCACAGACCACCATAGGACCCCTTGTGTCCGATGAAAATCAGCACCTTGGTAGCCTGAACACAGAAGGGTCTATCGGTGCCGATGTCACCCTTATGTGAGGACTGATTCCTGCTGTCCCCGGAGAACACCTGCTACAGGTGAGTAACTACGCTTTATTGAATACAATAGCCCCATCTGCGGTAGTAGCCAGCACACAACAAACCCACCCACCCAATCATCCAGAATCAGTTACTACCCCCTAGCTGACATCTTAGTAAGTATTCTGGCTAACATTCCTAAGGATATGTATATATATTAATAGTTACTATGTAACTAGTTAATGTATAATCATTTCTTATACTGTTCTATGTAAACTGTTAGTTTCAATGTAAACCACCCATGACCTATGAAAGGGGTGGTATAGAAAAGCGTTTCAAATAAATATACAAATATACAGTGGCTCTCAACCCAGTCTTGAGGGACCACCTGGCCAGTCTGGTTTTCAGGTTATCCTCAATTAATACGCATAGCGAGATCTGCATATAATGGAAGCACTGCATGTAAATCTATCTTGTGCATATTAATTGTGGTTATCCTGAAAATTGACTGGCCAGGCATTTCCTAAGGACTGGTAAGAGAACTATTGCCATACACATAGTAACATAGTATATGATGGCAGATAAAGACCAGCATGGTCCATCTAGTCTGCCCAGCAAGGTGGCAAGAGTAGGTGCACCTGCCAGTCCGTGCAGATCACACCTCCCCATGCCTTTGTTTAAGGGTGTACCCATTGCTCTGTGCATGTCACCCCTATTTGTTGAGATATAAGAAATAGTTGAGTTTATTTTGATTTTTATCCTGTTGCTATAAAGGGATCCACTGTGTCTGTCCCATGCCATTTTGAATTCTGTCACTGTATTTGCCCCCACCACTTCCATCGGGAGGGCATTCCAAGCATCCACCATCCTTTCAGTGAAAAAGTATTTCCTGACTATGCTTTCCAGTTTACCCCCTTGCAGTTTCATGTTATGTCCTCTAGTTTTACAGCTTCCTTGTCTTTGAAAAAGGTTTGTTCATTAATTCTCTTTTAAGTATTTAAAGATCTGTATTGTATCTCCCCTGTCCCTCTTCTCCTCTAGTGTATACATTTTTAGGACTTGAGGTCTCATACGTTTTTTGGCACAGGCTCCAAATCATTTTGGTCGCCTTCCTCTGAACCATTTTCAGTCTTTTTATATCCTTTGTGAGAATATGGTCTTCAAAACTGAACACAATATTCCAAGTAAGGACTCACCAACGACTTGTACGGTGACATTAGTATCTCTTCCTTTCTGCTGGTAATTCCTCTCTGTATGCAACCCAGTATCCTTCTGGCTTTGGCCTCTGCCTTGTCACACAGTTTCACCACCTTGAAATCCTCAGAAACAGTCACTCCAAGGTCCTTCTCCTGGTCCATGCACACCAACCCTTTGCTCCCTATCACATACAATTCCCTTGGATTTCTGTATCCCAAGTGCATGACACTGCACTTCTTCACATTAAATCTTAACTGTCAAGCATTAGACTATTCTTCCAGTTTTTGTAGATATTTCCTCATGATATCCACTCCCTCAGGGGAGTCCACTTTGTTGCAAATTTTCATGTTATCTGCAAAAAAACAGACTTTTCCATTCAGTCCTTCAGCAATATCACTCACAAATACATTGAACAGTACCGGTCACAGGACCGATCCTTGGGGCATGCCACCAATCACCTTCCATTCATCCGAGTGAGTTCCATTTACCATCACCTTCTGTCGTCTGTCAGTCAACTAATTTCTGATCCAGTTCACCATCTTGAGACCCATCCTGAGGCTGTTCAGTTTGATAAACTTCCTATGAGGAACAGTATCAAAGGCTTTGCTGAAATCTAGGTAGGTCATATCCATCACATGCCCTTGATCTAGTTCTCTGGTCACCCAATCAAAGAACTCAATCAGATGTGTTTGGCATGATCGTCCTTTGGTGAAACCATGTTGCCTCGGATCATGAAACCTATTGGTTTTGAGAAAGTCATCAATTCTCTCTTTCAGGAGCGCCTCCATTACATTTCCTGCCACCGAAGTAAGGCGCACTGGTCTGTATTTTGTCACTTCTTTCCTATTTACACTTTTGTGAAGAGGTACCACATCCACCCTTCTCCAGTTCTATGGAACTTCTCCTGTCTAAGGATCTATTAAAAATATACGTTAAAGGCTCTGCAAGAACTTCTGTGAACTCTTTCAGTATCCTGGGATGTTTCTCATCCGGTCCCATGGCTTTGTCCACTTTCAGTTTTGCAAGCTATTCAAACACATTTTCTTCTGTGAATGATGTAGTAGTAACTCCATTCCCATTTGTATATTTGTCAATCACAGGTGCTCCTTCTCCAGGATTTTCTTTAGTAAAAACAGAACAGAAGTATTTGTTTAGCCTTTTCACTTTTTCAATGTGACTTTCCATGAATCTGTTCTCTGCACCTTTGAGTCTTGCGATTCCACTTCTGATCTTCCTCTTCTCCTGAATATAACTGAAAAAAGTTTTGTCTCCCCGCTTCAGATCTTTAGCCATTTTTTCTTCTGCCTTTGATTTTGCTACCCTTACTTCTCTTTTAGCTCTATCCTGTATTTCCCAGTGGAGGTGGTAGAGATGAGGACAGTATCTGAATTTAAAAAAAGCATGGAACAGACAGAGGATCTCTTAAGAAAAAAAGGGGACTGTTGTAGTGGTTGATATGGATGGGCAGCATCTCCATTCTTTTCTGTGTTTCTGTTCGCGAACTAATGAATTTTGTGAAAGCTGTGTTTTTTGCCTTTGTTTGTGCAGCTACTTCTTTGGAGAACCAAATAGGTTTCCTTTTCCTTTTGTTTTTATTTACTTTCCTTACCTATGTATCTGTCGCCTCTTGTATTGCCTCTTTTAGTTTAGCCCACTGCAATTCCACTTCCCTAACCTCCTCCCACCCTGCCAACTCCTCCTTCAGGTAATTGGCCATTTTACTGAAGTCAGCGTTTTTGACGTCTAGGACTTTGAGCTTGCTGCAATTGGACTCTGCCTTGGTTTTTATCTCAAATCACACCGTGTGATGATCGCTGCTTCTGCTCACATGGGCACCCACCTGGACATTCGACACACTATCTCTGTTGGTGAGTACTAAATCCAGCATTGAGCTTTCCCTGGTCAGTTCCATCACCATTTGTCTAAGTAATGCATCTTGGAAGGCATCCACAATTTTTTTACGTCTTTCCAGATTTGCAGAAGGAATACTCCAATCCACATTGGGTAGATTAAAGTCACCCAATATGATCACTTTCCCCTTCATGGCTACCTTTGCAATATCAATAATCGTCTCTATCCGTTTCTTCGGTTTGAGTTGGAGGCCTGTAGACTACACCAGTATGGATGATAGTGCCATCTCCTTTTTCCAACAAAATCTACAATGCCACTTCTTTTCCCCACATCCCCAGCATTTCAGCAGCTTTAATATTGCTTTTGACGTATAGGGATACTCATCATCCTTTTCTGCCTTCTCTATGTCTTCTAAATAAATTATAGCCAGCTGTGGCTATATCCCATTCATGTGATTCGTTAAACCATGTTTCTGTAATGGCCACAATGTCCAAGTCCATTTCCACCATTAGGGCTTCCAGGTCAGGAACCTTGTTGGCTAGGCTTCAAGCATTTGTGCTCATTGTTTTCCAGCATTTGTTGACTGGCTTACCTGTATTTTGCATGGATTTTGTTCCACACACCTCTTCCCATTTGCCATTGATTTGTGGGTTAATAGTGTGACTGTTTCCATTGTTACGTTTTTGCTGGGAGTGACGTCCTGAACTTGTTCTTCTCCATCTGTCACCCCCTTTCCCTAGTTTAAATGCCTGTCTACATAATGCCTGCATTTTTCACTTGGACTACATCTCTGTCGCGGGGAAAAGGATTCTATCAACACAGTATAGCCTCTTATTCCATCTATTTCCGCAGTCGCTAGTATATCTAAATCCTTCTTGTTTGCACTAGGTTTGCACACGTATCATTGGAAGACCCATATCGCTTCTTCCTGTTCTGTTCAAGCTAATGAAGAGGTTGTGACGTACAAACTTCCCAATTCAAAACTCTTGCTGTTTCATGGGACCTTGGTGTGATTGTAGCTCGGCTGATGAAACTTCCCTTTGAGCCCTGGAATCAACACAACTAAAATACTTAACCCAAAAAGTTCTTGAGCTGTAATTTTGGCCCAAAGAGTAAGCCAGCTTTAAGTGCTTTTTTTGTATTTCCCATTTCTACAATTCTTCAACAATGGGGTGGTACTGCTAAGCAGGACCTATACACATAAGATAGTCCCTGCTCCATGGAATTTATTCTATTCAAAAGAGATAAAGCGGACAAATAAAGATTTTAAGGAGTTTCATTTATTATAGGAAATGGTTATAAACAACATGAGTATGATCAGGAGAAAAAGATTAAGATTTAAAAGCATTGTCAACAAAGAACTTTTAAGCTGGATGCAAATAGTGTCAAAGAGGGAGCATGATGCCCCAGCTCAGATGTATGGCACAGCAAGGTGCAAAGAATGGAGTCTGGCGTTGGCGGTGCAGGATACCTTTCATTCTTTTTCCTAAATTTTTACCGAAGGTCATATCAGCTTTTCACATTCCATTTTTTTTCTCAAAGCTTCATGTGCACAAATGGCGAGCAGGCCCTGCAAACAATATTTTATAAAAGTGTGCTGATTGACTTTGTGACAGGAACACAGCCACATCAGCAGTCCACTCAACTCGTCATATCTTTAGATCCTAACAGACTAGGAGCTGCAGTAACTACAGTAAATGAATTTTATAACTGGCTAGTAGCAGTCTGCGTGTCAGACTGTTTCAGCCTAGCAGGATTGCAAGATTAGTGGTACAGTGAAAACAGACCAAATCAGAGGTATGGTGATATCTATTGGCTATTTCTGCTCGTTTCCCATTGAAGAAATATGTAAAACTACAATATAGTTTTCCATTCATACCTTTTATATATCGTTAATGTCTGAAAAGTATGTCTAGAAGAGATGGTGCTTTGGGTCAAGCAGTACTACAAGGGCTATTCAGTCATTAGCCAACTTCCTCTGCCAATGTTTTGGCCGATTTGCCCAGAAAATCTAAAAATCAAATGAAAATAGGGCAGCTATTGGCTCTTTATTTATTTAATATCTTTTTTTTTTATACCGTCTTTCTACAAGTCAGGACGGTTTCCAGCGAACTCAGTGCAATAACGATAGCGCTTGAACAATAAAGTTCACGTTTCAGGGAACATATAATTAACATTTGTTCAAAATCAAATGGTTATAGTACAACTATTTACAATATGTTAGTGGGTTGTGGTTTATGCTTAGCTGGGTGATTCTTGTTCAGTATCTGACCCATAATTTTCTAGGAACAACAGTCTTCAGGTGTTTTCGGAATTAGCTGGATGGATCTTATCTGGGGTGGTAGTGCGTTCAGAGGGTGGGGGTGAATACAGAGAATGCTCTGCTGTCGGTTCTTTGGTTGTTAGATGGTTTATCTGTGGGATTCTCAAGCTTGTTGACTAGCTTTTCTCTTGGATCTATCAGAGTTGTTGATCTTTACTAGTGGGGTGAGGCTGTCCGCTGATTGTTTGATTAGGATCTTGTGGGTGTTTACGATGATCTTGTATTTGATCCTGTTTGTGATGGACAGCTATGAGATTCTCTACTTTTGTAGCTGGTTCATTCTGTTTGTAGATGGAGAAAGCATAGTTGATTGCTTGTATTGAGATTTTCATAGACAGAAGGATAAATTGGAGACGCACACACTCCAGACTTCCTGGGACATCGATTCTTAAGTGAGGTAGTGACTGCATGTAAAGTCCTTCACATGCACAGAAAAACTTGAGGTTTTTCTGAGCTGTGAAAGAGTTAGTGTCCGATGGCACCATTGAATGATATCTCGTTTAATTCTGCTTTCTGTAGAGTACCCCTGTCTACAGGTAAGCAACTGTACTTTCCTCATGACGGGGTTAGGGGGGGACTACATTTCATATGTTCCTCTTCTTCCCCCAGTACTGTTTGTGGAATGATGTGAATTGGTATATGGGGCGTCGACCTGTTTTTCTAGGTGTCTTCTATTTTTTAATGTGTGAATTATTGCCTCATGTATTTCTTCTTCATAGGTTCTTCATCAAAAGTGATACGTCTCTGTGAGGAGGACCCGGAAGTCTGTGGGATTCCAAAAGTGAAAGCGCTGGCCAACAATATATCTGTTCCTGTTAAAGGAATAAATAACCTGGGAAATACTTGTTTTTTCAATGCAGTTATTCAGGTAAGTTGGGACCCTCTTTTACCACCTTTTTCCAAAGGAGAATTAGAGCCGCGTCTTGGCTAGTTTGTTTTGTTTTTAGGAGAGGGGGTTTTGGATATTTTAATCTGCTTATAATTTGATATAGTGGATAGTCTGTGCGCATAGGTGTTTTCTGTTTCAAGAAGCTTCTTTGATACAATTAAACTTGCTTTGTTTTAAAACCATGCAGGGGTTTCTTGAAGAGGCTAGCTTTTGGAATCTAACTGCTTTTGAATTAAAGTTGCATGCTAATCTGTACTCGCTTGCGGTCTGTATTCTGAAGGAGACCTAGAGCTCCATTCTTAGTTTTGTATTTTTGGATATGTTATATTATAGTATCCTTGGATATTTAAATATGCCTGGAAGTTGATATTACAGTATTTTCATTTCCACCACATTTCCAGATGCTTATATACAGGACTTGATCAGTTTTCTTGGCATTTAGGAGCTGGGTGCCGAGACCTCTGTCAGTGTGCGTACCCCCCTACCCCTTTATGACCTGATTTACTAAGACTGTGTTCCAATTTTCTATGGGAAAAAGCTTAATAAATCGGGTCCTTAACATGCCCAACAAAAGGCAGTGGTCCTTCTCCTCGTCCACCTCCCACCACCCCCAGTGACCCTTTATAGATGCACCTGAGGCAACTTCACATATCACCAGTTGATATGTGAACTAAAAGGCTCTTGCCCCTGCATCTTGCCTTTACCCAATTTTTCTGTCTTTGCAATGACCCTTCCAGTCTTCACCCATTTTCTTTCCCTTGAACTCCCAGCTCCAAAGCCTTCACCCAGTCTCCCTCTCTCTCATACAGTGCCTTGCGAAAGTATTCATCCACTTGGTTTTTGTCCTGTTTTGTCGCATTACATATAACTTGGAATGAAAATGGAGGTTCCTTTACGGCCCTCTAGTCCAGTCCCGGAACCATAGAGTTAACCTCCAAAAGCAGCTTTGGAGACTGAAAGATGTCATCGTTTTGATGTCACTGGTATAAATAGGCAAGGACTGCCCCCTTCCACCAGTACTTTCAGTCTCCATGCAGCTGGAGAGAGGTCTGAGCCTGGGACTGGGCTCAGTTAGCGCAAATAAGCAGAGTTTTTTGATTTCTGTACCATTTAAATTTTACCTTCTACATTCTATTTACCCTGGGTTTGGTTTTTCTTTCTAGCTGAAGTGCTGCTGCAGGAAGGGATCCTACTTGTTTCGGCTGGATTCTCTTTCTCTGTCTCCCCCTCCCTCCCTCCCCTCTCCCCGGGTGCTTACTCCCCATTGAAAAAACGAGCAGCAGGGCAGCCTGCGAGTTTTGGGGCCTCCCTGTTCCCGAACCCGCAAGAGAAGGGTGAGGAACAGGTGGAAGGCAGTGAAAGCAGCAGCAAACGGCATTAGACTGCTGTCCTTGAACGCCGGAGCCGAAGCCGCGGCAAAGGCTGAGCTCCGGCGGCGGCGGTGCTCCCGGCCCCCCCCCTCCCTTCTTGGACACGGTGAGTTGCTTTTAGCAGTTCAGTGTTTGTTCCGGGCAGGACCGACGGGGAAATTGGGCCTCTCCCTCGGCCTGTGTAAGGGAGCTTGGTCGGGCAGCGTGCCTTTAGCGGGGCCGTGTGTATCCGGGCGGGAAGCTCGATGCCGGCGGCCATTTTGTGAGCGGCGAGTTTCTTGTTTAAGTTTCTGGCAGGCGATTTCGGGCGCTTCTCTCCCTCGTTTTAGGAAGGTCTCCAGAGATTAGGACTAGGTAGCTCGTTAGTAGGATTGTAGACCAAAAAAAAACAAAAACACACACAAAAACAGGGTTTAGATCGTTGGTGCAGAGTCAGGAAACCTTTGAGTTTGGGAGCCTAACAGGACATAAGGCTTCATATAGTGTAACGCTGGGGTTGGTAGCTGAGTGTGGCAATCTCAGTGTTCCTCCTGGCAGAGAGGATGCCTGCCTAGCCTCGCTGCTTGGTGTATGGCATTCGGCGTGGAGAAGTGTTAGACTCGGGGGTATGTAGAGCCTGCACAGTGGGGGCAGCGCTCATGGAGAAGCCACTGGAAGAATCCCCTCGGGAGCAGGGGGAGGCTCCGCCGGAGGGGGAAGTGGCCCTGCCTCCAGTTTTGGCGCCTGCGGAACCAGTAGCGGGACCATCCTCGGCTGTGGACCCTGAGTGGCAGCTGGCTCCGGGCCAGGGGTCTGACCTCCCCGGGATTCCGCCGGATTTCTTTGCCCTTATGCAGCGGGCTTTGGCTTTGCTGCAGCCGTTGGCAGCGACTCCTCAGGGCCCGCGGGGGTGGAGGCGGACGAGGCCGCTGGATCGCCCGGAGGAGGACTCTGTTTTGGCTAAGAAAGGGAAGCTGTTAGTAGAATACAGTCCGCCGTCTGGTTTGGATGAAGAGGCGGGGGACCTGGCAGAGGTCTCGGAAGAAGAGTTAGAAGAGGGGGAGTTGCCGGACTCGGAGCAGCAGGTTCGAGGGCTTTAGCTCGCCTCTAACCGCTTTCTGACCAGGACAGGGAGCTTTTTCGCTCACCTAAGGTAGATGCGGCGGTATCGGCAGTCACTAAAAAGACCACGATCCTGGTTGAAGGTGCGGCAGCATTGAAGGATATGCAGGACAGAAAGTTGGATTTGTTACTGAAGCAGGTGTTCGATGTCTCGGCCCTTTCGTTGCAAGCCTCTATAGCCGGAGCGTGGGTGGCGAGAGGCTGTTTGCAATGGTCGCAGAGGTTGCAGGTGGAGCAAGTAGACGAAGTTGCGCGGCTGGAGTTGGGTACCGCTTATTTGGCGGACATTCATTATGACCTCATCCGGGGCCTGGCTAGGAGCATGGCATCGGTGGTAGCGGCGCGACGATACCTTTGGTTGCGTAACTGGTCAGCGGACGCTTCGTCCAAGGCTCGCCTCAGCAAGCTTCCTTTTAGGGGTAAGCTTTTGTTTGGGGAAGATTTAGAAAAGTTAGTCAAGGACCTCGGGGAGTCCAAAGGCGGCCGTCTGCTGGAGGATAAGCCAAAGCAGCCCCGGGGGGGCCTTGGCATCCTGGGGAGCCCCCAGAGAGTTTCGCAGGTTTCGGTCCTCTCGTTTTAGCCATCCTCAGCGGGGAGGTTTCCGGCACGGGGCCAGGGCTTTCGGGGCTTCAGGGGGGCCGGTAGAGGCTTCGTGCCTTTCCAGTCCTCAAACATTAAGAAGTCCCAATGAGATGAGGCGGACTCAGGTGGCGGTAATACCCGTGGGAGGACGGTTGCGGGATTTCTACCCTGCCTGGGTCCAAATTACCTCAGACCAGTGTGTGTTGGAGGTCGTGCGGGAAGGTTATGCCCTAGAGCTCCATCGTCCCGTGTTAGATTCCTTTGTCCGGTCGCCTTGCCGGTCTCCTCACAAGGTGCAGGTGGTCTCCGAAACTTTGCAGCGGCTTCTGCGAGGCGGTGGTGCCCGTCCCGTCGGATCAGTGCGGGTGCGGGTGCGGTCGATACTCCATTTATTTTGTGGTGCCAAAGAAAGAGGGATCCTTTCGGCCAATTCTTGATTTAAAGCGGGTAAATCGGTGTCTCAGGGTGTCCCACTTCTGTATGGAAACGTTACGCTCGGTGATTGCGGCGGTTCGGGCAGGAGAATTCCTGACTTCGCTGGACCTCACGGAGGCGTACCCTCACATCCCTATTCGGCAGGAGCATCAGAAGTTTCTGAGGTTTGCGGTTCCCATGGGACATTTTCAGTTTCAAGCTATGCCTTTCGGTCTGGCGACGGCACCGCGAATGTTTACAAAGATCATGGTTGTCGTAGGGGAGCGCTCGGCAAGGAGAGAGTGCTGGTGCATCCGTACTTGGACGACTGGTTGATTCGAGCGAAGTCTCGAGAGGAGAGTGCCCAGGCTACCGCGCACGTAGTTCAATTTTTGGAGAGCCTTGGTTGGGTGATCAACTTTGCAAAGAGCCGGTTAGTGCCCTCGCAGTCCCTGGAGTACCTCGGGGCCCGCTTCGAGTTGGGTCTGGCAGCGGTATTTCTCCCGGTCCTCCGGGCGCAGAAGCTGCGAGCGCTCGTGAGAGAGTTTCTGTCAAGGCCGGCGCCGACGGCGTGGCAATACCTGCAGGTGCTCGGGACGATGGCGGCCACAATCGAGGTGGTGCTGTGGGCCAGGTTTCATATGCGGCCATTGCAGAGCTCCCTGCTCCGGCGCTGGTCTCATCAGACGGATGCGTTGTCCCAGCAGCTGGTTTGTCCTCAGGAGGTACGTCGGGAGCTGCTCTTGTGGTTATGGATGGAGAATTTGGAAGTGGGTGTTCCGCTGGAGCCTCTTTCCTGGAGGCTTCTGACGACAGATGCGAGTCTTCTAGGATGGGGAGCGCATTGCGAGGGACACTTTGCCCAGGGGCAGTTGTCTCTGGTGGAGAGAGAGTGGCCCATCAACAGGTTGGAGATGAGGGTGGTGTTGGGCCTCCAGCAGTTTCAGAACAGCCTGCGGCAGGAGGCGGTGCGTGTGTTATCGGACAATGCAACAACTGTAGCTTATATCAATCGGCAAGGCGGCACGGGAAGTGTGTCGCTGGAAGAGGAGGCCGGTCTCCTTCTGCGTTGGGCCGAAGGGACCCTGAAGGGTCTGTCGGCGCAACACGTGGCCGGAGTGGACAATGTCGAAGCAGATTTCCTGAGTCGTCGCAGAGTGGATCCGGGAGAGTGGATGCTGCATCCAGCCGTCTTTGCGCTCCTAGTTCAGCGTTGGGGAGTTCCTCTCATGGATCTGATGGCAACCTTCGAGTTGGCCCAGGTGGAGCGTTTTTTCAGCAGACGACGAGAAAGGATGTCCGAGGGTCTCGACGCGTTAGCCCAGAGGTGGCCGGAAGGGGGCCTTCTCTATGTCTTCCCACCTTGGGCGCTGGTAGGCCGAGTGGTCCAGCGTATAGAAAGGCACAGGGGCCTAGTGGTCCTGATAGCGCCCGATTGGCCCCAAAGGCCCTGGTATGCGGATTTAGTGAGGCTGTTGGCGGACAGGCCGTGGAGACTCCCGGGCCAGGAGGACGTTTTGCGGCAGGGGGCGTTACGCATGCCCCAGGTACATCGATTCTCGCTTACGGCATGGCTCTTGAAAGGGCGCGGCTGACGGCCAAGGGGTATTCCGCAGCGGTCATTACTACTTTGCTGAAGGCGCGCAGACGCTCTACTTCGTTGGCATACATTCGGGTATGGCGCATTTTTGAAGCCTGGTGTTCGGAGCGGAACCTGCGGCCGTTGCAGACCTCGGTATTGCATGTCCTTTCCTTCTTGCAGGATGGGGTGCTAAAGGGCCTAGCAGCCAGCTCCTTGCGGGTTCAGTTGGCAGCGATTTCTTGTTATCGCGGTAAGATCCAAGGTCAGTTGTTGGGGGCGCACAGTGATGTCAGGCGATTTCTACGAGCGGTCTTGCTCATGCGGCTGCCGCAGCGTAGGTCGGTTCTGGCATGGGATCTGAACTTGGTGTTGGAGGCCCTGACTGGGGCACCTTTTGAGCCGCTGGACAGGGCGTCGATAAAAGATCCGACGTTGAAAACGGTGTTTCTAGTGGCTATTTTCTCCGCGAGACGGATTTCTGAATTGCAAGCGTTGTCCTGTAGGGAACCATACTTATTATTTTTTCATCATAATGTGGTGTTGCGGACGGTGCCGGCGTTCTTGCCGAAGGTGGTTTCCCTGTTTCATCTTAACCAGGTCGTGTCGTTGCCCGTGTTTTCCAAGGGACAGAAAGATAAATCGGGGGGCAAGTTACACCGTCTAGATGTTCGTCGCACATTGAAGAGATACCTCCGTGAGACTGCTCCCTTCCGGAAGTCGGATCGGTTGTTTGTGACCTTTAGGGGTGCTCGGAAGGGGGAGGCGGCGGCTACAGCGTCCATTTTGCGGTGGTTGAAGGAAGCCATAGCGTCGGCATATGTTCTGAATGGTAAAGCGATTCCGGAGGGTCTCCGTGCTCATTCGACTAGGGCGCAGGCAGCGTCTTGGGCGGAGTTTAGTTTGGTTCCTGTAGAGGACATTTGTAGGGCGGCGACGTGGTCGTCCTTACATTCTTTTGCTAAGCACTACAGGCTTGATGTGCAGGAAGCGGGAGATGGGCATTTTGGCTCGGCTGTGCTTCAGGCTGGGCTAGCGGGTCCCTCCCGTTGAGATTCACTGCTCTGTTACATCCTCTATGGTTCCGGGACTGGACTAGAGGGCCGTAAAGGAAGGTGAAATTAGACTTACCTGCTAATTGTTGTTCCTTTAGGAACTCTAGTCCAGAGCCGGATCCCTCCCCAGATATTCAGCGGTAGTTCAGCCTGAAGTTTTGGTGGGACGCTAGGTAGTACGAGCGCCCGGGTAGTCTCTCAGTGGAGGCGTAGTGGGAGCCCTTTTTCGCAGCACAACGTCCTTTGCTCGGGGGTGGGGTTCTCCTGTGGCGGGGAATACGCTTATTCTTTCAGGAAAAAAAAAAGGCAATGTTCTGCCTGGTGTTCCTAGTTCCTTTTGTTCATTGCTTAACTACTTATTTGTTGCTCTGCTGAGTCTGATTTGTCAATAGGTACTGGTGGAAGGGGGCAGTCCTTGCCTATTTATACCAGTGACATCAAAACGATGACATCTTTCAGTCTCCAAAGCTGCTGGTGGAGGTTAACTCTATGGTTCCGGGACTGGACTAGAGTTCCTAAAGGAACAGCAATTAGCAGGTAAGTCTAATTTCACCTTCATTTACAGTGGTGTGCAAAAGTCTGGAATCACTTGTGAGTTTTGCGTTTTTTGTACTTTATAGCGTTTTTTAAATTTATTTTGTGTTAGCCCAGCATATTCATCTTTCTACCACGTTAAAAGGGATACATTTGGCTATTAGAGATGACTTTTTTGCATTCCTGGCTTCCAATTTAAATACTTTACAGACACTGGGAGATAGCTACTGCGATCCTGCGTCAAAACTGGATTGAGATTATCCAATATGCACATGTTATTTCTGACCAATCAGGAGGCTGGTTTCACTAACCAATCACAATGCAGATACCTAGCCAATAGTGCAGCTATAAAAACGTGCAGAATGTTTGAATTTCATACGCTTTCTGGATCGACCATGAAGATGACTCGGACCCTGACGTTGGAGGAACACGTTCGTGTGTCCTTTATAAGCAAGGAAGGATTTTCAAGCCATCAAATAGCCAGGGAAGTTGGCTGCAGTCAGAGCGCTGTTAAGATTGTACAGAAGAAGAAAGAAACGGGTTCAGTGGTGGACAAGTCTCGTTCAGGTTGTCCACGTGCATCAACATCACGCCAGGACCACGCACTACAATGCATTTCACTGACTAATCGCAAGTTGACCTCTCCTCAGCTACTTCGAGAGTGGTCAGACAAGAGTGAGGTCAGTGTCAGCTCATCAACAGTTCATCGCCAGTGCCTGCAGTTTGGTCTCCGGGGCTACAAAGCACGGAATAAGCCACTGATGACTGATATACAAAGGTGCAACAAGATCGTGTGGGCGAGAAAGCACTCAACCTGGTCGACTGAAATGTGGGAAAAGGTACTATTCAACAATGAAAGCACCTTCTGCCTGTTTGGTAACCAGGCCCACACCTATGTGAGGAGATTTCCTGGAGAGGAATTCAAGCCTGAGTGTCTCAACCTCACTGTGAAGCATCCTTTGAAGGTCATGGTCTGGGGCTGCATAGCTGCCAGTGGCATTGGAAGTCTTCATATTGTCAATGAAATGGTCAACAGGGCCAAGTACATCACCATACTGCAAAAGTGCATGGTGCCATCAGCACACCAGCTGTTTCCTGGCCAGTTCCTGTTCCAAGATGACAATGCACCCTGCCATCGCTCCAGACAGGTGATCAGCTGGAAACAGTGGAACATCAAGTCAATAGACTGGCCTGCCCAGTCTCCAGATCTGAATCCAATCGAGAATTTGTGGCACAAGGTGGCCGTGGAAATATCCAAGAGGCATCTGGCATCAAAGCGTGAGCTGATTGAGTCACTCATTGCAGCTTGGAACCGCGTTTTCACCAACGATCACCTTGTCAGACTGGATCATTCAATGCCGACAAGGTGCAATCAGGTGATCAAGAACAAAGGGTGGCCCATCAAATACTGAGCCATCACTGACACATAAAAACGGCCTTTTTCAAGGCCACATACATTAATTTGAAGGCAACCTGGCGTGTGTCCATAATATTTTAAAGCATACTTACAATAATATATTGTTGGCCAATGATGTACATTACGTGATTTTCACAGAAAATCTATCAACAGGACAACTATGGGGAACAAACTCAGAATATAAGGGCCAAACCAATACTAAAAGTTGGCCCTAATAGACAAATTTATCACTTACCATGAGATACACAGAAAAAGCCACTGGGAGGAAAAAGAAATTAACACTAGAAGCCCCAAAAGGAATTTTACCTAGAAACCCCAAAGTGCGTCAATTGACGCATTATCATGACGACTGCGTTTAGCATGAAATGCAGATGTGAATTAATGTGAAGTTACTTATTTGTTAAATATGTGCAGTATGTGACATCATTACATGACGTCATTGTGTGTTTATTGTTTGTAATGTCGGAGTAAAACTATAAACAGTGATTTAGATGTGCCACCTAGTGGTAACATGAATTTATATCTAGAAGCCCCAAAGTATGTCAATTGACGCATCCAAGACAATTGAGTGCGTCAATTGACGTACTTTGAGGCTTCTAGGTATAAATTCATTTTCCCGCTAGGTAGTGCATTTGTCATTAATTTTCGATGCACATATTTGAACATCTTAACCTTGCTAACAAAGTCATGGAACATGACTGAAATGGTTCTAGCAGTGGCACTGGTATACAACTTCGAAGATGCATTTGCGTCAATTGATGCACTTTGGGGCTTCTAGTGTTAAGATATAAGGTCACGAAGTTGAAAAAACGTCAAATTTACATGTGATTTCAGACTTTTGCACACCACTGTAGATGTTAGGTAATGGACCTAACAATATAGTCCAAAGTAGTGAAGTAACATGACAAGAAAATACTTTGTATATATAAAAAACAAGTAAAAACTGAAAAGTTGTGAGTACATATGTATTCATCCCTTTTGCTATGAAGCCCCTAAATAAGATCTGGTCCAATCGAATAACCTCAGAAATCACATAATTACTTGATTAGGGTCCACCTATGTGCAATTGGTGTCACATGATCTGTCACTTGATGCCTGTATAAATATACCTGTTCTGAAAGGCCCCTGATTCTGCAACACCACTAAGCAAGCAACATGAAGACCAAGGAGCACTCCAAACAGGTCAGAGACAAAGTTGTGGAGTATAGATTGGGGTTGTGTTATAAAAAAAAATAAATCCCAAATTCTGAATAGCCCACGGAGCACCATTAAATCCATTATAACAAAATAGAAAGAATATGGCACTACTACAAACCTGATGAGAAGGCTGCCCACCAAAACTCATAGAACGGTCAAGGAGGGCATTAATCAGAGATGCTATAAAGACACTAAGGATAACACTGAAGGAGCTGCAAAGATCCACAGCCGAGATGGGAATATCTGTTCATAAGACCACTTTAAGCCATACATTCCACAGAGTGGGGCTTTATGGAAGAGTGGCCAGAAAAAAGCCATTGCTTAAAGAAAGAAATAAAAAACACATATGGAGTTTGCACAGCGGCATGGGGCAGACCCCCCAAACACATGGAAGAAAATTCTTTGGTCAGATGAGACGAAAATTGAACTTTTTGGCCATCATGGGAAACGCCATGTGTGGCACAAACCCAACACTTCCCATCACCCCAAGAACACCATTCCCACAATGAAGCATGGTGGTGGCAGCATCATGCTGTGGGGATGTTTTTCATTGGCAGGGACAGGAAAACTGGTCAGGATTGAAGGAATGATGGATGGCACTAAATACAGGGCAATTCTTGAGGAAAACGTGTTTGTCTGCCAGAGATTTGAGACTGGGACGAAGGTTCACCTTCCAGCAGGACAATGACCCTAAACATACTGCTAAAGCTGGTTTAAAGGGAAACATTTAAATGTCTTGGAATGGCCTAGTCAAAGCCCAGACCTCAATCCAATTGAGAATATGTAGCATGACTTGAAGATTGTTGTACACCAACGCAGCCCATCTAACTTGAAGGAGTTGGAGCAGTTTTGCCTTAAGGAATGGGTGAAAATTCCAGTGGCTAGATGTGCTAAGCTAATAGAGACATATCCCAAGAAACTTGCAGTTGTAATTGCAGCAAAGGGTAGTTTCTTATTGTCCCTCCAGTTTAGTCCTCCACCTCTGTGTAGTGCACCACCTCCTGCAGCTTGGAGACTGGGCATGTCAAAGTCGTGACATCACTGGATATAGCCTGCTGGTATCTCCCTTCAGCCCCAGTGTGTCCAGTTTCCATGCAGCAGGAGGACGTAGTGAGCCTAGGTGCTGGGCTCACTTGAGGAGCAGATAAGGAATTGATTAGTTTTAAATTAGTTTTCATTTAGTTTTAATTTGGTCCTAGGTAGCAAAGATTTGTTTTAATTGCCTTAACACTAGAAGCCCCAAAATAAATTTTACCTAGAAACCCCAAAGTGCATCAATTGCATTATCACGACGACTGCATTTAGCATGAAATGCAGATGTGAATTAATGTGAAGTTACTTATTTGTTAAATACGTGTAGTATGTGACGTTACATGACGTCATCGTGTGTTTGTTTGTAATGTCAGAGTAAAACTGTAAACAGTGATTGAGATGCGCCACCTAGTGGGAATATGAATTTATACCTAGAAGCCCCAAAGTACGTCAGTTGACGCATCCAAGTACGTCAATTGACGTACTTTGGGGCTTCTAGGTATAAATTCATTTTCCCGCTAGGTGGTGCATCTGTCATTAATTTTCGATGCACCTATTTGAACATCTTGACCTTTCTAACAAAGTCATGGAACATGATTGACATGGTTCTAGCAGTGGCGCTGGTATACAGCTTTGAAGATGCATTTTCGTCAATTGACGCACTTTGGGGCTTCTAGTGTTAACAAGGTTACTTCTTAGTCAAATTAATTTAATTTTAGGCAAATGCAAGTTAAGTTAATATAATTTACTATAATTCAATATAGTTTGACATAATTTACCTTCAGTATTTATAGGGATAAGCGGTCCCTTTAAAAAAAAAAAAATCCTCTCGCCTAGCTTTTCTAGCTTTGTCGTCACAGCGTGCACTCGTTGCCTGTTGAGGATCTCTCCCCCAGGACTGTACGGGGGAGAGCTCCGCGGCCTGCACCGGCACTATGTGTGTATGCACGGCAGCAGCTTTCCCGTGCGGCAGGATAATCGATTAAACCTTTCAGCCGGCAGGACAGTTCTTGGCGCTACTGCTGCTCGTGGCATGGCCGGGCAGCAGCGCGGCTTAGAAAGCTGTTCCCTTCAGGGCAGCGGGGGTATACTTGCTAGATCTTAGTGCCGCAGGTAAGGCCCTCGGCTCAGCAGGGGTGATGGCAGCTGTCTTCAGTAACGGACGTTTTGGCGCCAAGCAAGCCCGATGGTGATCGGCGCCATTTTCTCTTCACAGTGGAGACCTTGTGGTGCTAGTCACAGCGGCCCACGGTGTGACGGAAGACGGCTTGCCACACAGATAAGCCATTGTTTACTTATTCATTTACTTGTATAATTTCCTTTGACTCTATTTTTGGGGTGTTCCTTCAGTTTAGCGGGGGATACTTTGAGGGATGTAATTTTATATTCTTTGTTTTTAGGTAAAAAAAAAAAAAAATTTAAAGAAGGGGTTTCAGCTTTCCTTCCACTGGAAAGGACCTGAGTGTGCAAAAGGGGTTACCTCCCCATTTTCAGAGTACTTTGAACAACAGGATAGTAAAAAAAAAAAAAAAAAAAAAAAAAAAAGAAGAGCATATAATTTGGGCCCATTTTACACCTATGGGCCTGCGTGCCTTTATAAGTTGATACCAGGGGAACTACAGCACACATGTTCACACTTGTCTCAGCACAGGAGTGATGCGGGTGCATAGGTATCGCTGATGGGTGCAGGAGTATGCATTTTATAAGTTATGCCATGGGCAGCAGACTGTGATTGATCATTGGGGCTATGATCTAGCCAAGGGTTTTCCCCACACAGCATTAACAGCTCAGGAGTTTGATTACTGATTTTGCACTGATTTAAAAGAGGTTTAGCTGCTTCTGAAGTAGGCTTCCTAGCGCCGATCCCAGTCTCAGGTGAAGTATGGCCTATAGAGTCTCTGTACTTTCTTTATTCTGCAGGCACTGGGAACATTTTACAAAGGTTTATTTGAAGGGATAGTTGTTGCTCTCCCAGTTCCAGTTCCTTATAAGACGTCGCCCTGTAACTAAAGGGGACGTTGCTTAGTAAAGTGATCCCTGGGGTGCATTCTTCCTACCACAGGTAATACTAATTTTGACATGAGTTTTAGAAATCAGGTTTATTCCCCAGTGGTCAGTGCTGTGAGGCATCCCTACCAGTAGAAGTTCAATTTTCCTGTCGTTTAGACTCTGCAGGAAATCTTGGCAGAGATAATGTTTTGGTTTCTCAACCGTCGCATCTTCCTTATCAACAATCACAAAATCCGGTAGTATTGGATTAGCAGGACATACGGCTACTGGAATCCCTGGCCATATTGATGTTTGATGGTTTAGGGACGTTATCCAGGGAGCGGCATGAATTTCCCTGCACAGGTCTATGCTATGTCTAGATTGTACGGCTTTCCTTGGGTCTCAAATAGAATCAGTACCGCAGTCTTCCACTTCCAAAAAAAAAAAAAAATGTGTAATTGTTTGCCACTAATGTATTTTGCAGTTGGTGCTGATACTGCAGTCGAGGGTAGATATTATGGCATACAAGAGTAGCTGACCTCTCCTCTTGCTTTCATCCGGGGGGGGGGGGGGAGTTTTGGTTCTGGTAAGCACAGCTTCTAAATCGTATGTCCTTGGCCTTGCCTGGCAGTTAGGGGCTGTAGTTGGGCCTACTGTTTTTGTACCTCACTATAGGTTATAGAGGTTCCCAGCAGGCATTGGCCTTTGCAGGTATTGATCTCTGGATGGGCTTTTTCATTCTGTGAGGAGTCCTCAACCGTCTGGCCCCTTGGGATGCTGGTGGAGTAAAGACCTAGCTCGATCAAGGGGCTGGGATCTGTCTGACTAAGGAAAACTTTGTTTCTTAGGGCAGTGAGTTCGGACTGGAATTTGGGGGATACTAGATATTTGGGGTCTATCTCACCGATTGTCCCCAGTCTGACTGAAAAGCAGCAGTGTCCGGTCTTTTAGGCCTAGAGGCGAGGTGCGAGGGATAGGCTCGCAATTTAGTTCACCGATTTTAGATGGACTGGGACCTCTGTTAAGGTTGGTAAGGGACATCTGCCTTATGACTAATGTTGGTTCGCCTCGGGCAGGTAGTAGCAGTGGTACCGGTGAGAGAGATCGTAAGTTCTTTGTGACGTTCTTCAGGAAGAGTGCTTGTCTTCCCCTCGTTCTCACGGGGGGGGGGCTGTATTCCCACATTCCGATCAGAGCATCTCATCAAAAGGTTCTGTGGGTCGCTCTTCCTTGGGGGCCGTTATCGGTTACAAGCATGGCCCTTCGGTTGGGTGACGGCCCCGCGGATCTTCACCAAGACCAGAGTGATGGTGGCAGCGACATTGCAAAGCAAGGGGCTCTGGTTCATCCTTATTTTGGCAAGTGGTTGATTTGGACAAAGTCCAAGGCTGCGTGCTTTCAGGTGACAGGCTAGGTAGTACAGCTTTTCCAGGGTCGCGGCCGGATGGTCAGTACGACTAAAAACCGCTTACTTCCGTCCCAGGATCTCCGATTTCTGGGGGTGCGGTTAGACGCTCACAGAGGAGCGGGGTCCTTGCCGAGTGGTGGAGTTCAAGTTCTTCGGCTGGTGCGCAAGTTCAGGTCCGCTCCAGCGGCCGCAGCGTCTAGTTCCCTTCGTGGGCTAGATACAAGGACGGGGCCCTTGAAGATAGGTCCATGAGCCAGGTTTCAAATGCAGTGGTTGCTAGCGACGCTGCTTCACCGCTGACCGCATCAGTTCGAATTGCTGAATATTCGACTGCCTGGCCTTCTCCGGGTTAGACAGTTCCTTCGTTGGTGCGTTCTTCCCGGGTCCCAGGAAGCAGGGAGGTCTGCGGAGCAGGAGGAGTAGCTTCCTTGGGGGACAGACGCAGGTTTCGTGGGAGGGGGAACAGATGGTGGTGATTCCTTCCCGCAAAGCACTTGGAGGGTGCAGGAGAACAAATGGTCGATCCACCGGCTACAGCTCGGAGAGGTCGGGCTACTGGTAGGAAAGCTCGGAACTACAGGGACTAGTCGAGCGGTACGAGTGCTCTCCAGCAACTCCCTGTCGATGGCCTGCGACCATTGCTAGGGTGGTACAGGAAGTGAAGCAGAAGAGAAGCAGAGCCACGGTGTATCCTTAGGATAGAGCCTCGCCTACCAGCGAGTTTGGTGGCGCGCTTTGCAGGACAGGACTCTGTGATGGCAGAATTTCTCAGAAGGTTCAGAGTGGATACCGTGGAATGGGAATTGCAATCGCACGTGTGGGCGCTAATAGTTCGCAGACCTACAATCTTGGTTCACAGAGCGATTTTTTTCCAGCAGCAATGACAAGTCATTTCATCAGCAGACGGCGAGAGAGGGTGTTGGAAGGAGGTGACATTCGGAGATACCCGAGTCCCCCTCAGGTCTACCCTAGGCCTACTCTCCGTGGATGCTCATTGGGCGTGTGGATCAGCATAGCGAAGCGCATCGTGAAAGGTGCTGGGAGTGTTCACGGATTGGCAAAGACGCCAGTGGTATGACGATCTCAGGCGTTTACTCGCCGGGGTCCCCTAGAGGTCGCCTTCTTTGGAGAACCGGTTGCTACAGGGATCACTTCAAAGGGCTCCGGTGGTTTGGTGTTCGCATATGGTTTGGTCATTAAAAAGGGCAAGTTAAAATTTAAAAAAAAAAAAAAAAAAAAAAGGGTTCGGCTAGAGTGATCTTCACGTTGTTACTTCAAGCGAGGAAAAAACTACGTCTCCTTCATAGGAGCGCATATGACGTCTTTGTGTTTGAAGACGGGTACTCAGGGCGGCAAGGACGCGCACCTTCAGTATACCTTTCCCTGGGGTCATGTTTCTGCAGCACATGATTGGTACGGCTATGACATCCAGGGCTTTGAGCGTTCAGTTAGGAGCCCGGGGTGTCTATGGAGAGAAAAGCCCAGGGAGTGGATCTAGGTTCGTTTGTCAGTGTGATACGTTTTCTTATAGCGTTAACCAGGCGGTGGTCCCCTCGTAGAATCCCGGTAATGCAGTGGGATATCCACTTGGTTCTAGGAGCTCTAGCTAAGAGACCTCAGAAGTCCTGCCACCAGGCATCAGTGAAGAGCTTCACCTTCAAGAAGGTGGTTGGTAGCCATCGGTGCGGCAGGGTGAATTTCAAAGTTATAGGCTCCTTGTGTCGAAAGCCGTTGTTTCGTCCTTTCTCAGAGGAAAGCTGGTGCTGCGACCAGATCCGTCCATTTTGGCCAACGGTGGGATTCTCCGTCTTTCCTAAATCCACCGTTCTCGTCCACTTTTCGAGTCGTCAGAGGGGAACGTTTAGGACCATAGTTTACGCCACCCGGACATAAAGGGGGTGATTCGTCGGAATTACAAGTTTCAGATATCTTCCACAAGTCGGTCAGTTTGTTCGGGTTGTTCGGAGGACCCCAAAAAGGAGAGGCAGTGGCGAGTGCAGCCCTTGCCTGATGGATTCATGAAGCAATTGTGTCAGCATATATTCCGTGCCGGTGGGCTTAAGAATTTATTCTGCTTGGGCGCAAGCGACATCCGGGACGGGGCACATTTTGTGCCCGCCAATGGAAATTTGTTGAGCAGACACTTGGTTCACTCTTTGTGCTTACGGTAAGTTCTACTGCCTCGAGGTCCCGACGGCGACCGATGCCGGTTTCGGGTCGGCAGGGTTGCGATCCGGATGTTAAGGTCCCTCCCCATGATTACTACTCTGATACATCCCAGAGGTGGAGGACTAAACTAGAGGGACGATAAGGAAATGGAAATTACACTTACCTGGTAATTGTGGTTCCTTGAGTAACTCCGTTTAGTCCTCAATCCCGCCCGAGGGGTGTTTAGTTCAGAGGTTCTTTACAGATGGTGAGGAGCGTCAATTTCGAGGAGTGGAGAAAGCCTTTCGGTCTCTGGATCGCAGTGAGTATGGTGCCCTGATCTGTTTTTACTTCCTTTTCTTTTATCCGGTTCAGGGGGTGGGCAAGGAAAGGAAAAGAATATCAGAAACGTCAACGTAAAAAAAAAAAAAAAAGGGGGGGGGGGGGAAAAAGGTTGTTCTTGTTGAGGGATTGATGGTTTAGTTATTACTTCCGGTGATTGTTACAGTTAAAGTTAACTTATAGCTACTTATTTGTTTTATATATTTTATTTATTTAACATTTCTTATACAGTCAAACCTCGGTTTTCGTATGCCCTGGTTTTCGTACGATTCGGTTTTCGTTGACTTTTTTCATCAAGATTTTGTTCCGGTTTTCGTACGTTGTCTCGGTTTTCGTACAGTTGAAAATGGAGCACCATCTTGTGGCCAGAAGTGGGATTTTCTTTATTTTGATTTTCTTGCTGATTGACTGTCTTCCATATTTATTGGCGCTTCTCTTTTACAAGGCAGGCTGGAGCCCCGATTGTGCAGACGGCCAAGATGGCTGTTCCCGCCTCCGCTTCTGGTGGTGATTGCTCGATCCCTGGAGGGGAGAGCAGCTGGAGCTGTCTGGAGTGTGTCCCTCTCCCAGCGCCCGATGGCGCTTCTCTTTTACAAGGCAGGCTGGAGCCCCAATTGGGCAGCCGGCCAAGATGGCTGTTCCCACCTCCGCTGCTGGTGGTGATTGCTCGATCCCCGGAGGGGAGGGCAGCTGGAGCTGGCTGGAGTGCGTCCCATATGCCAACAAAAGTCTTCAATAAAGGTAAAAGTGATGTTACATGCTCATTTATCCATTTCATTAGTCATTTATATGTATTTCTCATTGTTTTCTGTATGTAAAAATATAGTTATTCTCTATAAAATGTATTTTTTGTCAATATTTTTGGGTGTCTGGAACGGATTAATTGAATTTACATTATTTCTTATGGGAAATCTTGCTTCGGTTTTAGTCCGTTTCGGTTTTAGTCAGACTTTTTTGAACGGATTAATCATGAAAACCGAGGTTTGACTGTATACCGCCTTTCATGATATCAAGGCGGTTTACATTGAACAAACTGAAATTACATTGAAAAGGGCATTATAACTTGGAGATAACTATTTTACAGGGAACATGGGCAATGAAGGATTAAGTGACTTGCCCAAGACCACAAGGAGCACCTGTGGGACTAGAAACCCCAGTCCTTCCGGCTCAAGGTTGCTGTCCTCTAGTGGGATTTGTTGTTCCTTTGAGTCTGCTTTGTCAGTAGTACACTGGGGCTGATGGGAGATACCAGCAGGCTATATCCAGTGATGTCACAACTTTGACATGCCCAGTCTCCAAGCTGCAGGAGTAGGTGCACTACCCAGAGGTGGAGGACTAAACTGGAGTTACTCAAGGAACCACAATTACCAGGTAAGTGTAATTTCCATTTCTATAACGTATTGACTTGGGGGGGGGGTAAATACATATGCACACTCCTGATTTCAGGGTTGTTTTTTTTTGTCTTAATTATTATTTGTGTCACAAAGGATGTTTTGCACCTTCAGAGTTGTAGGCATGTTGTGTTTATCAAATGGTATTAACTGACATGTGACAAAATAGGACGAACGCAGAGGGGATGAATACTTTTGCAATTCATTTTATATGTAATGCTCCAGGCTTCCCCTAGTCTCTCTCTCTCTCTCTCTCTCTCTCAAAACACCCCCCCTCCTCGATTTCATCGCGTCTCTCTCTCGCTCACTGATTTTTCTGCCTTACTGCAGCTATTGAAAAGTGCCACATTTTCAACTTTCCTACTGTTGTTGTTTCTCTGCATGCTTGAGCCGCATGATGGAGGAGGTTCGGGCTGATCTTGCAGTTTCAAGTCTCACAATCATGGTGGAATAGTCAAAGCAGTGTTTTTCGGCAGCTGCAGCCAACCACCCCCCCTCCCCACCTCACACACACACATTTGAGGGCATGAAATCCCAGGCGCCAGGGTGTAGTTTCTAGGTATCATGGCAACCTGGCACCTGGAATTTGTTGAGCCCTGCTTATATATACAGTACATCTCTTCCTAAGCAAAGAGAAGATACTCATGCAGCGCTTCTCATATATGTGAAGTGATCACTGTGCTCAATTTTCTCTTGCTTTCGGAGATGACGTTTGAACCCTTTTTCTTGTTGGATTGTGAAGAGGCATTGACTAGAATTAGGGTAATTTGCTTGTTTGTATTTTCGTTCTATTGAGTAGATAACTTGGATTTGTTTTCTGGTTCAGCTGGAGCTTTGTTGATATAGTCCCCCCCCAATCCCATCCCATCACATCCTCACTATCCTTGCCCCACTTCCTCTTGAACAGGCCTTTACTGCCATCTGTACTCAGCTATCTGGGTTAAAGAGGTAAATTGCCATACTTAGGGCTGACCTACAATTGGCTTAAAACTCAGGGGCACCATAGGCAAGCATAGAAGTTCCCAAAGAAGGGGAGGGCCATCTTACTGCATACTTATGGAGATGCTGGAATGTGCATTGCAGATGATGTCTAGGGAACATGTTATCACACAATTGTAGTGCACGCGAGATCTCTGGGGGCACCCAAAACAGAAGCTAAAGCCGATAAAGGGACTTACTATAGTAAGTACTTTAGATGAGATGGCAGAAGCACCCAGTGTTAAACAGACAAATTTTGATAGGGCATATAAAAGTGTGACGAATTGAAGAATCAACAGGGAACACAATGTAAAATTCCATAGCAAGCTGGCAAATTGCTGTGTGTCTTTTGAGGAGGAGAGTTTTAACTAGTACCTTCATATGGCAGACTCTCTTGTATACGATCTATACCAAATCTCAGCAAGGTGACATTTATTTGGACGTTTTTTCTATACTGCTCCTTCTAGAGATCAGGGGTTGGTTTACAATGTGACATCATAATACATTGAACATAATTGAAACGGAGAACTATTTACAATAAACAGTTTAAAGTAATAACTATTTACAACGAGCTCTCCAATATATATAGAACGTTCTGGGTATCAAGGTGAAAGCAAGTGGGTTTAAGTCTGAATAGAGCGGGTTAAAGCAGTGGTAGGTGGTATGAGTCATAATTGAGTGGGTGTGGGATTATGGTTGGTTTGGTATGTGTCCATGTTAAGTGATTCAGAGATCATGTTGGAATATGGGAGCTAGATGGAGGTGGGATTAGGGTTATTGTAATGTTTTATGAACAGAAATGTTTTTAATTCTTTTCGGAATACTTGGAGGTCTTTAATTTCTTTTAGAGATTCCGGGAGGGCATTCCAATGGTCAGGTACAACATATGAAAATGCACTGTTACTGGTTATTTGCTTAGTTTTATTACAATAGAAATATGTTGGAAAGAAAAAGGAGGATACGTACTGTCTGCACGTCGTCCAGATAAATAGGTGCCCACCCATAGCTTTCGCTTAGGGCTAAAGATGGTGGTAGCAATAGTGCAAAAACTTCAGGAGAAGGTAACATCTCTGCTGCAGCCACTGGCTTACCAAGGGTGGGATGATGGGTGCCAGCTAGAAGGGGGGTGTACCTCCACCGGGCCCACAGAGGCGCAAAGTGGCAAACTTAACCATAAAGCTGGCTTGCCTGCATGGCCTGGCTGCTCTTCTCTCCTGGCTGAAGTCTCGTGAATCGCGAGCACTGCTACTATTATGCCATAAGCCCTGTATTTCGGTACAGATGGTACACAGAGAGTTTGCCAAAAAAATGGAAGTCCAAAAGGAAGCTCTTTGCCGCATCACAAGTACTGTAGTGAGCATTATCAGGAACTTTGAAAGATTAAAAATATACTCCACATACTCTGGCTTGGGAGTGAGGTTCATTACTGTCATGGTATGGGCGCAACTAACCCATTCGGAGACTTTATCCCCTTGAGAAATAACCGTGAGGAGAGAAGTTCATTGCCTTCTAGGAGTTTCAGCTTGCAGGAATGACCAAGTGCAAACAAGTGTATACAAACTGTGTACAATGTTCAATGTAAATAGTTGATTTCTATTGTTTATGTAAAATGTATACAAACTGTGTACAAGACTGTTAACCTGTTATATGTAAACCGCCCTTGATCTCTGGAAGGGGCGGTATAAAAGAAATAGTTAAATAAAAAAAAAAAGTGCAGCCCTCCATCCACACGCTGCTAGCTCTCCCGGGGTGGGATTGAGCCTTCGGGGACACCACCGCATCGTGCTCTGCCCAATCGGGGCTGAGCTCTACATTTAAAAAGAGCCGCCAGCAGGCCGCGAGCTCTCTTTGTGCAGCCCTCCATCCACACGCTGCTAGCTCTCCCGGGGTGGGATTGAGCCTTCGGGGACACCACCACATCGTGCTCTGCCCAATCGGGGCTGAGCTCTACATTTAAAAAGAGCCGCCAGCAGGCCGCGAGCTCTTTGTGCAGCCCTCCATCCACACGCTGCTAGCTCTCCCGGGGTGGGATTGAGCCTTCGGGGACACCACCGCATCGTGCTCTGCCCAATCGGGGCTGAGCTCTACATTTAAAAAGAGCCGCCAGCAGGCCGCGAGCTCTCTTTGTGCAGCCCTCCATCCACACGCTGCTAGCTCTCCCGGGGTGGGATTGAGCCTTCGGGGACACCACCGCATCGTGCTCTGCCCAATCGGGGCTGAGCTCTACATTTAAAAAGAGCCGCCAGCAGGCCGCGAGCTCTCTTTGAGCAGCCGTCCATCCACACGCTGCTAGCTCTCCCGGGGTGGGATTGAGCCTTCGGGGACACCACCGCATCGTGCTCTGCCCAATCGGGGCTGAGCTCTACATTTAAAAAGAGCCGCCAGCAGGCCGCGAGCTCTCTTTGTGCAGCCCTCCATCCACACGCTGCTATCTCTCCCGGGGTGGGATTGAGCCTTCGGGGACACCACCGCATCGTGCTCTGCCCAATCGGGGCTGAGCTCTACATTTAAAAAGAGTCGCCAGCAGGCCGCGAGCTCTCTTTGCGCAGCCTTCCATCCACACGCTGCTAGCTCTCCCGGGGTGGGATTGAGCCTTCGGGGACACCACCGCATCGTGCTCTGCCCAATCGGGGCTGAGCTCTACATTTAAAAAGAGCCGCCAGCAGGCCGCGAGCTCTCTTTGCGCAGCCCTCCATCCACACGCTGCTAGCTCTCCTGGGGTGGGATTGAGCCTTCGGGGACACCACCGCATCGTGCTCTGCCCAATCGGGGCTGAGCTCTACATTTAAAAAGAGCCGCCAGCAGGCCGCGAGCTCTCTTTGCGCAGCCCTCCATCCACACGCTGCTAGCTCTCCCGGGGTGGGATTGAGCCTTCGGGGACACCACCGCATCGTGCTCTGCCCAATCGGGGCTGAGCTCTACATTTAAAAAGAGCCGCCAGCAGGCCGCGAGCTCTCTTTGTGCAGCCCTCCATCCACACGCTGCTAGCTCTCCCGGGGTGGGATTGAGCCTTCGGGGACACCACCGCATCGTGCTCTGCCCAATCGGGGCTGAGCTCTACATTTAAAAAGAGCCGCCAGCAGGCGTGCCCGTGCCTGAGGGCCGCGCAAGAGGGCCCTTTGGCACGGCCCTTAGGCAAAGGCTCTGCAAGTCCCCCGATTGTCTACGAAAACGTGGAAGAAAAGCAACGCGGAGCCTAACTTACTCCCCTGCACTGCCGAGATCGTGTACCGCATCGAATCAACATCCTACCAAACCGCAGCAAGTATATATGATGACAGACATCCACTAACAGACCTGTCCTCCACAGTTGATCGTATCTGTTTATACTAGACATTACAAGTTACGTTTACTTCCCAGCTTGATTAATAAGATACACAACAGAGCTACATTACTATTGTTAGTATTAATACATATTGCCATCACAAATAATCTCTGTATGAAATTAATACTGTTGCCAGTAGCACATACCTAAATATAGTGTATAACCAGTATGATTACTTACTGTTGTCAGTAAGATATACCACTGAAATGCTATACCATTGCCAGTACTAATTACATTGCTGAAACTGCTCTGAATCTAACATCAACTGATAATTATTTTACCTGAACAGCCTATCGATTTACATTGTTACCAAAATAGTATACATAACTACTCAATGCTGATTTAATTGTTGCAATAATTGATATTAATGCCACAATTGAACACTTCACTAGCTCTCTCTACATCATTGGTGTCAGCAGTACTTATTACTGTGGCCAGTAGTAAGTCATCACTTAGAAACGTCAGTAGCTAGCTAGCAAGTAACAACCATACATTCTATTACTGTTGTCAGTAGCATATTATCATTAATCAGCACTGTTGTTAGTAGCTATCACACAAAAACTGTAGTCAGTAGCTATCATCAATTAAGAATAATACTGCCTTTAGCAGCTCTCATTATAATTTCTGCATAACACAACCACCTACCCTCTCATTTATTCTACGCTGGTATATAACTGCTTAGCTCCACTAACCACAAAACATCTAAAATGCCAAGTACAAACTTTTTCCTAATGAATCTATTTTATATCGGTCTAGTCTTAGCAATACTAACTATTGACCTAACACTAAGCCTAAACAGCAAAAATCATAAAACAATTCCCATAATTCACTCACTCACTCGAGACAACTACCAAATTGGTCACATTTATCCAAACAACCATCCTAAACCAAACTTCCATAGACTAATTCACATAAAAACAAACCCACATCAAACAATCAAGGGAACATGCACCAATAACTTAACATCCCTCTCATGCATCCTTATCAACGCACGGTCAATGAAAAACAAGCTGCCCATATTTAATGACTTAATATCAGACTCAAAACCAGACATATTATGTGTCACAGAAACCTGGCTCTCCGATACAGATACAGTCTACTTAAATCAACTTAATAATGAAGACTATGACACTTTCTATAAACATAGAACCAATAAGAAAGGTGGAGGTGTATTAATAATGACGAGAAAAGTACTAAGTGCCAAATCAATCCAGTCAAACATCTCCAACAACACAGATACCCTATTAATAAAGATTGGTCCCATGAAACTCTGCTTAGTATACAGACCCCCAAACCAAAAACTAGATTACCTTGACGCATTTATTGAACTCCTCAGCACATCCACAGAACAACACCCTATAATCTTGCTTGGAGACTTTAACCTTCCATCACTGCCAACACTAGAATCTAAACTATTCCTTGATACAATATCAGACATGGAATATCATCAGATAATAAACACATCTACACACACAAAAGGTGGAACTCTCGATCTTATCCTTCTCCCTAATACACTCTTCAAGCTAATCAATCCAAATTTAGTTGAATGCACACAGATACCCTGGTCTGATCACTACATTATCAAATTAAATCTTACATACCCCCTCACTAGCAATAACAATCAATCCAGAAATGTCCCAACTTCAAAATTCAAAAAATTCAACAATGAAGAATTTATTGACCTAACAATCCCCTACCTCCTTTCACCTGCAACTAACTTAGATGACACTGTCAAGAACTGGCATGAAACCATCTACAATGCAGCCAAAATTAACCACACATACAAAAAGACCACTTACTCTGAGACTAATACCAAACCATGGTTCAACATTACATTAAAACAAATGAAACGGAATCTTAGAAAACTAGAACACAACTGGCGCAAATCTAAACTGACAATACATAAAGAAATATATAATAACCACCTCACTAAATACAAAGAAACCTTAGACAGCACAAAAAAAGAATACTATGCTAAAATACTATCAAAATCGTACAACAGGCCAAGAGAACTATTCACCATTGTAAGAAATCTAACCAACCCTCAAACCTCTGACAGTGAAATTACTGACATCTCGGTTCAAACCCTAGCCCACCATTACCAAAATAAAGCAAAAATGCCATCAATGTCTATAGACATTATCAACTCATCATGCCAGCAATCAGATGTATGGTCAGAGTTTCATCCCATAACTAAAGAGACACTAAAAAATATCATCACTAGCCTCAACACCACAACTTCATATCTAGATCCATGTCCAGTAACATGGATAAAGAATACACTACCAATTCTATTACCCTACATTCTCTCAATAGTGAACCTCTCACTGACCCAAGGCTACCTACCTCCAGCACTCAAACACGCACAAATACGGCCAATCCTTAAGAATAGCAAACTTGATAAAACCTTGCCTGCATCATATAGACCCATTTCAAGCATACCTTTCTTAGCTAAAATAATTGAAAAAGTGGTTCAATTACAGACTCAGGACTTTCTAGACTCATCTTACCCTCTCGATGAGCAACAGTATGGCTTTCGACCCCGCCATGGAGTCGAGACACTCCTCACAGTTTTAATAGATGCGCTCCTAAGAGGGATAGACGATCATAAACAGGCCTTCATTCTACTTTTCATTGATATATCAGCTGCGTTTGATAGCGTACACCACACAATAATGCTCAACAACTTGAGGCAAATAGGCTTAAACTCTACAGTGCATAATTGGTTCTCATCTTACCTAAATAATAGAACGCAAAATGTAAGAATTGGGAATCAAAACTCAACCACATATAAACAAGAGATTGGATTACCACAGGGTTCAGCTCTGTCAGCCCTACTTTTCAATATTTACATAAAACCAGTCTGCAACATTTTCAAAAAATTTGGAGTAAAATATCATCTATATGCAAGGAAATAGAAGCAGAAACTATTAGAGGAAGAACAAGATCGGCTTTCCTAAAGCTGCGAGAGTTAAAGAAAAAGTTCCAGCCTCGAATTGGAATGTTACAAGATGCTCAAGGTTCTATGTTGAATGATGCTGAGAAGATCAAGAAAAGGTGGAAGGAATATACAGAGTTTTTATATGATAAAGATCAAGTGGACCAACAGCCGTTTCAACCTATACCTTATGATCAGGAACCATTGGTGATGAAAGAAGAAGTTGAAGCAGCATTGAAAGCCTTATCAAAGAACAAAGCACCAGGCATTGATAGCATTCCCATAGAAGTATTGCAGCAATCTGATGCAGCTGTTACCGTACTTACAAGGCTCTGCCAAGAAATATGGAAGACAACATCATGGCCAACTGAGTGGAAAAGATCTGTGTTTATACCAATACTAAAGAAAGGTGATCCAACTGACTGTGGAAATTATCGCACAATCGCTCTGATCCCACATGCCAGCAAGATTCTACTGAAGATTATTCAAAAGAGACTACAGCCATACCTAGAACAAGAACTACCTGAAGTGCAAGCAGGGTTCAGGAAAGGGCGAGGAACGAGAGACATCATTGCGGATGTGAGATGGATCCTTGAAAAGACTAAAGAATACCAAAAGGATATCTATTTGTGCTTTATCGACTATAGCAAGGCTTTTGACTGTGTAAACCATGAGAAACTCTGGGCCACATTAAGAAGCATGGGTATACCAGAACACCTGATCGTTCTCTTGCGTAATCTGTACATTGATCAAGAAGCAACAGTTCGAACGGAACAAGGAGAAACAGAATGGTTTAAAATAAGCAAAGGTGTAAGACAAGGCTGCATACTTTCCCCCTACCTGTTTAATTTATATGCAGAACAAATCATCAGAGAAGCAGGACTGTATGAAGACAACAGAGGTGTGAAGATTGGTGGAAGACTCATCAACAACCTTCGCTATGCTGATGATACCACATTACTGGCTGAAAGTGAAGATGATCTGAAACATTTGCTTCTCACAATCAAAGAACATAGTCTCAAAATGGGCCTGCACCTTAATGTAAAGAAGACAAAGATCATGACAACTGGCATAATCAACAGGTTCGTCGTTGAAGGAGAAGAAATTGAAATCGTGAACAACTTTAACCTACTTGGATCAACTATCAATAAAGAAGCAACAAGCAGTCAAGAAATCAGACGACGCATTGCTCTTGGCAGAATGGCTATGAAAGACCTAGATAAGATTCTCAAGAGCAGAGATGTCTCTCTCCATACAAAGATTCGACTTGTTCAAGCCATGGTATTTTCAATAACATCATATGGATGTGAAAGCTGGACAGTGAAAAAGACAGACAGGAAGAAAATTGATGCCTTTGAATTATGGTGCTGGCGGCGAATACTGTGTATACCATGGACTGCCCGAAGAACAAACCAGTCGGTACTAGAAGAGATCAAACCTAAGCTTTCTTTAGAAGCTCAGATGACAAGACTTCGACTTTCATACTTCGGACACATCATGCGAAGAGAGAGATCATTAGAGAAAGACATCATGGTTGGCAAGATAGAAGGTCAACGCAAAAGAGGAAGGCCAGCAATGAGATGGATTGCTACAATAACAGCAGCTACGGGTACCAGTCTGTCAACAATGAGCCGCCTGACTGAAGACCGAACACAATTTAGGATAGCTATCCAGAGGGTCGCCATGAGTCGACTCCGACTCGACGGCACTTAACAACAACATCCCATTCTCGATACCCAACATACCACTACAACTCCTATCGGACTGCTATAATGAAATCACAACGTGGCTAAAAGCACAAAACCTCCACATAAACCACACTAAAACCGAAGTTCTTATTGTGACCAAGGACAAAGCATATATCCCCCCAACACACATAAGACTTCAAAATCAAGAAATTAAATAAAAAACGAAATAAGATATGTAGGCGTTATACTAGATACGCACCTTACGATGGAAACACACATTAGCAATACCATAAAGAAAATTTATTTCAAACTCAAAACCCTCAAACAACTTCGACCGCTAGTATTTACTCAAGATTTTATCAGCATAATCCAGGCAACAATAACTCCACATTTTGACTTTGCCAATCTAATTCTAATAGGCATATCAAAACAAAACATCAAACGACTGCAATTAGCGCAAAACGCAGCGGCCAGAATCATATTAAAAATCAACTCACTCCAACACATATCACCAATACTAGCCTCCCTCCATTGGCTACCAATTCAAAGCAGAATAATCTACAAAGCAATAATAACTGTATTTAAGGCTTTACATGATATGGCCCCAACCATGCTATGTAACTTAATACACAAAGAACCTTCCAAGCCCACACACAGAAAAGGACAGTTAAACAGATTAAAGACCCCGAAAGATTATACAAGAGCCCATAAATCAACAAACAGAGCCTTTTCCCACATAGCCCCAATGACCTGGAATTCCCTCCCAGAAGAGCTACGAACCTTAACAGAAATCATGGAATTCCGTAAAAAATTGAAAACTTATCTGTTGACCAAACACTATAACATAGATAACTCAGCAACTACATTAGACAAAGGTTAAACAGGTTTTCAGTATACATTAAGCAAAAGCCCTTTAACACACACAAATATCACACACCCATGATGACCTCGCAGCTTACGTCCTATCACATCCATGTATATATATACATATAAAAACTGTATATAGTTAATCTGTTACTGTATTATCTTACATTGTTTGACTGTTTACTCTATATATAATATGATGTTCCTTGTAAATATGTTCTGTTATAATATGACGTTCCCTGTAAAACAAACTTGCTTTGTTAATTGTTGTTCACTGTGAACCGAACTGAACTTTGGAAGATTTATTTATTTATTTATTTTATTTTATTTTACAGTTTTTATATACCGCGCTCTACCACCATAGACTATGTTACTCTGTTAAAGAGTCACTGTGCCTTTTGTGTTTTAAAAGCATATTCTCTTTTATTTTTAGGTAGTTATAACACTGAGAACCCTTTCTGTGCTTGGCTGAAAGGGGAACCCAATAGCCTCTTATGAAATTGTCATGAACAGGAGCACAGCCGATAAGAAATTGGTAGCATATGTTGACAAAAATGGACCATTTGACCCATTCAGTCTTCCAGGTTTTCTTCTTTGATTGATCCCTACCTCTTTGGGTTAGTGAGCTTGGTTTGGACCATTCTTTTCAAAACCATTTGCGCAGGTGAATTGAGTTTTTTGTCCAGTGTATGTTGACTCTGAAAATTGCCCTTCTGCATAGCTAAATATATATGCAAGATGATTCACGGTCTTCCTACCTTTAGCCATGTTTAAGAGATGCATTCCCAGTGCAGCGTTTTTTGGTGAGCTCAGAAAAGAACACAGAGGTGATATATTTTTTCAAGCCTACATGTATTATTTTACTGAAAATCTGCTTGCATAAAAAGTAGGTACAAAATTGTGCAGATACTTCAGCTCTAGGGCGTGTTTGAGAGAGAAAACATATCTGCACTTAATTGGACTCAAAGCATTTTGAAAACTTCCCCCAAGTTTCTTCATACTTGAGCCAATACTAGTTCTCACCCCATGTCTTTTACGTAGCCTCTCAACCCTGTTGCTACCTTTGCCTGCTATATCTGTCCCAAGTATGTTTAAATTCCAGTAGTATACTGGCCTCCTCACCCAGGTCCCCTCGCATGTCTTGCCAGCAGGCTGTTTAATAAATTCAGATAGCCACCAGAACTAGACGGGCTGTTGTCTGAAATAATCCCCTCCACCGTTGTGCTCATTGCTGGTATGGTTATCATTAGGGCTTCCGTTTTTAGGTGTTCATAAAGTCTAGGTATTGACGTTCAAACTGAACTATTGATGTGTTTTATGTTTACAACTTTTCTTGGGTAAAATTTTCGGTTAACTCGGGGGAGGGGGGGTTCCCTGCTTTCACTGCTGCCAGTTGTCCCCAACTCCATGGGTTACGCTGAATCTGTACCCCATCCGGTGTTTCTCTTGTGAATATAGGAACTCCCCCCTTCCCCAAAGCTATAATTCATTGTGAGCTATATGGCCAGCCCCAGATCAGAGGAAGAACCACAGGAACAGTTACAAAGAGGCCCGTGTCCTTGTCTCCCATCATTTCCCTCACTACTCTGCGCCTCCCCCTCTCCTTCAGTGTGCCAGCCATTCTCTCCATCCAGCCTATCGAAGCCTGCCAGCCAGCCTGTTCCTTCTCCCATCCTGCCAGCCAGCTGGTCTGTTCCTCTCAGCTACCCGGTCTCCTCCCACCACGTTCTGCCACATACGGCTCCTCAACAGTGAGGAACTGTAAAGCGCCAGGTATTTGGAATGGTCAAGATGCTGGGTGCTTATGCCGGGACCATATTTGTTGCCCAGCAGAAGGAATTGGACTGCTCTGTGACTAGGCACACCTACCACCACAGCATCTCCATTTCTGTGCCGGACCATCCCTGCCTTATGTGAACATATCCTCCACACCTCCATCTCTACAAGCAAAATTAATTAACACTTGGCAGTAAGTATTTCAGGCTTTCATTGCGAGGCACTTGGACATTCTGTTCTCGTGTTGTGGAGCAGACATAGTTTCCATGGATTTAGAGAGGCAGATTGGTTTTTCTTGTGATGAATGCCTGCCTAGTGAAGATGACGGTGGAAAATGTCAAGAGTGTTACTTGACATTCATGCGTGGGTTCAATCTAGCTACCATTTATAGCTGGATTCACCTATAATGCCACAAACAAGTATGGTCTTATTGCAAATGACTGTTAACATTGACTAATGCATGATTTCCATTTCCTGTAAGCACATGTTACATATTTAAATGATTAAAAACCAAAATTAAACAGCAGGGGCTTGCTTTTTGTACAGAATTTCTCATTTAAAGTCAACAGATTGGGGAAAGTTGCTGCACTTTTAACCGGTTATGACCTTTGAAGGAGAAGTGTAACGTGGCGTGAAAAAGTGGCAGAGGTTAAGAGACAGGTTGTGGTTGGAAACAGGATTGCATTGTGAATAACAGGTCTTCAGCTGCAAGAGGCAGGGCTGTGTGTGCAGCACTAGGGAGGTGCCAGATCAGCTGTTCTGCAGAGACCTTTCTTCACTAAGAGGACTATTCATGGCACATCCTTGCAGGGAAGGAGGAAAGCGTTCCTTAGTATTATTCGAATGAGGAGAAGCAACTCGGTGAGGCATGATGTCCATAAATAGTTTAGCTCACATCAGTTTGAAAGCAAACAGGTTTGGGAACAATGAGGATATGCAGAATAGCATCTCATACTCCAGGAACCATGAAGCAAAACCTTCCGTAATGCTAGAGGTGTGAGCAAGTCTTAGGAGGAAGTCAACTGGCTCAGATTCACCTGAGTTTTTAAGCATCCACTTGGGCAGCATGAATTTTTGATATGAGGGTCTTAATGTTGTGCCATTGACGTGTTGGTTGGCTTTGAGCTCCCCCCCTTTTGTTTTTTGATGCTGATTGGGAGCAGGGGATACTACTACTACTAATCATTTGTATAGCACTACAAGGTGTACGCAGCGCTGTACATATTGATATAAGACGCAGTCCCTACTCATCAGAGCTTACAATCTATTCGAGATGAAAAAACATAGCAAAACTGGGGACTAGAGTATGGCAAGATATACAATAGTGGACAAGAGAATGAGGAACAAACTACCTGAGTTGGTGCATCGGGCTTCTTCTCTGACCCTATAGAAGTCCAGGCTGAAGATCCACTTCTTTGAGGCTGCTTTTGGATCCTGATGCTCCTCATTCTCTTATCCGCTACTTATGTTACACCTGGGGGAATTCTGTGCACAGTATTTTAAAATCTCAAATGTTTTTTTAGTACATTTTTGTGCAGAATTCCCATCATAAAGCCTAACTCCTCATCTACACCAGAAATTCCCACAGCCTCTTCCCTCCTCATCTCTCTTGCTTCAATCACAGCTGTCTTCCCAACACCCTCGCCTTCCCTGCCCCCGTTCTCTCTCCCCCTAACTTTGTAACATAGTAACATAGTAAATGATGGCAGATAAAGACCAGCATGGTCCATCTAGTCTGCCCAGTAAGATGGCAGGAGTAGGTGCCACTCTGTGCAGGCCATCCCTCCCCATGTCTTTGTTTAAGGGTGAACCCACTGCTCCCAACTTCTAGGAAGATCTCTACTGCTGCCTGTCCCTAAGGTCTACCTTAAGGTATATACCCCACCTTATCTCTTTTCTTCCCTACTCATGTACCTACCTTTATCTATTCCTTACCTCTCCTTTCTTCCCATGCACATACCTCCGCCTTTCTTGCTATCCCCCAGGCATACACCCATTTCCAGCTCCCAGCCACCACCCCCTAGACTCATCCTCAGCCCATCTCCAACTCCCAGCCACCCCTCGACTCACCATCAGTCCTCTCCAGCCCCCAGTCACCACCCCCACCGACTTGCCATCAGTTGTCTCCAGTTCCCAGTCACACCCAACTCACTATTAGCCATCTCCAACCCCTCACCATTTTCCAGCCCCAGCCACTCGCCTTCTTTGCCGATTGTGGGGGTGGCATTGTAAACACAGCTGCTGAAGCCGTTTCCCTTTGCTTCTGCAGCTGTGCTACACTTCCAACGTCTGCATCACTACGTTTTTAACAGATAGACAGAAGCAGTTCCAGTTTCCTGCTAGGGGTCAGGAAATGCTTCTGTTGACCACCTTAAAAACGTAGCAATACTGGCCTTGGAATTGTAGTACAGCTGTGGGCACGAAAGGAAACGCTCCAGCAGCTGTGAGGCAGGCTCGGGTGACCTTAAAGCTTGTGCGGTTCAAGCCTGCCTCACTGCTAGCGGATGCTGGTGGCAGTCCCTGTGCAGAATTCTCAGAATTCCCTTAGGAGTAACACATTCAAAATAATGTAAACAATCTTTAATGCTGCCTTGATAAGTGGGGGTCAACTCAGATCTTCCAGGTCATCTGGGAATGCCGTAGACAGCTTTCACTCCCTCTAAGGTAGGGAATGCAGTCAGTGTGCGTATGATTCTGCCTTCTTGATAACCACCACATGTGTTCCTTGAATAAGGATGGTAGTATATAAATTGTTTTAAATAAGTGCGTTAGGTGGAGTTGGGCATGGAGAGAATAGCTGAGGCACACTGGAGCTGGAGCAGAAACAGACAGAGAGCGGATAGTGCAATCCACAGCAGGCATTTTTCTCCTTTGACCAGTTAGTGTGGAGGAAATCCCCACTGCTGGGAGGCCTATTTATTTTTGTCTGCAGAGGGAAGTTTGGAAGGGGTTGGGCTAGCTGCCAAGATTTCTGTTTTCTAACAAATGGCATGTACTCTGGGGGGGAAAAAGCAGGACGTCAGTCCTCACATATGGGTGACGTTGGTGCCGACGGAGCCCTCGCGGAAGCATCCCCCCAGCTTTCAAAGAAAGCCTTTGAGAGATGCCACCACGCAGGCGTGGTGCCCTTCCAGCCCAAGGGTGCCATCTTGCTCAGTCTCTTTTTTTTTTTTTCTGCAGAGCCCTTCAGACGTTTGCCTAGTTTCCCCTGAAAAAAGTTGATTTCTTTCAATCTGAGTTTCATACTCTCTCCGGTTGTTCCCCGGTACTCTTCCCACCACTCGAGCTTGCTGCCTCCGGCATTGAGTCTCTGGTTCCTATCCCTTTTTTTTTTTCCTTTTTGACACCTTCATGCCCTTTTTTTCCAGCTGGCAGCACCGTGGGCTTTCACCCTTGCTGGGGTAATTCTTTCCCCCATGGCTACCAGTGAGTTCAAGAAGTGTGATCGATGTGCCAAAATCATGTCCCTTACTGACGCACACGACTTCTACCTGCACAGCCTAGGGCCAGACTATGACCCCATGGCATGTGGTCTCTGTAAAAGGATGTCCACCAAGGCCCTCGAGCCACCAGCAGCAGCAAGATAAGTTTTTCCCGGAGTCTCCGTTACCTCCGAAGGCCAAGGCATCCTCTGAAGCCGCGGAATCCCGGAGCACCCTTGCAGACCCCAATCGATGCCGTGGCACCTTGGAGAGGGGGTCTCCCTCAAGGTAACACAAGAAGAAGAAGAAAACCTTGAAGGTGGCGTCCCTGGATGGTTCCGACAGGTTGGGTAAGATCTGAATCGGGTCCTGCAGTCCTAGACGCTTGTCCGAGGGATCAGAGCCGGGAGCGGCATACCAAGGTCCCCCGGAAGGACTCGACCGCAGATCAGCCTCGGTCGCCAGAACCTATCCTCGTTTAGGACTCCCTCTCGGGGGAATCAGTGCCGTACCAGAGTTCCTCTGTGCCCGCTCCGATGTCTTCGGAGCCTTCTGGACTCGAAACCAAAATGGTGGCCCTGGAGCGCAGTCTGTCTGCCTTCATGGACCAGCAGCAGGCATTGTTGTCTGGTGCTACCAGTTCCTCCACCCAGACCACCGGGCCATCAATGTTGAGGACGTCCCCAGAGGCTGAGCTGATCCTCAAGACCATTTGGTCTAAAGTCGATCCTCGGCCAAAGTCTTGATCCGGTTCCCGTTCCACAGGACTGAGGTCCTCCCCGGCTAGCGCATATGGCACCAGCTTTGGGGCTTCCGAGGGACGCGGACGAGGCTCAGTCCCAGAGCCTATGAGCCACTCTTCCCTCGAGTCTTCGGCAGATTACTCGGAGTGGGAGACCGAGGACGAAGAGTTGCCGGACACCCCTTGCCACCTCAACGTCCCCTCAGATTCCCCTCCTTCTGAGCCCTGGCTTCAGTCCCTGCCCAAGGACATGGCATTCCTCGACTTTGTGAGAGACATGTCAAAGGCCCTAGCATTCCTGACGGAGTCGGGGGAGAACCCTCAGATGGAGGAGCTAGAAATCCTCCACTATGAGCCCCCTCCAAGGGAATCGCTCATGGTTCTCATTCCACCCATCCTGGAATGGCTAATGCTCCAAATGTGGGAGATACCGGCGTCTGTGCCGGTTGTGAGCAAGCGGCTTGACTCAATGTATCGGGTCCGCCGGAGCCCTGGATTCCAGAAGGAGCAGCTGCCGCATAACTCCATGGTGGTGGAGTTGGCCATGTGTCAGCTGAAAATCCAGAAGACACATTTCTCTGTGCCCCTGGGTAGGGAGGCCCGCACCTTGGATACAGATTGCCTCAGGGCCCTGGTGACTGATGTGTAGCATCATCCATGCTTTGCCTGCTCGGCCACATGGCTTCCACAGTCTGTGTGATCCCCAATGCCCATCTCCACATGTGGGTAGCTCAGTGGTGTCTCTGCTCACAGTGGACCCAGGCCACGGAAAGGCTCTAGGACAGGGTCTCAGTGTCCCGTCAACTAACAAAGTCACTCAGTTGATGGCAGGATGCACATCACTTACAGAAGGGCATGCCCTTTCAACACCCAAACCCCCAGAGGGTCCTCACCACAGACACCTTCCGAGGAGAGCCAGCAGCAGATCAACCTGCTAGAGCTCAGAGCCATTTTTCTGGCAATCAGGGCCTTTCAACACTGCCTGCAGCATCAGTTGGTGCTGGTCCAAACTGACAACCAGGTCACAATGTTCTACCTGAACAAACAGGGGGGCATAGGGTCTCACGCCTCTGCCAGGAAGCAGTGTCCCTCTGCTCATACGCGATCAGTCAGGGAATGCTCCTCAGGGCGGTATACCTTCCGGGCCAGGACAATGCACTGGTGGACAGACTGAGCAGTGTCCTCCAGCCGCTTGAGTGGCACCTAGACTCCAGGGTTACACAGCAGCTATTCTGACTATGGGGAACCCAAAGTCTGGACCTCTTTTCCAGCCCAGCCAGTGCTCAGCTGCCCTGTTTCTACTGTCCCCAACTACATCCGTCCAGGATAGTGGCAGACACCTATCTCCAGGAACAAGCAGGAATGAGTCTTCACATATGGGTACATCGGTACTGACGGAGTCTGCGCGGGAACGCTTCCCAGAGTCCAATCAAAAGCTTTTGGAAGCATCCCAGCACGCCTGCGTGCTGCCTTCCCTTCTTTCCCAACTGCCTCTCCTCACTTTTCGTTTTTCCGCAGAGCCGGCAGGACGTCCTCCTGTCATCGCAGAAAATTCTTGTTTTTATTTTTTAGTTTTCTTGTGGTCGCGGCTGTCTTCCCGACGCCACCGGTACCGCCGGTGTTTTCTTTTCTTGTAAAATTTTCCTTTTCCACGGGATATTTTTTCTTCAGTGTCCCACGGTCTCTTAGGCCTTTTAGGCCTCTTCTTTTTCCTTCATGGAACCACTAGACACTTTCTCCAAGAAATGTTCAGACTGTGGCGGTACAACTTTATTTTTAGACCCTCGAAGTCAGTGTCTAACCTGCTTGGGTCCTGACAACAGTTTGGTAAGAAGAGGTTTTCAACATCGAGGCTCCCTTGATACACGGTTGCCCTCCAACTTCGGGGCACCGTCCCCTTCTTCCACACAGGATCAGGTAACCCACAAACAGTCTGTTAAGACTAGCCAGTCCTCGAGTGGTAGGTCTCATGCGCAGCATGTAGACGGCTCTGGCCTTGCCCTCGAGGGCCCACTGGTTTCAAAACCCTGGCGGGAGTCTTCGGTCTCCAAAGCCCATAAGGGGTTTCAGGTTGTTCCTGGGGTTCACCCCCCACAGAACGTACGGTGGTGGCATCCGCTTCGAGCGGTACCGATACCCCGGCATCGGCACTGGTGTTGGATGAAACACTCCTCACCAGGGATCGTCATCTGGCGTCCTTGGTACCTTCGGGACCGCTGGATACCCTCCAGATTGACTTTCCATTATCGGTACCAACACCGATACTCCAACCGACGTCGGTACCCTCCAGATGTGCATCGATAGCCTCGCTTCCTTCGATGCCGAGTCTGGAATCGATCTCCAGTCTGGAGGACTGGGTACCGACTCGCCTTGGTACCGGCTCTCGACGGTACCGAAGGCTCAGTTCCGATGATTTGGATCTGCAACTCTCGGTTCCCCCGAAGCCGATTGAGTTGCCACTGGTTGCCCTTCCTTCACTGGTATCAGACACGATACCGAAGTTGGTACCGATGTCCTCATTATCTTCACGGTCGGTGCCTTCCATGCTTTGCTTATCAGGCTCTTTGCCCTCGATGCCGAGTTTGGAATCGATCTCTAGTCTAGAAGACTGGGTACCAATAGATTTTGGTACCGACACCGATTGATACCAGTGCTTCGGTACCGAGGATAGCGGCCGGAGGTTTTCGGTTACCTCGGTACCGATTGAACTGTCACCGATGACTGCTCCGATGTCTTTGTCGGGTTCGACTCCGACATCGGTACCGGTATTGGCATCGGTACCGGTACCCACAGTAGCATCATGGCCAACTCCTGCCATGCTTTTTTCAACAGGATCACTTCATTCTATACCAAGCTTGGAGTCGATACCTGGCATGGACAATGTGGTAAGGATGGTGGCTGCTCCTGACAGCCAGTACCAGCAACCATCTTTTAAGCATTCCACACTGCATTCTGCAGGATCTTCTATTCCTATATATTTGGATAACTCTGTGGATGCTCAGGCTAGTTCTTTGGATCTACCCTGCCCAAGGGAGATTCCTGTTTGGGATCCCTCTTTTCAGAGTTTCCTCCTGGATATAGCAAGATCCCTTGCCATTCCTATTCCAGGACATGATCCTGCACAAGGCTCTGTTTCTACAAAAGCAAAGGACAACATAATGCTTCCTTTGCATCATTCCTTGCAGGATCTCCTTCTAGGAATGTGGGAAACACCTTTAAGGGTGCCCCCACCTCCCAGGGCAACTGATCTCTTATATCAGGTGCCCCCCTCTCCAGGGTTTCAAAAGACTCAACTTCCTCATCATTCCATAGTAGTGGAATCAGCAATGAGGCGGGTAAAGAGTAAGAAAAAGCCCTCTTCTTATCTGCCAGGTCGTGAGTCTAAGACACTAGATGCCTTTGGACGTCAAACCTTCCAGACATCTATGCTTTCTGCAAGAATTCTCTCATATATTTTTTATATGAGTCTTTCTCTTGAGGAGGTCACAAAGCAGTTACATCTTTTGACTCCTTTCCTTCCAGATTCTAGGAGTAAAGACTATTCTTCACTGCTTAAGCATATCCAGAATATTTCTTGGTTTCTTTCTCGTGCTTCCCTAGACTCTTTTGAGTCTGTTAGCAGAACTTCTGCTATTGCTATAGGGGCACGACGTAGAGCCTGGCTCCAAGCTTCAGACTTGGACAAATGGGCACAACAACGTCTGGGACATACTCCTTGCACTGGAGAAAATCTTTTCAACAAGGAGTCTTTACGTCAGGTTACTCAGTTATCCACTGATTTACCTGTTCCTAAGGGTTGTTCTACACCTTCTTCTGTCCCACTAGGTAGGAAATCTCCTACCAAACTTTCTTCCCACAGGAGAAGAAGGTTTTATTCATCACTTGCCCATCATACAGATGTTCCCCAACAGGGGAGGCATCGTCCTGGTCTGAAGAATCCAACCTCTCACCAGGCTCAGCAAACCCAGCATCTGCAGGGTTTCTGATCAATCATCATCAGATGCTTGTGACTCTGGGGGTTAGCATCTACAGTTGCTTCTTCTCAATGAAGACAATCCACCGCTTCATTCTAACCCCTACACATGGATCTCTTTCCAAAAGATATCCATTTTTTCTATATTTCTATGAGCTGTCAGGATATTCATGCCTATAGGTCACAGGTTTCTCCTCTTTTTCCTGCTATGGAAAGAGGTCTAACCACTATCAAATGATAGTTCCTGTGCCAGCATGTATTTTTCCTTTCTATAGACTTCCTACTTCGTAAGTCTTCTTCAGCTCCATTCTCTTCACCCCCTACCAAGTTTTTCCCCTGTAAGAGGGAATTACTTACTGGGAGGCTTTTTTATTCAGCCTCTTTACTTTTCTCACTTTCCAGTGCGGAGTTTTCCTCTCTGAGTTACCTCCTCTGCTTCAATCTTGCTTTGGGGCAGCTTATCAGACATGTCCAGAGTTTCCTACTCCTGTTCTGTCTGTTCTTTCTGTTTTCAAAAGTAAGATTCTTTCTGCTGTCTTTCTAGCAGCTGCCTATGCAGGAGCCTTAATGTTTGGACCACTGGTTCTTGTCTTCAAACAACCAGATTGTCCTCCACTAACATTCTGTCTAGTCTTAGTAATGGCTCCAAGTCAGTGCTTCATCTCTCTTGGAGATCATCTCACTACAAGCTTTCTAGATTGTCTTCTATTCTGCCATCTCCATTTTCCTGGGTTTGGCAGCATCGTTGGCAGAGATACTGGCTCTCTAGCAGCCAGTTCTATCTCCTCATTCTCCTGCATCATGCTCTCTGCAATCTACACAAAAGCTTTCCACTATGGGCCCTTGCTAGAGAGCATGGGTTTTTTTTTTCTCCAACAGCTATCCTAGCTGGTTAGAAAAGGCTTTTTAGTCATGTCTCCCATGACTAGAAGGTTCTCCCTTCTTTTACTATCTCCTTTTTTGATATAAAGGACATAGGCCTTCTCTTACGTGAAAGCTCAAGGAGTTGCCAGTTCCCTGCTTTGGTCCATAGTATTCCCAATCGGGGATATGCTCGTCCTCATGGTAAGAACGCATGATACCTTTGCCCTTAAGCAGGTCAACATGGTATCTCATCTCTAGGCGTCTTCTGTCTACTTACCATGCTAGAGTCCTGGAAGACTCGGGACTTGCTGGCTGCACATTGATATTATCCTTTGTTTTTCACGTAACAGTCCTGGTTATTTTTCACTACCTAGCATTCTTGCAGATCATGACCAGGAGGAATAGATTCTCTATACGTCTTCTCAAGTAGGTTCCACCTCCTTGTTATTAGATGAATCTTTCCTCTCCACATATCCTATGTGATCACTGTGCTGTAGGCATATCTCTGTCTGTTTAATTGCAGACACCCATATGTAGGCCTACATATCCATATTTATTTTTTGTGTGTATTTTATGCCCTTCCATATCTCACTATAGATATATTCTTATATGTCTATCTATACATATATATGTATCTGTTGAGATATTTTATTATAGATAGATAAGTATGTGGATACATATCTATCTCACTGTCTATCCTCATATAGCTATATGATTCTGACAGAGGGGCTTTACCCATACCTATGCTATCTAGCAGGTTTGGGGTTCTACACACTCAACCACTCCTGTGGTAGTCAACAATTTTTATACCATAACCTAACGGTTTAGGTACCTCTGAAGCTCTCTGTGCCCAATATCTCTCCTAGCTTACCCCAGTTAGGAGAGACATTGTGGATCTTAAGTTAATCACAGGCTTTAACGCCTCAGGCCTTTGTCCTCTCTTTTTGGGATACAAGGAGTTTCCACACCCTTTCTCCCCACAAGGACTGTGCCTGTTTGTCCAAATCGGTTAGCCTTTCTCTTTTTGCTCCTAAGAGTGACTCACTCTGCCTCCAAAAGAGCTAGGTTTTTTGTCATAAAGCCTTCCGCTGAAGGCCCACCGTTTTTGGACTACCCCAGTTTTCCTACTGGGGTTACCTGTTACCTTTCCGGATTCTGACCTCCCCTGGTTTTCCTACAGGATTATTACCTCCACTTAAGTGAGGTCCTCTTCAAGGTTAACCTGGAAAAGAGACGGCTGAGGGGAGATATGATAGGTCTATAAATTAATGAATGGAGTGGAACGGGTAAGCGTAGATCGATTGTTTACGTTATCAGAATATAGAAAGACTAGGGGACATGCAATGAAGCTACAGGGTAAACTATTTAAGACTAATAAAAGAAAATATTTCTTCACTCAATGTGTAATCAAACTCTGGAATTTGTTACCAGAGGATGTAGTGAGAGCTGTTAGTGTAGCTGGGTTTAAAAAAGGTTTGGACAAGTTCCTGGAGGAAAGGTCCATAAACCATTATTAAGCAGAAAAAAGGAGGTGATAATGCCTCTCTATAAGTCTTTGGTGCGACCTCATTTGGAGTATAGTGTGCAGTTCTGGGGACCGCACCTTCAAAGGGATGTGAACGGGATGGAGTCGGTGCAAAGGGTGGCTACTGGTATGATTGGTGGTCTTCATTGTGGAGCATATGGGGACAGACTGAAGGATCTTAGTATGTGCACCTTGGAGGAGAGGCGGGATAGAGGTGATATGATTGAGATGTTTAGATGCCTCCATTGCATGGATGTTCAGGGAGAGAGCCTCTTTCAATTGGGGGCAGGTTCTGCTGCGGGGGGACATGGGATGGGGGTGAAGAGAGATGGATTCGGGGGTGATGTGCGGAAATATTTCTTTGCGGAGGGAGTGGTGGATCCGTGGAGTGGTCTCCCACTGGAGGTGGTGGAGACGGGGACGGTAACTGAGTTCAGAGAAGCATGGGACAGGCACAGATGATTTCTGAGGGTGGGAAGGGGACTGTTGTGGTTGTTGATGTGGAGGGACGGACTGGATAGGCCATGTGGTCTTTTTCTGTCGTCATATTTCTATGTTTCTATGACCCAGGATATCAGTGCTTGACCCAGTACAAGCATTGTGGAACCTGTGTCTTTTGGAAAAACTGCTAGGCACGTATGACCTAGATTGGCCACTGTTGGAAACAGGATACTGGGCTTGATGGACCTTGGTCTGACCCAGTATGGCATATCTTATGTTCTTATGTTCCTCTACTAGGTTTCCCAGTAGATCCATGAACCTCCATACTTCTGTGAAATCCTGTCAGGGGAGGTCCATATTGCAATATCCTTTGCAATATTATTGATGACCATCATCATCCTCACATGGACTCCTTCTCTGCAGTCCTATGCTAGCTTAGCTGTTCCACAGCATCCTTCTTTCTTCAACTCCTACCCTCCATCCTCAGGATGCCTGGTGTTCTGGGAGATAGCATGTTCCAACCTATGACATGCTGGGACTCCAGGCATCTCAGCTTGGGAGTCCCCATATGTGAAGACTCATTCCTGCTTGTTCCTGGAGATAGCACAGTTACTTACCTGTAACAGGTGATCTCTGGGAACAGCAGGAATAAGTCTTCACAACCCTCCCACCTCCCCAGGAGTTGTATCTCTATCTATCTTTCCTTTCCTCCCTCTCTCTCTCTCTCTCTCTCTCTCTCTCTCTCTCTCTCTCTCTCTCTCTCTCTCTCTCTCTTTGTCTCAGCTTTAAAACTTAACTGAGGAGAGGCAGTTGGGAAAGGCGGGAAGGCAGCACGCAGGCGTGCTGGGATGCTTCCAAAAGCTCTTGATTGGATGCTGGGAAGCGTTCCCGCGCAGACTCCGTCGGTACTGACGTACCCATATGTGAAGACTTATTCCTGCTGTTCCCAGAGATCACCTGTTTACAGGTAAGTAACTGTGCTTTCTCATCTTGTAGTCTGAGGGCCTTCTGTATGCCTTCCCTCTCATGCCCTAATCGCGCAGACCCTCTTCAAGGTCCAGTGGGACAAGGCTTCCATGATCCTTGTGGCCCCACGGTGGCCCAGACAGCCTTGGTTTCCACTGTTACTCCGCCTCTTGACGGAACTCCCGTTTCCTTTGCGGAGTTCCCCAGGACTACTGACCAAGGCGGAAGACTCACTTCTCCACCTCAACCTGGGGTCCCTGTCACTAACAGCATGGCTGCTGAACGGGTCACCCTGGTGCTCCTCAACCTCCCCAGGGAGGTGGAAGAAGTCCTCCTAGCTTCTTGTTAGAACTCCACGAGATGAGCCTATGCCTTTGCCTTCAAGTGGTGCAGATTCTCGATGTGGCGTACAGAGCAGCGGGTAGATCCGTTCTCCTGCCCGGTGCATACGGTGTTGCAATACTTGCTCCAACTCTTGCAGATCGGACTCAAGTCCAACTCCGTCAGGGTACACCTGAGCACGCTCTCCACGAACCATCACTCTATAGAGGGCAAGCCTCTTTCTGTGCAGCCCCTCATTACCCATTTCATGCGGGGCTTGCTGCTCTCTAAACCTCCCATCCGGCAGCCTCTGGCAGAATGGGATCTCAATGTGGTTCTGACGCAGCTTACCAAGCAGCCCTTCGAACCCTTGGCTACCTGGCTTTTGCGTTACCTACCTGGGAAGGTTATCTTCCTGGTGGCGCTCACCTCTGCCCGCAAAGTCAGCAAACTTCAGGCCTTGGTGGCCGAGCCAGCCTACACCAGGTTCTACAAAAACAGGGTCATGCTTCACACCCACTCTAAATTCCTTCCAAAGGTGGTATCCGCTTTTCACCTCAACCAAGAGGTGGTGCTCCCTACCTTTCCACGGCCCCATGCAGAGAAGGCAGCGGCCATTCTGCATACTCTGGACTGCAAAAGGGCCCTACCCTTCTACCTACAGCGTATTTGGTCCCACTGCAAAGCCTCAAAGCTTTTCATTTCATATGACCCCAGTTGACAGGGGGAGGCTGTCACCAAGCGGACCCTGTCCATCTGGGTGGCAGACTGTATCACCTTTACCCATGAACAGGCTGGGCTATTGTTGGAGCGCTGGGTCATGGCGAACAACGTTAGGGCGATGGCAACCTCCGTTGCAAGCCTGCATTCTGTCCCTACAGCAGACATCTGCTGGGCCGCCACCTGGTCCTCAGTCTACACCTTTGCAGCTCACTATTACCTGGAGAGTGAGTCCCGATGGGACAGTGCCTTCAGCCAGGCCATGCTCCATAATCTGTTGGGGGTTCAGGCAACTCCTGCTTTCTGATCCTTCTTATTCAGGCTACCAGAGCCATGGTTCCCCCTGGACACAGGTCCTCTGAGTCTGTCCTCAGATTCACTTCTGGTTGCTCACTGCAGGGCATGTTTTTTTCCTACCGGTTCTCGGTAGCCTGTAGCTAGGGAGTCCCATATGTGAGGACTGACTTCCTGCTTGTTCCTGGGACAGCAGGAATCGGCCCTCACAGCACTCCCTCCTCCCCATGGAGTTACTGTATTATTTTTGCCATCTTATTTGTTGGCTCTAGCTATGTCCTCTGACTGAATAAGATGGCACCTTTGGGCAGGAAGGTGACCATGCATGTGTGATGGCATCTCCCAAAGGTTTTCTTTTGAAAACTGGAGAGATGCTTCCACGAGGGCTCCGTTGACGTTGTCATCCATATGTGAGGACTGATTCCTGCTGTCCCTGGAGAAACACCTGTTACAGGTGAGTAACTATGCTTTCACTTTTTATCTCTCCCATCACTGCTTTAGTGTTAGTTCTGGTGGATCCTCCGCTACAGCTATCCCGCTCTCAGTTGGTGTCCCCCAAGGATATGTCTTGGATCCACTCCTTTTCTCTCTCTATACCCAGTCCCTTGGTGCATTCATCTCTTCTCATAGCTTTCAGTACCATCTTTACGCTGATGACTCCCGGATCTACCTCTATACACCTGAAATCTCTCCGGCAATCCAGGCCCAGATCTCTTCCTCCCTTTCTGTCATTGCTGCTTGGATGTCTCATCACCGCTTGAAATTTAACATGGCCATAATCGAGCTTCTTATTTTTCCCCCTAAATCTCCCTCCCCCTTTCTCTCTCTCTGTAACTCTCTGCTCCTGCTCTCTGTTTCCTCAGCTTGCAACATATAGTAACATAGTATATGATGGCAGATAAAGACCAGCATGGTCCATCTAGTCTGCCCAGCAAGGCGGCAAGAGTAGGTGCACCTGCTGCTCCGTGCAGGTCACCCCTCCCCATGCCTTTGTTTAGAGCAGCGTTTTTCAACCACTGTGCCGCGGCACACTAGTGTGCCGTGAGATATTGTCTGGTGTGCTGTGGGAAAAATTCCAATTTCATCCGTAACATGTGGCCTCGGCTCACAAATTAGGGTTGCCAACCGGCCGGTTTTCAGCCGGCCTGGCCGGTTTTTCCATGGCCAGGCCGGCTGCCAGCACAGTTGTAAAACCGGCCATTGAAAAGCCGGTTTTTTGCTCTGGCCGCAAGATCGGGAGCGGCCAGAGCAAAAAACCGGCTTTTGTGCCGAAGTCCGCGGCGCGAACGCAATCGCGATTCCCTATAGCAGTGCAGCCGCTGGTTCTGCTTTGTACAGAGCAGCGGCTGCACTACACTTACATTGAAAAGTAAAGAGAAACTGTGTCAGGAGCCCTCCGATCATGCAGAGCTCGAGGAAGTGATGTCATGGGGGCGGGCTCCTCACAGGCTGTCTTTCCTTTTCAAATTAACTTTAGCTGCAATAAAGTTAATTTGAAAAGGAAAGACAGCCTGTGAGGAGCCCGCCCCCATGACATCACTTCCTCGGGCTCTGCGATGACCGGAGGGCTCCTGACACAGTTTCTCTTTACTTTTCAATGTAAGTGTAGTGCAGCCGCTGCTCTGTACAAAGCAGAAGCAGCGGCTTGGGCAGAGGGGGGGGTGTGTGTGTGTGAGTGAACCAGCAAGGGGGGGGGGAGTGTGAGTGAACCAGCAGTGGAGGGGGGGGGGGTTGTGTGAGTGAACCAGCAAGGGGGGGGGGGGGGCGATGGTGTGAGTGAATCAGCAGGGGAGGGGTAAGTGAGTGAGTGACCCAGCAGGAGGGGTGAGTAAGTGACAGGGGGGTGGGTGAGTGAACCAGCAGTGGAGGGGGGGGGGTGGTGTGAGTGAACCAGCAGGGGAGGGGGGTTGGTGTGAGTGTTTGATTCCTATTCAAGAGAATTACTTTATATATAGTCAATATAGGCACAGAGGTAAATTTTTTTAACATTTTCTAATGGTGGTGTGCCTCGTGATTTTTTTCATGAAAAAAGTGTGCCTTTGCACAAAAAAGGTTGAAAAACACTGGTTTAGAGATGTGTACCCACTGCTCTGTGTAGATCACCCATATGTGCTAAGATATAAGAGAGTTATGTTTGTTTTGGTTTTATCCTATTGCTATTGTAGGGTTTAAGTACTATTATAAAGGGATCCACTGTGTCTGTCCCAACCTTGGGGGTCATCTTTGGCTCCTCTCTCTCCTTCTCCATATGCATCCAACTGATAGCTAAACCTGCTGTTTCTTTCTCTATAACATCAGCAAAATTTGCCCCTTCCTTTCTGAACACACCACTAAGACACTTATCCACTCTTTAGTCACTTTCCATCTAGACTATTGTAGCCTCTTCCTTGCTGATCTCCCTCTGAATCATCTGCCTTCCCTTCACTCTGTTCAAAATTCAGCTGTGCGACTAATCTGCCAGTCTCGCTATGCTTATAATAACCCCTCTTATCAAGTCACTTTATTGGCTCCCTATCCGTATCCAGTTTAAACTTCTCTTACTGACCTATAAGTGTATTCATTCTGCTGCTCCTCACTATCTTTCCTCTTATCTTTCCTTATATCCCTCCTCAGAAGCAATGTGATAGAAGAGCAGTGTTCCCATCTGTGCCCTTTTCTTCTACTGCCAATTTCAGACTTCGATCTTTTCATCTTGCTGCTCCTTATGCCTGGAACAAACTACCTGAGTCAGTATGTCAGACTTTATCTCTGGTCCTTTTCAAATCCAGACTCACTACTTAGAGGCTGTTTTTGGATCCTGATCCATTTAGTCTTCTGCTTTCCAACTATGTGTTTTCTTAACATTCCCCTACATGTATCTTAGTCCCCAACTGTTGTGTCATCTGTCTTGACTAGATTGTGAGATCTGATGAGCAGGGATCATCTCTTACATGTCTTGTAGTGCTATACAAATTATCAATAGTAGTATTCGAAGCAGAGTCTGTTAGTTGGCTTGCTTATATGGCCAAGGGGTAAAAGGCATGCTGAGAGAGGATAAAGTTATAGCAGAAAATCTAAATGCTTTGTTGCCTCAATCTTTACTGAGGAGGTGGTTGAGCCATACCCACATGAGAAACCTTATTTGATGGAGATGATTTGGAGCTGCTAAAGCACTTCACTTTAAGTTCAGAAGATATCATAGATCAAATAGACAAACTAAAGAGCAGTAAATCATCTGAAGCAGATGGTATTCACTCCAGAGCCCTGAAAGAGTTCAAACATGACATTGCTAACCTGGAACTACTAATCAATTTTTTTTCTTCTTTTGTTAAAGTTCCTTCAAGTTAATGCTGACTCCTGGAAACCCAGCAACTATTGGGTTTTTTTTTGTTGTTGTTGGGTTGTTTTTTTTTTTTTTTTAGCAAGGTATGATTGGAAGTAGTTGCCAGGCCTTTTCTTCCGAGGCATTGGAGTGACTTACCTACTGCTACAGGGCGTGCCAGTGGACATCAAACCCAGATCTGCTGGGTGATAGGCTGTTGCTCTAACCACTGTATGAAGCAGAACCTGATGCCCCAGAGGCCGCATGGCAATTCTTAAATCAGTTCCCCTTGCCTTGTCTGACAGAGGAACAGCGGGAAATACTCAAACCCCCATTCGCCGCTTAGGAAGTTGTAGGAGCAATTAAAACCTTACATTCAGGCCATGCCCCAGGCCTGGACGATTATTGGGAATTCTATAAATTGATGGCTAACCAAGTTGAGGGGCCGCTAGCTGCTTATTATACTGACTTGGTGAAAAAAAAACGTATTCCCCTATGAGGCAAACTGTGCAATCATCACTGTCCTTCCCAAACCTGGAAGGGACCCCTTAGGACCCTGGCAATATCGACCAATTCCTTTATTGAACGTGGACATAAAACTACTGGTTAAAATAATAAGAGCGTTTGGCGCTGCTGATGCCCCATATAATCCATGAAGACCAAGTGGGGGTTCATACATGGTCGATACGTAATTAAAAATCTTCGGCGCATCCTCTCCTCATGTGTCTCTAGAGGCTAAGACCCCTGCTTTGTTGATCAGCTTTGATGCCGAGAAGGTGTTTGATCACGTCATCTGGAGGCTATGGGAATACAGGGCTTCTTTACAGATGTGGTACAATTCTTATATTCTGATCTGTGTGGACAGATACTTGTGAATGGCTCTTTAACGACGGATTTCCTTCTTCATCGAGGGACCTAGCAGGGTTGCCCTTTATTTCCTTTACTCTTTGTTTTGATGCTAGAGCCCTTATTGGAATGCATAGGAACGCACCCCGGCCTGGTCGGAGCTCAAATAGGAAAAGAGGAATTCCGTGTTTCAGCACTTGCAGATTATATTCTTTTATATATAGGCTCTCTACAGGAAACTCTACCTCTATTGAAAACCTTTGAGGAATTTGGGGCATTCTCTAGGCTTAAATTAAACCTTGAGAAATCTGAAGCCTTGCCCCTGCATCCGATGGTCTGCTTCGGGTGGCCTGGAACTTTTCCACTCAAATAGGCCTTTAAAGCCTTTAAATATCTGGGCATTCAGTTTCCCACAGATCCCATCAGACTCTATGATCTCAACATGAAGGTGCTACTATCGGATACACAGGCTCGACTCATACAATGGCAAGATCTTCCCCTGTCTCTGGGAGGGTGTATAGGCTCTATACAAGATGGTCCTGTTTCCCAGGTGGCTTTATATAATGCAAGTCCTTCCCATTTTGCTGGCTTGTAGGGATTTGTGCTCCTTCAAGCTTAAATTAATACTTTCTTATGGAGGGGGAAAAGCCTAGAATTTGCCTTTGCGTTCTACAACAACCCTGGGAGGGATGGGAGTGCCTGATTTACACTGCTATAATATTGCATGCCTACAGTGGAACATCCGAGATTGGCTTGGTTTGACAGCGGATTACATTCTCCTTCAGATAGAACAGGTGGCAGTGTCACCATGGGCGGTCAGATATATACTCTATGCTTCAACCACTGCTTTTCCAAGCCAATTTCGCTCCCATACAGTTTTTAAGATTATGCAACAAGTGTGGAGGCTGATTTGTCGACTGTGTTGGGGTAACCCCACGCCGCCACCACTTTTCCCCTTATATGGTAATGGTACTTTTAAAACAGGTATGGAAGGGAAAGCGTTTTACCAGTGGGAATCTTCGGGGATAATGGACATTGAACAAGAGGTTGATGCTGAGAGTGCTATCTTGTTTTGCGGAGCTTCAGTCCCACTATGAACTATCCCCTACTGAACAATTCCGATACTTTCAGGTGTGCAGCTTAGCAATGCATGACCTTCAGGGTAGGTTCTGCTTGAGAATGGAGGAACTTTTCTACTCAAGTGATACAACTCAAGCATGGATAACTATACTACATAAGGAATATCTGGAGATGGAAGCTGGACCCACTAAAATAATGATAGCCAAATCACGGACAAAAGATCTGGGTGTAGGTATATCAGGAGCGGATATGATTGCAGCTCTTAGCTAAATCCCTGAGTCTAGCAATAGCTTGGACTTTAGGGACATACAATATAGAATACTCAAGAAGAGCATTTTGTGTCACATAGAGCTTTTTGAGCGGGGTATAGTATGTCGGCAGACTGCCCTTGGTGTGCGACAGGGTTAAGGCCACATGTAGCGGAGCTGTCCCACTGCTTCTCTGTATTGGAAAGCTGACCATGGGTACCTGGCATCACTCATGCGATTAACTGTTGATGAATAGGCTGTGCTTTGCTGGTTTTACGCCAACTTATTTTATGCACTTGGCTGTCTACAATGGGTTTAACATTTGATGCATGGATAAAGGAATTGCATGCTCTTCTGCTACTGGAACACGTTGGGACACGGAGTGACGGACACGTCCAGGATACCTTTCTGGTGGAATGGGACTCATATGTCCAGACACTAGCTCTACGGGATCGGAGTTGTATTCTTAATGTTCTTTAACTAAGGGGCAAAGGAGGAAACTTGAGGCGGAGGGTGCCCCCTACGCAGACTCTGGAAGTGGGAAGGAGTGGGGTGGTGGGGGAAAGTGGGGAGAAATTTTCAAAAAACTGTTAATTGTTGTTATGCAGGCCTTGTTGCATCTGATCCCATTTGTGTTTTATTCTATATTGCCGTTGCCTGATTTCTGTAATGTCACTTTAATGAAAAAAGATTTTGAACTAAAAAACAGTCACTTATCAGAGAAGAACCTTTAGAGCATGCTCCAACAGAGGTTTAGAGAAAATTTAAAGAGCAGAAGGCAATAAAGAAGGGGCATTGGGGTCATCAGTGACATATGTCATGTCAGCCCAACTCATGGGGCTCTTCTCATATCTGGCTCTAGAGCTACTGGCCACCATTTTGGAGCAGACCATGCCAAAGCTGATCCACTTGCAAGGACAGCCATGAATTTAAAGAACAAAAACAAAAAAAACTACATACCATAAGTGAACACAGTAATCATTACTCTGTAAGGCTACAATTTTTGAAGCGATCTTTTTAAAAAATCAGCCCTATTTTATATTTCTAAAATAGTACCGCAGTGGGGTGAATGTTGTGCTTTTGATGTTGCTGTAGACCTGACTTTCCTCCAGTGATGATGATGCAGTTTCAAATAAGGAGTTGTATTTCTCCATTGACAGCGTTGTACTTCTTTATATGGAGCTGTAGACCTTCAGTGATGCCGTTGTGTTTCCATGTGTGTAGTTGTGTTCCTGTGGCGAGACAGTTTGCTCAGTTTCCACCATTAGTACTTTCATAGAGTACCCAAAATTTTCAAAGGTGTTTTTCATTGCTAGCACTTGCACATTTCCTGTTCTCCTCAGTGACCCTGCCCCCAGCCCATATAATCTGAGCGTGCGCAGCTTAAAACCGACAAAGATGGATACTGTAGTCAAAAACATAAGGTGATTTCCAGGAACAAGCAGGAATGTAATCTTCACATATGGGTATCGTCGGTACCGACGGAGCCTGCATGGGAACGCTCCCCAGCGTCCAATAGGAAAGCTTTTGGGAGCGTCCCACAGTGCCTGCGTGCTGCCTTCCTGCCTTTCCAACTCTCCCTCTTCAGTTTTTCGTTTTCCGCGGAGCCGACAGGACGCATACCTTGTTTCCACAGAAAAATGTATCCTTATTCTTCTGTTTTTGTGGTCGCGTCTGCCTTCATTCGACGCCTACTGGTATCGCCGGTTCTCTTTTCTTCTTTTTCAAAAAAAAAAAAAAAAAAAAAAAAGCTTTCTAAAAGATTTTTCTTTCAGGAGCCTTTCCCCTCTCGGGGCTAGGCGCCATTTTGGGCACTAGGCCCATTTTTTTTCAAACATGGAGAAACCAGTTAGTGGTTTCAAAAAATGTTCTAAATGTGGTGGTACCATATCCGTCACCGACACCCATGAATGGTGTCTTAAGTGTTTAGGTCCTGACCATTCTCCATTGGAGTGTCTCTCCTGCAGAAAGATGACCAAGAGGGGCCTGCAGAATAGAGCTGCAAAACCTGGTACCCTTTTTGCCGCAGATACGATGTCAGTTGCATCAACGTCTTCCAGGGCTTCATCTTCCTCCCATGGATCTCAGGTAACTAAACTTAAATCTTCTAAGACTGGCCGGTCCTCAAAGGGTAGATCTCCTTCCAAGTATCGAGATGCCACTGGCGTTGCCCTCAAGGAAAGTTCACCAGCAAAACAGCCCTGGCGGGAGGCCTCAGTCTCCAAAGCATTAACGGGGCTGCAGAATGTTCCAGAGGCTTCCACCTCTGCAGAACTACTGGTGCCATTTTCTGGGGTCGTAGCTGCTTCCACCAACACCCAGGCATCGGCAGGAGCGAGCGATGGATCATAGAATCCTCACTATCGAACACAGTCTAGCGGCCCTCTTAGCAGCTTCGGTACCGCTAAGACTGCTACAGACGGTTCCACAGGTATCGGTACCGACACCGGTACCGGTACTGAGTGCCTCGCAGGTATACTTCCCCCAAGCCGAGCCTTGAGTCTATCGCAGGTATCGACGGATCAGTATCGAGACACCCCGATACCAACTTCGAGTAATACCGGTACCGTGTATTGCAAGAACACACGGGGCAGAGATACTTCGAATCATCCGATTCCGATGACTGATGACTCTGCTGGTACTAGAGCTATCCTTCCGGAGGATCCATCTCCTTCTCAACACAGAATGTCTCCTCCAGAAGACATGTCCTTCCAGGATTTCATACGTGATTTAGCTCAGGGTCTTGCAATCACAGTGACTCCAGAGAAGGAACCCAGAGCAGAAGATTTAGAAATTCTTCAGTACCCTAAGGCTCCTAAAGAGGCAGCTACTCTGCCCATTCAGAGAATCTTGCATGATCTTATGCTAAGAATGTGGGAAACTCCTTTAACGGTGTCTCCACACTCTCGACGACTCAATACCATTTACCGAGTTCCAAGCTGTCTTGGCTTTCAAAAGACTCAGTTACCACACCATTCAGTGGTAGTGGAATTAGCGATGCATAGGATTAAGAGTGCTAAAACACATTCTTCCAGTCCTCCAGGCCGTGAATCGAGGATGCTCGATGCCTTTGGGCGTTGATGTTTCCAATCCTCCATGTTGGCAGCCAGGGTTAGCTCCTACATTCTCTATATGGGAATGTTCTTCAAAGAAGTTACAGGTGATTTGGAGCTCATGAGTCCTCTTCTCCCTGAGGAAAAAAGGGGGGAATTCCTTACTCTGGTCAAACATGCCCAGGATGTCTCTAAATTTGTAAACCATGCAACCTTTGATTGCTTTGAATGCATTAGCAGAACCTCTGCTATTTCCATTGGTGCACATCGTATTGCCTGGCTTCAGGCATCAGACTTAGAACAATGGGTGAAAGATGAACTGGGAAACTTTCTTTGCACAGGAGAAAATCTCTTTGGCAAGGATTGGCAAAACAAGGCCAATCAGATTGAATCTGAAAATACTACCTTGAACAGACTATCAAAGTCTACAGCCAACTCAGCAAAGAAAAAGTCAGTCAAGAAACCCTTTTTCAACAAGAAAAAGAAATTTTACCCATCTTACACCCATCAGGGACACTGCCCAGTTCATGTTCCCCAGAGGGGGCAACAACAGAACAGACAGCAGAGGAAGCCACAAGTTCCAAGAGCTCAACCGGCTCAACAGACTCAGCCTCCTCAGGGGCTTTGACTCCTTCCTAGAGAACTTAGTCTTTCTGCCCCTGAAAGGTCCAGAAGAACTCCTTACAATCCCGGGCAGGTTATGCCATTTTGCCAGAAGATGGCAACAAATAACATCAGAAAACTGGACACTGTCCATTGTACGAGAGGGGTACAGACTTCATTTTCACAGCATGCCCCTCCTACAATTATAAGACAGTTCAGTTCTCAGGTCCCTGCCACCAATCTCTTGGGTCAGGAGGTCGCATCACTTCTTGCTCAGGGAGCAATAGAAGAGGTACCCATACCCCAGTAGGGTACGGGGTTCTGCTCCCCCTATTTTCTCATCCAAAAGAAAACAGGGGGACACAGACCTATACTAGACCTCAGAGAATTAAACAAGTATCTGTTCCGGGAAAAATTCAAAATGATCTCCCTCGGAACACTTCTGCCATACCTTCAGAGTCAGGACTGGCTATGTTCTCTAGATCTGAAGGATGCATATACGCATATTCTCATCCATGCAGATCACAGGAAATTCCTTTGATTCCTTTTCTAGGGAAGACACTTCCAATACAGGGTTCTTCCCTTCGGTCTGGCTTCTGCCCCAAGAGTCTTCACAAAATGCATGGCAGTAATAGCAGCATTCCTGAGAACTCTAGGAATATTCATCTTCTACTTAGACAACTGGCTCATTCGAACATCAACAGTTCCAGAAGTCAGCTTCGCTCTTTCTCGCACATGTGAATCCTTCGATACTTGGGACTGGTCATAAACCTCCCAAAATCTCATCTCACCCCTTCTCAGTCTCTAGAATTCATAGGGTCTAGTCTAGACACAAGGCAGTCAAGGGCTTTCCTGCCACAGCCACGCTGTCTTCGTGTAGTATAGCTGGCCTCCCAAGCAGCCATGAAGGTCTTCCTGACTGCTCAGGAGATGCTTCAGCTTCTGGGGAATATGGCATCCATGGTCCATGTGGTTCCCTATGCTCGCCTTCATATGCAAGCAGCCCACTGGACCCTATCCTCTCAGTGGACAAAGGCCTCAGGGTCGGCTAACGGACAAAATCAGAAACTCCACACGTCTCATTTTGTCCCTGCAATGGTGGCAGTCACTGGAAAACCTACTCGTGGGCTCTCCTTTCGAGCAACCTCTATGCCAAACCACCCTAACAGATGCGTCCAAGTTGGGTTTGGGGGCTCACTTGCACGATCTATCAACTCGGGGTCTCTGGACCCCACAGGAGGCTTGTCTTCACATAAACCTCCTAGAGCTCAGAGCCATTTTCCATGCTGTCCGAGTTTTTCAGGCCCATCTCAGCTACAAGACAGTTCTGGTCCAGACCGACAATCAAGTAGCCATGTTCTATGTGAACAAGCAGGGCGGAACAGGCTCTCTGTTATGCAACAAAGCTTTGCGATTATGGGCCCTCGCCAGAGAGCTTCAAATCCACCTTCTAGTGGTATATCTTCCGGGCATTCAAAATCTTTGGGCAGACATACTCAGTCGAATACTGCTGCCACACGACTGGTCTCTGTACTCAGACCAGCTTGCTCGAGTGTTTCAAATCTGGGGAACGCCAGATATAGACCTCTTTGCAAGTCCACAGAATGCCAAACTTCCCTTATTCTGTTCCTGAATTCCGGCTCAAAACTGTCAGGCAAGGGATGCTTTCCTCCTCCATTGGGGTCGGGACTTCCTCTATGCCTTTCCACCCATTCCCTTCATTCCCAAAACTTTGTTCAAGCTTCAGAGAGACAGAGGTCATATGATTCTCATAGCTCCATGTTGGCCACGGCAGACGTGGTATCCTCTGCTTCTGTGTCTCTCTGAAGCCACACCTCTGGAGTTGGCATGTGCTCCAGATCTTCTTTCCCAGGAAAACGGGACGCTATTGCACCTGAATCCACAGTCCTGAAAGCCTAGGATTCCCGGATATCAACCTATCTCAGCAAGTAAAGGATATCATTGTGGCTTCCAGGAAGCCTTCCACAAGGCGATCCTATGCCTTTAAGTGGAAGAGATTCTCTGTATGGTGTTCTCAAAGGGGACTTAACCCCCATACAGTGCCTGTCGAATCGCTTCTGGAGTATCTACTCCATCTATCAGATTCTGGTCTTAAGACCATTTCAGTAAGTCCATCTTAGTGCCATTGCTGCTTTTCGCGAACCTCTAGAAGCTAGATGGACAACCTATTTCCTCTCATCCACTCGTAGCGAGATTTATGAGAGGTTTACTTTTAACAAACCTCCCATCAAGCCACCGCTGGTGGCATGGGATCTGAATCTTGTTCTCAGGCAGCTCATGAAACCGCCCTTTGAGCCTTTAGCCACTACAGTTCTAAAGTTTCTTTCTTGGAAGGTCATCTTCCTAGTTGCCCTCACTTCTGCAAGACGCATCAGTGAGTTACAGGCTTTAGTGGCGGACCCTCCTTATACAAGATTTCACCATGATAAGGTAGTTCTTAGGACTCATCCTCACTTTATGCCAAAGGTGGTTTCGCCTTTTCATTTAAATCAAGCAGTTTACCTTCCTGTATTCTTCTCTAGGCCTCATGCCTCTAATGCAGAAAGGAATCTTCATACCTTAGATTGTAAAAGAGCTTTAGCTTTTTACCTTCAAAGAACTAAGCAACATAGAAAATCTTCTTAGCTTTTTTGTTGCTTTTGATTCTAGTCATTTGGGACTTCCAGTTTCCAAAAGAACTCTCTCTAGGTGGATTGCAAATTGCATATCCTTTGCATATGAGAGTAAGGGACTTTCTCTCGAAGGCCATGTCACAGCTCACAATGTGAGAGCAATGGCAGCCTCAATGGCTAATCTTCGTTCTGTGTCCATTGATGACATTTGTAGAGCGGCCACTTGGGCTTCGGTACACACCTTTACAGCCCAATATTGCTTAGACAAGGACTCCCGTCAGGATGCCTCGTTTGGCCAGGCTGTGCTCCAGCATCTCTTTCAGACTTAGTACAACTCCTACCCGCCGTCCCAGGTTTCGATGCCAGAGATCCATGGGAGGAAGCATGACCCATTTCACCTGGGGTTCGCAGCTTGCTGGGGTCATCCCCCTGGCATCTCTCAACTGGGGAGTCCCCATATGTGAAGACTACATTCCTGCTTGTTCCTGGAGATAGCATAGTTACTCACCTGTAACAGGTGATCTCCGGGAACAGCAGGAATAAGTCTTCACAACCCACCCACCTCCCCTAGGAGTTGTCTCCTATCTATCTCTCTCTCTCTTTGTCTATTCTCTCCTTTGGTCTCAGCTATAAACTCAACTGAAGAGGGAGAGTTGGAAAGGCAGGAAGGCAGCACGCAGGCGCTATGGGATACTCCCAAAAGCTTTCCTATTGGACTCTGGGGAGTGTTCCTGCGCAGGCTCCGTCAGTACCGACAATACCCATATGTGAAGAGTTTTTCCTGCTGTTCCCAGCGATCACCTGTTACAGGTGAGTAATTACGCTTTCTTGCACTTTCCATGAACCACGCCTTATAAAACATATGAACAGGATTGCTATTTAAAACAGGTCCTGGAAAGAAGTAGCGATTACAAAGTTTACTGAAAGTAACATTAATAAAATGTTAAAAGCACCACAATCGTCCAACTGCATTTGAAATAATTGTATTTATTTATTTAAAGCCTTTCTATAGTGCATAAGAGTATTGCATAGAAACGGAACAGAAAGCATGCTTGGATTGAGGGAATAGCATTTAGTAATAGCACGGTAGTGTTTTTCACAATGTGTTGTGAGCTCACGGGTCATGATATTCTTCCCTCTGTTTTGTACTCCCACAAACAATTTAGAGTGTTCTGCAGTGACCTGCATGGGTCATGTCACAGTCAGGTTGCACTATTGCCTCTCATCTTCTGACAATTAACATGGAACTCTGTTTCCCTTTGAAGAATTTGGCACAGACCCACATGTTAAACGAACTGATGCATGAGATGAAGGAAAAAGGGACAAAGCTGAAGATATGTCACACTGTGGACACGCACCTGGTGAGTGTGGGACATGTGGCCCAGTGCATTATTTTATTTATTTAACAGGGTTTTTTTTTATATATCGCTTTATCATTTCAGTCAAAGCGGTTTACATTGTAACTTAAACTTGGTAATGTACATTAAACAGGGACATTATTAACTTGGATTTTTCTGAGGCAATAGAGGGTTAAGTGACTTGCCCAAGGCCACAAGGTGCTAGTGTGAATCAAACCCTGATCGCTTGGTTCCCAAGCCAGTGCTCTAACCATTAGGCTACTCCTCCACTCCATTATATGCTGCTAGAAGGCTCTGATATTGGTCTATTGAGATTTTGAAATTCACTGTCTCTTGGTCTGGGTATGATGTGTGTATGACTACCCCAGAGAGTGTAACTCCTTGAAGGAGAATAACCATGGAAAACCAGCACTGCAGGGGAGTAACATGCTGCCTGATGTATGAGGAAGTGACTTAGTGGTTCGAGTAATCGCCTGAGAACCAGGGAAGCCCAGATTCAAATCCTGTTTCCATCACTGACACACTGTGACCTTGGGCAAGTCTTTCTTTCCCATTGCCTCGGGTACCCTCCCAGGGCTCATTGCACTAAGCCGTGCATTAGAACACTGCATTAAGATTCAGCGTAGTGTTCTGAGGCGCTCGCAAAAACAACGTTTACTCTTAATGCGGTAAATTATTGACAAATTACTGCAGTGTTAAAGTATGGCTGACAGAAATAAGTTTCTTCTGCTGGAATTCTGCAAACATAATTCCAACTTCTGCGTCAAAAGAAATCTCCAGGAACAAGCAGGAATGAGTCCTCACATATGGGTACGTCGGTACCGACGGAGCCTGCGCGGGAATGCTCCCCAGCTTCCCAGGATGAAAGCTTTTGGGGCATCCCACAGCGCATGCGCGCTGCCTTCCCGCCTTTCCTAGCCAACTCTCCTCAGTTCTTCTTTTCCGCGGAGCCAGCAGGTCGTGTTCCTGTCACCGCTAAAGAAGTTCTTTATTTTAATTTATTTCTTTGGTCGCGTGTCTGCTTTCCCCGACGCCGGACCGGTACCGCCAGTCTTTTCTTTTCTTTTCTTTAAAAAAAAAAACAAAAAAACTATCTTTTTTCCTCACTTGGTGTATTTTCTTCTTAGGCCTTCAGGCCCACAAGAAATTTTTCCCTTATGGAAAAAACAGCCTCCGGGTTCAAAAAATGCACTAAGTGTAGCGGTACAATTTCTGTCACAGACACCCATGAATGGTGTCTGAAATGTTTGGGGCCTGAACACTCCATCCCGGATTGCCAGTCCTGTTCTCTAATGTCTAAACGAGGGTTACAGAACCGGGCAGCCAAGCTCCATGTGCTGTTTCCCACGGATGCACCGGCGGTGTCATCGACATCTTCCAGGTCTTCCTCTCCTGATGGGTCTCAGGTAACCAAACATACTTTTAGCAGGTCCTCGAAGGGCAAATCTCCCTCTAAGCATCGAGATGCCTCTGGGCTTGCCCTTGAGGATCCTGCCCCAGCCAAACAACCCCGGCGGGAAGCTCCGGCTTCCAAAGCTCCTCCTATGGGGTTACAGATTGACATCGATGGCACGGCCTCGATCGATCACCTGTTAGACTGCTCTGGGGTACCGGCACAATCTCCCGGTACCGACATCCAGGCAGTCGTGACGTCCATGGATCACACTGTGCAATCCATGCAGCAGGCTATACTGGCTTTCATCAAGGCTGCGACGCCGTCGGTACCACAACAAGCTCTGTTGGCGGTACCGGTACCAACTTCGATACCGGTACCGGCTGCATCGACATCGGCCAGGATACCGATTCCGGCTCCCTGTCCTGGGCTCTTTCTCGGTACCGACCCGGTACCGGGGACACCTGATGTCGGTACCGATCGATACGCCTATCGATCTTTGGAATCGAGCAGACGATACTTCGATTCTTCTGATGATTCTGATTCATCGGATGAGTCCCCTGAAGTATCTGTCACCCTTCCTGAGGAGCCTTCTTCTCCAAAAAGGAGAATGTCTCCTCCAGAGGATTTGTCCTTTCAAGACTTCATAATAGAAGTAGCTAAAGGACTCTCTATTTCAGTAACCTCTGAAAAAGAACCTAGAGCAAAAAAATTAGATATTTTGGGATACTCTAAGGTTCCCAGAGAGGCAGTCACCTTGCCAATTCATGAAATTCTTCAAGAACATTTGATTGAATTGTGGGAGACTCCTCTCACCCTTTCTCCTCATTCTCGTAGATTGGACACTATGTACCGTGTCCCTCCTTCTCCTGGATTTCAAAAAACTCAGCTTCCTCACCACTCCATTGTGGTGCAGTCAGCTATGAAGAGGATAAAGAGTACCAAAAGACACTCTTCTGCTCCTCCAGGAAGAGAATGCAGGACCTTGGATGCTTTTGGTAGGAAAATCTTCCAAGCCAGCATGCTTATTGCCAGAATCAATTCATACAGCCTTTATATGGGTATGTTTCTGAAGGAGGTTGCAGAAAAGCTGCACAACTTTCTCCCTTTTATTCCAGAGGATAAAAGGGATGAGTTCCTTCTTTGGCTTAAGCATACTCAGGCATTGCTATAGCTGCTCGTAGAATTGCTTGGCTCCAGGCTTCTGATCTAGAACCCTGGGTTCAAGATGGTTTAGGAAATCTGCCCTGTACAGGTGAAAATCTATTTGGCAAAGAGTGGCAAATTAAAGCCACTCAAATGGATGCAGAAAATGCTGCTCTGGATAGACTTTCTAAGTCTACCTCCACTCCGGCCAAGAAAAAATCTTTTAAAAAGTCTTTTTACAAGAAGGGCAGATTTCCTTCCACTTCTGGTCAACAGTCTTCTACAGGTCGCTTTGCTGCTAAGCGTCAGCAACCTAAACAGGCCAGGCCTAAACCTGCAGGGGTTGCTGCAACCCAGCAGTCCCAAGCCCCTCAGGATTTTTGACTTGATACTAGAGAACTTAACCTTTCTGGCTCTACAACAACCAGAGCCTCTCACCATTCCAGGAAGGTTAGCTCATTTTGCTCCCAGATGGGAGCAAATCACATCAGAGCAGTGGACCCTCTCTATCATAAGAGAGGGCTACAAACTTCATTTCTCAGACCTTCCTCCCTACACCAGGATGAGACACTTCAATTCTCCCACATCCCTTGACCTTCTGGATCAGGAGGTGACTACCCTTCTGGCCCAGAGGGCCATAGAAGCAGTTCCACTTCTTCAACAAGGGTCAGGGTTTTACTCCCCCTATTTTCTCATCCCAAAGAAAACAGGGGGATTCAGACCCATTCTAGATCTCAGAGAATTGAACAAGTTCCTATGCAAGGAGAAGTTCAAGATGCTTTCTTTAGGCACTCTCCTTCCATACCTACAGAGTCAGGATTGGCTTTGTTCTCTAGATCTCAAGGATGCGTACACTCATATACTCATCCATCCATCCCACAGAAAATTCCTACGTTTTCTGTTCCAGGGAAAACATTACCAATACAGAGTGCTTCCTTTCGGTATAGCCTCTGCTCCAAGAGTGTTCACCAAATGCATGGCAATAGTTGCTGCATTTCTACGCACTCTGGGAATATTTGTCTTCCCATACCTGGACGACTGGCTCATCCGAGCTCCATCTCAGTCAGAAGCCCAAATTTCCCTGGACCGCACCAGGCGCATTCTGCAGTATCTGGGACTTGTGGTAAACCTCCCAAAGTCTCAGCTCACCCCTACTCAGTCCCTAGAATTCATAGGGGCCTGGTTGGACACCACTACTGCAAGAGCCTATCTTCCCCAGGCTCGTTGCCAACGTCTAGTGCAGTTAGCCTCCCAGTTTCAGTCAAAGAGCCACTTAACTGCCCGGGAGATGCTACAACTACTAGGCCACATGGCTTCCACAGTGCATGTGGTGCCCTATGCTCGCCTACACATGAGAGCAGCTCAATGAACTTTGTCCACACAGTGGACTCAAGCATCAGGAGCTCTCTCAGACCAAATAGCAACCTCCAAACGTCTCTTTTGGTCTCTCCAATGGTGGATGTCAACTCAAAATCTGTTGCTGGGGTCCCCCTTCCAACCTGTGTTACCCCAAGCAACTCTCACAACAGATGCCTCCCAAACAGGTTGGGGAGCTCATCTACAAGACCTCTCCACCCAAGGCACTTGGTCCCCACAGGAGACCTCTCTTCATATCAACCACTTGGAACTGCGAGCAGTGTTCCTAGCTCTCAAGGTCTTTCATTTATTTATTTTATTTATTTATTTATCTATTTCTTCTATACCGCCCCTTCCAGAGATCAGGGGCGGTTTACATGGAACAATTGTATACATTCGTATAACATTACATAGAACAAGAACTTTTTAACTTTTTACATATAACTTTTTAACTTTTTACATAAAACAGAACAGTAAGTTGTTAAAACTATTTACAGGGTGTATGCTTTTGTATACTACTGGATTTACAGGGGAATGTCAGCAAGCTGACATTGCTATTTATTTTATTTATTTATTTATTTATTTATTTATTTACATTCTCTTATATACCGCGCTATTCTGCGGTATTTATAGTTGTTATTTACAAAAAGGTTAGGATATATGATTTACAAAAGGTTAGGATACATGATTTATGGTGGATAAAATTCACTATTCAAGTGTGTGTGTGTGAGTGTGTGTGTATGTGTGTGTGGGTGTGTGTGTGTGAGTGTGTGTGTGTGGTGGAATTTATTTCCATTTTTTCGTGGGTTGTTTGGGGTGTCTTTGGGGGCTGTTTGAAGAAGGGGTTGTGTGTGTTAATTGTGTGTCTGCAGGTTTTTTTGTTTGTGTGTCTGTGGACGCTGTGTGGCTGGACTTGGAGGGTAGGGGATTCCGAAATGCTCAGAGAATAGGTATGTCTTGAGTTCTTTCCTGAATTGGGAGAGGTCCTTTATGATTCGGATGTCTATTGGGAGGTCATTCCAGAGTGTGGGAGCGGTGAATGTGAAGGCTCTGGCACTGGTGGATTTTTTAGTCTTCGTGAATGTTTTTGGCAGCTCTAGTGAGAGGGTTGCATTTAGTCTGCGGGCTCTTGAATCATTTGGGGCGTGGAGGAGTGTGGATAGATGGGAGGGGGCAATATCGTTTAGTAGTTTGAAGGTTGTTAGTAGTATTTTGTATTTGATTCGGTTATTTATGGGGAGCCAGTGTAGTTCTAGCAGTATAGGGGTTATATGGTCTGCTAGGTGGGCTTTAGTGATTACTTTTGCACAAATGTTTTGTGCTCTTTGTAATAGGTAGATATTCTTTTGTGGGAGGCCGGTTAGGAGACTATTACAATAGTCAAAGTGAGGGGTTATGAGTGCACTTACGACTGATCTAAAGTCTTGCGTGTCAAGAAGGAGCCTTAAGTGTTGAATAGTTTTAAGTTTGTAGAATATAGTTTTTACCGTCTGCTTTATGTGTGGTAGCATGGTGAGTGTGTGATCGATTATAACGCCTAGGTATTTTACCTCTGTTTTAACAGGTATCATTGTATTATTGATGGAGATAGTTGTTGGGTAGGTATCTTCAGCCATAGGTGCTCTTGATACAAACATTGCCTCAGTTTTTTTGAGATTGATGCTGAGGAAGTTGGTTTCCATCCAGGATGAGGTTTCCGCCATGCATTCGGATAGAGTGTTATAATTAGGGTTTTTCGTGGTTATGGGGAGGGCGAGCATGATGTCGTCGGCGTAGATGTCGTCGGCGTCCCTTCATACCCTCCTCAGCTACAAGACCGTCCTCATTCATACGGACAACCAAGTAGCCATGTTTTACATAAACAAGCAAGGAGGAACTGGCTCTCTGTCGCTTTGCAACGGAGCTCTAAGATTATGGGCCTTCGCCAGAGAGCATCAAATCCATCTCCTGGCAGTATACCTCCCAGGAATCCAAAACTCTTGGGCAGACAGACTCAGTCGAGTTCTGCTTCCACACGAATGGTCCCTGAACATGGATCCAGGTACTCAGAATCTTCCAGGAATGGGGGACCCCGGACATAGACCTCTTTGCAAGTCCGTGGAATGCCAAACTTCCCCGGTTCTGTTCCAGAATTCCGTGTCAGGGAGCTCTGGCCAAGGATGCCTTCCTCCTTCATTGGGGTCAGCGCTTCCTGTATGCCTTTCCACCCATTCCTTTGATTCCCAAGACTCTGTTCAAACTTCAGAGGGATCAAGGATCTATGATCCTCATAGCTCCACGTTGGCCACGCCAAGTGTGATACCCTCTACTTCTGCATCTCTCCCAAGCACCCTCCCTGGACTTGGGAGCTGCTCCAGACCTTCTGTCTCAGGAGGAGGGGACTTTGTGGCACCCAAACCCCAAGTCCCTTCACCTCAGAGCTTGGTTACTGAAGGCCTAGACCTTCAAGACTTCAATCTTTTGCAGCAAGTGAAGGATATCCTCCATGCTTCCAGGAAACCTTCCACTAGGCGTTCCTATGCTTTTAAGTGGAAAAGATTTTCCATTTGGTGTGCTCAAAAGGGTCTTGACCCTCTGGCACTTCCTGTGAATTCTCTATTGGAATATCTCCTGCATCTTTCAAATGCAGGCCTTAAGACAAATTCAGTAAGGGTCCATTTAAGTGCTATTGCAGCATCCCTTAAGCCTATCAATGGACAACCTGTTTCCTCCCATCCTCTTATTGCAAGATTCATGAGAGGCCTAACTTTAACTAAACCTCCCATTCGACCTCCTCCGGTGGCATGGGACTTGAACTTGGTTCTTGGTCAGCTTATTAAGCCACCTTTTGAACCCTTAGCCACTACCTCCTTGAAATTTCTTTCCTGGAAGGTTATTTTCCTTATTGCAATCACTTCTGCTCGACGCATCAGTGAACTGCAGGCCTTAGTGGCTAATCCACCTTATACAAGGTTCCATCATGATAAGGTAGTCCTTAGGACAAATCCTCACTTTATGCCTAAAGTGGTCTCACCTTTTCATCTTAATCAAGAGGTATATTTACCTGTCTTTTTTCCAGCTCCTCATGCATCCAGTGCTGAGAGGAACCTTCATACTCTAGATTGTAAAAGAGCTCTTGCTTTTTACTTACACAGGACACAGCAACATAGAAAGTCTTCCCAGCTTTTTGTTGCTTTTGATCCTTCTCATTTAGGACTTCCAGTCTCTAAGAGAACACTGTCCAATTGGATTGCTCAGTGTATTTCTTTTGTTTACCAGAGTAAGAACCTTTCTCTGGAGGGCCATGTAACAGCTCACAATGTGAGAGCCATGGCCACCTCTATGGCTCATCTTCATTCTGTGCCCATCGATCAGATCTGTCGAGCAGCCACCTGGGCCTCGGTTCATACCTTTACAGCCCATTACTGTTTGGACAAGGACTCCCGCCGGGATGCCTTGTTTGGTCAGGCTGTCCTCAGACACCTGTTCCATTCTTGAGCAACTCCTGCCCTCCTTCCCTGAATGGATGCCTGAGATCCATACGAAGATAAGGAACCCTCCAGGGTCTCATACCCTTGGGGATCTCCCAGGCATCTCAGCTAGGGAGTCCCCATATGTGAGGACTCATTCCTGCTTGTTCCTGGAGATAGCACAGTTACTTACCTGTAACAGGTGATCTCTGGGAACAGCAGGAATTAGTCCTCACAACCCTCCCACCTCCCCTAGGAGTTGTATCTCTCTCTCTGTCTTTCCTTTCCTCTCTCTCTATTGTCTCAGCTTTAAACTTGAACTGAGGAGAGTTGGCTAGGAAAGGCGGGAAGGCAGCGCGCATGCGCTGTGGGATGCCCCAAAAGCTTTCATCCTGGGAAGCTGGGGAGCATTCCCGCGCAGGCTCCGTCGGTTCCGACGTACCCATATGTGAGGACTAATTCCTGTTGTTCCCAGAGATCACCTGTTACAGGTAAGTAACTGTGCTTTATGCAAAATTATACATACTTTGTCAAAATAACAAAATATTTTTGAGTGGTGCTTAATTTAAAATACAATACAGAAAGAAAATCTTACAAAAGTGTGCGAACCTTTGAATTATGTGCAGAATTTCAGCAGGAGTAAATGGTGCACACTGCAGTGATCGGAGCCGTACCAAGCCAGAATTGCACCCTGTCCGACTTCCACAATGGGCGTGTGCCCCTACCCCCCTCCATCCAGCCACTTTCTGCTCTTACCTTGCTGCCGCCGCCCTCTGTTTTCTCCACAGTGGCGCCGTTAGCAGGGCAAGAGCAGAAAGTGGACGGACAAAGGTGGAGGAGAGGGCGTGTGTCCGATGTGCTAATCGCCGGCACTTTAAGCAGATCTGTCCCTCCCTGCTCTGATGTCATGTCAGAGGAGGGAGCAACCAGACCTGCTGAAAGTGCAGCGAAAAGGCTTAAGGGGCACATTTTGGCTGCCTGCTGTTGCCCTGCCGCCGCTGAGAAAAGAAAAAGCCTTTGCACCCTGTGCGGCCGCACCGCTCGCACACGGCTAGGTACGGTCCTAGCTGTGATGATCGGTAGAGGTTTGCTGCATCGGCGAGTAAAATGCCTCCCTTCCTTTGAGCAGGGAGTGGCTCATGCACTCAGTAATGGGGGCATTAAAAAACATAGGCTAGTCAGACTCCTGACCCCACCTGTAGAAATTCCTTGACACCTCCCCCTCTAGTGCAGCTGTATCCCCCCTCCCCGATCAATAATATTTATCTGGTCTGGGGAAGCATCCAGGGTTGTCTTCTGTCCCGCCACACGCAGCTCATCAAACCCCTATCAACCAGCTGAAGGAAATAAGATGGTGGAGGTCACATGAAACAATCACCAGCTGAAAAACACACAAATCAGTTTCACCCAATCAATGACCAAGTTCAGTCTATCGGGCTCAACAGTATGTATAACAACCTCCTGGCTGGCCTATAGTATCAACTCGTGGCTCTGTATTCTAGCTATTACCTCAGTTGATTTTTTCCTTCATCCTGTGGTAAAGAATATTTCCTCATATATATATATAAGATACAGCACACTTTTTATGTCTATTGCATGAATGCACTGAAGTTGAAAAGATCTTTCCTGGTATCTGTGGACATTGCTGCACTATACCCTAGTATTCCTCAAGTTCAGGCTTTGGAGATCATATTTGGAAGTATTAGGCTCACTGGAGTCTCTGATCGTAAGATCCCGTTGGACATTTTTAGGGAACTTGCAGAGTTGGTACTTTTTACCATCAATACCATGGAGTGACTATGGGTACCACTCTGTCTCCTTCAGTAGTTTCGTTGTATATTGCTTAATTTGGCAAAATGAAAAGAGCCAAATACATGACATTCCTCAAAGTAGCTATGTGGAAGCATTATTTGGTCAATGTTTTCGTCCTTTGGACGGACTCACATGAAGATCTGATGGAATTTGGAGACTGGCAAAACACTCTGGACAACAACTTGCAATTTACTATGCATTATAATGTTAATCACAATGAGTTTCTGGATGTGCAAATCTGTAAGTGCGATTCCGAGCTTTGAGACTCAGATTTTTTGGAAGAGTGTAGATCGGAATAACTATCTTCAGTTTGACAGTTATCATCCCTATGCTATATGCTACAGTTAGTCCATTTTTGTGGGCTTGCCACATTTGCCCTACTGACTCAATGCTTGAAAATGAATCTGCTCTTTTGTGTTGATTTTTGGATAAGAGTTACCCTCCTCAGGTTATTATCCAGGCATATCATTGTTCAATCTGTGAAGAAACATTAGCGAATTCTGGGATTACATCGTATTTTAGCTGAATTCCCCCAGATTGCTTATAAACAGGGGAGAGAAATCGGTGAATTGTTTAGATTCTCTATTTCTGATGATGATGATACATCTGATAATGGACATTTTGTGTGTAATCACTGCTGCTGGTGTCAGTATACTCTTTGCGGACCCTCTTGGACATATGCTGATGGGTCTACTTGAGTCACTGCTCTATTACTTGTGACTCTGTGTGGGTGGTGTACATTTACTGTAGGCCCATGTTCTCTTGTTGACATGAGCAGGACTAAACAAAAGAATCGCCTACATCTAACTGAGCACCAGAGTCGGATTGCTAATAAAGTTGATTCTGCTGCTTTGGTAAACCAGAGGATCTCTAAAGGAAAAAAAAGAAGACTTCTGTAATTGATATGGAAAGGCAGACTTAGATACGCCTTGTGGTCTTTCTCTGCCATCATGTTTCAATGCTTTTATGGCTAAAGAGAGAGCATACTATTACTGATATCAAATGGTGAGTGATTGATCAGAAATCCTGACATGGGAGCATGGTGATTATGAGAAATTGCTCACTTATAAGGAGCATTCATGGATTTATCGTTTGCATACTGTTGGGCCCGATGGACTGACTTTGGCCATTGACTGGATGACATTGATTTGAGTGTGTTTTGAGCTGGTGATTGCCTCATCTTTTAGCCATCTGTGTTTGAAGTCATGTAACCTCCGCTATCTTATTTCCTTTAGTTGGTTGATGGGGGCTTGGTGAGCTGTGTGTGACAGTATTGTCCTCATGAAAGCTTGGCTGCTCTGTTTTGAGGATGGACCATCGATTTAAAGTTATGGACTGATTAATCTTGTCGCTGATCCTTAATGCAGATAATTTGAAACAAAATATTGTGTCAGATGGATATATGAGACTGTATAATTATTTAAGTGGTTATCTTTTTAAAGAAATTATTAGATGATTTTTGAAATATAAAATATGGACTTCAAAATGTATTATTGTATTTCTATGGTAGATCCATGGAATAGTCTCCCAGTGGAGGTGGTAGAGATGAGGACGGTGTCTGAATTCAAAAAGGCATGGGACAAACACAGAGGATCTCTAAAGGGAAAAAGGGGACTGTTGTAGTGTTTGATATGGAAGGGCAGACTAGATAGGCCATGTGGTCTTTTTCTGCTGTCATTTTCCTGTGTTTCTATATCTATATCTTACATAACCGTTGGCTTATGAGCTTTTTTGGGCTGATGATAACGTGAGCAAACCTGGCTCAGTTGCCTTAAGCTTTGTTAGGCTTCTTTGTGTTGGAAGCCATTTGAACTCTTCTAGGCTCTCTATGCTGGAAGATGTTTGGTTCCTTTATTGTCCAATAAAAATGTATTTATATTTTCTTTTTGTCTTTATTTGGGGTTTTAGTTTCTGAATGCATGTTGATGTGATACCCCTGCTTTTGAGACATTAATGTAGGCTAATGGTTAGAGCACTGGCTTGGTAAGCAAGAGACCAGGGTTCAATTCCCACCAGCACTCCTTGTGACTTTGGGCAAGTCACTTAACCTTCCATTTTCTCCTTGGGAGAAAAACCTGGCAATCTGCTTCTGGCCAAGAAAACCCCCAGGAGCCACTGGGCTGCCAGGAGACTGCATTCACTCTAAGGCACGCATTGCATTCTTCGCATTTGGGGAGCAGACTGCCTCTAGTGGTGTGTCCCAATGCATTGCTAGGGGTCAGGCACAGCCATTTTGGAAGATGGCGCCAGAGGCAGCAGGGGAGGTAATGGAGAGTCCAGGAAACCACTAGGGTTACCAGGGAGATCCTCTGCTCCCAAGCTGCTTCTTTACTGCACCCCTGAGCTAGAGTAAAGATTCAGCACTGCCAGTGAAGTGAAAAACCATACCCAAATTTAGCATGTTTTATTCACTTTAGGAGCAATTAAAAATTTGTCCTTTTACATGCCCACTGTGCTGTCCTTTAGTGCAGTGATTTTACATCTGATTTTTTCCCCATGTAAAACCCTTACTGTATCAGGAGAAAGATTAGCATGGGAGAATCAAAAGTAAATGCCATGTTAAATAGCATAACTTTTAAATCAGACCCTTTGGGTGAGGGTGCCTGAATACTTATCACCCTAGACATTGCTACATATGTCCAGTAGAATTATAAAAAATATTATTGCCTAATTTTAATTAGTGGTGGTCTTGCTTTATGTTTCGAAAATTTGACCAGCCGTGTCTTAGCTGTACTGTGCAGGCTGATACTTCTGTGCTCTTGATGACACTGAAATGTCTTCCTTGAAATGTATTTGCTGTTTGACTGTAGAAAAATTGGTCTGGCTTTAAATTATGCTACTCAGAGGGCATTTATCTTATTTACTGACACTGTTTCATTCCTTTCTGAAGGACCCTTTAGTGGTGAACCTCTCGAGCCCTGGGCCGCTGACGTCAGCCATGTTCTTGTTCTTCCACAGTATGAAAGAAGCCGGGAAAGGCCCACTGTCGCCTAAGGTGCTCTTCAGTCAACTCTGCCAGAAGTAAGAGTCCTTTTATTAAAAATGCATGATGAACTGTCATGCTGCAAGGTGTAAATGAATAATAGGTGAGGGTTGCTTAAGTGTCTCTTGCTTAAAAAAAAGGGGGGGGGTTGAATATGTAAGCATAAGTAGCCCACTGAAAGAAAGGAATCTTTTTATTTTTTTGCCTGCAAATTTCCCTTTTCTTCTTCTTAGTCCAGCTCATTCAGATGCTGGGGTTCTGGCATCACAAGCCTTCATTCACAACTGCCTTTGACTTGCCCCTGTATTTTAGTGGCCCGTCTCACACTGCTCCTAATCTGATCCTTGCAGCAGTGGTGCTGAGGCCAGGAGCCATGCAGCAGGGTTCCTTCTAAAACATTTTATCATGGACCCTAAATCCAGCCATCAGGTATCACCCTTAGGGATCATGATTACCTCCTTTTTTCCAGGAACAAACAGGAAATCAGCCCTCACATATGTGTGATCTCGGCACCAACAGAGCCTGTGCAGTGAACACACCCCAACATTCACAGAAAGCCTTTGGGAGTTAAACCACACATGCACGGTCACCTTCGTGCCTAAGGGTGTCATCTTACCTCAGTCTTCTTTTTTACGAGGAGCCTATCGGATGTTGTGTCTGCACCCCAGAAAAAGTTGCCGTTTTTGCCATTGGTTTTCTTTTCCCTTTTCATCTGGTCGCATACCGCCACCTTCTCAGTTCCTGAAACCGCTGCTGCCTCGGCGTCATGTCTTTTCAGGGACCTTTTTTTTATTCTTGTTCTCTGGTGCAGAGTTTTTCTCGTGTCCTCCCTAACCAGAAACTTGGAGTTTGATCTTGTGGGTTTTATAAATTTAAGCAGTTTGACTGTTGTGGGCACACCTTGTCCCGCATTGATCCCTATGACTGCTGCCTGCGGTGCCTCTGAGCCAATCACGACGCCTCTGCCTGCTCGCTCAGTCTTCAGATGATGAGCAAGGGTCATAGAAATCGTGAAAGGTAGCGGGAGACACTGTTTGGCCACAAGACCTCCTCTTCGGCCCTGGCTTGGAGCATGGAATCAATGCCCTCAGGGGCCACTATGGAGACCTTGGCTTCGCCTGTCAACCATGCCCACTCAGTGCCTCAAGGTTGTGAGGCATCGTACCGCAGGTTGTCCTCAGAGAGCCATCCCTGGTAGGACTGCATTTTGCACATGGTGGCGCCAAAGGCTGATGCCGGAATCGGAGGTAAGACCCTCAGTCACCAGCATTGGAGTCCTCTGTGCGATGCTGGGAGTGATGGCCGGAAGTGGCCATCGAAGCTGCCCTGGTGAGAGGAGACTCGGACTTATGAGGCCATCGTCATCGAGGAGACCCCCTTGACGGAGCCGGCATCAGGATCGATACCCTCTGTACCCATGCCGGTGGCTGTGGAACCTTCGGGCCTTGAGGTCAGAATGGCGGCTTTGGAACATAGACTTACTGCCTTCTCATCTAGCAGTGGGGCCCAATGCTCAGTTCCTTGGAGTCCTCAGGCATGGCGACTGGCCCCTCCACCATGAGGGTGTTGCCCGAGGAGATCAGCTGGCACTGGAGCAGCATCTGCTTTGTGCCGATGCCCGGCGTCAGTCCCGGTCCCACTTGAGGCTGCAGGTTTCACCCACAAGTGCCTCCGGTTTGGAGCGCCGTGACCCCGATGACGGGCCCTGACTGGGAGTGCGCATGAGGTCTGTCAGGTTCTTGAGGTCTCGTTCGATTCCATCTTGGAGTGGGAGACCAATGACGAGTCCCTGGATACCAAGTGACACCGAGACATCCCTCAGATCCTTTTCCGCTGCAGGGAGTGTTGGTGGTCCCCGCCCGAGGACCTCTCCTTCCTGGACTTTGTCCGGGACATGGCAAAGGTCTTCACCACAGAGTCTGAAGAGGAGCCTTGGGTGGAAGATCTCGAGATCCTACAGTATGATGCCTCTCCCAAGGAGGCGCTCAGAGTGCCCGTTCCCCCTTTTAGAACACTTGTTCAGGATGTGGGAGTCACCTTTTATGGTGCCCATTGTGAGCAATCAGTTCTATTCCATGTATCAAGTCCGCAAGGGCCCTGGTTTCCAAAAGACACAGCTACCACACAATTCCATGGTGGTGGAGTCGGCCATGTATAGGATCAAGAGCCAGAAGATGCACTCCTTGGTACCCCCTAGCAGGGAGGGCCCGCATCATGGATGGTTTTGGTCAGAAGTGTTACCAGGGCTCGATACTTGTGGCCCATATCCAGGCATACCCAGCTGTACATGGGCATATACCTGAGGGACCTGACCAAGGAACTGGCCGGGGTCTCGGCTAGTCTGTCCGAGGAACCTCTTCAGTGGTTCCGGTCCCTGTTGGTTTCATGTGAGCAGGGCAGAGGCCGCTCTCCATACCTTGGATTGCAAGAGGGCACTGGCCTTCTACCTAGAGTGGACTAAGGCCTATCGCTGCTCCTTGCAGCTCTTCAACGCCTATGATCCAAACCGCCTTGGTATTGTGGTCTCTAGGCACACCCTGTCTACCTGGGTGGCGCATTGCATCTCCTTTGCCTATGAACAGGCTGGTCTCTCGTTATAGCACATAATGTGTGGGCTATGGCAGCCTCTGTGGTGAACTTACGTTCCGTCTCCATGCTGAAGATCTGTGGGCCACTACCTGGTCCTTGGTTCACACCGTCGCAGCTCATTATTGCTTGGAGGAGGACTCCCAGCGTGACAACGCCTTCGGCCAGGCGGTACTTTGTCATCTGTTTGGGGAATAATGCAACTCCTACCCTCTGGCCCTTCCGTGTGTCCAGGCTACCAGAAAATTGATTCCCTGGTTGAAGCTGTGGTCATCCCTGAGGTCTTGCAGCCACTCGGCGTTCTCTGCTGTCATTCATGGTTCAATTTTTCAGGCACCTGTGGCTTTTTACAGGCTTTTTTGGTAGCTTGTAGCTGGGGAGTCCCATATGTGAGGACTGACTTCCTGCTTGTTCCTGGAGAAAGCATAGTTACTCACTGTAACAGTTGTTCTCTGGGGACAGCAGGAATCGGTCCTCACAACCTTCCCTCCACCTTGTGAAGTTGTTTTCTTTTTTTGGCTTGGTTAAGCTATGTCATCATACTGAGGTAAGATGGCATCCTTGGGTGGGAAGGTGACCACACATGTGGTCTAACTCCCAAAGGCTTTCTCTTTTTTTTTTACATCCTTTATTTAGCTATAAAGTTAGGAATTACGATAAAGTCCTCGTGAAGAGGGTCACGAGCAGTGTGTTTTTCTGCTTAATTTGCTATAATGTGGTATGGATGGGGAAAAGAACAGCAGCGTGGTCAGACCAGGGGACAGGATGGATAGGATGTAGAGGATATTAGGGCTTAGGGAGCAAGTCTGAAGGTAAGAAAGCTAAGTCCAGCACATTTCCTTTCTTGTGAGTTGGTTCCATGATGATTTGTGTGTATCCGAGAGTGATCATGGCTTCCAGGAAGGCTCTTGATTGTGACATGGGGGAGGATGCCAGGTTGAGGTCTCCTAGAATTATCAGAGGTTGGTGATTGTGTGATGGGGAGCATGCAGTTTGAAGTAAGGTGGCGAGGTCTGCGCTATCCCCATGAGGGACTTGGTATGTTAAACAGAGGACGATGTTTCTGTTTGTTATATATAAAGTGTTCATTTCCTTAGTGGAGCTACTGTTAGAGATGCTGAATTTCAGGTTCTCATTAGCAATTATGCACACTCCTCTGCCTCTGCTGGTAGTTCTGTTTGATGTGAATATTGTATGCACAGGGAGACATAGTTGGTTCAGTAGGACTGAGTCCGTGTCTGAGAAACAAGTTTCCATAATGAATAATAAGTCTAGGCTGTGTTCATTTATAAAGTCAGCCAGGGATTTTTTTTTTTGTTTGTTTTGTTTTACATTCTCTTATATACCACGCTATTCTGCATCAGTGCGGTTTACATTGAACAAACTGAAATTACATTGAACAGGGCATTATAACTTGGAGATAACATAGTTTGAATTGTATTTCTAGCTGAGCGGACATTGAGGGTGCATCGTATAGGGAGCATCGTGTTATTCAGGTGATGTGGCTTCACAGCACTGTTTGTCAGTTGAGGTACATGTTTTAGAGTACAGTGGCACTGTTGGTATTGAGGGTTGGATTGTATTATCAGTGTTGCCTTTATAGGGCACCTATAACTGGTAATTATAGGTATTTGGCTGTTATAGCTTGATCTGAGCTCCACCCTGAGGTCGTTTTGTGCCTTATTGAAGTGTATGAAATAGTAATTTATATTGAAAAATTAGTTTATTCATGAAAGTAAGGTCAAGGATGTTGGTTTGTGTTTTTAGTCAGTACCATTTCTGGATTGATTATCAGCTCCTGACATTCCTTCGGGACACACCCTGCCAATCAGGTGTTCAGGATAGCCACAGTGAATATGCGTAAGATTGATGTGCGGTATCCCGAATACCTGGCTGGCTGGAGGATACCCAGGAACGACTCCATATAAAGCAGTGCCACACTATAGGAAAGAAATTACAGCACTTGGACTGAAAGCAGAAGTCTTCCTGTAGGTGATCATTTCCTTTTCTTGTACTGGATATGCAGTGGGTATGTCAATATGAGATTTTGTTTCATGGCAAAATTATTAAAATAGTTGTAGGGAATACTGGAGTCTTGTGTAAAAGATAAGAGGATAGCAACCAAGCATTGTGCGTGAAATGAAACAGCAGTGAAATGACTTTTTGCACGTTTGGAAGCACTGCAGGAGAGGGGGTAGATACATTCCTAAACAAAGGCATAGGGTGGGGGTAACTGCACAGTGTGGTAGCTACTGGGCAGACTACTTTGGTCTTTATCTGTCATTGACTGCAGTGGTTCCCAAACTGTGGGTCAGGACTCAAATGGGGGGGGGGGGGGTCACATCATCGATGAATGGGATCACAGAAACAGAGCTGTTTTCCCCTCCCTCTGAACCTCCACTGTGACCTGTACCCAATGGTGGCAGTCAGCAGTGGGGCCTGTGAGTCGATGAAGTTCACAGACCGGCTCTTCTCCTCTTGTGTGGGCTGCTGGGGTCTGCGAGTGCACACTGACACACCGGGCCCTGCATTGACTGCTGTTTCTGCTGTGACCATAGCTGTTGCTCCCTTGTCATACTTTGAATAGATGGAAGGAAAGGGAAATCCAATGAGTGATGGGAAGTGAGCAGAGATCTGCTATTCTGTTTGGATCATCTGAGGTCATGTGAACATATCCATCATGACCCTGTTTTAACATTTATAAAAGTTTTTGGGAAGCACTATGTTACCATGTTAGGAAGCAATTTCAAAATAGCCTGCATAATTGCACATCTGCACATATTTTCAGACAGATAGAACCTGTGTGGTTTCTCTTTTTGAAGATTTGCATGAAAAATGAATGCTAAAAGAACCTGTGTTCTTTGCATCTGCTATTTTGCGCAGGAAGCAGAGGTGGCCAAAATAGCAGGCATGCTTTTGAAATTGCCACATGATTTTAGCTGGTCTGAGGAAGATCAGATAGGGCAGTTGAGGCACACAATCTATTTTAAAGCGGCAAGGTTGCTTTGAAAATAATCCTCTTAAATTACTGAAAACCTTCATACACACTTGTATCTGGATTTACCCTGCATACTTTGCACCCTCAAAACATGTGGGATAAGAGGTCACTGTAGAACTGACTGGTGATTGGAATTTTAAATAGAAACTCCACAGGAAGTTCCCCTTAGAAACATAAAAAAACGAAACAGAGAAAAATGATGGCAGATGTATACCATCCAGTCTATCCAGTCTACTCTTCCGTGCCAACTGCTAAACTGTAGAGTCGCTTTTTCCCCCTTAGAGATCCTCTGTGTTCCATACTTTCTTGAATTCAGATACAGTCCTGATCTCTACCACATCCATTTGGGAGACTATTCCATGCATTTACCACTCTTTCTGTAAAGAAATATTTCCACATATTACTCCTGAGTCTATCCTCTCTTACTTTCATCTCATGCTGCCTCGTTTCAGAGCTGCCTTTCAATTGAAAGTGGCTGTCCTCCTGTGCATTTATGCCACGGAAGTAGAAACATAGAAACATGACGACAGAAAAAGACCACATGGCCTATCTAGTCTGTCCTTTAAATGACTCTGTCAGTCTCCCTTCTCCCACTTTTCTTCCAAAGTTACACATATTGAGATCTTTTAAGTCTGTCCCCTATGCCTTATAATGAAACCCACTGACCATTTTGGTAGCTACCCTCTGCACAGGCTCCTCTACTAGTACTTCTACTATTCATTTATATAGCTCTAGAAGGCATACTCTGCGCTGTATAGATACATACAAAAGACTGTCCCTGCTTGCCAGAGCTTACATCCTAATCAAGACAGGCAATACAATAGCTGCAAACAAGGATACAAATAGGAGAAATGTGAGGAGGTACAAGGAAACAAGGGATCAGGATCCGAAAGCAGCCTCAAAGCATGGATTTGAAAAGGGGGAGAGATGAAGCCTGACATACAGACTCGGGTAGTTTGTTCCTGGCATAAGGAGAAGCAAAGTGAAAGGATCAAAGTCTGGAGCTGGCAGTGGAAGAAAAGGACATAGAAAGAAGCAAGCCAGTGTAAGAGCAGAGTTGACGAGGAGGGATGTAGGGAGAGAGGAAAGGTAGTGAGGAGCAGTAGAATGAATGCATTTATAGGTTAGAAGTTTGAATTGGATACAGAAAGAAAATGTGAGCCAATGAAGTGACTTGAGCAGAGGGGTTATTTGAGTATATTGGGGCTGGCAGAAGATTAATTGCACAGCAGAGTTTTGAACAGATTAAAGGGGAGAAAGATGACTCAGAGGGAGAGCTGCAAGGAGGAGGTTGCAGTAGTTGAGGCGAGACGTGACTAAAGCGTGGATAAGTGTTTTAGGGGTGTGTTCAGGTGCGAATTTTGTTAATGTTATAGAGAAAGAAATAAGGTTTTGCAATCGGTTGCATGTGTGTGGAGGAGAGGGAGAAATAAAAGATGACCCCAAGTTTAGGGGCTGAGGAAACAGGAAGTAGTAGAGTGTTATCTACAGAGATAAAGGAGGAAGGGGGAGGAGGGTTTGGGGGAAAAACAAGAAGTTCAGTTTTAGCCATGTTCAATTTCAAACGGTGATGAGACATCCAGGCAGTAATGTCAGATTGATAGGCAGAGATACGGGCCTGGAGTGACAGAGATATTAGGTGCAGATAGATAGATCTGAGAGTCATAAGCACAAAAATGATACTGAAAGCCATGGGAGGAGATGAGAGCACCAAGGGACTGGGTATAGAGAGAATAAAGGAGAGGGCCTAGAACCAGACCCTTGGGATACACCAACTGAGAGTGGGATAGCAGTAGAGGACGAACCACCAGAACAAATACTGAAAGGGCGATGGGAGAGATAAGAAGAGAGCCAGGACAGCACAGAGCCCTTAAAACCAAGTGAGGATAATGTATCGAGGAGAAGGTGGCGGTCAACAGTGTCAAATGCAGCAAAAAGATCAAGAAGAATGAGGACTGAGTAAAAGTCCTTGAATTTAGGAACAAGTTGCTAGAGACTTTGGCAACAGTTGTCTCAGTAGAATCTAAGAGACAAAAGCTAGATTTGAAGTGGATCCAACAGGGCTTGAGAGGAGAAAAATGCAAGGCAATGGCGGAGAATTGCATGCTCAAGAAGTTTGGAAATGAAGAGATGAAGGGGGAGATGGATCGATAACTAGAAAGACAAGTAGAGTAATGTGAAGATTTCTTGAGGAGAGGTGTGTCCACAGCATGTTTGAAGGCTGCAGGGACAGTTGCAGTGGAGAGCAATAGGTTGAGAATATGAGAGATGGAACGGATGACAGAGGAGGAGATGGAATTAAGGAGACGGGTGGGGATAGGATCAGAAGAATAGGTAGTAAGTTTAGAGGAGGAAAAAAGATGAGATTTCCTCTTTGAAGATCTTAGAAAAGGATGAAAGGGTAGCAGAGATTGAGTGGAAAAGTTGGTATTGAAGAGGGGATGAAAGTAATCTTGTGGGGAATTGGACTGTAATCTTGTGGACTTTGTCATGGAAATAGTCTGCTAGGGTTTGGACAGAAAGAGGAGGAGGGATCAGAGGCGGAGGTGCCTTGAGGAGAGAGTTGAGAGATGACAGGGGTTAGAGGCAAGAGTTAGATGGACATAGTAGTTTTTCTTGGTGAGTGCTAATGGCTGATTGGAAGGAGGCCAGAATGAATTTGAAGTGAAGAAAGTCAGAAAGGGAGCGGGATTTGAGTCAAGTGTGCTCAGCCGAGCAGGCACAGGAGCGTAGATAGCAGGTAGTTGAAGACAGCCAGGGCTGAGATATAGTGTACTTCACAGGACATGGCATGGGCGGAGCAAGAGCATCCAGAGCAGAGGAGAGAGCAGGAAACCATAGCCCCATCAACAGACGTAGAAGTGCAGGAAGGCTATGAGACTGCAGCGGGAGCAGCAGATGGACGGGTAGGCAGTTGAGGCCTACCATGTGGTGTCTGCCCAGTGTGCCGCAGTAATGATTGTCTCATCAGTTCAGCAGATATTCAGTGGCCTTAGGCCTAGATCTTTCAGTTCACAGGTTAGCAAGCAAGACTGTCTTGAGGCGATTATTTCAGTCGTTACTAAACCAGAACGGAACCAGATATTACTGGATCCCTTGTGAAAGAACAAACCCCGAATGCATCAGGAAGACAGGGTTTTCACCACCTCAGAGACGCTCTTGCTCCTTTTCTGGTTGTGTCTCCTGTTTATATCCTGAAGGTGTGGTCTCCAGAATTGCTCACAAATGACACAATACTCTAAATATGGCCTGACCAAAGACTCATGCAGAGGTACTATCGCTTCCTCCTTCCAGCTGGCCATTCCTCTTCCTATGCACCCAAGCATCCATCTGGCTTTCGCTGTTGCCTTTTCTGCCTGTCTATCATTGCTGCCAGGCTTTCCTTAAAAAACAACTCCCTCCCTCCCCCCCCCCCCACCCCAAAGTAAGTTCAAGGGAAGAAAGAAATCACAAGAGATTCGAGGATATCGAAGGGAGAGATCACCCAAGGGAGTAGTAACTTTTATGAGGACTAGAAGAAATTAAAGATAAACAGATACTGGAATAATTTGGCAGCTTCACCAGAGACTAATTGCTATACTAAATTGCAGAGAGAGAGCAAGGCCTGAGAAAAGGTAGAGGAAAAGAGAGCAAAGAAAGGCAATAAATAGAATTAAAGTAAAAATCCAGAGGGGAAAATGTTGTTTTGATGCATTATTTTAAAACCTTTGTGAAAATTTATTTATTTATTTTATTTATTTATTTACATTCTCTTATATACCGCGCTATTCTGCATCAGTGCGGTTTACATTGAACAAACTGAAATTACATTGAACAGGGCATTATAACTTGGAGATAACTATTTTACAGGGAACATGGGCTATGGAGGGTTAAGTGGCTTGCCCAGGACCACAAGGAGCACCTGTGGGACTAGAAACCCCAGTACTTCCGGCCCAAGGTTGCTGTCCTCTAGTGTCCTCCTTGCTGCACTTTAACCAGCATTTTGTAGGTTAAATCAAAATTAATGCTCATGATGCGATTGATTAAAGGTTATCTATCCCCTGTTCTCCTGTGATTCTGCGGCTGCAGAACAGGTTTCAAAATCCAGCCCTTCTTGCCGAATTTACCAGTTCTTGTAAAATTGCTGTAGAAGACAAGGGTGGGAGAAGGGCCTGAGACGGATTGAGGAGATGGAAGCTGTCCAGTAACACATTTGTGGGGAAGCATTCAAAATGAATGCTTTTAAACTAGATAATAGGGGAAAACCGACAGCCGCCCAAGAGCGGATGGTTCGGAAGAATGTATCCTTGAAGGATACTACCAAAAGCAGAGAGGTTCAAAAAAAGAGTAAAGTAGCCCAAATGCCCTCGAGTATGGAGCAGACAGAGCTTAAAGATCCCAAATTACCCATGTCTACCAATAGCCAAATTAATATGAATAAAGTATAGTCTCTAAAATGCTTGTATGCAAATGCTAGAAGTCTAAAAAATAAGATGGGAGAGTTAGATATATAGCACTAAATGAGAGGTTAGATATGATTGGAATATCAGAGACATGGTGGAAGGAGGACAACCAGTGGGACACTGTGATACCTCGGTACAAACTATATCGTCATGATAGAGCTGATCAAATTGGAGGGCATTGAGTCACAAAGGATTAAAGTTTTGCAGGAAACAAAATTTGCTGTAGAATCTCTATGGATTGAAATTCCATGTAAAAAGGGGAAGGCAATGGCAGTGGGGGTATACTATCGACCGCCTGGCCAGAATGAACAAATGGATGATGAAATGCTCAAAGAAATCAAGGAAGCTAACAAAAGTTACAGCGCGGTAATAATAATGGGTGATTTCAATTACCCCGGTATCGACTGGGTCAGTGTCACGGCAGGACATGCTAGGGAGATAAAGTTCCTAGATGAAATAAATGACTGCTTCTTGGAGCAGCTGGTTCATGAAACGACCAGAGGGGAAGCCATATTAGACCTAGTCCTTAGTGGAACACCAGATCTAGTGCAAGAGATAAGGGTGTTGGGACCACTTGGCAATAGTGATCATAGCATGATCGCCTTTGATTTAATTAGTGGAGGAGGGATAGTAAGGAAATCCACAGTACTACCTTTTAACTTTCGAAAGGGAGACTATGATAAAATGAGGAAAATAGTTAAGAAAAAACTGAAAGGAGCAGTTGCAAAGGTTAAAGACTTACATCAAGCTTGGGTGTTGTTGAAAAATACCATCTTGGAAGCCCAGACCAGCTGTATTCCACGCTTTAAGAAAAGTGGAAGGAAGTCCAAAAAACTGCCAGCGTGGTTTAAAGGTGAGGTCAGAGAGGCTGTTGCCAAAAAAGCATCTTTCAGGAAATGGAAAAAAGAGCCAAACGACGAAACCTGGAAACAGCACAAGCACTTGCAGGTCAAATGCAAGGCATTGATAAAGCAGGCAAAGGGAGAATTTGAGAAGAAGCTTGCTGCTGAAGCAAAAACGCGAAATAAAGATTTTTTCAAGTACATTCGTAGCAAAAAATCTGTGAAAGAGTCAGTTGGTCCATTAGATGATAGAGGAGTTAAAGGGGCACTAAGAGGTGACAAGGCGATAGCGGAGAGACTGAATGAATTCTTTGCTTCGGTCTTTACTGAGGAAGATGTAGGGATGTTACCCATGACCACTGTTCCCTCTAAGCTGTGCGCGTGTGCGCGCGCACACACCTCGCCGAGCGAGCGCACATACTTTACAACAGAGCGCACAAAAATTACGGCTCTGATTCTGATAGAAAACAACACAGACGTCTTAAAATTTAAAAGTTATGATTGTAATTACTAGAAATTTCCTGCTTCATTTAGTTATCGTCTATTTTCATTTAATTTGATTAAAATCAATGTGGTGTACATACTGTATTCTGACGTGTAGTCAAATTTTAAAGTATATAACTCCGAGTGTCATTATGTGGCGCACAAAAATTTAACCTTCCTTCAAAAGCTGCACACAGCTGATATTTTATGCGCACACAGCCTACAGAAAATTAGAGGGAACATTGCCCATGACTGAAGTGGTATTTAAAGGTGGGGAAGAATTGAAGGAAATATTGATACATCGGGAAGATGTATTACAACTATTAGATAAACTGAAGAGTAGCAAATCACCTGGGCTGGATGGTATACATCCGAGGGTGTTGAAAGAACTGAAATATGAGATTGCAGACCTGCTATTAGTAATCTGTGAACTATCATTAAAATAATCTCTAATACCTGAAGTAAAGGCTGTTAGTGTAGCTGGGTTTAAAAAAGGTTTGGACAAGTTCCTGGAGGAAAGGTCCATAAACCATTATTAAGAAGAGACCCAGGATATCAATGCTTGACCCAGTACAAGCATTGCGGAAACTGTGTCTTTTGGGGAAACTGCTAGGTACGTATGACCTAGATTGGCCACTGTTGGAAACAGGATACTGGGCTTGATGGACCTTGGTCTGACCTAGTATGGCATATCTTATGTTCTTATGAATTTGAATGTATTTTTTCTTTTACAAGGGTCATGCTACATGGAAACTTTCAAATTCCTTCTCTTATTCAAGGTATTTTTGCTTGTTTTCAACTCTACTGTAATTATTAAGTAGATGGGAGAGGTGTGTTGCTTTTAGTGGTGAAAGACCTTGGCTGCCATGTAGATGATCATAAAGGAGCACTATGTCCTATGGGGAGAGGGGGGAGTAGAGAGATAATCCCTAGGGTAGAAGGGGTGGTGATGGGGGAGAGGTTATTTAATTTTTTAATCAGCTATTTCAGTGACTAGAAATACTGTGTGTTCCTTTTCATGAAAAGTTTGGAAACACTTGATTTAGCATAACAAAATAAATTTAAAAAAAAATTCAGCTAGGCATCTTTACTAAAGATTTTAATGCGCGTTAAGTACATATAGCCCTTTTATTTCCGTGGGCATGGTGGCACTTAACACACATCTTTGGATCTTGACCCATCTGATCTCCTTTTTCTTTCCCCTGCTTTATCCCTGCCTACACCTTCTGTGTTTGTATTGACTAGATTGTAAGCTCTGATGAGCAGGGACTCTCTCTTACATGTCTGTGCAGCGCTGTGTACGACTTGTAGCGCTATATAAATGCTCAGCAGTAGTAGTAGTACTAGTACATCAGCCTTTACTAAACATGCCCCTATGTATAGGTCAGAAAATGGACATTTAGATGCAAGCATGCAAAACCCCCTACAGTACAAAAGCAGATCATCCAAAACATGGTAGAGATCAGCACAAGTCATATCATCGAGGTAATAGCCGCCTTCTGCTTCAGGGGTTCAGCTTCTCCCATGAAGGTTACTCCCAGAAGCTCGACTGTTAGCAGGAGTTCAGTCAAGAGAAGCATGTGTGACCTCCCAAAGGCTCGGAGATCGCCTTGCACATTGGGGTGTCTGCAGCTTTTAATGACTTTTGAAATTATTGAATGCAAAGAAACATTTAATAGCAGTAACTTGCTGTTCAGCAGTGCGTATACATGTGGTGTATTTCTGGCTTGCTCTGATTATGTGAAAATCATGAGAGCACACCTCGCCAGTCAAGTTTTCAGAATAATCACAATGAATATACATGAAAGGAATTTGCTTTCAGTGGAGGCGTGCAGATTTCTCTAATGCATATTCATTTGATTATCCTGAAAACCTGACTGCCTAGTTGTGTCCATGGGCTGGCTTGAAATCCCTTGGTATAGAGATTAATTTTATCGTGACTTTGATTATAATATGGTATACTGGGGTCTGACAGGCACCCAGTTTTGTAGATTACAACTTATAGAGTGGCAGGGGTAATGACATGCTTAGAAATATGATCTAGTTTCGTGGATCCTCGATAAACTGCACTTGTTGCCAGTAGAAAATGAAATAAGCTTCAGGGTTGTTAGGAGCTTTATTTTGGATTTCTCACAGGTCTGGATTTACTCTGATAGGCAATTGGAAGGGGGAAATTCCCTCCCCTCCCCCTCCCCTTCCGGTCCCTTCCCATGCCAGCTTCAGGAGTAGTGACATCCTTGTAGTGAAATGAGCATGTGGCCTACTGCCTTTGTGATCTGTAATGCCCACCTGCTCCCCTTGCACGAGTTTCACATTACCATGGAAACCCATGTGAGAGGCACAACATTGCAGGTCCTGTCAGAGCATAAAGGCAGGGAGACCCCATGCTCATTTCACTTCAAGGTTGCTGCAGCTGACACGGGAAGACAAAGAACCGGCCTGGATGGGGTCATAGAGGCAATGCTCTGTCAAAGTTTTGGCACAGGAGGCAGTTGCCTATGTTAGCTATGCCTAAATTTGAGCCCAATTTGCCTAGAACAAGGGTTCTCAACCCAGTCTTTGGGACGCATTATCCAGTCAGGTTTTCACAATAACCATAATGAATATGCGTGAAAGAGATTTACATGCACTGCCTCCATTGTGTGCAGATCTCTTACAATAGGGCAGTATCTGCAAATCTATCTCATGCATATTCATTGTGGTTATCCTGTAAACCTGACTGTGCTCTGAGACTAAAATGTATTTCCTCTCTACCCCAGTAAGTAATGCAATCGGAAGAAACTGTTAAAAGTGCACTTAGTTATATAGGATCTTACTTGTGGAATACACTTCCTTAGGAGATGAGAGATGAAGCGCCTTATCTGAAATTCCAGAAGCAGATAAAATAATGGCACTTTAGGCAGGGTTTCCCATTTTTATATGGGATTGAGATGGGGAAGGGGAGAGGAGAGAAACTGAGGAAATGAGTAGGAGAGTAAATTTGCTGGAATTTAAATTATTTGATCGTAAACCATTTTGACACTCTCTGGGGGAAGTCCATTTGGTCACGTTAAGATTGTGAGATATGATAACCCCTGTATCAGGTTCTTTTTTCATATGCAGAAGTACTTCAGCCTCTATACTGTACCACTCCCTTGAGTTTTTGCAGCTCAAATGCATGACCCTACATTTTTTAGCATAAAAATCTTAGCTTCCTCATCATCCCTCCAGTCCATTGCAGACAAGTGGGTTATGCAGGCCTACCAGCAGATGGAGACTGAGAACAAACTGGCTTGATGATGTCACCACATAAGGGTCCTGTGCAGAACTCCTGACCAGTATTTCTCAGTCTCCAGCAGATGGAGGCAGTCCAAATTGGTTTGGAGAGAAGTGATTGAAGATCCTTGGAGTGCGTGGCATAGGACGGCGGTGGCCATCTAGAATGCCCAGTGGTGCAGAACCCAGTGGTGCCAGGCAGGGGCGGCCCAAAGGGGGTGCGGGGCCATGTGCGGAGACTCGGTGCGGGGCCTCATTTGCATAAGTGGCCTTATTTGCATAAATATTTGCATAATGCTAACATACACTAACTTTTAGTAAACATGTCTCTTAATGAGTGTATGGATAAAGACAGACTAAAAGATTTCTACATTACTATAATCCAGTGCCAACCGCCAGGCACATTAGGAACTACTACAAACACTGCCCATTTAGAACCCATAGGAAACCCGCCGTATCCTAACAGCACTACCAGGACTCACAAAGCACCATACCCTACCTATCAAAAGGCAACACTGCAAATATTAAACCAATACATTTCAGAGAACAACAATACATGACCTACTGGGGAAAGAGAATAAGTGGCAATGTCAAATAGGAATTACATAAACAGAATACCTCAGCTCAGTTACACATGCAGAACATAGACCATCACCAAACAAGGAATCACAATTTAGAAACAGGAAGGCAATAATTAAACTGGGAACCTCAAAAGCCAAACTTGGAATGTACAACAACACTGTAGAAATAAAACTATAAATTAATTTCCTCTTGTACCAAACAAAGCGCAGACGTTAATGATGCACATTTCCCAGAGCTTTCATATTCCAGTTAATAAATTCAAAATAAAACGATATCTTTCTACCTTTTGTGCATTTTTTTCAGTTGCAATTGCTCCAGCCACTTTCTTCTGGTTTCTTCATGTTTTCTGCTAACTCTCCATCATCTGCTGTCCATTTGTCCTTTCTTCTCTCTTCTAGTTTTTTTTCCATTCTCTCTCTCTACATCTGCTTTAACATACTAATCTTTCTCCTTTTGCTCTTTCCTCATTCCTATTTCATCCACTCAAATTGTACCCCTCCATCCTCAATCCCCACTTACTCTCCCAATACCCGGCTAAATGTAGATTTTTTATCCCTCCCACACAAAATATTTTTCCCCTCTCCATTTTACTCTCCCAGCCCCATCCCATTCTAATCCTCCCCCAACATCAGCTCCCTTCTAGTTCCAGCCTCACCCAGCATCCATTCCCTTCTAGTCCCTGCATCAGCCCATTTCCAGTCCTAGCCCCACATCAGCCCATTTCCAGTCCTAGCAACCCCCCAACCCAATACCAGTTCTAGCCCCCCCATCAACCCACTTCCAGTCCTAACCCCATCAACCCATTTCCAGTCAGCCTCCCATAGCCCACTGCCAGTCCTAACCCCCCCATCAGCCCACAGCCCATTATCAGTCCTAACCACTGTTCCCTCTAAGCTGTGCGCGTGTGCGCGCGCACACACCTCGCTGAGTGAGCGCACATACTTTACAATAGAGCGCACAAAAATTACGGTTCTGATTCTGATAGAAAACAACACAGACGTTCTTAAAATTGAAAAGTTGTTGTGTATTTATGGTTTTCACAAGTTCTACAATATTTTCTAGTGCAATCAATGTGGTGTACATACTGTATTCTGACGTGTAGTCAAATTTTAAAGTATTTAACTCCAAGTGTCGTTATGTGGCGCACAAAAATTTAACCTTCCTTCAAAAGCTGCACAGCTGATATTTTATGCGCACACAGCCTACAGAAAATTAGAGGGAACATTGGTCCTAACCCCATCAGCCCACCTCAAGTCCTAACCCCTCCCCATCAGCCCATTTCCTGTCCTAGCCCCCCCATAGCCCATTATCAGTTCTAACCCCCCCAACAGCCCACAGCCCATTACCAGTCCTAACCCCATCAGTCCACCTCCAGTGTTAACCCCCCCATCAGCCCATTTCCTGTCCTAGCCCCCCCATAGCCCATTATCAGTCCTAACCCCCCCCCCATAGCCCATTACCAGTCCTAACCCCCCATCAGCCCACAGCCCATTACCAGTACTAACCCCATCAGCCCACCTCCAGTGTTAACCCCCCCATCAGCCTATTTCCAGTCCTAGCCCCCCCATAGCCCATTACCAGTCCTAACCCCCCCAACAGCCCACAGCCCATTACCAGTCCTAACCCCATCAGCCCACCTCCAGTCTTAATACCCCCAGCCCATTTCCAGTCCTAGCAACCCCCCCAACCCATTACCAGTCCTAGCCCCCCATAGCCCACTCCCAGTCCTAATCCCACCAGCCCATTTCCAGTCCTAATCCCCATCACCCAATTTTCAGTTTAAGCCCCCCCATACCCCATTACCAGTCCTAACCTCCCCATCAGCCCACTCCCAGTCCTAATCCCACCAGTCCATTTCCAGTCCTAATCCCCCATCACCCAATTTTTAGTTTAAGCCCCCCCATAGCCCATTACCAGTCCTAACCCCCCATCAACCCACTTTCAGTCCTAATCCCATCAGCCCATATACAGACTTAGCTCCTCCATAGCCCATCACCACTCCTAACCCCCCCACCCCCCCCCCATAGCCCATCACCACTCCTAACCCCCCGAGCCCCCCCATAGCCCATCACCATTCCTAACCCCCCCATAGCCCATCACCACTCCTAACCCCCCCAGCCCCCCCATATCCCATCACCACTCCTAACCCCCCCATAGCCCATCACCACTCCTAACCCCCCCCATAGCCCATCACCACTCCTAACCCCCCCATAGCCCATCACCACTTCTAACCCCCCCATAGCCCATCACCACTTCTAACCCCCCCAGCCCATCACCACTTCTAACCCCCCAGCCCCCCATAGCCCATCACCACTTCTAACCCCCCAGCCCCCCCATAGCCCATCACCACTTCTAACCCCCCCAGCCCCCCCCATAGCCCATCACCACTTCTAACCCCCCCAGCCCCCCCATAGCCCATCACCACTTCTAACCCCCCCCCCCAGCCCATCACCACTCCTAAAAAACCCCCAGCCTATCACCATTCCTAATCCCCCAGCCCCCCCAGCCCAGGGAAAATTTAAAAACAAAAACGCTGTCTTCTCCGGCTGCCGGGGCCGCCGCGGCAGAATCGAGTGTGCCGCGGGGGCCCCCCCTGCCTAGCAGAGTCTGCCCTCCCCTCCCCTGTATCACCTCTCTCTCTCTCGTTGTAGGTTCAGCCACACGCGCCGGCTTTCAGAGCGCGAAAGGATTAGTTTCCCTTTCGCGGCTCTGTTAAGCCCGCGGGGGCTGATGGGAACTTCCCATCAGCCCCCGCGGGCTTAACAGAGCCGTGAGGGAGAAACTCTCTCGCGCTCTGAAAGCCGGCACGTGTGACAGAACCTACAACGAGAGAGAGAGGTGATACAGGGGAGGGGAGGGGAGGCTCTGCTAGGCAGGGGGGGCCCCGCGGCACACTCGATTCTGCCGCGGCGGCCCCGGCAGCCGGAGAAGACAGCTTTTTTTTTTTCTTTTAATTTTACTTTAAAATTAAGAATGTTTTTTGCGCGGGGCCCCCTGAAACGCGGGGCCCTGTGCAAAAAACATTCTCGCTCAATGGACGGGCCGGCCCTGGTGCCAGGTCTTTCCCCCACCCTCACTCATGTACTCTCCTTCAGGTACCAAAAACTAGGGTGTGGTGGTGGTACACTAAGGGTGCAGAACATGATGGAGCCTGGTGACCTTTAGGCTTTTGTGGAGTGTAGCGTAGCAGCGATCCACCCTTGCCTCTTCTCTGAGGTTTGGAAAGAGGACCAGGTAAGGAGTCTCCTTTGCTTCTGCTTGCTAAGGGCATGGAATGTTTAAAAAAAGAGCCTTGCTGCAAGAGTTCAGGGCAGCAGCGGTCATCGGTGCCGGTGGAGAGCGCAAGTGCTTTAGATATTATTTTTTGGTCTCTGTCTTGATTAGGTTGTAAGCTCCAGGGAGTAGGGACAATCTCTATTTTCCGTATCTATACAAAGCTGGGTACATCTATTAGTGCTATAGAAATGTGAAGTAGTAGTAGTTACACTGCTTTCATCAGCTTGATGCAGAATGCGTTCAGAATGATGTCTTCAAGGACACTGAATTGTATAATTAGTAGGTTGGATTACTACTGCAGTGTTCTTTATTATAAGGCTGGGGAGCTAGTGAGGTTCTCTTGTCTTTCCCCTTGCTTTCCCCAAAGGTTTGCTGCTGGCAGTACCTCTGGGACAGTTACAGTGCCCAAACTCCCATGCTAGTTTCATGAAATTGTGAGAACAGTGTAGGAGTTAGTGCACTGCAAGGCTGAAACTCACCAGAAATCCTGCGGTACTAGAAGAAAATGGAACAAGTGATCCTCTGACAGTGCTGGTAACAAACATCCACCTCGTCGCCCATCACAGCCCTGGTTCCATAGTGGTCTTCATCTTCTCAGGACTCAACTCTGTCGCGCTGAACGCCTCTGGCGAAAATCTCCTTCCGCACCCACTCTTTGCCATTTCAAGGAATGTCATGCCCATTATCAATACCAACTACATAATTCTAAGCAATCTTATTTTTCTACAGCCATTTCTACTGCACCCAATCAGACCCGTCACCTCTACACCATCCTCAAGTACCTCACATCTCTCCACCCTGGTTCTCCTCCCACAATCCCTGCGTCTTCTCCCTCCCCTGCTCAGTTGGCTACCTATTTCAACAATAAGATTCATGATCTCCGGCTTTCTTTGCCCCATTGTCCACCCCTATTTCTGATCCCTCTCCTCCTTCCCCCTCCTCCTGTCTCTCAAGTATCTCATCTCTGGTCTTCATTCTATCCTATCACTACATCTGAGCTTATCAAGTTCATCTCCTCTTCCAAGAAAACCTGTGCATTGGACCCTATCCCCTCCTCCTGGCTGCTTCTTACCTCTCTAGTCCTTGTTCCTTCTATCCTCACTCTGGTCAATACCAGTCTTTCCACCGGTGTTTTTCCCCATACCTGGAAGCACGCTCTCATCCGTCCCATTCTAAAGAAACCTTCACTTGATCCCCTGACTGTTGCTCATTAACATCCAGTATCTAACCTTCCTTTTCTTTCTAAAATCCTTGAGAAAGCTATATTTGCACAACTATCTCACCATTTAGACTCACTTCCTTCACCCTCGTCAGTTGGGCTTTAGGCCAGGTCACAGTGTGGAAACGGTACTCCTCGCTTTTCATAATGAACTTCACGTGGGATGCGATCGTGGTGATTTTTCGGTGGCGGTTTCCTTAGACCTCTCTGCTGCTTTTGATCTGGTTGATCACTCTCTTCTGCTCTCTCGTTTGCGGGAAGCTGGTCTCTATAGCAGTCTATCACTGGTTTCATTCTTATCTCTCCTCCAGGTCCTGTACTGTTTTATCCTTGTCTTCTCCAGTAGTATCTTCTGAGCCCTTTCCTCTCCCCTGTGGTGTACCTCAAGGTTCAGTACTAGCCCCTCTCCTCTTTAATGTCTTTCTTGCCCCCTTAGTACTCCTAGTACAGCAGTTCGGAATCTCCACCTTCTTCTATGCTACTCCTTCTTTTCCATACCTCTCCTGCACATCCTAATCTTTCCCCTCTCAACTCTTGTCTTTCTGCTGTCGCTGATTGGCTTCTTACCCACTGTTTGCACTTAAACTTAACAAAGACTCTTGCTATCTGGTTTACTTATGGTAGCCCCTCCCCTTCACTGACACCTTCTCTATCTGGTTCCCCTATTCCCTTAGTATCTTGCTCTCGTTATTTAGGTGTTCTTTTTGATTTCTATCTCACCTTTCGGGACCACATATCGCATGTTTTAAAGACTTCTTTTTTCTTTCTACGTCAAGTTCGTGCTATTCAACCTTTTCTCTCAACTCACAAGCCCTCACTATTCTCCTTCTTTCCCTTGTTATATCTCGTATTGATTTTTGCAATTCTGTCTTGGTCGGTCTTCCTATGTCACAGCTACACCGTCTCCAAAGAATTCAAAACACAGCTGCACGCCTCATCTCTCACTCTTCACAACGGGATCACATCACTTCTCTTCTCATCCATCTCCACTGGCTCCCTATTGATTTTCGTATCCGGTATAAACTTCTCTCATTGGTTCATAAAGTCCTCTACACTCAATCACCTCAGTACCTGGCAGACCTCATCCAATTTCACATTCCCACCCGTTCACTTCGTTCTTCACACATCAACCGTTTGCACCTTCCTTCTCCTTCCCGTGCTCACTTGCAGTCTACCCGCTCTTCCGCCTTTTTTTCATTGGCCCTGCCCTATGGAATTCTCTACCCACTACTCTCAGGCTCGAGCAAAATTATCACACCTTTAAGAAATCCCTGAAGACCCACCTGTTCTCCTCCGCTTTTGACCTCCCCTCCCCTCTCGTGTGATACTACTCTCCTTACCATCTCTTCTCTGTCCTGTCGTATGATTGTACTGTGTGCTTTTCTATCACATATTGTAACTTTCTTTCTGTTTCCGCCAAATTGGCTCTCTGTATATTTTTGTATATTGTAAACCGCTCTGATCTTTTTGGAGAAGCGGTATATCAAATAAATAAACATAAACACAGAAGATAAAAGGGGATAAAAACCTGGGGCTGAACTGACTGAGAGGGGACGGAGTGGGGAAAGAATGGTGGAGGGTGACTAGTGAAAGAGATGGGTGGTGGTTGAGACTGGCTGCTGGAATGGGATTTTAGAAGAGGCGAGTGTTACCATAGAATTCATGTGTCTACGGGGCTTCCCCTTTTCCCCAACAAGCTTCAAGCAGAAGGTAGTTAAGCAGTTTGCTCCGTGACTTTGTGCAAGTTGTTTAACCATCCTCTTCTTGAATTTTATGCTATAAAAATCCGGAGTGGCAACAGAGCTGCATAAATAAATAGTCTGTGGCATGTAGAGCTGGAAAAGCCAATGGAAACTAGTGTTCACTGTTGCTACATTCCAGGACAGAAGAGAAGCTTAGAACCTTCAAGGGGGGGGGGGGGTGGTTAAGCCTGTTTTAAAGTATGCCTTTGTCTACTTGAGTGGTTTAAAAATCAAATGTTTTGTAAATCAGAGCGAAGCTGTTATAGGGGAAATTGTGATGAGATACCAATAACATTCCTGCTGGAGTATTTGAAAACTAGTGCAAGAAAGTCATCTAGTATCCAATGAATTGCCTTCCTCTGTGCAATAGTCTACATCTTTGTGGTAGTCTGTTACTACTACTACTACTGCTGATCAGTTGTATAGCACTATAAGGAGTACACAGTGCGGTACAGAGACATGTAAGACGGCCCCTGCTCTTCAGAGCTTACAGTCTAGTCAAGACAGACAATACAACAGCTGGGGACGAGGATAGTCAGCATTCCCTTTGTAACATTCCCTACAAATTTATGTTTTAACATTGCTGCCGCTGTTTTTTTTTTTTTTTTAATTTGTAGAGATTTTTTACACTGCTTACATACAGCAAAAAATCAGAAATTCCAAATTCTAAAAATAACACAAACCGACTAATAATCTGATCTTCTCTTTCATCATGGGGATAAGAGAGGTGTTGACCACTCAGCAAAAGAAAACTGCACAACAAAATTAAAAGCGAGACTCTTAAACCAAAAACAGAATTATACTCTTTACACACTATCCATAATATAGAGGTGGCAGCACCATGAATCATCAGCCTTTACCGGACAGGAAAAACACAATTAGAACTTTGGTGTGAGAGCAAACATTTACAGGCAAAACGAAGAAAAAAATGCTGCGTCAATTGCCAACACACCGGGGCTTCAACTGAAAATCTCTCCGGTGAGCCTGTGTTGCTCTAACAATATTGGGAATAATTGACACATTTTCTCCACAGAAGATACTTTCCTTATTAGCAAAATAAACCTTAAAAATCAAAGATATATCAGTATCAGACTGCAGTGTTGTCACCAATGGGGCACTGGAGGGGATAATATCCTGAGAATCTTCAAGGAAATTGGTTAAATCTAAAGAAACTGATGAATTACCCCTTCGGGTGCCAAATCGGGAACAATTTGATCAGCGGACACCTGACCACCTGTTCCAGCTAGCTTATGACCACATAACTTAATGAAGGGCTTTCATAGTGCTGGCTTCCTCACTTACATAGCATATACCTCGAGGCCTGGCCACATAACTTGTAATTAGTTCTCCTATCCCTCCCCCATTTCCCCTGACTCTATTCCTCCCCTATTCCCCCTCCCCATCCAACCTTATATCCCCTGAATGCTGACATAATCGTTTGCTTCTATTTACCTGTTCTGTGTTAACTAGATTCGATGTTTATGCCTGTTCCATGTAAAGTTGCTTGACTGTTCACATTCCATGTAAACTGCGCTGATACGAAATAGTGCGGTATATAAAAGCAAATAAATAAATTTCTACCACGGAACAAGTTGGCAAATATAAAAGTTTGATGATATGATTGCATCCACATAAGTTAACTTTAGACATTTAGAAAAGTGCTTATTAAGTAAAAGCCTGGGTGGCAAAAAATGAGTCTTTGGGAAAATTTAAAAACCTCACTTCCTTCCTTCTCATTATATTCTCGTAACACTCAACTTGTCCATGAATATGCAAACTATCCTTAATTGCAGAAATGCTTGTGGCTTGAAGAGTTCCCAATTGAGAATCGCATTTCCCAATCTTCTGCTCCACAGCTTGGAGTTTCTGGGCCCCTCCCCCTCTGTTCCCCGTTCCCCCCTCACCCCTTCCTTATTCTTGCAACTTTGGCATGATGCTGTCCTGTAATTTAGTCACCATATCTTGAGAAAAATGATTAATCTGCTTAGTCTTCCCTTTTAACAAATTTAGTCTGGGAAACCACTTTCTATATATCCATCAAAGTAATATCAGTATTAGATACATTAGGTAACTTGGCAACATTGGTCCCATCCATTGTGGGAATCACAGTAGGCAAAGGATAAACCCCATGTATGGAAACAGTTAAAGGGGTACTAATATCTCCCTACCCAGATAATAGGGGGGGGGGGGGTGAGGTGTCATCCCTTAAAGATGAGGACTGCCTATCTCTTGGACAGGATGGTGGAGTTCGCTCAGTAGGGCTCAGGGAAGCACCCAGTGAGAAGAAGATAGATGGATTCATTAGCTCCAGTCCAGAAGGCCCTGCTTCAGACAGTGCAGTTTTCAAATTTTTATCTATTGGACCTGTAGCAGCTGGGCAGGCACCCAAGCTATATGCTTACCTTTTACTTTCCTCTTCCAACCTCTGGGCATCCTTCCAATATTCACCAGGTATCCAGACCTCAAAGTGGCACTAAAGGGTGTGATCCCTTGGTCTTGTGGCCCTTCAGTTGCACATCTGTAGCTGTGATGTGCCACAACTGTTTTGTCCTTAGCAGCTTCTGGTATCACTTCCGGGTGGGCGGGTCTCATGGTGATTTTCTCCTCCGGGTATCAGCCAAATCAAAGAGTAACCCAGAAAGGCAGCTAATGCTGTGATTTGTGTTTCCCTTTCTGGCAAGCATCTCCAGTCCCCTAACATTCCTTCTTAAAATGAGAATCAAATGGAGGTTTTTTTGTTGTTTTTTAATTGATGATAGATACATTTATGGTGACGAGAAGTGTTTTACTTTTCTCCGGGAACAAGCAGGAAGTCACTCTTCACATATGGGTGACATCGGCGCTGACTGAGCCTGTGTGGAAGCATCTCCCCAGCTTTCAAAGAAAGCCTTTGAGAGATGCACCATGCATGTGTGGTCCACTTCCCGCCCAAGGATGCCATCTTGCCTCACTCTTCTTTTTAACGCGGAACCCTTCAGACGTTTTCCAGTTTTCCGCAGAAAAAGTCTGATGATTTTTTTTGTTACTTTTTGTCTGGTTCTGTACCGTTCCTTCCCGGCTGTGAGCCAGCTTGCCTCTGCGTCGCTCCTTGAATCCATCTCATATTTTTTTTTTTCCATCGAGGTGCTCCTTGACCGGCATTTGTGCCCTTTTCCACCCGAGGACACAGGACCCCTGCCCGGTGGCAGGGACACGCTTTTTCTGATGGCCTCTAGTGGCTTCAAGAAGTGTGACCGGTGTGGCAAAATGATGTTGCTCACCGACCCACACGATTGCTGCCTCCAGTGCCACAGGCCAGAGCATGATGACTCAGACTGCAAACTCCGCAGAACCATGACCTCAAAGATCTTAAAAAAACATCGTCAGCAGCAGGAGAAATTCTTTCAGAAGTCTGACTCCGTGCTGGAGTCTCCAACAGCACCACAGTCCAGGGCCCCCTCCGATACCCCGGTGCCCCGAAAAGCCAGAGACTCTTCGGAGTCCCACGGCTACGGTTCCTCTGAGCAGAAATACCCAGAGGTGGAGTGCAAGAAGAAGAAACTCTTAAAGACTGCCTTGGAAGACGGATCTGGGAACAAGGTGAAATCCCATCCTAGGTCCTGTAGTCCCAAATGTGAGTCCAAGGAGCCTGCAATGAGTTGTCTGCACCTGCCGACTGGCCTTGGACCTCCGAGGCCATTTTCATTGAGGACTCACCCTCGACAGTACCGACGCCAGGATCGAAAGCCAGCTGGCATGGAGACCAGGATTGCTGCCCTCGAGAGCAGTCTATCTGCCCTAGTGGCCATGCAGTGGGCGTTTGTCTGGCTCATCTGGTTCATCCATCCCGATGATGAGACCCTCGACATCAAGGGCTTTCCCCGGATGTCGAGCCAGTCCACGAGCACCATCGGGCCTCGAGAGAACCCCCAACACCGGATGAGGTCCAGGTCCCGTTCCTCGAGACATCGGTCCTCCCCGGTGAGCACCTGCGACTCAGACCATAGATTCTCTGGAGGTCGTCGACTGCCTGACACGGACTTCGACTGAGGGGATCGGGCAGCATCGGATTCATATTCTAACTTCAAGTCCGAATGGGAGACCGAGGACAGAGAGTCCCCAGACACAAGACGACATCAAGACGTGCCCGCGGACCCATCTTCCCCGATGACCTGATGCCGGGTCCCCACTCAAGGATGTCGCTTTCCTCGATTTTGTCAGGGATATGGCCAAGGCTCTCACTATCGACTGAGACCGATGCCGAGGAGGACCCGTGCACCAAGGAATTGGAGTTACTCTAATATAGCGCACCGCCAAAGGAAACCATTATGGTACCAGTGCCCCCGATCCTCAATCGCTTCCTCCTCCGGATGTGGGAAACACCAGCATCGGTACCAATTATGAATAAGCGTCTCAACGCCATAAACCAGGTTTGCCGAAGACCCGGGTTCCAAAAGACCCAGCTCCCCACAACTCAATGGTAGTGGAGTCGGCAATGCATCGGCTCAAAAGCCAGAAAACTCATTTCTGTGCCACCCGGCAGGGAGGCCCATACCCTCAACGCCCTTGGCAGGAAGGCCTTCCAAGGCTCTATGCTAACTTGCCGGATCCAGTCCTATCAGCTCTATATTGGCATGTACCTAAAGGAACTCTTGAAGGAGCTTTGTGGATTTGTGGCGGGCCTCGACAGGGAATCCTTGTGGAGATTTAAAGCTCTAACCTTGGTGGTAAAAGAGTGCTCGATGTTTTCATCCCAAGCAGCCTACGATGGCTTCAAGTTGGCCACCGCAGGCATCAGGGCATGACACCAAGCTTGACTTCAGTCGTCTGACCTGGAGCAAAGAGTGCAGGACAAACTGATCAATGTCCCCTGCATAGGTAAGAACTTATTCAGAAAACCCATGGCAGACAAGGCTGTGGAAGTAGAAACAGAGTTCCTGATGAGAACCAGGCTCTCAAAGAAGATCTCTGTACAACCCCGGAAGAAAACCCCGGGGTAAAAGCCCTTCTTCCCTTTTGAAGAAGGGGAGCTTCAGTGGTACACCCCGGCCTTCTCCACCCCTCAACAGGGCTAGCAGCAAAAAGGCCAGGGATGTGGTCCCAGAAAGCAAAAGACCCTGAAGTCCCAGATGTGGCTCTGGTCCAGCCTTGGGGGTGTTTGCCCACAAGTGAACAGGCATCACCTCCGACACCTGGATGCTGCAAGTAGTCAGGGAGGGCTACTTGCTCCATCCACAGCGGGCGCCACTCTCGTACTTACCAGGAGAGCCCACCAGACCTCTCTTTCACCAGACCCTGCTTCTCACCGAGCTAGCAGGCCTGATCCAGGATGAGGCAGTGGAACCAGTGCCAAAACATCTCTGGGGCATAGGCTTCTTCTACTCCATATATTTCCTCATCCCCAAAAGGACAGGGGGCCTCAGGCCCATCCTGGACTTCTGGGAACTCAACAGGTTTCTGGTCAGGGAAAGGTTCAAGATGCTTTCCCTTGGGACACTGCTGCCATTCCTTCAGCAGAGAGATTGGCTATGCTCCTTAGACTTGATGGATGCCTACACGCACATCCTGATTCATCCCAGCCACAGAAAATACCTCCGGTTCGTGGTGGGAAGACAGCACTACCAATACAGAGTGCTGCCCTTGGTCTGGCCTCATCACCAAGAGTCTTCACAAAGTGCCTCGCAGTGGTTGCAGCCCACCTCCAGCTTCAAGGGGCCTTCGTCTTCCCTTATCTGGACGACTGGCTCATAAAGGGGAGAGACAGCTGCAGAGCTCAACGTGCCACCGAGCGCACCTTAAATGCCCAGCAGCACCTAGGCTTCATCATAAAATACCCCAAGTCCCACCTCACTCCAGCCCAGTTCCTAGACTTCATAGGGGCGCACCTAAATACCCACCAGGCAAAAGCCTTTCTCCCTCAGGAGAGGTCAGAGCGCTTCAGGGAATTAGCTGCAGTAGTGCAGTGGCGCAGGACACCTGCTCCTCTGCCTATTGGGACACATGGCCTCCATAGTCCATGTAACCCCAAATGTCCACCTGCACATGAGAGCAGCCCAGTGGTGCCTCTGCTCTCAGAGGACCCAAGCCATGGGCAGACTCAAGGACAGAGTGCAGGTGAGACCCGTCAGTTGGCAGGCTCCCTCGGATGGTGGCAGAATCCATCATCTTCAGGCTGGGATGCCCTTCCAGGCACCCACCCCCCAGAAGGTCCTCAGCATGGACGCCTATCTAATGGGCTGGGGAGCACATTGCGAGAGCCTCCAGACACAAGGCTGCTGGTCTCAATGGGAGTCTGAGATGCAGATCAACCTGATAGAGCTCAGGGCGATATTCCTAGCCCTCTGAGCCTTCCGCCACCAGCTGTAGCAGCGAGCGGTGCTGATCCAAACCAACAATCAGGTTGCAATGTTCTACATGAACAAACAGGGGGGACAGGGTCGTACCCTCTCTGCCAGGAGGCAGTAGCCCTATGCTACATGCAGAGGGATGCTCCTAAGGACGGTCTACCTCCCGCCAGGGCAGTGCCTTGGCGGACAAACTGAGCAGAGTTCTCCAGCCGCACGTGTGGCACCTGGGCCCAGCGGTAGCCTTGCGGCTGTTCCTGCTCTGGGGCATCCCCGTGATGGATCTGTTTGCCAGCCTGGACAACACGCAGTTGCCTCATTTGTGCTCCCACCAGCCGCACCCGTCTCAGGTAGCGGCAGATGCATTCCTCATCCCATGGATGGAAGGCCTCCTGTACGCCTTCCCTCCGACACCACTGATAGCCAAGACCTTATTCACGAATCAGTGCGACAAAGCATCGCTAGTGCTGATAGCCCCTCGGTGGCCCAGGCAGCCCTGGTTTCCACTGCTGCTCTCCCTATCGGTGATTCCGCTGATTCCCCTGAGCTGAGCCCCAGGGCTACTCTCACAGGAGCAGGGTTCTCTCCTACACTCCAATCTGGGGTCCCTCTCACTCATTGCTTGGCTGCTGAAAGGGTAGCAATAGCCCCCTTCAATCTCCCACGAGACGTGGAAGACATTCTCTTGGCCTCTCGTGAGGCCTCCACAAGCAGGGCGTACACCTTCAAGTTGCACCATTTCTCGGTGTGGTGCGCAGATAGGTGAGTGAACCCGTTCTCCTGCTCAGTGCAAGTGATACTCCAATACCTGTTCCACTTGTCACAGGCAGGACCGAAGTTTAACTCGGTCAGACTACACCTGAACGCCATCGCAGGCATCACCACTCCATCAAGGGGAAATCCCTCTCAACTCGGCCCTTTTTGTCTTGGTTCCTATAGGGCCTCATGCTCTCCAAAACCCCCGTCTGCCCGCCAGCAGCAGAGTGGGATTTTAATGTGGTACTCTCGCAGCTCACAAAACCTTTGTTTGAGCCGTTGGCTACCTGCCACCTACGGTACCTCTCCTGGAAAGTCGACTTCCTGGTAGCACTTACATCAGCTCGCAGAGTCATCGAGCTCCAGGCTCTGATGGCAGAGCCTCTCTATACAAGTTTCTGCTGAGGGTGGTGTCCCCATTCCACCACAATAAGGAGATGGTGCTCCCCACCTTCTTTCCAAGGCCTCACGCTGGTGAGGCGGAGACCTTTCTCCACACTTTGGATTGTAAGAGAGCCCTGTCCTACCTGCAGCGGACTCGGGACCACCGCAAAGCACAACAGCTTTTTGTATTCTATGACCCTGGCCGTCTGGGGCTCCCAGTGACTAAGTGAACTCCATCCAGTTGAGTGGCGGATTGTATTACCCTTGCCTATGAGCAAGTGGGAATCTCTCTCTGGACCAGAGGGTCAGGGCGCACCGCATCAGAGCCATAGCCACTTCAGTGGCAAATCTGTGTTCCGTCCTCATGATGGAAATCTGTCAGGCCTCCATCTGGTCTTCAGTCGATACCTTCGTAGCTCACTACTATCTGGAGAGGGAGTCCCAACGGGACAGCGCCTTCAACCAAGCTGTACTCCATAATCTCTTCAGGGTGTAGGCAACTCCTGCCCTCTGACCCTTCTGTGTTTAGGCTTCTGGAGTGCTGGTTCCCTGCCGGACACCTGGGTCTTGTGAGAGTCTCTGTTAGGATCTCAACTGCTGTTGATCACAGCTCACCTTTGTAGGTCACCATGGCATTTTGTACAGGTTACCGGTAGCCTTTAGCTAGGGAGTCCCATATGGTGAGGACTGACTGCCTGCTTGGTCCTGGAAAAAGCGTAGTTACTCACCTGTAACAGGTGTTCTCCAGGGACAGCAGGAATTAGTCCTCACAACCCTCCCTCCTCCCCTTGGAGTTGTTTCTTTACCATCTGTTAATTTTGCTTCTTAGCTATGTCATTGGACTGAGGCAAGATGGCACCTCTGGGCGGGCAATAGACCACCATGCATGGTGCATTTCCTAAAGGCTTTCTTTGAAAGCTGGGGAGATGCTTTCATGCGGGTTCTGTCGATGCTGACGTCACTCATATGTGAGAACTGATTCCTGCTGTCCCAGGAGAACACCTGTTACAGGTGAGTAACTACGCTTTCTATGGAATGCATTCTAGTCCCTCTCTATTTCTTTTGAGAGTTTTTGGGCCCCTCCACCTTCCCCCCCCCCCCTTCATTCTTGCAGCTTTGGCATGATGTTGTCCTACAAGTTGATTTGCAAAAATAGTCCACTTCATTCAATAATCTAAACTCTGCAACTAGAAATCTTCTGATGTTATCACTCCACAGAAAGCAGGGTGTTTCTTGTCAGAAGACAATAGTATCTACCGTTGGGAAGGACCTACGGTGATGAAGGATTCGTGGGCAGCATCAAAAACTATACGTTGAATACGTTAAATGAAATGGGCAATTCCCTGAAGAAACCGACAACAGTGAAACGCTTGGGGTGCCTGGGAGAAGGCGTCGGGATTGACCAATATTTTTAAGTTAAGTGAGACATTTAATTTACACACAACAACGTGAGCATGTTAAAAAAATATAAAAATATAGAGAAAAGTCATTGATGTGAAACTAGCACATATAAAGGACAGTTAGTCCATGGTTAAGTGCTACTAGTTTTATCTGAGACCTGCTTTCTGTGGAGTGATAACATCAGAAGATTTCTAGTTGCAGAGTTTAGATTATTGAACGAAGTGGACTATTTTTGAATACCAGTGGTAATCGTTCAAGAAGTTCAACGACTAAATATTTATAGTGTTTGCTACAAGTTGATTTGAGCACATGCTCATTACTTGGCATCATGGGGCTTCTCCACGCACCCCTCTGGGGTGGGTGATAGGGTTCTTTCTTACATTCCATGGATAGTTCCATGCAAGGTAAACATCATGGTTAAGTCTTGGTTCCCTGTAAGATCTAAGGCCATTTGTTGGAGTAGTGTAGGTGTGATGCACAGTTTTTGTAGCACCTGAAATTTCAAGACCTATAGGATGGCCTTGAAAGCTCATTTACTGTAGTATGATGGGAAATTTTTTTATTTGATCGCATAGAAGGATATCACAGCCTGCAAAAGACTCTAGTTTTCTTGAGAACTCGTATCTGTGCAAATGCTGCCATTTCAGGAATGATAGCATGATAAAATAGATCTCAGCACCTGTGACTGTGCAGTGTTCCTGCTGGACTTGAGAGTAATCAGGAGAAAAGGACACTAGTGTAAGTAGAAGAGCATAAAGTGTTTGCTGATCATAAGTTATTTTGGGTTTAATTACTTGCTTTTCCAAACTTGAGCTCAAGGTGAGTTACACTTCAGGTATAGTAGATAGGTGTCTGCCACAGAGAATTTAAGGTCTTAAGTTATGCCTATGGTAGTGGACCACAAAGTGAGTTCTCGGTTGTATGGTACATCAGTGATAGTAGTGGGATTTGAACCCTGGCTTAACCTGCTGCTCCAAACACTGAGCCACTCCTCTACTTAACGTTGATAGCTGGGTTGTCGGTTTGAAATTGTTTGGTCTGCAGCCTCCAGAAGGTGAAAGGATTTCAGAATATCTTTCACTGATGGCAAGGTAGCTTTGTGAGCATGTGAGTAATGCTCTTGGAGCATTATAGTGCTGTTAAAATCTTATTATTCCTGCCATTTCTTTTAGGGCAGGACTTTGAGTATACATATCTGGTTCTTGCCAGAAGGTTCCTTTCCAAACTGAAAACAAAATCTCTGGTCAAGGGTGGCAGATTATAAAATGATAGCTAGTGATGTTATGTATAGATCCCGACAGGGGGATTTCCCCCTGATATTATTCAGCAAGTGTATACATGAGCTTTGCATGCCCCGCGAGAATGGCTATTTCAAACGCAAAATGATGATCCTGAGGAGAGACACCTGTATGTGTCATCCCATATTTCAATCTGGTTAAGCAGTTGTGCAGATTATAAGGACTTGCTGGCATATTTTACATATTCATAAATGTTTTCATGAGGGAGTGTTAATGTCATATGCACTTGAGAGGAATATTAAGGATCTGGTGACTAATCTGTCATCCACCAAATTTGCCCAGTAATTGAAAATCCAGGGCATTTTCCATGTCAAAATTGCAGGTTTTCTGAACAGACTGCTAGTGGAGTTACATGGACAGACACCATTGCCAACATACAACAACTTATCGCACTGATTGTAATTCTGCTAATATGTGTAATTAAATGCCCATGCAATTTAATGCACATCGGGTGAACCAAAAGAGCAATTAGGATTAGACTCGCTGAAACGGGGCTAGCCCTACCACAAGCGTGGCAGGCTTCAAGGGGACAGCAGCAGATCATCTTCCTCCTCTTCCCTTCTGTCTGCAAATGCTGCTGCCACCTCTTTCCACCCTACTTCCATGGAATGCAACAAATTGGTCTTCGGGGTAGCAGCAGTGCAGTGCAAGCACAGCCCTTTAAAGCCACTCTCAGCAGTGGGCTTCTCAACGTCTGAATTCACATGCACACGCTTAAGGCCTTCTGCATCCCATCCTGATGTCAGTGAGTGGGACATGCTCAGATACTTGAAGACCCGCTATTGACGGTGTCTTTAAAGGACTGTACCAAGCTGCACTGCGGCCCCCCCCCCCCCCCCAGCCTGATTTTTTTGCATTTCTGCGGAGGTAGGGTAATGGGAGTAGTAGCAGTGGTAATAAGGGGGAAGGGAAGAGGGGGAAGATGCTGGACACTCTGGGGGGAGAGTAAGAAAGAGAGGGGACACACTGGATTCCTTGGGGAGCGGGAAAGAGAATGAGAATGCTGGATAATGGGATAACTGGGGGAGGAAAGAGAGAGAGAGAGATGCTGGAGACCTGAGGGGAATGCTGGAGACCAGAGTGAGGTACGGAAGGGGAGATGCTGGGCTACGCTTGGGGTGGGGTGGCAGCACATGCCAATGATTCGCCTAGGGCACCAGATATCCTTGGGCTGGCTCTGTGCTGTGGGGGGGGGTAGGGGTAGGGGGGGGGTGGGCAAGCTGGTCCACTTCACCTACCGGTGGAACTCCATCATCACTGACTCATGGGGTCCCCAGGTAGTCAAGGAGGGCTATCTCCTCCTCCTAGACCAGCCTCTGACCCCCTACTTTCCCGGGGAGCCTCTGCGGCCTCCCCTGCACCAGACCCTGCTGATTTAGAAGTTTGCAAGCCTCCTCAGGGATGTGGTGGTGGAGTCTGTGCTGCCTCACCTACGAGGAAGGGGGTTCTGCTCCAGATACTTCCTTGTCCCCAAAAGAACAGGAGGCCTCAGGCCCATCCTCGATCTGAAAAACCTGAACAAATTACTGGTGCGGGAGAAGTTCAATATGCTCCCCCTTGGAACACTACTGCCCTACCTCCAGCAGGGCGATTGGCTATGCTTCTTGGATCTAAAGGATGCTTACACTCACATCCTTATCCATCCCAGTCACAGACAGTACCTAAGGTTCATGGTCAGAGGAAATCACTACCAGTACGCAGGGTACTTCCCTTCGGTCTTGCCTCCACACCATGGGTCTTCACCAAGTGTCTTGCAGTGGTGGCGGCTTCCTTCTGTCTCCAAGGGGCCTTCAGCTATCCTTAACTAGATGACTGGCTCATAAAGGGAGACACGGCCTTGGAGGCCCTATAGGCCATCGGTCGCACCATCCAGCTCCTGCAGCACCTCATGGTCAACCACTTAAAATCCCACCTTACTCCAGTGCAATCCCTGGAGTTCATAGGGGCTCGCCTGGATACTCTCCAGGCCAGAGCCTTTCTCCCTTAGGATAGGACAGACAGTCTCATGTCCCTGGTATCTGCTGTACGGAGTTGCCGCACAATCTCAGCTCGATCGATGTTTCGCCTCCTGGGCCACATGGCTTCCATGGTCCATGCTGTGCCCAATACCCGTCTCCACATGCGAGCAGCACAGTGGTGCCTCCACATACACCCACTCCGGGATCCCATCTCAGTCTCTTCCGGCTGGCGGAGTCCTTGATCTGGTGGCAGGACGCACAGCTTCTGCTCCGGGGCATGCCCTTCCAGACCCCAACCCCCCCAGAAGGTCCTGACGACGGACAACTCCCTCTTGGGCTGGGGGACCTACTGCGAGGAACTGCGCATTCAGGGGGCCTGGTCGCTCAAAGAGAGTCGGCAATAGATCAACCTGTTGTAGCTCTGAGCCATCTTCCTAGCACTGAGGGCATTCTGGCACCAAGTGATGCTCGTGCAGACGGACAATCAAGTCACCATGTTCTTTCTGAACAAACAGGGTGGCACCAGCTCCTACAGCCTCTGCCAGGAGGCGGTGGACCTTTGCTCATATGCGGTGGGCCAGGACCTCCTCCTTAAGGCCGTCTACCTACCAGGCCAGGACAGTGCCTTGGTGTACCAGCTGAACAGAGTCCCCCAGCCACACGAGTGGCACCTGAACCCCAAGACAGCACAGTGGCTGTTTCGGCTCTGGGGTACCCCAGTCCTCTACCTCATTGCCAGGCTGTCCAATGCCCAGCTCCCTCTGTTCTGCGGTCCCCACCCACACCCGGCCCAGGTGGCTCCGGGTGCCTGCCTTCCTCTTGTGGGCGATGGGTCTGCTAAATGCTTTCACCCCCATGCCACTGATAGCTTGGACCCTCTTCCAAGTCTAGCGGACAGTGCCTCGATTCTCTTGGCCTTGAGAAGGCCCCAGCAGCCATGGTACCTCCTGCTACTCCACCTCTCAGCACAACCCCCGGTTCCTCTTGAGAGTTCACCGGGGCTCCTAACGCAGGAGGAGGGCTTGCTCCTCCACCCCAATCTGGGGTCCCTGTCCCTGACAGCCTGGTTGCTGAGTGGATCGCCGTAGCACCTTTCCAGGGAAGTCAAGGATATCCTGCTGGCCTCTTGTAAGGACTCTGTGAGACGGGCTTATGCCTTCAAGTGGTGCAGGTTTTTGGTGTGGTGCTCGGAGCAACATGTGAACCCATTTTCCTACCAGGTTCATCCATCCTGCAATACTTGCTCCATCTCTCACAGTCCGGGCTAAAGTCTAACTCGGACAGAATTCACCTGAGCGCGATCTCAGCAAACCGCCACCCCAATGAGGGCAAACTCCTCTCGGGGCAGCCTCTCATCTCCCGTTTCATGTGGGGCTTGCTCCTCTCCAAACCCCCTATCCGCCCATCCATGGCGGAATGAGACCTCAACGTGGTCCTCACGCAGCTGACCAAGCCACCATTTGAGCCCCTGGCTACTGCTCCTTGGGGCACTTGACCTAGAAGGTCACCTTCCTGGTGGCGCTCACATCCGTCCGCAGGGTCCACAGGGTCAGTGAGCTACAGGCCTTGATGGCTGAGGCCCTGTACACCCAGTTTTACAGGAACAAAGTGGTTCTTTGCACCCACCCCAAGTTCCTCCCAAAGGTCGTCTCAGACTTTCATCTCAACCAGGAGGTGGTGTTGCCCACTTTCTTCCCAAGGTCCCATGCCGACTGAGCTTCGGCTGTTCTCCATACCCTGGACTGCAAGAGGGCCCTGTATTTTCACTTGCAGCAGACCCAGGGCCACCGCAGGGCTGGCCAGCTTTTTATCTCCTACCATCCCAGCCGTCTGGGACAGGTGGTCACCAAGCGGACCTTTTCTATTTGGGTGGCGGACTGCATCGCCTTCACCCAGTTCCAGGCTGGGCTGCCATTGGAATGCCAGGTCACGGTGCACAATGTTTGAACGATGGTGACCTTGGTCGCTAGCCTCTGCTCAGTGCCCCTGGCGAAGATCTGCCGGGCCACCACCTGGTCCTCCACTTACAACTTCGTGGCACAATACTGCCTGGAGAGGGAGTCCTGTTGGGACAGCACCTTTGGCCAGGCTGTGCTCTGTAATCTGTTTGGGGTTTAAGCAGCTCCTGCCCTCCGACCCTTCTTGTTCAGGCTACCGGAGACTCCCTGGGCTCGGGGTCTTCAGGTCTGCCTTCGGATTCGCTGCGGCTGCTCACGGCTCCATTGTGCCTTCTCCTACAGGTCCTCAGTAGCCTGTAGCCAGGGAGTCCCATATGTAAGGACTGACTTCCTGCTAGTTCCTGGAGAAAATGTAGTTACTCACCTGTAACAGGTGTTCTCCAGGGACAGCAGGAATCAGTCCTCACAATCCTCCCTCCTCCCCTTGGAGTTGCTGTCCTTTTGCCATCTTCTTGGTGGGGCTCTAGCTATGACACCTGACTGAATAAGATGGCACCCTTGAGTGGGAAGGGGACCACACATGCACGGTAGCATTCCCAAAGGCTTTCTGTGAAAGCTGGGGAGATGCTTCCGCATGGGCTTCATTGGTGCCGACGTCACCCATTTGTAAGGACTGATTCCTGCTGTCCCTGAAGAACACCTGTTACAGGTGAGTAACTATGTTTTCTCTGGGAACAAACAGGAAGTCAACCCTTACATATTGGTGACGTCGACGGAGCCTGTGCGGAATCATCTCCCCACTTTTCAAAGAAAGTCTTTGGGAGATGCACCATGCATGTGTTGTCCCCTTCCCTCCCAAGTGTGCCATCTTACCTCAGTTTCTTTATTCCCCGTTTTCCCGGAAAAAGTGTTGCTTTTTTTCTTAAACATGTTCCTTTCCGCTATGCACACCGGTTCCTCTTCCCACCCCCAAGCCAGCTCACCTCAGCATCTCTCCTTGGGTTTGCTTTTTCCATCTTTTTCTCAAGGTGTCCCTCAACCAGCTCTTCGCCCTCTTTTTGGTCGGTAGGCCTTGGACCCTCCCCTGAGTTAAAGGACCCGTTTTTCCCCCTGGCTTTCAGTAGCTTCAAGAAATGTGATCTATATAGTTAGATGATGACCCTCACTGATCCACATGACTGCTACCTCTGTTGCCTCAGGCTGGACCACAACAACTTGTGACCTTTGCACGTCCATGTCCGCAAAAGCCATCAAGAGCCATCAACTGCAGCAGGAAACATTTCTCCATAGATCTGACTCTGCCCCGGAGTCCCTGGTGACACCATGCTCCAAGGCCCCCTCCAGTACCTTGCTGCCTTACCTCCGGTACCTAAAGGAACTCCCCAGAGGTGAAGCGCAAGAAGAACTTGAAGCCCTCGAAGACCACCTCAGAGGACAGGTCTGGAAAAGTAACATAGTAAGTGACGGCAGATAAAGACCAGCATGGTCCATCTAGTCTGCCCAGCAAGATGGCAAGAGTAGGTGCACCTGTCGCTCTGTGCAGGCCACCCCTCCCCATGTTTTTGTTTCTGTTTAGGGGTGAACCCACCACTCCATGTAGGACACCCTTATTTGTTCAGACGCTAGATAGTTCAGAAGTTAGATGGTACCGTTTATTTTGCTTTTATCCTGTTGCTGTAAAGGGATCCACTGTGTTTGTCCCATGCGGTTTTGAATTCCATCACCGTGTTTCCCCTGACCACTTCCATCGGGAGGGCATTCCAAGCATCCACCACCCTTTCAGTGAAGAAATATTTCCTGACATTGCCTTTCAATTTACCACCTTGCAGCTTCATGTTATGCCCTCTAGTTTTACAGCTTTCCCGTCTTTGGAAGAGGTTTGTTTGTTCATCATTTCTCTTTAAGTATTTAAAGGTCTGAATCATATCTCCCCTGTCCCTCCTCTCCTCCAAAATGTACATATTTAGGTCTTCAAGTCTCTTCTCATAAGGCTTCTGACGCAGGCTCCAAATCATTTTGGTCGCCTTTCTCTGAACAGTTTCCAGTCTTTTTACATCTTTTGCAAGATATGGCAAAGATAGGTAAATCTTACACCAGGCCCCGAAGTCCCTGGTGTGATCTGAGGGGTCATAGCGGGAGCGGCTTCATAAGTTGCCCCAGAAGGAGTTGTCGTCATTGGGCGACTGGTCTTGGACCTCTGAGGCCATCCTGGCCGAGGATTCCCCCTCGATGGAACCAACGCCAGGCCCGAAACCATTGGTGCTCGCATCGAAGGCTGCGGAGCCACCTGGCATGGAGACCAGAATGGCAGCCTTGGAGCACAGTATCACTGCCCTCATGGCACAGCAGCAGGCACTGATGTCCGGTTCCTCCAGCATATCTGCCCCGATGACTGGACCCTCTATCTTGAGGGTGTCCCCAGTCGTTTAGTCTTTCCTCAAGCGCGACCTGACTCGAGACCCATCAGCATTGGATGAGGTCCCAGTCCTGTTCCTCAGGACATAGATTCTCCCTGGCAAGTGTACGTGACTCGGACCACAGGTATCCCAGGGGTCACGGGCCTTCGGGCTCTGGACCCAACAACAGGTGCTGCGGAGTCTTGGATTCTTCCTCTGACTTTGATTCAGACTGGGAAACCGAGGACGAGGAATTCCCGGATACCCGGTGACACAGAAGACGTGCTCTCTGACCCGTCTCCACCGGTGTCCCAGCACTTTTCCCCACCCGAGGATGTTGGCTTTCTTGACTTTGTGCGGGACATAGCAAAGGCACTCACGTTCGAGACTGAGATGGAGGAAGACTCCCGCATGGAGGAACTTGGAGGAACTCCAGTATGAGGCCCCTCCAAAGGAGGTCCTCACTGTGCCTGTCCCTCTGATTCTCAAATGCCCCTTCTCCGTATGTGGGAAACTCTGGCATTGGTGCCCATTGTGAGCAGACTGCATGACACCATGTACCAAGTCCATCGAAGCCCGGGGTTCTAGAAAATCCAGCTCCCTCACAATTCTATGCTCGTTGAGTCGGCCATGCGGCGATTCAAGAGCCAAAAGACTCATTCATTGGTACCCCTGGGTAGGGAGGCCCGGACCTTAGACACCCTTGGCCGAAAATGCTACCAAGCTTTGATACTGGTTTGCTGAGTCCAGTCCTACCAGTTATACATCGGCATGTGCCTGAAGTTACTGGCAAGGGAGCTCGATGGGGAGCTTCTTCAGCAGTTCAAGTCACTGGCCTCAGCAGTCAAGGAGTGCTCGAAGTTCCTGTCCCAAGCAGCATACAATGGCTTCAAATCCTCAGCCAGAGTGGTCGCTGCCGGCATCAGTGCTCGACGCCAGCCGTGGCTGCAGTTGTCTGACCTCAAGCAGTGGGTCCAGGACAAGCTCATTGATGTCACTTGCACTGGAGAGCACTTCTTTGGAAAACCCAGTCAGACAAGGCTGCTGAGATTAGAGACTGAGTTCCTGACCAGGGCCAGACTCTGAAAGAAGACCTCGGTGCACCCTTGTAAAAAGGCTCCAGGGAAGAAGGGGGTGTTTGGTAATACCCCACAGTACAAGGCCTTTTCTGCCCCATAGCAGGGGCAACAGTTCAAGGGGCAAGGACATGGCCCCTGAAAGCCTAACACTAAGACCCAGGCACCGGCCTGGCTCCAGCCCAGCCTGGAGAGAGCTTTTGACTCCTTGGGTATGGTCTCCTCACCCCCAGGAGGCCCTCAGCAGTCCATAGAGGGTCATCTGGCCCTGTTTGCCCACAGGTGGTCCTCCATTACCACTGACTCCTGCTGCAGGTAGTCAAGGAGGGATACTTCCTCCACCTACAACAGATGCCACCCTCATTCTTCCCAGGAGAACCTGTAAGCCCTCTCCTTCACCAGACTCTGCTCCTCCCTGAGTTTGCAGGCCTCCTTACGAACAAGGCGGTAGAGCCATTGCTCAAACTTATCTAGGGCAAAGACTTCTGCTCCAGATATTTCCTCGTTCCCAAGCGAACAGGGGGCCTCAGGCCCATCCTGGACTTAAGGGACTTGAACAGATCTCTGGTAAGGGAGAAGTTCAGGATGCTCTCCCTTGGAATACTACTGCCTTCCTCCAGCAGGAAGACTGTCTATGCTCTTTAGTCCTGAAGGCATCCTGATCCATCCCCACCTTGAGAATACCTCGGTTCGTGGTGGGAGGAGGTCACTACCAGTACAAGGTACTACCCTTCAGACTGGCATCGCCAAGGATCTTCACCAAGTGCCTAGTGGTGGTAGCAGTCCACCTTAGTCTCCAAGGGGCCTTTGTCTTTCCCTACTTGGATGACTGGCTTATAAGGAGAGGTACAGCTGCAGAGGAGTACCACGCCACCGAGCGCACCATCCACTTTCTGCAGTGTCTGGGTTCGTCGTCAACTATCCCAAATCCCATCTCTCTCTGGCACAGTGCCTGGAGTTAATAGGGGCTCAGCTGTATACCCTCCAGGCCAAGGTCTTCCTCCCTCTGGAGAGGACAGAGCCCTTTGAGCCTTTTGCCACAAGATGCAGCACAAGTCAGTGCTGGTCTAGACAGACAACCAAGTTGCATTGTTCTATATCAACAAGGAAGCACAGGATTGTACAACACAGCCGGTCGGTGCCTGCTTGCCTTCTCCTCCATCTGCTGGGCCACTTAGTTTCAACACCATGGTCTGCTAGTAGAACGACTAAAAAAAAAGGGCATAAATGGCACCGCCCTCGATTGGTGCAGATCATACCTTGAAAGCAGATGGCAGCATGTAAAATCAGGATCAAGATCTTCCGAACCCTTCCATCAACGACAAGGCGTCCCCCAAGGGTCTTCCCTTTCATCTCTCTTATTTAATATTTACATGCAACCTATTTTCAACATTATCGGATCATTCAAGGTCGATTGTCTAATTTATGCTGATGACATCCTCCTCTTCATGCCATTTTCCACACAACAAATGGACCTTTCGCCACTGATCGATTGCTTCAACACAGTCTCCGAATGGCTTCTGTCACAAAACCTCAGGATCCAACACAAAAAGTCTGAGGTGCTATTCATCACCAGAGACCAGAATTTCTGCCCTCCACCTCATATAAGGTCAAAGAAGCGGAGCTCCAAACCAAATCAGCAATTCGGTACTTAGGGGTCACCCTCGATCAACGACTAGATATGAAAACCCATATATCCAACATAGTCAGAGCCATATATTTCAAAATCCGGTCACTCAGACACCTGCAATCCCTTCTAAGCCCTGAAGACTTCCGAACAATATACCAAGCCCTGATCTTGCCACACTTTGACTTTGCCAACGCCATTCTCCAAGGTCTCCCTCAATCAACGCTCAATCCGTTGCAACTTGCCATGAATGCCGCAGCCAGAGTCTTAGTAGGAGCAGCAAGATGCGACCATATAACGCCTATCCTAATACAACTTCATTGGCTCCCCATACAAGGAAGGCTTGCATTCAAATCTTTGTTACTCACTTTCAAATCCATCCATGGCATTACCTCCCCCTCATTAACCGACATCATCCAGCCCATTCCTCCCAACAGAATAAGGAGAACCCCATCAACAAATGCGCTAGTAGTACCAAAGGCTTCAACAAAGTACACAACCGCAACATCTAACAGGGCATTCAGTATCTATGCCCCAAAATGTTGGAACGCATTACCACCAGGCATCCGTGCGATTACTGACTTAACACAATTCAGAAAGGCTCTCAAATTCCATTTATTTACTCAGTACTACCAGATTAACCCAACCCCTACATAATTGCCTCTCCCTTACCTCCTCAAGTTAACATATCAACCCTATCGTACACATGTACACCCTAAATTCTCAGACTCGATCTCATTGTACATATGTAATTAGTTCAGTTTGCATTCCCTGTGTTATCCAAGTTGTAACTCCTGTTCTCTGTAAAGCATAAACATGTTATCCAAGTTGTTACTCCTGTTCTATGTGAAGCCAAGCAGTTTGTTATGGTCATTTTGTTGTATGTAAACCGCGCTGACAATAGTGCGGTATATAAGAAATTGTAATAAATAAATAAATAAATAAACAGTCCACATAACCTCATACTCCCGCCTGCATGTAAGGTCGGCTCAGTGGTGCCTGCATTCCCAGTAGACACAAGCCATGGTCAGGCTTTGAGACAGGGTAAAAGTGACCCACCAACTGGTGGACTATCTTGTCCAATAGCAGATTCCCCGCCACTTTCAGGCTGGGATGCCCTTCCATGCACCCACCCCCCAAAGGGTTCTCACCTGCGGGGATGGGGAGCTCATTGCAAGGACCGCTGCACCCAAGGCATGTGGTCCCAAACAGAATGCCATTTGCAGATCAACCACCTGGAATGCCGGGCGATATCTCTGGCCCTCCGAGCCTTTCGCCACAAGTTGCAGCACCAGTCAGTGCTGGTCTAGACAGACAACCAAGTTGCATTGTTCTGTATCAACAAGGAAGCACAGGATTGTATTTCCTCTGCTAGAAGGTGGTAACCCTATCCTCCTATGTGGCATGCAACGTGATGCTCCTGCAGGCGGTCTACCTCCCAGGCCTGGACAACACCCTGGCGGACAAGCTGAGCAAAGTCCTCCAGCTGCAGGAGTGACACCTAGGCCTCAGAGTGGCCTCTCAGCTTTTCCAACTCCGTGATGTCCCATTAGTGGACCTGTTTGCCAGCCTGGACAACACACAGTTGACCCGTTTCTGCTCCCACCAGCCACACCCATTCCAAGTGGTGGCAGATGCGTTTCTCATCCCATGGACAGAAGGCCTTTACGCCTTCCCGCTGACACTGCTGGTAGCCAAGACCCTCTTCAAGATCCAGGCGACAGGGCATTACTGATTCTGGTAGCCCCCTGATTTCCACTGCTTCTCTGTCTGTCGGAGGTGCCCCCGAGTCCCCTGGGCTTCACCCCAGGACTACGCTCAAAGGAGGACGGCTCCCTCCTGCACCCCTACCTGGGGTCCCTGTTGCTCATAGCGTGACTGCTGAAAGGGTAGCGCTAGCTCCCTTCAACCTTCCACGTGACATGGAGGAGGTCCTTCTGGCCTCCTGCAAGGCCTTCACGAGAAGGGCGTATGCCTTCAAATGCTGTCTATTTTCAGTGTGGTGTGCCGAGAGACAGGCGTACCTTTCTCCTGCTCAGTGCAACTGGTGCACAGGTGGGACTGAAGTCCAGCTCAGAGTGCACCTGAGCGCTATTGCAGCGGACCACCATGCTGTCAAGAGCAAGCCCCTCTCAGCTCAGCCTGTTATCTCTTGTTTCCTGCAGGGCCTTATGCTGTCCAAGCTCCCCCGTCTGCTCGACAACGGCAGTGTGAGATCTCAATGTGATGCTCACAGCTCATTAAGCCGCTGTTTGAGCCCCTGGCTACCTGCCACTTGTGGTACCTCTCCTAGAAGATTCTTTCTCATGGCACTCACATCCACTCATAGAGCCAGTGAGCTCCAGGCTCTGAAGGCAGAGCCGCCCTACAAGAACAGGATGGTGCTCTGCACACACCCCAAGTTTCTGCCAAAGGTGGTGTGTCCCCCCCCCACCTTTTTCCTGAGGCCTCACGCTGGCAAGACAGAGACCGTTCTCCATATTCTGAATTGTAAAAGGGCCCCGCAAAGTGCCTCAGTTCTTTGTCTCCTATGGCCCCAGTTGACTGGGGTTTCCGGTAACTAAGCGAACTCTGTCCATTTGGGTGGCAGACTGCATTGCCCTCACCTATGAACAGGCTGGGATCTCACTAGAACACTCAATCAGGCGCACCGCATCAGAGCCATGGCTACCTCTGTAGCAAATCTGCGTTCTGTACCTGTTACGGAAATATGCCTGGCTGCCACCTGGTCTTCAGTCTATACCTTCGCAGCTCACTACTGCCTGGAGAGGGAGTCCTGACAGGACAGCACCTTTGTCCAGGCCGTGCTTCATAATCTCTTCGGGGTGTGGGCAACTCCTGCCCTCCAACTATTCTGTGTTCAGGCTACTGGAGAGCTAATTTTTCACCAGACATTTGGATCTTGCGAGAATCTCTGTTTGAACTCAACTACTGCAGCTCATGTCTCACATTCTCTGGTTGCTGTGACATTTGTACTTGTTCTCGGTAGCTTGAGGCTGGGGTGTCCCATATCTGAGGACTGACTTTCTGCTTGTTCCTGGAGAAAGCATAGTTACTCACCTGTAACGTGTTCTCCAGGGACAGCAGGAATCAGTCCTACAACCCTTCATTCTCTTGGAGTTACTTCTTTACTGTATTCTAATTTTTGCCATCTTAGCTATGTCATTAGACTGAAGCAAGATGGCACCATTGGGCGGGAAGGAGACCTCACATGCATGGTGCATCTCCCAAAGGCTTTCTTTGAAAGCTGGGGAGATGCTTTTGCATGGGCTCTATTGCCGCCGATGTCACCCATGTGTGAGGACAGATTCCTGCTGTCCTCCGAGAACACCTGTTACAGGTGAGTAACTGCGCTTTCCTCCAGGAATTTATTCAAACCTTTTTTTAAACCCAGATACACTAGCAGCTTTTATTACATCCTCTGGTAATGAATTCCAGAATTTGATTACATGTTGAGTGAAAACATATTTTCTATTAGTCTTAAATGGTTTACAGTGTAGCTTCATTGCATGAACAACCATCTACGTTTACCCATTCTACTCCATTAATTTATAAACTTCTCTATCATATCTCCCCTCAGTCTTTTCTTTTCTAGCTGCTAATAATTCTTTAAACCAGTAATGGATAAGTAGTGACCTAAAAATCTGTTTTGTTGTTTACATTTGGCACTGATAAACATTAAGGCCACCAATGAGTCCAAATTAGCAAAAAACACAACATAACATAGAGCAGTTGTAGGCGGCAGAGAGAGACTAGTATGGTCCATGTAGTCTGCCCATTAGGTGGCTAGAATAGTTTTACCGCCACTCCATGCAGATCACTCCCCTCTGTGCCTTTGTTTAGGGTTGTGCCTGCTGCTCCGTGCAGGATCACCCCTCTTGCTGGTCCATACAGTGTCACTGTAGGATCTGACTTAAGCTCTGGTCTTCTATTTCCCCCTACGCTTACCACTGCTCTGATTATTTGTCCTAAGCATGCTTAGCAAGTGCAGAATTCAAGCAGACATTTTAAAAGAAGGGGTCATAATATAAGACTCTGGAGGGATAGCATCAGGAGAAGCAATGTTTTTTTCACAGGAAGGGGAACCGAGGATGCATGTGACAGCCTCCCAGTGTGTGTGGGCAAGGAGGAGATCAAGGGGTGGAATCAATAATAGAATTTAGGAAAGTATGGGGTATGCAGACAGATTCCATAGTAGTAAGGCTAGATATCAGTTGGGTTCTCTGTTACAGCAGCAGAAAAGGGTAATGGTCCAAAAAGACTTTGTCTATCCTCTGTTTCTGTGAAAAAAATTGTAAGCCCAGGACAGGGAGCATGGCTTTTATGGCTTACAGAAAATGGGTGCATTTCCAAGACTCCCAGCAGTGTTTAGTATAGTGGAGAGAGCATGATGCATCAGTACTTCGTTGTGTGGTAGGCTGGTGCATATGGGCACTGTAGATGCCACACAAGTCATTCTTCCTAATCACTTACCTAGACATTAAGATGGATTCCATATATATTGCACCCGGTGGGCATGTGTGTGTATTATGTGCGCGCGTACAAGTCCAATAAAAAGGTACCACTTGCAATTTGTTTGGCATCATCTTTATGAGACGTTGTGGCAAATTTCATTTAAAAGTTGAGGGAGCAGGGTGAGAGAAAAATATCTAATTTAACTTTTTGAAAACAGTCATCTTGTTATTAGTAGATAACTTTGATAAAGCACATGGTGTAGCCTCCCTGAACACACATTCTTACAAGATTCAAATCCGGCCCGAAAACACCTCCGAGGTAGTTTTTAAAAATTAAATCTATTATTATGCACATGGCCTCCTTTTCTTTAAACTTGGGCCGCATCTCAAGGGTCTTACTCCTTGCACTTGGGCCCACTGTTTTAACTTAAAGGCCCTATGAGGCTTGTATGTTTTTTTCTGTCTTATTAGATTGTGAGCTTGAAAAAGCAGGGACTGATATGTCTCTAGAAAGCTTATGCAAATACTAATATTTCTTTCTGTTCTCTACTGTCAGCTTGAGACCGAGATGTCTTAATTCGGGAAGGGGGAAGGGCTCTTACCTAGTGTTGGATTTCAGTACGGTGGGAATATGGCAGAGCTGATACTGTGCTTCTGAAAACTCTTCATGCATAGTTTTATCCAGGAAGACTTTTGAAACATGTGCTACAGGCTTGGATCTCTTGTGTTTGACAGAGCCCCTCGATTTAAGGCCTTTCAGCAGCAGGACAGTCAGGAGCTGCTTCACTGTTTGCTGGACTCAATGAGAATAGAAGAAACCAAGGTACTGTTTTGTTTTGTTTTTTGTTTTTTTTTAATCTTCTCACTTATACCCCTCAAAATCGTGTCTAGCTGTATTGATTTAGTGCCCGTCTCACCAGGACTGGATTCCTAAGCCAAGTCCCTCTACGCCACACTCTCATCCCCATGTCTTTAGCTTACTACTCATGATTTGACCCAGGAAAGGGGTGCATCTCCTGCTCTCACCCTACCTTACATTCTCTGCAGTCCTAGTAATTGTTGGCTGATAAAGGTCTTTTGGCCCACCTTGTCTGATCTGTTGAGCATGCCTGCTGGATCACTGCAGATCCTACCCAGTCTCTAATCTTTCTGTGCCTTCACTGCTGCCCTCTGTCCACAGTATGCTAGAATTCTGTCATTGTTTCGGCGGATACCTATGCTGATAGACTTTCCCAAGCACCGCTCTTAGCAGAGTCTCTCTCTCATTCAACTTTCTCATGACACCTTGTCCTTGAACTGCTTTATAGTGGGCAGTGAAGATTTTTTTTCTACTTTTAGAGTCCGTAAAATACGTGAAATATTTCCATTACTGCCCTTCTTTTCCCTTGCTTTTGTCTTCCTATGTATTTATTGATTTAAGGTTTTAATATTTACAGAATTTTTTATTCTTCATGGCCTAATCAAGAATAATCTAAGTGGAATACAACATATCCATAAAACCCATTTGTAAAAAAAAAGTAGTAATTATCTATAAAAGAATAATAAAATTAAAATGAAAAAACAGAAATAAAGTGAACTTAAAAATATAGCATATACATTACAATTACAAATTACTGTCAATGTCCAAACTCTTGGGAGAATAGCAAAACTTTTACTTTCTTTGAAATCTCAAATAATTTGGCTCAATTCTCAAATTAGGAAGAACATTCCACATGGCTAGGCCCTTCCATAGAAAAAGCCCTAAGCTGAATAGAGGTCATACTGACTAAAGAAATCAGAAGGATCCAAAACAAATTGGTTCCAGCCACTGTTGATGAATCAAAATTCTAGCTAAATAGCTAGGACCCTCCCCATACAAAACATAATGAATAAAATATGGGGGTTTCTTTAAAAGCCTTAGTCGTGATTTGGGCATCCAAAAACGTGCATGCGGACGTCCAAATCACTGAGACGTCCTCAGAACAATTTTTCAATTGTCTTTTAAAGACATCTTCAGTGTGGGGATGGCCAAGTAGGCAGGAGGCTTGGCGGTGCAGTGGACTTAGATGTCCCCACTTGATTTCAGAAACGGGATGTCGACGACACCATCCAAGTTTAGACCTGCTCTAGGCACCAGGAAAGTGCTTGTTATAATATCCTGAGCTCTAGAGAAGGTGGTGCTCCATCATCCCTACCACTACTACTATTTAGCACTTCTATTAGACAACTTTTTGGGGTGGTGAGAAGCGAGGAGGAATGTGACAAACTCTATCTACCCTTTTTGATGTCTAGGACATCTGTACCTTGCCCACTCACAATCTTAAATGACAGAGGTGTAAGTCAGGGGTCTCCAAATCCAGCCCTGGAGGGGCCACAAACCAGTCAGGTTGGCAGGATATCTCTAATGCATATATATCTCATGCATATTCGTTAGGGCTATCCCAAAAACCTGCCAGGGTTGGACACCCCTGTCCTAGATAGAAGTGATTTGTTAGCAAAGCAAAGTTCCTGAGAGGGGGGTGTAAGGAGAGATAAGAGATGAGAGGTATTGAGGGGCCGTAGAGTGAATGCATTTATAGGTCAGCAGGAGAGGTTTGAACTGGATGTGGAATTGGACAGGGAGCCAGTGAAGCGACTTGAGGAGTAATGTGGGCATGGCAAGGTTGACGGAAGATTAGTCGAGCAGCATGATTTTGTATAGATTGAAGGGGAAAGAGATGGCTAGCGGGAAGATCAGCAAGGAGTAGGTTGCAGTAATCGAGGCGAGAGGAGATTAAGGAGTGGATAAGGGTTTTGGTAGTGTGTTCAGAAAGGAAGGGGCGGATCTTGCTAATGTTGTAGAGAAAGAAACGGCAGGTCTTAGCTACGTGCTGGATATGTGTGGAGAAGGAGAGAGGGGAGTCAAAGATAACTCCCAGATTGCAGGCCGAGGGAACAGGAAGGATCGTAGAACCATCCACGGAGACAGAGAAGGGGGGAAGAGGAGGGGAGGAGTTGGGGGGGGGGAAAGACAAGGAGTTCAGTCTTGGCCATGTTCAGCTTCAAGCAGCGATGAGACATCCAGGCAGTGATGTCAGAAAGGCAGGCAGAGATCCTGGTCTGGATTGCTGGAGAGATATTAGGTGTAGAGAGGTAGATTTGGGAGGAGTCGGCATAGAGATGGTACTGAAAGCCACGGGAGAAGATAAGTGCACCAAGGGATTGGGTATAGAGAGAGAAAAGGAGGGGGCCCAAGACGGATCCTTGGGGTACACCAACATAGAGTGGGGTGGGAGAGGAGGAGGATCCACCAGAGCATACACTAAAGGAGCGATGCGAGAGGTAGGAGGAGAACCAGGATAGTAAGGAGCCCCTGAAACCAAGCAAGGAGAGGGTGGTGAGGAGAAGATTGTGGTCAACAGTGTCAAAGGCAGCGGAGAGGTCGAGAAGGATGAGGACTGAGTAAAGGCCCTTAGATTTAGCCAGGAACAAGTCGTTGGAGACTTTTGTAAGAGCTGTTTCAGTGGAGTGTAGGGGACGGAAGCCCTCTCTCCACAGTCACAATGATACGAACCCTGACTTTCCTGGTCCTAGCTCACTACTCTAACTATTAGACTATTCCTAGATGTCCCTGGTCTTGAATACTATTCCGAGGATGTCTCTGTAGAAAGCCCCGCAGATGTCCATATCAAGCATGTCGATGTTTGTGAAATTGTGACTGAACTTGGACATACCTGCTTTTTTCAGATGTCCTGGCTCGGACGTTCCAGATTGTACTTGGACATCATTTGTAAAATGTCACTTCACAAGTCTTAAAAATAATGGGGTCAATATTTAGCCATGGTGGTCAGTGCTTAAAAAAAATGCCAACTGCCATAGATAGACAAAAACTGGATACTCAGCCCTGGTATCCAAATAGTGGTTGGTGCTGGATATCTGGTCACTGTAATCAGCACCGGTAATATCTGTGTAGAGCAATATTCAGTGTCACTGTATGTAAGGCCAGTGAAAGAGCATCTGGCACCTTAGCTGAACCATCAGCCATGCGTCCCTGCCCCACCCCCACCCATAGCCCACTATATTTCCTTCCCTTTCTACCCACCCCTGTGTGTCCAGCATCAATCCTTCCCTACTCTCCTTTTCCAGGTATTCAACATCTCTCCCCTTCCCTTCTCTCCTTCCAGGTATCCAACTTGTTTGTTTATTTATCGAGTTTTATATACCACCTTTTTCTTTAATCAAAGTGGTTTACAAGGTTGGGTTAGATATATATATTTTAGAAGGGGGGAAGGGGGCATGTAGGGTGGTTAAGGGTTTTGTGAGAGTCCATAGTATTCATGGAAAAGTGTCTTCAGCATTTTACGGAAATCCTTGATGTCATTTGTGATTCTCATTGGTTCAGAAAGTATGTTCCATAGGGCGGGCGCGGAAAGGGACGGAGCTCTCTTGGAACTTGTTCCCTCTCTTCCTTTATCCCCCCACCCACCGGTGTCTGTTATCTCACCTCCCCTCCCTTCCTTCTACCACCGCAGCTGCCACCCCCCTCGACCTATCTCCGCAGGAAGCAAAAAAAGTAGGCTTTGGAGTGGGAGTGGTAGTGTGATGCTGTTACAGCCACAAGGGAGCACTGAGCAATTCCTTGAAAGTTGCAGTCAGTAGCAGCTTTTAAGTAGCTGCATGCTTGCATGCACACACCCAAGACCGCCTACATCCCACTCACTCCAACGTGGGGATGGGATGTTGAGGACCATGAGCATGCGTGCATGAATGCACATAGATGCTTACGTGCCTGCTGCTAACTGCAGCTTTAATGGGCTTCCAAGGTGCTGTCTGTTAGCTGCACTAGTACTGTGCAATCCCCTCCCTGAAGCCTGCTGCTCTAGGTGGATGCACCAGCCCTGACTATATGTATAGCAATATATCAGCATTTACAATTGCTGCTGTAAGAATAACTGAGGACTGCCCATTCTTCGCTGCGGACCACGCAGGCAGGCAGTCAAGATATTCAGCCACTATCCATATAGTGCCGCTGAATATCCCTTTCAGTGGCACTTACCTGCTTAGCAGACGCTGTTAACTGGATATGCTGCTGAATATGGAGATCATCTGATGGTTAACACAGTTTACCTGTGTTCACAGGGATCAAATGGGCCAATCTAGTAGCAGAGTTTGCACAGTCTGAAATGTCTTAAGAGAAGAAGCCAGAAGCGCAACCTAAGAGCAGTGCAGTAATCTGACAGATAAAGTACTAACAATTTCTACACAGTGGGACATACAGTGCATAGTCTGCTAACGTGGAAGAGGAACTCTTCACCACTTCTCTGATGTGCGACTTAAACGGCAATTGGGAATCCAGCAACACAAGGATTTCTTGTTCCCAAAACCACTGGGATCACTATATTATTAATTCAACAGTATACAAACTCCTCTGTAAATCATGACTAATCCAGTGTTATGGATGTTCAACTCCAGCCTATTTTGCTGCATCCAGAGTTTTGGGAGTATAGTTATAACCTTTAGCTATAATATAAATATTTTATGCAGCTACGTCTGATGTATTGAGTTTCTAGTCCTGTGTCACTCTTTACCACAAGTAAAACCCTTGTTTTCCTTTAGTATTGGTGGTCATCCTCCTTCCTCCCCCTTCCCCTCCCCGCACAGCAGGGGTCCTTACTAGTAAACACTTCAGTGGGTTCTTCCCCGTCTCCTCTCCCGCCCCTCACCCTTATTCAGGGCTGTAGATGGTGTATAAGAATTAGTATGTCGGGTCTGTGAATCTATTCAACTTTATGAGCAGCGACAGTTGTGCTAGTCAGATTGAGCCGGTGCTCTGGCAGGAACTGCATTGTGTGTCCTGGGAACGCCACAGCTGCCGATCCGGGCCATTATTCTGGACTGTCAGAGCCATGTGTTCCTGACCGAGGAAGGCCTGCAGCAATATGTCTGCCACCAGAATCCTTTAGAAACGATTATAGCCACTAACCTTCCTTTTCTCCTTTTTTGCTTTCTAAATTCGGTGCTTGTTTCTAATTAAAGTCAAGTTTTGATAAACTGAAATTGAAATCCCAGCTGAAAAGCCCTACATAGCAGAGCCCACTGAACCAAACTAGCCAAAAACAGCAAAAAAAAAAAAAAAGGCAGCCTAATTTTGGCAGCTTTTGCTTGACTAGTTTAACATTACTGTTAATCTTTTAGCATATGAAGGTCAGCTTGGGAAAAGTATCACTGTGTGGTGCTGGTTTTCTGTCTACTGCTTATCTCCTGCAGCTGCACCACCTCCACTCTTAGAAAAACCTAGTACTGGTATTTGTCATCTGTCATCCAATAGCAATGCTGGCAAAGGAAAGCAGAAAAGCATGGGGCTGACCTATAGTCCATACATGCAATGAGGCAGCTCTGCTGCGTCCTGCCCTACTCTGTCAGATTGGAGGGGACAGAACATGGCAGAGCTGCACCAGCACATGCATGGATTAAAGGCAGGCCCTGCGCTGTCTTTTGCTTTTCTGTGCCAATGCCAGGGCGCTGCTATAGCTTTGGACCTAGGATGCAAGAATGCTATCTGGATGGTAGGGCGGTAGAGGGATTGTATGAAGAGGAGGGTGATAGGATATGCTGGAGCACTGGGTTGGAGGGGAGGGGTGGTGGCAGCAAATAGAATGCCAAAAGGGAGACACTGGATATGGAGGGAGGATAGGGACAAGGAGGAGAGATGCTCGACACGGGAAGGAGGGAGGACTAGGGACAAGGAGGTAGAAGGACGCTGGATATGGGGGTTGCTAGGGACTGGGAAGCAGAAGAAAGATGCTGGATAGAGGGGGGATAAGGACGGGGGCACAGAGGAGAGATGTTGGGGACAAGGGAAATAGGAAGATGGTGGACATGGAGGGAGAGGAAGACACTGAATGGAAGAGAGAGTAGGGGAGAGTTAATGAGACTAGAAAGAAAGAGGCTGAGGAAGGAGAGAGAAATGGGGAATGGGAGGGCTGGAGTAAGAAAGATGAAAAGTTAGGTAGATGCAGTAAAAATGGAAATTGAGGCGTGGTTGGTAAAAAGGAGGAGTGAAATCTGGATAAGGAAGGAGAAGAATAAATGGAAGAAAATTGTAAGTAAGAGATCAGCGTTAGAGATTGCTTCAAGAGAGGAAGTGAAGATGATCTGCTGGATTGCACAGAGCCATCTGGCTTCTGTGCAGACTTCCTCTTAAGCATCATGAGCTGCACTTTGTATGCAGACGAAAGAGATTATCGGGCTGATGTGCAAAAGCACGTCCACATTTAGTGGCAGCTGCTAAACATAAGTGCTCTATAGGTGAATTTTCAGCAGCACTACAGGATGATTCTGTATAGGGTGCACAGGATGGTATTGTGGGAGAAACTCATGTAAGTACCTAATTTGTAGGTCTCACACGCATGAATGGGCATGTGTGCGCACACTTACAGAATAGAGACCCCTGTAAGTGCACATACATCACTGTGTGTTGTGCCATATGGGTGTGCATAGGGGCGGTGCTTGGGCGGAGCATAGGTATGGTCTCCACTGATGCATGTTTAAATTATAAATCCTATGACAGGTTGCACCAGTACTGCAGAATACCGAGTCATTCCTTTTATCTAAATAGGTTTACATATAAGTTTTTCAAGTCTTTAGGACTGCTTGACTTATCCCGGTCCTGTGCCTCTCAAGCAGGCAAAAAAAGGAACTAGGCCATTAAAAAGAAAGACATTCAAAACCCGTCTGCCCTAAGCACAGTTACCTTATAACACTTGCTTCCATATCGTTCCTCCAGTCTAGTCCAGTCCAGATGCATGGGTTAAGCCCCCCTCACCAGCAGAGGGAGACTGAGAAGTTCGGCTTTGATGTCACACTATAAGGGACCATGTGTACTTCTGAGCAAGCCAGTATTTCTCAGTCTCCAGCAGATGATGGTGTTCCCTGTGCAGTCTGAGCATCTCTGTGACTTGAAAAAACAGCAACAACAACACAAAAAAACCCAGAGACCTTTCTTTTGGAGTCTTTCCTCTTTAAGAAGGAATTGAGTACTGGGGCTTTCCAGACACCAGTGCTGTTTAGTCAACATGGTGTTTTTTGTGTGGAGTGAAAACTTGTTTCAAGTCTCTCCTCCTTTGGCAACTGTCAGTCTTCACTGCTGAAGATGGCTGTGCTTTCAGTTTTCTCTTATTTGTTTTTGAGAAGGGAACCCAAAGTCTGTCTTTGCTGTTTCAGTTAAACAAAAAAGTCCCGGAGGGTTTTCAGTGCCGGGAGGAGCAGTGAACCAGCACAGCCGATAAGCTTGTCTATTTTTATTCAGTCTGTTGCTCTTATTTTCTCTCAGTTTGTATTTGGCGGTCTTTCTCATCGCATCGGGGGAAAGCTATTTGTGCAATCTGTGGGGGTTGCTGCGGGTCTCTTTCTTCGGCAAGTGTTTGCTGCATTTGTGAGGGAGACAGTTGTTTGGAGGAGCGTATATTAAAGGAATCTGGGTCCCTGGAGTCAATGGCTATGCCACTGTCAGGGACTGAAGTTGTTAGCATTTGTATTTCTCCTCAGTTTCAGGTTCCCATGTTTTTGGCGGGAACCGCAGCCATTTCTGTAAAAGTGGCTGTGCAGTCGGGGGAGTCTTTGCTTGCTATGGGGAATCCTTCTCTGCTGCTGGAGCACTTTTGTTTTGCTCTGGAGTTCTCTGGGGACGTATCTGATGCTTCTGCTGTGGATTTTTCCTCTGAGTCTGTTTTGCTTCATCATCAAGCCTATTTAAAGTGAGGCCGGCTGCTTGTTTCAGCAAGAGCTACCTTGGCTGCGCCTTCTCAGATTAAGGAATCCACTCAGCTGACCCTGAAGCGCCATAAGATTTCTGAGGAAGTCGATGAGGACCAAGCTTCAGTGTGCTCTGCTGCTTGTGATAATTCCTTTGGAGGGTCCTTTGAGGAGGAACCTTACCCTGAGGATTTGGAAGAAGGCAAGATTACTTCTGGGGAAGATCCTTCGATTATCCGGGTTTTTAGGTGTGAAGAGCTTCAGGCATTGATCGTTCAAGCACTCTCGGCTCTTAATATAGTGCAGGATTCTCCGTTGAAGGAGTGGTCCTTGGAGGATCCCTTGTTGCAAGGCATTCCTAAGCCTCAAATCTTTTCCACTTCATATTGCTCTTAAAGAAGGGATAGACAAATGGGAAAGGCCGGAGGCAGGTTTGCGAGTGAGTAGGGCTATGTCTCATCTCTATCCTGTGTCTCAAGTGGAGATTGAACTTTTGAAGCCTCCTAAGGTGGCTGTGTTTGTTTTGGCTGTTAAGAAAAAAATCATACTGGTGGAAGGTGGAGCAGTTTTGAAGGATATTCTAGATCGTAAGCTTGAGAAACTTTTGAAGCAGTCTTTTGAGATTACTGCTTTGGCTTTGCAGGCGTCTGTGGAGCCTATGTGGCTCGGGCATTTTTGAGATAGACTCAGGGTATTCTGGAGGGGAAACTGATGTGCCAGATGCTGTCGGAAGTGGCTAAATTGGAGTCCAGTTTGGCTTATCTTGCTGATGCCTTCTATGATCTAGTCAAGGCTTCAGCTAAGAATATGGTTTTGGTTGTCTCCATGTGGTGGTGTACTGTTTTTTCAGTGTTCTTTGCTGCGAATGGTAGACTTGAGATGGGTCTGTAAGATGAAGGATCAGCAGGGTCCAGGGTAGGTTTTTTCAGTGTTGGGCATGTAAGAAGGAAGTTTTCAGGCATATGGGCATGATGCCTTGTTGGAGTATTGACTGCATGATTTTGGTGATTGCTCTGCTGAGTTTTTTTGTCACCTTAATCCATGATGCTGGGCGCAGGGATCCGGGGGGGGGAGGTGGTTATGGTGGGGATGAAGTTGTTTATAATGTTGAGCTAGTTGTTTTGGGGTGAGGGTGTTTTCCTGGTTTTTCAGTGGATGGTGCTTTAGTCAGGTGTTTTATGATATTGAAGAGTTCTTTTGGTCAGTTGATTGCAGAGTTGAATAGTTTATTCTCCAGGACCAAGCAGAAAGTCAGTCCTCACATATGGGTGATGTCGGCGTTGACGGAGCCCCCTGTGGAGCATTTCCCCAGCTTTCAAAGAAAGCCTTTGGGAATGCAGGCACGCATGCACAGTCCCCTTCCTGCCCAAAGGTGCCATTTTGCTCAGTCTTCTTTTTTCCGCAGAGCCCTACAGACGCCTGTCCTTGTCACCCGTGAAAAAAGTTGATTTTTCTGCGTTGGGTCGAGTTTTTTCTTCAGTTCGACGTCGGTTCCTTTCCCGCTTAGACTCGGTATGCCGGTGCCGAGCCCGGATCCCCTTTTTCGGTTTTTGTCCTTAGACTGCGTTCGCGCCTTTTTTCTTTTCCCTGGCAGCCCAATCTTTTGATCTTGCCGGGGCCCTTTTTCCCCCGATGGCTGCCGGTGGCTTTAAGAAGTGTGATCGGTGCAAGAAACGGATGTCTCTCACCGACACACACGACTGTTGCCTCCGGTGCCTGGGGCCAGACCATGATTCTACGGTCTGTAGCCCCTGTGGCAAAATGTCTTCCAAGGCATTACGGAGCCGTCAGCACCAGCGTGAGAGGATCTTCTCCGAATCTGCCTCGGGACGGGTCTGGACTTCGTCAGAGGCCTCAACGTCTCGGGAGTCTGACCCCGAGCATCGTTGGAGCTCCTCTGAAAGGGAGTCCCCCTCGAGGGAGCACCGAAGGAAGAAGAAACCCACGAGGGCGGCATCGGTGGACGCTCTTGGCTCCTCGAGGGCCAGGTCGCATAGCCCCGATCGCCGTCCCGGGTCTTCGGAGTCGGAGAGGCCTGCAAAGCATCCTCATGTAGAGTCAGAGGCCCCGAGTCACGTGAGTACTGTAGTCCTTGTAGACTCTCCTCCGGGGGAGCCAACATCGGGCCCGACGCCGTCAAGGCCCGAGTCGGAGGCTGCTCGGTCTCCTGAGCTCAGACTCAGGTTGACGGCCTTGGAGAGCAGACTGTCTGCCTTCATGGAGCAGCACCGGGTGCTGATCGCCGGTCTCACCGGCGCATCTGCCCCGACCACCGGGACATCGACGTCCAAGTCGACCCCGGAGGCCGAGCCGATCCTCGAGACCATGCGATCTCGAGTCAATCCTCGGCCGAGGTTACCCTCGGCCTCCCGTACGGGACCGAGGTCGTTGACGCCGGTTCCCTCAGGGTCGGGGCGGATGGCGTCGGTGCCCGCCCACTCGGAGCTGCTCGATTCCTCCTCGGAGGAGTCGGCGTGTGAAACAGAGGAGGAGGAGTCCCCTGACACCTTCCGGACTCGGTGCGTCCCTTCAGACTCACCGGGATCCGAGCCTCGGACAAGGTACCCCCCCCGGAGGATACCAGGTTCTCGGATTTCGTAAGGGACATGGCCAAAGCATTGGCATTCCCTGCGGACCCCGAGGAGGAGCCGAGGAGCTCGAGGCTCTGCAGTATGACTCTTCTCCCAAGGAGGCCTTTACTGTCCCGGTTCTTCCGATGCTGGAGCGGTTGCTTTTCTCCATGTGGGAGGCGCCGGCCTCGATGCCGGTTCTAAGCAAGCGGGTCGATTCCATCTGTCAAGTCCGCAAGAGCCCCGGGTTTCAAAAGGCACAGCTACCGCACCACTCCATAGTTGTGGAATCGGCCATGCATCACCTGAAGAGTCAGAAGATGCACTCCTCGGTGCCCCCCGGCAGGGAGGCCCGGAACCTGGATGCCCTCGGTAGAAAGTGTTTCCAGGGCTCTATGCTTGCTTGCCGTGTCCAGACCTACCAGCTGTACATGGGCATGTACCTTCGAGACCTGGCAAAGGAAATTGCCGGGTTCTCTGCTGGTCTGTCCAAGGAACCTTTGCAGAGGTTCAAGGCCTTGTCTTCTGGTATTCGGGAGTGCTCGAAGTTTATATCTCGAGCAGCCTACGATGGATTTGAGGCTTCTGCCCGGGTAGCAGGGGCTGGCATCGGTGCACGCCGCCAGGCCTGGCTACAATCCTCGGACCTCAAGTCATGGGTACAGGACAAGTTGGTTGATGTCCCTTTCCGAGGTGAAAAACCTCTTTGGCAAGCCAATGGCAGAAAAGGCTGCAGAACTCGAGACCGAGACTCTTACCTGGACAAGGCTGTCCAGGAAAACCTCTGCCCTTTCTCAGAAGAAGAAGAGCTTGGGGAAAAAGACCTTTTACCCAAGGAAGACCACTGCTTACAAAACCTACCCTCACTACCAGGCCTCTGCAGCTCCCCAACAGGGCCAGCAGGCCAAGGGGCAGGGTCATGAGCCCCGTAGGCAGAAGGCCCCCAAGCCTCCTACTCCGGCTCCTGCTCCTGCTCAGCAGGGAGGGTTTTTTTGACTATGCCAGCATAGCCTCTCCTCCTCTCCAGGGCACAGGAGATCGGCTGACCCTATACGCAGACAGGTGGCCAGCCATCACAGGGGATACTTGGGTGTTAAGCATCATCGAAAGGGGCTATCTGCTCCACTTCACCCAGATACCCCCTCCTACTTTCCAGGGGAGCCTCTAAGACCCCCTCTGCAGAGAAACTTACTCCTTCAGGAGTTGGAAGGTCTACTAAGGGACCAGGCGGTGGAACCGGTGCCTCACCACCTGGAAGGGCAAGGCTTCTACTCGAGGTACTTCCTGGTACCAAAAAGAACAGGAGGCTTCAGACCCATCCTCGACCTCAGAAATCTGAACAAGTTTCTGGAGAGGGAAAAGTTCAAGATGCTTACCCTTGGAATCTTACTGCCCTACCTCCTGCAGGGAGATTGGCTATGCTCCTTAGACCTGAAGGATGCTTATACTCACATCCTCATCCATCCAAGTCACAGACAATTCCTCAGATTTGTGGTGGGAGGAAAGCACTTCCAGTACAGAGTGCTTCCTTTCGGCCTCACCTCCACCCCCAGGGGTTTTACAAAATGCCTGGCGGTGGTTGCGGCCTACCTCAGGAGCCAGGTGATCTTTGTGTTCCCTTACCTGGACAACTGGCTTATCAGGGGCCAGTCTCCACAAGAGGCCAGGCAGGCCACCTTCAGAACCATATCCCTGCTTCAGCACCTGGGGTTCGTCATAAACTTCCCCAAGTCCACTTTAGTCCCCTCACAGGACGTGGAGTTCATAGGGGCAAGATTGGATACCATCCATGCAAAGGCCTATTTGCCTGTGGACCGAGCTCACAGGCTGATAAAGTTGGCCGGCCAGTTTCAGGCGAACTCTCTGGTCTCGGCCAGACTTCCTGCGGCTCTTAGGTCACATGGCTTCCACAGTGCATGTCACACCACATGCCCGGCTGCACATGAGGCCGGCTCAGTGGCACCTCAAGGCACAGTGGCTGCAGGCCACAGGGAAATTGTCAGACAGAATAAGGGTGTCCAAACTCTTGGTGGACTCCTTACGCTGGTGGAGGCATCTCCCAAATCTGGTCAGGGGTCTTCCTTTCCAGGCCTCCCCACACACTCAGGTACTGACAACCGATGCTTCCCTGCAGGGCTGGGGGGCACACTGTCAAGGGGCCTGCACACAGGGCCTGTGGTCTCCGTGGGAGGCCGCCCATTAGATCAACCTGTTGGAATTGCGGGCCATTCGACTAGCCTTACCGGACCTTCTCTCAGATCCTGTCTCGCCAGTCTGTCGTGGTTCAGACGGACAACCAGGTGGCTATGTTCTACGTCAACAAGCAGGGAGGCACAGGATCCAGACTTCTGTGCCTGGAAGCACAAGCTCTCTGCTCCTGGGCTGTCAATCAGGGCATGACCCTCAGGGCGGTCTACCTCCCAGGCCAGGAAAACTACCTGGCGGACAGGCTAAGCAGATTTCTGCAGCCTCACGAGTGGCAGTTGGATCCTCTGGTGGTTCAACAGATCTTTCTGTTGTGGGGACTTCCGACCATGGATCTTTTTGCAAGTCCACTGAACAGGCAACTACCCAGGTTCTGTTCCAGGCAACCGCATCCCTCGAGAACAGCGCCAGATGCATTCCTGATCCCCTGGTCAGAGAGCCTGCTGTATGCTTTTCCTCCCACACCTCTGGTGGCCCGGACTCTATTCAAAATCCAGCAGGACCGAGCCACGGTGATCCTGATAGCCCCCAGGTGAACCAGGCAGCTGTGGTTCCCTCTTCTTCTGCAGTTGGCAGTGGATACTCCACTTCCTCTGGGGTTTGTGATAAGGAAGCTTATCATAGTTAAGGAGGGAGCTATAAAAGAGGTGAATTGGCTCTGAACAAGCAACCTGTCTTTGCTGGTAGAAATACTAAAACAGAATGTTTTCATAAAAGACTACCAGTCCCAGAATGCACCAGGTTTCAAACAGCCTCTAGAAGAGCTGAAGTGGGGAAACGTGTGTTCAATCAGGAAAGCTATGAGGTAATCCCCAATCACTCATCTCCAAGGGCAGGGCTTGATTCAGCACACCTGGGCTGTGCTAGGGTGGAGTGTCCCTCTAAGCACGTTAAAAGTAATAGATTTTCTACACACAGACAGAGCAGGGAGAGCCAGCAGAAGCAGGAGAGCAGACAGAACCGTGAGAGCACACAGAACCAGCAGCAGCAACGTGGAAGGAAGAAGAGAAAGACATCTTGGAGGTCTAAAGAAGGAGTCCACAGCAGTACGTGTGTTGGGAGTGATTCCAGAGGCAAGCATACTCCATTGGACTGGAGGAAGCCAGAGGAGTGGGGTTATAGAGCCAGGAATTCCCAGACGGCACCTTTGAAGGAGACGGCTGCATTTGGAAGGGGCCCTAAGACCGGTGCAAGAAGGTATGTGAAGAGAGACCCAGTGTCCAGGGATCTTGATTGGAAGGCTGGACATAAAAGCTGGATTACTTACTGGCCAGGATACCTGGAGAGGAAACCTAACAGCAAAGGAAGCTCAGGTATGAACTTTGATCTATGCCCTAGCTCTTCTCCAGGAAGACAGCAGGGAAACAAATATTATCCTGAGAGTGATCAATTGAGGAATTCCTCTGAGCCAGACCATGATATTGATTCCATGATATTTGAGGAAGAAGGAGATATATTAAATGATCAGAATGAATACATGGATTGCTCTCTGTCTAGGCTGCTGTTTTAAAATAGTTTCTCACTAATACAAAAACCACCAAAAGGAACTATAATTTGTTCTTTTATCTACCCAGAAAAGTCTGCAAGAAAGCTTTAGGGTAGGATTGAGCCACGTAGAGAAAGTGAACCAGCAAAGGGGTTTGCAGCTGGCTAATTAGTGGTAATTGAGCCAGGCACAAGTGCACGTGAGCTCTGAAAGGAAACTTCTTTTTGTGTGTGTAAATAGAAGAAAGGTATCCTTGATAAAGAACAGTTTTTGTTACTTTTGGGTTTTGTTTTTGCTTTTGGAGCACTGCTAAGAAAGTTATTAGCAGGAGCCATCAAAAAGACCTTTTCTGTTTCCCATCAAGGTCTTTATTGATTTTTGCTTAAGAAGTTCAGTTACCTTATTTCATGTTTTGTTTTCCTGAGTGCAATACTGAAAGCAAGTGTCCTTTTTGTGTTACCAAGTAAATCTGTGTGGGAGAATTAACCCCATGAATAAAATCCATTTTTCTTTGCTTACACTCGAGCATCACAACTCATTATTTTGTGAACGGCTGATTCTGGTATGAATGAACTACAACACCCATTGTCCTTTGCAAGTCATAATAAAATTTTGCCTTTGCCAAGACTGTGGACATTCACGACCAGCGCCCCCGTTTACAGGTTGCAATCCGACCTTCTGACTCAGGATCAGGGGTCCCTCTTGCATCCCAACCTCAGATTCCTCAATTTGATGGCCTGGCTGCTGAAAGGCTAGTCCTTGCTCCTTTGCTCTTATCAAGGGAGGTTGAAGAGGTGGTGTTGGCCTCCAGGAAGCATTCCATTAGGAAGGCCTATGCTCTGAAGTGGCGTAGGTTCTCTACTTGGTGTTCTCAACAGCAAGAGGGCCCCTTCTCATGCTCGGTCCATGTGGTGTTGCAATACCTGCTCCACCTTTCCAACCTGGGGCTTCAGTCCAACTCTGTCCGGGTTCACCTCAGTGCCCTCTCAGCTCACCACTCGCCGGTGGATGGACAATCCCTCTCGGGCCACCCTCTGGTGTCTCGTTTTCTCAGAGGCCTGCTTCTGCTTAAGCCTCCTATTCATCCATCGGCCACTGAGTGGGATCTCAATGTGGTCTTGCAGCAATTGACTCGCCCACCTTTTGAGCCAATGGCAACGTGCCATTTACGTTTCCTCTCCTGGAAGGTGGTGTTCCTTGTGGCACTCACCCTCGGCCAGGCGTGCGAGTGAACTTCAAGCCCTAGTTTCGGATAAGCCGTATACCAGGTCCTATAAGAACAGGGTAGTCTTGAGGACTAACCCTAAGTTCCTTCCCAAGGTAGTGTCCTCCTTCCACCTTAACCAGGAGGTGGTGCTTCTGACGTTCTTTCCCAGGCTGCACACCAGTAGGGCAGAAACTGTCTTGCATACCCTGGATTGTAGATGGGCGCTGTCCTTTTATCTAGAACGTACGCAGGGGCATAGAAGGGCTTCTCAGCTCTTCATTTCCTTTGACCCTAATAAATTGGAGTTGCCTGTCACTAAGCGTACGTTGTCCATCTGGGTGGCTGACTGTATTGCCTGGACGTACAGGGCAGCCGGCCTCTCCCTAGGTGCAAGGAGCTCTTTTCTCTCAGGGAACAAGTCCGTTCTCTAGAGGCTAAAGTAGCAGACTTGGAAAACGTAAGACAGACAGAGAGGTACATAGACGAGACCTACAGGGATATAGTCCTGAAGTCCCACCTCCAGGCTGGCAGCACCCCTGTTGCCATGGAGGAGAGAGGTCACGTGACAGGAGAGCATCACCCTGGTGTGGCAGGAAGTGATCCTGTAACTAGGACATGTCCTCCAGGTGATGTAAAACCCTCTCGCACCGAGGAAGTTTCTCCAGGGCCATGTGCCCATGAGGGAAGGGTTAGGACAGCCCTTATAGTTGGTGATTTGATCATTAGGCATGTAGATAGCTGGGTGGCTGGTGGACGTGAGGATCGCCTGGTAACATGCCTGCCTGGTGCGAAGGTAGCGGACCTCACGCGCCACCTAGATAAGGTCTTAGATAGTGCTGGGGAGGAGTCTGCTGTCTTGGTACGTGTCGGTACCAATGACATAGGAAAATGTGGTAGGGAGGTTCTGGAGGCAAAATTTAGGCTTTTAGGTAGGAAGTTGAAATCCAGAACTTCCAGGGTAGCATTCTCCGAAATACTTGCTGTTCCACGCGCAGGACCCAAAAGGCAGGCAGAGCTCCGGAGTCTCAATGCGTGGATGAGACAATGGTGCAGAGATGAGGGTTTTGGATTTGTTAGGAACTGGGGAACATTCTGGGGAAAGGAGGGGCTCTTTCGAAGGGATGGGCGTCACCTTAACCAGGATGGAACCAGGCTGCTGGCATTAACCTTTAAAAAGGAGATAGAGCAGCTTTTAAACTAGATATTAGGGGAAAGCCGACAGTCGCCCAAGAGCGGATGGTTCGGAAGAATGTATCCTTGAAGGATACTACCAAAAGCAGAGAGGTTCCACAAAAGAGTAAAGTAGCCCAAATGCCCTCAAGTATGGAGCAGACAGAGCTTAAAGATCCCAATTTACCCATGTCTAACAATAGCCAAATTAACATGAATAAAATACATTCTCTAAAATGCTTGTATGCAAATGCTAGAAGTCTAAAGAATAAGATGGGAGAGTTAGAATATATAGCACTAAATGAAAGGTTAGATATGATTGGAATATCAGAGACATGGTGGAAGGAGGACAACCTGTGGGACACTGTGATACCTGGGTACAAACTATATCGTAATGATAGAGCTGATCAAATTGGTGGAGGGGTTGCGCTCTATGTTAGAGAGGGCATTGACTCAGAAAGGATTAAAGTTTTGCAGGAAACAAAATCTGCTGTAGAATCTATATGGATTGAAATTCCATATAAAAGGGGGAAGGCGATGGCAGTGGGGGTGTACTATCGAGCACCTGGCCAGAATGACCAAATGGATGATGAAATGCTCAAAGAAATCAAGGAAGCTAACAAAAGTTACAGCACAGTAATAATAATGGGTGATTTCAATTACCCCGGTATCGACTGGGTCAGTGTCACGGCAGGACATGCTAGGGAGATAAAGTTCCTAGATGAAATAAATGACTGCTTCTTGGAGCAGCTGGTTTATGAACCGACCAGAGGGGAAGCCATATTAGACCTAGTCCTTAGTGGAACACCAGATCTAGTGCAAGAGATAAGGGTGTTGGGGCCACTTGGCAATAGTGATCATAGCATGATCGCCTTTGATTTAATTAGTGGAGGAGGGCTAGTAAGGAAATCCACAGTACTACCTTTTAACTTTCGAAAGGGAGACTATGATAAAATGAGGAAAACAGTTAAGAAAAAACTAAAAGGAGCAGTTGCGAAGGTTAAAGACGTACATCAAGCTTGGGTGTTGTTGAAAAATACTATCTTGGAAGCCCAGACCAGCTGTATTCCACGCTTTAAGAAAAGTGGAAAGAAGTCCAAAAAACTGCCAGCATGGTTTAAAGGTGAGGTCAGAGAGGCTGCTGTTGCCAAAAAAGCATCTTTCAGGAAATGGAAAAAAGAGCCAAACGACGAAACCTGGAAACAGCACAAGCACTGGCAAGTCAAATGCAAGGCATTGATAAGGCAGGCAAAGAGAGAATTTGAGAAGATGCTTGCTGCGGAAGCAAAAACGCGAAATAAAGACCTTTTCAAGTACATTCGTAGCAAAAAACCTGTGAGAGAGTCAGTTGGTCCATTAGATGATAAAGGGGTTAAAGGAGCACTAAGAGGCGACAAGGCAATAGCGGAGAGACTGAATGAATTCTTTGCTTCGGTCTTTACTGAGGAAGATGTAGGGATGTTACCCATGACTGAAGTGGTATTTAAAGGTGCGGAAGAATTGAAGGAAATATCGATACATCGGGAAGATGTCTTAGAACTATTAGATAAACTGAAGAGTAGCAAATCACCTGGGCCGGATGGTATACATCCAAGGGTGTTGAAAGAACTGAAATAGGAGATTGCAGACCTGCTATCAGTAATCTGTGAACTATCATTAAAATCATCTCTAATACCGGAAGATTGGAGGATCGCCAATGTAACACCAATTTTTAAAAAGGGTTCCAGGGATGATCCGGGAAACTACAGACCGGTGATTCTGACGTCAGTACCGGGAAAAATGGTAGAAACCATCATAAAGAATAAAATTACTCAGCATGTAGATAGTCGCAACCTAATGGGAGACAGCCAACATGGCTTTAGACAAGGAAGATCTTGTCTTACTAATCTGTTATGTTTTTTTTGAAGGAGTGAATAAACAGGTGGACAAAGGTGAGTCGGTTGATATTGTGTATCTGGACTTTCAGAAAGCCTTTGACAAGGTCCCTCATCAGAGACTTTTGGCAAAACTAAAGAGTCATGGGATAGGAGGCAGTGTACTATTGTGGATCAGGAACTGGTTAAAAGATAGAAAGCAGAGGGTAGGGCTAAATGGCCAATTTTCCCAATGGAGAAAGGTGAATAGTGGTGTACCCCAGGGATCTGTGCTGGGTCCGCTGCTTTTTGACATATTCATTAATGACCTGGAAAATGGAATAACGAGTGAGGTTATCAAATTTGCAGATGAGACAAACTATTTAAAGTTGTTAAAACCCAAGAGGATTGTGAAAAATTGCAAGAGGATCTTGATAAATTGGAAGACTGGGCTTCAAAATGGCAAATGAAATTTAATGTGGACAAGTGCAAGGTTATGCACCTAGGGAAGAACAACCCAAACTATGGTTACACGATGCAAGGTTCCACATTAGGAACCACCACCCAGGAAAAAGATTTAGGCGTCATTGTGGATACCATGTTAAAACCCTCGGCCCAGTGTGCAGCGGCGGCCAAGAGAGCAAATAGAATGCTAGGTATGATAAGGAAAGGAATGGAAAATAAAACAAAAGATATTATAATGCCTCTATATCCTTCCATGGTGAGACCGCACCTTGAATATTGTGTGCAATTCTGGTCACCGTATCTTAAAAAGGATATAGCGATTTTAGAAAAGGTTCAGAGAAGAGCCACCAAAATGGTAAAGGGGATGGAAGGATACTCCTATGAAGAAAGGCTAAAAAGGTTAGGGCTCTTTAACCTGGAAAAGAGACGGCTGAGGGGAGATATCATAGAAGTCTATAAATTAATGAACGGAGTGGAACGGGTAAACGTAGATCAATTGTTTACGTTATCAGAATATAGAAAGACTAGGGGACATGCAATGAAGCTACAGGGTAAACTATTTAAGACTAATAAAAGAAAATATTTTTTCACTCAACGTGTAATCAAACTCTGGGATTTGTTACCGGAGGATGTAGTAAAGGCTGTTAGTGTAGCTGGGTTTAAAAAAGATTTGGACAAGTTCCTGGAGGAAAGGTCCATAAACCATTATTAAGAAGTGACAGAAGATATCAATGCTGGACCCAGTACAAGCATTGTGGAACTTGTGTCTCTTGGGGAAACTGCTAGGTACATATGACCTAGATTGTCCACTGTTGGAAACAGAATACTTGGCCTGATGGACCTTGGTCTGACCCAGTATGGCATATCTTATGTTCTTATGAGTCACGGCCCACCGGGTCAGGGCGAAGGCCGCATCAGTTGCTCACTTCCGTTCTGTTCCGTTGGCAGACATCTGCAGGGCTGCAACTTGGTCTTCAAGCCAGACTTTTGCGGACCACTACTGCCTTGAGAGGGAGTCCCGTAGGGACAGTGCTTTCGGGCAAGCGGTACTCCGTAATCTCTTTGAGGTTTAGGCAACTCCTACCCTCCGGCCCTGGTGTTGGGCTACCGTTCAGGTGTGGTCTCAGAGAAGATTCTCTCACTGTTGCTGAGGCTCTAGAGCAGGGGTCACCAACCTCCAGGGGGCCGCGGGCCGCACCGCCGACTACCGGGAGCCTCGCGGGCCGCACCGCCCTTCTCCCCGCCCCCGCGAAAAAAACCAATGCTCACGGGAATAATTACACCATGAATTATAATGATTATCAAATCAGCTCTAACCTGTATTTTAAAAGTGATGAAGGCAAAACTGCTGCAACCAGGTCCTCAAATCTTGATTTACTCCTTTGTAATAAATATTGCAGCTCCCTGCTCTCAGGTGCCTCCCAACTTCAGTTTAGGTGAACTGATCCACGAGACCTGCAGGGAGGGGGAAGGTAAGGTCCACTGGACTGATGACGAGACCTGCAGGGAACAGGAAGGTAAGCTCCTCCTCGCTCCCCATCGTGTAAATAAATCCTTGGCGGGCCGCACCGGGGTAGAGCCTCGCGGGCCGCACGAAGCGGCCCACGGGCCGCAGGTTGGTGACCCCTGCTCTAGAGGGAGCTCTATTTTTCAGCCTGGATTCCTGGTAGCCCAGAGCTAGGGAGTCACCCATATGTGAGGACTGACTTCCTGCTTGGTCCTGGAGAAAGAGTAGTTACTCACCTGTAACAGGTGTTCTCCAGGAGCAGCTGGAATCAGTCCTCACAACCCTCCCTCCTCCCCTTGGAGTTGCAGTTGTATATAGTTCATTTTCTTTTTTTGTGCTGTCTGTTAGCTATGTCATCAGACTGAGCAAGATGGCACCTTTGGGCGGGAAGGGGACCGCACATGCGTGCCTGCATTCCCAAAGGCTTTCTTTGAAAGCTGGGGAAATGCTCCGCATGGGGGCTCCGTCGACGCCAACGTCACCCATATGTGAGGACTGATTCCTGCTGCTCCTGAAGAACACCTGTTATAGGTGAGTAACTGCTCTGTGTGGTGTTTACATCTAACTTTGTCTGTTGCGGTAGCCTTTCATCAGTCATAGATATTGTAGTTTGTCTTCAATGTGTTTAGTCTTGTGCCATTTTCTTTCATGTTTACGGAGTTGCCATTTCAGGTTGTGGAGGGTTGGAGTGCACGTCTTGGAATGCTTCATGCGTGTGCCCATGATAGTATTGGTGGCGATGACTGCATCTCTGGCATGGAGTTATTTGTAGTTCTTGGGGTTTATGGCAGTGATTTTAGATCTTGTACCATGGGCCAGGGCTCACATGAGACCCTTTCAGATTGCGTTGCTCTCCCATTGGTCTCCTCAGAATCATTCTACCTTGTCTGCGGGAGATGGTAACATAGTAAATGATGGCAGATAAAAACCAGCATGGTCCATCTAGTCTGCCCAGCACAATGGCAAGAGTAGGTGCACCTGCTGCTCTGTGCAGGCCACCCCTCCCCACGTCCCTGTTTAGGGGTGAACCCACCACTCCATGCAGATCAGTCTCTCTTGGTGGATGGATGCTGGCAAGCTGCTAGCAGGGATTCCGCTGGAGGCACCCGAGTGGGTGATTTTGACCACAGATGCCAGTCTCTATGGTTGGGGAGTGCATTGTCGGTCTAGGGTGGCTCAGGGTCAGTGGTCCTCTGTGGAAGTCACTTGGTCCATAAATTGGTTAGAGTTAAGAGCAGTTTTTCTGGCCCTCCAATATTTTTAGCCCCTATTGCAGAATAGAGCAGTGTGGATCTTTTCGGACAATATGATGATGGTGGCTTATCTCAGTCAGCAGGGCAGAATGAGCAGTGCTCTGTTGGCAGAGGTTCACCTTGTAGTTCTATCTGTGTTTCATGTGGCCAGAAAAGAAAACATGCAGCCGACTTTCTAAGTCTACATCGTCTGAATCTGGGAGAGTGGAGTCTGGATTTATTGGTTTTCCAGTCCATTGTTTGTCAATGGGGTCCATCATTCATGCATCTCCTGGCCTCCTTCCACAATGCCAATGTAGAATAATTCTTCAGTCACAGGTGAGAAGGAGGGTCGGAGAGGATGGATCCTCCGACTCTGCCAACAGATGTGCTTCTCTGTGTTTCCACCTTGGCCTCTGATAGGCAGAGTGCTCTAGAGGTGCATAAGGGGCGAGTGATCTTGGTGGTGCCCGAATGGCCTCAGAGACTGTGGTATGCGGATCTGGTTCACATGTTGTTGGATCCCCCTTGGCATTTTCCTCTGCTGAACAACCTTGTCGCAGGGTCCCGTCCTTATGATAGAAATGGCTCGGTTCTTGCTTATAGCTTGACTCTTGAAAGGGCTAAGTTAACCAAGAGAAGTTATGCTGCTCAGGTGATTGCTACTCTGCTTAAGGCGCAGAAGAGGTCTGCTTCTATAGCCTATGTTAGAGTATGGCGTGTTTTCGAGGATTGGTGTGAGATCTCTGCGGGCTCTTTCATCCTCGCTGCCGAATATTCTTGCATTTCTCCAGGACAGTTTGGATAAAGGCCTTGCTCAGAACTCTTTAAAGGTGCAAGTAGCATCATTGACTGGTTATTGAGGGCGGCTGCAGGGTTCCTCTGTAGCTGCACATCCAGATGTGGTTCGTTTTCTCAGGTTAATGAAGCATGTTCTTCCACTGGTTCGTCAAATTATTCCTCCATGGGACATAAATCTTGGTTATTAGCGCTTACCGAGGAACCCTTTGAGCCTCTTGGTTGGGCTTCTCTGAAGGATCTTACCTTAAAAGTGGTGTTTCTAATGGTGATCTGTTCAGCGCATAGGATATCAGATTTGCAAGCTCTTTCTTGTAAAGAACCCTTTCTTGTGTTCTCCAAGAAAAAGGTGGATCTTTGTCCTGTTCCATCCTTCTTGCCTATGGTGGTTTTGCCCTTTCATGTTAACCAATCAATATCTCTGCTAGTCCTTTCGGCTTCTGAGTTGGGTTCAGTGGCAGAGGTTGCTTTGTTTGGATGTTCATAGGGTTCTTTGTCGGTATTTGAAGCATATGGGTTCTTTTAGGAAATCTGATCATCTCTGTGTTCTTTGGGGAATGTCTATATACCTGCCCTCCCCCTCTTCTAAAGCTTTTAGCTTATGTAGTCTTGCAAACAGGATGTGAAATTGGAGGGGGGTGGAAGCCCAAATGTCACTGCAGCATCAGAGCTGAAGGTTACTCAGGTTCTTTGCCATTTTAAAATAACGCCTATTTTAAAATGGCACCTATTTCTTTTGGGATTCCCATTGTGAGCGCCCCTTGAAGGTGCCTCGAAGGGAGGGAAAGCTCATCCTCCAGGACATTGGAGGGGCACTGATAGCCAAGACACAGCCGCCGATATCCCTGTAGACATACTGGGTGCATCGATCAAAGTTGCTCAGGCCCCGCAGCCTTTGGAATTGGCAGCCATGGAAAAGCGCCTTCTGTAAGCGTTTGAGTATCATATTGCGGCACTGCTAGTGATACAGCATGCCGGGGCCTTGACATCAACTGCATCAACATCGGCAACCATGCAAACATTCCTAGAGATGCGCACACTGCCTGTGGGAGAGGCATTGACATCGGGGCATCGAAGGATCCCAACACTAGTGCCTGCCCGTCCAATATCCCTTTCTAGCATCTCGGTGTCGTCTTCACCCTCAAAATCTAGAGGAGCATCGGTGCATCGTTGCTCCCAAAGGAGTTCCCAATCCCCTCGAAGCAAGGAGAAGATCTAGGCAGAGACTCAGAAGTACTTTGGCTTCCTCTCTGAGTGAATTAGAAGGCTGGGTCACCCACTTGGAATCAGAGAACTCATCAGAGGGCAGATCCCCTGAGCTCGCATCTGTCCTTCTCCATCTCATGAGCAACGCAAATCCCCTCCAGAGGGCATGACCTTCCAAGAGTTTGTGAGGGATATGGCCAAGGCCATTCTATTTTCTTTGGAGACTGAGGATGAGCCCAGGGCAGAAGAGTTAAGAACATAAGAAATGCCTTCTGGGTCAGACCAAGGTCCATCAAGCCCAGTATCCTGTTTCCAACAGTGCCCAGTCCAGCCACAAGTACCTGGCAGGTTCCTGAAGAGGCACACAGGTTCCACATTGCTTGTCCCTGGGCAAGCAGTAGATTTCCCGGGTCCTCTTTAATAATGATCTGTGGACCTTTCCTCCAGGAACTTGTCCAAACCTTTTTTAAACCCAGCTACACTAACTGCTTTTACTATATCCTCTGGTAATGAATTCCAGAGTTTGATTATGCGTTGAGTAAAAAAATATTTTCTCTTATTAGTCTTAAATGGGTTGCATTATGACTGCTGTGACAGGATCCAAGATGATGCTGTAAGGGCGCATGCTGGAGGGTGCGTCAGTTTGGCGAGTTTGGGTCGTCGGCGGTATCCTCTGACTGCAGCAATGGGCAAGAGGAAGGGAAGGGGGAAGCGTACCCGCCTGGAAAGCTTCTCTTTTGGTTCTCTGCACCAGATGACACCGGATACCTTCAGCATGCCTTCAATCTCTCTGGCACTGACCTTTCTGGGTCCGCATGGGGGAAGGCTCCTGGGCAGCAGTGAAGAGGCTTTAAGCCCCAATGTGTGGACACCACCTCCTAACCCCAGAAGTGTTTCTGCTGCTGGTATTCTGGGGCCTTCACGGACTGAAGTGGCTCGTGCAGTGCCCTTGCCGGGAGGATCTCTGGTGGCTGTTTCGTCCCCTTTGCTGGCAGGAACAACGGATGGCAAGCCAGCCTTCCCTTGGAGAATTGTAGAAGTCATCATAAATTTGGATGAAACACCTTCGGGGGGGGGGGGGGGTGTATGTTATGTAAAGTGCAGGGAGCAAAGACTGTGCCTATGGAGTCGCTATGGGATGTGATACACGGTTTCAACTCTTCCCTTCAGTCATTATCCAGTCATTTGGTGGGAGATTTGGCTATTGCAGGGGTGGGCAATTTTGGTCCTGGAGGGCCACAGACCTGTCAGGTTTTCATGATGTCCCTAATGAATATTCATGAGATCTATTTACATCCACTGCCTTCCATTGTATGGAAAAATAGGTCCATGAATATTCATTAGGGACATCATGAAAACCTGACTGGTCTGCGGCCCTCCAGGACCGGAATTGCCCACCCCTGGGCTATTGTCCCCCAAGTTGTGCTGGACCACTCTAAGGCATTAGATTCTCTGTCTGGAAAAATGGATGTTCTCGAGTCAAGAGTGAGTGCGGAACAAGTTATAGGTGAAAGACAAGTTATAGGTGAAAACATTGGTGAAAGACAGCAATATTGTGTCATTTTATGGAGTATCTTGAAAATCAAGTTTGTCGGATTAATCTGCATTTGCCAAACTTTCCAAAATCTCCCATTATACCACCTATTGATATGGTTAAGACATATCTGACTTAGGTTTTGGAGATTGGACCCTGTGACTCTCCCCCCCTTAGTGAGGGCTCAGTACCTTCCCCCAGGTGGTGGTTCTTCACCTGTGGGGCAGGGAGTCTCCTTTGGTGATAATCTGACGGAGTTTCTTGAGTCCTTCTTGGAGGCTGTAACCCAGCAGTCCACCCTTGCCTTAGAGTTCAACCACAGTGAGTATTTAAACCATGTTTTTGTTCTATGAACAAGCTTTTTTGGATCACTAATAAGTATTTTTCCTGATCTTTCGAGAAACACACAGAAGCGGCCCAAGGGTTTCCTGTCTCTGTGCCCGAGAGTTGGCTTTAGGGTTAAATTTTGTGCTCCGATTTCCTTGTTTTTGTGTTATTGTTTGAGGGTAAATCGTTTGCCTTTTTCAAGCCTAAATCGCTGTTGATTTTCTTTGTGCAAGGGAGGGGAGTAGTACCTTGACACATTTCTCACAGGCACTGCTGTGATGGCCCTTGGGGAGGTTGTTGCTGTGAGGGGTGCCTTTGGGTTTATTTTCTTTGAGTATGTATTATGAGACTGTCCTATTTCTTGGATCTCTTATTTCCTTGTATTGGTGGGGCAATTGTCTGTTACAATTTGGTATCATTTATATATTTCCTTTGAGGTGATATTCCCCATATTAATTGTTTTCTTGATTCTTCACTTATTTTTGGTGAAGTATATATTTAAAATGTTGTTTTTAAAAAATGGGTTGCATTGTAGCTTCATTGTGTGTCCTCTAGTCTTTCTACTTTTTGATGGTGTAAACAACTGATCTACGTTTACCCATTCCACTCCATTCATTCATTTAAAGACCTCAGTCATATCCCTCCCTCAGCCATCTCTTTTCCAAGTTGAAGAACCCCCAACCTTTTAAGCCTCTCCTCATAGGGGTATCCTACCATTCCCTTTACCATTTTTGTTGCTCTTCTTTGTACCTTTTCTAATTCAGCTATATCCTTATTAAGATAGATCCTGCAGTACTCCTCAACCCCTAATGAGGCGGTGACAGTGCCCGTGCACCGCATCCTGCAGAGGGTACAGATGAGGATGTGGGAGAACACCCTCATTATACATCCAGTTAGTAGAAGGCTTGATCTTTGTACAGAGTTCAGAAGGCTCCTGGGTTCGAGAAACCTCAGCTTTCACATCATTCTTTGGTAGTTTAATTCGCCCTAAAGAGGATCCAGATTCATTCCTCGGTGCCCACAGGGAGGGCAGCTTGGACATTGGACTCTTCAGGGATACAGTGTTTTCAGAGTTCCATGTTCGTCTCCTGCGTGGCCTCTTACCAGCTCTGCATGGGCATGTTCTTGAACATCATGTGCTGCCTAGCTGACCTGGCCCAATTTATACCCTCAGAGAAATTGGAACAATATTGTGCCCTGGTGGCCCATGGCAAGGACTACTCTCATTGTGCAGGCTATCTATCATATTTTTGAGACAGCATCTAAGAATGTTGCCATAGGCGTTGGCACCCGTAGACTCACCTGGCTGCAGTCAACAGACCTAGAGCAATCCGTGCAGAACAAGCTGGCAGACATCCCATGCTGGGGAGAGAATCTCTTCGGCAAGTAGGTTGAGGAGAAAGCTGGCTTCATAGAGAAACAGCATATCACCCTCCCTAGGTTTTCCAGGCATGCCTCCTATCAGAGGAGGTACCAGGACGGGGGCCAGAAGAAGGCCTTACGGCCTTGTTGGTGTAGGTACTTTCCTGGGCCCCAGATCTCCCAGCCCAAACAGGCCCCTCACCAATAGGATCAGGAAAAGCCCCAGAAGGCCCAAACGGCTCCTCAGGCAAAACCGGGGGCGGGGTTTTGACTGGTTCCTTCAGAGCATAGCTACTCTACCAGTAGCCACAATAAAAAGGCTCCATTCAGGGGAAGTCTCACTCTGTTTTGCACACAGGTGGCCCCTCATAACCTCAGACTCATGGATCCTACAAATTATCAAGAGTGGTTATAAATTACCCTTACTGGAACTGCCACCAAATTGCTCCAGAGGGCGTACTGTCTCGACCCTTAGCATCACAAACTGCTTCAGAGAGAAATCACTGCCCTCTTATTAGATCTCACAATTGAGCTCGTGCCACCAGAGCAAAGAGGTCAGTCAGGAGTTTTATTCCAAGTACTTCCTGGTCCCCAAGAAAATGGAGGGGATACCATCCCATCCTAGACTTCGGAAATCTGAACAGGTTCTTGGAAAGAGAAAAGTTCAGAATGATTTCTCTGGGCACCCTGCTTCCTTACCTGCAAAATAGAGATTGGCTATGCTCCCTGGATCTGAAGGATGTGTATATCCACATATGATATATCCTGCACACAGGAAGTATCTCATATTTGTCCTGGGTGAACAACACTTCCGGTACCTAGTGTTGTCGTTTTGCCTGGCCTCAGCATCTCATGTCTTCATAAAATGCCTTATGGTAGTAGCTGCTTACCTATGGATGCTGGGAGTGTTTGTTTTCCCCTATGTGGATGATTGGCTAATCAAGAGTACCACTCTGGAAGGTGTCCAAGAATCAACATGATTGACCATTCGGGCATTGGAATTTCTAGGGTTCATTGTAAATTACCCAAAGTCCCATCTGCAGCCCACCCAACAATTGGAGTTCATAGGAGCCCTGCTCAACACGACTCAAGCGAGAGTCTTCCTGCTGCACGATTGATTTCTGAGATTGACAGTACTTGTGCAGGAGATCCAAGTTAGTCAACTGGTAACAGCTCGTAAGATGTTGACTATGCTATAACACATGGCCTTCATGGTACATGTCACATCCTTGGCATGCCTTCAGATGAGGCATGTTCAATGGACTCTGAGAACTCAATGGATCCAGGTCACGGGTCAACTCAGGGGTCGTCTATATGTCATTGCCCCTCTCATTCAGTCATTACATTGGTGGACAATCCACCACAATTTGTTCAAAGGTCTTTATTTCCAGATTGCTCCACCCCAAAAGGTTCTGATGACAGACGCATTCAAGCTGGGGTGGGGAGCTTATCTTGATGGGTTGCACATCCAGGGCAATTGATCCATCCAAAAGAGTCTTCATCAGATCAACTTCTTGGAATTAAGATCTGTGATGAGTACTCTAAAGGCTTTCTGAGATCGAGTGGCCAATCAAATTGTTCTGGTTCAGACTGACAATCAAGTAGCCATGTTCTACATCAACAAGCAGGGAGGAACAGATTTGTACCTCCTGTTTTGGGAAGCAGTCAGATTGAACTTAAGGGCATCAGGAAATCAGCACTAGATTGGTATCGCTCATACCTAACAGATCGCTATCAAGAAGTATGTACTGGCAACCAAACATCAAAAATGTTTCTACAAACACAAGGTGTACCACAAGGCTCTTTTTTTATCCGCCTTACTTTTTAACATATATGTACAACCAATCTGTACAATCATGCAGTCCTTCGGTATCCTTTATGCAGATGATATGCTCATTTACACACCTTTCTCAACAGAAAACCCATGCTTCAACAGAATCATTGACTGCTTTAATGCTATCTCTGAATGGCTGACTGTGCACAACCTGCAAGTTAATTATAAAAAGACAGAAGTCCTTTTTATCAAGAAAGATCTAACATTCACTCCACCGACATCCTTGCAAGTAAAGAATGCTGAACTGAAATCTAAGAATGAGGTTAGCTATTTGGGCGTCACGCTTGACCAGTCCCTAAACATGGAGCCCCATATAAACAACATCACAAAATCCGTCTGTCATAAAATACGCTCCCTCCGTCATCTCCGACCCTTATTGGAGCCTACTGACTTCCGCACGGTCTTCCAAGCACTGATCACTCCGCTTTTCGACTATGCAAATATCATCCTGCAAGACTTCCAGAACATTCTATCCATCCATTATAATTAGCACTGAATACGGCAGCATGAACCATCTATGGAGCATCCAGATATGAGCATGTATCTTCTCTCCTAATGCAACTACACTGGCGCCCAATAAACAGTCGACTCAAGTACAAAACTCTACTAATAACATTCAAGATTCTCCACCACCTATCAGCACCCTCACTGGAAAATCTCCTACATTGGACTCCTGACAACAGAGCGAGAAGATCAAATATGATAAACACACTTACCATCCCATAACTAGAAAACCCTCGCAATTCGCCAATAACAGAGCCTTCTCCCTCTTCGCCCCTCTACTGTGGAACTCCCTACCTCCTCCTATTCGTCTCATACCAGAGCTGACCACTTTTCGCAAAGCAATAAAGACACATCTATTCCACCTTGCTTTCAACCACATAACATAAAGTTACCCATCAATATTATAGTCATAACCCTATCAGCCTGTAAATAGTTCCCAGTATATAAGCTACAGTGAATGATCATAGATCTACCAATTTAAATAGTTAACTGTATGTATACCTTGTTCGCATGTTCACTTGTTTAATATGTTAAATGCAATAATATGTTAAATGTAATATGCTAATGTTAATATATACTGTTCCATGTACTATGTTACCTTGTAAACCGTGCTGATCTTGAATAGTGCGGTATAAAACCAAATAAAATAAAATCACATACAGGATGGGTGTGAGAACCATGTACCTGCCAGATGAGCAAAACACTGGCAGGCAGACAGACCGAGTCAAGTCTTCCAGCCGCACAAGTGGACGCTGGACAGGGGAGAAGTTGCGACTTGCATCTTTCGAGAGTGACGAACCCTTTCAATAGATCTCTTCACCACACGGCAGAATGCCCAGGTAAATCAGTTCTGCTCCAGAATAAGATCACACAGCAGACTAGCATCAGATGCTTTCATCCTTCATTGCGGGATAGGGTCTTCTGTATGCTTATCCTCCAATACCTCTCATTGCAAACACCCTCCTGAAGCTCAAAACAGATGGTGGCATGATGATTGTCATTGTGCCCTACTGGCCCAGACAGCCTTGGTTTTCCCTCCTGCTGCAGCTCTCCAGTCTAGAGTCACTACGGCTCAGCCACACACCCGATCTAATAATGCAGGAGGACGGAACAATGTGGCCCTCATGGCATGGATGCTGAGAGGCTAATATTGTGTCAACTCAGCATGCCGGACGGTGTAACCAAAGCCCTTTTGGCCTCCAGGAGGGCCTCTACGAGAAAGTCTTACTCTTGCAAATGTAAGAGGTTTGCTGTCTGGTCTGAGGGCCAGGCCATAGATTCTTTTGTCTGTTCCACACAAAAACCGCTTGAAAATTTCTACACCTCTCTGAGTCTGGGCTTAAGTCCAATGCAGTTGGAGCTTGCCATCAAGGTGTGGAAGGCAAGTATATCTCGGTACAGCCGTTAGTTGTTCGCTTTATGCAGGGCTTTCTTCTCTTGAAGTCTACCTACAAGCCTCCCGCAATGTCTTAGGATCTCAATTCCTGTCCTCTGGAGTTCTTGACCTGAAAGGTATTATTTCTGGTGGTGATCACTTCAACATGCAGTGTGAATGAGCTTCAGGCTCTAGTGGCTCATCCAGCTTACACCAAATTCCACCATAATAGTGGTCCTTCATACTCATCCCAAATTCCTTCTAAAAGTGGTATCTGATTTCCACCTTAATCAGTCAGTTGCTCTTCCAACTTTTTTCCCGGAACCTCATGCCCACAAAGGGGAAGCTGTATTGCACATATTGGCCTGCAAGAGAGCCTTAGCCACCTACTTGGAGTGGGCAAAAGCCCATAGAAAGTCCATCTAGCTTTTTCTTTTGACCCTAATAAACTAGGGGCTGCCGTTTCCGAACGCTCTCTTTCAATTTGTCTGACAGACTGCATTTCTTTTGTTTATGCTCATTCAAATCAGAGCCTTGTTGTTTGTCACTGCTCATAATGTCAGAGCTATGACTGAGTCGGTGGCCAACTAATACTCTGTCTCCATGGAAGAGATCTGCAGGGCTGCAATGTGGTCTTCAGTCAACACATTCACATCCCACTACTGCCTAGGCGGGGATTCCTGACGCAACAGCAACTTCAACCAATCTGTACTCTGGAATCTGTTTGGATATTAGAATCTAACTCCATCCCCCCTAGGCCCATTCTATTCTGTCTAGGCTACGAAAAAAAAAAGGGAAGAGAGAAATTCACTCGTTTTGTACATAGTTTGAGTTGTTCTGGCCTCTCGCCATTATGCAGTTGGCGGTTTTCAGCAGACTGTAGCTTGGGAGTCCCATACGTGAAGACTCATATCTGCTTGTCCACAGAGAAAAGGTAGTTACTCACCTGTAGCAGATGTTCTCCTTGGATAGCAGGAATAAGTCCTCACAATTCTCCTACCTCCCCGAGGAGTTGTCTTATGTTATAGCTATGTTATCAGACTAAGGTATCGTGGTACTGTGGCAGCAGTCAGGAAGGAGGTGCGCAGACGCGGTAGAGCCTCCCACAAACTTCCAATAGAAGTTGGGGAGCATTCCTGTGCAGGGCCCCATCGGGGACGTCACCCATACAGTACGTGAGGACTTACTCCTGCTGTCCATGAAGAACACCTGCTATAAGTGAGTAACTAACTTTTATCTGCCATCATTTACTATGTTACTATGGTTTTATGGTTTTAGGCACTTGATATACCGCCCTTTATTGTGTGTATCAGAATGATGTACAGATATATGCTAACAGGCACGTTTATTTAGACTTTAAAATTCTATGTACAATAAATGCTTTGACTTATTTTGTTACTGCTGAATCTGAATTGTTCTTTACACAGCGATCCATTGCAATAACTCACCTACTGTAATATGTCACAGCTTCTTCAAAATCTTCAGTTCTGAAAGCTTCATTCCCTTTTTCTTTTTCATGATTGGCAACAAACTGTTTCTCTTTGAAAATACCTTCAAAAAAATACTTGTGGCGGAAGTGATGTTACTAACCAGAATGGAAGTCTGAAAGCTGAGCACTGTAAACCTCTGGGATAAATTAGTTCATACACATGCAGATAGCACAGCCACGGCAGCCGAATGTTGCTGGAAACAAACATAGCGCATTTACTTAATGGCGGCTAAGAAAAAGATTGCTGATCTGCATGAGTTTGCATACAGTGGCACTCCCTCTGCAAGGCTGATGCTGCAAAAAAATGGCTCCTGGAGAGCAGTCATGGTGCAAGGTTGACCCAGAGCGCATGGGAGAGTGCTGGTCCTAGGAGAGCAGTTCGGAGTCGGATGACCAAGGATAGCTCACTGCGGCCGAATTCCACCACTGGTTCTATGATCTGAAATAAGAACTGGTATCAGTACGTACTGAAATATCAGGTCTTGCATCTGATTTGAGGGACAAAGATGGCTGACCTGGGCCGGCGTGTGGAATATACTGAAAAGCAAATGGAGGAACATGGAGAGACAGTCACTGTGCTAGAACAGTAGGTAGAGGCACTAAAACAAGCCAATGGGGTCCTGGCTGAGAAGCTGGAAGATCTTGATAATCGCACATGGCATAGCAATTTAAGGTTTAGGGGAGTCCCAGAAGAGCCTGGATACAGTGACTGCCGAGCAGTGGTGCAGCGTGTTGTGGCCCAGTTGTGGGGCAATACACTGGATGGTGAAGGGGCTCCTGAAATGCTATTGGAAAGGGTGCACTGTGCTCTGGGTCCACCATGACTGAACTTACCTCTGGATATAATTGTGTGCCTTCATAGTTATGCTTTTAAGGAATGGGTAGCCTCCAGAGCGAACGCGTGGGTCCGGTCAAGTGGGAGACTCACTCAATAGAAGTATATGAGGACTTGGCGCCTTCAACGTTACGTCGGCAGAGGAAGCTGCAGGACATCACCTGAAAGCTTCGAGAAGGTGGCTGGCGCTACAAGTGGCAATTCCCCTTTGCACTAGTGGTCACCAGGAATGGACGCAGATTTGACTGCGGGGAGGAGGCCTTGATATCACTCAGAGACCTTGGGAAGGGATAGAATACCTTCCTAAGCACCAGAGAATTATGCAGTATTCTGCAGTGCACTGGCAGAGAGTAGATAGAGCAAAAGGCCGGCTCCGCAGACAGCTTGAAGAACGAATATGCTAGGAACAGAGGGATAATAACGATTGAAGGACCCTTTCATATGACACCTTTTTATCAGTGTTGTGGTTATAATGTGGCCAGGCAGTCCTGGGGCATAAAGGGGAAAGTTTGTGTGGCCGATTGGGCCAAGGTTATGTTTGAGCGAAGTGAGATGGTTGCAGTATGTGTGAATATTGGTGAGCTGAATGAATGGAAATTGTGTTGTGGGGGTTAGAGGGAAGATTGCATGACTGAGCAGGAGGGTTGAGGGTGATGATGGTGTGAATGTTGAAGGGCGCACGGTGTATGTTCACAGGATGGGATTAAGGAAATAGTAAGAAGGGGGAGTGGGACTCTGAACTGGTTGGAACTTCCTCAGGAGGGTTTGCTGCCAGGAGAGAAATGGGCAGAGGCATATAGTTGAGATATAAGAGGTGGGGGTAGAGGGGGAGGTGGGTGGGAAGGGAAGGGTCTCTGGTGCCAGGGAGGAGAGGGGAGTAATTATCAGTGTTAGGATATTTGAAGACTGGGACTATTAGTACAAAGGGCCTTAATCTTCCTCAAAAGCAGCAACTGCTGTTCAAGAAGGTCAAGAGATTAAAATGGAACATAGTGCTGGTACAAGAAACACATTTAAGAGTTGGGGATCGGGAGTTATTGCGCAACCACAACCATGATTGGAATTTTTGTGTATCTAAACAAGGGGAAGCTAAGTCGAGTGGCATAGCAATACTGTTTCACAAATCGCTTAGGCTTGATATATAGGGAATACAGAAAGATGCTGAGGGGTCCAGTATATTGCAATTAAGGGAATGTTAAATGGGACAGTGACTACATTGATTTGCCTCTACGTCCCAAATCGGGGACAAGTGTCGTTTTATGACCGGGTGGGGCTCGAACTCACGGAATTTATTGAAGGTCCAGTGATATTAGGGGGAGACTGAATATAGTGATAGATCCTGGATTGGATAGAATGGGCGCACCTGGAGGGTTGGAGAGCACTACTACTACTGAACATTTGTATAGCGCTACAAGATATGCTGGGGAACAAAAGGTTGGTGTGTGCAGGCCAAGAGAAGGACCCCAGAGTTATAGTATTTATTTATTTATTGTTTCTTATATACCACACTCTTAAAAATCAGCGCGGTTCACATAAAACAGGGTTGTGCCAGGGGCACTTACATTGAACTGGAAGCTTAACTTGGATATCAACTGGGATTAACTATGTACAACAAAACACTCGAATACAACAGTATCTACAAATTTACATACATTAATGTGTTCATGTGTTCGTAGGGGGTGATAGGTTGGTGGGCTGTGAGTAGTGTAAGAGAAAGAGGTGGTGCTTAAGCGCTTTTCTGAATTGTGATAGGTCCTTTATGGCTCTGAGGGCTGCTGGAAGTGCATTCCAGCAGCTGGGGGCATAGAATTGGAATGCTCTATTCCTTGTTGACTCTGTACATTTAGTTATTTCCTTGGGGATCAGTAGTGTGTTAATGGTGTGTGATCTCCTTTCTCTATTGGTTGTAAAAGGGTGAATCAGGTCCGTTAAGGCTGGGGGGGGGGCTAACTTATTGATGATCTTGAAAGTGATAATGGTTACCTTGTAGGTTAGTCGGCAGTATATTGGTAACCAATGTAGGTTCTTAAGGACAGGAGTGATGTGATCACCTCTAGCGGCTCCACTCAGTACCCGTGCAGCAGCGTTCATAGCTAGCTGTAGGGGGTTTAAGGTGTTTTTGGGGAGGCCTTGCAAGATTACGTTTGCGTAATCAAAGTGGGGGGTCACCAAGGCCTGAAATACTGTTCTGAAGTCCTCGGGTTGCAGCAATGGACGAAGATGACGTAGAGTTCTTATCTTGTGGTAGATTTGCTTGATAGAATTGCTGATGTGTGCTTTGAAATTGAGATGTTGTAGTGTCTGAGGATCCCAAAATGACAAAATAGTGTGACAAAGTGGTGGCCAAAGCCAGAAGGATATTAGGCTATATACAGAGAGGAATAACCAGCAGGAAAAAGGGGAGGTATTAGTGCTCCTGTACAGGTCATTGGTGAGGCCTCACTTGGAATATTGTTTTCAGTTTTGGAGACCATACCTTACAAGGGATATAAAGAGACTTGAAATGTTTCAGAGTAAGGTGACCAAGATGATTTGGGACCTGTGCTAGAAGGAATTTGCGAAAAGACTTTAAGACCTCAATGTGTATACCCTAGAGAAGAAGAGACAGAGGGGGTATGATACAGAGTTTAAATACTTAAAGGGTGTTAATAAACAAACTTATTTTTTTCAAAGACGAGGAAACTGTAGAACTAGAGGACATGAAATGAAGTTACCAGGAGGTAAACTTAAAAGTAACATCAGGAAATAGTTTTTCATGGAAAGGGTGGTGGTTTCCTGAATACCCTCCCGTAGGAGGTGGTAGGAGCAAAAACAGTGACTAAAATGAAAAGGCATGGGATCCACTACATAGCATGAGGATGGAATCAAAACAAATGTAAATAACTTCTAAATAGAGAGGGGTAATCTGCCTGGAGCAGCATGTACAACTTTGGGCTCCTTATTGGGCAGACTAGATGGACCATGCTTGTTTTTATCTGCTGTCATTTACTATGCTACTGTGACATTCAAAATAGTGCATGGTCTTGCATAGAATACATGTTAATAGATTGAATTTCTGGAAAGTAATTGCAGATTGCACTTTCAAGATAGTCTTTTGCTAGTTTATCCATCAGTAAAAACTATCCACTCTAAAATAATGATGGAAAGTCTCCCTTTTTATAGGGCAACAGAGGAATGGAACCAACTTCTAAATAAGTTGTTAACTAATTATCATGATATAGAATTAAAAACAACAGATTAACAGATAAATCATTAAAGATATGTCCTAGTCTAAATTTTATAGGTTTTGTATCTTAATTGGTTAAATACATTGAACGTTAGTAAAATGAAATGTCTTATTGTATTACCTTTGTATTTATTTACAAAGTTTTAAACCACCTTTCTGACAAAAAAGTCAATCAAAAGGGTGCACAAAAGGTAATACAAAGTTACAAAATACAACAGGAAAAACAGCGAGGAATCCCCCTCCCCTCTGTCACCAAGCACGCAACATCAACCCCCCCAGCAAACAACCATGTTTTCTGCAACTTACAAAAAAACTGAGTTCCAGGGCTGGAGCATTCCAGTGATCGCTAGCCACCACCCAGAACACACTCTTGTAACTGTGAGCCTTGCGAACCACCTCCAACCCAAGCACTTCCAACAACCAACCTTGAGACGAATGCAGGGGGCCTTTTCTAAATTTATTGTTAATATTTAATCATTATCTCCAGGAACAAGCAGGAATAAGTCTTCACATATGGGTACCGACGGAGCCTGCGCGGGAACGCTCCCCAGCGTCCCAAAAAGAAAGCTTTTGGGAGCATTCACCATGCATGCGTGCTGCCTTCCCGCCCAACTACCTCTCTCACTTCAGTTCTTCGTTTTCCGCAGAGCCGACAGGACGTGTCCCCTGTCACCGCAGAAAATCTTCTCTTAAATTTATAATTTTTGTGGTCGCGTCTGCCTTCCGTCGACGCCTACCGGTACCACCGGTGCTTTTCTTTCTTTTCTTCTAAAATAACTTAATTTTAGTGCTTTTCCAGGGCTTATTTTTCCCCTGCTTTGGTGCTTGGCGCCATTTTGGGCTTTAGGCCCTCTGTTTCTTTATCATGGATAAACCAGCCACTGTTTTTAAAAAGTGTTCAAAATGTGGCGGTACAATTTCTATTACCGACACCCATGACTGGTGTCTTAAATGTTTATGTCCTGACCATTGCCCTACGGAGTGCGTCTCCTGCAGGAAGTTGACTAAAAGAAGTCTTCAGAATCGAGCAAATCAACTCGGTGCCCTATTTGCTTCAGACACGATATCTGTTGCATTGATGTCTTCCAGGGCTTCTACTTCTTCCTAGGGATCTCGGGTAACTAAACACAAGTCTTCCAAGACTAGCTGGTCCTCGAAGGGTAGATCTCCCTCTAAATATCTAGTCCTATAGGCACTCCTTGTGGTCTTGGGCAAGCCACTTAACCCTCCATTGCCCATGTTCCCTGTAAGTATTAGCGTATGTGTCTCATATCCCCTCGTGTTAAATGTATCCCCCAATCGACCGCTTTGACCTGGTGAAAAGCGGGATATAAATACAGCTAAATACAGCTAAATAAATATCGAGATGCCACAGGCGTTGCCCTCGAGGACACTTCACCGGCTAAACAGCCCCGGCGGGAGTCTTCAGGCTCCAAAGCTTTATCAGGGCTCCAGGACGTTCCCGAGGCCTCGACCTCGATGGAACTACTGGTGCCATGCTTGGGGGTTATGGCCGCTTCCTCCGGTACCGACGCCACGGCATCGGCAGTAGCGATGGACAAAAGACTCCTCGCTACAGAACTCAGTCTAGCGACTCTTTTAGCTGCTTCGGTACCGCTAAAGTCGCTGCAGACGGTTCCGCAGGCACCGGTACCGATGCCGGTGCCAGTGCCCTCGGTACCTGTTTCAACAGGCTTGCTTCCCCCGATGCCAAGCCTGGAATCTCTCTCCGGTATGGGGGATCAGGTACCGACTCGTTTCGGTACCGACATCGAGCGGTACCAACACCATCTGCTTCGGGAGAACCTGGTACTTCCTCCTTTTGAGTCTTCCGATTCCGATGACTCAGATGATTCCACCGGTACCAGAGCTGAACATTTGCAAGATTCATCTCTTTCTCCTCAACGCAGAATGTCCCCCTCCTGAGGATATGTCTTTTCATGATTTTGTATGTGATATGGCAAAGGGTCTTGCCATTACAGTAGTACCAGAAAAGGAGCCTAGAGCAGAAGAATTGAGAATTCTTCAATATCCTTTGGCTCCAAAGGAGGCAGCTATGCTTCCTATACACCAGAACTTACATGATCTAATGTTAAGAATGTGGGAAGCTCCTTTAACAGTATCGCCACATTCTAGACGTCTTGACACTATGTATCGAGTACCACCTTGCCCAGGGTTTCAGAAAACTCAGTTACCATCTTACCCAGGGTTTCAGAAAACTCAGTTACCACATCATTCTATGGTGGTAGAGTCCGCCGTGAGGCGGATTAAGAGTGTTAAAAGACACTCTTCCAATCCACCAGGTCGTGAGTCTGGAACACTGGATGCCTTTGGTCGTCGATGCTTTCAGTCCTCCATGCTATCAGCAAGACTCAGTTCCTATATATTATACATGGGAATGTTTCTTGAGCAGGTTACAAAAGACTTGGAGCTTTTGAACCCTTTTCTTCAAGAGGATAAACGGACAGATTATTTGGCTTTGGTTAAACATGCTCAAAATGTCTCTAAGTTTATGAATTGTGCTACCTTTGACTGTTTTGTACGTATTAGCAGAATTTCTGCTATATCCATGAACGTATTAGCAGAATTTCTGCTATATCCATAGGAGCACGTCGTATTGCCTGGTTCCAAGCTTCAGACTTGGAGGAATGGGTGCAAGATAAGCTGGGTAACATTCCTTGGACAGGAGAAAATCTCTTTGGCAAGGATTGGCAGCTTAAAGCTAATGAAATTGACACTGATAATACAACTTTAGACAGGTTGTCAAAATCTACAGCTAACCCAGCTAAGAAAACGTTTTTCAAAAAACCTTTTTTCTCTACGAAGAAGAAATTCTATCCATCTTCCACCCAGCAAACACATGTTCCCCAGAAGGGGCAACAACAAACTAGACAAAGAAAGACACAAGCTCAGAAGGCTCAGCAGACCCAGCCTCCTCAGGGTCTTTGACTGTTGTCTAGAGAACTTAGCCATTCTTCCTGTTCTAAGTCCAGAACCTTTAAATATTCCAGGCCGTATTTGCCATTTTGCCAAAAGATGGCAACAAATCACTTCAGAAAATTGGACTCTATCTATAGTGAGTCTGGGATACAAACTTCATTTCCTCAGCTTGCCCCCATCCACGCTAATAAAACAGTTCAAATCTCAACTACCGGTCTCAGACCTGTTGTGGCAAGAGGTCACCACTCTTTTGGCTCAAGGGGCTATAGAAGAGGTTCCAAAGTCCCAGCAGGGCACAGGATTCTATTCCTCCTATTTTCTCATTCCAAAGAAGTCAGGGGGGACTAAGGCCAATCCTGGACCTCAGAGAACTGAACAAATATTTAGTCCGAGAAAGGTTCAAGATGATCTCCCTCGGCACTCTTCTTCCATACCTTCACGAGCAAGATTGGCTATGTTCTCTGGATTTAAGGAATGCTTACATGCATATCCTTATTCATGCAGATCACAGAAAATTCCTTCGATTCCTAGTTAAGGGAAGACATTTTCAATGCAGGGTCCTTCCTTTCGGGCTAGCCTCTTCTCCAAGAGTCTTCACAAAATGCATGGCAGTAGTAGCAGCATTTGAGGACTCTAGGAATTTTTGTCTTCCCTTACTTGGACGATTGGCTCATTCGAGCCTTGTCAGCTCCAGAGGCAAGTCGTGCTCTTTCCCGAGCAATGCAAATACTGCAGTACTTAGGATGGATCATAAACCTTCCAAAGTCCCAGCTCACCCCATCTCAATCCCTCGAGTTTATAGGGGCTCGCTTGGACACACAGCAGTCAAAGGCTTTCCTTCCTCAGCCTCGCTGTCTGCGCATCATCGAACTAGCATCTCAAGCAGTGCTACAAACCTTCCTCACTGCTCGACAGATGCTTCGACTTCTAGGACACATGGCATCTACAGTCCATGTGATTCCTTATGCACGCCTTCATATGCGAGCGGCCCAGTGGACCTTAGCTTCCCAGTGGTCCCAGGCCTCAGGATGCCTGTCAGACAAGATCAGAGTTACCACACACCTGATTGCATCTCTGCATTGGTGGCAATCTCTGGAAAACCTTACAGTATGCTCTTCTTTTCAGCAACCTCTACCTCAGGCTGTCCTGACGACAGATGCATCCAAGTTAGGTTGGGGAGCCCACTTGGGCGATCTGTCCACCCAGGGTCTCTGGACCCCACAGGAGGCTTCTCTTCATATAAACCTCCTAGAACTAAGGGCCATTTCCAATGCTATTCGAGTCTTTTGCTTTCATCTCGTAAGCAAAACAGTTCTGGTGCAAACCGACAATCAAGTGGCCATGTTTTACCTAAACAAACAAGGCGGAACAGGCTCTCTGCAATTATGCAACAAAGCTTTGCAACTGTGGGCCTTTGCCAGAGAGCATCACATTCATTTGTTGGCAGTATACCTTCCAGGCATTCAAAACGTTTGGGCGGACAGGCTCAATCGAGTCTCTCCACTCATATCAACTTGCACAAGTGTTTCAAGTCTGGGGAACACCAGACATAGACCTCTTTGCAAGTCCACAGAATGCCAAACTTCCCCGGTACTGTTCCAGACTGCCAGCTCAGAATTGTCAGGCGAGGGATGCATTCCTGCTCCATTGGGGCCAGGGTTTTCTCTATGCCTTCCCACCAATTCCCCTAATTCCCAAAACCTTATTCAAACTCCAGAGAGACAGAGGTCGCATGATACTCATAGCTCCCTGCTGGCCAAGGCAAACATGGTATCCACTTCTCTTAGGTCTCTCTCGAGCCACTCCTCTGGAGTTGGGGAGTGCTCCAGATCTTCTTTCCCAGAACAACGGATCCCTACTGCACCCCAATCCCCAGTCCTGGCTACTCAAGGCATAGAACTTCAAGATCTAGGCCTTTCATATCAAGTGAAGGATATTCTGGCTTCCAGAAAACCTTCCACAAGGCGTTCTTACACTTTTAAGTGGAAGAGGTTCTCAATCTGGTGTTCCCAGAGGGGACTTAATCCCCTCTTGGTACCGGTAGAGTCCCTTCTGGACTATCTCCTTCACTTATCAGCTTCTGGTCTCAAGACCAATTCTGTTAGGGTCCATCTTAGTGCTATTGCTGCATCTCATAAACCCTTTGATGGACAACCAATTTCTTCTCATCCTCTTGTTTCAAGATTTATGAGGGGTCTCCTTTTAACTAAACCTCCCATCAAACCACCTCCAGTGGCATGGGATCTTAATCTTGTTCTGGGTCAACTCATGAAGCCACCCTTTGAACCTTTAGCTACTTCAGAGCTAACGTTTCTTTCATGGAAAGTCATTTTCCTAATTGCTATCACTTCTGCAAGACGCATTAGTGAACTGCAGGCTTTAGTGGCTGACCCGCCTTATACGAGGTTTCATCATGACAAAGTAGTCTTGAGGACTCATCCTCATTTTATGCCAAAGGTGGTATCACCTTTTCATTTAAACAAATCTGTTTACCTTCCATTCTTCTTTCCTAGGCCTCATGCCTCCAGTGTGGAAAGAAATCTTCATACCTTAGATTGTAAACGAGTTCTGGCTTTTTATCTTCACAGAACTCAGCCATTTAGAAAGTCTTCTCTGCTTTTTCTGGCTTTTGACTCTAGTCATTTAGGACTCCCGGTCACTAAAAGAACTCTCTCTAAATGGATTGCAGACTGTATTTCCTTTACCTATCAGAGTAAAGGAATCCCTCTTGAAGGCCATGTCACGGCTCACAATGTTAGAGCCATGGCAGCCTCAACAGCTAATCTTTGGTCAGTTGCTATTGATGAGATCTGCAAAGCAGCAACTTGGGCTTCTGTTCATACTTTCACTGCCCACTATTGTTTGGACAAGGACTCACGTCTGGATGCCTTGTTCGGTCAAGCTGTTCTACAGCATCTCTTCCATTCCTAGATCAACTCCTTCCCACCATCCACTCTTGGCTGCCTGAGGTCCCTGGGAGGAAGCATGGCCCATCTTACTTAGATCCGCAACATGCTGGGGTCATCCCTAGGCATTTTTAGCTGGGGAGTCCCCATATGTGAAGACTACATTCCTGCTTGTTCCTGGAGATAACGTAGTTACTCACCTCTAACAGGTGATCTCCGGGAACAGCAGGAATAAGTCTGCACAACCCACCCACCTCCCCTAGGAGTTGTATTTCTCTATCCTCTATTTTTTCTTCTACTTCTCTCCTTTGGTCTCAGCTTTCAACTCAACTGAAGTGAGAGAGGTAGTTGGGCGGGAAGGCAGCACGCATGCGTGGTGAATGCTCCCAAAAGCTTTCTTTTTGGGACGCTGGGGAGCATTCCTGCACAGGCTTCTTCGGTGCCGACGGTACCCATATGTGAAGACTTATTCCTGCTGTTCCCAGAGATCACCTGTTACAGGTGAGTAACTACACTTTATGTAATTACTACTACTACTATTAATCACTTATATAGTGCCACAAGGCGTACGCAGTACGGTACAAACATATAAAAGACAATCCCTGCTCAATAGAGCTCACAACCTAATGAAGACAGACAGACAAACATGAGAAATAAAGGGTTCAAGGGAGAGAGAGGTAAGAAGAATAGGGGATTAGGATGTAAAGGCATCCTCAAAGAGGTGAGCTTTTAGCATGGATTTGAAAAGGGGAAGAGATGAGACCAGGCATAGAGATACAGGAAGTTTGTTCCAGGCATAAGGAGCAGCAAGGTGAAAAGATCAAAGTCTGGAGTTGGCAGTGGAAGAAGAGGGCATAGAGAGAAGGAAACCAGAAAAGAAGTGTGGAGTTCATGAGGAAGGGTATAGAGAGAGAGGAAAGGTAGTGAGGGGGCAGTAAGGTGAATGCATTTAAAGTTTAGAAGGAGAAGTTTGAAATGGATACGGAAATGAAGGGGAGCCAGTGAAGTGATTTAAGAAGAGGAGTTATGATTTAAGAGTAATGGGGCTGGCAGAAAATAAGCCGCACAGCAGAGTTTTGAATAGATTGAAGAGGAGAGAGAAGACTGGAGGGGACCAGCAGGGAGAAGGTTGCAATAGTCAACACGGGAGGGATTAAGGAGTGGACAAATGTCTTAGTATGTTCAGAGAGGAAGGGGCAAATTTTGTTAATGCCAAGGAAAAAGAAATGACAGGCCTTAGTTATCTGGTGGATATTTGTGGTGAAGAAGAGGGAGGAGTTCAAGATGACCCCAAGGTTGTGGGCAGAGGAAACAGGAAGTAGGGAGAGTATTATCAACAGAGCTAGAGAAAGGAGGAAGGGGAGAGGAAGGTTTAGGGGAAAATAAGAAGTTCAGTTTTGGCCATGTTCAATTTCAAATGGTGATGGAACATCCTCTGGACCCTCACCAACATGGGTTCAGACAGAATCATGGAGTCGAAACTCTCATCACTTTCATCCTGGACTTTCTATTAACTTGCGTACAAGACAAAGGGATTTGTATTTGTATTCCTTGACATTTCTTCAGCTTTTGACTCCCTCTGTCATCTTCTTTTGTAATGCCTTGCATATATAGGCCTCCAGGGCACTACACCTAAATGGTTCTGCTCTTGCCTGCTCGACAGAAGACAGCAAGTAAAAATTTGACAGAAGTTATCCCTCCCATTTACGCAATCCACAGGGGTACCCCAGGGCTCAAACCTTTCAGCCCTCTTGTTGAACATATTCATACAGCCAATATGCAAAATATTCAGAGAGCACAAGATACTTTACCAGATCTATGAGGACGATATAATGTTCTTTACCCCATTCAATATCTCAACACCGGACCTCGCATTCTTACACAACTGCTTTATAGAAGTGCGAAAATGACTGCACCTTCACATCAATATAGATAAGACATATACACTATATGTCTTTTTTTCTAACTCAGCCTTCTCACCACCACGTACCCTGAGATCCAACAATATGGACATCCGAGTAATGTCCAAAGTCCAGATACCTTGGGATCAGCAACTGGACTTCCACAGCCACATAAGGAAAATTTCTTCCTCCGTTTACCACAAACTAAGAGTTCTGAAGAACCTTCATCTATTAGCTCCTGAACTCTTCCAGACTGTGTGCCAAGCTATGATCACCCCCATATTAGATTATTGAAATATCATATACCAAGGGCTGCATAAGCACTCCCTCCACCTCTTGCAAATGGCATTAAATACTGCAGCCAGAATAATCTATGGCTTCTCCCATCAAGATCATATTGCTCCCATTCTACAGAGACTCTACTGGTTACCAATTGCAGCAATAATCCGATTCAAGGCACTTACCCTTACATTCAAAGTCCTGCACAGCGAGCCAGCTACCTGCTTACAGTCTTTGATCTCCAGACCCAGAAAGGAGAAGCCTCAACGACACCTCACCAATAACCTTCTCTTCATCCCCATTCAGAAGACTAAGATCAGTCTGTCTGCGGCCATGCTTTCTCACTTTTGGCACTCACCCTGTGAAACTCCCTACCGACTAATCTTAGCACATGTACTGATCTGAGTACCTTCAGGAAGAGTTTGAAAACTTCTCTTTCAGATCCAACACTTACTCGATTCCAGAGACATAGCCAACATCATTCATGATCCCTCTTCAAAAGCCCCCACATACACTTTACACACAACTGTTGCTTGTTGAACCCTCCTACTTGTACATAGTTAGGTTATGAAAATGTATGACCTGTTATTTCACACTGCTCAGTTATCTGTTTCCATATTAATTCGTTCCATGTTCTATGTATGATCACCAAGGCTGCACCCGATGCCCTGGCATGTTATTTGATGTACATCACTTTGAATTGTAGAAAAGCGGTATAGAAATGAGTTTAAATAATCCAGGTAGCAATGCCAGATAAACATGCAGAGATACGGGCTTGGAGAGTAGGAGAAAGGTAGGTGAAGATAGATTTGAGTCATCGGCATAAAAAAGATAAAGCCATGGGAAGAGATGAGGGTACCAGGGGATTGGGTATGAAGAGAAAAAAGGAGAGTGCCAAGAACAGATCTTTGGGATACACCCACTGAGAGAGAGATAGCAGTGGAGGAGGAACCACTAGAAGAAAAACTAAGAGTCCCCTCCCCCTATGCCCTTCGTTCCGTTCACAACAACCACCTGTCCCTTCTGTCTCCTGCCCGTGCACATTTAGAACTTACACGCCATTCCGTTTTCTTTTTTCTCGGTCCAGCCCTATGGAACTCACTGCCATCTTCACTCCGAGCTGAGCCGTCCATCCCCTGATTCAAGGCGATGCTGAAGACCTACTTCTTCGGCACTGCCTTCGATCTTTCCCCAACCCAGGATCACCCCACATGCCCTTCCAAATTTATTGATTCTCTGTATATACATGCCTTTCTATTTTTTCTGTGTCCTATCATATATCTGGCGTTCTTTTCTCTCTTTAGCAGCGTTTATTTTATTTATTGTACACCGCCCTGATGCTTCGGCCTCGGCGGTTAATCAAATGATAAATAAAGAGAGAAAAAGATAAATAAAGCGAAGAAGAGAACCAGGATAAAACAGAGCCCCTAAAACCAAGAGAGGATAAAGTATCGAGGAGAAGGTGGTTGTCAACCATATCAAAAGCAGCAGAAAGGTCAAGAAAAAGGAGAACAGAGTAAAGGCCCTTGGACTTGGCTAGAAACAAATCATTGGAGCTGTTTCATTGGAATGAAAGGGACCAAAACCAGACTGAAGTGGATCAAGGAGGCTTGAGAGGATAGAAGATCAAGGCAACAATGGAGAACTGCACGTTCAAGAAGTTTCGAAACATAGAAAAATGATGACAGAAAAAGACCACATGGCCTATCTAGTCTGTCCTTCCATATCAACAACTACAACAGTCCCCTTTTTTTTTTCTTTAGAGATCCTCTGTGTTTGTCCCATGCCTTTTTGAAATCAGATACCGTCCTCATCTCTACCACCTCCACTGGGAGACTATTCCACGGATCCACCACTCTTTCCGTAAAGAAATATTTCCGCATATCACTCCAGAATCTATCCCCTTTCACCCTCATCCCATGTCCCCTCGTAGCAGAACTTGCTTTCAATCGAAAGAGGTACTCCCCCTGTGCAGTTATGCCACGGAGGTATTTAAACGTCTCAATCATATCACCTCTATTCTGCCTTTCCTCTAAGGTGTACATATTAAGATCCTTACGTCTGTGCTCATATGCTTTATAATTAAGACCACTAACCATTTTGGTAGCCACCCTCTGTACTGATTCCATCCTGTTTATATCCTTTTGAAGGTGCGGTCTCCAGAATTGCACACAATACTCCAAATGAGGTCGCACCAAAGACTTATACAGAAGCACTATCACCTCCTTTTTTCTGCTAGCCATTCCTCTCCGTATGCACCAAAGCATCTTTCTAGCTTTTGCTGTCGCTTTTTCTACCTGTTTAGCTACTTTAAGATCATCTGACACAACCACGCCTAGGTCCCGCTCTTCCTTAGAGGACAAAAGTACTTCACCCCCATACTGTATTGCTCTCTTGGATTGCTGCAGCCCAAATGCATGATCTTGCATTTTTCAACATTAAAACCCAGCTGCCAAATTCTAGACCATTCTTCAGGCTGAGCTAGATCCCTCCTCATGTTATCTACACCTTCCTGGATGTCTACTCTGTTGCAGATTTTGGTATCATCCGCAAAGAAGCAAAACTTACCCGACAGCCCTTCTGCTGTATCACTAACAAAGATGTTGAAAAGAATCGGACCAAGGACACATCCCTGGGGCACACCACTGGTAACTTCCTTCTCCTCAGAGTGAGCTCCATTTACCTGTATCCTTTGTTGCCTCCCACTCAACCAATTTCTAACCCAAGCAGTAATTTTAGTGTCCATCCCTAGGGAGCTCAGTTTGTTTATAAAGTCGCCTGTGAGGAACGGTGTCAAAGGCTTTACTGAAATCTAAATACACCACATCTAGGGTTCTCCCTTGGTCCTACTCCCTAGTCACCCAGTCAAAGAAATCAATCAGATTTGTCTGACAAGGCCTGCCTCTGGTGAATTCATGCTGCCTCGGATCCTGTAATCTCCTGGACTCCAGAAACCTCACTATTTTCTTTTTCAGCAGCGTTTCCAATAATTTACTCACCACTGAAGTTAAACTAACCGGCCTGTAGTTTTCAACCACATTCTTACTTCCGCTTTTGTGTAAAGGCACCACATGAGCCCCTCTCCAGTCCTTTGGCACCACTCCTGACTCTAATGAGGCATTGAAAAGATCAGTCAGTGGAGCTGCTAGAACATCCCCAAGTTCCCTCGGTATTCTAGAGTGTATCCCATCCGGTCCCATCGCTTTGTCTACTTTAAGTTGAGCTAGTTTCTCACGAACACAGTCTTCTAAAAATTCTTCAAGATGCCCCTCACTTCTATTCCTGTTTGTGGGTGTTTTCTGAGGTCCTGCTCCTGGTTTTTCAACTGTGAACACAGAACAGAAATATTTGTTAAGCAATTCTGCTTTATCCTCATCAGCTGCTACATATTCTTCCTGAGTCTGACAATACCACTTTTGCCCTTTCTCTTCTCACTAACATATCTGAAAAATGTCTTATCCCCCCATTTTATTTTTTTTTTTGCATGAAGGGAATAAGGGAAATGGGTTGATAACTAGAGGGACAAGTAGGGTCGTGAAGGTTTCTTGAGGAGAGGAGTGATTACAGCATGTTTGAAGGCTGCAGGGAAAGTTGCAGTGGAGAGCGATAGGTTAAGAATATGTGAGATGGACAGGATGACGGAGGAGGAAATGGAGTTGAGGAGATGGGTGAAATAGGATCAGAGGAACATGTAGTGAGTTTAGAGGAGGAAAGAAGAAGAGAGGTTTCCTCATTGGAAATATTAGAGAAGGATGAAAGGGTGACAGAGAGCGAGGGAAAACGTTGGTACTGAAGAGGGGGAAGAGGGGATGAAGAAGATTTAGTGGGGAATTGGAGTGTAATATTATGGACTTTGTCATGGAAATAGCTAGGGTTTGGACAGAAAGAGAGGGAGGGAGGGATAGGAGGCGGAGGCACCTTGAGAAGAAAATCGAGAGTTGAGAAGAGATGGCGGGGTCAGAGGCAAGAGAATTAGATGGACAAAATAGTTTTGCTTAGCAAGTGCAATGGGCAGACTGGAAGGATGAAAGCATGAATTTGAAGACAAAGTCAGAAAGGGAGCGGGATTTGAGCCAAGTGCATTTGGCTGAGCGGGCACAGGATCGTAGGTAGCAGGTAGTTGAAGACAGCCAGGGCTGGGGTGAAGTGCACCTAACTGGACATTGGATGGGCAGAGCAAGAGTATCTAGAGCAGAGAGCAGAATTATAGCAAACTACAGCTTCATCAACAGACTTAGAGGACAAAGTGGAAGAAAGAGGTGATGACAGTAGTGGATAGAGTCAAAGAATCAATAGCATGAAGATTTCTAAAAAAAGGTAGGAGGAGATTGGGGGAGATTGAGATTGAGGTGGGGAGTAATGAAGAGTGAAGCGTAAAACGTGATGACCGGTTAAGAGAAGAACTGAGGTAAGGAAATTAGAAAGTAAGCAATTAGAAAAGAAAACAAGGTTGAGACCATGACCATGCTGATGAGCAGGGGCAGTAGAGCAAAGCTGCAGGTTGAATGAGGAGATAAGGGAGAGGAGTATAGAAGCGTAGGGGTTAGAAGGTTTGTCGATATGAAAATTAAAATCACCAAGAATAAGGGAGGGGGAAGAAGAATCAAGAAATAAGGAAAGCCATAAGTCAAAGTCAGAGAAAAGTAGAAGTGGATATGTCAAGGGGTCGATAAATAGCAATCCAGAAAGGTAGAGGAATAAAAAGACGAATGGAGTGGACTTCAAAGGAAGAAAAGGAATGAGACTGAGATAGGAGGAGAGGTTGAAACTGACAAGAAGAAGAGAGCAGAAACCTGATACCACACTGTGACCAGTGGGTGAGGAGTATGGGAGAATTGGTAGCCACCATGACAGAGGGCAGCAGGTGAAGCAGTATCATCTAGGAGGAGTCAGGTTTCAGTAAGAGCTAGAAGGTGAAAAGCACAAGAGAGAGAGATCATGGTTAAAGGAAAGTCCATTAGAAATGGAATGAGCATTCCATAAGGCACAAGAGAAAGTAAGAGAAGAAGGGGAAAGGAGAGGGATATGAATGAGATTGGAGTGGTAGCGAGAGGAACCAAGATGGAACTTAGAGAAAATTGAAGGGGGACCAGGGTTAGGATTAATATCGCCAGAAGACAGAAAAGAGAACAAGATAGCGAAGCATAGAGGAGATGGCTTGGTGGAAATGAGGATAAGGTTTTTTTAGAAAGGAAGGAGAGGGGGTGAACGAGAGGAAGAAAGAGGTGGAGGACAAGATGGAGGAGGAAATGGGGAAGGAGGAGAGAAGGGGAAAAGGAGGAGGATTTTTAGGTTGATGGGAAGAGGGGTGAAGGTTAGGGAGAATCAGAAGGAGGAGCAGGAAGTGATGGGGAGCCATAAAAAGGCAGGTGGACGTCAAGCTAAGAAATGGCGGTGAGGGCAAGGTATAATGAAGAGAAAGGAAAGGGACAAGTTAGTGTGTAAATGAAAGTAAAAATTATCTAAAATTAAATACAATAAAATGAAATACTACTACTACTACTGAGCATTTGTATAGCACTACAAGACGTACACAGTGCAGCACAGACATATAAGAGACGGTTCCTGCTCATCAGAGCTTACAATCTAGTCAAGACAGACAACACAGAAGGTGTAGACAGGGATGCATCTAGGAGGAATGGTAAAGAAACAAGATGATCAGGTGAGTCATGATCCAAAAGCAGCAATGAAGAGGTGAGTTTTCAGCCTGGATTTGAAAAGGGTCAGAGAAGGCGCCTGGCGTACAGACACAGATAGTTTGTTCTAAGCGTAAGGTGCAGCAAGGTGAAAGGAGCGGAGTTTGCTTATCTGTACCTTTCTCTTTTATTGCTATTTGCCAGAGAGCGGAGTTCCCGAGGGGAGTGTAGGGAGAGATAAAAGAAGAAAGGTAGTGAGGAGCTGGAGAGTGAATGCACTTATAGGTCAGCAGGAGAAGTTTGAAATGATTGCGGAAACAGATAGGGAGCCAGTGAAGTGATTTGAGAAGAGGGGTAATATGGGCATGGCGAAGCAGGCGGAAGATTAGCCATGCAGGAGAGTGTTGAACAGATTGAAGGGAAGTGAGATGATTCAAAGTGAGATCAGCAAGGAGTAGGTTACAGTAGTCAAGATGGGAGGTGATTAAGAAGTGGATAAATGTCTTGGTACTGTGTTCAGAAAGGAATGGGCGGATTTTGTTGATAAAAGAAACAGCAGGTTTTAGCTATCAGATGGATGTGTGTGGAGAAGGAGAGAGAGGAGTCGAAGACAACCCCAAAGTTGTGAGCCAAGGAAAAGGAGGAGTAAAACGTTATCCACAGAGACTGAGAAAGGAGGAAGAGGAGAGGAGGTTTTAGGGGAAAAAATAAGAAGCTCAGTTTTTCTTCATGTTCAATTTCAAGCGGCGGTGAGACATCCAAGCAGCAATGTCAGAAAGGCAGGCAGAGATCCGGGTCTAGATTGCCGGAGAGATTTCAGGCGTAGAGAGGTAGATCTGGGAGTCATCAGCATAAAGATGGTACTGAAAGCCATGGGAAGAGATTAGCGCACCAAGGGACTGGGTATAGAGAGAGAAAAGGAGTGGACCCAAGACAGAAATAAGATGATAGAATGACAGTATCTAAAATCCGACTATATGACTATCTAAAATTCGAGTGTCAATCAAAATGGTACAGGCAGGCAGTTACCATTTCTCATGGGTTACATCATGAAAACTCTTGAAGAGGAGCAGCAAAAATAGCTATCCAGAGTCTCGCTTAATTTATGGAACCAGGGTGAGTGGCTACAGCAGCGGGGAAGAATGCGATCGAACAATGTCAGAGTGCTGCAGCAGCACCAGAGTTCCTGCCAAGATGGATTCTCCACCCCGGAGTCTCAACGATGATGATTATCACCAAAGGGGAGACGTGAAGTAAAGAAATAATGGGCAATACGATACGATACTGCTCTGAAGGTAATCCATGCTCTGTAGGTAATCCACCGTGAACTATTGAGAAAAGGCAGACCATAAAAGCTTGAATTAAATGAGATTAAGTTAAATTAAAATGTTATCTGAGCTGTCTTTTTTTCCAAACTGAAGAACCCTAAGCTCTTTAGTCTTTCTCATTAGGGGAGCTGTTCCAACCATTTTGGCTGTGGACGGTTGTCCCAGTCCCCCCTGCCAAGTGAAGCAAGGGCCCAGTAATCCATCTACTTTGTGGTGCCAAAAAAGAATAGTGGTTCTCGGCCAGTTCTAGACTTTAAAGGGGTCAATGTCCACCTACGAGCTATATTTTTGAATCGAGACTCTGCAGTCAGTGATCCAGGCAGTGCAGCACAAGGAATTCTTTATATCTCTGGATCTAGTTGAGGCCTATTGCCACATTCCTGTTCTCAAGGACCAGTAGTGCTTTCTCTGTTTTGCCATGCTTGGCTCTCGCTCATTTAACCCTTTTGCACTTCCAGTCCCTAGTCCGGGGGTAGAGCGGTCCGGGTGTTCGCGGACAATGCCATGGCTGCAGTATATGTCAACCAGCAAGGGGACACGAGGAGTACCAGACAATAACACTGGAGATGATCCTCCTGTTCTCCTGAGCGGAAAAGAACCTCCTGGCTTTTTTGGTGCAACACATTGCGGGAACTGACAGTGTGAGGCGGACTTCCTCAGTCACCACTCTCGATCCTGGTAATGGAGCAGGTTCGCATTTTGGTAGATTCTGTGCCTCTGGGGTTGTCCCAAGATGTATGTGTTGGCGACCTGATCCATTGCCAAAGCCTGCAGATTCTTCTGTCGCTGCAGGGAGGCAGGGATTCTTGACCCATGTGCTTAGGTGTGAATCCTGAAATATACCCCTAGGCTGTTAATGGCAGGATGGAGGTCATAAGCCTCTGGAAAGTTTCTCTGTCTCCACCTCTGCTGGACTGGTCTACCAGGACTCAAGGAAAGGGCATTATGTGGTAAGTAAAATGTCACCTTACCAGGGTGGGCCCAACCCTCAGGCAAGCTACACAATCTCTTAGGGCAGCTTTAGTGTGGCAAAGATCAGGGCATTCAAAACTAAACAATAGATTCTGACAGCTGGGGAAGGGTGGCACAAAACCTTGAACCAATTCTGGGGCTGACCTTGTTCTTTACCCTTGTAAATGGCTTTGAAAAGTGGCCCTCCCCAAGACTTTTAAGTGATGACTTACTGTTGCACTTTGAAATATTCTGAGAGGAGGGAAAAAAGAATTGACAGCCATAAAACATTATTTTCTTTTAATCACATGGAGTGTAATTTTTAAAAGCATTTTTTTGGATGAAAAATTGCTTTACCTGCAGACGAGCTTTTGTAAAATTGTGTGCCTGATATGCAAGTAAACCTCTGCAGATGCATGTAAGTTTCTTTGAGCAGGGTCATCCCTTGTGTTTCTGGGAGCAGGGTTGAGAAAAGGTCTTGACTTAGTCAAAGTTTCTTTTTTAATAAATGTCTTTTTATTAAAGGTGGAATCGAGCATTACAAATATCTAGAATAGTACAGGGTTTGACATCAATACAGATCAGCTAGGTACATAACCAGATCTTTCCAAAAACATGGAAAAACTGCTAGGCTTTCCTGTCATTCCCTATTCCCAGATTAATGAACATAAACACAGTTACACTGTATCTACTGGATCTCCTCGACATTAACACTAACAATCAACTCAACAGCTCAACGTCTCTATGTGCCATCCTACATTCCATACATTTCTTCCATTCACGAAGGTGCAAGAGGTCAAGGGCACCCCTGATGTCCCTTCTGCCCCTCCCTCAGAAGTGAGGGAAATGTCCCCAGACCAGTTCTTTCCCTGCAGCCTAGAAGTCAACTTATCAAACATCACTGCTTCACCCACTTTCTGTTGTCAGTCAGAGATTGATGGGCCCATATTCGAGCGCCATGCTATCGCCACCCTAGCAGTTAGCAGCAGTTTGGATCGCAGCAAGGCTTCCCACCTCTGGAGAGGAGGCGAGGCACTCATCCCCAACAGCATCTCCATTGGCTGCAACTGTACCAGCTCCCCTTGTATCGGCTGTATCCCCTGCCCAATCTCCCTCCAGAACCCTTGTATAACAGGGCACTCCCATCACATATGGAAGAATGTTTCGACAAGGGCGGTATATTAAATGTAAATAAAGATAAAGAAGATAAAGAATGTTCCCAGGGCCCCTCACCCCCTCCAGCAAGTACCAGTGTTCAACCTATGCACTTTAAATGGTGTGAGGAGGGTAACATACGCTCTTTGCAACTGGGCTTGCCTCCAGGACGTAACCCATGTATATTTATAAATCCCCCCCCCCCATGAAGTCATTCCCACTCCAGACAACTCTTATCCACCCAGGCTTGCTACCCTGCAATGTGTGGTTGGGCATCCTGTACCCCCCCCACACAACCGCACACCGTACAACTTGGATGTCAGGGCCTTCATCCCTTTCCCCCTAAAGAGCACCACCTCCAGCAGTGTCGATGGTCGCTGCAGGTAGCTCTGAACCTCATGTAGCATAGCAAAAAAAAATGTAATTGGAAATATTAAAAATAAGGGATCCGCCCCCCCCCCACCCTTCCCTCCAGCATGGAAAGGAAACTTCCCCTGTGATAAGTCAGCAAACCTCATAAGACCGCCTCCTCCAATTCCTTCAGTAGGCTTCAGAAGCCCCCCTCGGAGAGTGACTAAAATCAACGCTACCCACAGTGCTCCCCCTTATCTTAAATAGTGTCCCGGCAGTGCCCAGAAGACCACAGATAATACCACTTTAGAGCAGGGAAGCAAATTCCCCCCCCCCCCCCCACCCCCGTGCATCCAGATGCGAGCCTTCCTCCGACCCCAGACAAACTTGCACTAATCTGGTTTCCCATTTCGCCAAAAATTGTGAAGGGATGTGTATCTGCAGCTGATGAAAGAGAAAATTGAATTTAGGAATAATGGGCTCAGTTTTAGAAGGCCTTTACATGGGTAAACTATAGCAGATGCCATCGGGACATGTCTTTAACACATTGTGTATTCAGATGGGATTTGCATAATGGCAAATGTGTGTTGGTTTGTGTTACAGCGTATCCAGTCTGGCATCTTAAGAGCCTTCAACAACCCAACCACTAAAACGGCAGATGAGGAAACCAAAAGAAAAGTCAAAGGTAAGCTGGCCTTCGGCAAAGTGGGCGTGCTGGGTTTTAAGTTAGATTTAGACAGATGATCCAGACGTGCAGATCTGTGTTTCTCAAAGGGCTTTGGTGCCATTATTCAAAATGCAGTAAAACCAAGAGAAGGCCTATTTTAAATAATTTTACTATCTTTTGAATTTTTGTGGCATTTAAACACACACGCACTCTCTCTTATGAACTCCAGAAGGAGATGCTGTCTGGCCCAGTGCAAATGTTGAGAAAAGCATTAGCAGTAAATCCGAGAGACAGATCATCTCCAGCATGCCCTAGCATTGGAGTTAAGCTCATTCCTGTCATGGTATGTGCAAACATAACCCACCTGGAGACATTAGCCCGAGTGAAACAAAGTTGTGATCACCTGGAACGTTCCCATTTCCAATGATAAATCGTTTGGTGCAAGAAAACATAACACTGTGGTAAAAAGCAGGAAAACAGAATTAGTAATAGAAGAGTTGGTACTAAGCGACGACTATTCATCCCCTCTGTGCTTGGCCCAATTTGTTGCATTACAACCTCGAATTAAAATGGAGTTTTGGGGTAAAAAAAAAAAATGAAAGCAGGAGAGTGTGCGTATATATTCACCCCCCAAATCAATATGTGTTAGAGCCACTTTGCTGCAATTACAGCTGCAAGTCTCTTGGGGTATGTCTCAATTAGCTTAGCACATCTAGTCACTGGGATTTTCACCCATTCCTTAAGGCAAAACTGTTCCAACTCCTTCAAGTTAGATGGGTTGCGTTGGTGTACAGCAGTCTTCAAGTAATGCCACAGATTCTCAATTGGGTTGAGGTCTGGGCTTTGACTAGGCCATTCCAAGACATTTAAATGTTTCCCTTTAAATCAGCTTTAGCAGGATGCTTAGGGTCATTCTCCTGCTGGAAGATGAACCTTCGTCCCAGTCTCAAATCTCTGGCAGACAGAAGCACGTTTTCCTCAAGAACTGCCCTGTATTTAGTGCCATCCATCATTACTTCAATCCTGACCAGTTTTCCTGTTGCTGCCAGTGAAAACATCCCCACAGCATGATGCTGCCACCACCATGTTTCACTGTGGGAATGGTGTTCTCGGGGTGATGGGAAGTGTTGGGTTTGCGCCACACATGGCGTTTCCCATGGTGGCCATAAAGTTCAATTTTCGTCTCATCTGACTAGAGAATCATCTTCCATGTGTTTGGGGGGTCTGCCACATGCTGTTGTGCAAACTCCAAACGTGTTTTCTTATTTTTTTCTGTCCAGTCTTCCATAAAGCCCACTCCGTGGTGTGTATGTCTTAAAGTGTCTAAAGTGGAGCGTATGGACAGATAGTCCCATCTCCGCTGTGGATCTTTGCAGCTCCTTCAGTGTTATCCTTGGTGCCTTTGTAGCATCTCTGATTAATGCCCTCCTTGCCCAGTCTGTGAGTGTTTGGTGGGCACCCTTCTCGTCAGGTTTGTAGTGGTGCCATATTCTTTCTATTTTGTTATAATGGATTTAATAGTGCTCTGTGGGATATTCAGAATTTGAGATATATTTTTATAACACAATCCTGATCTATACTTCTCCACAACTTTGTCGCTGACCTGTTTGGAGTGCTCCTTGGTCCTTGCTTAATGGTGTTGCAGAGTCAGGGGCCTTTCAGGACAGGTATATTTATGCAGGCATCATGGGACACTGATTGCACCCAGGTGGACCCTAATCAACTAATTATGTGACTTCTGAAGTTAATTTGTTGGACCAGATCTTATTTAGGGGTTTCATAGCAAAAGGGATGAATACATACACACTCACAACTTTTCCGTTTGTACTTGTTTTTTTTTATATATGCAAGGTATTTTATTGTTCCACCTCACCAATTTGGACTATATTGTTAGGTCCATTACCTAACATCCAAATGAACCTCCATTTTCATTCTAGGTTGTACATATTGCGACAAAACAGATACTTTTACAAGGCACTGTATGTATGGAGAATAGACTTTCATGCCAGTAAATGCAGTCAGAAACCAAGAACATCATGTGACTGACAGGTGCAGAAATTGCCCCAGTTGTTTTGGGTGGCGCTGATTTGATTAGAAAGGATTTCTAAATGCACAGTGATGTGTTATCCTTATGTATTGCATCTAATGAACTCGAGTGGATGCAAGCATTAGCAGTAACTTTGAGAGGTTGAGATCATACTTCACTTAACGTGGCATAAAAGTAAGGTTCATTCCTGTCATGGTATGTGAAAATCTAAACCCAGTCTGTTCTGATTCTGTACCCTCTTCCTTGAACAAAGGGCTTGTACTGTACTTGGCATGCCAGTGCCATCTAGTGTACAAGTGAGGTAACAATTGCAGCCTAGCTAGGCCCGATACTGAGACGTGATCCCTTCCACGAGCCGTACCATGTTAAGCATGCAGGTTCTGAGCAGAGAGACTTTAGGAGTTCTGTTGTATAATGGCCACAACAGGGGAACATTTTTTGTTTAACTGGTAGCAGTAGGTGGATGTAACTTTTAATTTTCTGAAGGACTCCTGAACTTTGCTGAAAATTCTGGTGAAGAGGGAATAGGTGTGTCCTGGCGATTAAAAGCTCTTGATAAAATATTTGCAGACTATGAAAGCCCAAGCTTGATGTCTGCCCCCCTGTGAAGCATTGTCTTCTGACAACATATCACAGATAGCCGTCAGGGGAACACCCTTGGAAGAGAGACACACACCTTGGCAGCATTTCCCCTGCTCTTCATGGTCTTCCTCACACCTTCAGAGCCCTATATAACCACACAAACATATATGCTTTCCATCCATAGGACCTTTCTGCACATATAAATAGCTATATGCAAGTCAGATGTGTTAGAACCTAGGGTTTCAGAGAGGGGTAAACTTAAGAATGTAAGAGAGTATTTCTTCGGAGGCTTACCATTCTCTCACCTGACTGCTGCAGGACTCTATGCCAGCATCGGAGGAGCCATCCGGTGACGTCCGTGCTTGGGTCTATTAATTTCTAGGCCCCCCCCCACCACGGTACGCAGAGCGGGTGCGTCCTCTGGGCATGTTCCAAAGGGGCATGGCCTAAGGGGCTAGTATAGCCTATTGGGCACATTTGGAGTATACCAGAAATTCTGTTGGCATATGGGTCTGAAGAGAAAAAGAAGGCACCATATGTTGAAGGATGAGAAGGCTGTGAAGGTCCCATGGATCAGCACGTTAAAATCGCCATTGTCCCCACTGAGCTGAACAGTCAGTCTGTGTGGATAGCGTAGACCAGGGGTCTCAAACTCAAATTGCTTTGAGGGCCAAATGAGGACTTGTAAAGTAACCCGGGGGCCGCATAAGACGCGGGGCCTCATTTGCATAAATATTTGCATAATGTTACCATACACTAACTTTTAGTAAACAGGCCTCTTTAATGAGTATGGATAAAGAAAGACTAAAAGATTTAGAAACAAGAAGACAATAATTAAACTGGGAACCCCAAAAGCCAAACTTGGAATGTACAACAACACTGTAGAAATAAAACTATAAATTAATTTCCTCTTGTACTAAACAAAGCGCAAACATTAATGATGCACATTTCCCAGAGCTGACATATTCCAGTTAATAAATTCAAAATAAAGAGATATTTTTCTACCTTTTGTGCATTTTTTTCAGTTGCAATTGTTCCAGCCACTTTCTTCTGGTTTCTTCATGTCTTCTGCTAACTCTCCATCGTCTGCTGTCCATTTGCCCTTTCTTCTCTCCTAGTTTTTTTTCCATTCTCTCTCTACATCTGCTTTAACATACTAATCTTTCTCCTTTTTCTCTTTTCTCATTCCTATTTCATCCACTCAAATTTTACCCCTCCATCCTCAATCCCCACTTACTCTCCCAATACCTGGCCAATTGTAGATTTGTCTTCTCTCCCAGACAAAATATTTTTCCCCTCTCCATTTCACTTTCCCAGCTCCATCCCATTCTAATCCTCCCCCAACATCAGCTCCCTTCTAGTTCCAGCCCCACCCAGCATCCGCTCCCTTCTAGTCCCCCCATTAGTCCATTTCCAGTCCTATCCTAGCCTCACCATCAGCCCATTTCCAATCCTAGCCCCCCATCAGCCCATGGCCAGTCCTAGCGCCCTCCCCTCACAGCCATTTCCATTCCAAGCCCCCCTCCCCATCAGCCATTTGCAGTTCAAGCCCCCCTTCCACTCAGCCCATTTCCAGTCCTAGCAACCCCCCCCAGCCCATTACCAGTCCTAGACCCCCCATAGCCCATTACCAGTCCTAACCTCCCCATAGCGCACTTCCAGTTTTACCCCCCATCACCCCATTTTCAGTCTTACCCCCCCCCATAGCCCATTACCAGTCCTAACCTCCCCATAGCGCACTTCCAGTTTTACCCCCCATCACCCCATTTTCAGTCTTACCCCCCCCCATAGCCCATTACCAGTCATAACCCCCCTGCCAATAGCCCACTTCCAGCCCTAACCCCCATTACCCCATTTCAGTCAGCCCTTCCATAGCTCATTACCAGTCCTAACTCCCCCGTCAGCCCGCCTCCAGTCCTTCCTAACCCCCACCTGCCCATTTCCAGTCCTAGCCCCCACCATAGCCCATTACCTGTCATAACCCCCATGCCAATAGCCCATCTCCAGTAATAACCCCCCCTGCCAATAGCCCATCTCCAGTCATAACCCCCCCCCTGCCAATAGCCCATTTCCAGTCATACCCCCCCCCCCTGCCAATAGCCCATTTCCAGTCATACCCCCCCTGCCAATAGCCCATTTCCAGTCTTACCACCCCCTGCCAAAAGCCCATTTCCAGTCCAAAACACCCCCCCCTGCCAATAGCCCATTTCCAGTCCTACACCCCCCCCCCAGGTAAATTAAAAAAAAAACCTGGCTTCTGCTGCTCAAGCAGCAAAATCAGCTGTCCTGCGGCCCCTTCCCCTGTGCCCGGAGATCCGAGTCTGCTCTATCAGCTGCGTGCTTTTCAAGCCGCGAGGAGAGTATTCCCCTCTCGCGCGGCTTGAAACCGCGCGAGAGGGGAATACTCTCTTCGCGGCTTGAAAAGCACGCAGCTGATAGAGCAGACTCGGATCTCCGGGCACAGGGGAAGGGGCCGCAGGACAGCTGATTTTGCTGCTTGAGCAGCAGAAGTCAGTTTTTTTAAAAATTGGACAATTGATTCTGCCGCTGCCACGGCGGCAACGGCAGAAGCCAGGGTTTTGGGGTTTTTTGTTTTCCTCCGTCGCGGGCCGCACAAAGTTGTCTCGCGGGCCGCGTGTTTGAGACCCCTGGCGTAGACTCTGTGATATTGACTCTGCCTGCTTTGGGGACTTTGACTCCGCCCAGTTGCTCAGTTAAGTTGGAGGTAGTAGATGGCTCTTTGAGAGCTCGTGCGCCATCGGCACCTCCTTTGTCTCCTCATAAAGATTCTCAGGGTGGTATTGTTTTAGGGGGGATGGTTGGGATTGCCCCAGTTCCTAAACACATATGTTCCTCCTGTTTCTGTTTCTTCACCTATGAATGTATCATTATTAGATATATAGCAAATTGCTTTTCGTACAGAGGTCGCCCTATGTGGTGGGTTAGATCAGATTGCTAAGTTCTCTGCTGATTCAGCTGCTAAATTTGTGGAGCAGACCCTCTGAATTTCGGAGTTGTATCTCCCAATCTAAGTTGGCATCGCAGCTGTCTGCATTTCATGCAGTGTCTGCGGTTCAAGACTCATTGGGAATTCATCGGCAGCTTGAATTCTTAGAGAACTGTTATCGTTCCTATAATTTATGTTTTGTTTTTTTTTTTTAATTTTATTTTCCATTTATAACACAACCAAAGTAGAAGACATACAGAAAGATACAAATACAAAACCATACATATAAAAACAACCCCATATTTCCCCCCACCCCCATGCTTCTTCTCTAGGAAAGGAATACAACGTTCGGGTAATCAATGATTAATTCTCATTCTTTGTGAACCAGTATAGAGCAAGTGAAGATCATAATAAATGAGTGTACATGATAAATGGAGTTAAACAGTTAGATTTATTTATTTATTTAACAAGTTTTCTATACCGCCTTTACCTTCAATCAAAGCGGTCACAAGAAATACAAAGGTTATAGGCAAGGGAAACAAACACAGTATAAACATAACAGTACAATGGTAATATAGGAAAAATAACAAGGGTTAACAATAAGGCAAATTAGTTAAAATAATTAAAATAAATATAATATATTTAGTCAATTGTTGATCCATATTGTTCAATGAAAAGTGTAGTTTTCAATTGTTTACGAAAGTCTTTTAAATCATCCAGTGAGCGTAAATCAGGAGGGAGAGAGTTCCAAATTAAAGGGGCGGCCAAAGCAATTGCTCTTTGTGAGGTACATTTGCATGATTTAGAGTAGTTTTTTGGGGTGCTGAGGGTGTTAGAAGTGGATAACCTTCTTGGTCTTTTGTTGATATCATGGAGTAAGAGGGCATGAAGGCTGATTGCAGAACTGTTGTGTTTCATTTTGAATATATTTATGATTAATTTATACTTTATGCGAAGGATTATTGGGAGCCAGTGGAGTTCTTTAAGGATGGGGGTAATGTGTTCATAATTTGAGGATCCATTGATGATTCTAGCTGCTGTATTTTGTGCCATTTGAAGTGGCTTGAGAGCATGCTTAGGCAGTCCATTGTAAATAGGGTTGCAGAAATCCAGAATGGGAGTAATGAGTGCCTGACAGACTGTTCGAAAGTGATCATAAGAGATAAGAGGCTTAAGTCGTCTAATTATCTTCATTTTGTAATACGCGTTTTTAACAGTTTTTCTTATATGAGAACGCAGGTTTAGCTTCTTATCGAGGGTTATTCCGAGGTATCTTACTTCGTCCTTAACTGGAATCTTTGTGTTGTTGCATGTAATGTAAGGTGGAGGGATAAAGCTGGTGTTTCTAGTTACAATAAGTGCTTCCGTTTTGTTCAGGTTTATTGCAAGGTTATTATTTGTTAGCCAATTTGAAATGCTGGTAATACAGTTTGAAATTTTGCTGTAATCTGGGCAGTTGATATCAATTGGAGTGTAAATCATGATATCATCTGCATAAATCGTGTAATCTATTTGATGATCTGCTATTATGTGACAGATTGGTTGGATAAACAAATTAAAAGAAGTGAAGAGAGTGCAGATCCTTGCGGCACGCCTTGTTTGATTACTATGTGACGTGAAGTGTTTAGGCCAATTTTAACTTGGAACTGTCTATCAACTAGGTAGGATTCAAACCATTTTAGGACGGTGCCAGTTAATCCGATGCTCTTTAGTCTTGTTAAGAGGATTGCATGGTCCACTGTATCGAAGGCAGCTGAAATATCTAAGAAGATCATTAAGGTACCTTTGTTGAAATTATCTATTGTTTGAGTGATGTCATTAAATAAGTATAGTAGGAGCGTTTCAACACCATGGTTGGGGCGGAAGCCATGCTGATGTATATCAAGTGGCGCATGTTCATCAATATGGTCTTGAAGTTGTAGCTGTACTGCCTTCTCAATAATTTTTGCTAAGAGTGGTAAGCTGGAAATTGGTCTATATGCAGCTGGATTGTCTTTTTCAAGGTTGGTTTTTTTATGGGTAGGCCTAATTGTTGCTAATTTAAGTTGTTCTGGCATGATTCCATGAGTTAAGGAGTTAGTTACAAGATTGTGAATAAAATTAATAAAGTTTGACTTGGTAGCTTTGATCCAAGGTACAGGGCAAGGATCTGTGGGTGCAGTGCTTGTGTTAAGTGCAGCAATGATGTCTGAAAGTTGTGTAGTCGAGGGAGTGTAAAACTTGTTCCAAATTGTACTTGGTAAAATAAGGCTGTTGTTTTCAGGTTGTTTTAAAGGTGGTGTTTGGCCTATTTTCAATTGAAGATGATCTGCATATACTTGAGGACTGATCTGAATGTCTTTATCAGAGCTTGGTTCGTTGACTAGATTTTTTACAATTGCAAAAAGTTCTCTAGGTTTGTTAAATGCTTTCTGTATAGTATTTGTGTGGTGCTCTTTTTTAGTTTTGTTGATGAGATCGTTGTAATTCTTTTGCTGAATTAAATATAAATTTTGAGAGGTAGGAGATTTTGATCGTCTCCAGTGGCGTTCAATTCTCCTTAATTCCCTCTTAGCATTGCGTATGTTTTTGGAATACCATGGAGCATGATGTCTGTTTTTGAATGTTCTTGAGTCTGAAAAGGCCTTGGATGCAGTGCTAATGGTGTTATACCAGTTGTTCACTTGTTTGTTCAAATCAAGTTCAGTTGAGTCAAGGCAAGGTAATGTGTCAAGTAAGAACTGCTCTTTATTGAAGGCTTTAAATCTTCTTGGAGTAAATGTAGAAGTTTTTATCTTATCAAGTTTGTCAATCCTGCTTGAGAATTCTATTTTAATTCTAAGGTGGTCTGACCATGGGACTGGTGTGATTATGGGTGAGGAGAAGCTGTCATTATTTACAAGGTGGTTGGGGGCAAAGAAGAGATCTGGCGTAGATCCGTATTTATGTGTAGGAGCATTTATTAATTGTGTATATTGTAGGGAGTCCATAGCATGCAAGAAGGTTTCCTTATCTGCATTAGAAGAGGAGTTGAGGTTGAAGTCACCTAATACAATTAGAGGTTTATGGCAAGTGTGGACTGCACAGATGGTCTCTAAAATAGAGGTTAGCTCATCAGCTGGGGCGTGAGGGGCTCTATATAGGAGGCTGATAGCTAAGTGTTTGTTACCCACTGTGATAGAGCTGGATTTATCAGAGGTATTAGAGGCGATAGTTTGTAGCTGAAAAGATTTTTTTGCAATGATTAGAACTCCACCTCCTCTTTTCTGTGTGCGAGGGTTGTTAAAGGCGGAATATTCTGGTGGGACCAGTTGGTTTAGTAGAACGCTGTCAGTAGGAGTTAGCCATGATTCTGTAATGCAAAGGATATCTGGTTTTTGGTCATAGATATGGTCTCTGATTGTGTGAATTTTATTTCTAACTGATCTTGTGTTCATTAATTCAATGGAAGTTGGCGTGTAAGACCTTTTTTGAGGATTCTTAGGATTTGTTTGCTGGTGTTGATAAGAGTTGTGTTTGTGTTGTGATAATATATGTGAATTTATTGAACTGAGGAGAATATGGTAAATTGGCATGTAGGTTGAGAACCACATATAAAGGGGTTGGGAATAAGGAGCATCATATTGTACAGTGTAATGTTGAGTAGGTGAAGGAAATATAGGGTGATAGGTAGGAGTAGTCATATTAGTTGATCGTTGAGAATCTTAATAAGGATGGATTTATATTATAGCATTAAAGTCTGTTAGCGTTAATTTTCTTAACATAAACTTCTAAAGTAGGGCGGTTAAAGCGAACAAAGATTTAGCTCCTTCATGTAAATAACCTACGAGTAGTTGCTATGATAGAGCAAGGTCAGCTGTAAGGGTGAGAATAACTTTGTTATGTTACTCACTTTTACTTTTATTTTCGGATATTCCAGTCTGACAGTATACCTTTGATAGATATTTGCATGCAGATTTTTATTCTCCTTTTGTGCCACGCCTAAGGGCCACGCCAAAGGGCCCTCTTGCGAGGCCCTCAGGCGCGGGCCCCGCAAGGCGCTCGGGCGCGCTTTAGCTGCGGCGGTTTCTTGACTGTGTAGAAGGGCTCTGATTGGCAGCCTGCTCCCTGAAGTTAAAGCACTGAAAACAATTAAATCACAACAGCTGATGCTCTTAGAATTCCCGATCGCACTTCTCTGCCTTAGCTGCGGCGGTTTCTTGACTGTGTAGAAGGGCTCTGATTGGCAGCCTGCTCCCTGAAGTTAAAGCACTGAAAACAATTAAATCACAACAGCTGATGCTCTTAGAATTCCCGATCGCACTTCTCTGCCTTAGCTGCGGCGGTTTCTTGACTGTGTAGAAGGGCTCTGATTGGCAGCCTGCTCCCTGAAGTTAAAGCACTGAAAACAATTAAATCACAACAGCTGATGCTCTTAGAATTCCCGATCGCACTTCTCTGCCTTAGCTGCGGCGGTTTCTTGACTGTGTAGAAGGGCTCTGATTGGCAGCCTGCTCCCTGAAGTTAAAGCACTGAAAACAATTAAATCACAACAGCTGATGCTCTTAGAATTCCCGATCGCACTTCTCTGCCTTAGCTGCGGCGGTTTCTTGACTGTGTAGAAGGGCTCTGATTGGCAGCCTGCTCCCTGAAGTTAAAGCACTGAAAACAATTAAATCACAACAGCTGATGCTCTTAGAATTCCCGATCGCACTTCTCTGCCTTAGCTGCGGCGGTTTCTTGACTGTGTAGAAGGGCTCTGATTGGCAGCCTGCTCCCTGAAGTTAAAGCACTGAAAACAATTAAATCACAACAGCTGATGCTCTTAGAATTCCCGATCGCACTTCTCTGCCTTAGCTGCGGCGGTTAGATGAGAGCATTTGGCAGTTTGCACATAATCATTGAGCATATTCCATTTAGAAACATGATGCAAGGTTTGAGCGTGGGGAGCCATTCGGCGTGGTATCTGTTCATATTTACTATATAAACATACAAGAGTCCACCACGCATGGGGACTTAGATGGGAGCTATTTTTCCAGTGTTTCGTGATTAAAGATATAGCTATACCCATCAAGAAATTTAGCAAAAAGCGGCCCGACTTTGGAAGAGAGGGGATCCCCGCCGCAGAGCGAAGTCCCACTATCCGCCAAGAGAGAGGCTCGTGAAACTGTAAAATGAGTTGAATACGACCCCAGACCCGACTCCAGAATTGCTGTAGTGTAGAACATTCATACATTATATGAGCTAGTGTGCCTATGGCGGTGTGGCAATTCCAACACCTGTCATTAACATTGGCATTCCATTTGGCAAGCTTCACAGGCGTATAGAAACTTCTATGTGCAAAATAGAAAAGTGTCTGGGTTATCGATGCTGACCGAGAGACCCGAACAACTTTACTCCAGAAGAGGCTCCATTGCTCAGGAGTCAGTGTGATTTGTAGTTCCCGTTCCCATGTTTGTTGGACTGCGGGAATGCTACTGTTCTCATGATTGCTTAACATTTTATAAAAGTTAGAGGCTACGCCAGATTGACTCCCAATAGAGCGAATTATCTCTGCTAGACCTTCATCATTAGTTTCAGTTAGTGGAAGAATCCGAACACTCCTAAGGCAGTGCTGAAGCTGCACCCACTGGAAATAATTTCTTGCTAGTAAACCAAATTCCTCTTGCAATTCTTTAAAAGTTTTCCAGCGCTCACTGGCAATCAATTGGTAAGGCATCCATATCCCTTTGGAATACCAGGGGGTCCATGCTATCGGTTTATTTTGTATTTGAAGGCGCAAGTTATGCCATAGCGGGAGTCTATATGGCGGGCACTGTTGTGGTCCCTGAGACTGAATGAAAGTGTTAAAGGCAAGTAGTGTATCCACAACCATTGGTGGATGGTGGGAATCTAGTTGGAAGGTCATGCCGGGAAGGTAGGTAAGAGGAATGGGCCTACAGAGTTCCTCCTCAATGTCGAGCCAGACTGGCCTACCTTCTACCGGGGGATCTAACCAACGGGCACCCTGTTTAAGAAGGAACGCCTTATGATATTTAAGAAAATCTGGGAACCGGACCCCTCCCTTTTCTTTGTCCGCCTGTAACTTACGCTTAGCTATCCTTGGTGGTTTGCCATGCCACAAATAACGAATCAGGAGACCTTCTATATCTTTGTATATGTGTGCAGGCAGGAGGCATGGTAGCATTTCTAGGATATAATTTATTTTGGGAACTATCATCATTTTGATTGTTTCCAGTCGGCCCCACCATGTGAGTGTTAAAGGAGACCACCGGTTGGTAAGATCGCGCGCTTTGGAGATTAGCTCTTTAGCATTATGGCTAAGAGTATCTTCTAATGGATAACAATAATGAACCCCCAGGTATTTGACCATACGGGGCTGCCATACAAAGGGGAAAGCCTGCATGTCTGCAGCATGGACTCGATGATTCAAAGGGAAGGCAACAGATTTAGTCCAGTTAATCTTGTATCCCGAGAGTAGGGAATAGCTATCAATCTTTTTTAAAACAGCAGGGACGGAGTCCAAGGATACAAAAAGCATGAGATCATCTGCATATGCAGAAATTTTAATATCTCTATGTTGAAAGGGGGCTCCATGGATATCTGTGGCCTGTCGGATGAGGAGGGCTAGGGGTTCAAGTGCTAGATCAAAGAGCAGAGGAGATAAGGGACATCCTTGCCGAGTGCCCCTATGAAGATTGAACGGTTGAGACTTTGTGGCATTGACAGAAATAGTGGCTGTCGGATGTGCATACAGAGTTTGAAGGTATCGGAGAAAGCCTTCCCCAAACCCATACCAGCGGAGAACCGCATATAGAAAGGGCCATTCTAAGCGGTCAAATGCCTTTTCGGCATCAAGAGAGAGGCCGACGAGGGGTTGATCATGATGCGCTGCTGCAGCTAGTATATGACACAAGGTCCTGGCATTATCAGCAGTGGACCTACCAGATATGAAACCACATTGGTCTGGGTGAATTAGAGCAGGCATTTTATCGGATAATCTAGTGGCCAGAATGGTTGCAAATATCTTGTAATCAGCATTAAGAAGGGAAATTGGACGGTAATTTGCAGTCAGCATCGGGTCTCTCCCCTCTTTCTCAAAGACTACAACATTTGCCGTCGAGAAAGATCCTGTAAAGGAGCTATCTTTGGCCAAAGCAGAGAAATAGAGTTGTAGGAATGGGGCCAAATCAGCGCTGAAAGTTTTGAAAAATTCTGCCGGGAGGCCATCTGGGCCGGCAGCCCGACCCGATGCACATCGCTTGAGTGCGAATTGAATTTCTGAAAGAGTAAATGAATGATCTAGTGACTCCTTGTCCTCTACAGAAAGGGTCGGTCGTTGTATACCAGCTAATAGCCGGTCAAAAGCCTCTGGGTCAAATTCACATTCTGATTGATAGAGGCGGGTGTAGAAATCCCGAAAAAGCTCTACTATCTCTGTATCATTTGTGACTAAATTCCCCCCCGTTGGACTACGCAGGGCCGCTACGCGTTTGGCTTCTTTTTGACCTTTCAGAGCGTTAGCTAAGAGTTTACCGGCACGATTGCTTTCCCGATAGTACGTCCCTTGCTGTAGTTCAATATTTTTGGCCGCTGCAGTCGTTAAGAGCGAGTTATATTGGAAACGCAAGCGTTGCAAGCGAGTCAACACACATGGGTCAGTACGAGAGGTAAGAACACGTTCACCGGCCTTGATCTGCTGCTCTAGTGCTAAGAGTTGCCGTTTACGCTGCTTCCCTAAACGGATTTGATAGCTAGTGATGGTTGCACGGATAGACGCTTTAAAGCCCTCCCACCATGCCCAGTTCATTGTATCATGGGGTGAATTAAAGTGGAAGTAATCTTGTATGGCAGCCCGTATGTCAGCCTGAAAATCCTGCTGTTCAAGCAGGGTCCGATCAAAATACCAATCCCGTGGATTATCCCTCTGTGCACTAGTGTTCAAAAGGAAGGAGATAGCAGCATGGTCTGAGATGTGCAGAGAGTGTATCTTAGCTGTATCCGTGCTGGAGATTAATGCTTTGGATACGAGGAAAAAATCTATCCTAGATTGTGACTGATGTGGGGGGGAGAAAAACGTGAATTCTAAGTCCGAAGGGTGTAGCAGCCTCCACAGGTCTACTAAAGCTAGATCTTTAATCAAAGACGCTAGCGTGAGGTGACTCTTGGTGGGACCACTCGTTCTGGGTGGTCGCCTATCTACCAATGGATCAACCACCTGGTTAAAGTCGCCTCCTATTACTAACGAAGTATTGGCAGAAGCTTGAGCAACCTGGGCAAGGTTAGCAAAGAAAATAGGATCATCCACATTAGGAGCATATAAACATATACATGTCAGTTCAAGATCACCCACTTTAAGGTGGACGCGGGACCACCGACCCTCAGTATCAGAACTGCTATCGATAACAGTGGCTTGTAAGGATTTCCTAATCAAGATGGCTACCCCACATCTCTTCGCTATAGCGGGAGAGTAGGCGGCCACCATGTAGGGTTTAACATTGAGTTTCAGTGTCTCCTTGGCATTTAGATGCGTTTCTTGGAGAAAAACCAAATCAGCATTTTCGTGACTTAAGTAGCCAAGGATTTTCTTCCTTTTTATCGGATTATTAATACCTTTGACGTTCAATGATAAAATCTTACATGGGGCCATAGAAATAGCTGAGTCTATTCAAGACAAAAATATCATAATGCACACAATTTCCATTATCCCCCATCTTGACTGCTTGATTCAGAGAAGACCTAACCAAATCATATACAATAAGCACTATATCTGGTATTCCCCCAAACCAAAAGTAAACACCGAAGTGTAGTAGAGAAGAAGCATAACCCCAATGATTAATGGTGACCATATGTCTGCGGGAGGAAGCCCCAACGAGGGCCAAACATTCTACATATTAACTGTAATAGCTACATAGGCTCCGGAGCCCACCGAGGTGCATGCTATGGAAAGGTCCCTCACAGGAGAGTCCGACGGTCAGCAGGCCACGATAAGCTAGGCCGCAGGGCCTCCGATCCAGGCTGCATGTGCAGCGTCGACGACACAAAATGGCGATCAGTTCCAAATCGATGGGCAAATGAAAGGCCCCTGGTTCAGCGCATTTGGTCCGCTTCTTTGGCTTCCAGATAGGCCGCAAGCACGTCCGGATCCTCAAAAGTCCTGGTTTGATTATGAAGAGTAACTCTAAGTTTCGCCGGGTACATTAGGCCATAGCGCGCTTGAAGCTGCTGCAAACGCGGTCGAAATTCAAGGAGTCTTTTCCTGCGGTCCACTGTGGGCTTCGCCAGGTCGGGGAAGAATGAAATCCGATGGCTCTCATAATCCAGCCGGGGGTTTGCACGGGCAGCGTTTAGAATTTGTTCAACTTGCTGATATCTCAACAACCGGAAAATGATGGGCCGAGGGGTTTTCCGGTTGAGCGCCAAAGTCGTGGGTACTCGATGGGCCCGATCAATCTCCAAATCCTTGGTGAACGTTGTTTTAAGCAAGGAGGGAAGCAATTTAGAGAGGAACTCTTTCATATCTCCTGATTCTGCTCCCTCCGGAATTCCCACGAGCCGTATATTGTTGCGACGGGCTCGGTTGTTACTGTCCTCCAGCTCCTTCTGAAGTGCCTGCATTTGTCGTTCGACCTTGTCCAATTTTGCCAAGCGGACCGCATGCGAGTCAAGAGTACCCTCCATTTTGTCCTGTCTCAGCGATAACCCCTCTAGCCTGTCCTGTAGCTTGCCGAAGTCTTCCCGCATGGATCTGAGTGCTTCACCGTTGGATTGCACAAGTTCTTTCACGCCGCGGATCTCATCTAAGATCTCCTGCTGCATCACGGGACCCTCCCGGAGTGGAACCATCTTCTGTGGGGACGGCGGCTCAGTTTTAGAGCGTTTGCCATGTGAGTTCGTTGAAGAGCCGAATTCTAGACGCGCTGGCTTGTGCCCCTCCATCTCCCCGAGGCACCCCGGTAGGATCAGAGCCCAATTGAAAAGATAAGTTGTATTAAAGTCAGGAGTCTGAGTAGGCCACTCGGGAGCTTCAGCGTTAAGCGTCCATCCCGCTGGACATCAGGCTCCACCCCCCATAATTTATGTTTTTTAAATTTTCCCTCCACAGGATTCCTTTCGCCTCTTCAATTATTGAACAAATATTTTAGAGGTTTTACAGATTTCAGACCCCACAATGATTGCTATTTCATATTTGTACTGTATCCCAATGGGGGGTCCGAATTGTATATAAGGAGGTGGAGGGTTTAGATCAGTTGGCTTCTGATATCACTCTAGATCTCTCCACTTTCCTTGAATCCTCGATGGATGCAGTTCCCACTAGCGCTACCCAGTTGGTAATATTTTCATCTGTTAGATCGGTAACGGTTTTGAAAAGTTTTTTTCAGCATAAATCGACTTCATTTTGTGGACAAACAATCAATGTATTTCCTGACATTTCCTGCGCAACTCAGCTTCATTCAGCTTTGGGTCTAAAGGTGAGGGTTTTAGTGCTGGAAACAACATATTTCCTTGCAAATGTCTTATTTATCAAGAGATTCACTTTAGGACGTGGAGAGGGGGCCCCGGATGCTCCTCCAGTCCTGGCACTGCCCTGCTTCAAGCAGTAGGCTCTGTGCATAACTAAAACAAATTCTGGAGGAAAAAGATCCCCAGTAGCTGAGGACCCTGGCACCCATGAAACGTGACTTGCAGTCCTACGAGGAAGGGCAGAAACTAATTCCTGCCTCTCCTACCACTATTCACTATTTATATTATAGAGTATCTCCAGGAACAAGCAGGAATGTAGTCTTCACATATGGGTATCGTCGGTACCGACGGAGCCTGCGCGGGAACGCTCCCCAGCGTCCAATTAGGAAGCTTTTGGGAGCATCCCACAGCGCCTGCGTGCTGCCTTCCCGCCTTTCCCAACTGCCTCTCTCCAGTTCTTTGTTTTCCACGGAGCCAGCAGGTCGTGTTCCTGTCACCGCAGAAAATTGTTTCATTATTCTTTATTTTTTTTGTGGTCGCGTCTGCCTTCTCCGACACTATACCGGTACCGCCGGTTCTTCTTCTTTCTTCTTTAAAAAAAAAATATATATATTCTTTTTTCCAAACTTTTTTCCAGGTGCGTGCCATTTTGGGCCTTAGGCCCAAAATTTCCTCCACCATGGAGAAACCCGCCTCGGGTTTTAAAAAATGCACCATCTCCGTCACCGACACCTATGAGTGGTGTCTTAAATGTTTAGGTCCTGACCACTCCATCTCCAAGTGTTTGGCTTGTGCCATGATGTCCAAAAGGGATCGACAGAACCGAGCTGCCAAGCTCAGTGCCCATTTTCCTTCCGATGCAGCTTCAGTGGCATCGACGTCTTCCAGGGCTTCGTCTTCCTCCCATGGATCTCAGGTAACTAAACATAAGTCCAGCCGGTCCTCAAAGGGTAGATCTCCTTCTAAGCATCGAGATGCCTCTGGCGTTGCCCTTGAGGGTTTCATACCGGCAAAATTGCCCCGGCGGGAGGCTTCGGCTTCCAGAGCATTATTGGGGCTCCAGGATGTTCTCGAGGCCTCGACCTCGGCAGAACTACTAGTGCCATGCTCTGGGGTACCGGTTGCGTCGGGTACCAATACCCAGGCATCGGCAGCATCGATAGACCAGAGGTTCCTGGCTATTGAACGCAGTCTGGCGGCTCTCCTTGCGGCATCGATGCCCTCGGAACCGCATCAGATGGTTCTATCGGTACCGGTACCGATGCCGGCACCGATACCAGTACCGATAGCATCGGTATCGGCTTTGCCAGCACCCAGTCATGTGATGTCTTCCGGTGCCGATACACCGGTACCGACTACCCCCGGTACCGACTTCGGTTGGTACGGGTATCGGGCTTTTCAAGAGCATCCGGACAGACGGTACTTCGAATCCTCGGAGGACTCCGAGGATTCTGAGAGCTCTGCCTGTACCGGGATACTTCTCCCGGAGGAGCCTTCCTCTCCTAAGCGTAGGATGTCTCCTCCAGAAGATATTTCCTTTCAGGATTTCATCAGAGAGGTGGCTCATGGGTTGTCCATCACTGTGACTCCTGAAACAGAGCCCAGAGCTAAGGAGTTGGAGATTTTACAATATCCCAAAGCTCCTAAAGAGGCAGCTACCCTACCTATCCATGAGATTTTACATGATCTCATGTTGAGAATGTGGGAGACACCTCTTACCACCTCTCCTCTCTCTCTCAGACTGGATACTATGTATCGAGTCCCTTCTTGTCCTGGCTTCCAAAAAACTCAGCTTCCCCACCATTCCATTGTGGTGGAGTCAGCTATGAGAAGGATCAGAAGTCAAAAAAGACATGCCTCTAATCCTCCAGGACGTGAGTGTAGGACCTTGGATGCCTTTGGATGTCGTACCTTCCAGGCTTCCATGCTTTCTGCCAGGATCAGTTCCTATATTTTATATATGGGAATGTTCCTTAAAGAGGTCACAGGGGATTTAGAGGTTTTGAGCCCTCTTCTTCCTGAGGACAGAAGGCAGGATTTTCTCACATTGGTTAAACATGCCCAGGATGTTTCAAAGTTTGTCAGTCGTGCAGCCTTTGACTGCTTTGAGTGCATAAGCAGAACCTCTGCCATTGCCATAGGTGCACGAAGAATTGCCTGGCTCCAGGCATCCGATTTGGAGCTCTGGGTGCAGGACAAACTGGGAAATATCCCTTGTACAGGTGAGAATCTATTCGGCAAGAAAAGGCCAATGAGATGGATGCTGACAACTCTACTTTGGATAGACTATCCAAAAGCACAGCTGATCCTGCTAGAAGGAAATCTTTCAAGAAGCCTTTCTAATCGAAAAAGAAGAGGTTGTATCCCTCTTATTCCCAACAGGGGCGTTCTGCAGGTCAGCTTGTCCGAAAGGGTCAGCAACCACCTAAACAAAGGAAAGCAAAGACTGCCAAGTCTCAAACATCTCAGCAGTCTCAGCCTCCACAAGGCCTTTGACTTTCATCTAGAGAACTTAGCCTTCCTGGCCCTCAATGGTCCAGAGCCTTCCACCATTCCAGGAAGGTTATGTCACTTTGCCCCCAGATGGGAGCAGCTAACAGCAGAGCATTGGACACTCCATTATAAGAGAGGGGTACAAGCTGCACTTTCTGTGCATGCCCCCTCCCACAATGGTAAGACAGTTCAATTCTCAGACCTCTCTCATCAACCTGTTAGATCAAGAGGTCACTATACTTCTTGCCCAAGGGGCAATAGAAGAGGTACCCATTCATCAACAGGGTACAGGATTTTACTCCCCCTATTTGCTTATCCCAAAGAAAACAGGGGGATACAGGCCTATTTTGGACCTCAGGGAATTGAACAAATTCCTGTTCAAGGAGAAATTCAAAATGATTTCTCTAGGAACTCTGCTACCATACCTTCAGAGTCAGGATTGGCTTTGTTCTCTAGATCTCAAGGATGCGTACACCCATGTTCTCATCCATCCAACTCACAGAAGGTTCCTTCGCTTCCTTTTTCAAGGAAAGCACTACCAATGCAGGGTGCTTCCTTTTGGCCTGGCCTCAGCTCCAAGAGTGTTCACGAAATGCATGGCTGTGGTAGCAGCATTTCTCCGCACTCTAGGCATATTCGTCTCCCCTTACTTAGACGACTGGCTCATTCGAGCCCCATCAGAGTCAGAGGCCAGGACTTCCCTATCTTGCACAGTGCGTATCCTTCAGTATATGGGTCTGGTCATAAACATCCCAAAATCTAGTCTAACTCCCACTCAGTCTCTAGAGTTCATAGGAGCTTTGCTGGATACCAAAAAGGCAAGGGCCTATCTCCCCCAGGCCCGTTGCCTTCACATGGTGCAGTTAGCTTCTCAAGCAGTGCTAAAACTTCTTCTCACTGCCCGAGAAATGCTACAACTACTAGGCCACATGGCATCCACCGTGCATGTGGTTCCTTATGCTCGCCTCCATATGAGAGCAGCCCAGTGGACTTTATCCACCCAATGGACTCGGGCATCAGGGTGCCTGTCAGACAAAATAGCAAACACAAATCGCCTTATTTTGTCCCTCTAATGGTGGAAGTCCACTCAGAACCTGTTGCTGGGGTCCCCTTTTCAACAACCCTTACCCCAGGCAATTCTCACAACGGATGCTTCACCAGTGGGTTGGGGAGCTCATCTACAAGACCTCTCCACCCAAGGCACCTGGACTCCCCAGGAGACTCATCTACATATTAATCTCTTAGAGCTCAGAGCAATCTTCCTTGCTCTTCGAGTGTTCCATACCCTGCTCAGCTACAAGACAGTCCTCATTCATACGGACAATCAGGTAGCCATGTTCTACGTGAACAAGCAGGGGGGAACAGGCTCTCTGTCACTTTGCAAAGAAGCTTTGCGACTATGGGCCAGAGAGCATCAGATTCACCTCCTGGCAGTTTATCTTCCAGGCATTCAAAACTCTTGGGCAGACAGACTCAGTCGAATTCTGCTTCCACACGAATGGTCTCTACATGCGGACAAGGTGACCAAGATTTTCCAAATTTGGGGAACCCTGGACATAGACCTCTTTGCAAGTCCGTGGAATGCCAAACTTCTCCGGTTCTGTTCCAGAATTCCGGTTCAGGGTTCTCAGGCCAGGGATGCCTTCCTCCTTCACTGGGGTCAAGACTTCCTTTATGCCCTTCCACCCATTCCCCTAATTCCCAAAACCCTGTTCAAGCTTCAGAGAGACAGGGGGCCGATGCTTCTCATAGCTCCACATTGGCCACGGCAAGTGTGGTACCCCCTGCTTCTACATCTCTCCCAAGCCCCCTCCCTGGAGTTAGGGTCTGCTCCAGATCTCCTGTCACAGGCAGACGGAAGGTTATGGCATCCCAATCCCCAGTCTCTGCATCTCAGAGCTTGGTTGCTGAAGGCCTAGATCTTCATGATCTTAACCTTTCTCAGCAAGTAAAGGATGTCCTTTATGCTTCCAGGAAACCTTCCACTTGACGCTCTTATGCTTTCAAGTGGAAAAGTTTTACCATATGGTGTTCGCAAAAGGGTCTTAACCCCTTAGCGATACCTCTGGGATTCATTACTTGAGTATCTCCTTCATTTATCCAATGCAGGACTTAAGACTAACTCAGTAAGGGTCCATTTGCGTGCTATTGCAGCTTCCTTCAAGCCTCTCAATGGACAACCTATCTCCTCCTATCCTCTTATAGCAAGATTTATGAGAGGCCTTCTTCTAACTAAGCCTCCCACTAGGCCACTACCGGTGGCATGGGACTTAAACCTGATTCTTGGTCAGCTCATGAAGCCACCTTTCGAACCCTTAGCTACTACCTCTTTAAAATTCCTTTCTTGGAAAGTTATCTTTCTCATTGCAATCACATCAGCACGTCGCATTAGTGAGTTGCAAGCACATGAGCTGATCCACCTTATACAAGGTTTCATCATGACAAGGTAGTCCTTAGGACTCATCCACACTTTATGCCAAAGGTGGCCTCGCATTTTCATCTTAACCAAGCAGTCTACCTGCCTGTGTTCTTTCCAAGACCTCATGCATCAAATGCAGAAAGGAATCTTCATACTTTGGACTGTAAAAGAGCTTTAGCATTATCTCCAGGAACAGGCAGGAATGAGTCTTCACATATGGGTACGTCGGTACCGACGGAGCCTGCGTGGGAACGCTCCCCAGCGTCCAAAAAGAAAACTTTTGGGAGCATCCCACGCACATGCGCGCTGCCTTCCCGCCCATTCACTTCCCTCTCATCAATTTTCCGCGGAGCCGGCAGGACGTATTCCTGTCACCGCAGAAAATTCTTTTTATTCTTAGTTTTTTTTGTGGTCACGTCTGCCTTCTCTCGACGCCACCGGTACCGCTGGTGTTTTTCTTTCTTTTTTTCTAAAGAATTTCTTCTTTTCTTCAGAAAATTTTCCTGTTTAGTGTCTGACGATTCCTAGGCCACTGGGCCTCTATCTTTCCATTATGGAAAAGCCAGCCACAACCCTTAAGAAATGCTCAAAGTGTGACGGTACAGATATATTTCCAGACACCCATACTTGGTGTCTAAAATGTTTGGATCCTGACCATTGCCCACTAGAATATCTTTCCTGCTGGAGCTCAAACAGAAGTCTTCAGAATCGAGCACAACTCGATACCCGGTTCACATCGCACTCAATGTCACCAGCTAGAATATCTCCACAGGATCAGGTAACCAAACAAAATTCTGTAAAGACTAGCCAGTCCTCGAGTGGTAGATCTCCTTCCCAGTATCGAGATGGCTCTGGCCTTGCCCTCAAGGACAATTTGGCACTAAAGCCCCAGCGGGAGTCTTCGGGCTCCAAAGCATTAACGGGGCTTCAGGTTGTTCCCGGGGTTCTTACCTCGATGAACATACCTGGGCCATGCTCGGTGGTTGTAGCCGCTTCGAGCGGTACCGACACCCCGGCATCGGCTATGGTGATGGATGAAACACTCCTCACCAATGAACGCAGTCTAGCGCTCTCGGCTACTTCGGTACTGCTAGAGTTGCTGCAGACCATTCCTCGAGTATCGGTATCGGCTTCGGTACCGGTATCGACATGGGCATCGGTGTCAGTACCATCTATGCTTGCTTCGACAGACTCGCTTCCTTCGATGCCGAGCCTGGAATCGATCTCTAGCATGGATGATTCGGTACCGACCCGTATCGATACCGACCTCGGGTGGTACCGAAGACATAGCTTTAGGGAAAATCCGATGCTTCATCCTTTCAGGTCTTCCGATCCCGATGACTGGGATGAATCCATCGGTACCAAGGCTGAATCTTCAATAAGTCTAGCCTTTACCCCTCATTTTAGAGGGTCCTTCTCAGAGGAGTTTTCTTTTCAACTTTTCAAGCTTTTCTGCTTGATATGGCAAAGTTACTTGCCATTTCTATACCTGGTAAAGAATCTTTGCCAGGGGATTCAGAGACCCTGCAATCTCCCTGGATTCCAAAGGAGGTGATCATGCTTCCTTTGCATCAGATCTTACAAGATCTACTTTTAAGGATGTGGGAAACTCCTTTAACGGTATCACCACATTCTAAGATACTTGACTCCATGTACAAGGTGCCACCTTCTCCAGGTTTTCAAAAGACTCAACTTCCTCATCATTCTATTGTTGTAGAATCAGCAATGAGGCGTATTAAGAGTGCAAAGAAGCACTCTTCTTATCCGCCAGGTCGTGAGTCTAGAACTTTAGATGCCTTTGGACGTCCATGCTTTCAGGCATCCATGCTTTCAGCAAGAATTATTTCATATATTTTCTATATGGGATTATCTCTTGAAGAGGTCACAAAGAACTTAAAGCTTTTGAACCCTTTTCTTCAAGAACATAAAAGAGCAGACTTTTTCATATTAGTCAGTCATGCTCAAAATGTGTCTAAATTCCTTAATCGTGCTTCTCTGGACTGTTTTGAGTCTATTAGCAGAACTTCTGCTATAGCCATAGGAGCACGACGCATGGCCTGGCTCCAAGCTTCAGACTTGGACAATGGGTACAAGAAAAGCTGGGAAATACTCCTTGTACTAGTGAAAATCTCTTTAACAAGGATGCTTTATTTCAAGCTAATCAGTTAAACACTGATATTGTTGCTTTCAGAGGATTGTCAAAACTTTCCTCTACCCCAGCTAGTAAAAAATCTCCTAACAAACTTTATTCCCCTAAGGGGAAAAAGTTGTATTCATCTTCTACCCATCATGCAGATGTTTCCAAAGAAGGGCAACATCATACCAGGCTAAGAAAACCAAAGTCTCAACAAGCTCAGCAAACTCAGCAGTCGCAGGGTTTCTGATATTTTATTTCATTAAATCTTTTTTCCTGTTGAGCTTCAGAACCGCTACTTCTTAACTACAGAAGCATTTACAGTTCTTCTCATCCTTATTGAGAGGTCAGTGATACACTGCCTCAGTCCTCCACTTTAGGCATGAATCTCTTGCCAAGAGCGATACATCCTTTCAGCTCACAGAGCTATTGAGGATAATCATGCCCTACAGGTAACAGGTTTCTCCTCTCCTTTTTAAGTAAACAGAGGAGTTACAACTACTTACAAGGTATGCTATGCCCTTCACCTTAAGCTGTATGAACCTAATTCACTCCAAACCTGTTCGGGAACTATCACTTTTCCCTAATTATTCACATTATTCATATTAATCCGTTTGAATGAAAGCAACGGGTCTCAGACTTCCAAGAGCTATTAGTCCTAATTCAGTCAGGACATTGCTCTAATTTGCATCAATGACCCTTGTGTTGCTTGACTCTTCTGTTGATAATCACATAGTAACGTCTTGCTATTCGATATTGATCTTAAAAAAGAAACAAAAAGTAGGTGCTTATCTTTAAAATCGCCCGACACCGATCTCAGCGCTGCCGTGTTTCACTAGCGAGCTGTTTCATCAGGAGCGAACACCACTCTCTTCCTTCAAACAAACATTTCGAATGGCAAGTTCAGTGCGCAATGGTTTTTCATATCCGTTTCATTCTTAGCTGTATTATCAGTTGCTTGTCTCGTTCTGAACCAGGTGCCTCAGTCTAAACTATGCCGCCCTTCACCTTGGCAGTTGTCCTGTACGAGGATATCTCATACTTTTGACTACAGGGGAGCTTTACCCTCTTCAGAGACTTACCAAATTGTAAGTCTTCCCAACTCTGTATTACTTTCTATCCCTCTTAGTTGAGATTTTCACTCTGAGTGATACTAGTTGACTGGAGGGCTTGCTTACCTTTTAAGCCATAGGATTGTCCTCAATACCTACTCCAGTAAGTGATTTCCATACAGAGTTTCTCCCCTCTGAAATCTTTCAAATATTTATTTTAAGACAGCTTATCAGACCATAATTGAGAGTTTATCACTTCTAATTATGTCTGTTGGTCCTTTTCCAATCTATAGGACCTGACCTCTTCTGCTGCCTTAATAATACATAATTCCAAGAGAGGTTCCAAAACCTACTTGGACAATTTATCGTTGCAGGCATCCAGCCTGTCTGCTATTCTTAGCCATCTTCAATTCTTTGGCTCCCACAGAATAGATTAGGTTGCATACTGGTAATTAAACAACCAGATCTCACCTGGGCAACCTACAACATGCTCTATGCAATTCTACAAAAAGCTCCAACTATGGGCCTTGCCAGAGAGCGTCAGAGCCATTCCTGGTGGGTAACTTCCAGATGGTTGAAAGGCTTGCCCAGTCATGCTCCCATCTTCCTTAAAATTGCCTTTGAACCAGGGCTTAGATCACGTGAAAGCATAAAGAATTGCTTAATTCCCTGAGTTGTTCCACATCTCCAGTGGAACCTCTCCAACAGGGATGCATTTCTTTTCACTGCAGTCTGTCCTTGTCTACGGCATTCCTTCTAATTCCCAATACTTCATTGGAGCTTACGCTGAACAAAGAGCGCATTATACTCATATTGTCCTCATAGATGGGCAAATATGGTATTCCCTTTTATTGCGTCTTTTTCTCCACACTGAAGTTATGGAAGGATCCATACTTGTTGTCTTAAGACTAAGGTTTTCTCTGCACCCCTTCACGTAGATCTCCATTTCTGGTTATTCAAAGTCTAGAATTTTAAAGAGATCTAGACCTATCCTTCTGACTAGGAACATTCCACTGGTTTTCATGTAACCTTCTTCATGGTTCTTCCACGTGTAACCAGTAAGGGGTTCTCTATCCATATTCTTAAGCAGGTCTTACCCCTTGTTATTGAGTCTCCTTTATTTATATATATATATATATATATATATATATATATGTGTGTGTGTGTGTGTGTATATAAATACACATATCTCACTCTGAAAGATTTGTTACTGTCCATGTTAATGCTGTTCTAGCATGCCATAGGGTTTTAAATGGACAGCCAATTTCTTTTGTAATCACAAACTACCTTTCTTTCACTGTAACCTCTCCGGTTACGTTACATCTGAAGCTCTCCATGTAAAGTCATCCTAAGTGACATCACTTAGGGAAGACATTGCTGATCTTCAAGAAATTGGAGGCTACACTGCCTACTACAAATGTTTCTTTCTTTCATTTGGATAGAGGGGTCTTAAAGACCCATCCTTTGTCTGCAAACCAGTCAGATTTATCTCCTCTCTTTCCTAGAGCCTTTCTCTGCTCCAAGGACAAAGAGCTTCAAACTTTGGCCTACAGAAGCTTTAGCTTCTCATCCAAAGTCCAACCCCATTAAACTCATCTGAGATTAGTTGTAGCCATTTAGGCTTCTGACCTCTACCTGTATTGCAAAATTTATTTCCTCCATTTCACAGTAAGGTATTTTCTTTGAGGATAATGTACTGGTTTCTAGCACCAGACCATATTAGCCTCAACAAATACTTTCGCAATACTTTTGACTAAGGTCCACATTAAAAAATTGGAATTCCAATTTTTACTAACATTTCTGATCTACACAAGGACTCCTCTCTAGACGCCTTGTTTAGTGAAGCTGTTCCACAGCACACCCTTTTTACTTCAACTCCTACCCTCCATCCCTTGGATGCCTCAGGTTCTGGGAAATAGCATGGCCCATCGACTAGATTTGCAACATGCTGGGACCTCCTCTAGGCATCTCTAGCTTGGGAGTCCCCATATGTGAAGACTCATTCCTGCTTGTTCCTGGAGATAGCACAGTTACTTACCTGTAACAGGTGATCTCTGGGAACAGCAGGAATAAGTCTTCACAACCCACCCACCTCCCCTAGGAGTTGTTTTTCTCTCTCTCTCTCTCTCTCTCTCTCTCTAATTTGTCTACTTCCCTCCTTCGGTCTCAGCTACAAACCCAACTGATGAGAGGGAAGTGAATGGGCGGGAAGGCAGTGCGCATGCTTGTGGGATGCTCCCAAAAGCTTTATTTTTGGATGCTGGGGAGTGTTCCTGCGCAGGCTCCGTCAGTACCGACGTACCCATATGTGAAGACTTATTCCTGCTGTTCCCAGAGATCACCTTTTACAGGTAAGTAACTGTGTTTTACTTTCAAAGAACACAGCAACATAGAAAGTCCTCTCAACTCTTTGTTGCTTTTGATCCTTCTCATTTGGGACTTCCAGTCCAAGAGAACACTGTCCAACTGGATTGCACAGTGTATTTCCTTTGCCTGTCAGAGTAAGAACCTTCCTCTGGAAGGCCATGTCACTGCTCACAATGTGAGAGCCATGGCAGCTTCAATGGCCCATCTGCACTCTGTGTCTATCGACAACATCTGTCGAGCAGCCACTTGGGCCTCGGTTCATACCTTTCACAGCCCATTACTGCTTGGACAAGGACTCCCGCCGGGATGCCTTGTTTGGTCAGGCTGTTCTCCAACACCTGTTCCATACCTAATCAACTCCTACCCACCATCCCAGGTTGGATGCCAGAGATCCATGGGGGGAAGTGGGGCCCTGTCCCAGGGACACCCAACTTCTGGGGTCTCTCCCTGACATCTAAAGCTAGGGAGTCCCCATATGTGAAGACTACATTCCTGCTTGTTCCTGTAGATAGCATAGTTACTCACCTGTAACAGGTGATCTCCGGGAACAGCAGGAATTTAGTCTTCACAACCCACCCACCTCCCCTAGGAGTTGTATCTCTCTATCTATCTCTTCCTCTTTCCCTCTCTCTCTCTTTTTCTCAGCTTTAAACTCAACTGGAGAGAGGCAGTTGGGAAAGGCGGGAAGGCAGCACGCAGGCGCTGTGGGATGCTCCCAAAAGCTTCCTAATTGGACACTGGGGAGCTTTCCCGCGCAGGCTCCGTCGGTACTGACGATACCCATATGTGAAGACTAAATTCCTGCTGTTCCCGGAGATCACCTGTTACAGGTGAGTAACTATGCTTTCTTGATGGGGAAAGAAAGTTAATTTCCTAAAATCTTTTATGGTGGGTAACTCTGTATAAAGGGGTCTTATCTTATTCTTCTGCATTAATCATAATGTATTATTTTCTTGGTAATCTTGAGTTTAATTTTGGATGGAAGCCTCTGATATGAGCTTGAATTTTACCTTTATCTTAAATAAGTACTTGTGGTTTATTATGATTTTCTTTGTTTCCTGTATATAAATTGAAATTGAATTTAAAAAAAAGTATTTCTTCATATGAAGAGTGGTGAAGGCCACAACAGGAAGAGAACTCAATAAGGCCTGGTAGAGACGAGAGGCTCCAAGAATATGATTGTAAAGCCTGAAGCTGGGTTGGGCTTTTCAGTATTGTATTCTTTGTGGTTCATATCTGACACCCACCCACACATAACGACACATGCAATTAACAATGGATTACAAATTAAAAATATCATGTTTATATGTGCTGAAAAACAATAATAGGATCCCACTGTATTTTTCTCATGAAAGCACTCAAATATCAGATTTTGTAAAATTAACATGTTCTCCATTTACACACAGTAACATAGTGTATAAAAATTAAGAAACGGAAAAACAGGAAGAATACAAATATATCAAATAGCAAGAAACATTATATCATTAGATCGCATTACCGGAGAGAAGTACAATTCTAAAGAAATCAAGAACAATTTATTAAAAAAAAAAAAAAAAAGAAAATCTAAGTTCCTGAAGCACAACCCATAGAAGTATAATCTTTGATCTCCAGGAACAAGCAGGAATGAGTCTTCACATATGTGTATCGTCGGTACCGACGGAGCCTGCGCGGGAACGCTCCAAAAGGAAAGCTTTTGGGAGCATCCCACAGCGCCTGCGCGCTGCCTTCCCGCCTCTCTTAACCGCCTCTCTCCAGTTCTTCTTTTCCGCGGAGCCAGCAGGTCGTGTTCCTGTCACCGCTGAAGAATTTCTTTATTTTATTTTATTTCTTTGGTCGCGCGTCTGCCTTCTCAACGCTGGACCGGTACTGCCGGTCTTTTCTTTCTTTATTCTAAAAAAATAAAAACAAACTACTGTTTTCTCTCACTTCAGTGCATTTTCTTCTTGGCCTTAGGCCTAGGACATTTTTCCTCATGGAAAAGCCCGCTTCTAGGTTTAAAAAATGCATGAAGTGCAGCGGCACTATTTCTGTCACTGACACCCATGAATGGTGTCTAAAATGTTTAGGTCCTGACCACTCCATTGCGGATTGTGAGTCCAGCTCCATGATGTCTAAAAGAGGTCTACAGAATCGAGCAGCTAAGCGCAGTACCCTGTTTCCCTCGGATGCAGCTTCGGTTGCATCGACGTCTTCCAGGGCTGCTTCTTCCTCACATGGATCTCAGGTAACCAAACTTAAATCCAGCCGGTCCTCGAAGGGTAGATCGCCCTCCAAGTATCGAGATGCCTCCGGGCTTGCCCTCGAGGAATCCACACCGGCAAAATTACCCCGGCGGGAGGCTCCGGCTTTCAAAGCTTTATCTAAGGGGTCAAGGCTGACATCGATAGCTCGGCCTCGAACGATCATCTGTTGCCATGTTCTGGGGTACCGGTGGTTCCCACTGGTACTGACATCCAGACATTGGTTGTGTCAATGGATCAGAATATCCTGACCATGCAGCGTGCCATAACGGCATTCATACAAGCTGCGACGCCTTCGGTACCGCAACAAACTCCATTGCCGGTACCGACTCCGGCACCGGTACCGACATCGGTTCCGGTGCTGGTACCGATTGCATCGACATCCGCTTCGGGGTCGACTGCAGCGGTACCGATCACTCCCGATGTCGATACCACCTAGTATGCGTATCGGGCTCTGCAGGAGCATCCAGACCGGTGATACTTCGATTCCTCTGAAGACTCTGATGAATCAGAGGTCTCTGTCGAAGCATCGGTGATTCATCCTCAGGAGCCCTCTTCTCCAAAAAGGAGAATGTCTCCTCCAGAGGACTTGTCTTTTCAAGACTTCATTAGGGAAGTGGCCAGGGGTCTTTCCATCTCAGTGGCCCCTGAGACAGAGCCTAGAGCAAAAAAATTAGATATTTTACAATATCCTAAGGCTCCTAAAGAGGCAGCAACTTTACCAATACATGAGATTCTTTATGATCACATGTTGGGCATATGGGAGGAGTGGTCTAGTGGTTAGGACAAGGTACTTCAGGCCGGAGGGCCGGGGGTTCAAGTCCCACCTGGGGACAGTAATCTCAGGCCGGAGGGACTGGGATTTCTAGTCCTATAGGCACTCCTTGTGGTCTTGGGCAAGCCACTTAACCCTCCATTGCCCATGTTCCCTGTAAGTATTAGCGTATGTGTCTCATATCCCCTCGTGTTAAATGTATCCCCCAATTAACCGCTTTGACCTGGTGAAAAGCGGGATATAAATACAGCTAAATAAATAAAATAAATTCTCGCAGGTTGGACACCATGTATCGTGTTCCTTCTTGTCCTGGCTTTCATAAGACTTAGCTCCCTCACCACTCCATTGTGATGGAGTCTGCAATGAAGAAGATAAAGAGTACAAAAAGGCACTCTTCTGCTCCTCCAGGAAGAGAATGCAGAACCTTAGATGCCTTTGGCAGGAGAATTTTGCAGGCCAGTATGCTTGTTGCCAGAATCAACTCCTATTGTTTCTATATGGGGATGTTTCTAAAAGAAGTTACAGATCACCTGCAAACTTTATCTCCTTTCATTTCAGAAGATAAAAGGGAAAAGTTCCTCACCTGGCTCAAACATGCCCAGGATATTTCCAAGTTTTCCAACCGTGCAGCCTTTGACTCTTTTGAAGGTGCCAGCAGAGCCTCGGCCATTGCCATAGGTGCACGCAGAGTTGCTTGGTTACAAGCTTCTGGTTTGGAACCTTGGGTTCAAGATGGACTAGGAAACCTTCCTTGTACAGGTGAAAACCTTTTTGGCAAAGATTGGCATGCAAAGGCCACCCAAATGGATGCTGAAAATTCTGCCTTAGATAGACTTTCAAAGTCTACTTCTGCTCCTTTTAAGAAAAGGTTGTTCAAAAACGTTTTTTTTCCCAAAAAAGGGAGATATTATTCTGCTTATGGTCAGCAGTCATCTACTGCAGGTCGTTTTGCTACAAAGAGACAGCAACAACCAAAACAGGCCAAGCCTAAGGCTGCTAGGACTGCTACGGCACAACAGCTTCAGCCTCCTCAGGGCTTTTGACTTACAACTAGAGAGCTTAGCCTTTCTGGCTCTAGAACATCCAGAGCCTCTCACCATTCCAGGAAGGTTGGTTTACTTTGCTCCCAGATGGGAACAAATCACAGCAGAGCAATGGACCCTCTCCATCATAAGGGAGGGGTACAAGCTTCATTTCTTAAACCTTCCTCCTCACACCATGGTGAGACAGTTCAATTCTCAGACATCTCTCCTCGACCTTCTGGGTCAAGAGATTACTACCCTTCTTGCCCAAGGGGCAATAGAAGAAGTACCCCTTCTTCAACAGGGTTCAGGGTTCTACTCCCTCTACTTTCTTATCCCAAAGAAAACAGGGGGCTACAGACCCATATTAGATCTGAGAATTGAACAAGTTTCTATGCAAGGAGAAATTCAAGATGATTTCTCTCGGTACTCTCCTTCCATACCTTCAGAGTCAGGATTGGCTTTGCTCTCTAGACCTCAAGGATGCGTACACCCATGTCCTCATCCACCCAACACACAGAAGGTTCCTTTGGTTCCTTTATCAAGGGAAGCACTACCAATACAGAGTGCTTCCTTTCGGTCTGGCCTCTGCACCAAGGGTGTTCACAAAATGCATGGCAGTAGTAGCTGCATTTCTACGCACTCTAGGGATATTCGTATTCCCATATCTGGACAACTGGCTCATCCAAGCTCCATCCCAGTCAGAGGCCCAGACTTCTCTAACCTGCACAAGCCGTATCCTTCAGTATCTGGGACTTGTAATAAACTTTCCAAAATCCCATCTCACCCCTACTCAGTCTCTAGAGTTCATAGGGGCCTTTCTGGATACCACAACTGCAAGGGCCTATCTTCCCCAGGCCCGTTGCCTACGCTTGGTGCAGTTAGCCTCACAAATTCAGTTAAAATCCCATTTAACTGCTCGAGAGATGTTACAACTGTTAGGCCACATGGCATCCACTGTGCATGTGGTTCCTTACGCTCGCCTTCACATGAGGGCAGCTCAGTGGACTCTGTCCACCCAATGGACCCAGGCATCAGGTTGCCTGTCAGGCAAAATAGCAACCTCCAGTCGCCTCTTTTGGTCCCTCCACTGGTGGAAGTCCACTCAAAATCTGTTGCTGGGATCCCCCTTTCAACAGGAGTTACCCCAAGCAACCCTTACAACAGATGCCTCTCCAAGGGGCTGGGGAGCTCATCTTCAAGATCTCTCCACTCAAGGCATCTGGTCTCTAGAGGAGACATCTCTACATATCAACCTCTTAGAGCTCAGAGCAATTTTTCTAGCTCTCAGAGTCTTCCACACCCTGCTCAGCTACAAGACAGTCCTTATCCACACGGACAACCCAGTAGCCATGTTCTACGTGAACAAGCAGGGCGGGACTGACTCTCTGTCGCTTTGCAACGAAGCTCTGAGATTGTGGGCCTTCGTCAGAGAGCATCAAATTCATCTCATGGCAGTGTATCTTCCAGGGGTTCAAAACTCTTGGGCAGACAGACTCAGTCTAATTCTGCTTCCAGACGAATGGTCCCTCCATGGGGACCAGATAGCCAGGATCTTCCGAATTTGGGGAATCCCGGACATAGACCTCTTTGCAAGTCCGTGGAATGCCAAACTTCCCCGGCTCTGCTCTAGAATTCCGTGTCAGGGAGTTCAGGCCAGGGATGCCTTCCTCCTTCATTGGGGGCAAGACTTCCTCTATGCCTTTCCACCTATTCCCCTAATTCCCAAGACACTCTTCAAACTTCAGAGAGACAAGGGGTCTATGATCCTCATAGCACCACATTGGCCACGCCAAGTGTGGTACCCTCTACTTCTGCATCTCTCCCAAGCTCCCTCCCTGGACTTGGGATCTGCTCCAAACCTCTTGTCTCAGGAGGAGGGAACGTTGTGGCATCCAAATCCCCAGTCTCTTCACCTCAGAGCCTGGTTGCTGAAGGCCTAGACCTTCACGATTTGCATCTTTCTCAGCAAGTGAAGGATATCCTTCATGCTACCAGAAAGCCTTCCACTAGACGTTCCTATGCTTTTAAATGGAAAAGGTTTACCATTTGGTGTGCAGAGAAGGGTCTTAACCCTCTTGCAATACCTCTGAATTCTTTACTAGAGTATTTGCTGCATTTATCCCATGCAGGCCTTAAAACGAATTCAGTAAGAGTCCATTTGAGTGCTATTGCAGCATCCCTTAAACCTCTCAATGGACAGCCTATATCCTCTCATCCTCTTATAGCAAGATTCATGAGAGGCCTTCTTTTGACTAAACCTCCCATCAGACCACCTCCAGTGGCATGGGACTTGAACTTGGTTCTTGGCCAGCTTATGAAGCCACCCTTTGAACCCTTAGCCACTACCGCCTTGAAATTCCTTTCCTGGAAGGTTATTTTTCTTATTGCAGTCACCTCAGCTCTCCGCATCAGTGAACTGCAAGCCTTGGTGGCTAATCCTCCTTATACAAGGTTCCATCATGACAAGGTAGTCCTTAGGACTAATCCACACTTTATGCCTAAAGTGGTCTCACCTTTTCATCTGAACCAGGAGGTTTATTTACCTGTCTTTTTTCCAGGACCTCATGCATCAAGTGCGGAGAGGAATCTTCATACCCTGGATTGTAAAAGAGCTCTTGCTTTTTACTTACAAAGGACACAGCAACATAGAAAGTCCTCTCAACTCTTTGTTGCTTTTGATCCCTCTCATTTAGGACTTCCAGTCTCTAAGAGAACTCTGTCCAATTGGATTGCTCAGTGTATTTCTTTCGCCTACCAGAGTAAGACCCTTTCTCTGGAAGGCCATGTCACAGCTCACAATGTGAGGGCCATGGCAGCCTCTATGGCTCATCTAAATTCTGTGTCCATCGACCAGATCTTTCGAGCGGCCACCTGGGCCTCGGTTCATACCTTCACAGTCCATTATTGCTTGGACAAGGACTCCCGCCGGGATGCCTTGTTTGGTCAGGCTGTTCTCAAACACCTGTTCCATACCTAATCAACTCCTACCCTCCATCCCTGGCTGGATGCCTGAGATTCATGGGGGGAGGTAGAGCCCTTCCCAGGGACTCACAGCCTGGGTGATCTCCCAGGCATCTCTAGCTGGGGAGTCCCCATATGTGAAGACTCATTCCTGCTTGTTCCTGGAGATAGCACAGTTACTTGCCTGTAACAGGTGATCTCTGGGAACAGCAGGAATAAGTCTTCACAACCCACCCACCTCCCCTAGGAGTTGTATCTCTCTTTCTATCTTTCCTTTCCTCTCTCTCTCTTTGTCTCAGCTTTAAAACCCGAACTTGAGAGAGGCGGTTAGGAAAGGCGGGAAGGCAGCATGCAGGCACTGTGGGATGCTCCCAAAAGCTTTCCTTTTGGACGCTGGGGAGCATTCCCGCGCAGGCTCCGTCGGTACCGACGATACCCATATGTGAAGACTTATTCCTGCTGTTCCCAGAGATCACCTGTTACAGGTAAGTAACTGTGCTATATTTTAAGTAGAGAAATTTTCTTTTAGATAAGAATGGTTCCATAAAGTCGTACCTATTCCCTTTATAAAAAATTTAACATTTTTATAGGGAAATCTGAAAAATAAGTAGTAGTAATAGTAGCGCTTTCCGTAGTGCTATTAGATGTATGGAGCGCTGTACATGTAGGAGAATCCCTTCCCAATAGAGCTTACAAACAGGATGATTTCATGCATTGTGGGAAAATGATTAAGAACATGAGTATAAACAGGAGAATAAGGGGTTAGGGTTTAAAGGCAGCCTCAAAAGGGTGGACCTTTAGCTTGGATTTGAGTAGGACCAGAGATGGAGCATGGTGTACTGACTTGGGAAGTCTCTAACAGGCATTTGTGCGGGAAAGTAGAATGAGGGAGTGGATAACATGAGGAAAGATCTACAAAAGCTGGAAGAATGGTTTAATGCTTGGCAGTTAAGATTTAATGTGAAGAAGTGCAGTGTCATGCACTTGGGAAGCAGAAATCCAGGGGAAATGTACGCAATAGGGGGCGAGAGGTTTGTGTGCACGGACCAGGAGAAGACCTTGGTGTGATTATTTCTGAGGAGCTCAAGGTGGCAAAACAGTGCGACAAGGCAGTGTCAAAAGCCAGGTGGCTGTTGGGTTGCATACAAAGAGGAATTACCGGCAGAAGGGAAGAGGTACTAATGTCACTGTATAAGTCACTAGTGAGGCCTCACGTGGAATACTGTGTTCAGTTTTGGAGACCATATCTCACAAAGGACGTAAAAAGACTGGAAATGGTTCAGAGGAAGGCGAGCAAAATGATTTGGAGCCCTAAATATGTACACTCTGGAGGAGAGGAGGGATAGGGGAGATATGATTCAAACCGTTAAATACTTAAAGAGAATTCATGAACAAACAAACCTCTTCCAAAGACAGGGAAGCTGTAAAACTAGAGGGCATAGCATGAAGCTGCAAGGGGGTAAATTGAAAGGCAGTGTCAGGAAATAATTTTTCACTGAAAGGGTGGTGGATGCTTGGAATGCCCTCCCGATGGAAGTGGTGGGGGCAAATACAGTGACAGAATTCAAAATGGCATGGGACAGACACAATGGATCCCTTTACAGCAACAGGATACAATCAAAATAAACTTAACTATCTAATTTCTCAACAAATAGGGGTGTCCTACACGGAACGGTGGGTTCACCCCTAAACAAAGACATGGGGAGGGGTGATCTGCACGGAGCAGCAGGTGCACCTACTCTTGCCATCTTACTGGGCAGACTAGATGGACCATACTGGTCTTTATCTGCTGTCATTTACTATGTTACTATGTATGACAATGGAGGAGAAGGACATAGATAAAATAAGAGTAACTTACCTGATGAAGGGTGCTCTGAGGAGAGGAGTAGGGCGAGATGTGAGATAATTTGGAGCTGCAGAATAAACCTCTATGCACTTGTAGGTCAGTAAGAGAATCTTGAACTCTATGCAGAATTAGGGAGCCAGGGACGTGGCTTGAGGCTTAGGTGAGTGTGATGACACTGGCGGATGATTAGTCGTGTTGCAGAATTTTGAATAGATTGAAAGGGAAAGAGATGAGTGAGTGGGAGACCCATGAAGAGCAGGAACAGGCAGAACTGGTGCAAGGGTTTTAGGTGTCCTAGGCAAAATTTCAGCTTTCACCCCTTTGCAGTTAACTTTTAGATCCCTAGCATCTCCTGCCTCCAAGAATTTAAACTCAATTTAATCATCTCACATCAACCCTCCCAGATCAGCGCTATAAAACACACATTTGGACATCGCAATTTTAAATATTAAATGTTGTAAATGAGGGAGATGTCAAAAAGCCACTTACAAAGATATATAGATTTTTGTAAATTGCCCAGTCTTCCTGCGGGTAAAAGTACACATTGATGATTCTTTGAGTTTTTTATGGCTGCCAAGATCCATTACTTTGCTTTGACTGTAGCTGCTCTTTTCTGCTGCCCCCCACCCCAAAGAAGGTACTGCCGTCTCTCCGATGCTGGTTTCTGCCGCGGCTGCGAGTCTGAAGATTGTGTTGCCAGTGAGGGATTCCGGGGGTCTGATTCTGCTTACACTACTGTGGTGGGACAAGATGTCTTGGTACCCCATGATAGCTTGGGGCCTTCCTCGACCGCGGTTCCTGTGGGAACCGCAGCCATTTTGAGTTCCCCTGCTTCAGTGGCAGCAAATTAATTTCTGCCCTTCCTCGTAGGACTGCCAGCCATGTTGCATTGGTGTCAGGGTCCTCAGCTTCCAGACAAGAGGCTGCTGGGGATCCTTTTTCCCCAGAATTTGTTTTTATTATGCACAGAGCCTACTGCTTGAAGCAGGGCCATGCCAGGACTGGAGGAGCATCTGGGACACCCTGTCCACGTCCTAAAGGTCCATCCAGGGGAAACCAGTGGTGACAACCCCCATTGGGGATGGGCCGGGTGAGGACCAGGATGATACTCTGCCAGGTCATGCCTCAGATGGATTGGAGGGCTTGGAGAGGACGGCCAGGCTGTGGGAGGCGCAGTGGACATGGAAGAGAGGGAGATCCCTCCATTGTCTGTGTCTTCTGGAGAGAGAAATTGCTGCAACTCATTGCCCAGGCGTTGGTGGCCCTCAACATCCCGCAAGTACCTCAGTAACTGGACGTTCCCTTGGAGGGCACCTTACTCCAGGGCTTTTGGGTGTCTGAGACAGCTTTCCCCATCCATCGGGCATTCAAGCAGAGGATGGAGCTCAAATGAGAGGTGCCTGAGGTGGGCCTCCAGCAGGAAGGGCAATCGTTCATCTGTATCCTCTACTGGTGGCTGAGAAAGATCTCCTCAAAGTTCCCAAGGTAGATGCTCTCATGATGCCAGTTATGAAAAAGACCACCATCCCTGTTGACGGCGGAGCGGCCCTCAGGGATGCCCAGGACAAGAAGCTAGAGACTTTGTTGAAGCAGGCTTTAGAGATGAATGCCTTGGCGCTCCAAGCTTCAGTGTATGGAGCATACGTGGTGAGAGTCTGCATGAGATGGTTGCAGGGGCTCCTGGGTTCGCAGACTTCTCCAGAGGTGACCAAGTTAAAATCAGGCTGTGTATATCTGGCAGACGCCTTTTATGACCTCCTGAGCACTTCATCCAAGGGTATGGCCTCAGTGGTGGTGGCGAGGCGGTTTCTCTGGCTCCATAATTGGTATGCAGATGTCTTGTTGAAAGCTCGACTTAGGTTACCTTTTAAGGGTAAGCTCTTGTTTGGTGAGGCCTTACACAAGCTCATTAAAGACCTTGGGGAGGACAAGCCGAAGGCTGGTAAAGTAGCTTCCTTGGCAAAAGGCAAGTCTAGGGACTCCTGCTGGTTCCGAGGACATAGTTTTGTGCCATACCAGCGGGACAGATATCGCTTATACTGCTTGTGCCGTACTGCTTGGGGGCAGGCCTTTCGGGGTGGTCACGGGGGTGGAAGGGGCTTCTTCCCCAACTTGTACGCAGATGCCAAGAAATCCCAATGAGATACGGGGGGAGGGGGTGTCAGGTGGGGCTTGTTCCAGTGGGCGGCAGACTACACCAGTTCTACCCCACCTGGGTCCAACTCACCGTGGACCAACTCACCTTGGGACCAGTAAGTCCTCAAAATCATTCGTGAAGGCTACGTGCTGGAATTCATGTGGCCTCTCTGACACCTTCCTCCTCTCACCCTGCAAGGCCACGGACAAGCAACCGGCTCTACAGGACATCTTTCATCGCCTTCTGCAGCTACAGATGGTAGTGCCGGTCTCCGAAGGCCAATTAGGTACTGGTTGTTACTCATTCTACTTCGTGGTTCCTAAAAAGGAAGAAACTGTCAGGCCTCAAGTATGTCCACAGGGCTCTGCACACGCCGCACTTCTGAATGGAAATTCTGTACTCAGTTATCGTGGTGGTGCATCTCGGCGAGTTCTTCAAAGACTGGATTTGACCGAGGGTGTACCTGCATGTGTCCATCCGACCGGAGCATCAACAGTTTCTTTGGTTTGCAGTGCCAAAGAAGGAATTCCAGTTTCAGGCTCTCCCGTTCAGGTTGGCCATGGTGCATCACACTTTTACGAAGATCATGGTTGTCATGGTGGCGGCCTTGCAATGCAAAGGGGTTCTGATGCATTCTTATTTGGATGACTGGTTGATACAAGTAAAATTGCAAGAGGAGAGTTGGACAAGAACCCTTCAGGTACTGGAGGTGTTGCAAGCGCTCAGCTGGGTAGCCAATCTAGACAAAAGCAGATTGACTCTGACTCAGGACTTCCTTTATTTGGAGGTGCGCTTCGATACAACCCTTGGTCAGGTATATCTCCCAGGCGCTGAAGATACATGAACAGATTCGGCAGTTCCTGTGGCAAGCAGCTCCTTCAGCTTGGGCGTATCTTAAAGTGTTAGGATCAGTGATGGCGGCACTTGATCTGGTGCTGTGGGCTCAGACTCGCATGAGGCTGCTGCAGAGGTCACCCCAGCTTCACTTGCTATCCCAGCACATCCACACACCTCCAAAGGTCAGTACCTGTCTACAGTGGTGGCAGGATTTGGCAAACCTGTTGGTCTGCCTACTCTTGGAACCTCCGGAGTGGGTAATGGTAATGACCAATGCCACAGTCAGGCTGGGGGGCACATTGCCTAGCCAGCTGCCCAGAGATGTGGGCAGTGTTTCTAGCATTCCAGGCCTTCCAGTTGCTGATTTGGCAGAAAGCGATGCGTGTATTCTCAGACAATGCCACAACGGTAGCCTACATCAACCGCCAAGGAGACACTGGGAGCTTGATTCTGGCAGAAAGATCATGCCGCTGCTTAAGTTTGTGGAGGAAAAATCTTCTGGCGCAGTTGGCGGTGCATGTGGAAGGAAAGGAGAACATCCAAGTCGACTTCCTCAGTCACCAGCGGTTAGATCCGGAGGAGTGGACTTTGGAAACATCAGTGTTCCAAGCGATAACAAGATGGTGGGGGATGCCACTGATGGATCTCAAGGCATCTGTGGACAATGCCAAGTCCCCCCCTCGCTTCTGCAGTCAGCAGCAAGAGAGGATGTCTGAGGGCTTTGATGCCTGGCCAATGCAGGGGCTGTATGTCTTCCCACCATGACCATTCATCGAGTAGAGGCGCACCACGGTTCAGTGATTCTCGTGGCTCTGGACTGGCCGCAGAGGCCCTGGTATGCAGACTTAATCCATCTGGCAGTGGGGGTGCTCTGATGTCTGTGGGACAGCCTGACCTCTTGTCGCAGGGTCCCATTCTGGATTGATTCTTGCTTGCGGCCTGGCCCTTGAAAAGGCTCAGCTAAGAAAAAGAGGGTACTCTGCACAGGTGATTTCCACTTTGCTACGGATGCGTAAACCTCTCTGGCATACGAACACATGAAACCATACGAACACATGACCAGCCTGTAAATTGTATATATTGTTATTGTATATAGTTACCCTGTTAGCCAAGTTGATTCTCCTGTTCATATGTAAACACAAAGTACTATTGGAAATGTGTATGTTCGTTGTTTATTGTAAACCGCACTGATGCTGAATAGCGCGGTATAGAAGAGACTTTAAATAAATAAATAAATAAATATCAGGGTCTGGCGAATATTTAAGGTGTGCAGACCAGGGGCTGCAGGCGCTCATGGCGCCTATCCCGCAGGTTCTGGCTTCTCTGCAAGCCGGAGTCGAAAAGGGCTTGGCACTCAACTCCTTGAAAGTGCAGGTGACAGCGTTGGCCTGCTATCGCGGGCATGTGCAGGGAATTTCTCTGGTGGCCCACTTGGATGTGGCAAAGTTCTTGCAGACGGTGAAACAGTTTGGTTCACCTGCGAATGTGGTGATTCCGGCCTGGGATCTCAACTTGGTGGTGTCAGCATTGACTGAGGGAACCGTTTGCGCCCTTGGAGGGGTTGACCCTCAAGGACCTCATCCTGAAGGTGATTTTTCTTGTGGCGATTTGCTTGGCCAGATACATCTAAGAGTTGCAGGTCCTGCCCTGTCAGGAGTTGTTTCTCCTATTTTCAAAGGAGAAAGTGATGCTGTACACGATGCCCTTGTTTTTATCTAAGGTGGTTTCCCCCTTTCATGTGAACCAGACAGTGATTCTGCTGGCGCTTTCAGGGGAGGTGGATTAGCAGTTGCACAGGCTGGATGTTCGTAGTGTGCTTCACAGATATCTTGGGTGACTGAGTTGTTCAGAAGTCCAACTGTCTCTGCTCTCTTTGGGGGGCGTCAAAGGCATCCATTACTTGCTGGATAAAGGAAGTTATCTCTTTGGCTTATCTTCTCCAAAAGAGGCCGCTCCCTGCAGGTCTGTGGGTGCATTCTACCAGGGTGCAGGTATCTTCTTGGGCTGAGTTCAGTCTTGTGCCTCCAGTGGAGATCTGTAAGGCAGGTGGTGAAACATACTTTTGTGTGCCATTATCATCTGGATGTGCAGGTGCGGGAGTACGCACGGTTTGGGGTTTGGGTGTTACAGGCTGGCCTCACGGGTCCCTCTCGTTCCTGATTGCTGCTCTGATACATCCCAGGAGTTTTGTCTGGACTGGAGGGAAGATTTGGAAGGTGAAATTAGACCTTGCATGCTAATTTTCTTTCTTTGAGTCCCTCCAGTCCAGAGCCCGCCCTCTAGAAGTCGAGGGCGAGGCTTGCTTGGTGGGAGGGTTTCGTGTAGAACCCAGTGGCCTAGTAGGGCATCAGTCTACACTGAGGGTTTCAGTATCCCGGTAGGGGTCTAGTTGTGTAGTGAACCGTCCTTCAGGGGGAGTGTACATAGTTTGGAGTTTGGGGGTTTTTTCTGTTCTGCTTTTCCATATGCTGCTGACTTAGGAGGAGGTAATCCCTCTCCCTTGTACTGTGACATCGCAAAAGTCAATTAGGCACAGTCTCCATTTGCTGGAACTGGAACAGAACCCAGGAGTCTGGCCTGGACTGGAGGTATTCAAGAATGAAAATTAGCAGGTAAGTTCTAATTTCACCGTATGGGGTTAGCACATCACATTATATTATATTTTGGTTTTCTAGCTTACCAAACTCCATACAGGACAGGAGCCATATTGGTTTAGAATTTATCAAATATAATGAGAATAAGTGTAATATAAAAAAAATACAGTAAAAATATCAAATACAATGAAAAGCAGCACAAAATCAAATCAGATTCCCTAAATCATAATCCATCATGAAGCTAAAGTAGTAGTACAAGTAGTGATGATTAGAACTCCTGGAGTGACAGTAATGGGACTCTCAAAGTACTCAGAAACTTTACATTTAAGACGCAACCCCATCAGTTTTGCAAAAAAACTACCCTACATGAAACTGCATACGTTTTGCACCAGTCTCTCTGATTCCTAGATTCTTGGGTAGGACCTGAATTAATGGTGTTAAAACCAGGCAATGTTCGCTGTGATGTGCCACATAAGACATCCTAATGATATCATTTTAAAGTGCAGCTGTTTGTATGCAACACTGTACTTTGTGATAAGCCAACATAAAAAAAAATGTTGACCCCTATGACTGCATATTAAACGCATAATCTATATACTACATCTGGCTCCTTCCAATGGGATAGCATTTTAATGTGGTCTATTTCAGTATATGCATGATTGCACCATAAAAATGTAAAAAATAAAAAATGCAACAAACTTGTAACAAACAAAAATGCAATGACACCGGTGTCATTTACCAATAGTGCATTTTTTTTTCACTCCGTCACGCAAAGAAGAGAATTCCTACAGCAGTCAGCCCTACTGTCCTAACACTGTTGCTAATTTAACACTGCTGCTAATTTAAATGACAGGCTCTCTTCCCCCCTGCAGCCCAGTAGCACTGAAGCAAAAAAAAAAACATGATTGCTTTTTCCGCGTCCGTTTAATCCCCCCACCCTGCCGGACTGCAGGAAAAACCCCAGGGCCAACAACAAGTGCTGTCATCTAGCCCCCCAACGCTACCGATCTACAGGCACTCACCGCACTTGGTCTTTTCACCGTCAGTACTCCTGACCTGATGCTCAGCTTCCCAGGGAGCTTTGGCGGCACCGGGAGTGCCCTCAACCAAGCTTACCATCCGTTCTCCCCACTCACTGTGGGCTCAGCAGAAGGGGCATCAGGCGTGATCCTCTCTCTCAGCAGAGGAACACCCGCTGTCAGACTACACTTACAAGCCCCTGGTAGACTGCCGGTTTCATACACTGCAGTCCTGCCGTCCCAGATAGCAGCCTGCACTCTGCTTTTTTTTTTTTTTTTTTTTTACTTTATTGAGCCTGTCCCAAACCAAGGATCCAACAAGTTAAGTCAACCTACTGTTCCCATGCCTAAATTTCAATTAAGGGGAAACTCAGCAATATCTTTCCTAAAACCCTAAGTTCCTAATCTGTACCTTCAGTGAGTCCCTCTGTGGAATCACCTCACCCCAGCTACTTGGAGACTGAGATACTGGTTGTGGTGGGAGGTGGATGGCCCAAAGGCCATCTGCCTATTTATTTATTTATTTATTTAGCTGTATTTATATCCCGCTTTTCACCGGGTCAAAGCGGCGTTACATAAAAGGGGGGGGGGGAAATTACAATATAGGGTGGGGCCTTCACCAGGGGGCAACATTGATGATTCTGCGATAAATAAACATTTGACATGGACAGAGTGGGTGGTTCGCATGGGGGTTCTGTATCCAGTGCTGGATTCTATCAAGCTTGGGAGGCAGAGTCCACGTCTGCAGAAGAGGGTCTCCTGGAGAGCCACAACAGTGGGCCGGGGCCCTCAGAGAGGGCCAGTCTTTGCACATGTGAGTGCCATGCTATGCCCATCCCTGCAGCACAGGCTGAAATGGATGAGGGTGTTTTGCAAACCTCACCGTCACAGGCACAGAGGCCCAAGAAGAAGCAGGGAAAATTCTCTAAAATCCTGAAAGGCTAGCTGGAAAAGGATCAGCGAGGGGGGGAGGGGGTTACAAGGCGTTTTTCCCCAGAGTTTGTCGTCGTCCTGCACAGGGTCCTGAAGCAATAGACGGGTGAGCGCAAGGCAAGGAACCTAAACGCACCGAGTCAGGAGCGCTTTTGGCAGACAGAGTGCAGGAAGAGCCGGGCCCTAATAGTCTGAGACTGGAGGACGACCCCTGGGGGGAGATAGGGTCCTTCCAGTCCATGGAAGACAATGACGAAGAAGAGGATGGCAAGGAGCAGGCTGTGGAAATGGACTTGGAGGAAGGTGAGATTCCTCAGGAGGAAGAGTCACGCATAATGCACATCTTTTAAAGGGAAGAGCTTTCAGCGTTGATCACACATTCATTGAAGGCCTTCAGCATAAATGGAGTGGAACGGGTAAACGTAGATCGATTGTTTACGTCATCAGAATATAAAAAGACTAGGGGACATGCAATGAAGCTACAGGGTAACCTATTTAAGACTAATAAGAGAAAATATTTTTTCACTCAACGTGTAATCAAACTCTGGAATTTGTTACCGAAGGATGTAGTAAAAGCTGTTAGTGTAGCTAGGTTTAAAAAAGGTTTGGACAAGTTCCTGGAGGAAAGGTCCATAAACCATTATTAAAATGGACCCAGGATATCACTGCTTGACCCAATACAAGCATTGAGGAAACTGCTAGGTACTTATGACCTAGATTGGCCACTGTTGGAAACAGGATACTGGGCTTGATAGACCTTGGTCTGACCCAGTATGGCATTTCTTATGGGTACAGAGGACCCATTGGAGGAGGAACCACTGGAGGATCCACTCTTCCAGGCGGTCTGGAAGACACAGAAAGGGTTCCCTATGCACCGGGTGATCAGACAGATGATCCAGGACGAATGGGATCTACCGGAGGCCACATTGAAGCCATGATGTCTCACCTATACCTGCTCCTGGAGAAGGATAAGGACCTGCTGCGTTCGCCCTGGGTCGATGCAGCAGTGTCCGTGGTGACTAAGAAAACTACTATACCTATTGCAGGGAGTTTGGCACTTAAGGATTTCCAGGATAGGAAAGTGGAGACGCTCCTAAAACAGACCTTTGATGTCAACGCCCTCTCATTACAAGCATCGGTGTGCGGGGCCTACATGGCACGAACTTGTTTGCATTGGACGCAAGGGATCATTGTATCTCTGGGGGCATCCCAGCCACTCCTGCCGGAGGCATCCAAGTTGGAGTCTGGGGCGGCTTATTTGGCTGATTCCTTTTATGACCTAGTCAGAGAATTGGCCAAGGGAATGGCAGCGGCAGTAGTGGCTCGTCACTATCTCTGGCTGCGAAATTGGTCAGCTGATGTCTCTTCCAAATCCTGTCTCAGCAAGTTACCCTTTTGGGGGAAGCTTTTGTTCGGAGACGATCTGGAGAAACTGATAAAGGACTTGGGAGAGTCCAAAGGCGGTCATCTTCCTGAAGACAAACAGAAGACTGTTAGGGCAGCCAAGCCTCAGAGAAGGGAAGTGTTGAACTTCCAGCAATTTAGAGTGGTCCACTCAGGGAAGGAGAATTTTTGACGTCTCTGGATCTTACAGAAGCCTGCTTCCCCGATTCGGGAAGAGCACCAACAGTTTCTGTGACTCGCGGTGCCCATGGGCCACTTCCAGTTTCAGGCGATGCTGTTTGGATTAACCACCGCGCCATGTACGTTTACAAAGGTGATGGTGATGGTCACGGCAGGGCTGCGGCAGGAAGAGATCCTCATGCATCCATACCTGGACAATAGGCTCATCCAGGCAAAGTCGAAGAGCGAGAGCGAACAAGTCACAGCAAGAATGATTGCATATTTACAGAGTCTCGGATGGGTGATAAATTTCGCAGAATCAACTCAGGCTCATGCAGGACTTGATGTATCTAGGAGCCCAATTTCAAAAAGCGGCGGTCCAATGCGATCGGCCTGAACTGCCAGTTTTTAGATCAGGTTCTCATGAGGTGTGTGCTAATTGTAGATACTGTGCTTTAGCCATTACGGGGTCTGCCTGGACTGATTCTTTCTCGGGTAAAAGTTTTTATCGGCGATGGCATACTACATGTGACTCTTGCTATGTGATGTATGTCTTGATTTGCCCATGTTTAAAGCAATATGTCGGGAGTACAAATCGAGCCATACGGGTCAGATTGGGTGAACATGCATCCCGTTTACGTCAGTCTGTGACGACAGCTCCGATGGTACAACATTGCATCGATTTGGGCCATGTTTTTGAACAGCTTCAATGGACTGTGATTGATCATGTACCGGTTGATCCGAGAGGGGGAGATCGCACAGCTCGTTTGAGACAATTGGAACAACGATGGATTTTTACTTTAAATTCTATGGAGCCTGTTGGTTTAAATAGGGACATTGAGTGGTTGACACTTTAAACACTCTCCAATTACTTGTAGGGATTCCCCTGTGCTGTGGGGTTTCCCTCCTTTGGTGATTGGCTGACGTGATATAGGCGGTCCTATAATAGGCCTATCTGAAGATTGGAATCCTCTGACGTCACCAGCCATAGATTTGGCGCTTTTTGAGGAAGAAAGGAATGGTCACACTATTTTCTCACTGATACACTTGAAGCAGGAGCCTGGTGCTTCGAAACGTGCACGTCGTGCTTGAGCAGATAAGTGTGGACTTATTTATGGATTTTAAATAAAACTACTGCATACAAGTTGACAATTAAATAAATAAATAAAAAAAGGGGCATGTACTGCGTGAGGTTTAGAGGGATGTCCTCTCTGCCTTGCGGTCTATACCCGACAAAAAATTGGTGATTACCGTTGGGGGAATTAGTATTCTGTTTTAGATGAGCAATTTCAAAAAGCGGCAGAGCAGGTGTCATTGCTGGAAGGTCGGGTGCTGGAATTGAAGCACAGATCAGAAGGTTTTGCAGTATGCAGACGCCAATGGTCTGTCATTATCTGCAGGGGCTGGGCTCCGTGGTGGTGACCATCGAGCTCGTGCCCTGGGCACAGGCGCACATGTGGCCACTGCAGAAGAGCCTATTGCGAAGATGGTCTGCACAGAGTCATCTGTCACTTCCACTGACATGTGCAGCAGACACCCCAGATCACTCCAGTGGTTACAGGGCGACAACTTGCGGGCAGGTATGCCACTGAAAAGTCCTTGCTGGGTTCCCCTAACCACAGATGCCAGCCTGATCGACTGGGGAGCTCACTACGACAGACAGCGCAGGATTGTTGGTTGGTGCAGGAGGCGGCTTGGTCATTCAACCATCTTGAGTTGAGAGTGATATTCTTGGCATTGCAACAGTTCGGTCCTCTCCTTTGCAGCAGAGCGGTGCGAGTGTTCTTGGACAATGCCATGGCGGTAGCGTATGTCAATCACCAAGGCAGAACGAGCAGTGTGAATCTGGAAAACAAAGTGGGGCCAATTATTGGCCTGGGCGGAGGCAAATCCACAGGCCTTGTCGGCAGCGCATGTGGCAGGCAAGGACAATGTCACGGCTGATTATCTCAGCCGAGTTTGTCAGGACCTGGGGGAATGGACCATTCACGGCGAAGTGTTTGCTCTCCTTGTCCGGTGGTGGGGTCAACAGATTATGGACCTGATGGCGACATTCGAGTCCACCAAGGCGACATGTTTTTTCAGCAGATGCCAAGAGCGGATGTCCGAAGGACTCGATGCCCTGGTACAGAAGAAGTGGCTGATGAAGGGTCATCTCTGTGTTTCCTCCATGGGCACTCATAGGCCAGGTCATACAGCAGAGAGAGTGGCATCAAGGGCTCATGCTGTTGATAGAGCCCGATTGGCCTCATTGCCCGTGGTATGCCGATTTGGTGCGGATTGTAGTGGACTTTCCATGGAGACTACCGCCTCAGCCAGACCTTTTCTCTCAGGGTCCCATTCTGGTGCCACAAGTGGATCGATTCTCACTTACGGCTTGGCTATTGAGTGGGTGCGGTTACTCAGTAACGACTACTCGTCACAGGTAGTCACTATGTTGCTGAGGGCTAGGCGACGTTCGATGTCATTAGCATATGTGAGAGTATGGAGAGTGTTTGAGGACTGGTGTGCCTGTTACCAATGTCGACCACTGGCTGCATCTATGTCGGAGGTGCTGGCATTTCTGTGGGAGGAGTGGTCTAGTGGTTAGGACAAGGTACTTCAGGCCGGAGGGCCGGGGGTTCAAGTCCCACCTGGGGACAGCAATCTCAGGCCGGAGGGACTGGGATTTCTAGTCCTATAGGCACTCCTTGTGGTCTTGGGCAAGCCACTTAACCCTCCACTGCCCATGTTCCCTGTAAGTATTAGTGTATGTGTCTCATATCCCCTTGTGTTAAATGTATCCCCCAATTGACCGCTTTGACCCGGTGAAAAGCGGGATATAAATACAGCTAAATAAATAAATTCTGTAAGCAGGGTTTGAAAAGGGCTGTCCTGTAGCACACTGGGTGCAGCTCGCAACCATCTCCTGCTATCCGCGGAGAGTGCAAGGCGGTTCCCTAGCGGCACATCCAGATGCGATTAGGTTTCTCCGAGCGGTGAAAAAGGAGCACCCACCATTAAGAGTGGTCATTCCTTCTTGGGACCTCAATCTGGTGTTGTCAGTGTAAACTGAGCCTCCCTTTGAACAGTTGGCTTCGTGTACATTAAAGGATCTTACGCTAAAGGCAGTGTTTCTGGTAGCAATCTATTTCGCGCAACAAATTTCATAGCTGCAGGCATTGTCATGCAGGGAGCCCTTCCTGGTTTTGACGAAAGAGAAGGTGGTTCTGATGCCGGTTCCCTCCTTGCCTAAAATCATGTCAGCCTTTCATATGAATCAGTTGGTAACGCTCCTGGTGTTTTCGGGAGCAGGAGGATCACTACAGGATCTGCTTCTTCATCAGTTGGATGTTCATTGAGTGTTGTGGAGGTATTTGAAGGCATCCAAGTCATTCAGGAGGTCAGACTGGTTGATTGTGTTTTTTGGTGGTGCACGAAAAGGTGAAGCAGCGTCGAAGGCTTCCATTTCCCGATGGATGAGGGGGGCTATCTTGGTGTATTTGCTGCGTTGCAAGCAGTTACCAATCGGGTTAAGAGCACATTCAACTCGGGCTAGGCTGAGTCATGGGTGGAGTTGTGACTGGTGCTGCTGGAGGATATTTGCATGAGGCAACCTGGTCATCGCCGCATACCTTCATCAAACATTATAGGTTGTATGTTCAAGTGGCTGGGGATGCGTGTTTTGTGGCAGCGGTTCTTCAGGCCGGTCTGTCAGGTCCCTCTCATGTTTAGTACTGCTATGGTACATCCCACAGGTGCGGGACTGGCCTGGAGGAACTATAAGGAAGGTGAAATTAGGCTGCTAATTAATGTTCCTTGAGTGAGTCCAGTCCTGATCCCACCCAAGGTGTTTTTTTTCCTTTTGACTCCACAGCTGTCTCTGGCCTTGAAGAAGTTCAGCACATATTGGAGTCGGGGGCGCAGTTGTGGAGCAGAAGCATAGAGAGTATGCTTGAGATGAAGGTTTCCCGGCGTGACTCGATATAGTTGGGGAGTGTTCAGGCGATGCGAGGGGGAGGTGCTCTCAAAGATGGTAAGCACTCTTTCTCAGGAGGGGGGTGGATTTCTGCTCTGAGGAGAGGGGTTTAGTGTATATAGTTCCATTTTGGTTATTGTAAAGTTGCTTTTGTGAGTCTGCTTTGTCAATAGAATACTGGTTGTGGTGGAAGATGCCACCAGTATGTATACCCTGATGTCATCAAACATGACATGCTCAGTCTCCAAGCTGCTGGTGAGGTGACACTACCCACAGGTGCAGGCTGGACTGGACTCACTCAAGGAATGTCATTTAGCAGGTAAGGCCTAATTTCACGTTGTTTTAATGCTCTGTATGTTGAGTGATTTAACACAGTTTTGGTATTTGGGAAGAAAATAAAAGGTCTGGTTAAAAAATGACACCGATTCCCATCAGAAGGAGAAATGCAAGAATTCAAAGCGGGGAATATTAATTTAAGATGCATTCACAGATAAAACTGGGAAGAAGAAAAACAAGGGGAGAATGTATAGATTTGTGTATCATTTCCTAGCACCCCATACAAAGAGGACCCGGAGAAAACTTTAGGTGACATGACCCAGTAAAAGTGAACATCAGAAGAAGTTACAGGAATGTTCAAGCTGATTAGAAAGACAGGAGGAGAAGGCTTTTGCTGATTCTTCTGGTTTTGTTGTAGCCTGCAAAGAATCTCATTTTCTCCTGGCTTGCATTTGTAAAGAAATGCAATTTCTTTTTTAGCCTATGGAAGAGAAGGTGTCAAGCTGAACTTCATTGAGCGAATCTTTGTTGGTGAACTGACCAACACAGTCATGTGTGAGGAATGTGAAAACGTGGGTATTGCATGCCAAGCGCCCTCCTGCTGGCTGCTTATTTTATCCTTTCGCATGTTCTGTGTGTCATAGGTATGCTGTGCATGCTCTTTCTCTATTCTGTTTGCTAGTGTACTTTGGTGTATTATCTGCCTTCATGAAGCGATCCACCCAAAACGGTATTCAGAAGTTGTAACTAGCAGCTTGGCATCGAAGTTGCACTCTGTCTATAGTAAAATGACCAAACTTCAGCATAATGCACAATTAGAATAGCAAGGTGAACTTGGAAGCAGGCTAATTAAATTGTAGCATAACGCAGTAGAATATTCATATACTAACTATGTTGGTGCAATATTAGTGAAACATCTTAATAGGCAGCAGAGGGACATATATAGGGGGATGTTTACTAAGCTGCGCAACCTGTTAACGTGGCAGATAGCATGCGCTATCGGGCTGCATTAACAGATAGTGCTTGGGAAATGCAGATGACGCAACCCCCCCCCCCCCTCACACACACACACGCTGTGCTATCTGCAGATCCCTCGCTAACTGCTGGAGTAGGTGGGATATGGGTAGAGAGTAGGCGTGTCTGCAATATGCAGTTAACACAGAGATACGCGGCGCGTGGGAACTGGAAAAGTTGCAAACAGCACGCGGGTGCAGATAACACCACCTCAGTGGGCAGTAGTAGCTGCACCCATAATGTCTCCATGCTCTGCATCTTCTGTGTGGTATCTGCTGCATAAGCCTAATGCGCATTAGTAAATCTGCCCCATAGATACATGAGATGGTTAAGATAAAGGCTTGGGATAAATACAGAGTGGATGGCTAGATCGAAGGTAAATTGTATGTGCAGTCAAATAAGGTATTGTAGATATTTATTTATTTACATTCTCTTATATATTGTGCTATTCTGCATCAGTGCGGTTTACATTGAACAAACTGAAATTACATTGAAAAGGGCATTATAACTTGGAGATAACTATTTTACAGGGAACATGGGCTATGGAGGGTTAAGTGGCTTGCCCAAGACCACAAGGAGCACCTGTGGGACTAGAAACCCCAGTCCTTCCAGCCCAAGGTTGCTGTCCTCTAGTGGGATTTGAACCCCTGACCTTCCGGCCTGAAGTACCTTGCCCCAACCACTAGGCCACTCCTCTACTCCTTATGTTGCAAGATAGTCCTGACTCAGTGTGAGCAACCGGACAGCCAGCCACCACAGCCATTAAAGGCTTGTAAGAAGAGCAAGACTTTCACTTCTTTCCTGAAGAGGTGTAGTGGTAGTGCACAATAAGCTTCGTCCTTCAGGGAATGTGTTCCAGAGTGTGGTGCCTGCTCTGAGACGTCTCACTGGCAGGTGTGTCATCGCGTTATTTAAAATCTAAGGGGCCGATGAGAAGCCCAGCACTAAAGCTCTAGTGCAGACTTTTCTAATGCAAGTTTAATGCTAACTTTTTGTGCAGTGATCCTGTAAGTAAAGAGCATGCAAATCAGCTTGGTGCAAAATGTCAGCCGTAAACAACAGGGGCAAACCAGACTCATGCACACAGGGGTCTGCATTAAGTCTGGCACCTGTCCATGATCGTTTTCTTAAAAAAAATAAAAAATAAAAAAAAGTCATCTGAGATGCTGTTTGACACTTCGCCTCAGATAATCAGACTCCTCAGATTGACGACCCCCCAACCAATAAAATTGCCGAGTGGCCCCTTCAAACCAGTAAAATTGTCTGGTGGCTTAGTGGCCCCCCACCTGAACCAGTAACATAACCTGGTGGCCTAGTGAATCCAAGATCCAAACCCCCCTCCTGGTACCTTAAAAGTCGGGGGCAGGAGCAATGGCCACATACTCTTGCCCTGCGCCACCATCTTGAAAAATGGTGGAGTCTGGCCATGCATCCTGAGATGCACCAGATGGGGTCTGAGTGCCATATAAGGCAAAAATTCCATATAGCAGAGTAACATCTCCCCCCCCCCCCCCCCCCGGGAATACATCCTGGGATTATGACGCAGGGTCAGCTGTCCCAGGATGCACCCTGGGAGAGTTACTCTGTCATATAGGCCCAAAGCTGGCATAAGGATCCAGCATTGAAAGAAGTTTCAGCACAGTTTTTTTACATTGGGAGCAATTAAAATTAATTATTTTGCATGTGATTAGCATGCCCATTGTGCTGTGCTTTAGCACAGTGGTTTTGCTGGCTATTTTCCTACGCTAGCTTGCTTTCTGCATTAGAAAGCAAGACTGGCACAGGAAAATCTGTAGCAAAATGATGCACTAGATTGAACATAGTGCAGGGTTTCTACATCAGCTCCTAAAATTTGTATCTAAAGCAATGGAGGTTTAAGCGAGCTGCTCAAGGCCACAAGGAGTAGAGTGGGATTTGAATCCTGGTCTTTTTGGCCACCAGACTGCTGCTCCTCCACTTCAGTTTCTGTCAGGATTCAAGGTTTGTGGTTTCCTTTTGATAGGATAGAAAGGCGATAGGCAAATAACCATCTTGTGACAATCATCCAACCCCAGTGGGAAAGACTCTTTATTGTCAGAAAATCAAAACAGAGGTTCCTATTTTTTAAAAAGTAGTGTTTTATAGGTTAGCCTGTATAAAAAGAGGAAGCAGAGGATGGCTTGTTGCTACCCCACTTCCGTTTTCACTGTACGAGAAATAGATGCAAGCAAATCAAAGGTTGGCAAAGCCGACTTGGTGTGATACCACATGCTGAACTATACATTTTTATGAATATCTACTTATTTTTAGCATGTTTAAGTGTATTTTGATGCTTTTTTTATCTCCAGGAATAAGCAGGAATGTAGTCTTTACATATGGGTATCGTCGGTACCGACGGAGCCTGCGCGGGAACGCTCCCCAGCGTCCAATAGGAAAACTTTTGGGAGCATCCCACAGCGCCTGCGTGCTGCCTTCCCGCCTTTCCCAACTGTCCCTCTCCAGTTCTTCGTTTTCTGCGGAGCCGACAGGTCGCACATCCTGTCACCGCAGAAAATTTCCCCCCTTCTTTTTTGTGGTCGTGTCTGCCTTCCCTCAACGCTATACCGGTATCGCCAGTTCTTCTTTACTTTTTTCTAAAAAAAAAACAAAAAAAAACCAACTTTGTTTCTGGAGTCTTTTTCCAGTAATTTTCTTCTCGGGTGCCACGCACCATTTTGGGCACTAGGCCCAATTTTTTCCCTGAAAATGGAAAAACCTGCTTCGGTTTTTAAAGTGTTCTAAGTGTGGCGGTACCATCTCCGTCACCGACACCCATGAGTGGTGCCTCAAATGTTTAGGTCCCGACCACTCTATTTCAGAGTGTGTTGCCTGTGGGATGATGTCGAAAAGGGGCCAGCAAAACCAAGCTGCTAAACTTAGCACCCTTTTTCCCTCCAATGCAGCCTTCGTGGCATCGACGTCTTCCAGGGCTTCATCTTCCTCCCATGGATCTCAGGTAACTAAACATAAATCTAGCCGGTCCTCAAAGGGTAGATCTCCTTCTAGACAGCGAGATGCCTCTGGCATTGCCCTTGAGGGACTTTCACTGGCAAAATTGCCCCGGCAGGAGGCTTCGGCTTCCAAAGCACTAACGGGGCTCCAGGATGTTCTCGAGGCTTCAACCTCGGCAGAACTACTGGTGCCATGCTCTGGGGTGCCGGACGCTTCATCCGGCACCAATACCCAAGTATCGGCAGCATCGATAGACCAGAGATTCTTGGCTATTGAACGCAGTCTGGCGGCTCTTCTCACAGCCTCGATGCCCCTGAAACCGCTTCAGACAATTCAACTGGTACCAGCACCGACTCCAGTACTGGCACCGACTGCATCGACATCGGCAGGTATTCTACCGGGACCGAGTCATGCATCTCTATCCGGCATCGACAAGTCTGTACCGGTACCATGCTTTGCATGATCACCCGGATCAGAGATACTTCGAATCCTCGGATGAGTCTGAAGACTCTGAAAGCTCTGCCGATACCAGAGTACTTCTTCCTGAGGATTCCTCTTCTCCTCAGCGTAGGATGTCTCCACCAGAGGATATGTCCTTTCAGGATTTTATCCGAGATGTGGCCCGAGGTCTTTCCATCACAGTGGCTCCTGAAAAAGAGCCTAGGGCAAAGGAATTAGAAATCCTACAATACCCTAAAGATAGACAGGAAGAAAATTGATGCCTTTGAATTATGGTGCTGGCGGCGAATACTGTGTATACCATGGACTGCCCGAAGGACAAACCAGTCGGTACTAGAGGAGATCAAACCTAAGCTTTCTTTAGAAGCTCAGATGACAAGACTTCGACTTTCATACTTTGGACACATCATGCGAAGAGAGAGATCATTAGAGAAAGACATCATGCTTGGCAAGATAGAAGGTCAATGCAAAAGAGGAAGGCCAGCAATGAGATGGATTGAGACAATAACAGCTACGGGTACCAGTCTGTCAACAATGAGCCGCATGACTCAAGACCGAACACAATTTAGGATAGCTATCCAGAGGGTCGCCATGAGTCGGCTCCGACTCGACGGCACTTAACAACAACACCTTACCTATTCATGAGATCTTGCATGATCTTATGTTAAGGATGTGGGAAACACCTCTGACCACATCTCCTCACTCTCGAAGACTCGACACCATGTATCGAGTTCCTCCTTGTCCTGGGTTTCAGAAGACTCAATTACCACACCAGTCCATGGTTGTGGAATCAGCCATGAGACGGATAAAGAGTGCAAAAAGGTATGCATCCAGTCCTCCAGGACGTGAGTGTAGCTCTTGATGCCTTTGGACGTCGATCCTTCCAGGCTTTCTGCTAGGATCAGTTCCTATATCTTGTATATGGGAATGTTCCTTAAGGAGGTCACAAGAGACTTAGAGCTTATGAGCCCTCTCCTTCCTGATGATAAATGGCAAGATTATCTTGCTCTTGTTAAACATGCTCAGGATGTTTCCAAGTTTGTGAATCGTGCAGCCTTTGACTGCTTTGAATGCATAAACAGAACCTCTGCTATTGCCATAGGTGCACGTAGAATTGCCTGGCTCCAGGCATCTGACTTGGAAGTCTGGGTACAGGACAAACTGGGGAATACCTTGCACAGGAGAGAATCTCTTTGGCAAGAATTGGCAGGAAAAAGCTAATGAGAGAGATTTTATTTATTTATTTATTTATTTGCAGTCTCTTTTATACCGCGCTATTCGACATCAGTGCGGTTTACAATGAACATAAGAGTTGCACATCTCAATTTCGTGATTTGTGCTTACAGTGAAACAGGTATAATAACTTGGGTATACATTAAACAGGAAAATTAAACTTGGGTATGCATTAAGCAGGTATAACAGGTAAAATAAGGTATAAATAACCAGTCCCTTAACAAGGAGACACGATGAATAAATACAGTCTACTTTATGCAACAATATAGATGCTGACAATATCACTTTGGATAGATTGTCTAAATCTACAGCTGATCCTGCGAGGAAAAGATACTCTAAGAAACCATTCTTCAGCAAGAAGAAAAAGGTTTATCCCTCCTATACCCAGCAGGGGCATCGTTTAGGTCAGTCTGCCCAAAAGAGACAGCAGCAACAACCTAAGCAACAAAGGAAACCAAAAGCAGCTAAGCCTCAACCGGCTCAGCAGACTCGGCCTCCACAGGGGCTTTGACTCCTGTCTAGAGAACTTTGCCTTCCTGGCCCTTAACGGCCCAGAACCCTCCACCATCCCAGGAAGGTTATGTCATTTTGCCCCCAGATGGGGTCAAATAACAGCAGAAAATTGGACTCTTGTCTATTGTAAGAGAAGGGTACAAGCTTCATTTCCTCAGCATGCCCCCTCCTACAATGGTAAGACAGTTCAATTCTCAGACCTCTCTCAATGACCGGTTAGGTCATGAAGTCACTATTCTCCTTGCTCAAGGGGCAATAGAAGAGGTACCCATTCCCCAACGGGGTACAGGGTTTTACTCTCCCTATTTCCTTATTCCAAAGAAAACAGGAGGAGACAGACCCATTCTAGACCTCAGAGAATTGGACAAATTCCTGTTCAGAGAGAAGTTCAAAATGATTTCTCTAGGAACTCTGCTGCCATACCTTCAGAGTCAGGATTGGCTTTGTTCTCTAGATCTCAAGGATGCATACACTCATGTTCTCATCCATCCAACTCACCGAAAGTTCCTTCAATTCCTGTTTCAACGGAAGCACTACCAATACAAGGTTCTTCCTTTTGTCCTGGCCTCTGCACCAAGGGTGTTCACAAAATGCATGGCTGTGGTAGCAGCATTTCTCCGCACCCTGGGAATATTCATCTTCCCTTACTTAGACTGGCTCATTTGAGCCCCTTCAGAGCCAGAGGCCAGGGTTGCTCTTGTCTCACACAATGCGCATCCTTCATTTGGGACTTGTCATAAACTTCCCGAAGTCCAACCTTGCTCCCACTCAATCCCTAGAGTTTATAGGAGCTCTTCTGGATACCAGACAGACCAGGGCCTACCTTCCACAGCCCGGCTGCCTTGCATTGTGCAGTTAGCTTCCCAAGCAGTGCTAAAACCTCACTTCACTGCTCGGGAAATGTTACAGTTGCTAGGTCACATGGCATCCACCGTGCATGTGGTTCCTTATGCTCACCTCCATATGAGGGCAGCCCAGTGGACCTTATCCACTCAGTGGACTCAGGCATCAGGTTGCCTGTCAGACAAAATAGCAAACTCAGATCCCTTTTTTTGTCCCTCCAATGGTGGCAGTCACCCAAAAACCTTTTGGTGGGGTCTCCTTTTCAGCAACCCCCACCCCAAGCCTCTGACAACAGATGCTTCACAGGTGGGTTGGGGAGCCCAACTGCAAGGCCTCTCTACCCAGGGTACCTGGACTCCACAGGAGGCCTATCTCCATATCAATCTCCTGGAGCTCAGAGCAATCTTCCTTGCTCTTTGAGTATTTCACACCCAGCTCAGCTACAAGACAGTCCTAGTTCAAACGGACAATCAAGTAGCCATGTTCTATGTGAACAAGCAGGGCGGAACAGGTTCTCTGTCGCTCTGCAACTAAGCTTTGCGACTATGGGCCCTCGCCAGAGAGCATTAGATTCATCTCCTTGTGGTGTATCTTCCAGGCATTCAAAACTCTTGGGCAGACAGACTCAGTCGAGTTCTGCTTCCACACGAGAATGGTCTCTCCATGCAGACCAGGTGGCCCAAATTTTTCAAATTTGGGGAACCACGGACATAGACCACTTTGCAAGTCCGCTGAATGCCAAACTTCCCCGGTTCTGTTCCAGAATTCCGGCTCGAGTTTGTCAGGCCAGGGATGCTTTTCTCCTCCATTGGGGTCAGGACTTCCTGTATGCCTTTCCATCCATTCCCCTAATTCCCAAATCCCTGTTCAAGCTTCAGAGAAACAGAGGTCATATGATCCTCATAGCTCCACGTTGGCCACGGCAAATGTGGTACCCTCTGCTCCTACATCTCTCTCAAGCTCCGCCTCTGGAGTTAGGATCTGCTCCAGATCTCCTTTCTCAAGAAGACAGGATGCTGTGGCATCCCAATCCCCAATCTCTGCATCTCAGGGCCTGTGAAGACTAAATTCCTGCTGTTCCTGGAGATCACCTGTTACAGGTGAGTAACTATGCTTTTTGCTCACTAATGGGAGCATGAATAATGTTGAACAGTTAAGTCTAAATCAAAGATTCAGCATGCACACAGATGGTCAGTAACCCACATGTGCTGAGTGTTATTTCCTTCTCTTTAAAACTGAATAAGAAAACACAGCTAGCTTTGTAGGCAGCTTAAGACACATAGTATTGTGAAAAGATTTACATGATGCATTTCCTTGAAGGGATAATATACCTATGTTTCCGTTTTTTTAAAAAAGTGGTCTGCATTGGAATACAACAGAAATGTAACTGTTGCCTCTAATTCTGCTGCAAACCAACCCTGTACTTTATACATGTTTTATTTTGTTGGTTGTCAATTAGATCTAAGGTTTATTCATAAGTGAGGAGAGAATTGGCTGTTTTATGAGCTGGAGAAAACCAGTGTGAATAAGATTAAATAATGGGCAGCCATCCTCTGTTACTTCCTGCGTGCATTTTGCATGTGACCAGCTCCGTCTATAAATAGATACATATGTAGATATGTACTGGGCATCTGGCTTATAGAAGGAAAGAGATTGTTCCTGGTTTACAAAACAGATAGCAGGATTGCAGTTCCTAGAGCTACGATATTGCTGACAAGAGGAACCTTTTGAACTCATGACTGTTCTGTTTCCTGCTGTTAATCTGAAGTGAAAGTTGTGTCCCTCCCTTGTGCAGAAGGTACATTTCCAAACTTTTGTCTTGGTATTGGTATGAATGCTCCACGGAATACACACAGTACGCCCCCTTCTTCCATGAGATTAGGATTGCCTGCTTGCTTGGATGCACAAGACTTGCCCTGTAAATCCATGAGATGTTTACTGTAGGTACCGAACCACCTGGCCACCATTCTACGTAGAGGTCTTGTAAGTTAGAGGTACACTGAAGCATAGAAGAAGCCACAATTCTTACACAGACAAGTGATTTCTGCTTTTCTCTATTTTTTCCTCTTGCTGAAAATTGAAGATTTCTACTGTAAAAGAACCTTTCATCGATCTCTCACTTCCGATTATAGAGGAGAGGGTAAGAGCATTTTTTTTTTAACGGGTAGAACGATCAAGGGTACGTAAAATAAGCTTCAGTGCAAAAAAACAGAAGTGTAAAATCTTGCCGTTTGGTATGCAAAAAACATTAGCCACTTATGAATTAGAACTAGAAAACTGTCTAACAAGAAAGAGAGTAATTTATTTATTTGACATGCTTTTATATGCCACCCCTTCCAGTGATCAGGGGAGGTTTGCATGGTTTGCATAGATCAAGGAAGAAAACTTTACATTGAACATGATAACTTACGTACAGTAATCATGTGATCATTTCAAAAGAATCCAGGTAGCCATTCAATGCAATAAAGCTGCTGGAAAAGCTGTAAATATTCTCATATATAAGGACAGGTATCACCAGCAGGAAAAAGAAGATAATGTCTCTGTCTAGGCCATACCTTTGTAAGGATGTTAAAAGGATGGATACACTCCCGAGAAAAAGTGAGATGAATCTGATGCTGAGATTTATTAGACTCCGTTACAATTAAGTCTCTCGGGGGCAATTTCTCCAAATAGATTAGTTTTGCGCATACCATGACAGTCATGAACATTGCTCCTAAACCAGGGTATGTGGAGTATGATCTCCGTCTCTCAAATTTACTGCTAGCACTTGCCATAGTACTTGCATGGTGCCAAAGAAAGCTTCCTTCTGGAGTTCATAATCTGTGAGATAGGGGGCTTGATGGGTTAGGTGGGTTCTGTTTGCTGGGTAACGGGATTCCTTTTACTTCAGTTTGATTTATTGAATTGTTATATAGCATTTTTATATTGTAAATTCAATTATAAGGAGTGATATGATGTTGAATTCATTTATTTTATATTGTAGCCCATCTTGAGAGCAATGTAAGCCACAGGATATCAAACACAAATAATAATAAAACGATACAAGGCCTGCAACCCAATTCCGAAAGAGAGGCCCTTAAGATGATCAAAATGCCCTCGTCAGAGAAGAGAAAGAAGGGGGAATATGAACTATTCAGATACTGGAAGGGCTTTAGTAATGCATGGGCAGGTGAAATTCCCACTGCAAATAGAAAGTCAGGGGGCCAATGTAGTAGAAAACTGAAGGGGATGCCTATGCAAACTGAATTGGGTGTTTGGTCGGATAGCTGCCATTATCTACTTAGGTTATTATGTAAATTCTTAATTTAATGCAGCGATAGGTTCAGATCAGGGGTAGTGGACTATCATTTCTGCTTGGAGGGGCCAAACAAATCAAATTCTGACCCGACCCCCAAGCTCATAATTGCTGATTCTAGGTTGGGCAAAATATTGATTGAGCCATGGCCTCAGTGGCATTAGCCCATTCTGCTGCCTGAGGCTCAGAAGATTTTACATGGTAGCTGCTATATGAGCAGCTGAAAATGGATGTGAGCTTTTTAAATTGGGACTAAATTAAGGATTAAACTCTCATCAACTAACAGCGAGCTGTCTGCTGGTATTCTGTAAGTGGGCTGCTGGTTGTCATTTGTAGTATTCCTCAGCTGCCATGGGAATAGCAAAATGCACGCTGATGGTACCACTTGTACCTTACTGCTTAAAATAAACGGAGGTTACTCTGTGCACAGTTGATTGTTCTCTTGCACCGTGCAGTGGTTATTGGTGGTAGTTCTTTGTGCTAGGGGAGATGACTTCATTTCATATTTATAAACCAGAAGGCACAGCATATAAAGAGCACGAAACTAAGATACTTGCATGCAACAGATGTACATGCATTAGTAGCAAGGAAAATTGTGAAAATGTAATATCGTAATAAAATTGCAGGTTACACCTTCCACTCTACCTCTAAATTTGATGCATTTATCTGTGAAGGTTGCAAAGCCCATGCCCTTGGGAAGGACAAGTAAAGGCAAAAATGTACCGGAGGTGGATCTTGGTCAGCACAACTGCACTGCTGTCATGAGCGACCAACAGCAAGAGCTGAGCGGGAAGCATTTTTTAACCAAAAGCAAGGTGAGGACAGAACAGAATGGTTGTCTCACACCCAGCAGGTGCAGTAGTACTGGCTAAAGTCTTCAAAGTAGCTGTTTTCCTTTTTCTTGCTTCCTCACTTGGTCTTGCTGCTGGTTCTCCTTTCTTTGCACTAAGAAATTTATTTTCTTTCTTGATTTTTTTTTGGTGGAATAAACATAAAAGCATGATGGCAAATAAGACCCATGAAGTCTGAGTTCTTCTATTGTATTTAGTTTTAGTTCACACCTTTTTAGTAGTACATAAGTAGTACATTGTTTTTTCCCCCACTTCTCAGGTTGGTTGTTCCCGACAAAAAAAGAGGAGACTGAAGGACGGTTACCAGGGTGGCGTCTGGTTGAAATTTCAATGACTATTGTTGGATTCTTATATGTAGTGTCATTGAAGGGTTGAGGTTTTTGATGATCTGATAGTAGTACATAAGAACATAACATTTGCTATACTGCGTCAGACCAAAGGTCCATCAAGCCCAGTATCCTGTTTCTAACAGTAGGCAATCTAGATCACAAGTACCTGTAATGTTCCCAAAAGGTAGGTAGATTGCTTGCTGCTTATGCCAGCGATAAGCAGTATATTTTCCCAGTCCACTTTAATATACTTTTCCTTCAGGAACTTGCCAAAAACCCATTTTAAACCCAACTACACTAACAACTTTTACTACATCTTCCAGCATTACTTAATTATCTATTGAGTAAAAAAAATATTTTCTCTGATTAGTCTTACATGTGCTACTTTGCATCTTCATGTAAGTCCCCTAGTCTTTGTACTTTTTGAAGAAGTAAACGGCTGATTCACATTTACTCTTTCCACTCCACTCATTAATTTATTGACCTCTATCAAATCTTCCCTCGCCGTCTCTTCTTCAAATTGAAGAGCTCTAACCTTTTAAGCCCTTTCCACCTTTATTATTTTGGTAGCCCTTCTCTGTATTCTTTATAATTCCGCTATATCTTTTTTTTTTTAGATGTGATGACCAAAACAGCATGCAGCACTCAAGGTGCAGTTGCATCAGGGATCAGTATAGTATTATTATGAGATAGGCCATGTGGTCTTTTTCTGTCATCATATTTCTATGTTTCTATATCTCTAAAGGTAAAAAGGGGACTGTTGTAGTTGTTGATATGGAAGGACAGACTAGATAGTCCATGTGGTCTTTTTCTGTCATCATATTTCTCTGTTTCTATTATGATATCCTTGGTTTTATTCTCTATTCCTTTGCTTATGATTCCTAGAATTAGATTGGCTTTCTTGGTGGCCACTGCTGCACACTGGGCAAAGGGTTTCAATGTATTATCCACGATGACACCTAGATCCTTTTCCTGAGTGGCAACTCCTAATGTGGAACCTTGCATCATATAGCTATGCTTTGTGTTATAGTTTGTGGTGTTCTTACCTAAGTGCATAACTTTACACCTATCCACATTAAATTTTACTTGACATTTGGACATCCAGTCTTCCAAGTTCCTAATATGTATCTCATATGGGTAATTTATCAAGGTGTGCTTGGAAATTCTTCTTAATTAAGCCTGTGGCACCCAAAACGATGGGAAATAACTTTATCTTTATGCCACATTTTCTTAGTCTCTGACTTCATTTCTTGGTAGTTGAAGATCTCCACCCTCTTAATGCAGTTCACAAAATAGTCACTTAGGACTGACACCTCTATGATCAAAGCCATTCATGTGGTGTTCTCCTTTACCACTATGTCCAGCTTCTTATCAGTTGGAATAGGAGTATCTCAGGTAATCATAACATCTTCATTCACTTAGAGTTAAGATCCTAGTGCTTTTCAGGCACAGTGATGTTGTAGTATTTCCAGTTTCCAATGTATGAGTTTCCAGTGTATGAGGCGTGTTACTTTGTTGTGCCTTTCTGTATAGAAATTTTCTGCCATTAGAACTTCACAACCAGCTATGAGGTGAGTCACTATTTTGAGCTCTTTCTTACCGTTTAAAACATATGTCTGTTTTGCCAGGTCCTTATCGTTTCTCCAATCCAGTCCTGAACCTGTGGGTAGTGTCACCTCACCAGCAGCTTGGAGACTGAGCATGTCATGATTTATGATATCAGATATTCTCCAGGACCAAGCAGGAAGTCAGTCCTCACTTATGGGTGACGTCGGCGCCGACGGAGCCCTCGCGGAGCAATTTTCCCCAGCTTTCAAAGAAAGCCTTTGGGAATTGCAGCGCGCATGCGCGGTCGTCTTCCCGCCCGAGGGTGCCATCTTAGCCAGTCTTCTTTTTTCAGCGGAGCCCTACAGACGTCCCCGTCTTGTCCCCGCGAAAAAGTTGATTTTCTTCTTTGTTTTATCCTTTTTTCTTTCGGTTCGACGCCGATCATTTTCCCGCCCGGACTCGCGACGCCGGTCTCGAGTCCTCTTACTTTTTTCGGTTTTTCTGACTTAGTCAGCTTTCGTTTTCGGTTTCCCTGGCAGCCCGGTCCTTTGACCTCGCAGGGGCCCTTTTTCCCCCGATGGCTGCCAGTGGGTTTAAGCGGTGTGGTCGGTGTGACCGAAATATGTCACTAACCGACACACACGACTTTTGCCTCCGCTGCCTGGGCCCGGATCATGAGGAACTGATCTGTGGGCCCTGCAGCAAACTGTCCTCAAAGGCGTTGAGGAGTCGGCGGCATCAGCGTGAGAGAATCTTCGCTGACCCCAGCCGTACCCGGACCTCGTCGGAGGCCTCCGCGTCGAAAGGCTCCAGCTCGGACCGTCGCCGGAGCTCCTCCGACCGGGGTTCTCCCTCCGGGGACCATCGTCGGAAGGAAAAACCCGCGAGGGCGGCGTCGGTGGACGCTCCTGGTTCCGCGAGGGCCAGGTCGCATAGCCCCGACAGCCGCCCCGGGTCCTTGGAGAAGGAACACATCCCGAAGCGACCTCGCCTGGAGTCGGAGATGCCTGCCCGGGTAAGTCCTGTGGTCCTTCTGGACTCGCCTCCGCGACAGCCGACGTCGGGCCCGACGCCGTCGGGGCCCGAGTCGGGGGCTGCTGGGTCACCTGAGCTCGGACTCAGGTTGACGGCCTTGGAGAGCAGACTGTCTGCCTTCATGGACCAGCAGCGGGCACTGCTCGCTGGCCTCGCTGGCGCCGCTGCCCCGACCGCCCCGACCGCCGGGACGTCGACGTCCAAGTCGACCCCGGAGACCGAGCCGATCCTCGAGTCGATGAGAACTCGAGTCGATCCTCGGTCGAGGTCACCCTCGGCCTCCCGTTCGGGACCGAGGTCGCCGACGCCGACTCCCTCGACGTCGGGGCGGCTGGCGCCGCACCCTGCCCGGGCCGACCCCACCGAGTCCTCGTCGGAGTCGGTCTGGGAGTCTGAGGAGGAAGAGTCACCTGATTCTTTCCGGACTCGGTGTGTCCCATCGGACTCACCGGAGTCCGAGCCTCGGAAGCAGTCCCCCCCGGAGGATGCCCGGTTCTCGGACTTCGTTAGGGATATGGCCAAGGCTTTGGCCTTCCCTGCGGATCCCGAGGAGGAGCCTCGAGCCGAAGAGCTCGACGCCCTCCAGTATGACTCTCCCGCGAGGGAACACTTTACTGTGCCGGTTCCTCCTATGCTGGAACGACTACTCTTCCGCATGTGGGAGAGTCCGGCCTCCTCGCCGGTCCTGAGCAAGCGGGTCGATTCTATCTATCGGGTCCGCAAGAGCCCTGGCTTTCAGAAGGCACAGCTGCCACACCATTCCATGGTAGTGGAATCGGCCATGCATCGTCTTAAGAGCCAGAAGATGCACTCCTCGGTGCCTCCTGGAAGGGAGGCCCGTAACCTGGATGGCCTTGGCAAGAAGTGCTTCCAGGGCTCTATGCTCGCATGTCGTGTCCAGACTTACCAGCTCTACATGGGCATGTATCTCCGGGATCTGGCTAAAGAGCTAGCCGGATTCTCCGCTGGTCTCTCCGAGGAGCCCTTGCGGAGGTTCCTAGCCTTGTCCACGGGCATTCGGGAATGCTCAAAGTTCATGTCCCGAGCAGCCTATGATGGCTTTGAGGCCTCGGCTCGAGTGGCCGCAGCCGGCATCGGTGCCCGCCGACAGGCTTGTCTTCAGTCGTCAGACCTTGAGCCCTGGGTACAGGACAAGTTGGTCGATGTCCCCTGCCGAGGCGAAAACCTCTTTGGCAAGCCCATGGCGGAAAAGGCTGCACAAATTGAGACTGAGACTCTCACCAGGACCAGGCTTTCTAGGAAGACCTCCGCCCCTTCCCAGAAAAAGAAGGGCTCGGGGAAAAAGTCCTTTTACCCGAGGAAGGCGGCTGCCTACAAACAATACCCCCATTATCAGGCCCCTGCAGCTCCCCAACAGGGCCAGCAGGCCAAGGGACGGGGTAACGGGTCCCGTAGGCAGCAAGCCCCCAAGCCTGCACCACCAGCCCCTGCTCAGCAGGGTGGGGGCTTTTGACTCGCTCAGCATAGCCTCTCCCCCCCCGCTGGTTCCTCCCAGCACCGGAGGCCGGCTGGTTCACTTCGCCCACAGGTGGTCCAGCATCACCGCAGATGCCTGGGTGCTTCAGGTCGTGCGAGAAGGCTACCTTCTCCACTTCCATCAGGTCCCTCCCTCCTATTTTCCGGGAGAACCTCCGCGCCCCCCTCTGCACAGGGAGTTGCTCCTTCAGGAGTTAGCAGGTCTTCTGCAGGAACAGGCGGTGGAACCGGTGCCACACCACCTGAGAGGTCAAGGCTTTTATTCAAGGTATTTTCTGATACCAAAGAGAACAGGGGGCCTCAGACCCATCCTGGACTTGCGCAACCTCAACAAGTTCCTTGTGCGGGAGAAGTTCAAAATGCTTACCCTTGGAATCCTTCTGCCCTACCTCCAGCAGGGAGATTGGCTATGCTCCTTGGATCTAAAGGATGCCTACACGCACATCCTCATCCACCCAAGCCACCGCCAATACCTAAGGTTTGTGGTGGCAGGAAATCATTACCAGTACAGAGTACTGCCCTTTGGCCTGTCCTCCGCACCGCGAGTCTTCACAAAATGTCTCGCGGTCGTGGCGGCCCATCTCCGGCTTCACGGCCTCTATGTCTTTCCGTACCTCGACGACTGGCTCATCAGAGCAGCGTCCGCTCAGGAGGTCACCAACGCCACGTGCCGCACGGTGACTCTGCTGCAGCACTTGGGCTTTGTTATAAACTTCGCAAAGTCCACTTTGCTCCCCTCACAGGATCTCGAGTTCATCGGCGCAAGGCTGCACACTCCTCGGGCACGAGCGTACCTACCGCTCGACAGGGCTCAACGGCTCATGGACCTAGCCGACCGCTTTCGCAGCCAGCCCCTGGTCTCCGCCAGGCGCTTCCTGAGACTGCTCGGCCATATGGCTTCCACCGTCCATGTGACCCCCAATGCCCGCCTGAATATGCGGTCTGCTCAATGGTGTCTCCGCCAGCAGTGGCGACAAGCCACGGGCGACCTAGCAGACCTAGTGCGCGTCTCCGAGCCGCTGGTCTCGTCTCTCCGGTGGTGGCTCCGGCAGCCGAACCTGATATTCGGAATGCCTTTCCAGTCACCTCAGCCGACCCGGGTGCTGACCACCGATGCATCCCTCCTGGGCTGGGGAGCACATTGCCAAGAGGCACGTACTCAGGGCCTCTGGACCACGTGGGAGTCTGCTCAGCAGATCAACTTCCTGGAGCTCAGGGCGATCCGCCTAGCTCTCAAGGCCTTCTCCCACCTGACTTCCCACCAATCCGTCCTTGTCCAGACGGACAATCAAGTTGCCATGTTCTACGTGAACAAGCAGGGGGGCACGGGCTCCTTCCTCCTCTGCCGGGAGGCACAGAAGCTCTGCTCTTGGGCCGTCAGTCACGGCATTCTCCTCAAGGCGGTTTATCTTCCGGGCCAAGAAAATTGCCTTGCAGACAAACTCAGCAGGGTCCTCCAGCCGCACGAGTGGCGTCTGGATCCCTTGGTAGTTCAGAAGCTCTTCCTCAAGTGGGGTCTCCCCACGGTAGATCTCTTTGCCAGTCCTCACAACCGGCAACTTCCTCGCTTCTGCTCTCGTCAGCCACACCCCCTTCGGGTTGCGGCGGACGCCTTTCTGATCTCATGGTCGGGGAGCCTTCTGTATGCTTTCCCTCCCATCCCGCTAGTCTCTCGGACTCTTTTCAAGGTTCTCCGAGACAAAGCCTTCATGATCCTGGTGGCCCCTCGCTGGCCCAGGCAGCCGTGGTTTCCGCTCCTGCTGCAACTGGCGGTGGAGGATCCAATCCCTCTGGGGTACAACCGGATCTCCTCACTCAGGATCAGGGGTCCCCTCCTGCACCCCAACCTCAGGTCTCTCAACCTCATGGCCTGGCTGCTGAGAGGGTAGTCCTTGCTCCCCTTCTCCTGCCGGCGGAGGTGGAGGAGGTCGTCTTGGCTTCGCGACGGCCTTCTACCCGCAAATGCTACGCCCTTAAATGGCGTCGCTTTGCAGTCTGGTGTACCCAACAGTCTCAGGATCCCTTCTCCTGCCCGGTGTCTGTGATCTTGCAGTACTTGCTGCACCTCTCTAATCTGGGACTTAAGTCCAACTCCGTCAAAGTTCACCTCAGTGCTCTTTCAGCACATCATGTGCCGGTGGACGGCAGACCTCTCTCCAATGACCCTCTCGTAGCGAGGTTTCTCCGAGGTCTCCTTCTACTTAAACCACCTCTGCGCCCGCCAGCGCCTGACTGGGACCTGAATGTGGTTTTGCAGCGGATCACCTGTCCGCCTTTTGAACCTATGGCTACCTGTTCTCTCCGTTTTCTGTCTTGGAAAACACTGTTCTTGATAGCCCTCACTTCCGCTAGACGCGTAAGTGAATTGCAGGCCCTCGTTTCTGATCCCCCTTACACTAGGTTCTACAAGAATAGGGTGGTCCTACGGACTCATCCGAAATTTCTGCCTAAAGTGGTCTCCCCTTTTCACATCAATCAGGAGGTGGTACTTCCAACCTTCTTTCCCAGACCACACTCCAGCCGAGCTGAGACGGTCCTCCATACCCTGGACTGTAGAAGGGCTCTGAACTTCTACCTTGACCGTACGCGGGAGCACCGTAAAGCTGCTCAGCTTTTTGTGTCTTTTGACCCCAATAGATTGGGGCTCCCGGTCTCCAAGCGTACTCTGTCCATCTGGGTTGCGGACTGTATCTCTTGGGCTTATGGGGCAGCCGGACTCTCCTTAGAAAGTCGAGTCACGGCTCATTGCGTTCGGGCAAAGGCCACGTCAGTGGCTTACCTCCGCTCTGTTCCGCTGGCAGACATCTGCCGGGCCGCTACTTGGTCTTCGAGCCAGACTTTTGCGGTCCATTACTGTCTCGAGAGGGAGTCCCGTAGGGACAGTGCTTTCGGACAGGCAGTCCTCCGTAATCTCTTTGAGGTCTGAGCAACTCCTACCCTCCATCCCGGATGTGGGCTACCGGTGGGTGATATTTCAGCGAAGATTCTATCCTTCTGTGCTGCTGAGCTAGAGGGAGCTCATTTTTGTGCTTAGGGTCTCCGGTAGCCTTGAGCTTGGGAGTCCCATAAGTGAGGACTGACTTCCTGCTTGGTCCTGGAGAAAGCGTAGTTACTCACCTGTAACAGGTGTTCTCCAGGAGCAGCAGGAATCAGTCCTCACTACCCTCCCTCCTCCCCTTGGAGTTGCAATCGTCTGCTTATGTTCTTTTTGCAAATTTTTATGCTGTCTTTTTAGCTATGTCATCTGACTGGCTAAGATGGCACCCTCGGGCGGGAAGACGACCGCGCATGCGCGCTGCAATTCCCAAAGGCTTTCTTTGAAAGCTGGGGAAAATTGCTCCGCGAGGGCTCCGTCGGCGCCGACGTCACCCATAAGTGAGGACTGATTCCTGCTGCTCCTGGAGAACACCTGTTACAGGTGAGTAACTACGCTTACATACCGGTGGCACCTCCCACCAGAGCCAGTATCTCAGTCTCCCAAGCAGCTGGGGTGAGGTATTTCCATAGGGCGGACTCACTAGAGGAACAGATAAGGATTAGAAGAATCTTATAAAAAAAAAAAAAAAAGAAGAATCAAAACTTCTGGTCCTTTTCTCTGGGTAATGCTTATTGGGTAAAGGGGTTCCTTAAATTTCTGAGTAACATTAAAGTTATTTGAAAAACAAAACAAAGAACTTTTCTACAGGCCTTGAACTGGGGGATTCGCTGTGCACTGGTGAGGTCGGAAGGGCTGAATCGAGAGGAGCAGGCAGGCATAAAGCGCCCCAGGGCAGAGAAGGGATCACAGGCTCTCCTGCTCAGATTCTCACTGCCACGGAGATTAGGAAATCGGCAGCAGACTTTTTCTCCACTCCTAATGCCGCCGAAAACTCCTGGCAACTGAGCGTTGTGTCGGGAGGGCAATCGGAGCAAACAAAGGTTGGGGTGAGTGGACAGCCTTGGGGCCCAGTTTTTGCCAATAAATTCCTTGCTGGCCATTTTCCCATGCAGCACAATTACAGCAGCCATTTTGAAGCACCCTCAACCTTTCAGTTTTAAAGCCGTTTTTTTTTCCCAAGCGTTTTGATTTTATAGAGCAATAGGATGCAGTATGGGACGATATCGGACTCTGGGGGCTGCAGTCACGTTTGATTTTTTTTTTCTCAGTTTGCCACGAAAAAAAACCCAAACAAACCCCGAACAGTGTGTTTGCTACGTCTGCCTGTAGTGCAGAGTACTAAAGATGCCCCTTAAGAGCACATGCCTGACATGTGGTCTCGTAGAGGGTCCATTTCTAATGCTGGGTTCTGCCGCACATGTGAAGTGGTGGCTATTTCAACAGACGAAGGCTTCCTTGAGGGATAGGTAGATAGCTTGCCAGGGCCTTCAGGGGACCACACATGTAACAAATCCCCAATGGTAATCAATGAAATACAATCCACAAGGAAGATACCGCAAACACCCCTCGTCACCCTTGAGTCATAGGGCCTTCAGGGGAGGCAAACTGCTTCGGTCCGATTGCGAAAACCTGGGGGAGGGGGGTGTCTGTCCCCTCAGAGCAAGTAGGAAAGGCAGGGAGGGATTCAGAGGCCCCTCCTCCTGAGACTCAAGCCACAAAAAAAGAATTTGGGGTAGTCAGCAAAGCCCTCAAAGCGTTCTCCTGCTACGGAACAATGGGGAGATATGCCAGGTGCCTTTTCACCAGAATTTGTGCACAAGATGTTTTGCCTAAAAAACACAGCGGGACTGCTTCAGAAGGCTCACTAGGAAGGGGGCAAAAGGGAAGCCTGCTCCCCGACAACAGAGAACAAGATGAACCCGGGACCGAGTAAGAAGTGGAAGGAGGAAGACTCTTGGAGGGAGGTGGTCTCTCTTCCATCCGAGGAGGATGAAGATGTTACTATGGTACGGGAGGCAAAAGAGGAAGACATCAAGTTAGAGGAAGGGAGATCCTCCAAGAGAGGAATTGTGTATAGTGTGTGTATTTCAGAGGGAAGAGCTGGCAGCATTAATTACTCATTCCCTAAAAGCCCTAAATATGGACCCGGAGGCACCACGGAAGGAGGAGCCTCTGGAAGTCCCCCTCTTCCAAGCCGTCAGGAAGACGCAGAAGGTGTTCCCTATGTACCGCATCATCAGGCAGATGATACAGGATGAATGGGACATGCAGGAAGCTGCCTTGAAAGGAAGGTGGACTATAGCACAACTGTACCCACTTTCTCAGAGGGACAGAGACCACTTGCAGTTCCCAAAGGTGGATGCAGTGGTGTCAGCAATAACTAAGAAGACTACTATCCCTGTGGAAGGGAGTTCGGCGCTAAAGAACATGCAGGATCAGAAGGTGGAAACATTGGTAAAGCAGGCATTTGATATCAATGCCCTCTCCTTGCAAATTTCGGTCTGAACATAAGATATGCCATACTGGGTCAGACCAAGGTCCATCAAGCCTACTATCCTGTTTCCAACAGTAGCCAATCTAGATCATACGTACCTAGCAGTTTCCCCAAAAGACACAGGTTCCACAATGCTTGTATTGGGTCAAGCATTGATATCCTGGGTCCCTTTTTAATAATGGTTTATGGACTTTTCCTCCAGGAACTTGTCCAAACCTTTTTTAAACCCAGCTACACTAACAGCATTTACTACATCCTCCGGTAACAAATTCCAGAGTTTGATTACAAGTTGAGTGAAAAAATATTTTCTTTTATTAAATAGTTTACCCTGTAGCTTCATTGCATGTCCATTCTGATAGCGTAAACAATTGATCTTCGTTTACCCGTTCCACTCCGTTCATTAATTTATAGACTTCCATCTTATCTCCTCTCAGCCGTTTCTTTTCCAGGTTAAAGAGCCCTAACCTTTTTAGCCATTCTTCATAGGGGTATCCTTCCATCCCCTTTACCATTTTGGTGGCTTTTCTCTGAACCTTTTCTAATAACGCTATATCCTTTTTAAGATAGGGCGACCAGAATTGCACACAACATTCAAGGTGCGGTCTCACCATGGAACAATATTAGAGCCATTATAATATCCTTTGTTTTATTTTCCATTCCTTTCCTTATGATACCTAGCATTCTATTTGCTCTCTTGGCCACCGCTGCACACTGGGCTGAGGGTTTTAACATGTTATCCACAATGACGCCTAAATCTTTTTCCTGGGTGGTGGTTCCTAATGTGGAACCTTGCATCGTGTAACCATAGTTCCTTTGCGTCCCTCTAGTCCAGTCCCGGAACCATAGAGTTTAGAACCTCCACCAGCATCTTTGGAGACTGAAAGATGTAATCGCTTTGATGTCACTGGTACAAATAGGCAAACACCGCCCCTTCCACCAGTACTTTCAGTGTCCAAGCAGCTTGGAGGTTCTGAGCCCAGGACAGGGCTCAGGGGGAACAAATAAGCAGAGCTTTGTTTTTTGAAATTTAGCCTTTTTTGGTTAATTTGCTTTATTGATTTTTGATCATTGATTTTTATTTTTTAGGTTCAAACCTGCTGCTGCTGGAAGGGTTCCTGTCTCTGTGGACCTTTATCCTTTTTTCTCTCTGCTCCTCTCTCTCTCTCTTTTCCCTCCCTCTATAGAGTGTTAGTTGCTCCAGCGATCTAAACGAGCACGGGGGGGGGGGGGGACAGGCTTGACGAGTTGCCTCCCTGTTCCCGAACCCGCATAAGAAGGGTGAGGAGCAGGTGGTAGGCGGAAAGTTGCAGCAGCAGGGGGACGGGCTGACAAGCCTATTAGGGCTTTGCCTTGTGTAATCGCAGCAGAGAACCGCCGGAGCTGAAGCCGTGTGAGGGCTGTGCTCCAGTGTCGGTCTTTTCAACTCTCTCCCCTCCCTCTCGGGATCGGCGGTGGTAAGTACCCGCACTGACCTGATTTTGGCAGGGATAAAGGGATGAAAGCTGGACAGTGAAAAAGATAGACAGGAAGAAAATTGATGCCTTTGAATTATGGTGTTGGCGGCGAATACTGTGTATACCATGGACTGCCCGAAGAACAAACCAGTCTGTACTAGAGGAGAATCAAACCTAAGCTTTCTTTAGAAGCTCAGATGACAAGACTTCGACTTTCATACTTTGGACACATCATGCGGAGAGAGAGATCATTAGAGAAAGACATCATGCTTGGCAAGATAGGTCAATGCAAAAGAGGAAGGCCAGCAATGAGATGGATCGATACAATAACAGCAGCTACGGGTACCAGTCTGTCAACAATGAGCCGCCTGACTGAAGACCGAACACAATTTAGGATAGCTATCCAGAGGGTCGCCATGAGTCGACTCCGACTCGACGGCACTTAACAACAACAAAGGGGTGAGAGGAGAGGCTTCGCGGCGGCTCCCGGAGTGGGGCCTCGCCGCGTGTGTGTTCATTAGAGCGTGGTGTTTTTGAGCGGGAACGCTAGCGGCGGCCATTTTGGGAGTCGCGTTTTCAGAGGAGAAATTATTTTGGTTATTAGTCAGCCCTAGGAGCTTCGTTTTGGAATCAGGTTAATGGGGTTCAGCTAGTTGGTCAGTTCTACCTTGGTTGTGTGAAAAAAATTTTTTTTTAAAGTTTACTATACAGCAGCGCTCACGGAAGTTGGGGGTCTGGCTGTTAGCTATATCAAAGAGAGGGTACTTGAGCTCTGGTGAGAATGCCGGCTAAGACCCGCTGTCTCGTCTGTGGGGTGAGGCGCAGCGAGGTTTTGGAGTCTGGGGTTTGCAAAGGCTGCTCTTTAGAAGCTGCAGTTATGGAACAGGCTCTGGGGGGAGCCGCGGGGGATCAGGCAGCGGCCACCTCAGAGGTAGGGGTGTCCAGGCCACCTTCCTTGGGTCTCCCGGAGCCGACGGCAGGGCCGTCCTCAGCAGGGGGTGCTTTCCCGGCGGCAGAGGAGAAACAGGGAGGGGATGCTTCTGGGATTCCCGCGGATTTTTTCTCCCTTATGCAGAAGGCGTTTGCCTTGTTACAGCCCGTGTTGGGAGCGCAGTCTCAGAGCCAAAAAGGTCAGAAGCGGGCAGGGTCGGGAGGCCTCCCGGAGGTGGAGGGGGGTCCGGCCAAGAGACGTAGAGAGGCGATGGAGGAGAGTCCATCGTCTGCAATGGAAGAGGAGGTAGGGGTGTCGGATATAGAGGCGGAAGAGGCCTCAGAGGAAGAGTTAGAAGAAGGAGAGTTACCGGACGTGGAGCAGAGTAGAGTGGTCCGGGTGTTTCGGCGGGAGGAGCTGCCGGCATTGATTGCGGAGACGTTAAAGACTTTGAAGATGCCCTCGGTGGCGCCGACGGCGGAGGAGGCGTTGGAGGATCCTCTCTTGCAGGCGGTGTTCCCGGTTCATAGAGTCTTTCGGAACATGATTCAGGAAGAATGGGACGCGCCGGAGTCGGCGCTGCGGGGGACCAGGGCTCTGGCCCGGTTATATTCGCTTTCCAACCACAATAGAGAGATTTTTCGTTCGCTGAAGGTTGACGCAGCAGTGTCGGCGGTCACTAAGAAGACTACCATTCCGGTTGAAGGGGCCGTGGCGTTAAAGGATTACAGGACAGGATATTGGATACCTTGCTGAAGCAGGTGTTTGATATGTCTGCCCTTTCCTTGCAGGCCTCATTAGCGGGGGCGTGGGTGGCAAGAGGCTGTTTGCGGTGGTCTCAGCGTTTGCAGGGAGAGATCCTGGATGGGCAGACGGAGGAAGTGGCGTGTCTGGAGTCAGGCACGGCGTATGTATCGGATATCCACTAAGATCTTATTCGAGGTCTGGCCAAAAGTATGGCCTCAGTGGTTGCGACGCGCCGGTATCTCTGGTTACGTAACTGGTCTGCAGACGGTTCTTCCAAAGTGCGGCTCAGTAAGCTCCCCTTTAGGAGAGGATTTGGAGAAGTTGGTCAAGGACCTTGGGGAGTCCAAGAGAGGCCAGCTCCCGGAGGATAAGCTGAAGCAGAACCGCGGTGCTTCAGGGACCAGGAGCCTTTCCCTGGATTTTCGTAGATTTCGGTCCTCCCGTTTTAGTCAGCCGCAGAGGGGGCAGTTTCCATCTCGAGGCCAGGCATTTCGAGGGTTTCGGGGAGCGGGCAGAGGTTTTGCTTCCTTCCAGTCCTCAAACAGCAGAAAGTCCCAATGAGATAAGGCGGACCCAGGTCGCAGTGGTGCCCGTGGGAGGAAGGTTACGGGAGTTTTACCCTGCCTGGGTCCAAAGTACCTCAGATCAGTGGGTGTTGGAGGTCATTCGAAAAGGTTTCACTCTGGAGCTCCATCGACCCGTCTTAGATTCCTTTGTCCTCTCTCCGTGCAGAGCTCTGCGGAAGTTCCGAGCAGTCGCAGAAACGCTGCGGCGGCTGAAGCAGCTCGGAGCGGTGGTGCCTGTGCCGGCGGACCAGTACGGGTGCGGTCAATACTCCATCTATTTCGTGGTTCCCAAGAAGGAAGACACGTTTCAGCCAATTTTAGATTTAAAAAGGGTGAATCGCTGCCTTCGAGTGACCCATTTCCGGATGGAAACCTTGCGCTCCGTCATTGCGGCGGTCAGGAAGGGAGAATTTCTGATGTCATTGGACCTTACGGAAGCGTATCTCCATATTCCCGTGCGGTGCGAGCATCAAAAGTTCCTCCGGTTTGCGGTGCCGATGGGGCATTTTCAATTCCGGGCGATGCCCTTCGGGCTGGCGACGGCGCCTCGGACTTTCACCAAGATCATGGTGGTGGTGGCGGCGGCGGCGCTTCGCAAGGAGAGGATACTTGTGCATCCTTACGTGGACGACTGGTTGATTCGGGCGAAGTCGAGAGAGGAGAGCGCTGCGGCCACCGCTCAGATAGTAGAGTTGTTGGAAAACCTCGGCTGGGTGGTCAACTTTGCAAAGAGCAAGCTGATTCCCTCTCAAACTCTGGAATGCTTGGGAGAGCGCTTCGAGACAGAGCAAGGAGAGGTGTTTCTCCCAGTCCAGAGAGCACAAGCTTTGAGGGAACTCGTGCAGAGGTTTCTGTGGTGCAGGGCTCCGACGGCGTGGCAGTATTTGCAGTTGCTCGGTACGATGGCGGCCTCGATCAAGGTCGTTCAGTGGACCAGGTCTCACATGAGGCCGTTGCAGAGCGCTCTTCTCAGGCGTTGGTCTCATCAGAGGGATACGTTGTCTCAACGACTAGTGTGTCCTCCGGAAGTGCGGCAGGGGCTTCGCTGGTGGTTGCAGCCCGGAAGTCTGAAAAGGGGCGCGTCGCTGGAAGCTCCGTCCTTGAGGCTGATAACGACAGATGCAAGCCTCACGGGATGGGGAGCACATTGCGAAGGAAGATGGGCCCAGGCCCAGTGGTCAGTGGAGGAACAGCAGTGGTCCATAAATAGGTTGGAGATGCGAGTGGTGTATCTGTCACTTCGAAAGTTTCAAGAGTGCGTGAGTCAAGAGGCAGTACGGGTGCTGTCCGACAGTGCGATGACGGTAGCCTATATCAATCACCAGGGCGGCACGGGAAGTGCGTCGCTGGAGGAAGAGGCGAGTCAGCTGTTGCACTGGGCCGAACAGAATTTAAGGGCGTTGTCGGCGCAGCACTTGGCCGGGGTAGACAATGTCAAGGCAGATTTTCTAAGTCATCGCAGAGTGGATCCGGGGGAGTGGAGCTTACACCCGGAAGTCTTTGCTATGGTAGAGCGGCGATGGGGGACCCCGGTAATGGATCTGATGGCCAGATTTGACTCAGCGAATGTAGAGAGGTTCTTCAGCAGTTGGAGAGAACGGATGTCGGAAGGTCTCGATGCATTGACGCAGCGGTGGCCGGTGGACGGGCTTCTCTGTGTTTCCACCTTGGGCGCTCATAGGCAAGGTGGTCCAGCGCATAGAGAAACACCGCGGCCGGGTAGTTCTGGTAGCACCCGATTGGCCCAGAAGGCCGTGGTATGTGGATTTGATTCGACTGCTGGTGGACAGACCGTGCAGACTTCCGATTCGAGAGGATCTCTTGCGGCAGGGGCCGTTACGAATGCCGCAGGTGGGTCGATTCTCGCTTACGGTATGGCTATTGAAAGGGCTAGGCTGACTGCCAAGGGGTATTCGTCGGTGGTGTCAGACGGCTTCCTAGGGTGAGAACTTACACAATCTTGACGATGCATATATTCATATGATTCTTGCAAGGTATTGTGGGTAATGTAGTTCATTCACTCCCAAACACAGCTGAAGACAATAATTGAGTTGTGATACCAGTGGTAAGGCCAATAAAATACTACTTTTATTGATGGGGTTTAATTCACCCAGCACAAATATGCTTGGTAGCAATATAAATGAGGTTACTTGCTTGCAGTGTTTAAATGGATAACATAAAGTCACAAAGCAAATCAGAAAACAACCTTCAGCTTGTCAGGCAATTAGCTAATGTTTTCTTAGCAAATAATTACCAAATAAAAAAGGCACAAAGAAATGAATAAACTTTGCTTGTTAGGTTAACTTCTGCTTATTTTCCACGCAGATCCCAGCAGTGATTCTCCCTTGCTCACACACACAATCAGGTGCAGCTTTAATTACTATCAATTGACCAGCTGAAACCCTTTAGCTGGCTGGCTGCTACTGTGTGAACCCAAATCCTGCTTTAAGAGCTGTTTTCAGTGGAAATAAAGAACAAAGTTAGGTTTCTTTGTGATGGCTGATGTGTTTGCTCACAGAAAGCTAGCAATAGCATTTAGATAGAGAACAGTCCATGTAATTAATAGTTTCATCTGCTGTATCTCCCCCTTCATCAATCAGCATAGGGTCACTATCATACATTGGCACAGACGAGTCTTTCATTAAGGCACTATCATGAGAATGCTTATTCCCTTGCTGCCATTCTCTATTATAGATAGGGTCTGGATCAGTGTTCATACCTGAGCCTCTCCTGCTATCATAATTCCTCTCTGTATAGCCTGGCCAGTATGTAATCCAATTCTGATGTCCAGCCTTCCAATCTTGATCCCTGGACACTGGATCTCCTCTCACATACCTTCTGGCCTTGGTCTGAAAGTCCTTTCCACGTGCAGTCTTCTCTCTTCCAGGTAGCCCCTGGTGATTCCTATCTCTGCCAATCCATTCCTCTGGCTGACTCCAGTCCAATGGACTCTGCTGGCACTTGGAATACCTCCCAGTATAGGTACTGCCTTGGAATCTCCCAGACCTTCCAATAGCCTTCCTTCTTTTCCTTCCAGAGAGTTTCCTTCTCTCTCTATCCGCTTGGCTTGGCTTCTGTTTCTCCAAGTGATGTTGGTGCTTGTAGCCGTTGCTGTATCTTTTCCTGAAGCTGTTATCAGTAGAATAAGCTCTATTCTTATTCTGTTCTAATGTGTGCTCCTCCCTAACACAGCGCAGCTGTGTTGAATCAGGCCCTGCCCTTTGAGATGAGTGCTTAGGGATTACCTCATAGCTCTCTTGATTGCACACACGTTTTCTCACTTCAGCCCCTCTCATGGCTGCTGGAAACCTGGTGCATTCTGGGACTAGTAGTCTTTTATGTGAAAACTCTGTTTTCTTACTTCTACCAAAACTGACAGGTTGCTTGTTCAGAGTCACATCATCTTTTCTATAGCTCTTACCTGAGCTATGATAAGCTTCCTTATCACAGTGGTCATTTCTACCATATTGAAGGCACGCAGGCGTCGACGTCGTTGGCGTATATCCGAGTGTGGCGAGTGTTTGAAGCGTGGTGTGGAGAGCGAGATCTGCGTCCCTTGAGGGCTTCGGTGCCACATATTCTTTCCTTTTTGCAGGATGGCGTGGAAAAAGGACTCGCGGCTAGCTCCATGAGAGTGCAGCTGGCGGCCATCTCCTGTTTCCGTGGAAAGATTCAAGGTCAACTGGTAGGGGCGCACAGCGATGTTCGGCGTTTCCTGCAAGCGGTGCTGCTTATGAGGCCGCCACGGCGATCTTCAATTCCACCGTGGGATCTGAATGTGGTATTAGAAGCCTTAATTGGAGAACCGTTCGAGCCGTTAGGCAAGGCTTCGCTGAAGGACTTGACATTGAAGACGTGTAGTTCCTGGGGAGTTTAAACTATTTCCTTTTTGTTAGGATTTTATTCATGTTACTACTTATTTGTTGCTCTGCTGAGTCTGCTTTGTCAATAGGTACTGGTGGAAGGGGGCAGTGTTTGCCTATTTGTACCAGTGACATCAAAGCAATGACATCTTTCAGTCTCCAAAGCTGCTGGTGGAGGTTCTAAACCTTATGGTTCCAGGACTGGACTAGAGTTCCTTAAGGAACAACAATTAGCAGGTAAGTCTAATTTTCTCTTTTTTCCCTAGGTGCATAGCTTTGCACTTGTCCACATTAAATTTCATCTGCCATTTTGATGCCCAGTCTTCCAATTTATCAAGATCCTCTTGCAATTTTCCACAATCCTCTTGGGTTTTAACAACTCTAAATAGTTTTGTGTCATCTGCAGATTTGATAACCTCACTCGTTATTCCCTTTTCCAGGTCATTTATGAATATGTCAAAAAGCAGCGGACCCAGCACAGATCCCTGGGGTACACCACTATTCAACTTTCTCCATTGGGAAAATTGGCCATTTAGCCCTATCCTCTGCTTTCTATCTTTTAACCAGTTCCTGATCCACAATAGTACACTGCCTCCTATCCCATGACTCTTTAGTTTTGCCAAAAGTCTCTGATGAGGGACCTTGTCAAAGGCTTTCTGAAAATCCAAATACACTATATCAACCGACTCACCTTTGTCTACCTGTTTATTCACACCTTCAAAAAAACATAACAGATTAGTAAGACAAGATGTTCCTTCTCTAAAGCCATGTTGGCTGTCTCCCATTAAGCCATGACCATCAACATGTTCAGCAGTTTAGTTCTTTATGATGGTTTCTACCATTTTTCACGGTACTGACGTGAGGCTCACCGGTCTGTAGTTTCCCGGATCACCCCTGGAACCCTTTTTAAAAACTTGTGTTACGTTCGCCATCCTCCAGTCTTCAGGTATTGCAGATGATTTTAATGATAGTTCGCAGATTACTAATAGCAGGTCTGCAATCTCATATTTCAGTTCTTTCAACACCCTTGGATGTATATCATCAGGCCCAGGTGATTTGCTACTCTTCAGTTTATCTAATAGTTGTAATATATCTTCCCGATGTATCGATATTTCCTTCAATTCTTCCGCATCTTTAAATCCCACTTCAGTCATGGGTAACATCCCTACATCTTCCTCAGTAAAGACCGAAGTAAAGAATTCATTCAGTCTCTCCGCTATTGCCTTGTCGCCTCTTAGTGCCCCTTTAACCCCTCTATCATCTAATGGACCAACTGACTCTCACAGGTTTTTTGCTACGAATGTACTTGAAAAAGTCTTTATTACGCATTTTTGCTTCCGCAGCAAGCTTCTTCTCAAATTCTCGCTTTGCCTGCCTTATCAGTGCCTTGCATTTAACTTGCCAGTGCTTGTGCTGTTTCCTGGTTTCATTGTTTGGCTCTTTTTTCCATTTCCTGAAAGATGCTTTTTTGGCAACAGCCTCTCTGACCTCACCTTTAAACCATGCTGGCAGTTTTTTGGACTTCCTTGTACTTTTCTTAAAGCGTGGAATACAGCTGGTCTGGGCTTCCAAGATAGTATTTTTCAACAACACCCAAGCTTGATGTGAGTCTTTAATCTTTGCAACTGCTCCTTTTAGTTTTTTCTTAACTATTTTCTTCATTTTATCATAGTCTCCCTTTTGAAAGTTAAAAGGTATTACTGTGGATTTCCTTACTATCCCTCCTCCACTAATTAAATCAAACGCGATCATGCTATGATCACTGTTGCCAAGTGGCCCCAACACCCTTATCTCTTGCACCAGATCTGGTGTTCCACTAAGGACTAGGTCCAATATGGCTTCCCCTCTGGTCGGTTCATGAACCAGCTGCTCCAAGAAGCTGTCATTTATTTCATCTAGGAACTTTATCTCCCTAGCATGTCCTGCTTTGACATTGACCCAGTCGATAATGGAGTAATTGAAATCACCCATTATTATTACTGTGCTGTAACTTTTGTTAGCTTCCTTGATTTCTTTGAGCATTTCATCATCCATTTGTTCATTCTGGCCAGGCGATCGATAGTACACCCCCACTGCCATCGCCTTCCCCTTTTTGTATGGAATTTCAATCCATAGAGATTCTACAGCAAATTTTGTTTCCTGTAAAACTTTAATCCTTTCTGACTCAATGCCCTCTCTAACATAGAGCGCAACTCCTCCACCAATTTGATCAGCTCTATCATTACGATATAGTTTGTACCCAGGTATCACAGTGTCCCACTGGTTGTCCTTCCACCATGCCTCTGAGATTCCAATCATATCTAACCTCTCATTTAGTGCTATATATTCTAACTCTCCTATCTTAGTTTTTAGACTTCTAGCATTTGCATACAAGCATTTTAAAGGCTGCATTTTATTCATATTAATCTGGCTATTGGTAGACATGGGTAATTTGGGATCTTTAAGCTCTGTCTGCTCCATACTCGAGGGCATTTGGGCTACTTTACTCTTTTTTGGAACCTCTCTGCTTTTGGTAGTATCCTTCAAGGATACATTATTCCGAACCATGCGCTCTTGTGCAACTGTCGGCTTTCCCCTATTATCTAGTTTAAAAGCTGCTCTATCTCCTTTTTAAAGGTTATTGCCAGCAGCCTGTTTCCATCCCAGTTTGTAGTGCGCACGTATTTGAGGTGGACGCAAGGAATTATTGAGTCCTTGTGGACTTCTCACCTGCTTCCACTGGAGGCAGCCAAGCTTGAGTCAGGTGCGGCTTACCTGGCGCAGATCTTTTATGATTTGATAAAAGGTATGTCCAAAGGTATGGCAGCAGTGGTAGTGGCGAGTTGGTACCTCTGGCTTCGAAATTGGTCAGCCGATGTCTCATCTAATTCAAGTTTGAGCAAGTTATCATTTTAGGGGAAACTCTTGTTTGGAGAGGACCTCGATAAATTGGTCAAGGGTGAGTCTAAAGGAGGTTGCCTGCCAGAAGACAAGCAGAAGCCAGGTAGGACCAGAGGTTAACAGGGCCAGCCGTCAAATTTCTGGTGCTTTAGGGCGGTACGCTTTGCGCCATATCAGAGGGGCAGATTCCCTTCTAGAGGTCAGTCCTTTTAGGGGTTCTAGGGAACGGGCAGAGGTTACTTCTCTCCTTCTCCTATGGTACCTAAGAAGTCACAATGAAGCGAGGACCGCCCACATAACAGTGGTATCCCTAGGTGGTCAGCTACAGGAGGTTACTTCTGATCTGTGGGTACTGGAGGTCATTAGGGAAGGCTACGCATTGGAGTTGAGAAGTCCTATTGTAGATGCCTTTGTTCTTTCGCCATGCAAAGCCTCTCAGAAGTGAGAGGCAGTGCAGGAAATGTTGAAAAGACTTCTGGACTTGAGGGTCATTCGACAAGTCCCGTAAGACCAATGCGGTTATGTTCGATACTCGATCTATTTTGTCGTCCCCAAAAAGGAGGGCTCCTTTCAGCCCATTCTAGACCTCAAGCACGTCAATCACTGTTTAATGGTGCCTCATTTTCGTATGGAGACGTTCCAGTCAGTGATTGTGGTGGTCAGGAAGGGAGAATACTTGACTTCTCTTGACCTGACAGAAGCCTACTTGCACATTCCCATTCAGGCAGAGCACCAACAGTTTCTAAGGTTTGCAGTGCCCATGTGTCGCTTCCAGTTTCAGGTGCTACCATTCAGATTAGTGACCACTTAACGTACTTTCACAAAGGTGATGGTGGTGGTGACGCTGGGCCTGCAACAGGAAGTGATTCTGGAACACTCGTACCTGGACAATTGACTCATCTGCATGAAATCAAAGGCTGAAAGTGAGCAGGTCACAGTGAAGGTGATGGCATACTTAATGTCTTGGATGGGTGATCATCGTCACAAAGAGTTAACTCCAGCCCTCGCAGGACTTGGTGTATCTCAGGGCCAGGTTTCAGACAGCAGCAGGATGAGTATCTTTGCTAGAGAGCCGGGTACAGACATTGCAAAAGGCAGATCAGAAGTTTTTGCAGCATGCAGCCACCGACGATGTGGCACTACTTATGGATATTGAGATCCATGGCAGCAACCATCGAACTGGTGCCGTGGACTCGAGTGCACATGCGTTTGTTGCAACACAGTTTGTTGAGAAGATGGTCTGCTACATGTCATCCACTTTCACTTCCCCTACCTTGCCCAGGAAAGGTCCGAAACTCACTCAGGTGGTGGCTAACCAGCAACAGGCTTCAGATAGGCATGCTTCTGGAGACTCCCAGCTGAGTTCCTGTGATAACCAATGCCAGCCTTATCGGCTGGGGAGCTCACTGCGAGGTCCACATAGCACAAGGGAGTTGGTCAGTCAACTGCCTAGAGTTGAGAGCGGTGTTCTTGGCTTTGCAGCAGTTCCATTTTCTGCTTCTGGGCAGGGCAGTACGAGTGTTCTCGGACAATGCAACAACAGTAGCGTATGTCAGTCATCAGGGAGGAACAAGCAGTGTCAGTTTGGAGGAGGAAGTGAAGCCATTGTTGGCCTGGGCATAAGAGAATCTGCTGATACTATCAGTGGCACAAGTGGCAGGAAAAGACAATGTTACAGCCAGTTACCTCAGCCGGGTACGAATTAACCTGGGGGAATGAATGCTAAATGACGCCATATTTGCTCACCTAGTCAGGTGGTGGTGCCAACCGATCATGGACCTCATGGTGATGTACACATCTGCAAAAGCGACATGGTTTTTCAGCAGAAGGGGGGAACGGATGTTGGAGGGGCTAGATGCTCTAGTTCTGCCATGGCCATCAGGAGGACTGCTCTGTGTGTTTCCACCATGGCCTCTAATAGGCCGAGTGATACAAAGGATAGAGGGACATCATGGTCTCGTGCTGCTGATAGCCCTCGACTGGCCTCATTGTCCGTGATATGCCAATTTGGTGTGCTTGAATGTGGACTGACTGTGGCGACTGCTGACACGTCCAGACCTACAGGCTCGGGGCCCCATTCTGATGCTGCAGGTGGATCAATTCTTGCTTACAGCTTGGTTATTGAGCGGGCAACGTTGCGCCGGCAGGACTATTCAGCTCTAGTGATCTCAATGTTGGCTTACGTGTGAGTATGAGAGTATTTGAGGATTGGTGTGCAAATTGCCACTCTCAACCGCTGTCCATGTCTGTGCCAGAGGTGTTGGCCTTCTTGCAGGCAGGCTTCGAAAAGGTTCTAGCATGCAACATCCTTAGAGTGCAAGTCTTGGCTCTTGCTTGCTACAGGGGAAGAATCCAAGGTGTTTCCCTAGCAGTACATCCGAATGTGCTCAATTTTCTCAGAGCGGTGAAGCAGGAGCGACCGCCGCTGAGAGAGGTGGTGCCGCCTTGGGATCTCAACTTGATGTTGTCGGTACTAACGGCACTGCCTTTTGAACCGTTAGGATCATGTACTTTAAAGGACCTTAAGTTGAAGACTGGTCTTGGTCGCTATTTGCACAGTGAGACAAATATCCGAGTTGCAGGCCTTAACATATGGGGAGCCTTTTCTGATATTGGCAAAAGAGAAAGATAGGTTCCTTCCTTTTTTGCCTAAAGTTCTCTGTTTTTCACTTGAACCAAGCGATAATGCTCTTGCTGTTTTCAGGGGCAGGGGGGGAAGGAGAGGGATCCCCTTCTGCACTGTTTGGATGTCAGAAGAGTATTGCAGCGATACTTAGAAAGGACAGTGTCTTTCAGAAGGTCGGGTTGATTGTTTATTTTGTATGGCGGAGTGCGTAAAGGAGCGACGGCTTCAAAGGCTTCCATAGCTCGGTGGGTGAAAGAGGCAATCTCTTCAGCATACTTGCTAAAGAGCAGGTAGTTGCCTACTGGGTTACGAGCGCACTCATCCAGAACGCAGGCTATCTCATGGGCGGAGTCAGGGCTAGTGCTGCCAGGGGATATTTGTCAGGCGGCAACCTGGTCATCCCTGCATACTTTTGTAAAGCACTATAGACTCAATGCACAGGTGGCAGGGGATGCGTGTTTTGGATCAGCAGTTCTTTAGGCCAGTTTTTCAGGTCCCTTCCAAGTTTAGTACTGCTCTGGTATCTCCCACAGGTGTGAGACTGGACTGGAGGAACAATAAGGAAGGTGACATTAAGCCTTACCTGCTAATTGACGTTCCTTGAGTCCAGTCTCATTCCCACCCTTTGAGTTTCAATTTATTTTCTGGGGGCGATAGAGATCTCCAGTCCTGAAGAAAGTCAACTCAGATGGGGGGCCAAGGATAACTCATGAAGATGCGGCGCTGGTTTTGGCCACAACAAGGAATTCTTGGAGGCACGACTCCATTTTTTTCTGAAATTGTTACTTTTGTAAGTCTGCTTTGTTAATAGGATACTAGCTCTGGTGGGAGATGCCACCGGTACATATACCCTGATGTCATAAATCATGACATGCTCAGCCTCCAAGTTTCTGTTGAGGTGACACTACGAACCCAACAGGTGCAGGACTGGACTGGACTTGCTCAAGGAATGTCAATTAGCAGGTAAGGCCTAATTTCACCTTTTTTCCAGTGCTCGCTGTAAACCAGCTGTAATCTGCTGTCCTAGGCTGCAACTATCAATCTCTCATCCTTCGGTTTCAGTTCACCTCTCCTTAACCATTCATATGTCCATTCTTGATCAACATAGGGTTCATAGAGTAACACTTCGTATTTCCCACTGTATTCATGTATTTGCCACTTGCTTTTCCTTGTTTGCTGATCTAATTCTTTGAAGATTTTTTTCTCTTGTTTTGCAAATTCTGTTGCTTCCTTCACTATGTGTGCTTGTGGATTCTCATTCATTCCGTCTAGTCGTCAGAACTCTGGTCCAAGCTTGATGATGGCGACAGATTCTGGGCATTTACTTTAATATTTCAGCACTTTCTGCATATTTGGAGCCGATGATGCTGTTAAATAGGCCTGGAGGCTAGTGATAGTAACTCTGTATGTATAATCAATCTCTATGAGGCTTTGCCCTCCTTCAACTCTAGGAATGAACAGTCTCGGAATACACTAATTCTTGTAAATTACTTCATGAGCATGGAGGTGTTTTCTTGTTCGCACATCCAGTTTTTCAAGATCAAGAGGGCAACCTACAATCCCAAAGTTGTATGAGAGTACAGGCATTGCCAGCTGATTGATGGTTTGTATCTTATTGTTGTATGTTAAAATATTTTTCAATAACTATTTTAATCTCCTGTAGTATTCTTTACTGATCTTTTCTCTCAGTAATTTCTGCTTGAGTATCGTTCCGTCATCTGCTCTGAGAGATGTATATGCGCCTTCCTGTTCAAGTTCCTTAACATCATAGCGCTCAGCCAGGGAGATGTTTTCCGTTTTTCTCAGTTTTCCAATAAGATTGTGGAGCCAGTGGTGTCTCCTATTGGCTCAGAGTGTAGTCTGTGACCTTTTCCTCAATATATACTCTTTCACACCATCTCTGGAGATCTGCAACTGGAGTCGCCTCTGGAAGAGCTTTTTTTTTTTTTTTTTTTTAAGTTTTTATCCATGTATTGTGGTCACAGTGAGTTTGATCCATACATTGCCTAAACTCCCATGCTGTTGTCATGAGACTATGAGAACAGTACAGGAGTTCATGTACTGCACTGTGGCACAAGAAATCAGAACAGCATAGAGATTACCGTTTGATCTTGCCTAATTGTTCTTCTCTAATTTTTTGTTTGTTTTATTAATGGACTGTAAAAATTTTGATGTCACTGACCAAGGGGTGGTATAGCAAATACAAATAAACATAAAGCATAAACTAGCAGCCCTACTCGTGTGCCAGGGCGGACACTGGATTTGATTGTAGCTCTCCTCGTATCCTTTCACAAGGATGTATTAAATTTTTGGAAAGAGAGAAGGTATCATAGTATGTTACTGTTTGATTTGGTTCTTGGGATGGGAGATTTGCAGCTTAATACTGTTTCTGAGTTTATTTGATATAGGAGTAAGATATGCCAAGAATGATTAGCTGTTTTGATTCTCAAGATAATGTCTCTTTTGCGCCATGGTGCAATTGAACTTCAATGCTAGGGTATACTGGATTCAAAATCGGTCTCTGATTGATTGCTAATGCCTGTCTCAGCAGTTGCACTCTTCCAAGAGAACTGCCTCTTGGACTTTTTAGAGTGCAATATGCCCAGGCAACGTATCAAGATGTGCATGGAAATTCTTATCAGTCAGACCAGTGGCACACAATACAATTGGAACAATTTTTCTGTATCTTTCCATCGCATTTTCTTAGTCTCTGATTGCATTTGTTAGTACTTGAGGATCTTCTGTTTGTCCATGCTTAGTACAGAATAGTCACTTAGTACTAACACATCTATTAGTAATGCTGCTCTTGTACTTTCTCTTTTATCATAATGTCTGATTTTCTTGCACTGGGCTTTTTATCTGTGGGAATAGAAATGCCCCAGGGGATTACAACTTCTTCATTCTCTACAATTCTGTCTGGGTCATGATCCTAGTGTTTAGAGTGATTTTACATAGTTTGCGGTGGATGAGACATGTTACTCTGTGCCTTTCTTAAAGGTTTTATTCAGTGACAATGCTGAGGTGTTCTACCTTCGGCAGATTAAGTGCCCTGTCTTATCCTACTGAATTTTTCATTAAACCATTTACTATGGGTGTTACTGCTATGTTAGACAAGACTGCCATAAAAGTAAGGAAGCAAATTAGGACCAAGAAGTCAGCCTTATGGTATAGAAGTAATTTTCTAAGGGATTGGAATGTGTTTTATGCACTCAGGTATGCTCTTGTAAAATCATCCAATGAATATGCACGTAAAAAGTAGATACAGAGAAGCTATAGCACCCCCTTTTATGTGATATATACATAAGCATTCTTGGGAAAGAGAGGTGAAGTGAGGGCAGGGCTGGCACGTATGCACATATTTTAGAAAATGCACACGCATGTCTGCCTGTGAGCAGGGGTAAATATCTTTACCTACTTTCCCTGGGGTTATTTTATAAAGGTACCCAGGCATGTATGTTGCTTTTATAAAATATAACCACACACCACAAAAAATATTCTTTCATAATTAAAAAAAAATAATTAGTCAGATAAAGAAAATTGTGTATCTCCAGGAACAAGCAGGAATGAGTCTTCACATATGGGTACGTCGGTACCGACGGAGTCTGCGCGGGAACGCTTCCCAGCGTCCAATCAAAGAGCTTTTGGAAGCATCCCACCACGCCTGCGTGCTGCCTTCCCGCCTTTCCCAACTGCCTCTCCTCAGTTTTCGTTTTTCAGCGGAGCAGGCAGGACGTCCTCCTGTCACCGCAGAAAATTCTTCTTTTATTTCTTTAGTTTTCTTGTGGCGGCTGTCTTCCCGACGCCACCGGTACCGCCGGTGTTTTCTTTTCTTATCTTGTAAAATTCTCCTTTTTTAGGGAATATTTTTCTTCATAGTGTCTCACGGTATCTTAGGCCTTTTAGGCCTCTTCTTTTTCCTTCATGGAACCGCCAGCCACTTTCTCTAAGAAATGTTCAAACTGTGGCGGTACAACTTTATTTTTAGACCCTTGACATCGGTGTCTAACCGGCTTGGGTCCTGACAACAGTTTGGTGAGAAGTCTTCAATATCGAGGTTCCCTCGATACACGGTTTCCCTCCAGCTTCGGGGCACCGTCCCCTCCTCCTTCTACACAAGATCAGGTAACCCACAAACAGTCTGTTAAGACTAGCCAGCTCTCGAGTGGTAGGTCTCATGCACAGCATGTAGACGGCTCCGGCCTTGCCCTCGAGGGCCTACTGGCTTCAAAACCCAGGCGGGAGTCTTCGGTCTCAAAGCCTCAGGGTTTTCAGGTTATTCCTGGGGTTCACCCCTCAGAGAACATACCTGAACCGTGTCCGGTGGTGGCATCCGTTTCGAGCAGTACCGATACCCCGACATCAGCACTGGTGTTGGATGAAATACTCCTCACCAGGGATGGTCTTCTGGCGTCCTCGGTGCCTTCGGGACCGGTGGATACACTCCAGACTGACCTTCCATTATCGGTACCAGCACCGATGATACCACCGACGTCGGTAACCTCCAGACGTGCATCAATAGCCTCGCTTCCTTCGATGCCGAGTCTGGAATCGATCTCCAGTCTGGAGGACTGGGTACCGACTCGCCTTGGTACCGGCTCCGGGCGGTACCGAAGGCTCGGTTCCGATGATTTTGATCCGCAACTCTCGGTTCCCTCGAGGCCGATTGAGTTGTCACTAGAGGACCTTCACTCAGTGGTATCAGACATGGTACCGAAGTCGGTACCGATGTCCTCATTACCCTTACAGTCGGTGCATTCCATGCTTCGTTTATCGATGCTGAGTTTGGAATCGCTCTCTAGTCTGGAAGACTCGGTACCAGTACATTTTGGTACCGACACTGATCGATACCGGTGGCTCGGTACCGAGGATAGCAACCGGAGGGTTTCGGTTCCTTCGGTACCGATTGAACGATCACCGATGACTGCTCCGATGTCTTTGTCGACCTCGACTCCGACATCGGTACCGGTATTGGAATCGGTACCGGTATCCACAGTAGCATCGTGGCCAACTCCTCCCATGCTTTTTTCAACCGGATCGCTCCTTTCTATACCACGCTTGGAGTCGATACCTGGCATGGACAATGTGGTAATGACGGTCGCTGCTCCTGACAGCCAGTACCGGCGACCATCCTTTAAGCATTCCACACTGCACTGTGCAGGATCTTCTATTCCTATGTACCTGGATAGCTCTGTCGGTGCTCAGGCTAGTTCTTCAGATCTAACCTGTCCAAGGGAAAATACTGTTGGGGAACCCTCTTTTCAGAGTTTCCTCCTGGATATAGCAAGATCTCTTGCTATTCCTATCCCAGGACATGATCCTGCACAGAACTCTTTTCTACCAAAGCAAAGGAGAACATAATGCTTCCTTTGCATCATTCCTTGCAGAATCTCCTTCTAGGAATGTGGGAAACACCTTTAAGGGTACCCCCACCTTCCAGAGCAACTGATCTCTTATATCAGGTGCCCCCCTCTCCAGGGTTTCAAAAGACTCAACTTCCTCATCATTCCATAGTTGTGGAATCAGCAATGAAGCGGGTTAAGAGCAAGAAAAAGCACTCTTCTTATCCGCCAGGTCGTGAGTCTAAGATACTTGATGCCTTTGGACGTCAAACCTTCCAGACATCTATGCTTTCTGCAAGAATTCTCTCATATATTTTCTATATGAGTCTATCTCTTGAGGAGGTCACAAAGCAGTTACATCTTTTGACTTCCAGAGTCCAGGAGTGCAGACTATTCTTCACTACTCAAGCATCTCCAGAATATCTCTTGGTTTCTTACTCGTGCTTCCCTAGACTCTTTTGAGTCTGTTAGCAGGATTTCTGCTATAACCATAGGGGCACGACGTAGAGCCTGGCTCCAAGCTTCAGGCTTGGACAAATGGGCACAGCACAGACTGGGACATACACCTTGCACTGGAGACAATCTTTTCAACAAGGAGTCTTTACATCAGGTTACTCAATTTTCCACTGACTTACCTGTTCTTAGGAGCTGTTCTGCACCTTCTTCTGTCCCAGTAGGTAGGAAATGTCCTGCCAAACTTTCTTCCCATAGGAGAAGAAGGTTTTGTGCATCATCTGCCCATCATACAGATGTTCCCAAACAGGGAAAGCATCGTCCTGGTCTAAAAAGTTCAACCTCTCACCAGGCTCAGCAAACCCAGCAAGCACAGGGTTTCTGATCAATTCATCAGATGCTTGTGACTCTGGGGATTACAATCTGCAGCTGCTTCTACTCATTAGAGACAATCCACTGCTGTCATTCTAAATCCTAAACATGGATCTCTTCCCGAAAGACATCCATTTTTTCTATGTTCTATGAGCTGTTAGGATGTTCATGCTTCTAAGTTACAGGATTTTTCCTCTTTTTCCTTTTAGGAAAGGAGGTCCCTCCACTATCAAATGATAGTTTCCTGTGCCAGCATGTCTTTTTTCCCTCCTATAAACTTACTACTTGTAAGTTTTCTTCAGCTCCATTCTCTTTACCCTCTTACCAGGGCTTTCCTCTGTAAGAGTGGTATTGCTCACTGGAGGGCTTTTCTTCAGCCTCTCTAGTTTTCTTACTTTTCCAATACGGAGTTCTCTTCTCTAAGTTAACTCCTTCTTTTCAAACTTGCTTTGAAGCAGTTCATCAGACATGTCCAGAGTTTTCTACTCTTGTCCTGTCTGTTCTTACTGTTTTGAAACAGTACCATTCTTATGCTATCTGGCAAGCAGCTGCCAATGCAGGAGCCTTAATGTTTCAACCACTGGTTCTTGTCCACCAGCAACCAGATTTCTCCTCCATTAACATTCTGTCTGGTCTTAGTAGTGGCTCCAAGTCAGTGCCCTCATCTGTCTTGTAAATGTTTTCACTACAAGCTTGCTGGATTGTCTTCTCTTTCTGCCATCTCCATTTCCCTGGCTTTGGCAGCATAGTTGACATAGAACTGGCTGCAGAAAAGCCAGTAGCTATCTCCTCATTCTCCTGCATCATGCTCTCTGCAATTCTACAAAGAAGCTCTCCACTATGGGCCCTTGCTAGAGAGCATGGGGGGGGGGGGGTTCTCCAACAACTATACTCGATGGTTGAAAAAGGCTTTTTCAGTCATATCTCCCATGACTAGAAAAGTTCTCCTTTTTATTATAAAGCACATAGGCCTACTTCTACGTGAAAGCTTAAGGAGTTGCTAATTCCCTGCTTTGGTCCATAGTAGTTCCAATAGGGAATATGTTTTTTCCTTCCAGCTCATCCTCATGGTAAGAACGCATGATACCTTTTGCCCTTACGCAGGTCAGCATGGTATCTCCTTCCTATGTGTCTTCTGTTCACTTACCATGATAGAGTTCTACAATACTCAGGACTTGCGGGCTGCAGACTGATATCATCCTCTGCTTTTCACGTAATTATCCTGGTTATTCTACTACCTAGCATCCCTGTAGCCATAACCAGTGGGAATTGATTCTCTATATGTCTCTCAAGTAGGTTCCACCTTCTTATTCTTAGATGAATCTTCCTTCCCACATTTTTTCCTATGTGACTACCTTTTTGTGGGCATATCTCTGTCTGCTTCTTGCAGATTTCCATATAGAGGTATATATATATATATATATATATATATATATATATATATATATATATTCATACCTATAGCACACATCTACAGATGTCTGTCTATCCTGTGTGAGTATTTTATGCCCTTCATATCTCACTATAGATATATTCTCATATATCTATATGATATATCTATATATGTATATCTATATGTATCTGTCGAGATATTCTACTATTGGTAGATATGTATTCTGCTTTATCTACCTGACTGTCGATGCTCATATAGCCATATGATTCTGACAGAAGGGTTTTACCCATACTTATGCTATCCAGCAAGTTTTGGGGTCCCACACTCACAACCATTTTGGTGGTAGTTAACACCTGTCATAACCCTAAGGTTTAGGTACCTCTGAAGCTCTCCATGCCCAATATCTCTCCCAGCTGACTTCAGTTAGGAGAGACATTGCGGATTTTCAGCTACTCACTGGCTCTAACACCTCCGGTGTTTGTCCTTTCTTTTGGGATACGACAGGTTCCCATACACTTTCTCCCCACAAGGACTGGGCCTGTTTTTCCAAATTGGTTAGCCTTTCTCTTTTTGTTCCTAAGAGTAAGCCACTCTTTTGCCAAAAGAGATGGGTTTTTATCATAAAGCCTTCTGCTGAAAGCCCACCGTTTTTGTACTACCCCAGTTTTTCCTACTGGGGTTCCCTGTTACCTTTCAGAATTCTGACCTCCATTGTTTTTCCTACAGGTTTCCTACCTCCACTACAGTGAGGTCCTTCTCGAGGTTCTTCTATTGGGTTCCCCAGTAGATCCCATGAATCTCTATACCTCTCTGAAGTCCTGTTAGGGGAGGTCCATATTGCAATATTTTTTCTTTGCAATATCATTGATGACAATTATCATCCACACATGGACTCCTTGTCTGCAATCCTATACTAGGTCAGCTGTTCCACAGCAGCTTTCTTTCTCAACTCCTACCCTCCATCCTCAGGATGCCTGGTGTTCTGGGGGATAGCATGTTCCAACATATGACATGCTGGAACTCCAGGCATCTCAGCTTGGGAGTCCCCATATGTGAAGACTCATTCCTGCTTGTTCCTGGAGATAGCACAGTTACTTACCTGTAACAGGTGATCTCTGGAAACAGCAGGAATAGGTCTTCACAACCCACCCACCTCCTCAGGAGTTGTATCTCTATCTATCTTTCCTTTTCTCTCTCTCTCTCTCTTTGTCTCAGCTTTAAAACTTAACTGAGGAGAGGCAGTTGGGAAAGGCGGGAAGGCAGCACGCAGGCGTGGTGGGATGCTTCCAAAAGCTCTTTGGACGCTGGGAAGCGTTCCCGCGCAGACTCCGTCAGTACCGACGTACCCATATGTGAAGACTTATTCCTGCTTTTCCCAGAGATCACCTGTTACAGGTAAGTAACTGTGCTTTATTTGGACCTCAAAACACAAAGAGCTACGTGGCTTCCAGCAAGCAAAGCTCAGGGGGATCCTTAGGCTACTGAGCCAGGACTGCTCTCATATTATTATATTGGTCCAAACAAACAAAAGTTCAGATAGCCAGGAACTCAATTAATGAATATTAAAATTCATCAACATATAACTTGTAGGAACAAAATAGTCTTTCCACTGATAAAATTAGCTCATCAGTTTGAAAAAACAGTAATTCCATGTTGCCCTGCTAGACTAGTCCAGACAAGTGGGTTGTGTTCCCCTACCAGCAGATTGGTGGAGACAAAGAACTAATGAAAAGCTCATGTTTCAATTACATCACTCCCATGCTTCTATCCACCTCGGCCACCAGAATTGTCTTCAGTATTTCTTTGTCTCCAGTAGATGGTGTATGGATTTTCCCTTCTCTAAAGAAAATTTGAAGAATTGAGGGGAAAAGATTGGTTTAGATGCTTGTGAATGACCACCTTGAGGGTGACATGGGAGGCTCCATTAGACTCTGGTCTTTTTGGTAGCCATAGGAGGAAGGAAAATTGGTTCAGCTCCACGCCCTTACCCTGATAAGAGCCTATTGAGCAGCCAGAAATGTTGGAAGGATCTTGAAGGATTTGAAGAGTTCAGCAGCCTCATACAACCTCCTTCCTCCTCTGTTCCCCTCTGCTCTCTCCTGAAGATTGTGGAAGGCTCCCAGAGGGATCTGCCTGCCAGCCACCTTAAAAGCACCGTCTGCAAAGCCAGAAAAACAGTTTCATGGGAGTAGAGCTCAGCCTGGCACGGATTCTCTGCCTGGGGCTCTCAGGGGTTGAGTACCAAGGCTTGACCTTGTCATTTGTCCTTGTTGGAGGCTTCCAATTCCATCCATCTAAGGCAAAATCTGGGGTGGACTGTTGGTGACCATTGGTGTGGGATGAGGGTCTCCTGCCCTTTCCTGCTTGCGTTAGTAACATTTTTACAATTGTGCACCAGGTGGTCATGCGGTCCTTGCGTGCGTTCTGCTGCAATGGCTACAATGCGTGTTCCTACCCAAGCGCCTATAACACACGTTGCTACATAAGCGCTGTTAACGCGTACCTTCCGGGCCACCATAGCCTTAGCACATGCCATTGTGATACTTGTCTTAACTCTGTCTTCTTCCAGAAAATGTCTGGCCTGTGGCAAGCAAGATACATCTTCTCTGGCTTCTGGACTATGCTGTTCTTGCCTGGCAGCTTCTGAGTCGTCTCTGGAGGGATTTCTCCCCCCCCCCCCTCTATGCAGGGGTATGCAGTTAGTCTGGCATTGCCTGCCTTAGGACAGGAGGTGGCAGATGGCACTGTGGATAAGGATATTCAGCCAGCTGGAGGTTCCAGCAACTGCGCTGTGAGCTGCTCCCCAACCTCTAGGGCAGGGGTCCTCAAACCTTTTAAACAGGGGGGGCCAGTTCACTGTCCCTCAGACCGTTGGAGGGCCGGACTATAGTTTAAAAAAAACTATGAACAAATTCCTATTCACACTGCACATATCTTATTTTGGTGATCTGTACCATAGTTGGCTCCAGGTTTTATCTTTGTTAATGTTATTGAGCTTTTCCAACATTGTCTTCCATAGATGTAGTCAGTTTCATATTTGTGCAGTCCATTGGGGAAAGTCTATGTGTACAGTTGCCACTTGTGTTACTGGAAGAAGGTATTTGAGATGAATAGATCTTTGGTCTTGCAGAATTCTATCAGTCCTTCTCTAGCTTCATTTCCGTTACCAAGTCCAAATTTTCCAACCACTTTGCCGTCTTCTTTGTTGCCTACTTTTGCTCTCCAGTCAACTAATAAATTATATAGGAAAAAGGAAGCTAGAGTCCTTCTTTAGGGAGAAGTATGGCCTAATTGTATTTTTACTTCTGAAATAAACTCGAATGAGATGTTTTGAATCAAGATGATAAATATCGGGGGGGGGGGGAGTATTTTAGGAACACTATTCTTGCTTTGAAAATGGACATACAGATGTTCAAAGCATAGAGGCATCCCTGGAGCCATTTTATAAAGCAGTTCTAAGGATGTCACCAGCGCGAAAACATCCAAGGCTGAATAGAGGCATGTTTGGGGCTTTCCCAAGACCTTGGATGTCCACACCCAATTTCAGCAATGCCCTTCACATATTGAATCCAAGTTTATACAGTACCTCCTTCAGGACATGAATATGCATCAGAAAAGTTCTCATTCTGCCATAGACGAGAAGGTATTCTAATACCCCCTACCTTTTTTATGGTCGGCATCGGGGAGGTGAGCGGGAAGTGGAGCCCCTCCCCGATCACCCTCGCAAGACCAATCGAGCCACCGGAACACCAAAGAAAGTCAAAGTACCTCTAGGCGCGAAGGGAAATCACGCCACACAACCACATAGCATGATCGTGTTTGATTTAATTAGTGGAGGAGGGATAGTAAAGAAATCCACAGTACTACCTTTTAACTTTCAAAAGGGAGACTATGATAAAATGAGGAATATAGTTAAGAAAAAACTAAAAGGAGCGGTTGCAAAGGTTAAAGACTTACAGCAAGCTTGGGTGTTATTTAAAAATACTATCCTCGAAGCCCAAGACCAGCTGTATTCCACGCATTAAGAAAAGTGGAAGAAAGTCCAAAAAACTGCCAGCATGGTTTAAAGGTGAGGTCAGAGAGGCTGTTGCTGCCAAAAAAGCATCCTTCAGGAAATGGAAAAAAGAGTCAAACGAAGAAAACTGGAAACAGCACAAGCACTGGCAAGTTAAATGCAAAGCATTGATAAGGCACGCAAAGCAAGAATTTGAGAAGGAACTTGCTACGGAAGCAAAAACATGAAATAAAGACTTTTTCAAGTACATTCGTAGCAAAAGGCCTGTGAGAGAGTCCGTTGGACCATTAGATGATAGAGGGGTAAAAGGGGCAGTAAGAGGAGACGAGGCTTTAGCAGAGAGACTGAATGAATTATTTGCTTCGGTCTTTACTGAGGAAGATGTAGGGATGTTACTCAAGACTGAAGTGGTATTTAAAGGTGATACTGCAGAGGAATTGAGAGAAATAATGCTACACCGGGAAGATATATTACAACTATTTGATAAACTGAATAGTAGCAAATCACCTGGACCGGATGGTATACATCCCAGAGTGTTGAAAGAACTGAAATATGAGATTGCGGACCTGCTATTGGTAATCTGTGAACTGTCATTAAAATCATCTGTAATACCTGAAGATTGGAGGGTCGCCAACGTAACACCAATCTTTAAAAAGGGATCCAGGGGTGACCCGGGAAATTACAAACCGGTGAGTCTGACATCAGTACCGGGGAAAATGGTAGAAACCATCATAAAGAACAAAATTACACAGCATGTAGATAGTCATGGCCTAATGGGAGACAGCCAACATGGCTTTAGACAAAGAAGATCTTGTCTTACTAATCTATGTTTTTTTGAAGGTGTGCATAAACAGGTAGACAAAGGTGAGTCGGTTGATATAGTGTATCTGGACTTTCAGAAAGCTTTTGATAAGGTCCCTCATCAGAGACTTTTGGCGAAACTAAAAAGTCATGGGATAGGAGGCAGTGTACTATTGTGGATCAGGAACTGGTTAAAAGATAGAAAGCAGAGGGTAGGGCTAAATGGCCAATATTCCCAATGGAAAAAGGTGAATAGTGGAGTACCCCAGGGATCTTTACTGGGTCCGCTACTTTTTGACATATTCATAAATGACCTTGAAAAGGGAATAACGAGTGAGGTTATCAAATTTGCAGATGATACAAAACTGTTTAAAGTTGTTAAAACCCAAGAGGATTGTGGAAAACTGCAGGAGGACCTGAATAAATTGGAAGACTGGGCATCCAAATGGCAGATGAAATTCAATGTGGACAAGTGCAAAGTTATGCACCTAGGAAAGAACAACTCACAATGCAAGGTTTCACATTGGGAACCACCACCCAGGAAAAAGATTTAGGAGTCATCGTGGATAACATGTTAAAACCCATCAACTCTTATGCAGACTCTATGAAATAGGCCTCAGAGGCACAACCCTAAACTTGTTCCAATCCTACTTAGACGACAGAACCCAACAGGTCCGTATTGGCAATGATACTTCTCTCCCATTTACACTAAAACAAGGTGTCCCCCAAGGATCAAGCCTCTCCGCTCTCCTTTTCAATATCTTCCTTCAACCCGTTTGTAACATATTCCAGAGCTTTGGCATTCAGTACCAATTGTATGCGGATGACATGATGTGCTTCACCCCATTTAATCTCTCCAACCCCGACTTCTCTAAACTAAGCGATTGCTTAATTACACTGAAATCATGGCTATCTCAACATAACCTTCTAATTAATCAAACTAAGACTGAAGTGTTACAGGTGTTCTCTGCTACCTCATACACCCCCCTCCCCCCCCCTCCAACCATTACTATTGGAGATTTCACCCTTACTATAAAAAAACAGGTGAAGTATCTTGGCATTATCCTCGATCAGAACCTCTCCTTCACTAATCAAATAAAGAGAACTACTAATACAATATATTCTAAGCTACGTACCCTCCGGAACCTCAAACCCCTCTTAAGTCCTACTTCTTTTCGAGCTGTCTGTCAAGCCCTCACAACACCCTCTCTCGATTACTGCAACTTAATCTATCATGGCTTTCCCAAGAATGCTATACAACCGCTTCAACTTGCCCAGAACACGATTGCAAGACTCATAACCAGCACTCCCAGGCGATCGCACATCACACCAGTCCTACATGACCTTCACTGGCTCCCCATCTACTGCAGGATTAAGTTCAAAGTGCTTACCCTTATACATAAAATCATCTCCAACGAATCGGCTCCATGCCTGTCCACTCATTCCCCTCTCTACTAGCTCTCGAACCCGCCGTACTATTACCAAAAACCTCATCTCTATCCCGACAACCATAAGACATAGTAAACAATTCACTTGTAACAGGGCCTTTTCCCTTTATGCTCCTACACTATGGAACTCCCTCCCTCATGAGCTGCGGAACTCTAGAACTCACCTTGAGTTCCGAAAAAACTTAAAAACCCTCCTTTTTCAGGAACATTTTCCCCTTCCACCTTAGTTCTAACCTCATCTACTTCCCTCTAGCTCCTACCCCTTCTAAACCTACATACTGACAACTGATATTTCGGTAAATTCCTTTGTAAATAGTTGGTTTCATTGTTACTTTATATATATTGTTATTTTGTTCTATGTAAACAGTGGAAACACTCTATTTTAATGTTTTTTGTAAACCGTCTTGAATTGTAGAAGGACGGTATATAAAATTGGTTAAATAAATAAATAAAACCCTCTGCCCAGTGTGCAGCGGCAGCCAAGAAAGCAAATAGAATGCTAGGTATCATAAAGAAAGGGATGGAAAATAAAACAAAGGATATTATAATGCCTCTGTATCGTTCCATGGTACGACCGCACCTTGAATATTGTGTGCAGTTCTGGTCACCGTATCTTAAAAAGGACATAGCATTATTAGAAAAAGTACAGAGAAGAGCCACCAAAATGGTGAAGGGGATGGAAGGCTACTCCTATGAAGAGAGGCTACAAAGGTTGGGACTCTTCAACCTGGAAAAGAGAGGGCTGAGGGGAGATATGATAGAGGTCTATAAATTAATGAATGGAGTGGAGCGGGTAAACGTGGATCAATTGTTTACGCTATCAGAATATAGAAAGACTAGGGGACATGCAATGAAGCTACAGGGTAAACTATTTAAGACAAATAAGAGAAAATATTTTTTCACTCAACGTGTAATCAAACTCTGGAATTTGTTACCAGAGGATGTAGTAAGGGCTGTTAGTGTAGCTGGGTTTAAAAAAGGTTTGGACAAGTTCCTGGAGGAAAGGTCCATAAACCACTATTAAAAAGGGACCCAGGATAATCAATGCTTGACCCAGTACAAGCATTGTGGAACCTGTGTCTTTTGGGGATATTGCTAGGTACGTATGACCTAGATTGGCCACTGTTGGAAACAGGATACTGGGCTTGATGGACCTCGGTCTGACCCAGTATGGCATATCTTATGTTCTTATGTTCTTAACCAACAACTGCAGCAGTCCCGATCGGCATCGGGGAGGTGAGCGGGAAACGAAGCCCCTCCCTGATCACCCTCACAAGACCAATCAGGCCACCGGAACACCAAAGAAAGGCAAAGCGCCTCTAGGCATGAAGGGAAAGCCTGCCACACAACCAGCAATTGCAGCCGCCTCACTTCGCCTCATGGTAGAGCCGCCCCTGAGGACAGGCAGCGGCGGCAAAAACACCCAGCGGGCCAGATAAATGTCCTCGGCGGGCCGCTTGTGGCCCGCGGGCCGTAGTTTGAGGACCCCTGCTCTAGGGGATCAATGGCAACTATGTCTCCTGGTGTAGGGGGGTCATTTCCGCGAGGAGAGGTTCCAGAGTCCTGCTTTTTACAACAGGCCTGGTATGGAAATTAAGACCCTGCAGCCTCTGGGTTCCCCCAAGCACAGTCTCGTGAGGGGCAGGCTGAGAGTAGAAGCCTTGTTCGATTGCCCATAGCTAAGCATCCCCAGCTCAGGGAACCCCGTGGAGATGGGGATCAGTTGGGATCTGTCTGAAATTTGGACTGTGGCTTGGATTCAGATGCCTGATGTGGATGAAGAGGTACTCTTGCCTTCAGAGGATTGGGAGAAGGTCGATGTTATCAGACTGTTCCAGGAGGAGAAACTGGAGGCAATGTTTCCCAGAGTCGTATCCACCTTGAGCTTGGTAGATGCTCCAGGCACAGAACAGGAACCAAAGATACATCCACTCCTGCACGGGGTGCGGAAATTCACTACTCTCGTCCCGTTCCCAGAGGTGCTCATGGGCCTGTTCCAGTTGGAGTGGGATTCCTCTGACTCCCTGCCTAAGGGGCTAAGGGTGTATAAGAAGATGCATGTTCTCCTGGATAAAGGAGTACATTAGTGGTTTGATATTTTCAAGGTGAATGCTCAGGTCATGGCAGTTACCAGACGGACCACCATTCCTGTGAAGGGTGAATTGGCCTTAAAGGATGCTCCAGACTGAAATGTGGATTCGTGTTGAAGAACCAGTTTGCTGCAGCAGCTGCTATTCTTCAGTTGCCGATATGCGCAGGTCTGATATCTCACACCCTGCCTCAATGTATTCAGTCTCTTCCGCCAGATGATTCTACCCCTCTTTTGGGGTCTGATATGTCCTTCCTTTCTGATGCCATGTATGACCTGGTACATCTAGTGGGCAGGGATTGTGCTCTGTTGACGATGACACGGCGTTAACTTGGCTCTGACATGGGGCAGCGGACTCATTTTCTAAGCCTGGTTGCTCATCTTGCCTTAGAGGGATGCTTCTGTTGGGTCCGATTTGGAAAAGCTGATGAAGGATGAAGATCTGTCAAGGCTGAAACAAGCAATAGGGCGTTCACATACTCAGCACCAACCCAATGGAACCAACTACCGCATGAATTAAGGCTCACAAACAACCTGAACGAATTTAGACGAAAACTGAAAACCTATCTGTTTCAAACACACTACAACTTGATCTAACTGCAATACCCTACCTCAACCAGATCTCCTCTGCCGCACTCGGCAGCACATAATCTAATAGTATATAGTCATGTATAACTTGTACACCTTGGCAACTAATTCCGTACAAATTGTATATAACCATGTATAGCCTGTACACCTTGGCAACTAATTCTGTACAAATTGTATATATGGGGCCCCCCCAATCTACTGAAATCAAATGTATACCTTGATCTGTGTGCTTTAATCAAATGTGTATCGTATCCAAATGCTTGTCCCGTGTTACGTAATCATTGACTAATCAAAATGTAAAACTGAAATCTCAATGTACCGTACAATACATTATGATTCTGTAAAGTAAACCGCTGCTGATCGTAGGAAGCAGCGGTATACAAGTGTTTACTAAATAAATAAATAAAAATAAGGACCTGGACGAGACAAAATATTACTGCCTTCTGGAAGACAGGTCCAAGAGGCCTGTGAAGCGGGCGGGAGCCCCTTTTCCATCAGCCTCTGCCTGCTCTTCATGGGTGCACTGGTCAGACTCCCATTGCTACTGGCCTGGAAAGCCTTTCTTCCCCTCTGCTTATGGATTTCAGGCTCGTTCTCAGTCCTTTCATAGAGCACTTGGGTCCAGGGACCCGATCCCATCCAGGGAAGGACCCTCCAGGGCTGTGCAGTGAAGGTTTGGGGGTCCATTCCTTGGTTCCTCTGGTTGGAGCAGGCTTCGCCTCTTCTTTCAGGAATAGACTTGGGTCACTAAGGATCGCTGGGTGCTTGTCACCATTCAGTACAGCTGTGTCCTGGAATGCAAAGAGCCGATCCCAGCCGCTTTTGTCTTCTCCCTTGCGGGTCTGCAAAACAGCAGAGCCACTGTGCAGATTGTCTTGGACAGGTTGCCTCTCCTGAAGGCAGTGGTGCCCGTTCCCCCAGATGGTTGGAGCAAGGGCAGGTATTCCATCTGTTTTGTGGTGCCAACCCGGAAGGAATATTTTGGCCCATTCTGGACCTCAAGTGTGTCAACAAACACTTGCCTGTCATGGCCTTCTGGATGGAAACTTTGTGATCCGTGATTCAAGCGGTGCGCCAAGGGGAGTTCCTAGCATCTTTGGATTTGGCTGAGGCATATTTTCATATTCTGATCCGGGAGATCAGTAACGTGTCTGTGTGTTGCCGTGCATAGCTCATACCGTCAGTTTTCCACTCTCCCATTCGGACTCTCCACTGCCCCAAGGATGTTCTCCAAGATCATGGTGATGGTGGCTGCGATGCTACGGTATTAAGGGCACCCATATCTGGACTATTGGCTTATTTGAGCCCATTCTCTTTCAGAGGCATCTCGGGTAGCTCTCTGAGTGGTGTCCTTTCTGATAAACTTCAGCTGGGTGATCAATTGGGGAAAGAGTCAATTGTTGCATTCCCATTCCCTGGAGTTCCTGGGAGCACATTTCGATACTAGAGTGTACCGAGTCTTCCTGACAGAGGAGAAAGTCAAAGGCTGTTTGATTACTTAGCGCTGTTCTGTTCACAACAGGCTCCCAGAGTCCGGGTTGATATTCAGCTCTTTGCATTGATGACAGCAACAGTCAAGATGATGCCGTGGGCATGTGCTCATATGTGGCTGCTCCAACGGTCCTTACTGACTCTGTGGTCTCTGAGTTATCAGCAGTTTGAGCTCGGGTTCCCGCAACCGATGATGGTGATGGCCAACCTGTGGTGGTGGCGGCAGCGGCCCAGTCTTCTGAGGAAGGGCGTGCCACCAGATGATTGCTCATGGATCTTTCTGGCAACAGATGCTAGTCTCTTGGACTGGGGAGCCCATTGCCAAAGCTGAACAGCTCAAGATCATTCGAACTGCAGGGAGTCTGTGTGGTCCATCAACTGCCTTGAGGCAAGGGCCATCAGGTTGCCTTTCTGCATATCCGGCCCCTGGTCAAGGGCCAGGCAGTTCAAGTGTTCTCGGACAACGCTACAGTGTGGCTTATGTCAATCGGTAAGATGGAATGAGGAGTGCTAGGGAAACACTCCCCATTTCGCCTTGCCTGGGCAGCAAAAAAATCTCCTAGTTTTTCAGCTCTGCACTTTGGATACTGTGGTAATGGATTATCTCCAGGAACAAGCAGGAATGTAGTCTTTACATATGGGGTATCGTCGGTACCGACGGAGCCTGCGCGGGAACGCTCCCCAGCGCCAATAGGAAAGCTTTTGGGAGCATCCCACAGCGCCTGCGTGCTGCCTTCCCGCCTTTCTACCTCTCACTTCAATTCTTCGTTTTCCGCGGAGCCGACAGGACGTGTACCCTGTCACCGCAGAAAATTTATTCTTATTCTTTTGTTTTTATGTGGTTGTGTCTGCCTTCACTCGACACCTACCGGTACTGGCGGTTCTCTCTCCTTTTTCAAAAAAAAACAAAAAAACCTAGCTTTCTAAAAAAAAAATTTCTTTCAGGGGCCTCTCCCCTTTCGGTGCTAGATGCCATTTTGGGCACTAGGCCCACTTTTCTTCAAACATGGAGAAGCCAGCTAGTGGTTTCAAGAAATGTTCTAACTGTGGTGGTACTATATCCATCACCGACACCCGTGATTGGTGTCTTAAATGTTTAGGTCCTGAACATTGTCCATTGGAGTGTCTCTCCTGCAGAAAGATGACCAAGAGGGGCCTGCAGAATAGAGCTGCAAACTCGATACCCTTTTTGCCGCGGATATTGCATCAACATCTTCCAGAGCTTCATCTTCCTCCCATGGATCTCAGGTAACTAAACTTAAGTCTTCCAAAACTGGTCGGTCCTCAAAGAGTAGATCATCTTCTAAGCATCGAGATGCCACTGGTGTTGCCCTTGAGGAACGTTCACCAGCAAAACAGCCCCGGCGGGAGTCTTCGGTTTCCAAAGCATTAACGGGGCTCCAGGATGTTCCAGAGGCTTCCACCTCTGCAGAACTACTGGTGCCATGTTCCCGAGTCATGGCCGCTTCCACCGGTACCGACACCCAGGCATCGGTAGGAGCAATGAATAAGAGAATCCTTGCTATCGAACGCAGTCTAGCGACCCTCTTAGCAGCTTCGGTACCACTAAGACCACTACAGACGGTTCCACAGGTATCGGTACTGATATCGGTGCCGGTACCGAGTGTACCTGCCTCGGCAGGTATGCTTCTGCCCATGCCGAGCCTCGAGTCTATCTCAGGCATCGAAGGGCTGGTACCGAGACACCCCAATATCGACTTCCAGCGGTACCGGTCCCGGTACCGAGCATTGCACGAACACCGGTCACCGAGATACTTCGAATCTTCCGAATCCGATGACTCTGACTCTACCGGTACTAGAGCGATCCTACCAGAGGATCCAACTCCTTCTCCTCAATGCAGAGTGTCTCCTCCAGAAGACATGTCCTTCCAGGATTTCATACGTGATTTAGCCAAAGGTCTTTCAATCATGGTGATTCCAGAAAAGGAACCTAGGACAGAAGAATTAAGAATTCTACAATATCCCATGTCTCCTAAGGAAGCAGCTACGCTTCCCATTCACAAGATCTTACATGATCTTATGTTAAGGATGTGGAAAACACCTTTAACGGTGTCTCCACATTCCCGACGCCTCAATAACATGTACCGAGTGCCAAGCTGTCCTGGCTTTCAAAAGACTCAGTTACCACACCATTTAATGGTAGTGGAATCGGCCATGCATAGAATTAAGAGTGCTAAAACGCATTCTTCTAATCTCCAGGCTGAGAATCAAGGACACTTGATGCCTTTGGGAGTCAATTCTTCCAGTCCTCCATGTTTTCAGCCAAGATCAGTTCCTACATTCTTTATATGGGTATGTTCCTGGAAGAAGTTGCACGTGACTTAGCGCTAATATGTCTGAGAACAAAAGGAAGTTTTCCTTACCCTGGTCAAGCACGCCCAGAATGTCTCTAAATTCATGAACCGTGCAACCTTTGATTGCTTTGAATGCATAAGCAGAACCTCTGCTATCTCCATAGGTGCGCGTCGTATTGCCTGGCTTCAGGCATCAGACTTAGAGCAGTGAGTGCAAGACAAGCTGGGAAACATTCCTTGTCCAGGAGAAAATCTCTTCTGCAAGGACTGGCAGGACAAGGCTAATCAGCTTGAATCTGAGAATACTACCTTGAACAGTCAGCCAACCCAGCAAAGAAAAAGTCATTCAAGAAACCTTTTTTCAACAAGAGAGAGTTTTTACCAGTCATACCCCCATTTGGGCCACTGTCCAGTTCATGTTCCCCAAAAGGGACAACAGAACAGACAGCAAGGAAAGCCGCAAGCTCAAAGAGCTCAACCGGCCCAGCAAACTCAGCCTCCTCAGGGGCTTTGACTCTTACCTAGAGAACTTAGTCATTCTGCCCCTGAAAGGACCAGAACCCTTAACCATTCCAGGCAGGTTATGCCATTTTGCCAAAAGATGGCAACAAATAACATCAGAAAACTGGACTCTGTCCATTGTACGACTGGGGCACAAGCCTCACTTTCTCAACATGCCCCCGCCTACAATAATCAAACAGTTTAATTCTCAGGTCCCTGCCACCGGCCTCTTGTGGCAGAAGGTCACATCACTTCTTGCTCAAAGAGCAATAGAAGAAGTACCCATATCCCAACAGGGTACGAGGTTCTACTCCCCCTATTTTCTTATTCCAAAGAAAACAGGGGGACACAGACCTATACTGGACCTCAGAGAATTAAACAAATATCTGTTCCAAGAAAAGTTCAAAATGATCTCCCTCGGAACACTCCTACCATGCCTTCAGAGTCAGGACTGGCTATGTTCTTTAGATCTAAGAGATGCGTACACGCATATTCTCATCCACGCAAATCACATGAAGTTCCTTCGATTCCTGGTCCACGGAAGACACTTCCAGTACAGAGTTCTTCCTTTTGGTCTGGCTTCTGCCCCAACAGTCTTCACAAAATGCATGGCAGTGGTAGCAGCATTTCTGAGAACTCTAGGAATATTCGTCTTCCCTTACTTAGATGATTGGCTCATTCAAGCATCAATAGCTCCAGAGGCCAGCTTCGCTCTTTCTTGAACAATGAGAATCCTTCAATACTTGGGATTGGTCATAAACCTCCCAAAATCTCATCTCATCTCACCCCCTCTCAATCTCTCAACTTCATAGGGGCTCGTCTAGACACACGGCAGTCAAAAGCTTTCCTGCCACAGCCGCGCTGTCTACGTATAATACAGCTGGCATTCCAAGCAGCCATGAAGGTCTTCCTGACTGCTCGGGAGATGCTTCAGCTTCTGGGGCATATGGCATCCACTGTCCATGTGGTTCCCTAAGCTCGCCTTCATATGCGAGCAGCACAGTGGACCCTATCCTCTCAGTGGACACAGGCCTCGGGTCGGCTAATGGACAAAATCAGAAACTCCACATGTTTAATTTTGTCCCTGCAATGGTGGCAATCACTGGAAAACCTCCTCATAGGCTCTCCTTTCCAGTAGCCTCTGTGCCAAGCCACCCTAACAACAGATGCGTCCAAGTTGGGGGGCCCACTTACACAATCTCTCTGGACCCCACAGGAGGCTTCTCTTCACATAAACCTCCTAGAGATGAGAGCCATTTTCAATGCTATTTGAGTATTTCAGGTCCATCTCAGCCACAAAACAGTTCTGGTCCAAACCGACAATCAGGTAGCTATGTTCTATCTGAACAAGCAAGGCGGAACGGGCTCTCTGTCGCTATGCAATGAAGCTTTGCGACTATGGGCCCTCGCCAGACAGCTTCAAATCCACCTTCTTGCGGTATACCTTCCAGGCATTCAAAATTCATGGGCAGACAAACTCAGTCAAATACTGCTGCCACATGAGTGGTCTCTCCACTCAGACCACCTTGCTCGAGTGTTTCAAATCTGGGGAACACCAGATATAGACCTCTTTGCAAGTCCACAGAATGCTAAACTTCCCTGATTCTGTTCCAGAATCCCGGCTCACAACTGTCAGGCAAGGGATGCCTTCCTACACTGGGGTCAGGACTTCCTCTATGCCTTCCCACCCATTCCCCTCATTCCCAAAACTTTATTCAAACTTCAGAGAGACAGAGATCGTATGATACTTATCGCTCCACGTTGGCCACGTGGTATCCTCTGCTTCTGCATCTCTCTCAAACCACGGATCCTTACTACACCCAAATCCCCAGTCCCTGCATCTCAGGGCCTGGTTACTGAAAGCCTAGATTTCTTGGATATCAACCTCTCTCAGCGGGTAAAAGATATCCTCCTGGCTTCCAGAAAACCTTCCACGAGGCATTCCAATGCTTTTAAGTGGAAAAGATTCTCTGTCTGGTGTTCACAAAAGGGACTTAACCCCCTTTTGGTACCTGTGGAGTCGCTACTGGAGTATCTCCTCCAACTATCCACTTCTGGTCGTAAGACCAATTCAGTAAGAGTCCATCTTAGTGCAATTGCTGCTTTTCACAAACCTTTTGATGGACAACCTATTTCCTCTCATCCACTTGTGTCAAGGTTCATGAGAGGCCTACTCTTAACAAAACCTCCCATTAAGCCACCACTGGTGGCATGGGATCTAAATCTTGTTCTCGGGCAGCTCATGAAACCGCCTTTTGAACCCTTTGCCACTACAACCCTAAAGTTTCTTTCATGGAAAGTCATTTTCCTAATCGCTATCACTTCTTCAAGACGCATTAGTGAACTGCAGGCATTAGTGGCTGACCCTCCTTATACAAGGTTCCACCATGATAAATTAGTCCTCAGGACTCACCATATGGCAAAGGTGGTTTTGCCTTTTCATCTAAACCAGTCGGTTTATCTTCCTATATTCTTCCCTAGGCCTCATGCCTCCAGTGCAGAAAGGAATCTTCACACTTTGGATTGTAAAAGAGCCTTAGCCTTTTATCTTCAAAGAACTAAGCAACATAGAAAATCTTCTCAGCTTTTTGCTTTTGACTCTAGTCATTTGGGACTTCCAGTTTCCAAAAGAACTTTATCTAAATGGATTGCAGATTTTTGCATATCCTTTACATATGAGAGTAAAGGACTTTCTCTCGAGGGCCATGTCACAGCTCACAATGTGAGAGCCATGGCAGTCTCGATGGCTAATCTTCGTTTTGTGTCTATTGATGACATCTGTAGAACAGCTACTTGGGCTTCAGTGCATATCTTCACAGCCCACTACTGCTTAGACAAGGACTCCCGTCGAGATGCCTCATTTGGCCAAGCTGTTCTTCAGCAATTCTTGCATACTTAATACAACTCCTACCCGCCGGTCCCGAGTTTGATGCCAGAGGTCCATGGGAGGAAGCATGACCCATCTCACCTGGGTTCGCAGCTTGCTGGGGTCATTCCCTTGGCATCTGTAAGCTGGGGAATCCCCATATGTGAAGACTACATTCCTGCTTGTTCCTGGAGATAGCGTAGTTACTCACCTGTAACAGGTGATCTCCGGGAACTGCAGGAATTTAGTCTTCACAACCCACCCACCTCCCCTAGGAGTTGACTCTATCTCTTTCTCTACTCCTCTCCTTTGGTCTCAGCTATAAACTCAACTGAAGTGAGAGAGGTATAAAGGCGGGAAGGCAGCACGCAGGCGCTGTGGGATGCTCCAAAAAGCTTTCCTATTGGATGCTGGGGAGCATTCCGCTCAGGCTCCGTCGGTACTGACGATACCCCATATGTGAAGACTAAATTCCTGCTGTTCCCGGAGATCACCTGTTACAGGTGAGTAACTATGCTTTCTCAGTCAGCATTCTCTGGTTCCAGGAGAGTGGGAGTTCAGTCAGGAAGAGTTTCAGTTGTTTCTGCGCCTTTGGGATCGCCCCGAGAGGGATCTGTTGGCAACCCGCTCAAATGCCCAAGTGTGCCACTTCTTCAGTCCCCGCATGGAGATGGGGTCCAAAGGCATCGGCGTCCTGGCTCCAATGCCAACACTTGCTGTATGTGTTTCCTCCATGGCCCCTGCCGGGTGTATGTCATTCAGCATATGGAGCACCACCTGGGAAGGATTACTCCAGGATTGGCTGAGAGCATGATTCTGAGATCTGATGCGGCTGCTGTAAGTGCCACCTCTTCATTTGTCTCCATGTTGGGGGGCTGCTTGTCCTGAAGGATCTGGCTCCCTTCTTGCTTACATCTTGGTTTCTAAAAGATGGTTAGTGCGTACGGGCTGCTCTCTGCCAGTGATTTTTACTCTGCTCAGTCTGGAGGTGGTCTACCAAGCTGACATAAGTGCGTATCTGGTGCCTTGAGTGCTGGTGCAGCGCATGGCAGCTGGCTCCTGAGGCAACCAAAGTGCCGTTTCTATTGGCTTTTTCTACAGGATGGTTTGAAGAAGGGCCTTTCAGTTAGCTCCCTGAAAGTTCAGGTGGCAACTTTAACCTGTTTCAGAGATCCGTTGGCTGGTAAGTCTCTAGCCCATTGGTTCTAAAACCAGTCCTCTGAGATAGATCTGCATGCACTGCTTCCATCTATCTCATGCATATTCATTGTGGATATCCTGAAAACCTGACTGGCCTGGAGGTCCTAGATGACTGGGTTGAGAACCACTGCTCTAACCTTATATCTGGATGTTTCACGCTTTCTTCAGGGGGTTTGGCATCTGTGTCCCCACCTCTGGTCAGTGATCCCTTCCTGGAATCTGTATCTGGTGCTCAGAGCCCTAATGTCTGAGCCCTTTGAGCCATTGAAGCACGCTACTCTGAAGAATTTGACGCTCAAAAAAGGTGGTCTTAGTTGTGATTTGTTCCGAAAAGAGTATTCTGAGCTGCGCTCTCTGTCTTGCCAGGATCCTTAGCTATCTTTTTCTAAGGAAGCCATTTCCATTCGGCCTATGCCTTCCTTCTTCCCGGAGGTGATTTCTCCCTTTCATGTGAACCAGGTGATTTGCTTGCCCTCCTTCTCTAAGGAGCAGCATCAGGGGAATGGTAAGGCTCTTCGCCTTATGGATGCCCAGAGGGTGCTTCTCCAGTTCTTGGAGGTTACGAATTCTTTTTGTAATTCAGACCATCATTTTGTGCTGTAAGCTGCAGCGTCACCTTGTGCATGCCAGCAAAATCTGCATTGGGATGCTGGATTAAGGAGGCCATTGCTTCCGGCTCATCTGTTGTAAAACTGGCTGGTTCCTGAGGGTTTGTGTGCCCATTCTACCGGAGCACAAGCATCCTCGTGGGCAGAGTGGAGCTCTGTAGCCCCTGCAGACATTTGTCGGGCGGCAGTGTGGGCATTACTTTCCACTTTTGTCAAGCATTTCTGCTTGGTTGTCTACACTTGGGTGAACAGGGCCTTTGGCTCTAAGATTTTGCAAGCTACTATGTATTTTTCCTGCCCAGTGGAGGCATGGCATTGATACATCCCACATATCTGGACTAGTCTAGCAGGACGACATGGAAGGTGACATTTTACTTACCAGATAATGACCTTTCCTTGTGTCCTGTTAGACCAGTCCAGAGCCCGCCTGCCCCCTGGAACTGTTTGCTCTGTTTTACTGTGCTGGTACCCTTGGATCTGCTATGACTTATATACTTGGTTCTGCAGGTCCATCTTTTATGGACAGCCTTCTGTTTATGCATACATAGGTCTCTACTGTTTGATTACTCATTGTTGCCCATGTTTAGGTTGTGTGAGGCTTGCCATATTCTCCCATATGCTTTGGGACGAATACCGAAAATACCTCTGATGGCTGAGGCAGATAGAGGCATTGAAACATGGGCTTTTCATTGGTTCTTTATCTCCACTAGTCTGCTGGTAAGGGAACACAACCCACTTGTCTGGACTGTTCTAGCAGGACCCAAGGAAAGGGCATTATCTGGTAAATAAAATGTCCACTTATGCACATAAACTATAAGGCCCAAAGAAATTCATAAGTTCTTTTCCAACATTAATTTTTTAAATAATGCATAGAATAAATAATCCAACATAACCTTGGGTTTCAAACTTGTGTGTGTCAGGGATAGTTGAAAAAGAACACTCAGGAACTCAAATATGCTGCATCAGAGGTCCATCTTTATAATTCAACAATCCATACTCTGAAGAGCACCTACAGTATAGATTGTTGAATTGTAAAGATGGACTGCTGATGCAGCATATTTGAGTTTGTGAGTGTTCTTTTTCAAGATCCCTCATGCAAATAAGTTTGAAACACAATATTGTGTTGGAAAATCCTTAGAGATGGCTATTAAAAAGCTGTATGCATTGCAGGGGTATAGAAGGCAAAAAAAAAAAAAAGTGGGATGGTGGTTGGGATGTGTTGCAAAATTTTAGACGCCAGTACTAGTTCAAGGACAATCTTTAGATGGTGAAAAATTCCCTACATTTTTAACTAAGCTACCTCAGTAAAGTGCCTGGATGTTCCTGATGCTGAATTTTTTTGAAGCGAACGCTATCTAATTTGGAAGAGCTAGATGGCATGAAGCCAGGCACCCCAAGTTGGTAGAAACAGAAGGTTCAGGACAGAAAGGGTAGATAATTTAGTTCTCCTTAGGTTATGAACATGAGGGAGTGAGCTGATTTTAGAGCCTTAGAAGCTGCTGAAATCAAGGGCATGGATGTATCATAACTGTATGTAGACCCATGTTCCTTGAGGTTGCTCTTGCATGACTCTGCTTGGCTATACTGACCTTATTATGTTTAACCTAGTTCACCCTGTATATGCTATTTCTCAGTGAAACTGTACTAATACTACTGCTTATCATTTGTATAGCAAGGCATACGCAGTATTGTACATATAAGATGTAAGAGACAATCCCTGTTCATCAGAACTTCTAATCTGCAGTTGTTTCGTTCTCTAGTGATATCTGATTAACTTTGTTACCACATTAGAGTTTTGGCTGCTAGTTTGACGTGGTGTTATGATTTTACAGAACCAGTTGAATCAGGAGAGGAGTCTGACGAGAGCACCCTCTGGTGGTGATGAAGGAAAAAGCCCTGTGATAATGGATGAGGAGAGAAAGACGGACAGTGGCTGTGCAGCCCTTTATCCAGAGGATAGGAAAGAAGTTCAAGAGTGCGTGGTGACAGGCAGCCAGTCTGATGGTAGTGAACGAGGAGAGGGCAGTCGCTCAGAGAGCAGTGCGGATGCAGATAGTGAGGCTTCTGACTGTGAAAGCACCTCTAAGCAGACTGCTCCAAGGAGTTCCATGGCCATGTTCGTGCCATGTGCCGGCGACACTAATGACCTGTCTGTCAATGGCAGAACAAGAGACTGCAGCAGCGAGACACTCACCAGCACTGTTTCCAAACTCTGCATCCATTCAGCTATTCATGGAAGCACTGTAATCTGTACTGGGAATTTGTCACAGGGATTCACCAACAGATCCACCTTTTCTCAAAACCCCCAGGTTGCTTTCCAGACACTTTCCCAAGCCTACATCACCAGTTCCAAAGAGTGTTCTGTTCAGTCCTGCCTTTACCATTTCACATCTGTGGAATTGCTGATAGGGAACAACAAACTTCAGTGCGAGACCTGCACAGAGAGAAGGCAGACATACCAAAAAAAGATTGATCCCGCTGGTACCTACTGCTCTGTTTATTTGCTTACATTTATATTTACAATATACCCTAAATTATGTAATCAAACTCTGGAATTTGTTGCCAGAGGATATAGTAAAAGATATTAATATAACTGGTTTTAAAAGAGGTTTGGACAAGTTCCTGGAGGGAAAGTCCATAGTCCATTATTAAAGTGGACTGGTGACATCCACTGCTTACCCCTGAGATAAAAGCAACATGGAATCTTTCTGCACAACCTGATAGGTACCTGTGACCTGGATTGGCCACTGTTGGAAACGGGATACTTGGCTTAATGGACCTTTTGGTCTGACCCAGTATGGCATCTCTAATGTTCTTATGCACAGCAAATGACATACAAGTACAATGCATCCCTGCCATTAAGAGGATAATTTTATAACAGGGCGCCTAGGTTTGGAAGTGGAGAAGGCCTCTCTTTTTATCATATTTTATAAAGACATACAGGCGCCTATGTGTCTTTATAAAATATTTCAGCTGTTTTAGAAACAGTGTCTTGATAGTGGGCACTAACATTTATGCTTGCTGAGGAGCGAGTGCCTGATTTGTGACGCTGCTCGTATTCCGTTGAGCACGCCTACTCTACAAATATACACTTGCTTGCACTGCATGTACTTTTAGGCCTGGCCTAATTTTATGAGGGGCCTTTATGTGTGAAAAAGGCTTATAAAATGATCTCCTAAGAGCTTAGTTTAAGTGATGCCAAAGGCAGTGAGAGATTGTAACTTGTCCATAGTCCCATACACACCAATTGAACACTTAATTTATAAATAGAATACGTGTTTTGGCAGACTAAAATTTAAATTGAGGCTATAATCGAGTTCCATCAATTGCTTTCAGTCAGGGGTGCCACCACTTTGGAATCGGGCCCATCCAGTCAGTGGCAGGAAGCATAGACCAATGAGGAGAACCACAGGTGATGTGAGCGTTGACACTGCCTAGTGCCCATCCATGTTTTTTTTTTATAATACTTTATTTAAATCCACCAATAAAATACAAACAGGAACAACCAACAAAGCCTCCACGAGGGGTGTACTCTTATCCCCTCCGGGAGACAACAGGAAAATTCAACAGGTGGCTTATATCATTTTATCCCCTCCCCCACCCTCAACCCACCCCCCTCCCTCAACCCACCCCCACCTCTCCACACACTCCAGCAGCAAATTAGAACTCTAAGCGAGACTTGGCAACAACGGCTACACACCCCACCTCCCCCATGGTCAGTTCCCCTTCAACTCCCCACTTGTAGAATTTCATTGCGACTGCGGGCCCCTAGTTGTTGAATATAAGGTTCCCATATTGACATAAACACAGTCCAACGCTTGACACTGCCCCTTGCAATCCTACGTTCCATCAACATCAGGTGGTGGAAACTGTTTCGCCATTCACTAAAAGTTGGCGGCGGACGTTCTCTCCATAACCGGAGAAGCGGCCCTTTACCCACCAGACAAGCCTTCCGCATAAGCAAACGCGCCCCTGCTTCGCAGGCCAGGGAGGCGCCAGCTGATCCAAAACCACAAAGAAACCAGTCCATCTAATCCGTTGTTGCAACAGCTGACTAAGGAAGTCTCGTATCTTAGCCCAATATGGCCGCACTCTACGACATCCCCACCACATGTGCAGCAAAGTCGCCAAAGGTTCGGAACATCGGGGGCAGCTGCCATCTGTCTCCAACCGACTATGAAGGGCACGTCGTGGCGAAAAGTGAACTCTAGTCACACACTTGAATTGGATCTCTCTCCAACGGGCCCCCTGCGCCACACGAACAATCCTTTTCAAGGCCTTACCCACCAACCCCGGGGCCACCTCACTGCCCAATTCAACAGCCCAAGCCAACTCGACCTCTCGGTAGTTGGGAAGTACCCGGTAACAATCCAACCGACTCTTCAACTGGGAAATGGACGGGGGACTATCCTCCCCTATCGCAAAAAATTCCAAAATCTGGGCCGAGCGGTCGACATGTAGCGCTTCCCGCGGTAATGAGGCCACATAATGAGATACCTGTATACAGGCAAAACAATATTTAGTGGGCAAGTTGTACTCCCGACTCAGGGCCAGAAAGGACTTACAGCATCCCGATGGTTCGACTAGATGCCCTACATTCCGTATTCCACGTACCCACCAGTCCCGAAACGCATTCGTCTCGGACCCTGGGAGGAATTGAAGATTCCCCCGTAGGGGTAACCAACTGGAAGTACTCCATGGCGTATTCCAATACTTATTAAGCTGCTGCCATGTATGTCTAGCCGAGTCCACTAAGACACTCCTCCGGACCGTCTCCGACAAATCACAATGCCGCCCATGCAAGACCCCCAACAGCGTCCACGGAGCTACTAAGCACTCTTCCACAACTCGAGGCGTATAAACATCCGTCCCACTTAACCAATCTCCCAAATGCCTCGCTTGGCACGCCAAAGCATACAGCTTCAGGTCAGGCAGCCCCATACCCCCTTCCTTCCACTTCCCCAATAATCTGCCCCACGGAATTCGGGCCCTCTTCCCTCTCCAAAGAAACGCCTTAATGGAGGCTTCTACCCTACGCAGATCTCGACTTAAAAACCAGACGGGCAAGGTCTGCAACCAGTACAAAATACGTGGTAATATTACCATCTGTACAGCCGCAATCCTCCCAGACAAAGACAATGGAAGGGACTCCCAGGCGTTCAACTGTAGCGCCAGGCGCCGCAGGATATGATCTAGATTACGTTTATAAAGCGCTTGGGGTTGACGAGGCAGCACTATACCCAAATACGCAAATTCCTCAACTGCCCACCGGAGGGGAAAGAGGCCGCCCCAGGACCCCCGGAGCTGCCCCAGAGTATCCAATGCTTCAGATTTATCTTTATTAATGCGAAGGCCTGCAAGGGCCCCAAATCGCCCAAATTCCGCCAACAGATTCTGGAGAGAGACAGCCGGGGCGGTCACATGGACCAACAGGTCATCCGCGAAAGCCGAAATCACAAATTCCCGCGAACCCATCGCCACACCTTTGATCACTCCCGAGTTCACAACCGTGCGAATCAAAGGGTCCAGTGAAAGAACAAATAACAGCGGAGATAGGGGGCAGCCCTGACGCGTACCCCGCTCCAAAGCAAAACCTTTCGAGAGCACTCCGTTACACAGAATCCCCGCCGTCGGTGTTATATATAAACTTCGCACCAGTTCGCAAAAAGCAGCCCCTATGCCGTAATGCTGCAACAGCTCCCATATATATTGCCAATTCACTCTATCGAATGCCTTTTCGGCATCAAAGCTGACCAGTAACGAGGGTATTTGTTGAGCATGTACCCATTCCAAGGAGGCTAGAATCTTCCGAAGATTCCGGACGGCATATCGTCCTTTAACAAAGCCCACTTGGGCATCATGAACTAAATTCCCCAACACTCCAGCCAGCCGTAAAGCCAAAACTTTCGCGAGAACTTTGAGGTCAAAATTGAGGAGAGAGATAGGCCGATAGGAGGCCGCGAACATCGGGTCTTTACCTGGTTTTGGAATCAGAGTAATATAGGCATGGTTCTGCCCCTACCGAAAGGCCTCCCGTTCCCCCCTCACACTAAAGACTTCCCTTAACACAGGGCTGATACCATTACCCAGGATCTTGTAGAATTCGGCACCCAAGCCATCCGGCCCTGGAGCCTTACAGCAGCTAGCCGCAGAGATAACCTGTTGTATCTCCTGGGAAGTAATAGGCTGATCTAACACCCCCTTCTGCGCCTCTGTAAGCCGTGGTAAGTTCAGATCTCGCAAATAGTCGGACAGGGTTGTAGCGGATCCTGACTCAGCTTTATACAATGACTGGAAAAAATCCCGAAAAACCCTTGCAATATCCACATTCGTCTTATACACTGTCCCCTGGTCATCCCGAAGGGCCGCCACCAGAGAGGAGCCACGCCGGCCCCTCAAACAGCGGGCCAACAATTTCCCTGGCTTATTGCCGTAGCAATGCAGCCGATAGCGGTAATAAAGAACCGATTTCTTGGCTTTCTGATGCAGAAGCTCGTTAAGGTCTACCTGGGTTTCCCAAAGCTTCCTCTTATTCTCGACCGACGGTAAATGGGCACACCGACGCCTGAGTTTAGTAACCAGTTGTTCTAGTGCGATGATACATTCCGCGAGTATCCTGCGCTTCCGGGCTGCGAATCCAATAATATCCCCCCTAAGGACCACCTTCGCCGTTTCCCATACCAGTTCAGGATCGTCCACATGGACCTGGTGATCACTGACAAACTCAGTCCATCTTTGACACAAAAAATGATGAAACTGCGCATCATAATACAACTCCAGCGGGAACCGCCAAAGACGCGTCCTAGCAACGTCGCCTCCCCACTTCAAATCCAACCAAACCAAAGCATGGTCCGACACCTCTAGGGGGCCAATCTGAGCCTCCTCTGTGTGAGTAAACAAATCCCCTGACACAAACAAATAATCTATGCGGGCACTAGTGCCGTGCGCCCTGGACTGGTGTGTAAAATCTTTCTCAGAGGGATGCAACAGTCGCCACGGATCAATAGCTCCAAGTCTCTTACAGAACCGTTGCAACAACCGAGAGGACGACCCCCTCTCCCTCGTCGCTCCCCCCCGAGACGTATCCAATTCCACATCCATGACCCCATTAAAGTCCCCCCCCAGAATCAAGGGGCAATCGGGGAGCTGTTCCACCCTAGAGGCCGAACTACTGTAAAAGCCAAAGTCAGGCACATTAGGTCCATAGAGAGCCCCGAGCGTCACTGGCTTCCCCTCCAATTGGCCATGGATCAGGAGAGACCTACCCACATCATCTGCAATAACAGTCTCCGCCACGAATCTAATCTTCTTGTGGACCAAAAGAACTACCCCCCCTTTGTTCCCGACAGCCGGGGATCCCCAGACTTGCCCCACCCACGTCCTACAAAGTTTGCTATGCTCCTCAGCTGTCTGGTGGGTCTCCTGTAGCAGGGCTATATCGCATTTATGACGGGCCAGTGCTTGAAGAACTTTATATCTTTTAATAGGATTACCCAAGCCACAAACATTCCAGGTAATAACCCTCAGTGTGACGGGGCAGTGTCAAGACTCCTACAAAGAGAAAAATCTAAACAGATCAGAGGGACTTCCCCAGCCTGAAAACCCCCATTGTTATCCACCAGTTTAGTGCTGTGTTGCCAATTCTTAAACCCCAGAGTGTGGACCCTCCCAGCCCATATCACCCCCACCCTCTCCCCTTCCCCAGCCCCATCTCCTTCCCCCCCACACCCGTCCATCCCGTCCCGTCCATCCAACAGGTCGGACAACTTCCATTGGCAATCGAGACCCCCCCCCCTGACACGCACACATTCCCAAGGATCCCCCCTACCCAGCTGCGAGGGAGTACTATACTCCCCCTACTAACCCACCATCTCCTCCCCTCTCCCTCTCTACCCCTAGGATTCAACCAACCCCATGCAAAGGCCGGACCAGGCATAGCCTAGACCCCCCTCCATGATTGGCAAATACTCCCCGACCTCAATGCGCCACTCCTCCCTACCTCCAATGCTAGGCCATCGCTCTCATATCCTGCGTTCTTTAAATCCACCAGCTTCTAAGGGGGAGAACGCTCTACTAAACTAAACTGACCCATAGAGGTGCGAGGGCATCCGGAACCCACAGTCAAGTCTACCTGTCGGATCTCTGCCCAACCCCCAACCCTATCTACTCTCCCACCAAGCAAACACCTCCACCCCAGATTATCACATCCAAGCCCCCCCCCCCCCCCCCCAGAGCTTAGCCCATCAGAACCAGGGCCTAGACGAATCACCACCGCCGGGCTGCCCCACTCCCTCCTAATCCTCTCTCTCGCCTATCCCACAACCAACCAACAGTTTGCCAAGCCCCCAAGAGTCCGACACTCATCCCCTCCCCAGCCCTCCAGGATCCCCTTCCCCCAGGAGCAGGCCCAAGAAAGTATACCCCAAACCCTCCCCCTTCCCACCGTGCCCAACAAATTACCTGGATCAAAAAAAACAACCGGGAGAAAAAAAAAAAAGGGAGAGATAGGAAAGCTGTAAATTAACAGGATAACCCAGCGCTGCAGCAACAATGTTATTAACAACAGAAACAGTTGCACTCAGTTATTTTGTAGCTATCCCAGGCAACTAAGTAACATGCCCGCTACACACATGCCTCCGCCCCACCCCAGCATATCACAGCTCCAGGCAGTAGAAGGAGAGTGAAAAACAACGATTGGAGAGACTTAACAGGAGGACGGGGGAGACACATGAGAAGGGGCCCGGCAGCCCAGGCCATATGTCCCATCATGTCTGGTCCCGCCACCGGCCGCTCGCTTCGGTGCACAACTCCCGGGCTTCCTCCTCCATCTCATAGTCGGGTCATCAAGTCTAATGGCTGACTCAGGAGTTAGATTCTGCAGGCTTGTTCAAAGACCCCAAAAAAGTCGCCGCTGCCTCAGGTGTCGAGAAATAGCGTGTATGGCCCTGATATTCCACTCGCAGCCGTGCCGGGTAAAGAAGAGAAAAACGTACTCCTTTCTTCAGCAGCTGTGCACAACTATTAGAGAAGGCCCGACGTTGCTGACTGACCAGGGCCGAGTAATCCTGGAAGACCAGGATTTGCTCACCATCGTGTGTATGCCCCTTACGACTCCTAGCAGCCCGGAGCACCTCCTCTTTCTGGCGATAGTCTAGGAAGCGGGCAATTACTGCACGTGGGCGCTGAGCTTGATCTCGCCGGGGGCCCAACCGGTGCACCCGCTCTAAGCGCACGGGGTTATCACCCTGGCCCCCCAGCAGTTTCTCAATCCAAGCCAGCAGGAATCCGTACAGGGCGCCATCCAGAACAGTTTCAGAGATGCCCACAAACCACAGGTTCTTGCGCCTCCCGCGGTTTTCCAAATCGTCCAGTTTTTCCCCCTGGTGCTTAACAAGGGTCTCCAGGGCCGCCACCCGGGCCTGCAGTGGGTGCAGGATGTCTTCCACATTAGAGACACGCGTCTCTACTTGCTCCACCCGTCCCGTAAAGTCAACCACGCGTTGATCCACAGCGTGGATCTGTTCCTTAAGATCTTGAAAACGGGCATCAAGCGCTTGGACCACTGCAGCCGACACCTCCGCAACCAGACCCTGGGTGCCTCCCCCTTCCGGGCTGCTGGGCGCCCCCTCTACCATCTTGGCTTCTGGGACTCGGGGCTTTTCCCGACGCACAGACTTCGATGCCATCTAGCCAGTAATCTCGCCACCGGCACGTCGTTCCAGTCACACCACCTTCAGCCACTCAAACAGGTACCAGGTAGTGGAGAAATCCACATAAAGTGGGCTTTTATTGCTGATTTGCAGGGTGAGCTACTCGGAGCCGATCAGAACGTGACCGATCAGCTCATTGCCAAACCGGAAGTCCCGTGCCCATCCATGTTAACCACAGGCCTCACCAAAAAGTGATTTTGGTCAATTTTTCCGTGTTTAAATCTTATGCATTAAAATGTAGTGCTATTAAATCTATTTCTTATTTTCAGATCCTTTTTCCAGATCATCTGCAAGACCAGTCCAGACAAGTGGGTAGTGTCCCTCTGCCAGAAGTTGATGGAGACAGAGAAAAACTAGTGACAGCATCACTGGTATTAGGAATGGTGCAGTTCGGGGTATTCTTCAATATTTCTCTGTCTCCAGCAGATGTGGTTGCTAGAAGGATGCAGCTTGGTGATCTTGGGATCCTGGTCAGCTGTCCTGCAGGGCGCCTTCCCAGTTGATCCAGGGTGTCGGCAATCTCTAGGTACCCCTCTGGAGATTTTGCCTGGAGAGGAGTTTGGGCTCCCCATCAGCCTAAGCTGGCCATTTGAACTGAGACAGTCCTGGTAAGGTGGGCCCTGGTAGGACTGTCCCAAGAGGGCTAGTTCTACTTGCTGCTTCTGCCTTTCATACCCCCCCCCCCCCCCCCATGGATCTCTGCCCTCTTTTCTTTGGCACCCCCACACATAAAAACAAAAATCAGGGGCCTGTTTAAGGAAATTCAGGGGGAGTTCACAAATACTCACTCCAGGGGGAGCACAGAGGAATTTGGCTGTAGCATTTCTCCCCCAGAACATCCCTTACTGGTGGTTGGAGGCCTCCCAAGGCTTCGGCCTGCCGGAGTGGGATGCGCTCAAAAGGGGAAGAGCCATCTGCTACTTTGTTTTTCTTTGTGACTGCGACACATCTCAACTGGCTACAGGTCCGTGACTGGGAGGGAAGGCCCAATTTATTCTTTGCCATAGTGCTTGCTCCCAGCGCAGCTGGCGGGGTGTGGCATAGCCTTGCCCTTCCCAAGTATATATGCAGCTGCCTAGACCACATGGTGCCAACTGCAGTTTTCCTTTTTTGCCTCATGCAGCTGCGGCCTAGGCCTTGTGGTGTTTACCTGTTCTTTTCTTGCTTGGGGTGCACCACTGGTTGGCCTGCAGGAAGGCCTTTGTGCTCCACGTGCTGCCAACCCGGGAAATCTCTTAGAGGGGAGTATGGCTGTGCTGGCAGGTTCTTCTCGGGCTGGAGGAGCACACAGCCATTTATTGCAGCTGCGGGGAAGGTAGAAACCACCACCATCTTTCCTGAAATGTGCTGTTTCTGTCCCTCAACATCCTCTGGTGCTCCTACCTGGCACTTCTAGCCCTCAGCACTCTCTTCTACTCCTGCTTGAAGCAGGGAATGTCGGGGATGTCCCTCAAGGACCTCCTCCCTCTCCGAGCCTTCTAGGGCTGTTCCACTGAATTGCTTCCATTTTATGTAGCAGCATGGTGCCTGTGGCTGGGCTCCCCTCTGTCCTTCCAGGGGGCTTTGGCCACACTGACAGGGGGCCCCCTCTGGTGCAGTTTGAGGTTGCAGGCCCACTACTGAAGAGGAACCTGTAAGGCTGGGGCAGATGGAGCTATTCCTAAGTCACAATATTTAATTCAGAGCTTTCAAGAAGGTCTCTGTACATTGGGATCCTTTCCTTTTGGGGGACAAGGAGGAAGACGACCTCAAGAGCATGGCCAATCTGGAAGAGAAAGTTCTCTGGCGGAGGAGGAGGAGAACTCCCTTGATTGTGCATTTTTCTGGTGGGAGGAGTTGTCCACCCTAATTAGATACATAGGCCATGTGGTCTTTTTCTGCCATCATGTTTCTATCTAGTCTGTCCTTCCATATCAACCACAACAGCAGTCCCCTTTTTTTCCTTTAGAGATCCTCTGTGTTTTCCCATGCATCTTTGAATTCAGATACTGTCCTCATCTCTGCCACCTCCACTGGAAGACTATTCCATGCATCTACCTCTCTTTCTGTAAAGAAATATTTCCGCATATTACTCCTGAGTCTATCGCCTTTCACCCTCATCCTATGTCCCCTTGTAGCAGAGCTTGCTTTAATTGAAAGAGGCTCTCCTGTGCATTTATGCCATGGAGGTATTTAAATGTCTTAATCATATCACCTCTATCCCGCCTTTCCTCTAAAGTATACATATTAAGATTCTTAAGTCTGTCCTCATATGTTTTATAATGAAGACCACTAACCATTTTAGTAGCCACCCTCTGTACTGACTCCAACCTGTTTATATCCTTTGCTCACTTTCACTCCACATTGCTCAGATGTCCCTTTCATGCCACATTGTAAAGGTGACCTTGGAAGACAAGGAGAAGTCGGATGTGGATCCCATCTTGGAGGTGCTGCGGAGGCCCTCTAAGGCTTTCCTCTTTCGCAAACTGTCATGCACATGGCTCTAGTAGAATGGAATGCTCCAGATACTCCCCTGCAGGGAGTTAAAGGCCATGGGCAAAATATGTGCCCTGACTGGCGGATATAGAAACAGAAATATGATGACAGAAAAAGACCACATGGCCTATCTAGTCTGTGGATTCCTGGTTACTCTTTCCAAAGGTGGACGCATTGGTGGCAGCAGTACGAAGCGCACCACTATTCTGTTGGAAGGGGGCAAGCTCTTCAAGATCAACAGGACTGCAAAGTGGAGGCGCTTTTGAAGACACTCTTCTCAACTTCAGCGCTTGGTCTCCATGGAGGCCTGGTGGCTTGTGCTCTTCACAAATCACCAATATCTCCAGATAAGAATATTTTTTCACGGTGAAATATAGAAACATATATATGAGGTCTTTAAAAATGTTTTTTTTTAATATATTTGTTCAGGGACCATCAGGTAGGAGCCAACAACACATCAGTGATGTCCTTTACATCACTGAGCTCTCCTTCTCAGTCATCAGCCCCCAATTAATTGTGCATATTTTTCCACATTTTTTCCATCTTTTTTTAAAATTCAAACACTTTGTTTTGTGCAAAATCATTTATACACTTATACATCGTTCTTTAAAAGATGTCCTCAGGCTTTCCATTCAAATATTGCCAAGTCCCTTATGCTCCACATTTCTCATACACTTAATTTCAGTGCTTCATCACACATTGCAGTCTTGCAATTGCTGCACCAATGCTGTTATTACATGTATCAGCTAAAATGCAATCAAAACATAACATTTATTTGGATGCAGCATTTTCCACTCATTGTCCTTCATGGCTGCTCATCACCACTTCTATTAATGCACTCTGTGCCTCTACTTAATCCGATCCGGCCGAATGGTTTTAATACCTGATTCAGGGGCAGGCGAATCACTGAAATTAAGGGAGAAAAAATCGGCTCCAACTTTCTAACAATGGCTGCAGTGCCCTAGCTGGCATTCAGGGACCATGTCCTGAACAGCATCCCCAGAGTTCACTAGTGTGCTGACATATCTGCAATAACTTTATTCATGCTCACTCAGAGGCAAAGCAACTCCCAGAGGTTTTTGCGTTGGTCTGCCTGGAGTCCGTTGTAGCTTTCCTGGCTGACTCCATGTATAACCTCATCTGTCTGTCAGTGAGGTCGATTGTGATGGCTACTGTGGCCAGGTGCTGGCTCTGGTCCATCACTAGTCTCCAAGTCCTGTTTGACAAAGTTTCCTTTTAAAGCTTGACTCCTGTCTGAAGAGATCTGGAGAAACTTGTCAAGGACTTCAGCCAGACTAAGCACCAACAGTTGCCTGAGGATAGCCAGAAAGGATCTTTAAAGTGTTAGCTTTTTGTTCCCACTGTAAGGATTCTCAATGCTACCATCTTGGTAAACAGACAACTCTGGCAAGCCTCAGTAGGAGTCTCAACCTGAGGCTTCCTGCTCTCCGAGTAGCAGGAAAGAGGCTCATTCCGTGGTTCCTCCTCCGGTAGGTGACATCTCGGTCTCTCTTACCAGGAGTGAGTCTGTGTTACCACAGATTGATGGGTTCTTGACAGTTATGTCCTGGAGTACATCAAGCTTATTTCGGATACCTTCGTAGTCTCTTAATGCAGTTTTCCACTCAAGAAGGCCATCGTCAAGGCCACCTTGGAAAGACTCCTCCAGTTCAAGGCCATTGTACTGTAGCCAGTGGGGCACGGGAAGATACTCCATTTATTTTGTCTTCTCGAAAAAGGATGAATCATTTAGGCCAATTTTAGACCTCATAGTGGTCAACGCCTGTCTGCGGGAGTCTCCGTTTCAGATGCAGACAGTTCAGTCATCCAAGCCGTCAGGAAGGGGTTTTTTATTTTCTCTGGACCTAGCCAAGGCTTATTTTTATATTCCCATTTGAGGTGATCAGCAGAAGTTCCCTTGGTTTGCTATCCTGGGCAGACATTTTCAATTCTGTGCCCTGTCCTTTGGCCTAGCAATGGCTCCCAGAACCTTTTCCAAGGTTATGATGTCAGCAGTGGTGCTTCATCGTGAAGGGATGCAGATGCACTTGTATCTGATGATTGGTTCATTTATTTATTTAATACACACTTATATACCGCTACTTCCAGCGATCAGCAGCGGTTTGATTTCATCTTTGGGGGTTGTCAAATCAAGACAGGGAAGAGGGGGAAAATATATACATAGATCTGAGGGTAGGTCACAGCACACTGGGTTAATGTCTTGAGGATTGGACTACACATATTTACATTTCACATTTATATACATACATATTTACATATTTATACATATGGCGGTTTCAACAGAGTATAATTAATTGATTGCTTTGCTACGACTCTATCGAACTTGAGAGTCATAGCTGATTGTAGTGACTTTTGAATAGGTGAGTTTTTAGCTCCTTTCGGAAAGCGGTAATGTCCTTGATTAAACGCAGCTCAAATGGGAGTTGATTCCAGATAGTTGGCGCAGAGAACGAGAAAGCTCTGCGACTAGTACTTGTTTTCACAGTTCTGATGTTGGTGGGGACTTGCAGGGTGCCCGATTTGGTAGTTCTCCTGTCCCTATTTGTTGGTTGCGTGCTGATAAGTGTGGAAAGGAATGAGGGGGCAATGTTATTTATAAGTTTGAACGTGGTTACTAACATCTTGTATTGTATCCTGGCTGCAATTGGAAGCCAATGTAGCTCGATCAAAATGGGAGTAATGTGTTCAGCAATGCTTGTTCCCATGATGATCCTGGCTGTCACATTTTGGGCCATTTGAAGGATATTTAGTGATTTTTTAGGCAGACCTTGTAAGATGGCATTACAGTAGTCTAGGTGTGGCATAATGAGTGCTTGTGCAACAGACCGAAAATCACAGGGTTCTATTATTTTCCTTAGAGGTTGTATCACCCTAAGTTTATGGAAGATGGCCTTGTTTGTTTTACGTAGGTGTGTATCCATTTTTAGGTTGCAGTCGAGTGTGACTCCTAGATATTTGATCTCTTTTTTCGTGTTGTACGTGTTGTTGCACAGGGTGATTGTAGGAGGGGGCTCAAAATTCGGTTTACTGGATATATACATGACTTCCGTTTTCTTGTGGTTAATTGTCATGTTGTTTCTCTGTAGCCATCTTAACATCTCGTCCAGGCAGGTTTCGAGCTGTGTATATTTAGGGTCTGAGGTATCCAATTGTGTGTAAAGCATAATATCATCTGCGTAAATATGGTAGTTGATGTTGTGCCTTTTGAAAATGTTAGAGGGGTTGCATGTAAATGTTGAACAGTAGTGCCGAGAGAGCCGAACCCTGGGGTATGCCTTGAGTTTGAGAGAATGCTTCAGCTTTTTCACCATTGAATTGTACTTGTGGCCTTCTGTTCGTTATGTAGGAGGAGAACCATTTGAGGGGGTTCCCACAATTCCTATAGATTCCAGCTTGTTAAGGAGGATCCCATGATGTACAGTGTCAAAGGCGGCAGAGATGTCAATGAAAATGAGTATAAACATTTTCTTTCTGTCTTCTAGGCCTTTGAGGAGGTTGTTCATTAGCGCTATTAAAAGTGTTTCAACCCCATGGTTTCTTCTGAACCCGTATTGCTGTTTGTCTAGGGCAGGGGTCTGCAACCTTTAAGACATAAAGAGCCACTTGGACCCGTTTCCGAAGGGAAAAAAAAACTGGGAGCCGCAAAACCATTGCGACATTTAAAACAAATCTAACACTGCATATATTGTTTCTTACCTTAATGCTATGTACAGGATCATGCAGTCAGCTGTCAATCTGAAGACAAAAAGGACTTTTTCACTTAACAATGTAAAATATATTTTTGCACATTAATAGCTAATTAAAATATTTAATTTACCTGGTTAATGGGATTTTTGCTCCTGAACCTCAGTGCACAGTGTCTGCACATCAGGGCTGTAAGACGTCACCTTCATTTTCACACACCGGACCTTGTTGTGGAGCAGGAGGTCAGAATATATGCTTTCCACCTCATCCAATAACAAACGGAACTGGCGGTGGTTTAAACCCTTTGCCATTATCTTATTAACAATCTGAATGACCACATCCATCACTTTTGTGCATTCCGGCGGAAATGTTTGAGCACACAATGCCTCTTGGTGCAGGATGCAATGAAATGACAGCAGCGTTCTACCAAGCGCCTTCTGCAGTAGAGCCACAAAGCCCTTCTGTGCTCCTCTCATGCTCGGTGCCCCATCAGTAGCCACTGAGACCAGGTGTTTGGTGTTTATTTTTTTAGCAGTTAAAAAGTCCAGGACAGCCTTACAGATATCCTCACCCCTTGTTTGGTCTTTTAGTGGTATCAGCTCAATCAGTTCTTCCTGTGGCCCAAAAGAGTTCACATATCGGCAGAACAGCGCTATTTGTTCAATATCACCTTTATCTTTGGACTCATCACAGGCGATGGAGTACGCCACAGCTGAATTAATGTCTTGAATTTGCTGTTTGCTAATGTTTTCTGTCATTTTTAGGGTTCTGTCTTTGACAGTCTTCGCAGAGAGTGGCATGTCTTTGATTTTCTGCACAATTTCATTCTTGTTTTTGACGTCCATGTATAGATGTTCCGAAATCTTAATGAATGTTTCTTTTATATACTCTCCATCTGTGAAGGGCTTCCCGTGCTTGACTATTTCCTGAGCGGCCACAAAACTAGCATATGTTGTGGAATTTGCAGACTTCACCCACTTCTTGAAATTACTTTTTGCTCATATTAACCTTCCTCATAAGTTCTGCAACGGCTTTTCGTCTCTCATCTCCATCTGGATATTTTTCAGCAAAGGCTGTGTGTTTATTCTGGAAATGTCTTGCAATATTGGACTTTTTGTGGTTTGCTAATTTCTCACCACATATTGAGCATACTGGTAAACCAGTCTCGTCAGTAGAGAATGCAAATGATTCTGTCCATGTATCATTAAACACTCTGTTTTCTTCAGAAATTTTTCTCTTCTTGCCTTTATCCATGGCTGGCCTACCAGGGGGTCGAAAACAGCGACGTAAGTAGAAATCACAGGGCCCCATACCAAAATTTGCTATGCCCACCCCCCTCAAGTTCCAGCCACCCCCCTCCCCTTCCTTTCCCTGCAACCTGTGTGAAAATTAACTTACCTTTTTTTTTGTTCTTCACTCCCGCGCAGTGCTGTGTTCTTCTTCACTCCTGCGTAGCGCTGGCTCACGCTGGTTCCGGCTCTGTCACTCCTCCCCCTCGCACGCAGGCGGCCTGACGTCACCAGGCACTTTACTCACGGCGAGGCGGAGCTGAGCCACGTTGATTAGCTATGGCAACACTATTGCCTGTCACCGGGCGGGCAGTGTGCTCCGGAGCCGCGGCAAAGGTGAAAAAGAGCCGCATGCGGCTCTGGAGCCGCGGGTTGCCGACACCTGGTCTAGGGTATCACTGTCATCAAGGTGTTCTTGAAGTTGTATGAGCACTGCTTTTTCAATGATTTTCGCCAGGAACGAAATGCTGGAGATGGGGCGGTATGAGGTTGGGTCTTCCTTGTTGAGTGAGTTGTTCTTTAGGATTGGCCTTATTATAGATTGCTTTAGTTGGGCAGGCATGATTCCTTGACTTAGTGACTGGTTTACAATGTGGGCAATGTCACAGGACAAGGGCCGTTTCACAACTGGCCAAGCAGTGCAGCATCTGGAGAAACTTAGGCTCGGTGGCAAACCTTGCCAAGAATAGTCTGGTACCCTCACAGTCCCTGGAGTACCTTTGTGGTGTGGTTCAATACCCACTTGGGCAGAGTATTCCTGACCAGGGACAGTCAAATCTCATGGCCCACCTCTCAGCCTTCTGGAGTCGGGCGATTCCAGGAACCTGGGGTTATCTATAGCTGCTAGCCACAAAGGCTGCAACGATCAAGCTTATTCCGTGGGTGAGAACCCACATGCTCCCACTTCAAACAGCTCCGCTTGTGCAGTCATCCCCTCTATCGCAGGATTATGAGATCCTCCTTCCCTTGCTTCCATCAGTAGCAAGGAATCTGATATGATAGTCATGACCCTCCAACTTGTTGAAAGGCATGCCTCTGGAGAATCCACAGTAGGGCACTTGGTCGCTCAGCAAAGGGGCACCAGAAGCGTCATGGTGGCTCATGAGATGCAGTTAATATTTCCCTGGGTGGCGCATCATCATTTGGCGCACTTGGCACAGCATGTCACTGGGGTTGACAGTGTTGAGGTGGATTGCCTCAGCTGATACACACTTAATCCAGGAAAGTGGAAACTCAGGCCACAGGCCTTCCAGCAGATAGTAGACTGCTGGAGTCATCTGGCCTTAGACTTGAAGGCGATGCAAGTATACGCCAAGGTGGAGTAGTTCTTCAGTTATCAGTGAGAGATTGTCTCTTAGGGATCCTTTCTGTATGTCTTTCTACTGTGGTCTCTGATCAGCCATGTGTTACAGAGGATAGAGGACCATCTAGAGAGTTAGTGATCCTGGTGGCACCAGCCTGGCACGGAAGGCCATGGTATGTGCATCTAGTGAGACCTGCCAGGGTGGCCCCTGTCCTTTTCTCATAGGAGGAGTCGCTTGCATTGGAGACCTGTCTTGCTGGACGACCCGGGTCTGTTCTAGCTTTATGGCTTGGCCTTTGAGAGGAGCTGCCTGAGGAGGAAGGGATAGACTTTGGCAGTAATTTTCACTCTTTTGCGGGCAAGGCCTGTCAGTGTTTGGCGCTTCTTTTAGGCTTGGTGCAAGATGCATATGTTTTCACCTTTTCGAGTGCACTTGCCATATTTATTTATTTATTTATTTAATTTTCTTATATACCGCGCTATTTGTCATCAGTGCGTTTTACATTGAAACAATACAACAATTGGTCAGATATAACAGACCTATTACAAGTAACAGGAAAATTAACATGGAAGTAAACAGGGAAATCATTTATATTTCTAGAAAATACATGTTGGAGATATATAAAATCTATACAGTTTATTTATATATTTATTTATTTAACAAGTTTTTTATACCGCCTTTTCCTTCAATCAAAGCGGTCACAAGAAATACAAGGTATAAACAAGGGAAACATAAACAGTATAGACATGACAACATATGGTAATGTAGGAAAAATAACAAGGGTTAACGATATAGTGGATTATTTATAAAATATATACAATAGATGATATCTTAGTCATTTGTTGATCCATAGTGCTCAGTGAAAAGTAAAGTTTTTAATTGCTTACGAAAGTCACTTAAAACATCAATTGCACGTAAATCAGGAGGGAGAGAGTTCCAAATCAAAGGGGCAGCCAAAGAAATTGCTCGTTGTGATGTACATTTGCGTGATTTAGCAAAGTTTCTTGGGGTATTGAGGGTGTTTGAGGTGGATAATCTTCTGGGTCTGTTGCTGGTATCACGGGATAGGAGGGCATGGAGGCTGGTTGCAGAACTGTTGTGCTTCATTTTGAAGATGTTTATGATTAACTTATACTTTATGCGAAGGGTTATCGGGAGCCAGTGGAGATCTTTAAGGATGGGGGTAATATGGTCATGATTTGTGGAACCGTTAATTATTCTGGCTGCTGTATTCTGTGCCATTTGAAGAGGTTTGAGAGCATGTTTAGACAGCCCATTGTAGATAGGGTTGCAAAAATCCAGAATGGGGGTAATAAGCGCCTGGCAGACTGTACGAAAGTGTTCATCAGAGATAAGAGGCTTGAGGCGTCTAATTATTTTCATTCGGTAATAAGCACTTTTAACAGTTTTCTTTATGTGAGATCGTAGGTCCAGCTTCTTATCGAGGGTTACCCCGAGGTATCTTACTTCATTCTTAATTGGAATCTCAGTACTGTTGCATGTGATGTATGGTGGTGGATTAAAGTTGGTGTTTCTAGTGACAATAAGTGCTTCAGTCTTATTTAAGTTTATTGCAAGGTTGTTATTTGAGAGCCAAGTGGAAATGCTGGTAATGCAGTTTGAGATCTTGTTGTAGTTTGGGCAGTTGATATCAATATACAGTTAGGGTAGGTATGAGGTTAAAAGGATGGGGGAGGGGTGTTTAGGTGTTTGAAGTGTGCGATGAAAAGGTGGTGTTTAAGGGCTTTTTTGAATTGTTTGATGTCTTTAATTACTCTGATACTGGGAGGGAGTTTGTTCCAACATCTAGGAGCATATCTCTTAGCATTCCTTCAAGATGGCTTCAACAAGGGATTCCCATTAAGCTCTCTGAGGGTTCAGGTTGCAGCCTTGGCATGCTTCTGGGGTTCATAGCAGGGCACCCTGTGGATTCATACTCTAATGTGTCCTGCTTCCTCAAGGAGGGGGGAGGGGCATTTGTGTCATCCCATGTGGCTCATTGTCTCGCCCTGGGATCTTGTCTGGGTTCTTCAGACCTTGATGGATACTCCTTTTGAGTGATTGTGGAGGGCTGCAGTGAAGGATTGTCCCTCAAGACTGTCTTTTTGGTGGCAGTCTGCTTATGCTTATGCACCTCTGAGTTGCAGGCTCTATTGTGTAGAGACCCCTATTTAACCTTCTCAGACGAAGTGGTTATTCTTCAGGAACAAACAGGAAGTCCGTCCTCACATATGGGTGATGTTGGCACCGATGTAGCCCGTGCGGAGCTTTTCCCCAGCTTTCAAAGAAAGCCTTTGAGACATGCAAACACGCATGCGTGGTCCTCTTCCTGCCCAAGGATGCCATCTTGCTTAGTCTCCTTTTTTTCTGTGGAGCCCAAGAGACGTCTGTCCTGTTTCCCTGGAAAACATCCTTGCTAAATATCCTTAAAGTTAGCTTTTCCCTGTTTGCGTACTAGTTCCTCTTCCCGCCTCAAGCCAGTGATGAACTTGGTGCTGTTCTTGGCCCCTTTTTTCTTTTTTGATCGAGTCTTGCCTTGACTGGCGTTCGTGCCTTTTTTCGCCCCGGGTGCTCCCCACAATGTCCCCCAGTGGGTTCAGAAAATGTGACCGTTGCAGTCAAACTGTCAGTAACCAACACATATGTACTGCTGCCTATGCTGCTGGGACCAGACCATGACAGCATCTCCTGCAACGTGTGCCAGGCCATGATGCCTAAATCCAACAAGAAGAGGTTGGAGTTGCAGCAAAAACTGTTCCCCAGGTCAGACTCGGTCCCAGCCTCCCTGATGCTGAGCTCCAAGCCCAGCACTTCCCGCAAGGGCCAAGCATCTGAGTTCTGCAGGGGCTCCTCCAAGAAGACTTCGAACCCCAAGAAAAAGAAGAAGAGGTCCTTGAAGTCTGTCGAGGTTGCACTGGAGAAACCCAGTAAAACAGCCCAGAAGGACTCGGGTGGCTCTGAGAAATGCCCTACCAAGGTCCTCAAAAAGGATTCCTTGACCAGCGGAAACTGTGTGAGGATCCTCAAGACCATAGTCCGCATGAAAGACACACTTGTGAGAGTACCGGCACCGAGCCCAAGATCCTTGGTGCCCATGCAGAAAGCTGCGGAGCCTTCTGGCTTGGAAAGCAGAGTAGCAGCCCTGAAGCAGAATATCACTGCTATCCTGGCCCTGCAGCAGGCAATGATGGCTGGTTCATCTGCATCATCTGCCCTGACGACTGGGCCCCTGACTGCGGGGGAGTCCCCAGTCATCGAGCCGAGATTCGAGCACCACCGGCCTCGAGTAAGCCCTCAGCACCGGTCCTGGTCCTTGGGCATCCGGTCCTCCCCAGCTAGTTTCCGTGACTCGGACCCCAGGTCCTCTGGAGGCCACCGACTCTTCGGCATCAGCCTTAAGACAATGAGTCGCAGGGCTTCGGATTCATCATCAACTGAGTGGGGAAACAGATGACAAGGCATTCCCGGAGACTAAACGGCACCAAGACATCACCTCAGGCCCGTCTCTCCCGGCACCATTTCCTTCCAGAGGATGTAGCCTTCCACGACTTTGTCAAGGACATGGCCAGAGCCCTCTTGGTGTAGACCGAAGCAGAGGAAAACCCTCGCACTGAGGAGTTGGAGATCCTCCAATACGAGTCTCCACCCAAGGAAGCCCTCATTGTGTCCATGCAACCAATCCTCGAACGGCTACTGCTCAGAATGTGGGAGACACCGGCATCTGTATCTGTGCTGAGCCGGCACCTCGACACCATGTACCGCGTCTGGAAGGGCCCAGGGTTCCACAAATGCCTCTATATCGTTCCATGGTGAGACCGCACCTTGAATATTGTATGCAATTCTGGTCGCTGTATCTTAAAAAGGATATAGCGTTATTAGAAAAGGTTCAGAGAACAGCCACCAAAATGGTAAAGGGGATGGAAGGATACTCCTATGAAGAAAGGCTAAAAAGGTTAGGACTCTTTAACCTGGAAAAGAGACAGCTGAGGGGAGATATGATAGAAGTCTATAAATTAATGAACGGAGTGGAACGGGTAAACGTAGATCGATTGTTTACGTTATCAGAATATAGAAAGACTAGGGGACATGCAATGAAGCTACAGGGTAAACTATTTAAGACTAATAAAAGAAAATATTTGGACAAGTTCCTGGAGGAAAGGTCCATAAACCATTATTAAGAAGGGACCCAGGATATCAATGCTTGACCCAGTACAAGCATTGTGGAACCTGTGTCTTTTGGGGAACTGCTAGGTATGTATGACCTAGATTGGCCACTGTTGGAAACAGGATACTGGGCTTGATGGACCTTCGTCTGACCCAGTATGGCATATCTTATGTTCTTATTAAGCCCCAGCTCCCATATAACTCCATGGTTGTCGAGTCAACCATGCAAAACCTTAAGAGCCAAAGACCCAGGGCTCAATGCTGGGGTGCCGGATCCAAGCCTATGAATTATACATAGGGTGTGTACCTAAAGGCTCTAACCCAGGAGCTGTCGGATTTTTGGGTGGTCTTGTCAGGGAACCCCTCCAGCAGTTCCAGTCCCTGACCTCCAGGATCAAGGACTGCTTCAAGTTCCTCTCCTGAGCAGCCTGCGAAGGCTTCGAGTCAGTGGCTTGAGTCACAGCAGCCAGCATCTGCTCCTGACGCCAAGTCTGGCTACAGTCTTCCGACCTTGAGCAATGGGTCCAAGACGAGCTGTTCAATGTCCCCTGCACTTGGGAGAACCTATTCTGCAAGCCCATGGCCGACAAGGCAGCTGAGATCGAGGCCAACGTGTTGACCCACCAGAGGCTCCCTAAAAAGATCTCATCCCTTCCCCGCAGGAAACCAGTAGGGAATAGACCCCTGTTCCCGAGGAAAAAGAGTCCTTTCCCACAGAGTCGCTACTACCAGCCCTTCTTGGCCCAGTAACAAGGTTCTCACCTTAAGAGACAAGGCGCTCAGAAGGCAAAAGCACTGAAGCCTCAGACCCCAGCTCCCACCCAACCAGGGAGGAGCTTTTGATTCTCAGGACAGGGCCTCCCCTCCCCCAGGAGACCTTCACCAGCCCACAGGGCAGCGCCTGGTGCTCTTTGCCTACAGATGGGCCAACATCACCTTGGACCAGTGGGTACTGCAAGGGGTAAGGGAAGGATACCTCCTCCTCCCAGGTTCTTCCCAGGAGAGCCAGTGTGACCCCTCCTTCACCAGACTCTTCTGCTCACAGAGTCCACAGGTCTTATCAGGGACAACTCAGTAGAGCCTGTACCCAAACACTGGGCGAGGGGCTTCCTTGTCCCAAAGAGAACCAGACCTGAGAAACAAGTTGCTGATGAGGGAGGAGTTCAAGATGCTCTCCCTTGGAACACTGCTATCTTACCTCCACCTGGGAGATTGGCTGTGCTTCTTCGATTTGAAGGATTCATACACACTCATCCTAATCCACCCCTCCCACAGGCAGTACCTAAGGTTCATGATAGGAGAAGGCGCTACTAGTACAGGGTACTACCCTTCGGCCTGGCCTCCTCACCAATGATCTTTACCAAATGCCTGGCTGTGGTGGCCGCCCACCTGCTTCTGCAAGGGGCCTTCATCTTCTCCTACTTAGACGACTGGCTATTCAGGGGCGGCACAGCCTCAGAGTCCAGTCAGGTGGTAGAGCATGCATCCCGCCTTCTGCAGTTCCTGGGGTTCATCATCAACTACCCCAAATTCCACCTCTCTCCAGCCCAACTCTGGAATTCATAGGTGCTCAGCTCGACACGCTGCAGGTCAAGGCCATCCTCCCCAGAGAAAGGGCAGAATGCCTCAGACAACTGGCAGGAGAGGTGTACAATGTCATTGGTCAATGCCAGCTCGTCTCCTCCTCCGCCTTCTGGGCCATATGGTTTCTGTGGGTCCATGTAATGCCCTCAGCCCGCTTGCACATGCGGACAGCCCAGTGGTGTCTCCGCTCACAGTGGACTCAAGCCACGGGCAGGCTACGGGACAGGGTCAGGATTACCTACCAATTGTTGAACTCCCTCAACTGGTGGCAAAACCTCCGCCACCTCTGGGTGGGAATGGCTTTCCAATTAACCGCATCTCAGCAAACCCTGACCCCGGACGCCTCCCTCCTATGCTGGGGGGCACATTGCGGGGACCACTGCATACAGGGCAGCTGGTCCCAAGAGGAATCGCTCCTACAGATCAACCTCTTGGACCTTAGGGCAATCTTTCTAGCCCTATGAGCGTTCCGCCATGGCCTGCGACAGCAGCCTGTGCTGATTCAGACGGACAATCAAGTCGCCATGTTCTATATCAACAAGCAGTGGGGCGCAGGTTCATACTCCCTCTGCCAGGAGTCTATGGCCCTCCTCTCAGGCCAGGACAATTACCTAGCGGACAGGTTGAGCAGTTCTTCGGCCACACGAGTGGCGCTTGAACCCCAGGGTGGCCAAGAGGCTCTTCTACCTCTGGGGCAGGCCCATGATGGATCTGTTTGCCTCTCTGGACAACAAGCAGCTACCTTGCTTCTGTTCATGCCAACTGCACCCGGAGAGGGTGGTGGCAGATGCCTTCCTGATCTTGTGGTCTGAAGGTCAACTCTGTGCGTTCACACTGACCCCCCTGATCACCAGGACCCTCTTCAAGATCCAGAGCGAGAGGGCATCAGTCATACTAATTGCCCCCAGGTGGCCGAGGCAGCCCTGGTTTCCACTGCTGCTTTTCCTGTTGGTGGCACTCCCTGTACTGCTGGGCCGAGCCCCAGACCTCCTGTCTCAGGAGTGGGGGTTCCCTCCTGCACCCCAGCCTGGGGTCCTTAACGCTAACAACATGGCTGCTGAAAGGGTAGCATTGGCTCCTTTCAATCTTCCAAGAGAAGTTGAGGAAATCCTACTGGCCTCCCAAAAGCCCTCCACCAGACCAGCTTATGCCTTTAAGTGAAGAAGGTTCTCTGTCTGGTGTGTGGAAGGAAGGGCGAAACCCTTCTCCTGCCATGTGCAATTAGTATTCCAGTACCTACTGCATCTGTCCCACACCGGGCTGACGTCTAACTCAGTGAGGGTGCACCTGAGTGCGATAGTCGCTCACCACCACCCTGTCAAGGGAAAACCCCTTTTGGGTCAGCCCCTGGTCTTCAGGTTCCTCCGAGGCCTCCTGTATCCAAGCCTCCTCTCCGCCCTCTGACAGTGGAGTGGGACCTAAACGTGGTGCTCTCACAGCTCACCAGACCGCCATTCGAGCCCCATTCCACTTGCCACCTGCAATACCTGTCTTGGAAAGTGGCTTTTCTGGTGGCCCTCACGTTTGCTCGAAGAGTGATCGAACTCCAGGTCCTGGTGGCGGATCCACTGTATACAAGATTCTACAAGAACAGGGTAGTGCACCCACCCCAAATTCCTCCCAAAGGTGGTATCTCCTTTCCACCTCAACCTAGAGGTGGCAACATAGTAACGTAGTAAATGATGGCAGATATAGACCAGTATGGTCCATCTAGTCTGCCCAGTAAGATGGCAGGAGTAGGTGCACCTGCCACTCTGTGCAGGCCACCCCTCCCCATGTCATTGTTTAGCGGTGCACCTGCCACTCTTTGCAGGCCACCCCTCCCCATGTCTTTGTTTTAGGGGTGAACCCACTGCTCCGTGTAGGACACCCCTATTTGTTGAGAAATTAGATGGTTCAGTTTATTTTGATTTTATCCTGTTGCTGTAAAGGGACCCACTGTGTCTGTCCCATGCCACTTTGAACTTTGTCACTGTGTTTGCCACCACCACTTCCATCGGGAGGGCATTCCAAGCATCCACCACCCTTTCAGTGAAAAAGTATTTCCTGACATTCCCCACTTTCTTCCTGCAGTCTCATGATTGCAAACAGACCCTGTCCTTCTACTTACAGCGGACCCAGGCCCATCGCAAAGCTCCTCAGCTTTTTATATCTTATGACCTCAGCATACTGAGGCTTGCTGTGACTAAGCGAACTCTGTCCACTTGGGTGGCAAACTGTATCGCCCTCGCCTATGAGCGAGCTGGCCTCTCCCTTGAGCACCCGATCACAGTGCATCGTGTAAGAGTAATGGCAATGTCGGTGGCCAAACTCTGCTTAGCGCCGGTGACTGAGATCTGCTAGGCCACCACATGGTCTTCAATTCATACATTCGCAGCTCACTATTGCCTGGCGAGCGAGTCCCACAGGGACAGTGCCTTTGGCCAGGCAGTACTCCATATTCTCCAGGAACAAGCAGGAAGTCAGCCCTAACATATGGGTGACATCGGCACCGACGGAGCCCACACAGAGCATTTCCCCAGATTTCAAAGAAAGCCTTTGGGAATGCCACCACGCATGCATGGTCCCCTTCCCTCCCAAGAGTACCATCTTGATCAGTCTCCCTTTTTCCGTGGAGCCCTTCAGTCGCACATCCTGTACCTTGGAAAAAGTTCCAAACTCTCTCTCTAATTCCGGGTTTCCAGTCCTCTTCCCTCCGTCCCCAGTGCCCTTGCCTTGGTGGTGGGCCCCGGGACTTCCCCCCCCCCCCCCCTTTTTTACATTTTTTTCTTGACCAGCAAGTTTTTGTGCCCTTCTCATCTGCTGGCCGAGTCAAAGGTCTTCGACCTTGCGGGGATTCTTTTTGCTCCCATGGCCTCCGGTTTCAAAAAGTGTGACAGATGCTCCAAAAATATGTCGCTAATGGACACCCATGACTGTTGTCTTAGGTGCCTAGGAGCCAACCACAACCCAGAGCTCTGCTCCCTTTGTAAAAAGTTGTCCTCCGGGGCCATCCAGAGCCGTAAGCAGAAACTGGATGACATTTTATGTAAGGCGGTCCCGGTGTCCCCGGTAGCTTCCTACTCCACCGACCTTCAGCCTCTGGGGTCCCCCGCGGCCGCTCCATGGCCTCGGCGCCACTCTGAGCAAGGGTCTCCCGAAAGGGAGCGGAAGAAGAAGAAGGCCTCGAGGACCCTGTCAGAGGCTCCAGACAAGCGTGAGCGTTCTCGTGCTTGGTCCCTCAGCCCTCCTCGGCAGTCCCAAGAGTCGGAGAAGGAGCAGTCTCGAAAGGTACCCCATACAGACACAGAGGCCTCCAGCGATGGCACCCGGTCTCCCGAGGGTCATCCCGGTGAGGACCTCGTCAACTCCTGATCCAGTCACCCTGGCGTCAATGTTGCAGGGCCCCACTCCCACGTGGGAGGCCCGAATGCTGGCACTGGAGTGCAGCATTTTTGCCTTCCTTGCTGCCCAGCAGGTGCTGGTGCCAGGCCCCACTGGCACACGCTGTGAGACCTCAAGGGTGAGGCCTGTGATTGCTCCCCAGATCGCCGTGACAACCCCCGAGAGCCAAGGGCCTCGTGAGGGATCCAGGCAGAGGTCTCGATCTCCATCCTGGTCTTTGGGTGCGAGATCTTCTCGAGCTAGCACCTCCGGCTCCAGGCAGGCTTCGGCCTCGGGAGCCCAGTGCAAGGCACAGGCTCTGATCGAGCAACCTAGCTCCGAGTCTTCCTCGAAATTCTCAGGCTGGGAGTCCGAAGGGGACACTTCCCCTGGATCCCGGGCTCATCGGGACCTCCCCTCAGATCCTTCTCTGCTGGTTCAGAAGCGGTGGTCTCCTCCCGAAGACACCTCCTTTCTGGAGTTTGTGCAGGACATGGCTCAAACCCTGGTGCTCTCCACACAGTCCCAGGAGGAGCCCCATGCAGAAGAATTCAATATTTTACAATACGAGGTTCCGCTGAGGGAATCCCTCACAGTCCCGATTCTGCCCATCCTAGCCAGGCTGCTCTTCCGCATGTGGGAGATGCCTGCATCTATCCCCATTGTCAGCAAGCACCTGGACACCATATACAGGGTCCAACGAGGGCCCGGATTCCGGAAGACCCAGCTTCCTCATACCTTGATGGTGGTGGAGTCCACCATGCAGAAGCTAAAGAGTCCAAAAACTCACTCCTCGGTCCCACCGGATAGAGATTCTTGCACTATCAATGTCCTCGGGCGTAAAGCCTATCAAGGCTCCATGCAGGCATGCCGCATCCAGGCCTATGAGCTATACATAGGTATATTCTTTTGTGACCTTACGAAGGAGCTTGGAGGTTTCCAGGCAGGCCTCGATGGCGATTATCTCCGCCATTTCCAGTCCCTCCTAAAGTCAGTGGAAGACTGTTCGAAGTGCCTTTCTCACACTGCCTACAACAGTTTTGAGTCCTGCATTCGGGTAGCAGCTGCTGGTATCGGGGCCAGGCGGCAGGCCTGGCTCCAGTTCTCGGACCTTGAACAATGGGTCCAGGAGAAACTGCTCTATGTACCATGCCTGGGCGAGCAATTGTTTGGCAAACCGATGGAGGACAAAGCAGCAGAGATTGAGATGGAGTACATAACCCACACCTGTCTCTCCCAGAAGACTTCCTCCCTCCCACAGAAGAAGCAGCAGGGCAGAAAGCCTTTCTTCCAGAGGAAGGATCTCCCCTACCGGAGCTACCTATCTTACCCTCCAGCATCGCCTCCACCGGTGGACAGAGCAAGAGCAGCCATCAGGGCCCACGTAAGCCAAAGGGTCCCAAATGCCAGACCCCGGCACCGGCCCAGTTGGCCCTGGGTTTTTTTTACGCCAGCTGCATAGCCGCTAGCCCTCTGGCGACCCAGCTACCGGTGTGAGGATGCCTGGTCCACTTTGCTCCCCGATGGGAGTCTGTCACCTCAGACACCTGGGTCCTCCAGGTTGTCCGGGAGGGTTACCTCCCTCCTTCACCTGGACTGGCTACCTCCACCCTTCTGCCCCATGTAGCCCCCCCCCCCCCCGGCTCCCCGCCACCAGGCCGCCTTGGCACAGCAGCTTGCCAACCTCCTCAAGGAGCAAGCAGTGGAAATGGTCCCGCTGCACCTCAGATGTCGTGGGTTCTATTCCTGTTACTTCCTTGTGCCAAAGCGGAAGGGCAGTTTCCGACCCATCCTCGATTTAAGAAATCAACAAATACCTGGTGCGGGAGAGGTTAAAAATGCTCTCCCTTGGCACCTTGCTGCCTTTCCTCTGGCGTGGTGACTGGCTATGCTCCTTGGACCTTCAGGAAACGTACAATCACATCCTTGTTCATCCCAAACACAGGAAATACCTGCATTTCAGGATGCAAGGGACCCACTATCGATACAGAGTGCTTCCTTTCGGCCTAGCATCCGCCCCGCAAGTGTTCACCAAATGCCTCGCGGTGGCCACAGCCCACCTTCGGTTGCAGGGCACCTTCGTCTACCCCTATCTAGATGATTGGCTCGTCACAGTCGGGACGGCCGACAAGGTGCAGCGAGCCACAGCCCACACCGTCCACCACCTTGAGCATCTTGGCTTCGTGGTCAATTACCCAAAGTCTCATCTCATTCCAGCCCAATCCCTGGAGTTCATCATCATGTGCCTTGACACTCAGTGGGCGACAGCCTTCCTTCCCTAAGACAGGGCAGACCGCCTCATCGCTCTGGCATCCACGGTCCAATGCTGAGATGCGGTATCGGCCTGAGTGATGCTCCGTCTCCTCGACCATATGGCCTCGATGGTCCATGTCGTCCCCGGCACCCGGTTGCATATGCGGGAGGTGCAGTGGTGCCATCGGGCTCAATGGTCCCAGGCAACAGGTCGCCTCTGCTCACAGAGTCCCTCGACTGGTGACGGGACGCCTGGAACCTGCTCCGAGGCATGCCGTCCCAGGCCCCATAACACGATGTGGTCTTGATCACGGATGCCTCACTCATGGGCTGGGGAGTCCATTGTGGTGAGCTCCGCATGCAGGGGACTTGGACCCTGGAGGAGTCCCGCCAGCCCATCAACTTTCTCGAACTCCGGGCAGTCGTCCTCGCCCACCAGGCTTTCAGGCACTGCATTCACCACTGGGTGGTGCTCGTTCAGACAGACAACCGAGTAGCAATGTTCTATATGAACAAGCAAGAGGGCACCGGCTCTTACATCTTCTGCCTGGAGGTGGTAGCCCTGTGGTCCTTTGCAGGTCGCGAGGGCATAACCCTATGGCCAACCTATCTCCTGGGCCAGGACAATGTCCTGGCAGACAGGTTGAGCCTGTTCCTTCAGCTGCACGAGTGGTGCCTCTGCCTGCAGACAACGCAGCAGCTGTTATGGGGTTGGGGGACTCTGGTCCTAGACTTCTTTGCCAGCCCAGCGAACGCCCAGCTCTCACGGTTCTGTGGCCCGGTTCCACACCCGAACAGGGAAGCCCCCAATGCCTTCCTCCTGTCGTGTATGCACAGCCTCCTGTATGCATTTCCCCCCCACGACGCTCATAACGTGAACTCTCCTCAAAATACAGCAGGACAGGGCCTCAGTGATTCTCGTGGCCCCATGGTGGCCTCAACAGCCCTGGTTCCCGCTGCTGCTCCGCCTCTCATCAGAGCCTTCGGTTCCCCTGGGCAACGCACCGGGCTTGTTGACACAGGAGGAATGTCTGCTACTTCACCCGAACGAGGTCCTTATCCCTCATGGCTTGGTATTTCAGCGGGTCGCTCTAGCCCCCCTTCATCTCCCAGTGGAGGTTGAGGACGTACTGCTGGCCTCGCACAGGGACTCGACTAGGAGGGCTTATGCCTTTAAGTGGCATCGGTTCTCAGTGTGATGCTCGGAGATGCGGGCCAACCCGTTCTCTTGCCTCACATACTTGGTCCTATGGTACCTGCTCCATCTCTCGCAGGCGGGCTTGAAGTCCAAATACCACCATGTCGGGGGTGGACCTCTCTCAGGTCAACCACTGGTTTCCCACTTCATGCGCAGGATGCTTCTTTCCAAGCTCCCCATCCGGCCGCCTCTGACAGAATGGGACCTCAACGTTGTCCTCATGCAGCTGACTCAGCCGTCCTTTGAGCCAATGGTGTCCTGCTCACTTCGGCACCTTTCCTGGAAGGTGGTTTTTCTAGTGGCTCTCACCTTGGCCCGGAGGGTCAGTGAGCTTCAGGCCCCGATGGTCGACGCTCCCTACATGAGGCTCTATGGGAACCGGGTGATTCTCCGAATGCACCCCAAGTTTCTCCCAAACGTTGTCTCGGATTTCCACCTCAACCAGGAGATAGTCCTGCCGACCTTCTTCCCGAAGCCTTACTCTGATTGGGCATCGGCGATCCTCCAAACACGTTGACTGCAGGAGGGCTCTCTCCTTCTACCTGCAGTGTACACAGGTTCACCACAGGTCTGAGCATCTTTTCGTCTCCTATGATCCTGCCTGCATAAGGCTCTCAGTCACTAAGCGGACCCTCTCCATCTGGGTTGGATTGAATTGCCTTCACCCAGGCTCAGGCCAGGCTTCCTCTGTACCACAGAGTAACGGCGCATGGGGTTCATGCGAGGGCAACATCAGTGGCCCATCTGCGCTCCATACTGCTGGCGGACATCTGCCGAGCCGCAACCTGGTCTTTGGCTAACATCTTCGCGACACACTACTGCCTGGAGAGGGCATCCCATCGGGATGCCGCCTTCGGCCAGGCTGTACTTAATAATCTGTTCAGGGTTTAAGCAACTCCTGCCCTCCGACCCTTCTTCTGTGTCTACCGGGAGCTTGGTTTTCTGGGGACCCAGGGTCCTCGGGCTGTCTTTGGTTACTAGTGACCGCTCACCATGGCATTCTTCTACATGTTCTTGGTAGCCTGTAGCTGGGGATTCCCATATGTGAGGACTGACTTACTGCTTGTTCCTGGAGAAAGTGTAGTTACTCACCTGTAACAGGTGTTCTCCAGGGACAGCAGAAATCAGTGCTCACAACCCACCCACCTCCCCTTGGAGTTGCCCACCGTCCTTGGTAATTTTTGTCTTTGCTATGATCTGACTGACTGAGCTATGTCATCTGACTGATCAAGATGGCACCCTTGGACGGGAAGGTGACCACCAATGTGTGGTGGCATTCCCAAAGGCTTTCTTTGAAAGCTGGAGAAATGCTCCGCATGGGCTTTATTGGTAACGACGTCACGCATATGTGAGGATGGATTCCTGCTGTCCCTGGAGAGCACCTGTTACAGGTGAGCAACAACGCTATATTCTCGAGGTGTAGGAAATTCCTGTCCTCTGACCCTTCTGTGTTCAGGCTACCGGAGTGATAGTGTCGCTGGATGCTAGGGCCTTGCAAAGTCTCTCATTGGGGACGACTCTTCTGCAACTCATGGCTACCCAATGTGGTCACCGTTGGTGCTATTGTGGTTTGGTCCTCAGCAGCCTGGAGCTAGGGAGTGCAATATGTGAGGACTGACTTCTGCTTGTTCCTGGAGAAAGCGTAGTTACTCACCTGTAACAGGTGCTCTCCAGGAACAGTAGGAATCGGTCCTCACAACCCTCCCTCCTCTCCTTGGAGTCGCCTCCTTTACCTTATTTTATTTTTATGCCTTCTTAGCTATGTCATCTGACTGAGCAGGATGGCACCCTTGGGCGGGAAGGGGACCACGCAAGTGTGATAGCATGTCCCAAAGGCTTTCTTTGAAAGTTGAGGAAATGCTCTGCGTGGGTTCAGTCGGCGCCGACTTCACCCATTTGTGAGGACTGATTCGTGCTGTCCCTGGAGAACACCTGTTACAAGTGAGTAACTACGCGCTCTCCGTCCTAACCCATCCTTCTTGCCCAAGGTGGTATCTGCCTTTCATGTAAAAAATAACAATATATACCACAAAAAAGATTTTGCCAAACCTTTACAGACATATCAAAAATGCAGCCAAAAACAATTAATTATACATTTTAAAAAATTGCTTAAACTACTATAGCAGATCTTGATCTTCTCTTCTCTCTTTATATATTTTGCTTGTAAAACTTACATTATGTTGAAGTATTCAAACAAAATCACCACAATATTCCCCAAAATAAAGACCCAATATTAAAAAATTGAGTAAACCTCAATTACCATGGAGAGAATTCAGTCTTACTCTGGTTGTAAAACATATCATCATCGCTCTTACTCATAATTATTTTTCTTTTTCAAAAAAAGGGGAAGTTAACTCAATGTTTCACATTTATCAGAAAAGGTTCTTATCTGAGGTGGTGGTGGTGGTTTCATTTGTCCAACATGGAGTCCATATCCAGCTGGATATATTTTGGAATGTTCACGGTATATGTGCGAGTGGTAGTAAAGTGCTGGTCTGAGTCCTGAGGAGTGGTGATTTGATTTCAAGGACTGTTAGACTCCATATTGGACAACGAAGTATTCAAGAAGTCTTTTTTTTTTTCCACCACCTCAGATAAGTGCTTTTTCTGATAAACATTAAATATTGAGTGAACTTCCCCTTTTTATGAAAAAGAAAAACTTTTGAGTAAGAGTGATGATGATATGCTTTACAACCGGCGTAAGATTGAGTTCTACTCTATTTTTTTATATTGTGTCTTTATTTTGGGGAACAGTGTGGTGATTTTGTTTGAATACTTCAACACAAAGTAAGGTTTACAAGCAATAAATATACGAGACAGAGAGGAGATTTTCTTTGTGATATATTTTTTGGTTACATTTTTTATATATCTGCCTCTCATGTCAATCAGGTGGTATATCTACTGGCATTTTCATTGGATCAGTGTGGGGGGGGGGGAGAATAAGGACTTACACCTGGTGGATGTCTGCAGAGTGCTGCTTTGTCACCTGAAGGTTATTAACCCCTTCTGTAAATCAAAAAGGCTCTTTTACTTGTTTGATGGATCACGTAAGGGTGAGATGGCCTCCAAGGTCTCCCTCGGTCTCTGGATTAAGGAAGTGGTGGCTTCCGCCCACCTTCTGAGGGATAAACCCGTGCCAATGGACTTGCATGTGCATTTCACTCAGGCACAAGCATCCTCGTGAGTGGAGGCAAGCTCTGACACCCCAGTAGATATATGCCAGGCAGCTGCATGGTCCCCCCTCACAACTTTTGTTAAGCATTACCACTTGAATTTTCAGGCCAGGCAGAGATTCTCAGGGCAACTGTGTCTTCTTTCCACCCAGTTGAGTCATAGATTTGGTACTTCCCACTTTTCTCGATTGATCTAGTAGAATGATATGGAAGGTGAAATTTTACTTGCCTGATAATTTCCTTTTTTGGAGTCCTGCTAGATCAGTCCTGGACCCACTCGGTGGGTGGGGATTCACTGCTGCCTCTGCTCTGTTTGTGAATTCTCAAAATAGATGTATATAGTTGAGGCGCATGCAAACTTCATTTGCACATTTGGGTTTCCGTTCTCCTAGGGTTATCCTCCTTTGGGTCCTTTAGTTATGCTGTTTCGCGTGGTCCATACTTGACTTGCCATCTAAATACTGAAGAGTGCCCCTAGCTGCAGCAATCCTAATACCAGTGATGATGTCACTGGAAACCTTTAGTTTTTCTCTTGTCTGGATTAATCTAGCAGGACTCCAGGAAAGTAAATTATGAAGTAAGTAAAATTTCACCTTAACAAAGTCACCTGACACAATGCTATGTTTTGGACCGTTCAAAATTTCTCAATCTTGCCTCAGGAAAAATATTAGCCACTTAATTTCATTCCCTATAAAGTAATTCAGAAACAGTGGATCCCTTTACAGCAACAGGACAAAATCAAAATAAACTTAACTATCTAATTTCTCAACAAACAGGGGTGTCCTACACGGAGCGGTGGGTTCACCCCTAAACAAAGACATGGGGGGAGGGGTGACCTGCACGGAGCGGTGACCTGCACGGAGCGGCAGGTGCACCTACTCTTGCCATCTTACTGGGCAGACTAGATGGACCATACTGGTCTTTATCTGCCGTCATTTACTATGTTGTTACTATGTTATGTTACCTATTCCAATTCTGTGTTCAGACTGAAAGGGGCACAGTATTCTAATTGCAAATCCACCATTGTTCGCGGTAATTTTAAATTTTAGTCATAGCGCCACCTCTCCAACTTGGAGACACGTGATCTAAAATTTTCATTTTAGTATATCAAACTAATGTCCTCTTTCCTCACAATCCAGCACTCATGGTGCAGTTATAGTTTGAGTTTTCAAGCAGGATTGGTGCTCTTGCAGCCATACTTTAAATTGCCCTCTAGTCCTGTCTGCATATATCAAAGGAAGATTCACATGTTGTATGAAATATAGCATAAAATGTTTTCCCTATAGTTGTATAAATCCAGCTTTCCCCTTCAAATATCTGCTCAAAAAATGAGCAAGTTTGACTCTTGACTTTGCTCCTGGGAAAATCAGTTTCACTACTCATTCTTGATATATTTTGACCCTGTGAGAGCACTACTATCAGACATATATCAAAAGATGGATGAACTAATAGAATATTCCAGCATTTGTGAATAATTTGAGTAACTTGCTTCGCTTAGTCCGAAAACTGTATAACACACACTAGATCTTTAATATCCTGGTGTTCTCAGTACATTAACAAAAGATGCCTTTGAGTGTATAGAGCCCACTTGTAGCCCCGATTTAATCACACTCCAAGATAACCCATTTCTAGGAACCTCTTCATCAAATCCTGAGCTTGTTTTTTTTTTTTTTTACATGTCACTTGAATAGATTCTTCTACTATGGGGAAATTGGCTAATTGCCTTCAGCTTGCATAGATGATGACTATCATACTGTAGAAGATTGTACTGTTACGTAGCTTTCCGAAACAGAGTGCTTGACCCCTGTTTGAACCATTGATTTGGTGTGTTGCCCAAGGTCACAGCAGATGATAGTAGTTGAAAGGGAACTTAAACTTGAGTTGCTGTGTGGTCACTTGGCTTATTGCTTTAAGCACTCTCCCTTATATCATACATACAATGATTTACTATGTTACTATGAGTATTTTGTGTGGCAGCATTGAGGTTGATAAAGTTGGTTCCATTTGTCTACAAAGAATTATGTCAATTCAGCAGTGAGTTGCTGCGGCTGTTTGGCCTCTTGTGGCATGTTGGTAGCTTCCTGTGAAGGGGTGGGGGGCGGCTCTGGCCAGCTGTGTGAAATGCTCCTTGTTTTCATAAACTATAGCACAGGGGTCTGGGGGCCCCTTCCAACACATTATTAGTGATTTTCCTTTGCAGATCTTCTCTGTTTCACTGCAGTTACACACAACACACATTTGCTTACTCTTGCGGTGTGGCATGTCATAATCACCCTAAAATCTTTATTTAGAAAACATCTTTATCTTTATTTCGGTTCTTGATAGACCGCTTAGGCCAAGGCATTAAAGCAGTGTACAAAATATACAAGTACTGCAAAGAAGCAAGAAAAAGGAAAAGAACGCCATTATCATATAGGGCAGAGAGCGCGTGAAGGAAAGAAAAAAGGACGGCAGGAAATAGGAAGAGTGGGGGAGACAAAGGGAGATGCCACTACAGGATATCAGAAACTATGCGATAACAAGACCACAGTAAGAGTGTCAAGGAGGGGGGGGGCAGGAAACAGAGGCTAACTGGAAGAGATGGGTTTTCAGGGCAGCCTTAAAACATTTTATTTATTTATTTAGCTGTATTTATATCCCGCTTTTCACCGGGTCAAAGCAGTCAATTGGGAGATACATTTAACACGAGGGGATATGACACACATACGCTAATACTTACAGGGAACATGGGCAATGGAGGGTTAAGTGGCTTGCCCAAGACCACAAGGAGTACCTATAGGACTAGAAATCCCAGTCCCTCTGGCCTGAGATTGCTGTCCCAAGGTGGGACTTGAACCCTCGGCCCTCCGGCCTGAAGTACCTTGTCCTAACCACTAGGCCACTCCTCCCATAAAACATAAAATAAAATGACTAAAATAAAGTAAGGCATATCCGAATATCTGTAAGTAAGGCTGGGATGCTTTTTTAAAGAGATGTCCCGATTCTGATGATATCAGACTTGACTCTCTCTGTGGCATTAACTTCACTCAGGAGGCCCTGAACACCATCCAAGGAGCAGGAAACAGAGTTAGGAGTCAAACCAGGGCAGTACAATTAGTGTAGCTGGGTTTAAAAAAGGTTTGGACAAGTTCCTGGAGGAAAGGTCCATAAACCATTATTAAGAAGGGACCCAGGATATCAATGCTTGACCCAATACAAGCATTGTTGAACCTGTGTCTTTTGGGGAAACTGCTAGGTGCGTATGACCTAGATTGGCCATTGTTGGAAACAGGATACTGGGCTTGATGGACCTTGATCTGACCCAGTATGGCATTTCTTATGTTCTTAGTACAGAATTAATCATTAGGCCACATGCAGTGCCTGTGTTAGAGAACATACTTTACCAGTCACCTGGCCTTGCTGCTTTTTTGACGTCCCCCTCCCTATTTGCATGTCCTTGTTTTATGTAGAAATGTAAAACTGGGCCGCCCCCCCCCCCCCCCCAAATGCATGTTCCCAAAGGTCTGATTTCCTGGGAGATGAAAGGCTCCATTTAGTCCATTGAATATAAGCAAACCCATCAGAGCAGTAAGTAACCCAGCTCCTATCGTATGAGATTTGCATTTTGGAGCTAGTTACTTGCCTTTGGTAAATTTACAGTCCAGATACTGTATTTATTTGCTGCCTCAGCCTACAATCCAAGTTGAACTTGAAGCAACAATGAAATGAGTTTCCCAAGATCACAGGGAGCATTGGTAGGAGAAACTGGATTCAAACTCCATCTTCCCTCATTCTCAGCTGAGCGCCCAGGCTGCTGCTACTCTCATATATAGGCAGAATTTGAGAAAAGACCAAATGTGCTGTTTATATAAACTGATACCTGGTCTCTAGGTGAATTATCAATATTGTTGGGGGTCAATAAACTTGAAATTTTGCTACACACACATGCACTTGTGGGCAACTGTGGTGTAGGCTTCTGGCTCATATGATGCAATAAGTATGGATCTTATGCATCCAGAGTGTTTTAGACCAATACATTGAAGTTGAGCAATGAGCCACTGTACTAATGCCAAGAAATTTAGTAACAATATTGGAAAGAAGTGTCTTTAAAATATGTAAATAGTAAGTTATGAAATTAAAAAATCTCTGCAAGTCTGCAGTGTAAACACATCAGACTATAGCAAATTCCTATAATCTGTTATAACAATACTCATTTGTCTGTCCTGAAAACGTTGAGAAGCTGCATCACCAGCAATTGCCACAATTTAGTCCGTGTAACAGAATAATGAGAGGCTGCACCACCAACAGTGGCCAAAACATGTCTGTCATTGTAATTCTTTCTAGTTAATGAGTGAGGGACAGAGGAGCATGGGAAGGATAGACTAGGACAAAAAGAAGCAAGGAATTTATAGCGACAGAGGCACAGGGGAAGGGCCAAAGGACAGAGGAGAGCACAGAAATAGAGATTTGCACAGAAAAGAGAGGAGGAGATACCAGTTACAGTGCATGAGTGTGAGGGGCGAAAAAGATACCACTAATGGGGCAAGGAAGGGGAGGGGAAAAGTGCCATTGATGGGAGATAGGGGGTTACCATTAACAGCAAGGCAGAAAGAGGAAGATAGCATTGGGGGGGGGGAGCCCCATTGATCTCTTGATGAGGGGGTGAGGGGAGGTACCACTGAAATAGCAAAGGGAGAATTAAACTAACGTGATGAGGGATGGGAAGGTACCATTGACTGGGAAAAGAGGGAGAGGTTTGTGCTGCTGACAGGAGAGTGGAAGGGAAGGTGCAACTAATGGCAGCTAGGAGGGGGAAGGTACCTCAAGATTAACAATTCACATTCAACAAGAGTAAACAAATTGAAAGGCCAGTCCTTTCCCAAAATATCTGTTTTTATTCCATAATAAGGGATATTTATTAGAGGTACCTTCAGAAGTTTTTGGAAAATAAAAATGGCATACAAAGGCTTTTAGTGTAGTTGGCCCAGAAACGTGGAATAACAACAAGTTTATTGACATTTAGAAAAGGGATAAATCTTTCCTTTTCCCCTGAGAGTTGGGGGGGGGGGAGTTGATGGAGGGGGGTCAGAATTTTCATTTTTATTGGATTTCTTAACTGGTGCACGTTTATTTCTTCTTACTATAAATTTCTTTTATTGAATATTTGTAAACCATTTTGAATAGTCTGACCACTAAGATGGTACATAAAATTTGTAAATGTGCTTTGACAAATGGACAGCTTTATAAAGCTTTGTGTAAAGTGAGAAGTTTTGATTCTGTTAAAGTTTTGGGCCAAAGAATAGCTAGAAATTATATATTTTAAAAAGTGCTGTTATAATAGTCACCAGCTTAACCGTAGATGTTCTGTAGATTTCTGCTAGTTCAGAAACATTGGCCTGGGTCCCTTGTGTTGATACTGGACAGTACAGTATTGTTGATAGATAGCATAGCTGAATGATGTTTGATGTATAATGTTGGCATATCATATTTCAGGGAATGTAAACAAAAGCAATGATCTCAAAAATGAAGCTATATTTGTATTTTTGCTTTTGTGTACTGGGGTTTTATTCTGAGTTTCTGTTTCATACAGAGCGCAGAGAAGGACGTGTGTACACCAGTGCCAGGAAGCAGCTGCTGATCTCTGCAGTCCCGGCTATTTTAATTCTCCATCTGAAAAGATTCCATCAGGTAGAGCAGAACACTCCCTTAAACAAAATGAAGACATGCCAAATCCAATATGCTTAAATTTGTTGCTGTTAAGTGCCATTGAGTCGGGGTCAACTCATGGGGACTTTCTGGATAGTTGTCCTAAACTGTGTGCATTTAAATTGCTTGTCTGTAAATCTGAAAACAAACTTAAATTGCTTTGTGCCTGCAAGCCACATGTACAGAAACAAGAGTACAGGGGGGATATTCAGCAGTGGCTAACACTGTTTCAGTGGCTAGCTGTAGCCACTGAAACTTAGAACCTATCCGACCACTGGCATTGAATATCCAGGTCAGCTGAATAGGAAAGAAGCTAACAGGGCAGCAGTAATATTCAGCGGCTGCCCAGTTAACTTCTGCGCCTAAAATTAAGCCAACCTTTAATGTGCTTAACGTTTGCTGCTTTGCAATAGCCTAGTGAGGTAGAGAAGGCAGGAACAATTTAAAGGGGCAGGAGCCTATTTAAAAAAGGAGGATGGGGGAGTATTTTAGGGCAGGGGATGGGAGTGCTGTAGGGTTGGTGAAAGGGGAAGAGTCTGAAGGGTAACAAAGGATGGGAGCCAGCAGGAGAGGGGTTGGAAGGGGAGGGAAGAGTGCGGGGTGTTGCCAGAAGGTACATTACATAAGAACATAAGATATGCCATACTGGGTCAGACCAAGGTCCATCAAGCCCAGTATCCTGTTTCCAACAATGGCCAATCTAGGTCATACATACCTAGCAGTTTCCCCAAGAGACACAGGTTCCACAATGCTTGTATTGGTTCAAGCATTGATATCCTGGGTCCCTTCTTAATAATGGTTTATGGACCTTTCCTCCAGGAACTTGTCCAAACCTTTTCTAAACCCAGCTACACTAACAGCTTTTACTACATCCTCCGGTAACAAATTCCAGAGTTTGATTACACGTTGAGTGAAAAATATTTTCTTTTATTAGTCTTAAATAGTTTACCCTGTAGCTTCATTGCATGTCCCCTAGTCTTTCTATATTCTGATAACGTAAACAATCGATCTGCGTTTACCCGTTCCACTCAGTTCATTAATTTATAGACTTCTATCATATCTCCCCTCAGCCGTCTCTTTTCCAGGTTAAAGAGCCCTAACCTTTTTAGCCTTTCTTCATAGGAGTATCCTTCCATCCCCTTTACCATTTTGGTGGCTCTTCTCTGAACCTTTCTAATAACACGATATCCTTTTTAAGATACGGCGACCAGAATTGCACACAATATTCAAGGTGCGGTCTGTCAGACGGCTGCCTGGGTGAGAATCTTCACAGTCTTGACAATGCATATATTTATATGATTTTTGCAAGGTATTGTGGGTAATGTAGTTCATTCACACCAGACACAGCTGCTGACAATAATTTAGTTGTGCACAAGTGTTAAAGCCAATAAGATACTTCTTTATTTATGGGGTTATTTCTCCCAGCACAGATATGCTTGGTAGCACATAAATTAGGTTACTTGCTTGCAGTGTTTAACTTGGTAAAACAAAGTCAAAAACTCAAAATCAGGAAAACAACCTTCAAACTTGTCAGGCAATTAGCTAATGTTTTCTTAGCATATCTCTAACAAACGAAAAGCCACAAAGAAATAAATAAACTGTTCTTGTAAGGTTAACTTCTGATTACTTTCCACACAGATCCAGAAGTAATTCTCTCCTAGCTCACAAGCAATTAGGTGCAGCTCAATTGCTATCAGTTATCCAGCTGAAACCCTTTAGCAGGCTGGCTTTCTACTGTGTGATTCAAATCCTGCTTCAGGAGCTTTTCTTAGTGGAATAAAGAACAAATTTATAATTTCTTTGTGATGGCTGCTGTGCTTTATCACAGAAAGTTACCAACGGAGTTTGGATAGAGAGCAGTCCATATAAACAATATCTTGATCTGCTATTATTTCCCCTTCATCAACAAGCATAGGGTCACTATCATGAATTGGCACAGATGAATCTTTCAATGGAGCACTTTCAGGAGAACACTTATTTCCCTGCTGTCTTTCAAGGTTATAGCTAGGGCATAGATCAGTGTTCATACCTGAGCTTCCATTGTTGCTATAGTTTCCTCTCTATATAGCCTGGCCAGTATGTAGTCCAGTTCTTATGTCCAGCCTTCCAGTCCTGATCCCTGGACACTGGATCTCTCTTCACATACCTTCTGGCATAGGTCTTAGAGTCCCTTCCACGTGCAGCCGTCTCCCTCACAGGTAGCCTCTGGTGATTCCTTGTTCTGCAGCACACCATTCCTCTGGCTTTCCCCAGTCCAATGGTCTATGCTGGCCCTTGGAATACCTCCCAGTATACGTACTGCCTTGGACTCTTCTAGACCTCTCAAAGGCTTTTCTCTCCTCTTCCTTCCAGAGGGTTTCTTTCCTTCTCTATCCGTCCGGTTTGGCTTCTGCTTCTGCTGATCCTTCAGATGAAACTGATGATCAAACTCAAGCTGATTCTCAGGATACTGAGGACAATTCTCTGGATATCCAAGGTGATCATGAAGCTGGTCATCTGTAGAATAAACTCTACTCGTATTATGCCTGGATGAGTGCTCCTCCCTAACACAGCGCAGCTGTGCTGAATCAGGCCCTGCCCTTTGAGATGAGTGCTTAGGGATTACCTCATAGCCCTCCAGATTGAACACACGTTTTCTCACTTCAGCTCCTCTCATGGCTGTTGGAAACCTGGTGCATTCTGGGACTGGTAGTCTTTTATGGCAAAATTCTGTTTTCTCATTTCTACCAGCACTGACAGGTTGCTTGTTCAGAGTCACTTCACCTTTTCTATAGCTCTTCCTGAGCTATGATAAGCTTCCTTATCACAGGTCTCACCATGGAACGATATAGAGGCATTATAATATCCTTTGTTTTATTTTCCATTCCTTTCCTTATGATACCTAGCATCTTATTTTCTCTCTTGGCCGCAGCTGCACACTGGGCCGAGGGTTTTAACATGTTATCCACAATGACGCCTAAATCTTTTTCCTCGTTGGTGGTTCCTAATGTGGAACCTTGCATCATGTAACCATAGTTTGGGTTTTTCTTCCCTAGTTGCATAACTTTGCACTTGTCCACATTAAATTTCATTTGCCATTTTGATGCCCAGTCTTCCAGTTTATCAAGATCCTCTTACAATTTTCCACAATCCTCTTGGGTTTTAAGAACTTTAAATAGTTTTGTGTAATTTGCAGATTTGATAACCTCACTCGTTATTCCCTTTTCCTGGTCATTTATGAATGTCAAAAAGCAGCAGACCCAGCACATATCCCTGGAGTACACCACTATTCACCCTTCTCCATTGGGAAAATTGGCCATTTAGCCCTACCCTCTGCATTCTATCTTTTAACCAGTTCCTGATCCACAATAGTACACTGCCTCCTATCCTATGACTCTTTAGTTTTGCCAAAAGTCTCTGATGAGGGACCATGTCAAAGGCTTTCTGAAAGTTCAAATACACTATCTCCAGGAACAAGCAGGAATGTAGTCTTCACATATGGGTATCGTCGGTACCGACGGAGCCTGCGCGGGTACGCTCCCCAGCGTCCAATTAGAAAGCTTTTGGGAGCATCCCACAGCGCCTGCGTACTGCCTTCCCGTCTTACACAACTGCCTTTCTCCAGTTCTTCGTTTTCCGCGGAGCCAGCAGGTCGTCGTTCCTGTCACCTCAGAAAATCTTTTCCTTATTCCTTCTTTTTTGTGGTCGCGTCTGCCTTCCTCGACGCTATACCGGTACCGCTGGTTCTCTCTTCTTTTCTTCTTTTGTTTAAAAAAAAAATATATGTATATATATTCTATTTTTTTCCAAACTTTTCTTCCCAGGTGCACGTGCCATTTTGGGCCTTAGGCCCAAAATTTCCTCCACTATGGGAAAACCCGCTTCGGTTTTCAAAAGTGCACCAAGTGTGGCGGTACCATCTCCGTTACCGACACCCATGAGTGGTGTCGCAAATGTTTAGGTCCTGACCACTCCATCTCAGAGTGTATGGCTTGTGCCATGATGTCCAAGAGGGGTGGACAAAACTGAGCTGCTAAGCTCAGCGCCCTTTTTCCCTCCGATGCAGCTTCTGTGGCATTGACGTCTTCCAGGGCTTCGTCTTCCTCCCATGGATCTCAGGTAACCAAACATAAGTCCAGCCGGTCCTCAAAAGGTAGATCTCCTTCCAAGCATCGAGATGCCTCTGGCGTTGCCCTTGAGGGTTCTGTAACGGCAAAATTGCCCCGGCGGGAGGCTTCGGCTTCCGAAGCATTATCGGGGCTCCAGGATGTTCTCGAGGCCTCGACCTCGGCAGAACTACTGGTGCCATGCTCTGGGGTACCGGCTACTTCCAGTACCGATACCCAGGCATCGGCAGCTTCGATAGACCAGAGGTTCCTGGCTATTGAACGCAGTCTGGCGGCTGTCCTTGCGGCATTGACACCCTCAGAACCGCGTCAGACAGTTCAACCGGTACCGACAGCATCGACATCGGTGTCTGCTTTGCCAGCACCCAGTCATGCGATGCCTTACGGTGCCGATACACCGGTACTGATGCCCCCCGGTACCGACTTCAGTCGGTAAGGGTATCAGGCTCTTCAAAAGCATCCGGACAGGAGGTACTTCGAATCCTCGGAGAACTCCGAGGATTCTGACAGCTCTGCCAGTACCGGGATACTTCTCCCGGAGGAGCCTTCCTCCCCTAAACGTAGGATGTCTCCTCCAGAAGATTTATTTATTTATTTACATTCTCTTATATACCGTGCTATTCTGCATCAGTGCGGTTTACATTGAACGAACTGAAATTACATTGAACAGGGCATTATAACTTGGAGATAACTATTTTACAGGGAACATGGGCTATGGAGGGTTAAGTGGCTTGCCCAAGACCACAAGGAGCACCTGTGGGACTAGAAACTCCAGTCCTTCCGGCCCAAGGTTGCTGTCCTCTAGTGGGATTTGAACCCCCGACCTTCCGGCCTGAAGTACCTTGCCCCAACCACTAGGCCACTCCTCCACTCCTTTCAGGAAAGATATCTCCTTTCAGGATTTTATCAGGGAGGTGGCTCGAGGTCTGTCCATTACTGTAGCTCCTGAAACAGAGCCCAGAGCTAAGGAGTTGGAGATTTTGCAATATCCCAAAGCTCCTAAGGAGGCAGCTACTCTGCCTATCCATGAGATCTTACATGATCTCATGTTGAGAATGTGGGAGACACCTCTTACCACCTCTCCTCACTCTCGCAGGCTGGATACCATGTATCGAGTCCCTCCTTGTCCTGGTTTCCAGAAAACTCAGCTTCCTCACCACTCCATTGTGGTGGAGTCAGCTATGAGAAGGATCAGGAGTGCAAAGAGGCATGCCTCCAATCCTCCAGGGCGTGAGTGTAGAACCTTGGATGCCTTTGGACGTCGTACTTTCCAGGCTTCCATGCTTTCTGCCAGGATCAGTTCCTATATTTTATATATGGGAATGTTCCTTAAAGAAGTCACAGGAGACTTGGAGATTTTAAGCCCTCTCCTTCCTGATGACAAGAGGCAGGATTTTCTCACACTGGTTAAACATGCACAGGATGTTTCTATGTTTGTCAGTCGTGCAGCTTTTGACTGTTTTGAGTGCATAAGCAGAACCTCTTCCATTGCCATAGGTGCACGTAGAATTGCCTGGCTCCAGGCATCCGATTTGGAGCTCTGGGTGCAGGACAAACTGGGCAAAATCCCTTGTACAGGTGAGAATCTATTTGGCAAAAATTGGCAAGAGAAAGCCAATGAGTTGGATGCTGACAACTCCACTTTGGATAGGTTATCCAAAGCCACAGCTGATCCTGCAAGAAAGAAATCTTTCAAGAAACCATTCTTCTCAAAAAAGAAGAGGTTTTATCCCTCTTATTCCCAGCAGGGACGTTCTGCAGGTCAGCCTGCCCGGAAGAGTCAGCAACCACCTAAACAAAGGAAAGCAAAGATTTTAAGCCTCAACCGTCTCAGCAGTCTCAGCCTCCACAAGGCCTTTGACTTTCATCTAGAGAACTTAGCCTTCCTGGCCCTCAATGGACCAGAGCCTTCCACCATTCCAGGAAGGTTGTGTCACTTTGCCCCCAGATGGGGGCAGATAACAGCAGAACATTGGACACTCTCCATTATAAAAGAGGGGTAAAAGCTTCACTTTTTGAGCATGCCCCCTCCCACAATGGTAAGAAAGTTCAATTCTCAGACCTCCCTCGTCAGCCTATTAGACCAAGAGGTCACTATGCTTCTTGCCTAAGGGGCAATAGAAGAAGTACCCATTCATCAACAGGGTACAGGGTTTTACTCCCCCTATTTCCTTATCCCAAAGAAAACAGGGGGACACAGACCTATTTTAGACCTCAGAGAATTGAACAAATTCCTGTTCAGAGAGAAATTCAAAATGGTTTCTCTGGGAACTCTGCTGCCATACCTTCAGAGTCAGAATTGGCTTTGTTCTCTAGATCTCAAGGATGCGTACACTCATGTTCTCATCCATCCATCTCACAGAAAGTTCCTTCGGTTCCTTTTTTGAGGAAAGCATTACCAATACAGGGTGCTTCCTTTCGGCCTGGCCTCAGCACCAAGAGTGTTTACGAAGTGCATGGCTGTGGTAGCAGCATTTCTCCGCACTCTAGGAATATTCGTCTTCCCCTACTTAGACGACTGGCTCATTCGAGCCCCATCAGAGTCAGAGGCCAGGATTTCTCTATCTTGCACAATGCGTATCCTCCAGTATTTGGGTCTGGTCATAAACATCCCAAAATCCAACCTAACTCCCACTCAGTCTCTAGAGTTCATAGGAGCTTTGCTGGATACCAGAAAAGCAAGGGCCTATCTTCCTCAGACCCGTTGCCTTCGCATGGTGCAGTTTGCTTCTCAAGCAGTGCTAAAGCCTTATCTCACTGCCCGAGAAATGTTACAACTACTAGGCCACATGGCATCTACTGTGCATGTGGTTCCTTATGCTCGTCTTCATATGAGAGCAGCCCAGTGGACCTTAACCACTCAGTGGACCCAGGCATCAGGATGCCTGTCAGACAAAATAGCAAACACAAATCGTCTTATTTTGTCCCTCCAATGGTGGCAGTCCACTCAAAACCTGTTGCTGGGGTCCCCATTTTAACAGCCTTTACCCCAAGCAACTCTCACAACAGATGCTTCACCAATGGGTTGGGGAGCTCATCTACAAGATCTCTCCACCCAAGGCACTTGGACGCCACAGGAGACTCATCTACATATCAGTCTCTTAGAGCTCAGAGCAATCTTCCTTGCTCTTCGAGTGTTCCACACCCTGCTCAGCTACAAGACAGTCCTCATTCATACAGACAATCAAGTAGCCATGTTCTACGTGAACAAGCAGGGAGGAACAAGCTCTCTGTCACTTTGCAACGAAGCTTTGCGACTATGGGCCCTCGCCAGAGAGCATCAGATTCATCTCCTGGCAGTGTGTCTTCTAGGCATACAAAACTCTTGGGCAGACAGACTCAGTCGAGTTCTGCTTCCACACGAATGGTCTCTATATGCAGACCAGGTGGCTAGGATTTTTCAAATTTGGGGAGCCCCGGACATAGACCTCTTTGCAAGTCCGTTGAATACCAAACTTCCCCGGTTCTGTTCCAGAATTCCGGCTCGGGGCTCTCAGGCCTGGGATGCTTTCCTCCTTCACTGGGTTTAAGACTTCCTTTATGCCTTTCCACCCATTCCCCTAATTCCCAAAACCCTGTTCAAGCTTCAGAGAGACAGAGGCCGTATGATTCTCATAGCTCCACATTGGCCACGGCAAGTGTGGTACCCTCTGCTTCTACATCTCTCTCAAGCTCCCTCTCTGGAGTTAGGATCTGCTCCAGATCTCCTGTCTCAAGAGGACGGAATGTTATGGCACCCCATTCCCCACTCTCTGCATCTCAGGGCTTGGTTGCTGAAGTCCTAGATCTTCATGATCTTAACCTCCCTCAGCAAGTAAAGGATATCCTTTATGCTTCCAGGAAGCCTTTCACAAGACGCTCTTATGCTTTCAAGTGGAAAAGGTTTGCCATATGGTGTTCGCAGAAGGGTCTTAACCCCCTTCCGATACCTCTGGAATCATTACTGGAGTATCTCCTTCATTTATGTAATGCAGGACTTAAGACTAACTCAGTAAAAGTCCATTTGAGTGCTATTGCAGCTTCTTTCAAGCCTCTAAATGGACAACCTATTTCCTCCCATACTCTTATAGCAAGATTTATGAGAGGCCTTCTTCTAACTAAGCCTCCCATTAGGCCACCACCGGTGGCATGGGACTTAAACCTGGTTCTTGGTCAGCTCATGAAGCCACCTTTCGAACCGTTAGCTACTACCTCATTGAAATTCCTTTCTTGGAAGGTTATCTTTCTCATTGCAAAACATGTTATCCAAGTTGTTACTCCTGTTCTATGTGAAGCCAAGCAGTTTGTTATGGTCATTTTTGTTGTTTGTAAACCGCGCTGACAATAGTGCGGTATAAGAAATTGTAATAAATAAATAAATATCAGCACGTCGCATCAGTGAGTTGCAGGCACTAGTGACTGATCCACCTTATACAAGGTTCCATCATGACAGGGTAGTCCTTAGAACTCATCCACACTTTATGCCAAAGGTGGTCTTGCCTTTTCATCTAAACCAAGCAGTCTACCTGCCTGTGTTTTTTTCCAAGGCCTCATGCATCAAATGCAGAAAGGAATCTTCATACTTTGGACTGTAAAAGAGCTTTAGCCTTTTACTTACAAAGAACACAGCAACATAGAAAGTCCTCTCAACTCTTTGTTGCTTTTGATCCTTCTCATTTGGGACTTCCAATCTCCAAGAGAACACTGTCCAACTGGATTGCTCAGTGTATTTCCTTTGCCTATCAGAGTAAGAATCTTCCTCTAGAGGGCCATGTCACAGCTCACAATGTGAGAGCCATGGCAGCTTCAATGGCTCATCTGCACTCCGTGTCTATCGACGACATCTGTCGAGCAGCCACTTGGGCCTCGGTTCATACCTTCACAGCCCATTACTACTTGGACAAGGACTCCCGCCGGGATGCCTTGTTTGGTCAGGCTATTCTCCAACACCTGTTCCATACCTAATCAACTCCTACCCACCATCCCTGGTTGGATGCCAGAGATCCATGGGGGGAAGTGGAGCCCTTTCACAGGGATACACAACTTCTGGGGTCTCTCCCTGGCATCTAAAGCTAGGGAGTCCCCATATGTGAAGACTACATTCCTGCTTGTTCCTGGAGATAGCATAGTTACTCACCTGTAACAGGTGATCTCCGGGAACAGCAGGAATTTAGTCTTCACAACTCACCCACCTCCCCTAGGAGTTGTATCTCTCTATCTATCTCTTTCTCTTTCCCTCCCTCTCTCTCTTTGTCTCAGCTTTAAACTCAACTGGAGAGAGACAGTTGGGAAAGGTGGGAAGGCAGCACGCAGGCGCTGTGGGATGCTCCCAAAAGCTTTCTAATTGGACGCTGGGGAGCGTTCCCGCGCAGGCTCCGTCGGTACCAACGATACCCATATGTGAAGACTAAATTCCTGCTTTTCCTGGAGATCACCTGTTACAGGTGAGTAACTATGCTATATCAACCGACTCACCTTTGTCTACCTGTTTATTCACACCTTTAAAAAACATAACAGATTAGTAAGACAAGATCTTCTTTGTCTAAAGCCATGTTGGCTGTCTCCCATTAAGCCATGACTATCTACATGTTCAGCAATTTTGTTCTTTATGATGATTTCTACCATTTTTCCCGGTACTGATGTCAGGCTCACTGGTTTGTAGTTTCCCGGATCACCCCTGGAACCCTTTTTAAAAATTGGTGTTACATTCACCATCCTCGATTCTTCAGGTATTACAGATGATTTTAATGATAGTTCACAGATTACTAATAACAGGTCTGGAATCTCATATTTCAGTTCTTTCAACACCCTTGGATGTATATCATCCGGCCCAGGTGATTTGCTACTCTTCAGTTTATCTAATAGTTGTAATACATCTTCCTGATCTATCGATATTTCCTTCAATTCTTTCGCACCTTTAAATACCACTTCAGTCATGGGTAACATCCCTACATCTTCCTCAGTAAAGACCGAAGCAAAGAATTCATTCAGTCTCTCCGCTATCGCCTTGTCACCTCTTCGTGCCCCTTTAACCCCTCTATCATCTAATGGACCAACTGAGACTCTCACAGGTTTTTTGCTACGAATGTACTTGGAAAAAGTCTTTATTACGCGTTTTTACTTCTGCAGCAAGCTGCTTCTCAAATTCTCCAGGAACAAGCAGGAAGTAAGTCCTCACATATAGGTGCTGATGGAGCCCATGTGGAGCATTTCCCCAGCTTTCAAAGAAAGCCTTTTGGACATGCTACCATGCATGCGTGGTCCCCTTCCTGCCCAAGGGTGCCATCTTGCTCTGTCTCCTTTTTTCCGCGGAGCCCAACAGACATCTGTCCAGTCCCCTCCCCACCCCCGGAAAAAATTCTTGCTAAATTCTTTGCTATATTCCTTAAAATTAGCTGCTCCCAGTTTGTGTACTGGTTCCTCATCTCCAGGAACAAGCAGGAATGAGTCTTCAATATGGGTATCGTCGGTACCGACGGAGCCTGCATGGGAACGCTCCCCAGCATCCAGTAAGAAAGCTTTTGGGAGCATCCCACAGCGCCTGCGCGCTGCCTTCCCGCCTTTCCTAACCGCCTCTCTCCAGTTCTTCTTTTCCGCGGAGCCAGCAGGTCGTGTTCCTGTCACCGCTGAAGAAGTTCTTTATTTTATTTTATTTCTTTGGTCGCGCGTCTGCCTTCTTCGACGTCGGACCGGTACCGCTGGTCTTTTCTTTCTTTCTTCTTAAAAAAAAAAAAAAAACTGCCGTTTTTCCCACATCTGTGCAATTTTTTCTTTTGGGCCTTGGGCCTTGGGCCTAGAAGATTTTTCCTCATGGAAAAGCCCGCTTCCGGGTTTAAAAAGTGCACGAAGTGCAGCGGTACTCTTTCTATCACCGACACCCATGACTGGTGTCTAAAATGTTTGGGTCCTGACCACTCCATCACCGATTGTGAGTCCTGTTCCATGATGTCTAAAAGAGGTCGACAGAATCGAGCGGCAAAGCTCAGTATACTGTTTCCCTCTGATGCAGCTTCGGTGGCATCGACATCTTCCAGGGCTTCGTCTTCTTCCCAGGGATCTCAGATAACCAAACATAAGTCCAGCCGGGCCTCGAAGGGTAGATCTCCCTCTAAGTATCGAGATGCCTCCGGGCTTGCCCTCGAGGATCTTGCACCGGCAAAATTACCCCGGCGGGAGGGTCCGGCTTCCAAAGCTTCATCTGTGGGGTCACAGGTTGACATCGATGGCGTGGCCTCGACCGATCACCTGTTGCCATGTTCTGGGGTACCGGTGGTCTCCACTGGTACCGACATCCAGACATTGGTTGCGTCGATGGATCAGAATATTCTGACCATGCAGCGTGCCATCATGGCATTCATACAAGCTGCGACGCCTCCGGTACCGCAACAAACTCCGTTGGCGGTACCGGTTCCGGCACCGGCACCGATATCAGTTCCGGTGCCGGTACCGATTGCATCGACATCGGCGGTACCCTGTCCTGTGATGCCCATCGGTACCGAATCGGTACCGATCACTCCCGATGTCGATACCACTCCGTACGCATATCGGGCTCTGCAAGAGCATCCAGACAGGCAATATTTCGATTCCTCCGAGGACTCTGATGAATCAGAGGCTTCTGTCAAAGCATCGGTACTCCTCCCTCAGGAGCCCTCTTCTCCAAAAAGAAGGGTGTCTCCTCCAGAAGACTTGTCTTTTCAAGACTTCATTAGGGAAGTGGCCAGGGGCCTCTCTATTTCAGTGGCCCCTGAACCAGAGCCTAGAGCCAAGAATTTAGATATTTTACAATATCCTAAGGCTCCTAAAGAGGCAGCTACTTTACCAATTCATGAGATTCTTTATGATCACATGTTGGGCATATGGGAGACATCTCTTACTACGTCCCCTCATTCTCGCAGGTTGGACACCATGTGCCGTGTTCCTCCTTGTCCTGGCTTTCATAAGACTCAGCTTCCTCACCACTCTATTGTGGTGGATTCTGCTATGAAAAAGATAAAGAGTGCAAAAAGACACTCATCTAATCCTCCAGGAAGAGAATGCAGAACCTTAGATGCTTTTGGCAGGAGAATTATCCAGGCCAATATGCTTACTGCCAGAATCAACTCCTATAGTCTTTATATGGGGATGTTTCTAAAAGAAGTTACAGATCTGCTAACTTTATCTCCTTTTATCTCAGAAGATAAAAGGGAACAGTTTCTCACCTGCTTAAACATGCCCAGGATGTTTCCAAATTCTCCAACCGTGCAGCCTTTGACTCTTTTGAGTGTGCCAGCAGAGCCTCGGCTATTGCCATAGGTGCACGCAGACTTGCTTGGTTGCAAGCTTCTGATTTGGAACCCTGGGTCCAGGATGGATTAGGAAATCTTCCTTGTACAGGTGAAAACCTTTTTGGTAAGGATTGGCAAGCAAAGGCCACTCAGATGGATGCTGAAAATTCTGCCTTAGATAGACTTTCAAAGTCTACTTCTGCTCCTGCTAGAAAAAGGTTATAAAAAAAGATTTTCTTTCACAAAAAAGGGAAATAATATCCTGGTTATGGTCTCCAGGCATCTTCTACAGGTCGGTTTGCTGCAAAGCGTCAGCAACAACCTAAACAAGCCAAGCCTAAAGCTACAAGGACTGCTACGGCCCAACAGCCTCAGCCTCCTCAGGGCCTTTGACTTACAACTAGAGAACTTAGCCTTTCTGACTCTAGAAGAACCAGAGCCTCTCACCATTCCAGGAAGGTTAGCTCATTTTGCTCCCAGATGGGAACAAATCACAGCAGAGCAATGGACCCTCTCCATCATAAGGGAGGGGTACAAGCTTCATTTCTTAAACCTTCCTCCTCACACTATGGTGAGACAGTTCAATTCTCCAACATCTCTCCTCGACCTTCTGGGTCAGGAGATTGCTACCCTTATTGCCCAAAGGGCAATAGAAGAAGTACCCCTTCTTCAACAGGGTTCAGGGTTCTACTCCCCCTATTTTCTTATTCCAAAGAAAACAGGGGGCTACAGACCCATATTAGATCTCAGAGAATTGAACAAGTTTCTATGCAAGGAGAAATTCAAGATGATTTCTCTTGGTGCTCTCCTTCCATACCTTCAGAGTCAGGATTGGCTTTGTTCTCTAGATCTCAAGGATGGCGTACACCCATGTCCTCATCCATCCAACACACAGAAAGTTCCTTCGGTTCCTTTATCAGGGAAAGCACTACCAATACAGAGTGCTTCCTTTCGGTCTAGCCTCTGCTCCAAGAGTGTTCACAAAATGCATGGCAGTAGTAGCTGCATTTCTACGCACTCTATGAATATTTGTATTCCCATATCTGGACGACTGGCTCATCCGAGCACCATCCCAGTCAGAGGCCCAGACTTCTCTAAACTGCACAAGGCGTATCCTTCAGTATCTGGGACTTGTAATAAACATTCCAAAATCCCATCTCACCCCTACTCAGTCTCTAGAGTTCATAGGGGCCTTGCTGGATACCACAACTGCAAGGGCCTATCTTCCCCAGGCCCGTTGCCTACGCTTGGTGCAGTTAGCCTCTCAAATTCAGTTAAAATCCCATTTAACTGCTCGAGAGATGTTACAACTTTTAGGCCACATGGCATCCACCGTGCATGTGGTTCCTTACGCTCATCTTCACATAAGGGCCCGATCGACCCAGGCATCAGGTTGCCTGTCAGACAAAATAGCAACCTCCAGTCGCCTCTTTTGGTCCCTCCAGTGGTGGAAGTCCACTCAAAATCTGTTGCTGGGGTCTCCCTTTCAACAGTTGCTACCCCAAGCAACCCTCACAACAGATGCCTCCCCAAAGGGTTGGGGAGCTCATCTACAAGATCTCTCCACCCAAGGCATCTGGTCTCCACAGGAGACATCTCTACATATCAACCTCTTAGAGCTCAGAGCAATTCTTCTAGCTCTGAGTCTTCCACACCCTGCTCAGCTACAAGACAGTCCTCATCCATACGGACAACCAAGTAGCCATGTTCTACGTGAACAAGCAGGGCGGGACTGGCTCTCTGTCGCTTTGCAACGAAACTTTGAGATTGTGGGCCTTCGCCAGAGAGCATCAGATTCATCTCAATGCAGTGTATCTTCCAGGGGTTCAAAACTCAGACAGACTCAGTCGAATTCTGCTCCCACACGAATGGTCCCTCCATGGGGATCAGATAGCCAGGATCTTTCGAATTTGGGGAACCCCAGACATAGACCTGTTTGCAAGTCCGTGGAATGCCAAACCTCCCCGGTTCTGTTCCAGGATTCCGTGTCAGGGAGTTCAGGCCAGGGATGCCTTCCTCCTCCACTGGGGGCAAGACTTCCTCTATGCTTTTCCACCCATTCCCCTAATTTCCAAGACACTGTTCAAGCTTCAGAGAGACAAGGGGTCTATGATCCTCATAGCTCCACGTTGGCCACGCCAAGTGTGGTACCCTCTACTTCTTCTTCATCTCTCTCAAGCTCCCTCCCTGGACTTGGGATCTGCTCCAGACCTCCTGTCCCAGGAGGAGGGAACGTTATGGCACCCAAATCCCCAGTCTCTTCATCTCAGTGCCTGGTTGCTGAAGGCTTAGACCTTCAAGATTGGCATCTGTCTCAGCAAGTTAAGGATATACTTCATGCTTCCAGAAAGCCTTCCACTAGACGTTCCTATGCTTTTAAATGGAAAAGGTTTACCATTTGGTGTGCAGAGAAGGGTCTTAACCCTCTTGCAATACCTCTGAATTCTTTACTAGAGTATTTGCTGCATTTATCCCATGCAGGCCTTAAAACAAATTCAGTAAGAGTCCATATGAGTGCTATTGCAGCAAACCTTAAGCCTCTCAATGGACATCTTATTTCCTCTCATTCTCTTATTGCAAGATTCATGAGAGGCCTTCTTTTAACTAAACCTCCCATTAGACCACCTTCAATGGCATGGGATTTGAATTTGGTTCTTGGCCAGCTTATGAAGCCACCCTTTGAACCCTTAGCCACTACCTCCTTGAAATTCCTTTCCTGGAAGGTTACTTTTCTCATTGCAGTCACCTCAGCTCGTCGTATCAGTGAGCTGCAAGCCTTGGTGGCTAATCCTCCTTATACAAGGTTCCATCATGACAAGGTAGTCCTCAGGACTAATCCACACTTTATGCCTAAAGTGGTCTCACCTTTTCATCTGAACCAGGAGGTGTATTTACCTGTCTTTTTTCCTGGACCTCATGCATCAAGTGCAGAGAGGAATCTTCATACCCTGGATTGTAAGAGAGCACTTGCTTTCTACTTACAAAGGACGCAGCAACATAGAAAGTCCTCTCAACTCTTTGTTGCTTTTGATCCCTCTCATTTAGGACTTCCAGTCTCTAAGAGAACTCTGTCCAATTGAATTGCTCAGTGTATTTCCTTCGCCTACCAGAGTAAGAACCTTTCTCTGGAGGGCCATGTCACAGCTCACAATGTGAGGGCCATGGCAGCCTCTATGGCTCATCTAAACTCTGTGTCCATCGACCAAATCTGTCGAGTGGCCACCTGGGCCTCGGTTCATACCTTTACAGCCCATTACTGCTTGGACAAGGACTCCCGCCGGGATGCCTTGTTTGGTCAGGCTGTTCTCAAACACCTGTTCCATACCTAATCAACTCCTACCCCCCATCCCTGGTTGGATGCCCGAGATCCAGGGGGTGAGGTAGAGCCCTTCTCAGGGACTCACAACTTTGGAGATCTCCCTGGCATCTCTAGCTGGGGAGTCCCCATATGTGAAGACTCATTCCTGCTTGTTCCTGGAGATAGCACAGTTACTTACCTGTAACAGGTGATCTCTGGGAACAGCAGGAATAAGTCTTCACAACCCACCCACCTCCCCTAGGAGTTGTATCTCTCTATCTATCTTTCGTTTCCTCTCTCTCTCTTTGTCTCAGCTTTAAAACGCGAACTGGAGAGAGGCGGTTAGGAAAGGCGGGAAGGCAGCGCGCAGGCGCTGTGGGATGCTCCCAAAAGCTTTCTTATTAGACGCTGGGGAGCGTTTCCGCGCAGGCTCCGTCGGTACCGACGATACCCATATGTGAAAACTTATTCCTGCTGTTCCCAGAGATCACCTGTTACAGGTAAGTAACTGTGCTTTCCTGCCTTGAGCCGGCGCTGGGCCCGGCACTTTTGCCTTTTTTTTTTTTCATCAAGGCTTGCCTCAACCGGCATTTGTGCCCTTTTTCGCCCAGGGGTCGTTAACCCCAGCCGGGTGTTCCCCACTATGTCCGCCAGTGGATTCAAAAAAATATGATCGCTGCAGTCAAACTGTCCATCACCAACACCCATGACTGCTGCTTATGCTGCCTGGGCCCAGACCATGATTGCACCTCCTACGACCTTAACAAGGCCATGACGCCTAAAACCAATAAAAAGAAGTTGGAGTTACAGGTGAAACTATTCCCAAGGTCCGACTTGGCACCGGTCTCCCCAATGCCAAGCTCGAAGCTCAGCACTTCCCAGGAGAGTTGAGCATCCTCGGAGTCCCGCAGCGGCGGCAGCTCTTCCGGAAAGACTTCGGACCCTGAGCAGAAAAAGAAAAAATCCTTTGTCCATTGAGGTTCTACCAGAGAAACCCAGTAAAACCACCAGGAGGGACTCAGGCAACCCGAGAAACGTCCCACCAAGCTCCTCAAGAAGGATGCCTCAGCTGGTGGAGACTGTGCGAGGGTCCTCAAGACCGTAGTCCTTGTGGAGGATGCACTCTTGAGACTGCTGGCGCTGGGCTCGAGATCCTCTGTGCCCACGCCGAAAGCTGTGGAGCCTTCTGGCTTGGAATCCAGAATGGCAGCCTTGGAGCAGAACATCACTGCTATTCTGACCATACAGCAGGCAATGACAGGTTTGTCCGCATCTTCTACCCTGACGACTAGGCCCCTGACTGCGGGGGAGTCCTTTGTCATCGAGCTGAGCTCAGAGTGTCATCGTCCACTGGTAAGTCCTCAGTCCCGGTCCCATTCCTCGGGCATCTGGTCCTCCCTGGCCAGTTTCCAAGACTTGGACCCCAGGTGCTCGGGAGGCCCCCAATCCTTCGGCACCTCGAGCCAAGGAGTCACAGGTCCAAAGACTCGTCCCCCCTCAACTCCAAGTGGGATACCGACAACGAGTCCTCCCCAGAAACCAGACGGCACCAAGACGTCCCATTGGACCCATCTCCCCCGGTGCTCTGGTGCCATTCTCCTCCAGAGGAAGTGGCCTTCCACGACTTTGTTAACCTGGTAAAGAGACAACTGAGGGGAGATATGATAGAAGTCTATAAAGTAATGAACGGAGTGGAACGGGTAATCGTAGAACGATTGTTTATGTTATCAGAATATAGAAGGGGACATGCAATGACGCTAAAGGGTAAACTATTTAAGACAAATAAGAAAAAATATTTTTTCACTCAATGTGTAATCAAACTCTGGAATTTGTTACCGGAGGATGTAGTAAAGGCTATTAGTGTAGCTGGGTTTAAAAAAGGTTTGGACAAGTTCCTGGAGGAAAGGTCCATAAACCATTATTAAAAAGGAACCCAGGATATCAATGCTTGACCCAATACAAGCATTGTGGAACCTGTGTCTTTTGGGGAAACTGCTAGGTACGTATGACCTAGATTGGCCACTGTTGGAAACAGGATACTGGGCTTGATGGACCTTGGTCTAACCCAGTATGGCATATCTTATGTTTTTATATGGCCAGAGCCCCCTCAGTGCAAACCAAGTTGAAGGAGGACCCATGCACCGAGGAACTGGAGATCCTCCAGTTCGAATCTCCATCCAAGGAAACTCTCACGGTGCCAGTCCAGCCGATCCAGAGTGGCTATTGTTTATGAATGTGGGAGTCCGCGGCATCAGTACTGGTGGTCAGCTGACGCCTTGACGCCATATACCATGTTATCGAGTCAACCATGCAATAACTCAAAAGCCAGAAGACATACTCTTCTGTCGCTCCTGGCAGGAATGCTATAGCCCTCAATGTCCTTGATGTCCTTGGGTGCAAGTGTTACCAGGACTCGATGCTGGGGTGTCGAATCCAGGCCTGTGAGCATTTATTTGAAGGCCCTGACTAAGGAGTTTGTCCGGGTTCTCAGCAGGGCTGGCTGGGGAACCTCTCCATCAGTTCCAAGCTCTGACCGCCGGGATCAAGGACTGTTCAAAGTTCCCAAATGCAGCATACGATGGATTTGAGTCAGCGGCTCCAGTAGCAGCAGCCAGCATCGGGGCTCAACACCAGGCCTGGCTACAGTCCTCTGACCTCGAGCAGTGGGTCCAGGACAAGCTGCTCGATGACCCCTGCACCACTGAAAACTTGTTCGGTAAACCCATGGCCAACAAGGTGGCCGAGATAGAAGCCGAGGTGGTGACCCGCCAGATGCTCTCAAAGAAGACCTCTTCCTTTCCCTGCAAATAACCCTTGGGGAAAAAGGGGCACTTTCAACAGAGTCACCGATACCAGTCCTTCTCGGGCCAACAGCAGGGTTCTCACCTAAGAGGCAGGGCCAAGGAGCTCAGAAGCCCCAGGCCCCGGCTCCAACCCAACCATGTGGGAGCTTTTGACTCTTAGGGCAGGGCCTCCCCTTTCCTGGGAGACCTTCACCAGCCCACATGGGGTTGCCTGGCATGCTTTGCCCACAGGTGGGCCAATGTCACCTCAGACCAGTGGGTACTGCAGGTGGTAAAGGAGGGATACCTCCTCCATTTACAACAAATACCACCCAGGTTTTTTCCAGGAGAGCCAATGTGACCTCTCCTTCACCAGACTCTTCTGCTTTCAGAGCTCGCAGGTCTGCTCAGGGACAATGCAGTGGAGCCTGTACCCAAGCATCTGTGGGGAAAAGTCTTCTACTCAAGGTACTTCCTTGTCCCCAAAAGAACGGGGGGTCTCAGGCCCATACTGGACCTGTGAAGCTTAAACAAGTTTCTGTTGAGGAAGAAGTTTAAAATGCTCTCCCTTGGAACACTGCTGCCTTACCTCCACCAGGGAGCTTGGCTGTGCTCCTTGGAACCAAAGGATGCATACACTTACATCCTGATACATCCCTCCCATAGGCAGTACCTATGGTTTGGTGGGAGGAGGGCACTACCAGTACAGGGTGCTACCCTTCGGCCTGGCCTCCTTACCAAGGGTCTTTACCAAGTGCCTGGTGGTGGCAGCCACCCACCTGTGCCTACAAAGGGGCTTTCGTCTTCTCCTACCTAGATGACTGGCTAATCAGGGGAGTACAGCCTCAGAGGTCAGTCAGGCCACAGAGCGTGCAACCCTCCTACTGCAGCACCTAGGGTTCATTATCAACTACCCCAAATCCCATCGCTCTCCAACCCAAAGCCTGGAGTTCATAGGGGCACAGTTGGACACGTTACAGGTCAAGGCTATCCTCCCAAGAGAAGGGTTGGTGAGGGACAGCAGCACGCAAGGCAGCTGGTCCCTGGAGGAGTCACTCTTGCAGATCAATCTCCTAGAACTCAGGGCAGTCTTTCTGGCCCTGCGAGCATTCTGCCACCGCCTGCGGCACCAACCTGTATTGACCCAGACGGACAACCAAATGGTCATGTTTTACATCAACAAGCAGGGGGGCATGGGCTCGTATTCCCTCTGCCAAGAGGCAGTGGCCCTCCTCTCCTTCGCCGTGTGCAACAGCATGCTCCTATGAGCGGTATACCTGCTGGGCCAGGACAACTGCTTAGCAGACAGGCTGAACAGAGTCCTTCGCCCACACGAGTGGTGCTTGAACCCCAGGATAACGAAGCAACTCTTCCACCGCTGGGGCAGGCCCGCGATAGACCTTTCTGCCTCCCCGGACAACGTGCAACTACTGCGCTTCTGCTCACACCAGCCGCACCCAGGGAGAGTGGCAGCAGATGCCTTCCTAGTCTTGTGGTCAGAGGGCCTGCTCTGTGCGTTCCCACCAACTCCCCTGGTCGCCAAGACCCTCTTCAAGATCCAGAATGAGGAGGCTTCAGTAATACTGATCGCACCAAAGTGGCCCAGGCAACTCTGGTTCCCCCTGTTGCTTTCCCTGTCTGTGGCACTCCCAGTCCCACTGGGCTGGGCCCTGAACCTCCTGTCCCAAGAGGAGGACTTCCTTCTGCACCCCAACCTGGGTTCACTAGCGCTAACGGGTATGGCTGTTAAAAGGGTAGCATCATTTAACCCCCAGGGGTCATTGCTGGCGCTCTTACAGGAATTTCAGGCCTTTGGTCGATTTGCGGGCTTTAGTATTAATCAGGAGAAATCTGAGGTGCTGGATGTTTTGGGAGATGTTCGGGCAGCGTGGCAGGGTGTGTTTCCTCTTAGATGGGCGGAGGGCTCCTTTATATATTTGGGGATTATTTTGACACCTGATGTGGCACAGCTTTATCAGGCAAATTTGCATCGGGTGCTGGATAAACTGCGGGGCCAGTTCCAATCGTGGGGACCCCTCCCCCTGTCGCTATCAGGTAGAATAGCGGCGATTAAAATGGTAATTCTTCCTCAAATTCTTTACTGGCTCCAAACTCTTCCGGTTTGGGTCTTACGGCGGGACTTAGGGCGCCTTGAAAGCATGTTGAAAGGTTTCTTATGGCAGGGGGCGAGAGCCCGCATTCCATACGTGCGGCTGAAGGGGAGATGGAGGCAGGGGGGTATGGGGCTGCCGGATTTGGAGGCCTATGCGTTGGCCTGTCAGGCTCGGCACTTGGGGGACTGGCTGGGCGGGACGGAGACTTTTACGCCGCTGCGAGTGGAGGAGTCATGTGCTGCCCCATATTCCTTGTTGGCTATTCTGCACCTTGAGGACCGCCTGCTTCCGAGTTATATTACCGATAGTGTACTGCTTGGAGCCGTTCGGAAGACCTGGCGACAGCTTAACCGTTATTGGAAGGGGAACTGGAAAATTTCCAGTTGGCTTCCATTCCAGGGGAACATTAACTTTACGCCAGGCACGGAGAATGCCGTTTTACGGGCGTGGGCGACGAAGGGGATACGTACTATTGGGCATGTGGTGGACACTGAAGGCAGGTGTAAGCCCTTTCAAACGCTTAGAGTCGAATATGGACTGACCTCGGTGCACCCGCTATCCTATCTGCAGCTCTCTCACTATGTGACTTCGTTGTCTGCGGAGGAGCTCCACGCAGATCGTTCGGCGCAGATAATTGCTTTTTTCGATCTGGGGGGAGACTTTCTGCCGTCCATTCGTCGCTTAAGATTACGGTTAGATGACTTTCGGCAGGTACCCGACTACAGGCCGGTGGAACTCGCTTGGGCCACAGAGTTGCAGCGCGAGGTCCCCCCGGGTACTGTTTTCCAGGGCCTCCGGCGCATGGTCTATTTAGCAGAGGGAGTGCGATGGCGAGAAATACACTTTAAATTGCTGACACGTGTATACTTCTCCCCACGGAGGGCCTTTCGTAGCCTTCTGACTGAGGATGGCAGCTGCCCAAGGTGCTCGCCATCAATGGCGACCCTCCTGCATATGTGGTGGAGTTGCCGGCAACTCCGTCCTTATTGGTCACGGATTTCTGCGTATATGCAGGGCTTGTTGGGGCAGCGGGTGAGTTGGGATGCTTTATTTGTAACGCTGGATTGCCTGGAACTTACCTCGCCCAAAGGTAAATGGGGGAGGCTGTTGGTGCGTAAGGCCTGCCTGGTAGCTAAGGGACCTTTGCTTCGCCGGTGGCGGGAACGTGATCCACCTTCCTACTGGGAATGGCGGAGTAACTTTCATCAAGTAATGCTGGCTGAGTGTTGGAGCGCTCGCGGTAGTCCTGCGAGGTGGCTTGCATTCCAGTCACTGTGGGATCCCTACATTCAGCGGTTGGGCGCCCGTAGTCGTAATGAGGTGTTGCAATGGGCGACTCTGCAGTATGAGACTGTTGGAGTGGGTGACTAGCTGTTAATGTGTGTGGCATACTAGTTTGCTCCCTGGGGGGGGCTCCCGGTATGGGTATGGCCATGTCTCGGGGGGGGGGGGGATGGGAGGGGAGGAGGGTGGGGGGGAGGGGAGGGGGGTAAGGGGAGGATGTTTGGTTTCTTTATAGTGTAAAATTAACACCACCTCTCTGGACTCTTTTCATTCCCCTGCTGTGGGGATCAGAAACCCACCCCGCTCGGGGACTGCTGTGATGTTTGTTTTTTGCTGTGTTGAGTTGGTGTTTAAAATAAAGTTTTGAAAAAAAAAAAAAAAGGGTAGCGTCATCCCCTTTCAACCTTCCAGGGGAAGTCGAGATGGTTCTATTGGTCTCCCGAAAACCCTCCACCAGATGGGCTTATGCCTTTAAGTAGAGAAGGTTCTCCATCTGGTGTGGAAAGGAGGAGAATCCTTTCTCCTGTCAAATGCAACTGATTCTTTAGTATCTGCTACACCTGTTGCACGCCAGGTTGAAATTCAACTCTTTAAGGGTGCAGCAGAGCGTCATAGCTGTGCACTACCACCCTATCGAGGGAAAACCTCTCTAGCCAGCCCCTGGTCTCGAGGTTGCTCCAGGGCCTCTTGTTATCCAAGCTCCCCCCCCCCCACCCTACTGCAGCAGAGTGGGACCTCAATGTGGTGCTCTTCCAGCTCACTAAACCGCCATTTGAGCTCCTAACCACTTGCCACCTAAGATACCTGTCTTGGATAGTAGCCTTCCTAGTGACCTTCACATTCACTCGAAGGGTGAACGAATTCCAAGCTCTGGTGGCAGATCCACCATATAAGAGATTCTATAAGAACAGGGTGGTGCTCCGCACGCACCCCAAATTCCTCCCAAAGGTGATATCTCCTTTCCACCTCAACCAAGAAGTAGTCCTCCCCACCTATGTTCCGCAGTCTCATGCCGGCAGGGAGGAACAAATCCTTCCTACATTGGATTGCAAGTGGACCCTGTCCTTCTACTTGCAATGGACTCAGGCCCATCAGAAAGCTCCTCAACCTCTGGTGTCTTATGACCCCAGTAGACTGTGGCTCCCCGTGACTAAGCATACTCTGTCCACTTGAGCCGGCGGACTGTATTTCCCTCACTTATGAGCAAGCTGGCCTCTCCCTTGAGCACCGGATCATAGCGCATCAACCTCCGCTCAGTGCCGGTGATGGAGATTTTCAAGGCCACCACATTGTCTTCAGTTCATACGTTCGCAACTCACTACTACCTGGAGAATGAGTCCCGCAGGGACAGTGTGTTTGGCCTGGCAGTACTTCGTAATATTCTCAGGGTGTAGGCAACTCCTGCCCTCGAAACCCTTCTATGTTTAGGCTACTGGAGTGATAGTGTCACTAGACGCTAGGGTCTTGCAGAGTCTCCCAGTGGGTAACTTCCTTCTGCAACTCACAGCTACCCAATTGATAGCCGTTGGTGCTGTCGTGGTTCGGTCCTCGGCAGCCTGGAGCTAGGGAGTCTCATATGCGAGGACCGACTTCCTGCTTGTTCCTGGAGAAAGCATTGTTACTCACCTGTAACAGGTGTTCTCTGGGAACAGCAGGAATACGTCCTCACAACCCTCCCTCCTCCCCTGGGAGTTGCCTCCCTATCTTTAGTTTTACTGCCATCCTAGCTATGTCATCTGACTGAGCAAGATGGCACCATTGGTCAGGAATGGGACCATGCCTGTGTGGTAGCATGTCCCAAAGGCTTTCTTTGAAAGCTGGGGAAATGCTGCGCACGGGCTCTGTCAGCGCAATCACCAATATGTGAGGACTGATTCCTGCAGTTCCTGGAAAACACCTGTTACAGGTGAGACACACACGATCTCCCTGTCCCCACACAACACCACACACAAGCACCTCACCTCCGCATAACAGACACACACACGGGAACCACACACACACTCCACCTCTGCACCACACATACACATGAACTGCAGCACTGCACCAACCACCACATTTTCTCCCACGCTCAGACAGGCATACCATCATTGCACCATACACACATGTAGACACAATATCTGAAGCTATAATTGTTAATATTTCTGTCTAATGATGCCGCGCAGTATAGGAACTCTGGTGCCAGTCTCATGAGACATGAGAAACAATGAGGCTGGCTGGGCGTGAGAAGGTAAACATATTCAAGATCAAACAACACTCCTCCGCCATAAGCCTACACACACTCATACAACCCAACACAAGCACACGGCCAAGAAGAAGAGGCACCTCCAATCGGGTTAACACCCCAAAAGACTTCACCAAGACCCGCAAAGACACCGCACAACGAGCAATCTCCCTGGCTGCTCCATCCATATGGAACTCCTTTCCAGATGATCTGAGACTAACCACAGAAATCAAGGACTTCCGAAAACAGCTGAAGACAACCCTGTTCATCGATTACTATGGACATACCCCCTGAACCAGCATACAAGTCAGATCATCAACCCCCCCCCCCCACCACCATATAACTGTATAATAGCTCATGATGTATAATAGCGCACTATGTAGATAAACCAAATCTAATCACATCCCCGCCAACACATACACACCACTCTGTACATTGCATGAAAACATTTGCCCCCTTGATTGTTTGCCGTGGAAACCACTTTGATTGAATGATAAGGCGGTATATAAATACCATTAAATAAATAAATAAATAAGGTCACAAGCTCCTAAGATTTTGACCTGGTTCCTAAAGTCACACAATTTGTTGGCCTGCAATAGAGGCACAGCATGTTTGGAATTTTGGTGCCAGCTATAGGCTGCACAGCTGCACAAAAAGTCCCATCACCATGCACATCTTTCTGCTGGCTGCTGCTTTTACATTTGCTGAGCCAGTAACATGAGGCACAGTTCTGTCTTATAAACATACAGACAATACTGCTACAGATAGACCATGTGGTCTTTTTCTATCATCATATTTCTATGTTTCTATAAGGGGACTGTTGTAGTTGTTGATATGGAAGGACAGACTAGATAGGCCATGTGGTCTTTTTCTGTCATCATGTTTCTATGTTTCCCCATGGTCTGCTATCAATGCCTGGTGCTTTGTTCTTTGATAAGGCTTTCAATTCTGCTTCAACTTCTTTCATCACCAATGGTTCCCGATCATAAGGTACAGGTTGAAACGGCTGTTGGTCCACTTGATCTTTATCATATAAAAACTCTGTATATTCCTGCCACCTTTTCTTGATCTTCTCATCATCATTCAACATAGAACCTTGAGCATCTTGTAACATTCCAATTCGAGGCTGGAACTTTTTCTTTAACTCTCGTAGCTTTAGGAAAGCCGATCTTGTTCTTCCTCTAATAGTTTCTGCTTCTATTTCCTTGCATGCGTCGTCGTAGTACTTTTCCTTGTCCTGTCTTGCTGCACGTTGGAAATCTCTGTTGAGTTCTGTGATTGTCTTTCTTTCTCCTCTGACTTTAGCTTCTCTGCGTTTCTGGGCAATTTTCAGAGTTTCTTCCGTCATCCATTTTGGCCGTTTTTTCTTTTTCACCTTTTGTAGAGACTTCTTGCTTTCTTCCAACACAACCTTCTTGATGTCATTCCATAACTCTTCTGGAGCTCTGTCATTTGTATCTAAAGCAGCAAATCGATTTTGCAGGCAGTCTTTAAATTCCAGTGGTATATTCTCAAGGTCTTATTTTGCTGCATTCATGAGTGGTTTGCTCTTCTTCAACTTTAGCTTGAGTTTGCATACTAGTAGTTGATGATCTGTACCACAGTCAGCACCAGGTTTTATCTTTGTTGATGTTATAGAGCTTTTCCATCGTTGACTTCCACAGATGTAGTCAATTTGATTTTTATACAATCCATTGGGTGAAGTCCATGTGTACATTCGCCACTTGTGTTGCTGGAAGAAGGTGTTTGAGATGAATAGATCGTTGGTCTTGCAGAATTCTATCAGTCTTTCTCCAGCTTCATTTCTTTTGACAAGTCCATATTTTCCAACTACTTTGTCATCTTCTTTGTTGCCAACTTTTGCGTTCCAGTCACCCATGACTATCAGGATATCCTGTTTGCATGTTCTGTTAATTTCAGCTTGTATTTGTTCATAAAACTCTTCAATTTCATTCTCTTCTGCAGCTGTAGTTGGGGCATATACTTGAATTATAGTTGTGTTGATAGGCATTCCTCATAGATGAATAGAGATTAAGCGTTCGCTGACTGCATTGTATTTCATTACAGTTCTTGCAAGTTTCTTCTTTATTATAAATGCAACACTATTTCTTCTTTGTCTTTCATTTCCAGCATAGTAGACCATGTGATCATCTGATGCAAAGTGCCCGATGCCAGTCCATTTCAGTTCGCTGACACCCAACAGATCAACTTGTACACGTTCCATTTCATTCTTGACCACCTCCAACTTCCCTTGGTTCATGCTTCGTATGTTCCATGTTCCAATGTGTAAGACATCTTTACAGCTTCTGACTCTCATTTCATGCGCAGCTACATCAGCAGTCAGACGTCCCGAGGGCTTTGATTCAACCGCATCATAAATGCTGGCTTTACTCTGAAAAGTCTTCAGCTCTTCCCCAGTAGCTAGTTGAGTGCCTTCCGACCTGGGGTTCTCATCTTTCAGCACAATTTGTTTTGTTGGGTTTTCATGGCAAGATACAGAAGTAGATTGCCGGGCCTTTCTTCTGCGCAGTTTGTTTGATGGTGTTGCCGTTGTCACAGAAATGTGATCCTCCGCCATCAACACTATCCCATTCTGCTGCTGCCCAGATGGGTGGTTTGTCTTGGTCTGGCACCTCAGCTGAGGACCCGTCCATCTTGGGAGACCCTGCCGGTAGTTAAACTAACGATAGTTTAGCTCTCAGCATCACTGATGCACACAAGCCCTCACAGCACGACAAGCTGCAAACCATGTGAGGGGATATGCAGGTATGCAAATAATAATCAACTGGTAAAACAACTTGCTCTTCTCAAGAGATTTAGTTACTGATAGTAGAAAGAAAAAAGAAGACATTTTTGTCTGGCTTATCAGTTCAAAGATATTGTAAATAAAACTATAAAATCCATACCTCCCTACCCCATAGTTAAACGTAACCACTAAGTTCTTGTTCAGTGTATAACCATAAGTTGAATTCAATGTAAACTGTTTTGATAACTTGAAAAGCGGTATAAAAAAGATGTTAAATAAATAAATAAATATTCTAATCATAGTATATATATAATATATAAATATATATATATATATATATATATATGAAATTAAAACCCATTTTACTCTTGTTTTGCAAAACTTATATTCTATAATGTTTCTTCAGTTTAATCACCTTATTTTTATGTTAGAACACTTTGTTGTATTGTGATTTGTGTGACTCTGTTTTGGACCTTAGTAAAACTTTGTACAGCCCTGTATCAGGGAATGGACACTTATCTTAGTGCAAAATTGCTTTATCTCCAAGCTGGAATCCACATCAGTAACATCTATACGCCGCATTTCCATCTCAAACATCTTGTAATAGCCATATCGGCCTTATCCAAATGCATCAGATGTCAGACATCCTGGAACTCCTCATCTCTTTAAAAGTCCAACCAATCAGGATCTAAATAAATTCTCCAATCACAACCTAAATCCAGATCATTGTCATCCAATCAATATCAACATTCATCCCATTAGTGGTCAGAGTATCCAAATTAAAAATCAAGGCAGTTCTAAAAAGTTCAGTTTGCCTTGCTGATCACCCCCTTATGGATTAGATGGTGCCACATCAATCACCTTCCATTTCAAAGGAGGAGGAGTATGATCCTTTTCCACTGTCACAGTCGGTGCAGTGGTAACCCAGTTTTTTAGCTGTGATTTATGTTCCGCTAGTCTAATTTTCACTGGTCTACTGGTATGCCTGATAAAGAGCTGAGAGCATTTGCATTGTAGTATGTACACCACATAAGCAGAGTTACGGATAGTCCAGTGTTTAGAATAATAGATCCTACTCATTTTCAAATCCATCCATTGAGGACCTTCAATTGTTAACAATATTTGCATTTATTGCACTTATAGTGGCACATCGGAATGCCATCTATGGTTATTAAGCCTCTGTCCAATATTTTCCTCTCGTAAAAGCCATGAGAGGGAGGGGATTGAAAACCGGGGATAAGGGCTACTACATCGTAATGTTTTAAAAGGATCTTTTTCACAGATACTGCTCTTGTAGAATAAGGTAAAATGCATGTCATCCATTCTTCTTTCCTCTGATAAGACAATAGAACATTATGCATAGAATGCTCTTTTACGTTCTTTCCTTATCATGCACTTTGGATCTCCTTTATTCCAAAAACTGTCCTGCAGTTCATTAGCTTTCATCTTGAAGTCTTCCACTGAACTACAAAGTCTCCTCAGATGGAGAAATTGGCCAACAAGGAGTCTGTTTTTCATCAGAACTGAATGATAACTATTGTAGCGGAGGAAGTATTTTTTTTTCAATTTCTTTCCTATAAAGGGTCGTTTCTAGATGATCTCCCTCCTGATAATTATGGATATCCAGAAAATCAATAGATATCTGATCCTTAGTCATCTTAAGTTTCAATAACCTATTTTGATTATTTAACCAAGATAAGTGTCTATTCCCTGATGCAGGACTGTAAAATATTTTAATAAAGTCCAAAACAGAGTGCTTTGGTAGTGGTAAACAGAACTCACTCAGACGAAGGGAAGGTGCATAGTGGCATGTCTCAGTGATCTGTCCTGGGACCGATACTGTTTAATGTATTTGTGAGTGATATTTTGGAAAGACTGAATGGAAACGTTTGCCATTTTGCAGATGACATGAAAATTTGCAACAGCGTGGATACTTCTGAAGCAGTAGACAGCATGAGGAGAGATCTAAAAACAATGGAAGAATGGTCTAATACTTGGCAATTAAGATTTAATGCAAATAATTGCAAAGTCATGCACTTGGAATGCAGAAATTCAAAGGAATCGTTTGCGATTGGGGAAGAGAGATTGGTGTGCACAGACCAGGAGAGGGACCTTTGAGCGTTAGTGTCTGACGATCTCAAGTGGCAAAACAATGCAATAAGGCGATAGCAAAATCCAGAAGGATGCTGGGCCGCATACAGAGAGGAATAACCAGCAGAAAGGAGGAGGTATTGATGCCCCTGTACAAGTCGTCGGTGAGGCCTCACTTGGAGTAATCTCCAGGAACAAGCAGGAATGTAGTCCTCACATATGGGTATCATAAGAACATAAGAACATAAGATATGCCATACTGGGTCAGACCAAGGTCCATCAAGCCCAGTATTCTGTTTCCAACAGTGGCCAATCTAGGTCATACGTACCTAGCAGTTTCCCCAAGGGACACAGGTTCCACAATGCTTGTATTGGTTCAAGCATTGATATCCTGGGTCCCTTCTTAATAATGGTTTATGGACCTTTCCTCCAGGAACTTGTCCAAACCTTTTTTAAACCCAGCTACACTAACAGCCTTTACTACATCCTCCGGTAACAAATTCCAGAGTTTGATTACACGTTGAGTGAAAAAATATTTTCTTTTATTAGTCTTAAATAGTTTACCCTGTAGCTTCATTGCATGTCCCCTAGTCTTTCTATATTCTGATAAGGTAAACAATCGATCTACGTTTACCCGTTCCACTCCGTTCATTAATTTATAGACTTCTATCATATCTCCCCTCAGCCGTCTCTTTTCCAGGTTAAAGAGCCCCAACCTTTTTAGCCTTTCTTCATAGGAGTAGCCTTCCATCCCCTTTACCATTTTGGTGGCTCTTCTCTGAACCTTTTCTAAAATCGCTATATCCTTTTTAAGATACGGCGACCAGAATTGCACACAATATTCAAGGTGCGGTCTCACCATGGAACGATATAGAGGCATTATAATATCTTTTGTTTTATTTTCCATTCCTTTCCTTATCATACCTAGCATTCTATTTGCTCTCTTGGCCGCCGCTGCACACTGGGCCGAGGGTTTTAACATGGTATCCACAAGGACGCCTAAATCTTTTTCTTGGGTGGTGGTTCCTAATGTGGAACCTTGCATCGTGTAACCATAGTTTGGGTTGTTCTTCCCTAGGTGCATAACCTTGCACTTCTCCACATTAAATTTCATCTGCCATCCGTCGGTGCCATCTGCCACCGACGGATCCTGCGGGGGAACGCTCCCCAGCGTCCAATAGGAACGCTTTTGGGAGCATCCCTCAGCACATGCTTGCTGCCTTCCCTCCTTTCCAACTGTCCCTCTTCAGTTCTTTGTTTTCCGCGGAGCCAACAGGACCTATTCCCTGTCACCGCAGAAAATTCTGTCTTTAAAATTATTTTTTGTGGTCGCGTTTGCCTACCGCACGACGCCTACCGGTACCACCAGTTCTTTTCTTTTCATACAAAAAAAAAAAAAAACTTAAACTTTGACTGAAACTTTCCTTTTTGGTGCTAGGCGCCATTTTTGGGCATTAGGCCCCATTTTTCCTAAATCATGGAAAAGCCAACTAGTGGTTTTAAAAAATGTACTAAGTGTGGCGGTACCATTTCCGTCACTGACACTCATGATTGGTGTCTAAAATGTTTAGGACCTGATCATTCTCCAACTGAATGTCTCTCCTGCATGGGGATGATCAAAAGAGGAAGACAGAATCGGGCCGCAAAGCTTGAGGCCTCAACATCACAAGAACTACCTGTGCCATGCTCAGGGGTTCCGGCCGTCCTTACTGGTACCGACACCCAGGCATCGGCAGCGTCGATAGACCAGAGGTTTCTTGCTATCGAACGCAGTATCGCAGCTCTTCTTTCAGCTGCGGTACCAGTGGTCCCATGGGCACCGGTGCCAACACCAGTACAGACACTGACAATGCCGGTACCAATGGTACCGGCCCCGGTGGGAACTCTTCCCATGCCACCTTTGGCTGGAGTGGACAAAGCAGTACCGGGTCACCTCGGTACCGACTTCGATCGGTACCAGGATCGTGCTTTGCAAGAGCATCGGGGTCAGGAATAATTTGATTCCTCCTATTCCGAAGACTCTGACAATTCTGCTGGCACTAGAGGGTTTCTCCTAGAAGATCCCTCTTCTCCCCAACGCAGAATGTCACCTCCAGAGGACATGTCATTTCAGGATTTCATCCGTGATATGGCCAAAGGTCTTTCAATCACAGTAGCTCCTGAAGAGGAACCCAGAGCAAAGGAATTGGAAATTCTCCAAAAGCTCCTAAGGAGGCAGCTACTCTACCTATACATGAAATTCTGCATAGCTTGATGCTCAGAATGTGGGAGACACCTCTGACTACTTCTCCTCACTCTAGGAGACTTGATACTATGTATCGAGTTCCACCATGTCCTGGATTTCAGAAAACTCAGCTGCCACACCATTCAGTGGTAGTGGAATCAGCCATGCATAGGATGAAAAGTGCAAAGAGGCATGCATCCAATCCTCCAGGTCGTGAATGCAGGGCTCTGGATGCTTTTGGACGCAAAACTTTTAAAGCTTCCATGCTTTCAGCTAGGATCAGTTCATATATCCTATATATGGGAATGTTCCTCAAAGAAGTCACAGGAGACTTGGAACTTATGAGCCCATTTCTCCCAGATGATAAGAGAGAAGATTTTCTTACTCTAGTTAAGCATGCTCAGGATGTCTCCAAGTTTGTCAATCGTGCAGCCTTTGACTGCTTCGAATGCATCAGCAGAACTTCTGCTATTGCCATTGGCGCACGACGGATTGCCTGGCTACAGGCATCAGACTTGGAGACTTGGGTACAGGACAAGTTAGGCAACATTCCTTGCACGGGAGAGAATCTCTTCGGCAAGAACTGGCAGGAGAAGACTAACAGGTTAGATGCTGACAATTCTACCTTAGATAGATTGTCAAAGTCTACAGCCACTCCAGCCAAAAGGAAGCCTTATAAAAGACCCTCTTTTAGCAAAAAGAGGAAGTTTTATCCTTCCTATACCCAGCAGAGTCAGACTCCATGTCAGATTGCCCAAAAGGAACAAGCTAGACAGCAAAAGAAACCAAAAGGCCCAAGAGCCCAACCAGCTCTCCAGGTTCAGCCCCCTCAAGAGCTTTGACTCCTTCCTAGAGAGCTTTGCCTTCCTGCCTCTGAGGGGTCCTCAACCCCCCAATATTCTGGGCAGGTTATGCCACTTTGTCAACAGATGGCATCAGATAACAGCATAAGATTGGACTTTGTCCATTGTAGGAGAGGGGTGCAAACTTCATTTTCACAGCTTACCCCCTCCTATAATTCTAAAGCAATTCAATTCACAGACCTCTGCAGACAATCTGCTAGATCACGAGGTTGTAATCTTCTGAAAATGTAATCATCTGAATTGTAATCTTCTGGTCTAGTAATCTTCTGGTCTGTAATCTTCTGGTCTACTCTCCGTTAGATCCTGGGTTCATTTCACAGAGACAGGAGGGTAAGCAGCATAAATAAGACAACCAACCAGGTGTGGCTTGGAAACAGGTCTTTATGTAGAAATAGGCTTATTACATAGGTACAGAACAGAGTTATATAGTGGTTGTTAAAAAGCTGCTTCAGTGTACATCAATGAATCTGTGTGTGTATATGCATGTGTGAAGTGTGAGAGAGAATAGAGTATATGAAAGACTCTATGTATGTGCGTGTGTGAGAGAGATCAGAGAGAGAGAGAGGGGGGAGGGGTGAAGAGAATTGATTACACAGGTACACTAAAAAAAAATTTTTTTTAAACTGCTTCTAATGTTTCGATTGATTTTTACGTTTTTTGGTGCGCTGAATCCAAATCTGGTAACCAATTTGCTCCATCACGTACAGATTTTTTGCTACATTGGGTTAGCAGTTTGAGGTGAACATTTCAGATTGAGTGCGATCGAGATAAAAGTTTCTTGGATGAATTCTTTATACTAATTGTTTAGTAGTTATTCAAATAAGAATAAAGAAAATTGTAACAAGGCAGCACATAAGAATAGAGTAATGTCAACAAAACACACTGTGATGGTAGCAAAATTGTCTGCACTTAAAACAGCCACATACATGTGCACAAACATTGAGCATATAAGAGCGAGGTTAGACACAAAGCAAAGCAAAGAAATGTGCAAAAAATGTTGTACAGGTATGTATGTAAGAATAGAAAACGCAAACCGCACTATTGCAATACATGAAGACAAACACCCGATGGTGTGAAAATAAAATTCTAAAAAATGAGATCCGACACTGTGGTAATAACTAGAAAATTTTTATTTCAAAGTTTAGTAAAAACATGATATTTGTCAACACAGTTTAGATTTTAAAGTCATTCTTGGGTCAATCAATCTCCTGGTGGGCCCGTTTCTTCTTCCCCCGAATACTTCTCTTGGTGCGCTGCTTGGCGTATTTTTCATCTGGGGTTTCCCGCAGCAGCAACCAGCAGAAATCAGCCATCATAGTAGTGTTCCATCTTCCTTGGTACCTTCTCTCTGCGTCCTTGATGTCCTGGTGAAATCTTTCACCTTGTTCTTCACTGTACGCCCCCAAGTCTTTGGGAAAGTAGTTCACATGGGAGTGCAAGAAATGGACTTTCAGGCTCATGTTACAGCCTTGTTCTTTGAAGGCATTGAGCATCCTGGCAACAATATCCTTATAGTTCTCATCCCGCCTGTTCCCCAAGAATTTGAGAACATCATCCTTGAAGGAATCCCAGGCTTCTTTTTCCTTCTCAGACATCGTTTCAGCGAATGCTCCATCTGAAATGAGTTTCCTTATATCAGGGCCAACAAACACTCCTTCCTTTAGCTTTGCTTCAGAAAGTCGGGGGAACTTTGAGCAAAGGTACCGAAAGCACTCACCATCTTTTGGAAGGGACTTGATGAATTGCTTAATGAGACCCAACTTAATGTGGAGAGGTGGTAATAGAATTTTATCACGAGGTACCAAGCTCTCATGAAGAACATTTTTCTCACCGGGTCTCAAATACTCCCGAATTGGCCAGTCTTTTTTCCCCCAGTGTAGGTCGCGGGCCCGGCTATCCCACAAGCAAAGGAAGCAGGGATATTTGGTGAAACCAGATTGCTGCCCTAATAGCATGGATAGAATTTTAAAGTCTCCACAAATCATCCACTTATGCTCATCATAACGAATCTTCTGAAGAATCAGGGCCAAATTCTCGTATTTTTCTTGGAGAATAACAGAGTGAGCAATAGGAACTGAAGCGAATGTGTTGCCATTATGAAGAACGCCTTTTATGCTGTCTTTTGACGAATCAATGAACAGCCGCCATTCAGCAGGATCATACTTGAGTTTAAACTTTTCCATCACTCCGTATATATCGTTGCAAAATACCAAATCTTCCTCTTTGCTGAAATACTTCAAAAATTGTGTCTCGCGGTTGCGGTACCAATAAAAAGTTGTTCCTGGTGACAATAGATTTTTCTGTTTAAGCCGAGAACCTAGCAGTTGGGCAGCATCTTTTGGGAGTCCTAAATCCCGGACTAAATCATTCAATTCAGCTTGAGAGAAAAGTTCAGGTTTCGGATCTGGTTCAGTTTCAAACTCGGAAGTACTGGACTCATCGGGAAAAGCCATCTGATGAGTCTCATCATGATCAGAACCGTCCACACAAATATGATCCAAAGATTTTGATCGTTCAGGCACAGGTACTTCGTTGCATGAGGCATAGGCCTAATTGCTGAGGGAAGGTTGGGGTAACTTATTACGTTCTTATTTTTTAAGTTGTATTCCTTCACAATGCAAGAGCAAAAATAGCAGTCACTGCTGTGGTCTCTTTGTTCATGCCACATCATAGGTATTCCGAAACGAAATGCTTGTTTTTTACCTTTCATCCATAAGCGTAGATCTTCCTCACATGTCTTGCACACTTTGTGAGGAGCCCACGGTTTGTCTTGATCGCCTAACTTCAAACCGAAATAGGCGAAATATACTTTTTTAATAAATGCAGAAATGTTCCTCTGCCGCTTTTTCACGGTATATTCCCCACAAATAAAACAAAAACTGTCCGGAGAGTTGACGCAACCTCTGGCTCTGTGAGCCATCACAAATACACAGCACTGCAAACTACAACTGTAGTGAACCACTTCGGAATAAAGCTGGATTACGACTGAGCAAACAAAAGGTAATAATGAACTTGCAAGAAACTGAAATTTGACAGGAACGTTCATGTCGCAACCACCGTGTTTGAGCGAGCGAATGAGGCGAGGCGAACAGGAAAGAACATGCGCCAGCGCGAGTACTGTATTTAGCCCCCCGCCTCCCAATTGTCCTGTTAATGTATAAAATGAATACAAAACACTCTAAAATATCATGAGGGAGTGTTTCTAGTTAGTTAACCATTACAACCTCTATTTTGGGCCAAGAAAATAAACTGCAGTCGGCTAAAAAGAAATTATGTGAACATTCCTTATATGGGTAAGAAATCTAATTTTGCAAGAAAACGTGACGTGATGGAACATTTTGGCTATTTTTCCTGGATTCAGCACCCCAAAATCTATAGGAATCAGTTGCAAAACTGGAGGCAGTTTTTTGGTAGTGTACCTGTGTTATCAGAGCCTCCTGTCCTTCATGTCCGATGAATAGAGGAAGAGAAAGAGAAAGAGGAAGTATTTCTGTCCTTTATAGTGAATTTTCTCTAGCACCTCCCTTTGAGGTCTGCTATTGTTTCTAGCAAGGAGGGGCTGCAGACCAATCTCAACAGGCCCGGAGACTGATCTCATCTTGTAAACTACCCTCATTAACTTTGGAGACTGATATCACCAGAGTAACAAAGCTGCATGAAATCCAAGGTCTGGGGAAAAAGCCATGACACCTATGCCATGCTGATGTATGCTGACATCTCACACACCTTTTTTTTTTTTATTTATTATTTGTGCTTGGAAATGGTGGAAGCAAACCTGTGGTACCTGTCCCAGCTGCCCCATTACATGATAGTAGGCAGCTTGTCTAATACCTCCTGTATTAAATGCCTTGCTATGTCTAGCAGGTCCCCTGTACTGCACAGTACTGTCTCTAGTGTTCTAGAGATAAACAAGTCCCCCTTATGAGTTGTGATGTATGCTGGCAGAGGTCTCCACACTTCTTGCCCAAGGGGCAATAGAGGAAGTACCCATTCTTCAACAGGGTGCAGGGTTCTACTCCCCCTATTTTCTTATTCCAAAGAAAACAGGAGGACACAGACCTATTCTAGACCTCAGAGAATTGAACAAATATCTGTTTCGAGAGAAATTCAAAATGATTTCTCTGGGAACTCTTCTGCCATAACTTCAAAGCCAGGACTTGCTTTGCTCTCTAGACTTAAAGGATGCATACACTCACATTCTTATCCATCCAGATCACAGGAAATTCTTACGTTTCTTTTTCAAGGGAAGACATTTCCAGTACAAGGTTCTTCCTTTTGGTCTGGCTTCAGCACCAAGGGTATTCACGAAATGCATGGCAGTAGTAGCTGCATTTCTACGAACCCTGGGGATTTTCGTCTTCCCTTACTTAGACGACTGGCACATTCAAGCCTCCATGGTGGCAGAGGCCAGCACTGCACTGTCCCGTACAATGCGAATCCTCCAATACTTGGGATTGGTAATAAACTTCCCGAAATCTCAACTAGTTCCTTCCCAATGCCTAGAATTCATAGGAGCCTGTCTGGATACCAGACAAGCAAGGACTTTCCTTCCAAAAGTCCGGTGTCTTCGCATAATGCAGCTAGCTTCCCAAGCAGCAGGCAAATCCTCCCTCACTGCTCGGGAGCTACTGCAGTTACTGGGATACATGGCATCCACAGTTCATGTAGTCCCATATGCTCGCCTTCACATGCGAGCAGCTCAGTGGACCCTCTCCACACAGTGGACACAGGCCACGGGTCATTTGTCGGACAAAATAGCAATCTCTCAACGACTGTTTTTGTCCCTCCAATGGTAGCAATCACTAGAAAATCTGACAGTGGGGTCTCCTTTCCATGAATCCCTCTTTCAGGCCACCCTAACAGATGCATCACAGGTGGGTTGGGGAACACACCTGAATCATCTCTCTACCCAGGGCACCTGGACTCCGCAGGAGGTTGGTTTACACATAAACCTCCTGGAGTTAAGAGCAATTTATTTAGCTGTTCGAGTGTTCCACGCCCAGCTCAGCTACAAGACAGTCCTAGTCCAGACGGACAATCAGGTAGCCATGTTCTATGTGAACAAGCAGGGCGGGACAGGCTCTCTGTCGTTATGCAACAAAGCTTTACGACTATGGGCCCTTGCCAGAGAGCATCAAATTCACCTTCTAGTGGTATATCTTCCAGGCATTCAAAACCTTTGGGCAGACAAACTCAGTCGAATACTGCTACCTCACTAGTGGTCACTCCACCTAGACCAGGTGGCAAAGATATTTCATCTCTGGGGCACTCCAGACATAGACCTCTTTGCAAGTCCACTGAATGCCAGACTTCCCCGGTTCTGTTCCAGGATTCCGGCGCACAACTGTCAGGCAAGGGATGCCTTCCTCCTTCACTGGGGTCAGAACTTCCTTTATGCCTTCCCCTCATCCCCAAAACACTTTTCAAGCTTCAGAGAGACAGGGGTCGTATGATTCTCGTAGCACCACGATGGCCATGCCAAATGTGGTATTCCCTGCTTCTGCATCTCTCTCAAGTGGCGCCTCTGGAGTTAGGGCATGCTCCAGATCTCCTTTCCCAGGAGAACAAGACGCTATGGCACCCGAATCCCCAGTCCCGGCACCTCACGGCCTGGTTGCTGAAGGCTTAAATCTCCAGGATCTCAACCTGTCCCAGCAGGTAAAAGATATCCTTCAGGCTTCTAGGAAACTTTCCACAAGAAGATCTTATGCATTCAAGTGGAAACGTTTTACTATATGGTGCTCCAAGAGGGGATTAAACCCCCTGGTCATACCCTTAGAATCGATACTAGAGTATCTCCTTCACTTATCAAATTCTGGGTTAAAGACCAATTCTGTAAGAGTCCATCTTAGTGCAATTGCAGCTTCTTATAAGCCTCTAAATGGACAACCAATTTCCTCTCATCCACTCCCATCAAGATTTATGAGAGGCCTTTTATTAACTAAACCTCCCATCAAGCCACCACCGGTAGCATGGGATCTAAATCTAGTTCTCGGGCAGCTCATGAAGCCACCTTTTGAACCTTTGGCTACTACAGCCCTTAAGTTTTTGACTTGGAAGGTCATCTTCCTAATTGCAATCACCTCTGCCCGTCGCATTAGTGAATTGCAAGCTTTAGTGGCTGATCCTCCTTATACTAGATTTCATCATGATAAGGTTGTTCTTCAAACTCACCCACACTTTATGCCAAAGGTGGTTTTGCCTTTTCATTTAAACCAATCAATTTATCTTCCTGTATTTTTTCCGAGGCCTCACGCCTCTAATGCAGAAAGAAACCTTCATACTTTGGATTGTAAAAGGGCCTTAGCCTTTTACATACAAAGAACACAGCAACATAGAAAGTCCTCGCAACTTTTTATAGTTTTTGTCCCTAGTCATTTGGGACTATCAGTCTCCAAAAGAACTTCATCTAAATGGATTGCCCAATGCATATCCTTTGCTTATAAGAGTAAGGGTCTTCCTCTTCATGACCATGTCACAGCTCATAACGTGAGAGCCATGGCAGCTTCTATGGCTAATCTCCCCTCTGTGTCTATCCATGACATTTGTCAAGCACCCACCTGGGCTTTGGTACACACCTTCACAGCCCACTACTGCCTAGATGAAGCCTCCCGTCGGGATGCCTTCTTTGGCCAAGCTGTTCTTCAAAATCTCTTTCAAACTTAAACCAACTCCTACCCACCAACCCTGGTGGGATGCCAGAGATCCATGGGAGGAAGGATTCTCACCTTCCACGGTGGCACCTTCCTGGGGCAATCTCCCTGGCATCTTCAGCTAGGGAGTTCCTGTATGTGAGGACTACATTCCTGCTTGTTCCTGGAGATAGCATAGTTACCTGTAACAGGTGATCTCCGGGAACAGCAGGAATTTAGTCCTCACAACCCACCCACCTCCCCTAGGAGTTGTCTCTCTTTGTCTCTTTCCTCTCTCCCTCTATCCTTTCACTCAGCTACAAACTTAACTGAAGAGGGACAGTTGGAAAGGCGGGAAGGCAGCGCGCATGTGCTGAGGAATGCTCCCAAAAGCGTTCCTATTGGACGCTGGGGAGCGTTCCCATGCAGGCTCCGTCGGTACCGACGATACCCATAGGTGAAGACTAAATTCCTGCTGTTCCCGGAGATCACCTGTTACAGGTGAGTAACTACGCTTTATGTTCAGTTTTGGAGACCATATCTCACAAAGGATATAAAAAGACTGGAAACATTTCAGAGGAAGGCAAACAAAATGATTCAGAGCCTGCGCCAGAAGATGTATGAGAAGAGACTTGACCTAAATAATGCAGAACCTAGAGGAGAGAAGAGATATGATACAGATCTTTAAATACTTAAAGGGTATCAATGAACAAACAAACCTTTTTCAGAGAAGAGGAAGATGTAAGACTAAAAGGCATACGATGAAGCTGCAAGGCGGTAAACTTAAAAGCAACATCAAGAAATACATTTTCACGGAAAAGGTGGGGGATGCTTGGAATGCCCTCCTGATGGAGGTGGTGGGGGCAAATACAGTATCTGAATTCAAAATGGCATGAGACAGACACAGTGGATCCCATTATAGCAAGAGGATGAAATCAAAGCAAACCTAAATATCTTTTAATAGAGGGGGGTGACCTGCATGGAACTGCAGTTACAACCACTCTAGCCACCTTACTGGGCAGACTGGATGGACCATACTGGGCTTTATCTGATGTAATATACTATGGGGGTTATTCTGTCTCATGAATAGCGGGGAAGTTAGATGGGGGTGGGGAGGGGGTAGAGTTAGGGCGGGCAGTGGACGGTCACCGGCCTTTGACGTACAGGGCCGATTCTAATGTCAGCCCTGTACATCCAGGGCCAGCGACCTGTACGGGGAAGTTATTCCACCTCCAAGGTGGAATAAGTTCCCTAGACGTCGGAGATCGGCAGCCGGGGACATGGATGAGGTGGGGGGGGGGGCTCGAGGACATTCCCCGCAACCCAGTCCTGGCCTTAGGAGGCCAGATCAGGGTTCGGGCTGTGGGGAAATCAATGCCGATGCCAGCGGCCAGGAATCGCGACTCTTTAGTGGAGCCGCGGTGCCATGGCAACTGGTCCGCTAGTTGAGGTCCGCTACCTTTGCACCAGGCAGGCATGTTACCAGGGATCCTCACGTCCACTAGCTGGGTGGCTGGTGGACGTGAGGATCGCCAGGTAACATGCCTGCCTGGTGCGAAGGTAGCGGACCTCACGCACCGCCTAGATAGGATCATAGATAGTGCTGGGGAGGAGTCTGCTGTCTTAGTACATGTCGGTACCAATGACATAGAAAAATGTGATAGGGAAGTTCTGGAGGCTAAATTTAAGCTTTTAGGTAGGAAGTTGAAATCCAGAACTTCCAGGATAGTATTCTCCGAAATGCTTCCTGTTCCACGTGCAGGACCCAAAAGGCAGGCAGAGATCCGGAGTCTCAATGCATGGATGAGATGATGGTGCAAGGAGGAGGGTTTTGGATTTGTTAGGAACTGGGGAACGTTCTGGGGAAAGGAGAGGCTCTTCCGAAGGGATGGGCTTCACCTTAATCAAGATGGAACCAGACTGCTGGCATTAACCTTTAAAAAGGAGATAGAGAAGCTTTTAAACTAGAAAATAGGGGAAAGCTGACAGTCACCCAAGAGCGGATGGTTCGGAAGAAGGTATCCTTGAAGGATACTACCAAAAGCAGTGAGGCTCCAAAAAAGAGTATAGTAGCCCAAATGCCCTTGAGTATGGTGCAGACAGAGCGTAAGGATTCCAAATTATCCATGCCTACCAATAGCCAGATTAATATTAATAAAATACAGTCTCTAAAATGCTTGTATGCAAATGCTAGAAGTCTAAACAATAAGATGGGAGAGTTAGAATATATAGCACTAAATGAGAGGTTAGATATGATTGCAATCTCAGAGACATGGTGGAAGGAGGATAACCAGTGGGACACTGTGATGCCTGGATACAAACTATATCGTAATGATAGAACTGATCAAATTGGTGGAAGGGTTGCGCTCTGTTAGAGAGGGCATTGAGTCAGAAAGGATTAAAGTTTTGCAGGAAACAAAATTTGCTGTAGAATCTCTATGGATTGAAATTCCATGCATGAAGGGGAAGGTGATGGCAGTGGGGGTGTACTATCGACCGCCTGGCCAGAATGAACAAATGAATGATGAAATGCTCAAAGAAATCAAGGAAGCTAACAAAAGTCACAGCAGAGTAGTAATAATGGGTGATTTCCATTACTCCGGTATCAACTGGGGCAGTGTCATGGCAGGACATGCTAGGGAGATAAAGTTTCTAGATGAAATAAATGACTGCTTCCTGGAGCAGCTGGTTCATGAACCGACCAGAGGGGAAGCCATACTGGACCTAGTCCTTAGTGGAACACCAGATCTGGTGCAAGAAATAAGGGTGTTGGGATCACTTGGCAATAGCGATCATAGCATGATCATGTTTGATTTAATTAGTGGAGGAGGGATAGTAAAGAAATCCACAGTACTACCTTTTAACTTTCGAAAGGGAGACTATGATAAAATGAGGAATATAGTTAAGAAAAAACTAAAAGGAGCGGTTGCAAAGGTTAAAGACTTACAGCAAGCTTGGGTGTTATTTAAAAATACTATCCTCGAAGCCCAGACCAGCTGTATTCCACGCATTAAGAAAAGTGGAAGAAAGTCCAAAAAACTGCTAGCATGGTTTAAAGGTGAGGTCAGAGAGGCTGTTGCTGCCAAAAAAGCATCTTTCAGGAAATGGAAAAAAGAGCCAAATGACAAAAACTGGAAACAGCACAAGCACTGGCAAGTTAAATGCAAAGCATTGATGAGGCAGGCAAAGCGAGAATTTGAGAAGGAACTTGCTACGGAAGCAAAAACACGAAATAAAGACTTTTCAAGTACATTCGTAGCAAAAGGCCTGTGAGAGAGTCAATTGGACCGTTTGATGATAGAGGGGTAAAAGGGGCAGTAAGAGGAGACAAGGCTATAGCGGAGAGACTGAATGAATTCTTTGCTTCGGTCTTTACTGAGGAAGATATACGGATGTTGCCCATGACTGAAGTGGTATTTAAAGATGATACTGCAGAGGAATTGAGAGAAATATCACTACACCGGGAAGATGTATTACAACTATTTGATAAACTGAATAGTAGCAAATCACCTGGACCAGATGGTATACATCCAAGAGTGTTGAAAGAACTGAAATATGAGATTGTAGACCTGCTATTGGTAATCTGTGAATTTTCATTAAAATCATCCGTAATACCCGAAGATTGGAGGGTCGCCAATGTAACGCCAATTTTTAAAAAGGGTTCCAGAGGTGATCCAGGAAATTACAGACCGGTGAGCCTGACATCAGTACCGGGGAAAATGGTAGAAACCATCATAAAGAACAAAATTACAGAGCATGTAGATAGTCATGGCCTAATGGGAGACAGCCAACATGGCTTTAGACAAGGAAGATCTTGTTTTACTAATCTGATATGTTTTTTTGAAGGTGTGAATAAACAGGTAGACAAAGGTAAGTCGGTTGATATAGTGTATCTGGACTTTCAGAAAGCCTTTGACAAGGTCCCTCATCAGAAACTTTTGGCAAAACTAAAGACTCATGGGATAGGAGGCAGTGTACTATTGTGGATCGGGAACTGGTTAAAAGATAGAAAGCAGAGGGTAGGGCTAAATGACCAATATTCCCAATGGAAAAAGGTGAATAGTGGAGTACCCCAGGGATCTGTACTGGGTCCGCTACTTTTTGACATATTCATAAATGACCTAGAAAAGGGAATAACTAGTGAGGTTATCAAATTTGCAGACAATACAAAACTGTTTAAAGTTGTTAAAGCCCAAGAGGACTGTGGAAAACTGCAGGAGGATCTGGATAAATTGGAAGACTGGGCATCCAAATGGCAGATGAAATTTAATGTGGACAAGTGCAAAGTTATGCACCTAGGAAAGAACAACCCACATTATGATTACACGATGCAAGGTTCCACATTGGGAACCACCACCCAGGAAAAAGATTTAGGAGTCATCGTGGATAACATGTTAAAACCCTCCGCCCAGTGTGCAGCGGCAGCCAAGAAAACAAATAGAATGCTAGGTATCATAAGGAATGGAGAACAAAACAAAGGATATTATAATGCCTCTGTATCGCTCCATGGTACGACCGCACCTTGAATATTGTGTGCAATTCTGGTCGCCGTATCTTAAAAAGGATATAGCGTTATTAGAAAAAGTACAGAAAAGAGCCACCAAAATGGTAAAGGGGATGGAAGGATACTCCTATGAAGAGAGGCTACAAAGGTTAGGGCTCTTTAATCTGGAAAAGAGACAGCTGAGGGAAGATATGATAGAGGTCTATAAATTAATGAATTTATTTTATTTATTTATTTAGCAAACACTTATATACCGCTACTTCCAGCGATCAGAAGCGGTTTGATTAAAGTCTTTGGGATATGTCACAAAATCAAGACAGGAAGATTGGGGCATAGATAGAAAGAAGAGGGGTAATTCACAGCACACATCGCAGGGTCTAGATATAGCCCTCCAGTAGGTATCATTCATATGTACAAAAGCGATTATCCTTTAACTATTTACATTTGACAAACAGCTATTTGTTTCTTTTCATCTTGTTGGATTCACAGCTGGCCATAGTGGCAGTTGAATAGGTGAGTTTTTAATTTTTTTCTGAAATCGAGTAGGTCTTTTGTTGCTCTCATCTCATGTGGTAGGTTGTTCCATAAAGTGGGGGCAGAGAAGGAGAATGCTCTGCGGCCAGTACTGGATTTTACATGTCTGATGCTGTTTGGAACTATAAGTGTGTCTTCGTTTATGGTTCTCCTGCTTCTGGAGCTAGTTTGCAAGGTGATCAGGGTGGAAAGGAATGAAGGGGCTAGGTTGTGAATTAGTTTGAATGTCGTTACCAATGTTTTGTATTGGATCCTGGCAGAGACTGGGAGCCAGTGTAGTTCCATCAATATAGGTGTAATATGTTCGGTGACGCTTGTTCTCATGATGATCCTTGCTGCTACGTGTTGTGCCAGTTGTAATCTGTTGGTCGTTTTCTTTGGTAGACCCTGTAAGATGGCGTTACAGTAGTCGAGGTGAGGCATGATGAGTGCTTGAGCAACTGAACGGAAGTCGCATGGATCTAGTACATTCCGTAGGGGTCGTAATACTCTAAGCTTGTGAAATATGGCTTTGTTGGTGTTGCTGAGGTGTTTTTCCATTTTCAGTTTGCTGTCGATTATGACTCCTAAATACCTAATTTGAATGGAGTGGAACGGGTAAACGTAGATCACTTGTTTACGCTATCAGAATATAGAAAGACTAGGGGACATGCAATGAAGCTACAGGGTAAACTATTTAAGACTAATAAGAGAAAATATTTTTTCACTCAACGTGTAATCAAACTCTGGAATTTGTTACCGGAGGATGTAGTAAAGGCTGTTAGTGTAGCTGGGTTTAAAAAAGGTTTGGACAAGTTCCTGGAGGAAAGGTCCATAAACCATTATTAAAAAGGGACCCAGGATAATCAATGCTTGACGCAGTACAAGCATTGTGGAACCTGTGTCTTTTGGGGATACTGCTAGGTACGTATGACCTAGATTGGCCACTGTTGGAAACAGGATGCTGGGCTTTATGGACCTCGGTCTGACCCAGTATGGCATATCTTATGTTCTTATGGTCGCCATGGCGCTGCAGCTCCCTTGAACTGCCCTGACTGAGTTAGGCAGGGCTTGTATATGCAGGCCAGGCCGGACTGAATTGCAGTCCCGGCCTGCATGTTACAGGCCTACTCGCAATTCTGATCCTGCGGGGCTAGACGTGCCCTGCGGAATCAGAATTGCGATGCCCTCTGTACATGTGGTTCACAGAGGGCATGTACATCCGGGCAGGAATTAATCTACTTCTGGCAACACTGCCAAGAAAACCCAGGAGCTTCTGGGTCGCCAGGAGTCAGGACTGACTCGAAGGCACACATTGCAACAGAAGAATAAGGTGATTAAATTGAAGAAATGTTATAGAATATAAGTTTTGCAAAAAAGAGTAAAATGGACTTAAATTTCATATATATACCATGATTAGAATATCTTGGTTGTACTGATAGGCCTGACAAAAATGTCTTGTCTTTTTTTTTCTTTTTACTATCAGTAACTCTCTCTTGAGAACAGCAGGTTCTTTTATCTGTCAATTATCAAATACGCTAAACTGAACTTTTATACCGCTTGAACTACTCCAGTTTGCAAAAATGCAATGTGTGCCTTCGAGTCAGTCCTGACTCCTGGCGACCCAGAAGCTCCTGGGTTTTCTTGGCAGTGTCACCGGAAGTAGATTGCCAGGCCTTTCTTCCAGTATGTCACACACACACCCCTTTGCCCCCCTCCCCAAATGAAGCAGTCAGACTATGCACATGACCTCACCAAAGAATATTATAGTTTTTGCATTCTGACCCTTATGTTTCTGTATCACCCATGTATATCAAGACCATCTCTAGTCCCCTCCTCTGTTGTGTCTGTCTTGCTTAGGTTGTAAGCTATATGGAGAAGGAATTATCTCCCATGTGTATATGTACAGTGCTGCAATACGCGCTTTAGCACTATACCTGAAAATAGGAATAACGAGTGAGGTTATCAAATTTGCAGATGACACAACATTATTCAAAGTTGTTAAAACACAAGAGGATTATGAAAAATTGCAAGAGGACCTTGATAAATTGGAAGACTGGACGTCCAAATAGCAAATGAAGTTTAATGTGAACAAGTGCAGAATTATGAACCTACAACTCCCCCCCCCCCCCAACTATGGATACACAATGCAAGGTACCACCTTGGAAACCACCATCCTGGAAAAAGATTTGGGCATCATCGTGGATAATACATTAAAACCCTCTGCCCAGTATACAGATGCGGCCAAGAAAGCAAATACAGTGCTAGGAATCATAAGGAAAGGAATGGAGAATACAATTAAGGATATCATAATGCCTCTGTATTGCACGGTGTGACCACACCTTGAATATTATGTACAAGTCTGGTCAGCTTCTCTTAAAAAGGATATAACACCATGTTTCAATGTAAACTGTTTGTTCAGTTGTTATATGTAAACCACCTTGATTATATTGAGAAAGCGGTAGAGAAAACACACACATAAATAAATATAGCAGAATTAAAAAAGGTACAGAGAAGAGTGACAAAAATGGTAAAGGGGATGGAAGGATACTCCCATGAGGAGAGGCTTAAACGGTTGAGGCTCTTCAACTTGGAAAAGAGACGGCTGAGGGGGGATGTGATGCAAATGCAATGTGTGCCTTCGAGTCAGTCCTGACTCCTGGCGACCCAGAAGCTCCTGGGTTTTCTTGGCAGTGTCACCGGAAGTAGATTGCCAGTGTAGAGGTCTATAAATTAATGAATGGAGTGGAATGGGTAAATGTAGTACGCCATCAAAAAGTAGAAAGACTAGAGGACATGCAATGAAACTACAATGTAACCCATTTAAGACTAATAAGAGAAAATATTTTTTTACTCAATGCTTAATCAAACTCTGGAATTCGTTACCAGAGAATGTAGTAAAAGCTGTTAGTATAGCTGGGTTTAAAAGAGGTCTGGGTAAGTTCCTGGAGGAAAAGTCCATAAACCATTATTAAAGAGGATCTGGGAAATCCAGTGCTTGCTTGCTTTATTTATAAGCTTTTCTATACCGCGCTATTTAAAATCAGTGCGGTTTACAAGGAACATTTCTTTGTACAAAGCAGGGGGACCTACTTTGCTTGAACTTACATTGAAAAGGTGTCGCAACTTGGATTTGGAACTAGGGGTAACTATATACAAACTAAGCAATTAGTCGCTGCACTGTTAACGCGACATGCTTGCTCCGTAATTATGTACAGATTTTTCGGTGCACTATATATAAATTGAGCAATTTGTCACTGCGCTGTTAATGCGGCTTGCTTGCTCCGTAACTATGTACAGATTTGTCAGTGAGCTATGTACAGGATTGTCGGTTATTTAATCTAAATAGTTGGGCTGCTGGGAGTGTTTGCTTCACCCGGCCCAGGGTGTGCTGGTGGAGCCTTTAAGGTGGGTGGGGGTATGGTGGGTAGAATTGTGTCGTTGGGGTGTGAGTAGTGTTGAACAAATAGATGGTGCTTTAGTGCCTTCCTGAATTGGGTGAGGTCAGTGATCGCTCGGATAGCGGTTGGTAGGTCATTCCAATGGGTAGGTGCGTAGAGTGCAAAGACTCTGTTCTTTGTTGCCTGAGAGCTTCTTGTTATTTCCTTGGGGACTACTAGTGTGTTGGTGGTGAAGGTCCTCCTGGATCTGTTTGGAGGGGTAGGGTGGAGGAGGTCCATCATGGAGGTGGAGGATAATTTGTTGATGGCCTACCCTGGGACGAGCATTATGGAACCTGTGTGCCTTTTTGGTAACCTACCAGATACTTGTGACCTGGATTGGCAACTGTTGGAAACAGGATATTGGGTTTGATGACTTTGGTCTGACGCAGTACATTTCTTATGTTCTTATAACGAGAGATCATCACCCACTAGAACACTGAAAATACTCTCCCCGTTGGTAAGCACCAGATCTAGTATGGCCCCCCCTTCACATGTGGGTTCTCTTTCCAGTTGCCAAAATAGTTCTCTCTGTAGAGAATCCAGGATCTCTTCTAAATGAGACAGCATTGGAGATGTGCCAATCAACATCCGGCATATTGAAATTGCCTATCTGCAGCACTTCTCCTTTCATAGCAATACTGTGAATGTCTTCAGTGGAATCTCTGTTCAGTTCTTCTGCCTATGAAGGAGGTCTGTATATCATACCAATGAAAATGGATGCTCCATTCCTTCTTTCCAGTTTAACTCAGTGCCGACTCCTTCCTTCATAAGCCATGTAATTCTGTAGCCTTAATACTATTTTTTACATATAATGCCACTCCTCCTCCTCCTCCCTACCTTGTCCTTCCAGAATAAATTATAGCCCGGTATAATTACATCCCAGTCATAGTTCTCCATAAACCATGTCTCCATAACTGCCACTAAATCCAAGTCATCCTCTTCCATTAAAGCATCAATAGCTGGGATCTTATTTCCCATACTACGAACATTAATGGACACTGTTGTTTATTTATTTATTTAGCTGTATTTATATCCCGCTTTTCACCGGGTCAAAGCGGTTTAGCACAAAAAAAGGGGGGGGGGGGGTTCAATAATCATCTCGACAGAGGGGGGGGTCCAGCACCGGGGGGGGCAACATTGAAGATTTAGACAGAGTGTAACAGTACTAGACTTTAAACACGAGTCTCTCAGTTGGGCAGGTCAGATGCAACTTGATTGGGAGGCTGATAGAAAATGGGCAGTTAGTGAGAGGTGTCCATCCCAGGCCCAAGGTATTCACGAAACAGGATGTTTTTTAGCGGTTTCCTGAATGTGGGGTGGTCTTTGTTGATTCGGATCTGGTTGGGGAAAGAGTTCCAGAGGGAGGGCGCATATAGTTCAAATGCCCTGTTGCAGGCTTGTTGATTGAACTTTGTTCGTTCATGAGGGATGGTGAGGGTGTTATTGGTGGTCTGGCAAGTTGGCCTGTTGTTGGTAGGCTGAGGGAGTAGAGTCCAGAGCTGGAAGGTCTGCCATTGATGGAGGGCTCTGTGGATAAGTAACAAAAATTTGTATTTAATCCTTGCTTCCAGAGGCAGAATGTGAAGCTCTCTCAAGACTGGGGTGATGTGATCGTGTTTCTTGATCCATTGGATGATTCTTATGGTGGTGTTGAGGGCAGTTCGTAGAGGGTTTGTGTGGGTGGCCGGGAGTCCATGATAGATTGCATTGCAGTAGTCCAGGTGGGGGAGCGTCATGGCCTGCATGACTGTTCTGAAATCTTGTGGGCCCATCTTTGCTTTGAGGTATATTGTTCTGGCTGTATTTTCAATTTGTTGCTTAAATATAAGCGCTTGATCAATGATGATTCCCAAGTATTTTATGTGCGGTTGAACTTGTATTTGGGTGGTACCCAAGGTGAGGTGTGGTGGTGGAATGAAGGTTTAGTCCTTGGTCACAAAGAGGGCTTTGGTTTTTCTAAGGTTGATTGACAGGTTGTTCTTTTGGAGGCAGTTGGTGACATCAGTGAAGCAGGTAGATAGGTGTTTGTTGGGTTTGTGGTCGTAATGGGTCCGTAAAGCATAATGTCCGCGTAGATATGGGAGTTGATGTTGTGAGAGCGTATTTTCATGCAGAGAGGCTGAAGGTAGACGTTGAAGAGCATGGCGGAGAGTGTAGAGCCTTGGAGTACTCCTTGATGCTGGCGAAAGGGGGGGGGAGGTTGCAATACTGGTGCGGATCAGTTGTTGTCTGTTGGTCAGGTAGGAGTGGAACCATTGTAACATGATGTCCTTGATGCCCAGTCTCTTGTAGTCTGCGTAGGAGGATGATGTGGGAGATGGTGTCAAAAGCTGCAGATATATCCAGGAAGACCATAGAATATCCAGACTGTTTGGTCTGTGTTCCTTTGATCAGAGTGTTCATTAGGGATATCATGAGGGTCTCGACCCCATGACCTGGGCGGAATCCATGTTGTTGTGGGTCCAGCAAGTTGTTTGTGTCCAGATGGTCTTGGAGCTGCTGTTGAACTATCTTTTCGATGATTTTGGCAGTAAATGGGAGACTTGCTATTGGCCTGAAGGATGCAGGGTCAAGAGGGTCCAGGTTATGTTTCTTGAGGGTGGGGCGAATGATGGAGGTTTTGAGGCTGTCTGGAATGTGTCCTTGCTTGAGGGACTCGTTTGCTATGTGGGCTAGGGCAGTGCTTATGTCCAGTTTGGTTTTCTTTATCCACTCCACAGGACAGGGGTCTAATGGGGAGGTGGCGGTGTTTAGGCAGGAGATGGTGGATTCTATCTTTTCTTTGGTGATTCTCGAATGTCCTCCATTCCGTATCCTGAGCAGCATGATAGGTTATTTTGATTGTTTCTGCAGGTGAGCTGAGTGGTTGTTGGAGTTGTTTATATTGTCGAGCCAGCTGTTCTGGTGGGATGTCTGGGAGTTGGTCAGAGTGGTTCGGTGTCGCTGTCAGTTTCTTAACAATCTCAAAGAGCTCATGTGGTCTGTTAATGGAGGTATTTATGATTTTTGAGTGGTAGGTCCTTTTTTGCATTATCTGTTTCTGTGCGGTATGCATTTAGTTCATTCATGTATCTTGCTTTGTATGTTTCATTTTTAGTCTTTCTCCATTTTCTCTCGGTCCTTCTGAGCTGGGTCTTTAGTCTCCGCAGGTTGGGAGTGAACCAGCGGGCTCTGGTTGTCGTAGCTCTGGTTTTAGTGTTGTTTTTTTGTTGTTGTAGTACATGCCGCAGAGGTGATTGTAGTATTCCAGTTGTTGATTAGGTCTTCCATATTGGAGGAGTCTGTTTGTAGATTAGGTAGTACTTGGGCTAGGAAGTCCTCTTTGTTATATGGTTTGAATCTTCGTGCGAGTTGACTGTTCTCATTGGTGTGAGTATGCTGGTATGTGCAGGTGAAGTTGATGAGATGGTGGTCAGACCATGGTATGTTTGTGATCTTGTGGTTCTTGCAGGAAGTGGCGCTTTGGGAGTTGAAGAATATTAGATCCAGGGTGTTTCCTTTTTCATGAGTTGGTTTGTGTATTATTTAGGTCAGGTCCATTGCTTCCATAGCACTAATAAAGGATTCGGCAAGTTTTTCTTGCAATGAGGGGAGGTTAAAGTGTCCGAGGATTAATTGTTCTTTCGTGGTAATGGCACTCTCTGTAGAATGGCTGATAAGTCAGCGCTTGCAGTAGGTGTTCGGTAGATTAGGCATATGGAGAGGTGTTTATTGGTGACTGTGAGTATGTCCGCCTCATTAGTTGTTTTGGATGCATAGCTTCTGAGGTGGAGGTTGGATCTCGCTATAATGGCTATCCCTCCTCCTCTGGCGTGCACCCGTGAGCAGTTGTGCATGCTGTATCCGGTTGGTGTTGGTTCATAAGTATCATGTCGGAGTCTGTTAGCCAGGTCTCTGTTATGCAGAAGATATCAGTCTTTTGGGATATGATCAGGTCTTGGAGCATGGGGAATTTTTCTCACTGAGCATGCATTTATTAGGGTGATTGAGAGTGTTTGTGTGTTTGTGAGAGCTGAGGTGTGTGTTGGGGTGGGTGGCATGCGTGAGCTTCTCCTTGTGGGGGGAGAGTTGGTGGTGTTTCTTGGTTGAGAAGGTGTAGTGTTTAAAATGGAGTGGTTTGGGTATGTGCTGACAATAAGGGGGTGAGTATGGCAGGGTGAGTGCGAGTGGTGTTAGGAAGTGTGTTGGGATCAGGAAGGGTGGCATGGTGTTTGGATACCTCAAAGGTCCTGGGCAGGCTTGATTGGAGATGGGTCGGCTTGTAGGGGAGGCGGTGGAGTCTTCGTTGGAATAATCCTGGTAGCGTACAGGCACGATGAGTTGATTCAACGGGTGGAATCCTTTGTTGCTGCTGGGTGGAGCTGTTCTTGGAGTGGTGGACTTGTCAGGAGTCGTCACCTCTGTGTCGCGCCTAAGGGCCCTCTGGCGAGGCCCTCAGGCGCAGGTGCGCCTGCTGCTGCCGCCGCTTAAATGCACTTCGCGGGGGTGTCTGGTGAGCCCCGATTCGGCTGGAGCGCTCAACCCCGATCGGGGGAGCTGCTCGGCTTCAAGATGGTGGTGGTGTGCTTTTCCCGCTGCTGCTGCCACTTAAATGCACTTCGCGGGGGTGTCTGGTGCGCTCAACCCCAATTGGGGGAGCTGCTCGGCGTCAAGCAAGAATGTAGTCTTCACATATGGGTGACGTTGGTACTGACGGAGTCTGCGCAGGAATGCTCCCCAGCATCCGATTAGAAAGCTTTTGGGAGCACTCCACTGTGCCTTCCCAACTCCCTCTCTTCAGTTCTTCGTTTTGTGCAGAGCCAACTGGAAGCAAATCCTGTCACTGTAGAAAAATCTCTTTTTGTGGATAGAGCTTCTGCTTTCCCGTCGACACCAGCACCATCAAGGACATCGCTGGTTCCCGTATTTCTTTTCTTTAACGTCTTTCTTTATTTTCTTTAAAAAAAATGACTTGGGCATCAACGTCCTTTTTAGATTTTAAGCCTACCATACTTTTCATACTGGAGAGTATGGAGAAACCAATTAGTGGTTTCAAAAAATGTTCTAATTGTGCCAGCACCATTTCGGCAGCTGACACACATGATTGGTGCTTACAGTGCCTCAGCCCAGACCACCAGCCAAAAGACTCTTCCCTCTATCATAAAATAACATGGGAGAGGCCTGCAAAATCGGACTTCTAAATTTGGAGCACTCTTCGCTTCGGAAGCGGTATGATGGCGTCCACTTCGTCGAGGGCCTCATCATCCTCTCATGGATCTCAGGTATCTTTGAAGTCCAAGCATAAGGCTGCATCAAAGTTTGATGGCACTACTAGGAGAAGATCTCACTCAAAGCACCGAGACCCCTCATGAGTTGCATCAGAGGCAGATCGGCCTGCTAAATAGCTCTGGCGGCAGGCCCTGTCTTCCAAAGCCACTGAGGGGCCCCAGGATGCTCCCGAGGCTTCAACCTCCAGAGAGCTATTGGTGCCATACTCCGGGACTGTAGTGCAATTACCTGTTACCAGTACCCAGGCATCAGCGACTTTGATAGACCAGCGCATACTGGCCATCAAGCGCAGCTTGGCAGCCTTCCTTTCAGCCTCGGTACCAATAAAACCCTTGGCCTTGGGCACTACCCTATCGATACCACTTACGGTACTGACATCAATACCGGTTCTAGCCATGGCATCAGGGTTGCTGCCGATGGCATTGGCATCGCTCCCATCCATGCCCTCCCTGGAAACTCTTACCGATACTGGTGCCAAGCCCATACGGCTTACCGAAGCTGATACCTCGGAGCATTGGTACCAGCATCTAGCTTTGTGACACTGAGACTGTCGGTACTTCCCAATTTCGGATGCGGAATCACTTGATTCTCGGGGACCCGGAACCTACCTTCGGACCTTTTCCCACTTCAACAGCGACGCATGTCGCCTCCGGAAGACATGTCCTTCCAGGAATTTATTTGAGAACTAGCCAAGGGTCTCTCTATCATGGTGACATCGGAGGAGGAGTCAAGAGCGGAGAACTAGAGATCCTCCAATACCCATAGCAGCCAAGGAGGCAGCCACCTTACTGGTGCACCGCATTCTTCATGATCTTATGCTCCAAATGTAGGAGATGCCTCTCCTGGTCTCACCTCAGAGTTGACGTCTCGGTACAATGTATCGTGTACCGGAGTGTCCTGGCTTCCAAAAGCCACAGCTTCCCCACCACTCCATGGTGGTGGAATTGGCAATGTGCCGAATCAAAAGCTAGAAGACTTATTCCTCTAATCCTCCAGGTAGAGAATCGAGAACTCTCAACGCCTTTGGGCATTGATGCTTTCAAGCATCAGTGCTCTCGGCTAGGATTAACTCCTTTATCCTCTATATGAGAATGTTCCTGAAGGAGGTCTCCAGGGATCTCGAGGCCTTTGTCCCTCTCCTCCCAGATGACAAGAGGGCAGATTCTCACCCTAGTTAAGCATAGCCAAAATGTATCGAAGTTTGTTAATAGAGCCACCTTCGATGCTTTTGAATGCACAAGCAGGGCCTCAGCAATATGCATTGGTTCACATCAAATTGCATGGCTTCAGGAACAAGCAGGAATGTAGTCTTCACATATGGGTGGCGTTGGTACTGACGGAGCCTGCATGGGAACGCTCCCTAGCATCCAATAGAAAAGCTTTTGGGAGCATCCCACTGCACCTGCGTAGCTGCCTTCCCTCCTTTGCCACTCTCCTTCCTCAGTTCTTCGTTTTCCGCAGAGCTGGCAAAAAGCAAATCCTGTCAGCGCAGAAAATTCCTGTTTTTCATATTTTTGTGGTTTGTGTCTGCCTTCCTGTCGATGCTGGTACCGACTCCCGGTTGGTTCGTTCTTTCTTTCAAAAAAAAACAAAAAAAGGGGGACGTTCTTTCTTCAGGTGCATCAACGCCATCTTAGGCCCAGGCCTTCCATTCTGTCATCAACAAGATGGAAAAGCCAACCAGTGGGTTTAAAAAATGTTCTAAGTGTGGCAGTACCATCTCTGCCACAGACACCCATGACTGGTGTCTAAAATGTCTAGGTCCTGACCATCAATCCTCAGAATGTCCCCTCTGCAGGAAGATGACAGAAAGGCCTACAGAATCGGGCTGCAAAGTTAGGCACCCTCTTTGCCTCCGACACCATCTCTTTAGCATCAACGTCATCAAGGGCATAGTCTTCTTCCCATGGATCTCAGGTATCGAAACATAAGTCTTCATCGAAGATTGGTCGCCCCCCACCAAGGGTAGATCTCCTTCTAAGTATAGAGATGCCTTGAGCATTGCTTTGGACGCGGCTACACCGGCCAAACTGCCCCGGCAGGAGGACCCTTCCTCCAAAGCCATCAAGGGGTCCCAGGATGCTCCCGAGGACTCCACCTCCGTAGAGCTCCCTGTGCTCGGGGATTGTGGCCCACAACTCCGGTACTGATACCCAAGCATCGGCAAGCTCCATGGATCAGCTCATACTGGCCATCGAGCGGAGCTTAGCGGCCTTACTGGCTGCTTTGGTTCCAGTAAAGACTTTACTTTCAGTCCCGCAAGTGCTGGCACCGTCCTCTGTACTGGTCCAAGTCACACCGGGTTACATGCTGCTCGATACGCTGCTGCCCATGCCTGACCTCGAATACATTTCTGGTATGAGGTTCTGGCAAAGCAAGCTCCAGGTACAGACTTCAATCGGTACCGAGTTACGACAGAACGCGAACACCCCACCCGACGATACTTCATGTTTTCGGAATTGGATTCGTCGGATGACGAATCCGCCGATACTTGAGGCCTACAAAGCCTACCGGAGGATCTGTCCCTGTCTCCGCAACATCGCATGTTCCTGCCAGAGGACATGTCTTTTCAAGAATTTATATGGAATGTTGCCAGGGGCCTTTCCATAACAGTCACATTGGAGAAAGAACCTAGAGCTGAAGAGGTGGTAATACTCCAATACCCAACAGCTCCTAAGGAAGCAGCCATGCTTTCTATTCACTGCATTCTTCATGACATCGTACTCTGTATGTGGGAGACTCCCCTTACTATTTCTCCACATATTTGACGGCTCAATACCATGTACCGGGTACCAGAATGTCCCAGTTTCCAAAATACACAATTGCTGCACCATTCAATGATAGTGTCATCGGCAACGCGTCGAATCAAGAGCGCAAAGACACATTCCTCCAACCCTCTGGGTAGGGAATCGAGAGCCCTCGATGCTTTTGGTTGATGTTGCTTTCAGGCCTCCATGCTATGGGCCAGAATCATTTCCTACATACTCTACATGGGTATGTTTCTCAAGGAGGTAACTAGGGGTTTAGAATCAATGGCTCCTCTTCTCCCTGATGACAAGGGAGAAGGCTATCTTACTGTAGTCAAGCATGCTCAAAATGTCTCAAAGTTTGTCAATAGAGCAACCTTTGATTGCTTTGAGTGCACCAGTAGAGCTACATCAATATGTATCAGTGCACGCAGAATTGCATGGCTGCAAGCATCAGATCTTGAACAGTGGGCTCAAGATAAGTTGGGTAATATTCCTTGCACCGGTGAAAACCTTTTTGGCAAGGGAATGGCAAGACAAAGCATCTCAGTTAGAATCTGAAAACACTACCTTGAATAGACTTTCTAGATCCACTGCCAACCCAGTTAAAAAGAAGGCAGCAAAGAAAGCCTTCTTTACAAAAAAAGGAAGTACTACTACTCTTCTTACACCCCTGCTTCTCAATGCCAGCATCATGCGCCCCCAAAGGGACAGCAACCTTCAAAACAGCAGAGGAAGTCAATTTCCTAATACGCAACCAGCCCAGTAGGCTCAACCTACTCCTGGTTTTTGACTCTTTCCTAGAGAATATAGCTGCTCTGCCTTGGGAGAACCCCTATCCCCTCCACATTGCCAGCAGACACTGCCATTATGCTTACAGATGGCATCTGATCACCTCAGAGCAGTGGACTTTAAAGATAGTCAGGGAGGGGTACAGGCTTCATCTTCAAAGCCTGCCCCCCTCTACCTCAGTAAGAGAGTATCATTCTCAATCCCCCCTCACTGCTCTGTTACTACAGGAGGTCACCTCCCTTCTATTGCAGGGCGCAATAGAAGAGGTTCCAACATCCCAGCAGGGAAAGGACTTTTATTCTCTGTATTTTCTCATCCCAAAGAAAACAGGATACAGGCCCATCCTGGACCTCAGAAATCTAAACAGGTTTCTCGTACACGAGAAGTTCAAAATGGTCTCTCTAGGGACCCTTCTCCCCTATCTCCAGAGTTAGAACTGGCTCTGTTTTCTAGACTTATTTATTTATTTCCGTGTTTTTCTATACCATCCCTTACCAAGATCAGGTGTGTTTTTACAATAAACAAACAGACTTAAAAGAAGCGTATACTCATATCCTGATTCATCCAGAACACAGAACATTTTTACACTTCATGTTCCAAGGAAGACATTATCAATACAGGGTCCTTCCAATCAACTGGCCTCTGCACCAAGAGTCTTCATAAAGTGCATGGTAGTCATAGCCACATTTCTAAGAGCTCTAGGGATAGTTGTCTTCCCTTATTTAGACAACTGGCTCATAAGAGCAAGCACCTCTCAGGAGGCTAGCCTGTCTCTCTCACGCACCATGCAGGTGCTACAACACTTGGGATTCGTTGTAAATCTTCCAAAGTCCCAACTAGTTTCCACTCAGACTCTAGAGTTCATAGGGGTTCTCTTAAACACTCATCAGTCAAGGGCATTCTTGCCCAAACCTTGCTGTACTCGGCTCAATCAGCTGGCGTCACAGGCACGTCTCAAGGACTATCATGCTGCAAGAGAAATGTTGCAGCTTCTGGGTCATATGACATCCACAGTGCATGTAGTCCCATATGTCAGTCTCCACATGTGCATAGCCCAATGGACTCTGGCCTCCCAGTGGACTCAAGCCTCAGGCCGTCTTGGGGATAAGATACTAATACCCCCCCCCCCCCCACAGCATCTCTCCAGTGGTGGTTGTCCCCAGAAAATCTCCTGGTAGGAGCACCTTTTCACATCAATGTACCCTGATGACGGATTCATCCAAACTGGGCTGGGGAGCCCATCTAGGGCATCTTTCCACTCATGGCTTCTGGTCACCACAGGAGTCACGACTCCAAATCTCCTGGAACTTTGAGCCATCTTCAGTGCTCTCAAAGTATTTCAGGAACATCTTTGTTACCACATAGTCCTGGTCCAAATAGACAATCGAGTGGCCATGTTCTCTGTGAACAAGCAGGGAGAAACAGGCTCTTGGTCCCTCTGCAGGGAGGCTCTACATCTCTGGACCTTTGCCATTGCCCATCACATCCACCTACAAGTGGTGTATCTTCCAGGCAAACAAAATGTCTTAGCAGACAAATTGTCGGATCCTCCTTCCCCACGAATGGTCTCTCCATGCAGACACACTATCCTACATTTTTCAGACCTGGGGTACTCCAGAGATAGACCTCTTTGCCACCTCGCAGAATGCCAGGCTTCCACGCTTCTGCACCAGGACTCTCACGTCGGACAGTCAACAGGTAGATGCCTTTCACTTCCACAGGGGCAAAGCCTACTTTTATACCTTCCCCTGATTCCCAAACCTCTGTTCAAACTCCAGGCAGATGGGGCTTCATTATACTCATAGCCCCACGCTGGCCACGTCAACCGTGGTGTCCTCTCCTGCTGTGTCTGTCTCAGACTCAGCCGATAGATCTCGGATCTCCTCTCTCAGAGGGAGGGCACACTGCTACATCCCAATACGCAGTATCACCACCTCGCAGCATGGCTGCTGGAGAAATAGCTTTTCAGCACCTTAACCTTTTAGCTTCCAAGAAGCCATCCACCAGGCATTCCTACACCTTTAAGTGGCATAGATTTTCACTCTGGTGTGCAAAAGGGATCTTAATCCCTTCTCTGCTCCAGTGGAGGCACCAATATCTCCTCTACCTTTCCTCCTCTAGTCTCAAAACCAACTCAGTAAGAGTGAACTTAAGTGCAATTGCAGTCTCTCATCATCCTTTAGATGGGCAGCCTATCTCCTCACAACCGCTCGTCTCATGCTCTGAGAGGACTTCTCTTAACCAAGCCTCCCATCAGACCACCACCAGTGGCATGGGACTTTAATGTTGTTCTGGGGCAACTTCTCAAGCTGCCCTTCAAACCTTTAGCTACAAACTTGCTCAAGTTTCTAACATGGAAGGTCATCTTCCTCATTGCCTTCACTTCAGCAAGATGCATTAGTGCGCTTCAAGCCCTGGTGGTCGACCCGCCTTACACTCTGTTCTACCATGACAAGGTTGTCCTTAGGACTCATCCACACTTCATGCCGAAAGTGGTATTGCCCTTTCATCTGAATCAGACAGTTTATCTTCCTGTCTTTTTCCCTAGACCGCATTCATCTAGGGCAGAGGCAATCCTCCACACTCTGGATTGTAAACGTGCTCTGGCATTCTATGTTCAGAGAACACTGAAAGGCATCTCAATTGTTTGTCTCCTTTGACCCTAGTCATATGGGGTTGCCCAGTATCCAAGCGTACCCTCTAAATGGGTAGCAGACTGCATCACCTTTGCTTATGATGCAGCAGGCCTATTCCTTGAAGGTCATGTCACTGCCCATAATGTTCGGGCCATGGCCACCTCAATGGCAAACCTACGTTCTGTGGCTATCGACAAAATCTGCAAAGCAGCAACTTGGTCTTCGGTCCATATCTTTGTTGCTCACTACTGTCTAGACAAGGACTCTTGCCAGGATGACATGTTTGGCCAGGCTGTTCTCCAGCATCTCTTTCACACTTAGAGCAACTCCTACTCTCCATCCCGGAATTTTCGATAACAGGCATCCATGGAGGATCCATGACCCCTTCTAGCCTCTCCTCAGGATAACCACTGCTGGTTCCAAGGTCTCTCTCTGGTATCTTTCAGCTAGGGAGTCCCATATGTGAAGATTACATTCCTGCTTGTTCCTGGAGATAGCATAGTTACTCACCTGTAACAGTTGATCTCCGGGAACAGCAGAAATTTAGTCTTCACAACCCACCCTCCTCCCCTAGGAGTTGTAGGTTTTCTTTTCTCCTCTCCTTTTATCTCAGCTACAAACTCAACTGAGGAGAGAGAGTGGCAAAAGCGGGAAGGATGTTCCCTGTAAAATAGTTATCTCCAAGTTATAATGCCTGTTCAATGTAATTTCAGTTTGTTCAATGTAAACAGCACTGATGCAGAATAGCGCGGTATATAAGAGAATGTAAATATATAAATAAATAAATGCAGGTGCAGTGGGATGCTTCCAGACGTTTTACTATTGGACGCTGGGGCGTGTTCCTGCACGGGCTCCGTTGGTACAGACCTCACCCATAAGTGAAGACTAAATTCCTGCTGTTTCCGGAGATCACCTGTTACAGGTAACTATGCTTTCTTAACTCATACAAGTTGTCCATATTTTGTCCTGCATTTGTTTTACAAGAGAAATTAATCGGCTCTTTTTTTCCAGGCTGGTGTCGGTCTACGTAAAGTAAACAGACATGTGGATTTTCCACTTACCCTAGACTTGGCACCCTTTTGTTCAGCATCCTGCAAGGTATGATATACTGGAGAAAAAAGCTCACCCCATGTTTGTCCATATGCAATTTTAAATGTCAAGTGATGTATTTAACTGATTCAAATGTGATATGTGATGCAAGGAAAAATTTTAGGAGCTGATTTTTTCCCCCTACATGAAAGCCTCTGTTTAAAAATAGAATGAATAGTCACATGGTTTATTTTTTATTTATTTGAATTTAGCTCATGCTTTTCCAGTAGTAGCTCAAGGCGAGCTACATAAGAATATAAGATTTGCCCTACTGGGTCAGACCAGTGGTCTATCAAGCCCAGTATCCTGTTTCCAACAGTAGCCAATTCAGATCACAAGTACCTGGCAGGATCGCAAAAAACAGACAAGATTCTATGCTACTTATCCCAAGAATAAGCAGTGGATTCTCCAGGACCAAGCAGGAAGTCAGTCCTCACATATGGGTGTCATCGGCGCCAATGAAGCCCCAGCGGAGCATTTCCCCAGCTTTCCATGAAAGCCTTTGGGAATGCTGGCATGCATGCGCAGTTCCCTTCCTGCCTAAAGGTGCCATCTTACCTCAGTCTCTTTTTTTCCGAGAAGCCCATCGGACGTGTGTCCTGTTCTCCCGGATAAAAGTGATTTTTTTTCTTTGGCGATTTTTGCTTTTTTTCTCCGGTTCGACGCCGGTTCCCCTCCCGCTGGGTTCGGTACACCGGTATCGAGCCCGTTTTCTTCATTTTTCGGTTTTTGCCCTTCGTGGCTGGCGTTCACGCCCTTTTTTCATTTTTCACTGGAAGGCCGGTCTTTTGACCTCGCTGGGGCTATTTTTTCCCCGATGGCTTCCAGTGGTTTCAAAAAGTGTGATCGGTGTAAGAAAATTATGTCTCTCACCGACACACACGACTGCTGCCTTCGGTGCCTCGGCCCTGACCACGACCCAAAGTCGTGTGGGCCATGTGGGAAGATGTCTTCCAAGGCACTAAAGAGTCGACAGCATCAAAAGGAAAGGTTTTTCTCAGACTCTGCCTCCGGCCGGGCCCGGACCTCGTCTGAGGCCTCGACATCTCGGGATTCCGATCCCAAGCACCGTCGAAGCTCCTCGGACAGGGGGTCCCCCGACCGGGAACGTAAGAGGAAGAAGCGGCTCGCGAGGGCGGCGTCGGAGGAGGTCCCTGGTCCCTCGAGGGCCAGGTCTAAGACCCCCAACCGCCATCCCGGGCCCGTGGACCAAGAGAAGCCTGCCAAAGTTCCTCGCGTGGAGCCAGAGTCTGCTGGACACGTAAGCCCTGTAGTCCTCGTGGACTCTCCTCCCAGAGAGCCGACGTCGGGCCCGGCGCTGCCAGGGCCCGAGTCGGTGGCTGCTGCGTCTCCCGAGTTGAGTCTCAGGATGACAGCCTTGGAGTGCAGACTGTCTGCCTTCATGGAGCATCAGCGGGCACTGATAGCCAGCCTGTCTGGTGCATCTGCCCCGACCACCGGGACGTCAACTTCGAAGTCAACCCCGGAGACCGAGCCGATACTTGAGACCCTCGTGGCTCGAAGTCGTCCTCGGTCGAGGTCTCCCTCGACCTCCCATTCGGGACCGAGGGTGTCGACGCCGGTGCCCCCGGCGTCGGGGCGGGTGCCTCGGGGCCCTGCGGGGTCGGACCCTGACTCCTCCTCGGACGAGTCCGCCTGGGAGACGGAGGACGAGGAGTCTCCCGATACTTTTAAGACTCGGTGCGTCCCGTCGGATTCACCGCAGTCTGATCCCCGGAGTAGATCCCCTCCGGAGGACACTAGGTTCTCGGAGTTCGTCCGGGATATGGCCGCTGCCTTGGCTATCCCTGCCGATCCCGAGGAAGAGCCTCGAGCCGAGGAGCTCGATGCTCTACAGTATGACTCTCCTCCGAAGGAGGCCTTTACTGTCCCGGTTCCTCCGATGCTGGAACGGCTCCTCTTCCGAATGTGGGAGGCCCCGGCCTCAGCGCTGATTCTAAGTAAGTGAGTCGATTCCATTTATCGACTCCGCAAAAGCCCTGGTTTCCAGAAAGCACAGCTATCACACCATTCCATGGTTGTGGAATCGGCCATGCATCGTCTGAAGAACCAGAAGATGCACTCTGCGGTGCCCCCCCCCCCCCCCAGCAGGGAGGCCCGCAACCTCGATGGCGTCTGTAGGAAGTGCTTCCAGGGGTCGATGCTTGCTTGCCATGTCCAGTCTTACCAGCTGTACATGGGCATGTACTTGCGGGACCTGGCCAAAGAACTGGCCGGCTTCTCTGCTGGTCTCTCCGGGGAACCCTTGCAGAGATTTCAGACCTTGTCCTCGGGGATTCGGGAATGCTCGAAGTTCATTTCCCGCGCCGCCTTCGATGGCTTCGAGGCTTCGGCCCGAGTAGCGGCTGCCAGCATCGCGGCTCGACGCCAGGCGTGGCTGCAGTCATCGGACCTCGAGCCATGGGTTCAGGACAAGTTGGTTGATGTCCCCTGCCGAGGTGAGAACCTTTTTGGCAAACCCGTGACCGAGAAGGCCGCTCAGCTTGAGACAGAGCACCTTACCAGGATAAGGCTGTCGAGGAAGACCTCTGCCCCTTCACATAAGAAGAAGGGCTCGGGTAAAAAGTCCTTTTACCCGAGGAAGGGCACTGCCTACAAACAGTACCCTCAGTATCAGGCTGCCCAAGCTGCCCCCCAGAGTCAGCAAGCCAAGGGCCAGGGTAATGGGCCCCGTAGGCAGAGGACCCCCAAGCCTCAGGCCCCTGCTCCAACTCAACAGGGTGGGGGGTTTTGACTCCTTGAGCATAGCCTCTCCTCCACTGCTCTCCCCACCCTGCACAGGAGGTCGCCTCGCCCTCTTTGCCCACCAGTGGCCCCTTATCACCGGGGACAGTTGGGTGCTAGACATAGTCCACAATGGCTATGCCCTCCATTTTCACCAACTGCCTCCACCATATTTTCCAGGGGAGCCTCCAAGGCCTCCCCTGCACACAGACCCCCTTCTAAAAGAGCTTCATGGTCTGTTGGTGGACAGGGCGGTGGAGCCTGTGCCTCCCCACTTGCAAGGTCACGGATTCTACTCCAGGTATTTCCTGATACCCAAACGAACCGGTGGCCTTCGACCCATTCTGGACCTCAGAAACCTCAACAAGTTCCTAGAGAGAGAAAAGTTCAAGATGCTTACTCTTGGAACACTTCTGCCCTATCTCCAGCAGGGAGATTGGCTATGCTCCTTAGATCTAAAGGATGCGTACACTCACATCCTCATTCATCCAGACCACAGAAAGTACCTCAGGTTCATTGTGGGAGGAAACCATTATCAGTACAGAGTACTACCTTTTGGCCTATCCTCCGCTTCCAGGGTCTTTACCAAGTGCCTGGCAGTGGTTGCGGCCTACCTAAGAAATCAAGGCATCTTTGTCTTTCCCTATCTGGACGACTGGCTCATCAGGGGTCAGACGTCCCTGGAGGCCAGACAAGCCACCCTCAACACCATTGCTCTGCTTCAAAAGGTGGGCTTTGTCATAAACTTCGCAAAGTCCACTTTGCTCCCATCCCAGAACTTGGAGTTCATAGGGGCAAGGTTGGATTCTCAACTGGCAAAGGCATTCTTGCCAGAAGACAGGGCTCAAAGGCTGATGGACGTGACAAAGCAGTTTCTGAACAAGTCCCTGGTCTCCGCCCGACTCTGCCTCAGGCTTCTGGGTCACATGGCTTCGACAGTACATGTGACTCCCAATGCCAGGCTCCATATGAGGCCTGCACAGTGGTGCCTTCGGACTCAGTGGTCTCAAGCCATAGGCCACTTACGAGACAAGATAAAGGTGTCCAAACCCCTTTTGGCCTCCCTCAGCTGGTGGCTACATCCACCCAATCTACTCAAAGGCATGCCCTTCCAAATGCCAGAATACTCAGTGGTCCTCACCACCGACGCCTCTCTGAAGGGCTGGGGTGCTCATTGTCTGGACAAATGCACCCAAGGCCTCTGGTCTCCCTGGGAGGCAGCCCAACAGATCAATCTGCTGGAACTTCGAGCTATCCGCTTGGCTCTCAGAGTTTTTTCTCCAGCCCTGGCTCACCGCTCAGTCTTGATTCAAACAGACAACCAGGTGGCCATATTTTATGTGAACAAGCAGGGCGGCACTGGGTCCCAGATCCTTTGTTGAGAGACTCAGGACCTTTGTTCCTTTGCCCTGAAGCATCACATGCTTCTCAAGGCGGTGTACCTCCCAGGCCAGGAGAACTGCCTAGCCGACCGGTTAAGCAGGATTCTGCAGCCCCACGAGTGGCAGCTGCATCCCTTGGTGGTTCAAAAGATCTTCCTGAAGTGGGGTCTCCCTTGGATAGATCTCTTTGCCAGTCCACTAAACAAGCAGCTACCCAGGTTCTGCTCCAGGCAACCACATCCTTTGAGGATCGCACCAGATGCTTTTCTGATGTCCTGGTCTCAGGGCCTCCTGTATGCGTTTCCTCCCACGCCCTTGGTGGCCCGAACTCTGTTCAAGATTCTTCAGGACAAGGCCTCGGTCCTGCTGGTAGTTCCCAGATGGCCGAGACAGCCTTGGTTTCCTCTTCTGCTTCAACTGGCGGTGGATCCCCCACTGCCTGTGGGGTTGCAACCCGACCTCCTCTCTCAGGAGCAGGGTTCCTTACTACACCCCAATCTCAAGACTCTCAATTTGATGGCCTGGAGGCTGCAAGGGTAGTCTTGGCTCCCTGGGGCCTGCCTCAGGAAGTTGAGGAGGTTGTCCTAGCCTCTAGAAAACAGTCCACTAGGAAAGCCTATGCTCTCAAATGGAAGACGTTTTCTGTGTGGTGTCAGCTACGTACGGAGGATCCTTTCTCCTGTACTGTGCCAGTAGTGCTTCAGTACTTACTGCACTTATCAAATCAGGGACTTAAGTCCAATTCTGTTCGGGTCCACCTCTCAGCTTTAGCAGCTCACCACTCACTGGTGGAGGGACATTCTTTGTCAGGTCACCCCTTGGTGTCCCGCTTTCTCAGGGGCTTGCTTTTGCTCAAGCCCCCCATCCGTCCTCCTGCTCCTGAGTGGGAGCTGAATGTGGTCTTGCAGCAACTGACTCGCCCACCCTTTGAGCCGATGGCTACTTGTCCACTGCGCTTCCTCTCCTGGAAGACACACTTCCTGATAGCCCTTACCTCGGCTAGGCGAGTGAGTGAGCTTCAGGCCCTGGTCTGTGATAGGCCTTACACCAGGATTTATAGGAACAGGGTAGTCCTCAGGACTCATCCCAAGTTCCTCCCTAAGGTTGTCTCCTCTTTCCACCTCAATCAGGAGGTGGTTCTTCCAACATTCTTCCCTAGGCCTCATGCAAGCCAGGCTGAAGCAGTCCTGCATACCCTGGACTGTAGGAGGGCCTTATCCTTCTACCTTGACCGTACGCAGGGGCATAGAAGGGCTACTCAGTTCTTCATATCCTTTGACCCCAATAAGTTGGGGTTAGCTGTGTCCAAGCGTACCTTGTCTATCTGGGTGGCTGACTGTATCACCTAGGCTTACAAGGCGACTGACCTTCCTTTGCAGGGTAGAGTCACGTCCTATCGTGTTAGGGCAATGGCTGCCTCAGTGGCTCATCTCTGCTCTGTGCCCTTGGTATTTTATTTATTTAGACAGTTTTGTATACCGCCTTATCCTTCAATCAAAGCGGTCACAACACAATTGGGGATACATTTAACACACGGGGATATGAGACACATACATTAATACTTACAGGGAACATGGGCAATGGAGGGTTAAGTGGCTTGCCCAAGACCACAAGGAGCATCTGTGGGACTAGAAACCCCAGTCCTTCCGGCCCAAGGTTGCTGTCCTCTAGTGGGATTTGAACCCCCGACCTTCCGGCCTGAAGTACCCTGCCCCAACCACTAGGCTACTCCTCCCTAGACATCTGCAGGTAGACATCTGCAGGGCTGCAACTTGGTCTTCAAGCCAGACTTTTGCAGCCCACTACTGTCTGGAAAGGGAGTCCCATAGGGACAGTGCTTTTGGCCAAGCAGTACTCCGGAATCTCTTTGAGGTTTAGGCAACTCTTGCCCTCTGTTGGGCTACCGGTGGAGGTTGTGTCCTTGAAAAGCCTTTCTTTGCTGCTGGGACTAGAGGGAGTTCTCTTTTTCAGCCTGGGTTACTCGGTAGCCCAGAGCTAGGGAGTCACCCATATGTGAGGACTGACTTCCTGCTTGGTCCTGGAGAAAGAGTAGTTACTCACCTGTAACAGATGTTCTCCAGGAGCAGCAGGAATCAGTCCTCACAACCCTCCCTCCTCCCCTTGGAGTTGCAGTTGTACATAGTTTGTGTTTTTACATTTTTGTGTGCTCTTCTTAGCTATGTCATTTGACTGAGGTAAGATGCCACCTTTAGGCGGGAAGGGAACCGCGCATGCGTGCCAGCATTCCCAAAGGCTTTCATGGAAAGCTGGGGAAATGCTCCGCTGGGGCTTCATCGGCGCCGATGACACCCATATGTGAGGACTGATTCCTGTTGCTCCTGGAGAACACCTGTTACAGGTGAGTAACTACTCTTTCCCCCCCAATCCTTTTTAGTAATGGTTTATTCTGGTACAATAACTATTTCCCTGACCCTGGAGGCCTTACAATCTAAGTTTAGACTTGAGGCAGTGGAAGGTTAAGTGATTTGCCAAAGGTCATGAGGAGCTACAATAGGATTTGAACCCTGGCTTTCCTTGTTTCTCAGCCCTCTGCTCTATTTATTTTATTTATTTATTTATGCTTTTCTTCTGTACCGCTTTTTCCAGAGATCAAAGGCGGTTTACATATAACAAATATTGAACATGGTTTTACATGGAACAGCGTTTTCTTAACTATATACAGTTAACTTTTTCATGAACAGTATCAATTTTAGTAACTTTTTACATCTTGTAACCTTTATGCTACTTCACCATTCCTCATTGTGATAAATTTATTGCAAAGTGATGACATAGGATGTTCCCTAAGCCATATTAATTCATGAATTAGTGATAAGTTAAAAATTCATTATGCAACTTTTTCCTTTAGTAGTTTAATTATTATTTTAAATGAGAGGAACGCTGCAGAATTGTTTGGGAACAGATGTAGGAAAGATGGTTGGAGAACTTAAGGATCAGGATAGAAGCAGATAGGAAAAGATGTTTTTCTTAGCTTCAGTCAAAAGGCAGAAAGAAGGGAGCCACTTTACCAAAGTCTGCCCTGGAGAAAGGATGCAGAAATGAGAGAAACGTTTATCTCCAGGAACAAGCAGGAATGAGTTTTCACATATGGGTATCGTCGGTACCAACGGAGCCTGCGCGGGAACGCTCCCCAGCGTCCAAAAGGAAAGCTTTTGGGAGCATCCCACAGCGCCTGCGCGCTGCCTTCCCGCCTTTCCTAACTGCCTCTCTCCAGTTCTTCTTTTCCGCGGAGCCAGCAGGTCGTGTTTCCTGTCACCGCTGAAGAATTTCTTATTTTCTTTTATTTTTCTTTAGTCTCGTGTCTGCCTTCTCGATTCCGGACCGGTACCACCGGTCTTTTTTCTTTCTTTAAAAAAAAAAAAAAAAAACCCACAGTGCATTTTTTCTTCTGGGTCTATATGCCTACAGATATATTTTTCCTCATGGAAAAAACAGCCTCCGGGTTTAAAAAGTGCACGAAGTGCAGCAGCACTATTTCTGTCACAGACACCCATGACTGGTGTCTAAAATGTTTAGGTCCTGACCACTCCATAGCGGATTGTGAGTCCTGTTCTATGATGTCTAAGAGAGGGTTACAAAATCGGGCAGCCAAGCTCAGTACCCTGTTTCCCTCCGATGCAGCTTCTGTGGCATCGACGTCTTCCAGGGCTGCTTCTTCATCCCATGGATCTCAGGTAACCAAACTTAAATCTGGCCGGTCCTCAAAGAGTTCATCTCCCTCTAAGTATCGAGATGCCCCCGGGCTTACTCTTGAGGAATCCACACCGGCAAAATTACCCCGGCGGGAGGCTCCGGCTTCCAAAGCTCTACCTATGGGGTCACAGGTTGACATCGATGGCTCGGCCTCGACCGATCACCTGTTACAATGTTCTGGTGTACCGGCGGTTAACACCGGTACCGACATCCAGACATTGGTGGCATCGATGGATCAGAATATTCTGACCATGCAGCGTGCCATCACGGCATTCATATAAGCTGCGACGCCTGCGGTACCGCAACAAACCCCGTTGTCGGTACCGGTATCGATTCTGGTACCGGATCCGAAATCGGTTCCGATACCAGTACCGCTTGCATCGACATCAGCATTGACGGCAGCGGTACGCTATCCAGTGATGCCTATCAGTACCGACTCGGTACCGATTACTCCCGATGTCGATACCTCCCGGTACGCATATCGGGCTCTGCGAGAGCATCCAGACAGTCGATACTTCGATTCCTCTGAAGACTCTGATACATCAGAGGCCTCAATTGAAGCATCGGGGATCCTTCCTCAGGAACCCTCTTCTCCAAAAAGGAGAATGTCTCCTCCTGAAGACTTTTCTTTTCAGGACTTCATTAGGGAGGTGGCCAAAGGCCTGTCCATCTCAGTGGCCTCTGAAACTGAACCTAGAGCCAAAAAATTGGATATCCTACAATATCCTAAGGCTCCTAAAGAGGCAGCCACCTTACCAATACATGAGATTCTTTATGATCACATGTTGGGCATATGAGAGACTCCTCTTTCCACCTCCCCTCATTCCCGAAGGTTGGACACCATGTATCGTGTTCCTCCTTCTCCTGGGTTTCATAAGACTCAGCTTCCTCACCACTCCATTGTGGTAGAGTCTGCTATGAAAAAGATCAAGAGTACAAAAAGGCACTCCTCTGCTCCTCCAGGAAGAGAATGCAGAACCCTAGATGCCTTTGGCAGGAAAATCTTCCAGGCCAGTATGCTTGTAGCCAGAATCAACTCCTATAGTCTCTATATGGGGATGTTTCTAAAAGAAGTTACAGATCATCTGCAAACCTTATCTCCTTTTATGTCAGAAGATAAGAGAGAAGAATATATCACCTGGCTTAAACAGGCACAGGATGTATCCAAGTTTTCCAACCGTGCAGCCTTTGACTCTTTTGAGGGTGCCAGTAGAGCCTCGGCTATTGCCATAGGTGCACGCAGAGTTGCTTGGTTACAAGCCTCTGATTAGGAATCCTGGGTACACGATGGTCTAGGTAACCTTCCCTGTACAGGAGAAAACCTCTTTGTCAAAGATTGGCAAGCAAAGGGCAAGCAAAGGCCAACCAGATGGATGCTGAAAATTCTGCTTTAGATAGACTTTCAAAGTCTACTACTGCTCCTTTTAAAAAGAGGTTGTTCAAAAAAGGATCTTTCCCAAAAAAAGGGAAATTTTCTTAGGGTTATGGTCAGGCCTCTTCCCAAGGTCGTTTTGCTACAAAGAGACAGCAACAACCAAAACAGGCCAAGTCTCAGGCTGCGAGGACTGCTACGGCCCAACAGCCTCAGCCTCCTCAGGACCTTTGACTTTCCACTAGAGAACTTAGCCTTTCTGGCTCTAGAACATCCAGAGCCTCTCACCATCCCAGGAAGGTTAGCTCACTTTGCTCCCAGATGGGAACAAATCACAGCAGAGCAATGGACCCTCTCCATCATACGAGATGGGTACAAGCTTCATTTCTTAAACCTTCCTCCTCACACCATGGTGAAACAGTTCAATTCTCCAACATCTCTCCTCAACCTTCTAGGTCAAGAGATTGCTACCCTTCTTGCCCAAGGGGCAATAGAAGAAGTACCCCTTCTTCAACAGGGCTCAGGGTTCTACTCCCCCTATTTTCTCATTCCAAAGAAAACGGAGGGCTACAGACCCATACTAGATCTCAGAGAATTGAACAAGTTTCTATGCAAGGAGAAATTCAAGATGATCTCTCTCGGAACTCTCCTTCCATACCTCCAGAGTCAGGACTGGCTTTGTTCTCTAGATCTCAAGGATGCGTACACCCATGTTCTCATCCATCCAACACACAGAAGGTTCCTTCGGTTCCTTTACCAAGGAAAGCACTACCAATACAAAGTGCTTCCTTTCGGTCTGGCCTCTGCTCCAAGAGTGATCACAAAATGCATAGCAGTAGTAGCTGCATTTCTGCGCACTCTAGGAATATTTGTATTCCCATATCTGGACGACTGGCTCATCCGAGCTCCATCCCAGTCAGAGGCTCAGACTTCCTTGGCCTGCACAAGACGTGTGTCTGGGACTGGTAATCAACATTCCAAAATCCCATCTCACCCCTACTCAGTCTCTAGAGTTCATAGGGGCCTTACTGGATACCACAACTGCAAGGGCCTATCTTCCCCAGGCCCGTTGCCTACGCTTGGTGCAGTTAGCCTCCCAGATTCAGTTAAAATCCCATTTAACTGCTCGAGAGATGTTACAACTCTTAGGCCACATGGCATCCACGGTGCATGTGGTTCCTTACACTCGCCTTCACATGAGGGCAGCTCAGTGGACCCTATCCACCCATTGGACTCAGGCATCAGGTTGCCTGTCAGACAAAATAGCAACCTCCAGTCGCCTCTTTTGGTCCCTCCACTGGTGGACATCCACTCAAAATCTGTTGCTGGGGTCCCCCTTTCAACAGGTGTTACCCCAAGCAACCCTTACAACAGATGCCTCTCCAAAGGGTTGGGGAGCTCATCTACAAGATCTCTCGACCCAAGGCATCTGGTCTCCACAGGAGACATCTCTACATATCAACCTCTTAGAGCTCAGAGCAATCTTTCTGGCTCTCAGAGTCTTCCACACCCTGCTCAGCTACAAGACAGTCCTCATCCACACGGACAACCAGGTAGCCATGTTCTACGTGAACAAGCAGGGAGGGACTGGCTCTCTGTCGCTTTGCAACGAAGCTCTCAGATTGTGGGCCTTCGCCAGGGAGCATCAAATCCATCTCATGGCAGTGTATCTTCCAGGGGTTCAAAACTCTTGGGCAGACAGACTCAGTCGAGTTCTGCTTCCACACAAATGGTCCCTCCATGGGGATCAGATAGCCAGGATTTTTCGGATTTGGGGTACCCCAGACATAGACCTGTTTGCAAGTCCGTGGAATGCCAAACTTCCCCGGTTTTGCTCCAGGATTCCATGTCAGGGAGTTTAGGCCAGGGATGCCTTCCTCCTTCATTGGGGGCAAGACTTCCTCTATGCCTTTCCACCTATTCCCCTCATCCCCAAAACTCTGTTCAAGCTTCAGAGAGACAAGGGGTCTATGATCCTCATAGCACCATATTGACCACGCCAAGTGTGGTACCCTCTACTTCTGCATCTCTCTCAAGCTCCCTCCCTGGACCTGGGGTCTGCTCCAGATCTCCTCTCCCAGGAGGGGAGGGAACCTTGTGGCAACCAAATCCTCAATCTCTTCATCTCAGAGCCTGGTTGCTGAAGGCCTAGACCTTCAGGATTTACACCTTTCTCAGCAAGTGAAGGATATCCTTCATGCTTCCAGAAAGCCTTCCACCAGACGTTCCTATGCTTTTAAATGGAAAAGGTTTTCCATTTGGTGTGCAGAGAAGGCTCTCAACCCTCTTGCAATACCTTTGAATTCTTTACTAGACTGTTTGCTGCATTTATCCCATGCAGGCCTTAAAACAAATTCAATCAGTGTCCATTTGAGTGCTATTGCAGCATCCCTTAAGCCTCTCAATGGACAACCTATTTCCTCTCATCCTCTTATAGCAAGATTCATGAGAGGCCTTCTTTTGACTAAACCTCCCATTAGACCACCTCCAGTGGCATGGGACTTGAATCTGGTTCTTGGCCAGCTTATGAAGCCACCCTTTGAACCTTTAGCCACTACCTCCTTGAAATTCCTTTCTTGGAAGGTTATTTTTCTCATTGTAGTCACCTCAGCTCGCCGTATCAGTGAGTTGCAAGCTTTAGTGGCTAATCCTCCTTATACAAGGTTCCATCATGACAGGGTAGTCCTCAGAACTAATCCACACTTTATGCCTAAAGTGGTCTCACCTTTTCATCTGAACCAGGAGGTTTATTTACCTGTCTTTTTTCCAGGACCTCATGCATCAAGTGCAGAGAGGAATCTTCATATCCTGGATTGTAAAAGAGCACTTGCTTTCTACTTACAAAGGACACAGCAACATAGAAAGTCCTCTCAACCTTTTGTTTATTGTTTATTGTTTATTTCGAATTTGATATACCGCTCAGGCCAGAGGCATTAGAGCGGTTTACAATGCAAATCATTCAAGGAAATAGAAAAGAACGCCATTTATATGATAGGACAGAATAGAGGACAGAGACAGACAGAAAAGAAGAGGAGAGGAACACGGGACAGCGAGTTACCACAAAGTAGAGGCAAGTCGACCCAGTCCATGTCTTCGGATCAACCCACAGCCACAAACTGTTGCTTTTGATCCTTCTCATTTAGGACTTCCAGTCTCTAAGAGAACTCTGTCTAATTGGATTGCTCAGTGTATTTCCTTCGCCTACCAGAGTAAGAACCTTTCTCTGGAAGGCCATGTCACAGCTCACAATGTGAGGGCCATGGCAGCCTCTATGGCTCATCTTAACTCTGTGTCCATCGACCAAATCTGTCGAGCGGCCACCTGGGCATCGGTTCATACCTTCACAGCCCATTACTGCTTGGACAAGGACTCCCGCCGGGATGCCTTGTTTGGTCAGGCTGTTCTCAAACACCTGTTCCATACCTAATCAACTCCTACCCTCCATCCCTGATTGGATGCCTGAGATTCATGGGTGCAGGTGCAGCCCTTCCCAGGGACTCACAATCTGGGTGATCTCCCAGGCATCTCTAGCTGGGGAGTCCCTATATGTGAAGACTCATTCCTGCTTGTTCCTGGAGATAGCACAGTTACTTACCTGTAACAGGTGATCTCTGGGAACAGCAGGAATAAGTCTTCACAACCCACCCACCTCCCCTAGGAGTTGTATCTCTCTATCTTTCCTTTCCTCTCTCTCTCTCTTTGTCTCAGCTTTAAAACTTGAACTGGAGAGAGGCGGTTAGGAAAGGCGGGAAGGCAGCGCGCAGGCACTGCGGGATGCTCCCAAAAGCTTTCCTTTTGGACGCTGGGGAGCGTTCCCGCGCAGGCTCCGTCGGTACCGACGATACCCATATGTGAAGACTTATTCCTACTGTTCCCAGAGATCACCTGTTACAGGTAAGTAACTGTGCTTTACTTTCAGGGGCACAATTGGAGAGTATGAGATTGGGAAGAGGTGGGGAGGGAGGCGGGGCAGGAGAACTGCGAGAGAATAGAGCAAGGTGTTGAGTACCCTACTGCTTTTTTCCCCCCCTTTCCGTTGGCGTCATGACATACAGAATGTGGCAGAAGGTGAGAGAGTTCTCTACAGCCTGTACGGGATCGTGGAGCATAGTGGCTCGATGAGGGGTGGCCACTATGCCGCCTATGTGAAAGTCCGAATGCCTTGCAGAAAACTGTTGGAACACATCGCTGGCACCAGACATGTTCAAGGTGAGGCTTGCAGGATAAGTGTAATCAGATTTGAAATAATTGTCATTTTTTTGTGCTGCCATTAGCACTTTTCCATTGTGCTTGAGCTGTAAGAAAGTAGGCGAGATTCCCCCCTGTTAAGTATGATGCAGTGGAAAGAACAATGTTGGGCCAGGGAAAAAATGAGCCCCAATGTTCTTTATCATTACAGAGGCCAAGTGATCACATTGGTCCTGAGGAATAATTGAATTTTGTAGGCTTTGAGCCCTTTTATTAGCATAAGAAAAGACATTTCACAGATGACTTTTTTCTCTTGGTCCAGTTAGATATCACAACCTGTAAACTTTCTAGAGTTCTTCCAGTAATGGTTTTACCTCAAATTCTCACTTGTTGAGGAGTTCATTAAAATTTGTATGGAGTAACACTACAAAATATTAGGCTTGCCATCAAGTCTGATAAACTAGCTCCCAAATGATTTCAAACAAATTATAAACCTGTTAAAATATTAGAAATGGTACAGATAGGAGAAATATCTAAATTTATTTTATTTAACATCCTTTTTATACTGTCTATCAACAAATCAAGACGGTTTACATGGAATTTAGTGCAAAAACAATAACTTTAATGCTGAGGTGTGCATTTCAAAGAACAATAAGTAAAAAGAAATTAACACTAACAATTTAAATGTAACTTTTTACATGGTGGTGAGTTGCATGTGAATTAGGATGCGCTTTTATTCTGTGTTTGGTCCACAGTGTTTAAGGCACAATAGGGTCTTTAAACTTTTGTGGAAGTCCGTGGTTAGTTGAATTGATCTTATGTGATGTGGTAATGCATCCCAGATAGAGGGAGCATATAAGGAAAAAGCTCTGCTTTGACTGCTTGTGGGTTTGTCTGTGGATATGTCCAGCATGTGTTCTGTGGTTGATTTTCTGTGTCTTCCAGAGCTGCCGTTCGTTAGTAAGAGAATGAGGCTGTATGCCGATTGGCAAGTTAATATTTTGTGAATATTGAGGAGGATCTTGTATTTGATCCTGCTTAAGATGGGTAGCCAATGTAACTGAGAAGACGGGTGATGTGAGTCTGTTGGGATTTCGCCATTATGCTTCTTGCTATGGTGTTCTCTGCTAGTTGCATGGGGTATAGCGTGCTCTTCTCCAGGAAGTGACGTCTGCACCGATGGAGCCCGCACGGAACATTTCCCGAACTTTCATAGAAAGCCTTTGGGAATGTTACCACGCATGCGTAGTCCCCTTCCTGCCCAATGGTGCCATCTTGCTCAATCTCCTTTTTTCCGCAGAGCCCAACGGACGCATGTCCTGTGTCCCTGGAAAAATTCCTTAAAAATTATCCTCTTAATGAGTTTTTCCTGGTTTGCGTACCGGTTCCTCTTCCCGCACCGGTTCCTCTTCCCGCCTCGAGCCGATGCTGTCCCCAGCGCTGTTATCAGCTCCTTTCTCCTTTTTCATTGAGGCTTGCCTTGACGGGCGTTCGCACCCTTTTTCACCCACGGGTCGTCTACCTTGTCTGGGTGTGATCCACCATGTCTCCCAGTGGCTTTAAAAAGTGTGATCATTGCAGTCAAATTATGTCTGTCACAGACACCCACGACTGCTGCTTGCACTGCCTTGGCTCAGACCACGACAGTACCTCCTGCGACCTGTGTCAGGCCATGACCCCTCAGACCAACAAGAAACAGTCGGAGTTGCAGGAAAAGATGTTTCCACGGTCCGGCTCTGCTTTGGCTTCCCCGACACTGAGCCCGAAACCGAGCTCCTCCCATGATGCCTGGGCATCTTCAGAGTCCCACCACGGCGGCTCCTCCAGAAAGACGCCAGACCTGGCAAGGAAAAGAAAAAAATCCTCAAAGCCAGTTGAGGTTCCACCGGGGAAACCCGGTAAAGTCCCATGGCAGGACTCCGGCGACTCTGAGCAGCGCCCTCCTAAAGTCTCTAGGAAGGAGTCCTCGGCCGGAGGTGACTGTGCGAGGCTCCCCAAGGTCATGGTCCTAGTAGAGGACACGCTCGCCAGAGTACCGGCGCCAGGCCCAAAACCCTCAGTGCATGCACCGAAAGCTGCAGAGCCTTCTGGCATCGAGACCAGAATGGCGGTTTTGGAACAGAGTATCTCTGCTATCCTGACCATGCAGCAGGTGATGATGTCAGATTCATCCATATCATCTGACCCGACAACTAGGCCCCTGACTGCGGCGGTGTCCCCGGGTGTCGAGCTGGGCCCCGAGCGCTATTGGCCTCGGGTCAGCCCTTGGCACCGATCGAGATCCCAGTCCCGATCCTTGGGTATCCGGTCCTCCCTGGCTAGTTTCCAGGAGTCTGACCAAAGACTGGTCAGGGGAGTCTCAATTCCCCAATGCAGGCCTCGAGGCGCAGGAGCTCCAAGCCTCGGCTTCCTCAACTCCCTCTGAGTTAGACTGGGAGACAGACGTCGAGGCCTTCCCCGAGACCTCTCGACACTGAGGCATCCCCTCGGAGCCGTCTCCCACGGAACTCCGATGCCATTCCCCATCCGAGGACGTGGTATTCCACGACTTCGTCCGGAACTTGGCCCAAGTCCTCTCGGTCCCCTCCGAGTCCAAGGAGGACCCGCGCACCAAAAAGCTAGAGATCCTCCAGTATGAGTCTCCTCCGAAGGAGGCTCTATCAGTGCTGGTGCAACCCATCTTTGAACGGCTGCTTCTACGGATGTAGGAGACCCCGGCCTCAGTACCGGTGGTCAGACAATGCCTCAACGCCATCTACCACGTCAAGAGGAGCCCAGGCTTCCAAAAGGCCCAACTTCCCCACAATTCCATGGTGGTAGAGTCCTCGATGCAAAAGCTCAAGAGCCAGAAGGCTTATTCTTCTGTACCCCTGGGTAGAGAGTCCAGGGCCTTCGACACCCTGGAGCGTAACTGTTTCCAAGGGTCCATGCTAGGCTGCTTGATACAAACCTATGAGCTCTACATAGGGATGACTCTTAAGAGTCTCATCCAGGAGCTCGCTGGCTTCTCAGCAGGGCTCACTGGGGAACTCGTTCAAAGGTTCCAGACCTTGGTAGCCACCATCCAGGACTGTTCCAAGTTCCCATCCCAGGCCGCCTACGATTGGTTCGGTGCCAGGCCTGGCTGCAGACCTCAGACTTTGAGGAATGGGTGCAGGAAAAACTGCTGGATGTCCCCTGCACCGGGGAGAATCTATTTGGAAAACCTATGGCCGACAAGTTGGCTGAGATGGTGACCAGGCAGAGGCTCTCAAAGAAAACCTCTACCCTTCCCTGTAAGAAGGTCTCGGGGAAAAGGCCAACTTTCTCGAGGAAGAAGGGCCCTTTCCATCAGTCGCCACTACCAGGTCTTTCCAAACCAGCAGTACCAGGGACCCCAGCCCAAAGGCCAGGGACACGGACCCAGGAAGACAAAGGCTCCCAAGCCACAGACACTAGTTCCAGCTTAACCTGGCAGGAGCTTTTGACTCCCAGGGTGGGGCCTCCCTCTCCCTGGGAGACCTTCACCAGCTCACAGGGAGCTGCTTGGCACTCTTCGCCCACAGGTGATCCGAAGTCACCTCGGACCACCTTCACTTCAAACTACCACCTCCAGGACGTTTTCTAGGAGAACCAGTGTGAACTCTCCTTCACCAGGCTCTCTTGCTCTCAGAGCTAGCAGGTCTACTAAGGGACAGGGTGGTAGAGCCTGTTCCCCAGCACCTCTGGGGCAAGGGCTTTTACTCAAGGTATTATCTCCAGGAACAAGCAGGAATGAGTCTTCACATATGGGTACATCGGTACCGACGGAGCCTGCGCGGGAACGCTCCCCAGCGTCCAATCAGAAAGCCTTTGGGAGCATTCCACAGTGCCTGCGTGCTGCCTTCCCGCCTTTCCAACTGTCTCTCCTCGGTTTTCGTTTTTCCGCGGAACCGGCAGGACGTACTCCTGTCACCGCAGAAAATTTCTTTTTTAATCCTTTAATTTTTTGTTTTCTTGTGGTCGCGGCTGTTTTTCCCGCCTCCACCGGTACCGCCGGTGGGTTTTTTCTCTTTTCTTTTTCTTAAACTCAGGGACTGTTTTCTCTCAGTTTCTGTCTTAAATTTTTGGGCCTGTAAGGCCTCTCCATCATGGAGCCTCCTTCTTCTAAGAAGTGCCTTAACTGTGGAAATACAGTTTTCTTTTTAGACTCCAATAACTGGTGTCTAACCTGTTTGGGTCCTGACCCTTTCCCTCCGGAGCCATTAGGCTACAATTTTATGAGAAGAGATTTTCCACTTCGAGTTTCCCTCGATACCGAGTTCCCTTCCAGTGTCAGGGCACCGACCATTTCTTCTCTACAGGATCAGGTAACCCACAAACAGTCTGTTAAGACTAGCCAATCCTTGAGTGGTAGGTCTCATGCCAAGCATGATGACGGCTCCAGCCTTGCCCTCAAGACCTTATTGGCTTCAAAACCCCGGCGGGAGTCTTCGGTCTCCAAAGCATTTCAGGGGTTTCAGGTTGTTCCTGGGGCTCACCCCTCACAGAACATACCTGAGCCATGCTCGGTGGTGGCATCCGCTTCGAGCGGTACCGATACCCCGGCATCAGCACCAGTGTTGAGTGAGCCACTCTTCACCAGGGATCATCATCTGGCGTCCTCGGTACCTTCGGAACCGATTGATACATCCCAGATTGACTTTCCTGTATCTGAGCCATGCTCGGTGGTGGCATCCGCTTCAAGCGGTACCAATACCCCGGCATCGGCACCGGTGTTGAGTGATTCACTCTTTGCCAGGGATCGTCATCTGGTGTCCTCGGTACCTTCCGGACCGATCGATACGTCCCAGATTGCCTTTCCAGTATCGACAGCATCTCCGATACCACCACCGACGTCGGTACCCTCTAGACATGCATCGATAGACTCGCTCCCTTCGATGTCGAGTCTGGAATCGATATCTAGTCTAGAGGACTGGGTACCGACGCGTCTCGGAACCGACCCTTATCGATTCCGGATACGCAGTACCGAGGATATTCACCAAGGGGTTCTGGTTACTTCGGTACCGCTTGAGCAGCCTCCGATGACTGCTTCGATGGCGTTATCGCCTCTGATTCCGACACAGCTACCGGTATCGGTATCGATGTCGGTTCCTGCAGTTACATCGGGACCAGCCACTTCCATGCTTATTTCTCCATCGCTCCTTTCTATGCCTAGTTTGGAGTTGATACCCGGCATGGATGATGCAGTACTGATTGCCTCAAATCGTGACTGCCAGTACCAGTATCCATCTAGTGGAGCTCTTTTTCTGCATCAGACCAGTACATCCTCTGGTGCCCAGGCTGCTGCTTCAACTTTAGCCTATCCAGGGATAGTTCCCATTGGAGATCCTTCTTTTCAGAAATTTCTCCTTGACATGGCAACGTTCCTTGCTATTCCTATCCCTGGCTCTGATCCTACTCGAGACTCTCCTGCAGAAAAGGAAAATATAATGCTTCCTTTACATCATTCTTTGCAGGATCTTCTTCTGAAAATATGGGAAACACCTTTAAGGGTTTCCTCACCTTCTACAGCAACTGATGTTCTGTATCAGGTGCCCTCCTCTCCAGGGTTTCAAAGGACTCAACTTCCCCATCATTCCATTGTAGTGGAATCAGCAATGAGGAAGGTGAAAAGCAAGAAAAAGCATTCTTATCCGCCAGGTCGTGCATCTAGAGCACTTGATGCCTTTGGACGTCAAACCTTCCAAACATCTATGCTGGCAACAAGGATTATCTCTTAATATTTCTATATGAGTCTGTCTCTCCAGGAGGTCACAAGGAAATTATCTCTTTTGACTCCTTTTCTATCAGAGCCCAAGGCTGCAGACTATTCCTTACTTCTTAGTCATAGCCAGAATCTCTCTTGGTTTCTTTCTCGTGCTTCTCTAGACTCTTTTGAGTCTGTTAGCAGAACCTCTGCTATAGCCATAGGAGCACGACGTAGAGCCTGGCTTCAGACTTGAGCAGATGGGCACAACACACACTGGGTAATTCTCCTTGTATTGGAGAAAATCTCTTCAATAGGGAGGCTTTACGTCAGGTTGCTCATTGCTCCACTGACTTCCCTAGTTCTGGGGACCACCCTAAGCTTACTTCTTCTTCCCCAGGAGGTAGGAAATGTCCTACCAAACCTTCTTTCCCTAAGAAAAGAAGGTTTCACTCTTCTCCTGCCCATCATCCAGATGTACCCAAGCAGGGGACACCTCGTCCTGCTCTGAAGAGTCCAAACTCTAGCCAGACTCAGCAAACCCAGCAACCATAGGTTCCTGAAGGTTGCAACCTACAGTTAACTTCTTCTTAGCAGAAGTTTGTTCACTGTTTTTTTCTTTAAAGCTCTACACATGGTTTCCTTTTTTCAGGACATCTTTCTCCCTCCTGGATATGCTGAGCTGTCAGGATATTCATGTCTATGGGTTACAGATTTCTCCTCTTCTTCCTACCAAGAAGAGAAGTTAACAACTATCCCATGATAGTTTGTCCCAACATGAACATTTTTTCCTTCAGCAGACTTACCATATGGTAAGTCACCCTTCAGCTCCTGTTTCTCTACCCTCTCATCCAGGGTTTCCCCTGAATGTGTGGTACCATACTGCAGAGCTTCTCTAGCCTTCCTTTCCAGTGTAGAGTTTTTTCTTTGAATAAATTCTCTGGACAGCTTGTCAGACAGGGACAGGAATTTTTCCTCTCCCTTTGTCTGTATTCTCTGTTTTACACAGGAAGATTCTCTCTGCTGTCTCTTTCAGCTGCTGCTCTTGCAGGAGTTCCAGTGATTGAACTACTGGTACTTTTCCACAAGTTTCCAGTCTGTCTTCCACTACTTTCTGTCTAGCCTTAGTAGTGATTCCAAGATAGTGCTTCATCTATCTTGGATAATCCTAATCACTTCAGGCTTCTCACATTATCTTCTTTCTTGCCATCTCCATTTTCTTGGATTTGGCAGCACAGCTGACCTACAGTCAGTTTTATCTCCTAATTCTCCTGCATAATGCTCTCTGCAATCTTCAGAGAAGCTTTCTACTATGGGCCCTTGCTAGAGAGCATTGGACTTTGTCTCTGATGGCTATTCTATATGGTGGAAAAGGCTATCAGTCATTCTCCATGACTGTGAGGGTTCTCCACACCCTGTTGTCTCCTGTTATAATACAGGATATTTATTTATTTATTTAAAGTTTCATATATACTGCGCTCTTTAGCATCAGCGCGGTTTACATGGAACAAAACATTTTCAGTACATTTCAAAACACATATGAGTTACATATAACAGGGCAATAAACTTGGGAAAACAAGGGTAACTATCTACAATAACGATTGAACTATTTACATAAATTCAACTAGCAGAGAGATTTTAGTGAGCAGCGGAATTACAACAAAATTTTTAGTTCTAGAAGGTATGTCTTATGGAGTAGTTATGCATATGAATTTGTCTTATAACATCTTATATTAGGATTACGGTGGCTGGAAGTACTCAGTGAATAGATAATGCTTGATAGCCTTCCTGAACTGCTTCATATAAGCCTTTTCTGCGTGAATGTCCAAAGAGTTTTCCAATCCTGCAGGAATATGCTCTTTTTCTTTACAGCTTGTCCTCATGCTATCCTACTCTTTTATGGACAGCACATATTCTACTACTAACGCATGATACCCCTGTGTCCCTCCAGTGGGTCATCCTGGTATCTCCTCCTATGTGTTTTCTGTCCATTTACCATGTCAGAGTTCTACAAGACTCAGGACTTGCTATTTACAGACTGATATTATCCTCTGTTTTTTCACGCAACATCCTGGTTATTTCACTGGATAGCATTCATGCACCACTTTAGCCCGGAGGAATAGATTCTCTATATATCTTCTCAAGTAGGTTCCACCTTCTTGTTATTAGATGAATCTTTCTCCTTCACATCTCTCATGTGAATGTTCTTATGGGCATATCTCTATTTGCTTAGTTGCAGACATTTATCTTCAGACATACATATTTATGTATGTATATATCTCTATATACTTCTATAGATACATATGTCTGTAAGCTGTGTGTGCATATGTTATACCCCTATATATACCTATATATATATATATATATATATATCCCTATATATATAGATGTGTATCTGTCGAAATGCTCCTTATAAGTAGATATGTATTTACATACTTATCTCCCTACTGTCTATGCTATAAAGGTTTTTACCTTCCTAGAAGTTCCAGACAGTGGGCTTGCATATCTTCATACTGTCCCTCAGCATGTCGGGAATATTATGCACACAACCACTACTGTGGTACTGACAGCTTCCATTTTCCTCTAGGTCTCGCTATCCCTGAAGCACCATGCTTCAATATCTTTCCTATCTCTCACCAGCTAGGAAAGACGGCTTAGATCTTCAGTAGTTCTGAGCTTTCAGCCTTTCACACATATGTCCTCCTGGGGAATACGGGCTTTTTCCCATACCCCTTCTTCCTTCCAGGACTGCGTTAGTTGTCCAAATCGGTCAGTCTTCCTCTTTTACTCCTAAATGTTAATGACTCTGTAGCTAAAAGAGTTTTTCAGCTTTTTCCCATAAAGCTTTCCACTGCAGACTTGCCGTTTTTATACTACCCCAGTTGACACCTGGGTCACCTGCCAATTCCAGATTTGGACCTTCACCTTCACTGCCGTGAGGTCACCTTGAGGATTCCTCTACTGAATCTCCAGTAGACTCCATCAAGCTCTCTACTTCCTACAATCCAGTAGGTAAGGTCCATATTGTGATTGTTCATTGAATATTTTTAATGGTACGTATCATACATACCAAGGACTCCTCTCCTGTAGTCCTTTGGTTTGCTGTTTTTTCTTACAGCTCCTCTCTTTTCAACTCCTACCCACCATCCCTCATGGGATGCCGGAGATCCATGTGTGGGAAGTGCAGTCCTCATCCAGGGACATACATTTATGGGATCTCCACTGGCATCTATAGCTAGGGAGTCCCCATATGTGAAGACTCATTCCTGCTTGTTCCTGGAGATAGCACAGTTACTTACCTGTAACAGGTGATCTCTGGGAACAGCAGGAATAAGTCTTCACAACTCACCCACCTCCCCTAGGAGTTGTATCTCTCTATCTTCTTTTCCTCTTTCTCTCTCTCTTTGTCTCAGCTATGAAACTCAACTGAGGAGAGACAGTTGGAAAGGCGGGAAGGCAGCACGCAGGCGCTGTGGGATGCTCCCAAAGGCTTTCTGATTGGACGCTGGGGAGCGTTCCCGCGCAGGCTCCGTCGGTACCGACGTACCCATATGTGAAGACTTATTCCTGCTGTTCCCAGAGATCACCTGTTACAGGTAAGTAACTGTGCTTTCTTGTCCCCAAGAGAATCATGGATCTCAAGTCCATCCTGGACCTCCAAGACCTGAACAAGTTCCTGGTGAGGGAGAAGTTCAAAATGCTCTCCCTTGGAACACTGTTGCCCTGCCTACACCAGGGAGACTGGCTTTGTTCCTTGGACCTAAAGGATGCCTACACCCACATCCTGGTCCATCCATCTCACTGGCAGTACCTGAAATTCATGGTAGAGGGAGGCCATTACCAATATAGGGTACTTCTCTTTAGCCTGGCCTTCTTGCCAAGAGTGTTCACAAAGTGTCTAACAGTGATAGCCACCCATCTGCGCCTACAAGGGGTGTTCATCTTCCCCTACCTGGACGACTGGCTTATCAAGGGTGGCACAGCCACAGAGGCCAGTCAGGGCACAGAATGTACCATCCTCCTCCTGCAGCACCTGAGGTTTGTCATCAACTACCCCAAATCACATCTCTCTCCTGTGCAAGACCTAGAGTTCATTGGTGCTCAGCTGGACACGGTGCGGACCAGAGCCCTCCATCAGGACAGGGCAGAACGCCGCCTCCTCAAACAGCTGGCAGGGGAGATCCAGCACCACACAACGGTGCTGGCTTGCCTCCTTTTCCGCCTGCTGGAACGCATGGCCTCCACGGTCCATGTCACATCCGTAACCCATCTGCATATGTGTTTTCAGTGGACCCAGCCATGGCCGACTCCGGGAAAGAGTCAGAGTCTCCCACTAGCTGGCGAGATCCCTTGATTGGTGGCAGAACCAGGGCCTCCTTTGGATAGGGATGCCCTTCCAGGTGCCCCCACTGCAGTGTACCCTGATGACAGATGCCTCCTCCAGGACTGGGGAGCTCACTGCAGAGTTCACTGCACTCAGGATTGCTGGTCCAGGGAGGAGTCTCTACTACAGATCAACCTCCTGGAACTCGGGGCAGTAGCCCTCGCCCAACGTGCATTCTTCTCCCTCCTGTGGAACAGATCTGTGCTGGTCCAGACGGACAGCCAGGTCGCAATGTTCTATATAAACAAGCAGGGGGGCAAGGGTTCATAGCCCTCCTCGACTTTGCAGTGCACAACGGCATGCTCCTGCAAGCAGTCTACCTATCGGGCCAGGACAAGTACCTGGCAGACAGACTCAGCAGCGTCCTCAGCCCTCACAAGTGGCATCTTGACCCTGTATTGGTGAAGAAGGTCTTCCGCCTTTGGGGCTGGCCCGAGTTGGACCTCTTCGCCTCTCCCGACAACACGCAGCTGACTCGCTTCTGCTCCAGGCAGCCACACCCACAGAGGGTAGCGTCACACACGTTCCTGATCTCATAGTCCAAGGGACTGCTGTATGCATTCCCACTGACACCTCTAGTTGCCAAGACTCTGTTCAAAATTCAGAAAGAGAAGGCGTCAGTAATACTGATTGCCCCCAGGTGGCCCAGGCAACCCTGGTTCCCACTACTGCTCTTGCTGGCGGCGACATTGACTCTAATGGCCAGGCTGCTGGGAGGTTAGCCTTGGCCCCACTCAGCCTACCACAAGAGGTTGAGGAAATCCTGCTAGCCACCCTGAAGCCCTCCACAAGGAGGGCTTATTTTATTTTTATTTATTTATTTAGTGTACATTTATATCCCGCTACTTCCAGCGATCAGCAGCGGTTTGCTATACATAACAGTATGGTTGTACAGGCCATGGATTAAGGACATACAATATGATTCAGTGTAAAAGTACAGGACACAGCACTCGGATTACAGGTTTACACTTGATTGCAAGACAGTGATTTCACATGTATATACATATTTACAGGTTGTAGGTTCTATTGGTGTCTGAATTGTAGTGTTCTTTCCTTGTGCATGGTGATTCCTTTAAATGGTGCAAGTTTGCTCAGTGGTGTTCAGATAGGATGGAGAATGCATTCTCTTGCCATGTTCAGCTGGTACTCCAGTACCTAGTGCATCTGTCGCACACAGGGCTGAAATCTAACTCAGTCCGGGTGCATCTGAGCGCCATAGCCGTTCACCACCCAGTGGGGGGAAAGCCCTTATCTAGCCAGCCCCTGGTTTCCCATTTCCTATGGGGCCTTCTGCTTTCCAAGCCTCCTGTCTGCCCTCCGGCAGCAGAATGGGACCTCAACGTGGTGCTCTCCCAGCTCACTAGGCCACCGTTCGAGCCTACAAAGATTGTCCTTCCATCGCTTCCCACGTTTCTTACTGGGTTCTCTGAAACTCTGTGTTCAGGCTGCCGGAGTGACAGTGTTGCTGGACGCTAGGGTCTTGCAGTGTGTCTCGGCGGGGACTCACCTTCTGCAACTCACAGCCACCCAACTGGTCGCCGTTGGTACTGTCAGGTTCGGTCCTTGGCGGCCTGGAGCTAGGGAGTCCCATATGTGAGGACTGACTTCCTGCTTGTTCCTGGAGAAAGCGTAGTTACTCACCTGTAACAGGTGTTCTCCGGGAACAGCAGGAATTGATCCTCACAACCCTCCCTCTTCCCCTTGGAGTTGCAATATTTTTGTTTTTGCATGACTGCCATCTTAGCTATGTCATCTGACTGAGCAAGATAGCACCCTTGGGCGGGAAGGGGACCACGCATGCATGGTAGCATTCCCAAAGGCTTTCTTTGAAAGCTGGGGAAATGCTCCACATGGGCTCCGTAGGCACCATCACCCAAATGTGAGGACTGATTCCTGCTGTTCCTGGAGATCACCTGTTTCAGGTGAGTAACTATGCTTTTGGGAGATGGAATTGCAGTAATTGAATAATGGCATATTACTGCCTGACAAACTGTGCGGAAATCCATTGGGGAGAGGAGTTTGCGCTGATATTTTAGAGCGTGAATCTTGAAGAAGACGTATTTGGCGATGTGGTTAATTTGTGGCTGAAAGGGGTGAGCTCTTGGTCCAATGTGATACCCAGGTAGTTGATTTGGGTTTTGACTGCCAATGGGATATTGTTAGTCGTGATCGTTGTTGGTGGATTGAAATTCCTAATCTCCAGGAACAAGCAGGAATGAGTCTTCACATATGGGTACGTCTGTACCGATGGAGCCTGCGCAGGAACGCTCCCCAGAGTCCAAAAAGAAAGCTTTTAGGATCATCCCACACACATGCGCGCTGCCTTCCCACCCATTCACTTCCCTCTCATCAGTTTTCCGCGGAGCCGGCAGGACGTATTCCTGTCACCGCAGAAAATTCTTCTTTTTATTCTTAGTTTTTTGTGGTCGCGACTGCCCTCCCTTGACGCCACCGGTACCGCCGGTGCTTTTCTTTCTTTTTACTAAAAAATTTCTTCTTTTCTTTAGGAATTTTTTCCTGTTTAGTGCCTGACGGTTTCTAGGCCACTAGGCCTCTATCCTTCCATTATGGAAAAGCCAGCCACTATCCTTAAGAAATGCTCAAAGTGTGGCAGTATAGATATATTTTCAGACACTCATACTTGGTGTCTAAAATGTTTAGGTCCTGACCATTGCCCACTGGAGTGTCTCTCCTGCTGGAGCTCAAACAGAAGAAGTCTTCAGGATCGAGCACAACTCGATACCTGGTTCACATCGCGCTCGATGTCACCAGCTAGAATATCTTCTTTTTCACAAGATCAGGTAACCAAACAAAAGTCTGTAAAGACTAGCCAATCCTTGCGTGGTAGATCTCCTTCTAAGCATCGAGATGGCTCTGGCCTTGCCCTCGAGGACATTTTGGCAATAAAGCCCCGGCGGGAGTCTTCGGGCTCCAAAGCATTAACGGGGCTCCAGGTTGTTCCTGGGGTTCTTACCTCGATGAACATACCTGGGCCATGCTCGGTGGTTGGGGCCACTTCGAGCGGTACCGACACCCCGGCATCGGCTATGGTGATGGATGAAACACTCCTCACTGATGAACGTAGTCTAGCGCTCTCGGCTACTTCGGTACCACTAGAGTTGCTGCAGACCGTTCTTCGAGTATCGGTATCAGCTTCAGTACCGGCACCGGTATCGACATCGGTATCGGTACCGGTACCGTCCATGCTTGCTTCGACAGACTCGCTTCCTTCGATGCCGAGCCTGGAATCGATCTCTAGCATGGAGTCGGTACCGACCTTGGGCAGTACTGAAGACATCGCTTTAAGGAAAATCCGATGCTTCATCCTTTCAAGTCTTCCGATCCCGATGACTGGGATGAATCCATCGGTACCAAGGCTGAATTTTCAACAAGTCTAGCCTTTACCCCTCATTTTAGAGCAGGGGTCTCAAACACGCGGCCCGCGGGCCGCATTCGGCCCGCGAGAGCATCTTGTGCGGCCCGCGAAGTACCGGCGAGTAAAAAAAAAAAAATTCCAAACTTGCCGCCACAGTATTAAGCGTCCCGCGGGCCCCTCTGCCTGGTCCTCTCCTCCCTGCAGTATCAGCTCCAAAAGCGGCGGCTTTCAGAGCCGCGAAGAGAGAGAGTTTCTCTCGCGCGGTTCTGAAGAGCAGCGCGAGAGTCTTCAGAACCGCGCGAGAGAAACTCTCTCTCTCTTCGCGGCTCTGAAAGCCGCCGCTTTTGGAGCTGAATGCTGCAGGGAGGAGAGGACCAGGCAGAGGGGCCCGCGGGACGCTTAATACTGCAGCAGCAGCAAATATACATTTTTTTTCATCTAATTTGGCTGATGGTGGGAGGGGGGTTAGGACTGGTAATGGGCTATGGGGGGGGCTAGGACTGGTAATGGCCTATGAGGGGGGTAACTGAAAATGGGGTGATGGGGGTAACACTGAAAATGGGGTGATGGGGGGGGTTTAGGACTGGTAATGGCCTATGAGGGGGTAACTGAAAATGGGGTGATGGGGGGGGTTAGTACTGGTAATGGCCTATGAGGGGGTAACGGAAAATGGGGTGATGGGGGTAACACTGAAAATGGGGTGATGGGGGGGTAGTACTGTTAATGGCCTCTGAGGGGGTAACTGAAAATGGGGTGATGGGGGTAACACTGAAAATGAGGTGATGGGGGGGGTTAGGACTGGTAATGGGCTATGAGGGGTAAGACTGGAAGTGGGCTATGGGGGGTTAGGACTGGTAATCGGCTATGGGGGGGCTAGGACTGATAATAGGCTGGGGGGTCTGCTAGGACTGGAAATGGGCTGAGTGGAAGGGGGGCTTGAACTGCAAATGGCTGATGGGGAGGGGGGCTTGGAATGGAAATGGGCTGTGAGGGGAGGGAGCTAGCACTGGAAATGGGCTGATGGGGGGGAGCTACGATTGGAAATGGGCTGATGGGGGGCTAGGACTGAAAATGGGCTGATGCAGTGACTAGAAGGGAGGGGGTGCTGTGTGGGACTGGAACTAGAAGGGAGCTGATGTTGGGGGAGGATTAGAATGGGATGGAGCTGGGAGAGTGAAATGGAGAGGGGAAAATATTTTGTGTGGGAGGGAAGACAAATCTACAATTGGCCAGGTAAGTGGGGATTGAGGATGGAGGGGTAAAATTTGAGTGGATGAAAATAGGAATGAGGAAAGAGCAAAAGGAGAAAGATTAATATGTTAAAGCAGATGTAGAGGGAGAATGGAAAAAGCTAGAAGAGAGAAGGACAAATGGACAGCAGACGATGGAGAGTTAGCAGAAGGCACGAAGAAACCAGAAGAAAGTGGCTGGAACTGAAAAAAAATGCACAAAAGGTAGAAAAATATCTTTATTTTGAATTTATTAACTGGAATATGTCAGTTCTGGGAAATGTGCATCAATAACATCTGCGCTTTTTTTAGTACAAGAGGAAATTAATTTATAGTTTTATTTCTACAGTGTTGTACATTCCAAGTTTGGCTTTTGGGGGGTCCCAGTTTAAATTGTCTTGTTTCTAAATTTTGATTCCTTGTTTGGTGATGGTGTATTCTGCATGTGTAACTGAGCTGAGGTATTCTGTTTATGTAATTCCTATTTGACATTGCTACTTGTTCTCTGTCCCCAGTAGGTCATGTATTGTTATTCTCTGAAATGTATTGATTTAATATTTGCAGTGTTGCCTTTTGATAGGTAGGGTCTGGTGCTTTGTGAGTCCTGGTAGTGCTGTTAGGATATGGCGGGTTTGCTATGGGTTCTAAATGGGCAGTGTTTGTTTGTAGTAGTTCCTAATGTGCCTGGCGGTTGCCACTGGATTATAGTAATGTAGAAATCTTTTAGTCTTTCTTTATTCATGCACTCATTAAGAGGCATGTTTACTAAAAGTTAGGGTATGGTAACATTATGCAAATATTTATGCAAATGAGGTCCCTTATGCAAATGAGGTCCCACGTCTCATGCGGCCCCCGGGTTATTTTACAAGTCCTCATTTGGCCCTCAAAGCAATTTGAGTTTGAGACCCCTGTTTTAGAGGGTCCTCCTCAGGGTAGATTTATTTTCAAGCTTTTCTGCTTGATATGGCAAAGTTACTTGCCATTTCTATACCTGGTAAAGAATCCCTACCAGGGGATTCAGAGACCCTGCAAGTCCCCTGGATTCCAAAGGAGGTGATCATGCTTCCTTTGCATCAGATCTTACAAGATCTACTATTAAGAATGTGGGAAATTTCTTTAACGGTATCCCCACATTCTAAGACACTTGACACTATGTACAAGGTGCCACCTTCTCCTCCAGGTTTTCAAAAGACTCAACTTCCTCATCATTCTATTGTTGTAGAATCAGCAATGAGGCGTATTAAGAGTGCAAAGAAGCACTCTTCTTATCCACTGGGTCGTGAGTCTAGGACTTTAGATGCCTTTGAATGTCGATGCTTCCAGGCATCCATGCTTTCAGCAAAAATTATCTCATATATTTTCTATATGGGATTATCTCTTGAAGAGGTCACAAAGAACTTAAAGCTTTTGAACCATTTTCTTCAAGAACATAAAAGAGCAGACTTTTTCATATTAGTCAGTCATGCTCAAAATGTCTCCAAATTCCTTAATCGTGCTTCCCTGAACTGTTTTGAGTCTATTAGCAGAACTTCTGCTATAGCCATAGGAGCACGACGCATGGCCTGGCTCCAAGCTTCAGACTTGGACAAATGGGTACAAGAAAGGCTGGGAAATACTCCTTGTACTGGTGAAAATCTCTTTAACAAGGATGCTTTATTCCAAGCTAATCAGTTAAACACTGATATTGTTGCTTTCAGAGGATTATCAAAACTTTCCAGCTAGTAAAAAATCTCCTAACAAACTTTATCCCCCTAAAGGGAAAAGGTTTTATTCATCTTCTACCCATCATGCAGATGTTTCCAAAGAAGAACATCATCATACCAGGCTAAGAAAACCAAAGCCTCAACAGGTTCAGCAAACCCAGCAGTCGTAGGGTTTCTGGTATTTTATTCATTAAATCTCTTTTTCCTGTTGAGCTTCAGAACCGCTACTTCTTAACAACAGAAGTATTTACAGTTCTTCTCATCCTTACTAAGAGCTCAGTGATACACTGGCTCAATCCTCGACTTTGGGCATGGATCTCTTGCCAAGAGGAATCCATTCTTTTAGCTCTTAGAGCTATTAAGGATAATCATGCCCTACAGGTAACAGGTTTCTCCTCTTCTTTTAAAGCAAACAGAGGAGTAACAACTAATTACAAGGTATACTATGCCCTTCACTTTGACAGTTGTCCTGTACGAGGATATCTCATACTTTTGACTGCAGGGGAGCTTTACCTTTTTCAGAGACTTACCAAATTGTAAGTCTTCACAACTCTGTATTACTTTCTATCCTTCTTAGTCGAGACTTTCACTCTAAGAGTGATATTATTTGACTGGAGGGGCTTACCTTTTAAGCCATAGGATTGTCTTCAATACCTACTCCAGTAAGTGATTTCCATACAGAGTTTCTCCCCTCTGCAATCTTTTCAAATATTTCTTTTAAGACAGCTTATCAGACCATAATTGAGTTTTATCACTTCTAATTATGTCTGTTGGTCCTTTTCCAATCTATAGGACCTAACCTTTTCTGCTGCCTTAATAAGATAGTTCCAAGAGAGGTTCCAAAACCTACTTGGACAATTTATCGTTGCAGGCAACCAGCCTGTCTACTATTCTTAGCCATCTTCAGTGCTTTGGCTCCCACAGAATAGATTAGGTTGCACACTGGTAATTAAACAGCCAGATCTCACCTAAGCAACCTACAACATGCTCTCTGCAATTCTACAAAAAGCTCTGCAACTATGGGCCTTTGCCAGAGAGCGTCAGAGCCATTCCTGGTGGGTAACTTCCAGATGGTTAAAAGGCTTTGCCCAGTCATGCTCCCACATGACCGGTTTTTTTCCTACTGTTACCATCTTCCTTAAAATTTCCTTTTAGGGAAAATGAACCAGGGCTTAGATCACGTGAAAGCATAAAGAATTGCTTAATTCCCTGAGTTGTTCCACATCTCCAGTGGAACTCTTCCAACAGGGATGCATTTCTTTTTACTGCAGTCGGTCCTTGTCTAGTGTATTCCTTCTAATCCCAATACTTCATTGGAGCTTATGCTGAACAAAGAACGCATTATACTCATATTGCCCTCATAGGCGGGCAAATATGGTATTCCCTTTTATTGTGTCTTTTTCTCCACACTGAAGTTATAAAAGGATCCAGACTTGTTGTCTTAAGACTAAGGATTTCTCTGCACCCCTTCACGTAGATCGCCATTTCTGGTTATTCAAAGTCTAGAATTTTTAAAAGAAATCTAGACCTATCCTTCTGACTAGGAACTTCTTCATGGTTCTTCCATGTGTAACCAGCAAGGGGTTCTCTATCCATATTCTCAAGCAGGTCTTACCCCTTCTTGTTATTAAGTGAGTCTCTCTTTATATATATGTTTATATAAAAACACATATCTCACTCTGAAAGATTTGTTACTGTCCATATTAATGCTGTTCCAGCATGCCATAGGGTTTTAAATGGACAACCAATTTCTATGGTAATTAGAAACTACCTTCTTTACTGTAACCTCTCCGGTTACGTTACATCTGAAGCTCTCCATGTAAAGTCATCATCCTAAGTGACATCACTTAGGGAAGACATTACTGATCTTCAAGAAATTGGAGGCTACACCGCCTACTACAAATGTTTCTTTCTTTCATTTGGATAGAGGGGTCTGAAAGACCCATCCTTTTTCTGCAAACCAGTCAGATTTATCTCCTCTTTCCTAGAGCCTTTTTCTGCTCCAAGGACAAAGAGCTTCAAACTTTGGCCTACAGAAGCTTTAGCTTCTCATCCAAAGTCTAACCCCATTAAACTCCCCCAGTTTTTTCTTCTGGGATTAGTTCTAGCCATTTAGGCTTCTGACCTCTGCCTGTATTGCAAAATTTCTTTCCTCTACTTCACAGTAAGGTTTTTTCTTTGAGGATAATGTACTGGCTCTTAGCACCAGACCCATATTAGCCTCAACAAATACTTTCGCAATACTTTTGACTAAGGTCCACATTAGAAAATTGGAATCCAATATTTACTAACATTTATGATCTACACAAGGACTCCCCTCTAGACGCCTTGTTTAGTCAAGCTGTTCCACAGCACACCCTTTTTAGTTCAACTCCTACCCTCCATCCCTTGGATGCCTGAGGTTATGGGAAATAGCATGGCCCATCGATTAGATTTGCAACATGCTGGGACCTCCTCTAGGCATCTCTAGTTTGGGAGTCCCCATATGTGAAGACTCATTCCTGCTTGTTCCTGGAGATAGCACAGTTACTTACCTGTAACAGCTGATCTCTGGGAACAGCAGGAATAAGTCTTCACAACCCACCCACCTCCCCTAGGAGTTGTGTTTCTCTCTCTCTCTCTCTCTAATTTGTCTACTTCCCTCCTTCGGTCTCAGCTACAAACCCAACTGATGAGAGGGAAGTGAATGGGTGGGAAGGCAGCGCGCATGCGTGTGGGATGCTCCCAAAAGCTTTCTTTTTGGACGCTGGGGAGCGTTCCCACGCAGGCTCCGTCAGTACTGACGTACCCATATGTGAAGACTTATTCCTGCTGTTCCCAGAGATCACCTGTTACAGGTAAGTAACTGTGCTTTCCTTGTGATGTGAAGCATATCAGATTTGTTGTGGTTGAGCATGAGCCAGTGATCTTTGAGCCGGTGTTCTCTGAGCCAGTGATTGATTGCATATAAACAGTTTTAGATTTTTGTGTAGTCTGGTGAGGCAGTGGAGAAAGGGGTGAAAATCATTATATTGTCTGCATTTATCAGGTAATTGATGCCATGGTTTCTGATAACATCACAGAGTGGTTGGATGTATATATTAAACAGGATAGAGGAGAGGGCGGATCTAAATGATCTTTCGAGGTTGAGAGCAAGAGGAATGTTTCCTAACTGCATACCAGAGTGTCAATTAAACAATCAATCGATACATAATAATTGCAAAACCTTTGCTTGCATTGCAGGTTTCAGAGACACGGTGGCTGCCTCATCTGGTCAGTGGGTGTATGTCAGTGACACTCATGTGCAGACAGTGTCTGAGTCCAGGGTGCTCAGCTCACAGGCATATCTACTCTTCTATGAAAGACTGTTATAGCCGTGGTCAACAGCTTAATGGGCAGTGCATAGTGAGGCAGCCATTGCCTAAAGCCATCAGAATGCAGTCCGCTCAACCATCCTCCTTCAGCTAGACTTGTGAACAAATGAATCTTGACTTTGCAGTCTTGGAAAAGATCATGGTAAAATAAATTGGACTTCATGGAACAGTGGAAGTCCTCAAAAGTTACTTGGATGTATTTTTTTTTTAATTTATAAAATTGCTATTTCTTGATAATATTTGTATGCCAAGCATCTTTAAAAAGGCAATCAGGATTTTATACCATTGACAAAAATTCCAGAAGTGAAAACAAGGCTGATTGGTCAGCAAAGGTAGGGATATTTCCAGCACAGAAGTAGAATGGTAGAGAAGATGTCATCATAAATGGATCACTTGGCCCACACAATCTGCTGGTGGCACCTGCAACCAATCCCACTCTCCATGATTTTGTTCCCTCACTTGCCCTGCCACTAGGATTCCTTTGCATGCTTGAATTCTGTCACTGTTTTGGCTCTTGTAGCCTCTACCGGACGTCTTTTCCAGATGTCATCCACTGTCCTTTGTGAAGAAATATTTTCCCACATTCCTTTTCAGCTTCTCTCCATGTGAACAAGAAAGTTTCTGAAGAAAAACATGCAAAAGTTATGAGAAGCAGGAAAATTCTTGGAAAATTTAAGTGCCAAAACCTTGGTTACTGTTGATACTTGCACTCTGATGCCGACTGCTATTGGCCTGAAAACGCCTTAGTAGTAGACCTTCACTGGACAGCAAACCATCCTTTGAAGCTTTCTTGTTTATAAAGACATGATGTTGCTTTTGTTTGCTACCTCCTTGACTGCTGCTGTCTTTTTTAAGGTTTTCTCATGTAATGTTTTTTATGTGCGCAATCACAGGACCACCTACTTCCCATGGATCCCTGAGGTTTAACATCACATAATTACAATATTTGTAGTCTTGATGGCTGCCTGCTGATCTGTTCTGGCCTGGTATTGATGAGAATGTCCTGTTATGGTTTGGTTCAGCCTAGCTTGACCATTCCTGAATGTACTAGACATTGTACACTGAATCAGACAGGACCCACTGTGTCATGATTAAGCTCATGCTGTCCCACTTTGGGTTCCCTTGCTAAAAGTGTTCTACAGAATAGAATAACAATAAAACCCATGACACAGAATTTTGATCACCATCAAGATATTTGAAATGTTATTTGCAAATATGCTACTTTTCCTTTTTGTAGAAGTTAAACTTAATGTGCAGTTTAGTGGGTTTTTAAATTAACAATTCAATATTGCAAGTTTCATGGAAATGTGCCGTATGTTCCCCATCCACTTGAAAGCTGTTGCTTAATTTTCTCCACGTATTGAGTAGTCTTTCACTGGAATTGCAGTCTATAAATCTGAAATCTGCTAGCGAGGTGAGGAATGATACTGAGCAGCAGAGTCCTCCAGACCAGAACCCCTTCCTCCTCTAAGTCCTTGGGTGTAAATATTATCAGGTAGCTGCTGAAGTACAGTCTTGGAATGAATGTTTGCTCATCACCTTTGTGCCTTTTCAGAGCCATTAGCGATTGATGTTGGCCATGGGAAATTAGAGGGTAAAGGTGAAAAGTTCCTGCTTAGATGGGGTGACCATATAGTTACTGCTTAGTTGGGGTGACCATATAGTTCCATCTCTATGGACACAAGCTGAGTCAGTCCTGGTTTAGCATCATTGCAGGGAAGGAAATGTAGTTGTGAATTCTCTCTTGAGTTACCTAAGAAAAGTAGGACTACATTTCTCTGCATGTAATAGGCTAAATCCAAGATTGGCTGAGCCTATGCCCCAGATCTTTATGGTTGCCATTGTTTAGGGCACTGATCTTCCTTCTGGATACAACAGACAATGTATGTAGGCACTGTACTAATACAGTAGGATTACTTTGCTTTGCATAAGAACCATATTACCAAGGTTTTATCATGGCAAAATTTGGGTTTTCTGGTAGTAAAGTACATCTTGTGCTTTTACTGAATCTTTTTTGGGTTTCACATAGGAATTTCTACAATTTTCTCTTAAGAATCACAGAATAACTAAGAGATGACTTGACATGCCACTGCTGGCCTATGGCAAAATCGTACAACAACAGTTGGACCTCAAATAGAAACTTATGTTCAACTAATGAACATCATTCCCCCTGCTCAACTTGCCCCTCCTATACAGTTGTATCTATTGTTCTCCAGGAACAAGCAGGAAGTCAGTCTTCACTTATGCGTGACATCGACACAGACGGAGTCCGCATGGAGTAATTCCCCAGCTTTCAAAGAAAGCTTTTGGGATTGCTGCCACGCATGCGTGGTCCTCTTCCCACCCAAAGGTGCCACCTTGCTCAGTCTCCCTGTTTCCGTGGAGCCCTTCGGACGCATGTCCTTGTCCCTCAGAAAAAGTTTTGTTTTGGCCTCTGGCCTGTGTTTTTTTCGGTAGCACCTGTCCTCTACCCATCCTCCCCTGCTCTGTTTTTCCTTTTGCAGGCTTCACGCCCTTTTTCCCTAACCGCTGGCCGCAAAGGTCTTCGACCTAGCGGGGGCCCTTTTTGCCCCAGTGGCCACTGGGTTTAAGAAATGTGACAGATGCTCCAAAAACATGTCACTCACGGACATGTCTGCTGTCTTCGGTGTCTTGGGACCGTCTTCTCTCTTTGCAAGAAAATGTCCTCCAAGGCCCTGCTAAGTCGTAAGCAGAAGTCCGATGACATTTTCCGGAAGGTAGCCCCAGAATCCCAGGTGGCACCCTCAGTCATCCCTCCGCTGGTGGGATCCCCCGCCTCGGTCCCATTCTCTCGGCGGCACTCCGACCTCGTGTCCTCTGAAGTGGAGAGGCATAAGAAGAAGAAGACCTCAAAGTCGCTTTCGGGAGCCCCAGATAAGCGCGAGCAGTCCCGCACTCGCTCAGCCCCTCTCAGCGTTCCCGAGAGTCAGACAAGGAGCGGCCTCATAAGGTACCTCATACAGATAAGGAGGCAATGACACCCGTCTCCTGAGGGCCGTCCTGGTGAGGACCCCCTCTCATCCTCCACGCCAGACCCAGTAACCCTGATGTTGACATCGCAGGGACACACGTCCGTATGGGAGTCCCGTATTCTGGCACTAGAGTGCAGCATTTTTGCCTTCTTAACTGCCCAGCAAGCGCTCTTGCCCAGCACGGCTGGCCCGCACCTCGAGACTGAGGTTCCCTCGAGAGGGACACCAAAACCTGCCCTGGAAACCCCCGAGAGCTGTGGGCCTCGTGAGGGTCCTCGGCGTCTGTCTCGCTCGCCTTACTGGTCCTCGGGAGCGAGATGCTCCAAGCGGGCCTTGATCTCTGGACGGGGCGACCAGCCTGAGTCAGACTCCTTCTCAGACCTCTCAGACTTGAAGTCGGATGGTGATACCTCCCCAGAGACCCATGCCCACAGGGACCTCCCTTCGGACCCGTCCCCGCCCGCCTCTTGGACACATCATTTCTAGTGTTCATGCGAGACATGGCATGGGCTCTCAGCCTGGCTACACAAGCCAAAGAGGAACCGTGAACGGAAGAGATCGATATTCTACAGTATGAGTCCCTGCTTCAGAAGTCTCTTACTGTTCCAGTTCCTCCCATTTTGTCGAGGCTACTCCTCTGCATGTGGGAGACACCTGCTTCGGTCCCCATAGTGAGCAAGTGCCTTGACGTTATGTACAGGGTCCAAAGGGGCTGGGGGTTCAGGAAGACCCAGCTCCCACACACCACCATGGTAGTGGAGTCGGCAATGTGAAAGCAAAAGAGCCCGAAGTCGCACTCTTGGGTCCACCCGGGCAGGGAGTCGAGAGCTCTCGACGCCCTTGAGCGCAAGGCCTATCAAGAGTCCATGCTCATATGCCGCATCCAGGCATACCAATTGTATAATGGGCATGTTCCTACGTGACCTCGCCAAAGAGCGCGGCGGGTTCTCCGCAGGCCTCAGGGGTGAACCTCTTCTCTGGTTCCAAACCCTCCTAAGAGCCGTCGCAGAGTTCTCAAGGTACCTCTCCCAGGCGGCGTATGACGGATTTGAGTCCTACGCCCAAGCGGCAGCAGCTGTCATTGGGGCCCAACGCCAGGCGTGGCTCCAGGAAAAGCTCCTGGACATCCCCTGCCTCGGCGAGCAGCTGTTTGGTAAACCTATGGAGGATAAGGCCGCTGAGATAGAAAGTGAGTTCGTCACCCGAACCTGTCTCTTGCGTAAGACCTCCTCCCTCCCTCGGAAAAAACACCAAACAAAGAAGCCGTTCTTCCAAAGGAAGGGACTTCCCTACCGGGGTTACCCTCCTTTCCCACCCACCCCCGCGCCGGCTTCCAGTACGCAGGGGAAGGGAGGTGCGCATAGCCACCTCAAGCCTAAAGGGCCTAAGGCCCAGCAACCCGCGCAAGGGTTTTGACGCCAACGGCATAGCTTCTCGCCCCCCAGCAGCACTTCCACCGGTGGGGGGGACACTTGTCCCTCTTCGCCCCGCAGTGAGCTTCGATCACGTCGGACACCTGGGTCCTCCGGGTGATCCGGAACTGATATAGTTTCCACTTGGACAGGCACCCTTCTCGCCAGCAGAGCCTACTTAGCTCCTTTCACACCAGACCTTCTTGCAGCAGGAGCTGTCCAACCTCCTCACCCAACAGGCGGTCGAGAAGGTACCACTGCACCTTTGAGGCCGTGAGTTCTACTCCCGCTACTTTCCTGTTCCGAAAAAGACAGGGGGCTTACACCCCATCCTCGACCTCACACCCCATCCTCAACCTCTGGAACCTAAACAAGTTCCTGGTGCGGGAGAAATTCTAAATGTTATCGCTTGGCGTCCTGCTGCCCTTCCTTCAGCAGGGCGATTGGCTATGCTCCTTGGACCTCAAGAACGCTTATGCCCACATCCTAATCCACCTCCAACACAGGCAATACCTGCGCTTCAGGGTGCAAGGTGAATACTACCAGCACAGGGTGCTCCCGTTCAGGCTCGCGTCTGCACCGCGTGTTTTCACAAAGTGTCTCTCTGCGGTTGCCGCCTTTCTCAGGCGGCAAGGCATACCCGTCTTCCCCTACCTCGATGACTGGCTCATCACGAGGACCTCGATCGACGAAGCCTACCTGGCGGCGTTGTGAACAATCCTCCTCGAATGCCTCGGCATCTTGGTCAACTACTCCAAGTCCCACCTCCAGCCAGTGCGGACCCTGGAGTTAATTGGTGCTCGCCTCAACACGGAGCGAGCGACCACCTTCCTGCCCGCAGACTAGGCGGACCACCTCAAGGACGTGGCAGCCCAGGTCCAGAGCAGAGCTTGGGTTACGGCACAGGTCATACTGCTCCTCCTAGGACACATGGCTTCCACCGTCCATGTGGTCCCCCATGGCCCGCATGCACATACAGAGAGCCCAGTGGTGCCTCATGGCACAATGGAGCCAGGCCGGCCACCTCAGAGACCCTCTCCGGGTCTCCCGCAGTCTCCACAACTCCCTGGGTTGGTGGCGGGACCCCCGAAGTCTCCTTCGGGGAATGCCCTTCCAGACTCCACAGCACGAGCTCGTCCTAACGACAGATGCTTCCCTGCTGGGGTGGGGAGCCCACTGCAGCGCATTGTGCTCCCAGGGGCAGTGGTCGCCTGAGGAATCTCGGCAGCAAATCAACCTGCTTGAGCTTTGGGCGGTCCGATGTGCCCTGAGGACCTTCGAGGGCTATCTGAGGGGGAAGTCGGTGCTCATGCAGACCAACAACAGGGTTGCCATATTTTACAAGGAGGGGGGGGAACAGGATCATGCCACCTCTGCCAAGAGGCGATCCTCCTTTGCTCCTCGCCGGGGAATGACCCTGCGAGTGGTCTACCTCCCAGGCCAGGAGAATGTCCTCGCGGACAAACTCAGCAGGATCCTCCGCCCACATGAGTGGCGCTTGGATCCATAGGTCACCGGTGTCTTGTTCCATCGGTGGGGGACCCCATCCATGGACCTGTTTTGCCAGTCCGGCGAACGCGCAGCTTCCCCGCTTCTGCAGCCCAGTTCCACACCCGAGCAAGGTGGCCCTGGATGCGTTCTTCTTGAACTGGATGTCCGACCACCTTTACGTGCTTTCTCTCATTGCGAGGACCCTCCACAAGGCTCTGCGGGACCGAGCTTCGGTGATCCTTGTGGCCCCCTCGTGATCTCGACAGCCTTGGTTCCCGCTTCTGCTCCAGCTCTCGTCCGAGCCCCCAGTCCCCCTAGGCTGTGCCCCAGGCCTGTTGACACAGGAGGAGGGTCAACCCAAACCTGGCCTCGCTGTCCCTTACAGCCTAGCGGCTGAACAGGTCACCTTAGCTCTGCTGTACCTCCCGGAGGACGTCGAGGAGATTCTCCTCGCGTCGAGGAAGCACTCAACGAGAAGGGCATACACATTTAAGTGGCGACATTTCTTGACCTTCAGATTGACCTGTTCTCCTGCTCTTACCTGGAGGATCCTCCAGTACCTCCTCCACCTCTCGAAGGCAAGTTTGATATCCAATTCGGTCAGGATACACCTGAGAGCTATTTCGGCAAACTACCTCCCCGTCGAGGGAAAACCTCTCTTGGGGCAGCCCTTGGTCTCTTGCTTTCCAAGCCTCCCATCCGGCCTCTGCTGGCGGAGTGGGACCTCAACGTGGTGCTGATGCAGCTCACACAAGCACCCTTCGAGCCGATGGCGACGTGTTCGCTTCGGCATCTCTTCTGGAAAGTGGTCTTCCTGGTGGCTTTGACTTCAGCCCGCCAAGTCAATGAACTTCAGGCCCTCATGGCAGAGGCTCCATACACCAGGTTCTAAGGTAACAGGGTGGTCTCCGCACCCATCCCAAGTTCCTACCGAAGGTGGTATCGGACTTTCATCTCAACCAGGAGATACTCCTACTGACCTTCTTCCCGAGATCGCATGCTGACCAGGCATTGGCAGTGTTGCATACACTCGACTGCAAGAGGGCTCTTGCCTTCTACCTGCAGCGTACCCAGCGTTCATCACAAGTCCGATCGGCTCTTTGACGCCTATGACACCAATTGCCTGGAGCAGGCAGTCACCAAGCGCACCATCTCCGTCTGAGTGGCGGACTGCATTGCCTTCGCCCAAGCAAAGGCAGGCGCCCTACTGGATCGGCGGGTCACTGTGCACTGTGTCCGAGCCAAGGTGGCATCAGTGGCTTCACTGCACTCAGTGCCTCTAACGGACATCTGCCAGGCTGCAACCTGGTTTCCAGCGAACACTTTCGCTGTCCATTACTGCCTGGAGAGGGAGTCCTGCCAGGACAGCGCCTTTGGCCAGGCTGTACTCTGTAATCTGTTCAGGGGTATAAGCAACTTCTGCCCTCCGACCCTTCTTCGATGGTTACCGAACATTTCGCCTCGGGGACCCGAAGACTCTGGCTCCTCCAGGCATCGACTTCTGCTCAAGGCCTCGTGGAGGCGTTTTTGGGTTACAGGCTCGGTAGCCTGTAGCTGGAGAGTCCCATAAGTGAGGACTGACTTTCTGCTTGTTCCTGGAGAAAGCGTAGTTACTCAACCTGTAACAGGTGTTCTCCAGGTACAGCAGGAATCAGTCCTCACTACCCTCCCACCTCCTCTGAAGAGTTGCTATTTTTGTCCTTCCCTTGCCATCTGCTTAGTAGGGCTCTAGCTAGGGGATCTGACTGAGCAAGATGGCATCTTTTGGTGGGACGAGGATCACGCATTCCTTGGCAGCAATCCCAAAGGCTTTCTTTGAAAGCTGGGGAATTGCTCCGTGCCGGCTCCGTCGGTGCCAACGTCACCCATAAGTGAGGACTGATTCCTGCTGTCCCTGGAGAACACCTGTTACCGGTGAGTAACTAGGCTTTCCAACTCACTCATATATACTTAATGACTTTACCTATGCCAAGATGTGCTGAGAACACAGTTGAATATCTTAGCAGTTACCTTCTGAAACAGCCAAACTGGCACATCAGTTTCATTTCCAGTGAGTGTAGTCAAGATGTGTGACCACAGAAATAGCCTGAATGGGCTCCATAATCTTTTTCCTGAAAAGCTCAATTAGTTTGTGTGCAGTGAATAAGCCAGACAGAAGAGAACTGATTTCTGCAATTACTTCAGGAGTGTGCTTCCTGTTTATGTAGAATTACATTATGGATAATATGAAAATATGCGTGCAAGAATATATATCTTCAAGTTTGAGAAGTTAAGATATATTTGTTGTGACTTCACTTTTCTGTTAAGTTGCTGAAATGCAGTTATCTGATGGGTAATATTGCTCTTTTGCAAACAAAATATGCAGAAATAATGATAATGCTCTCTGTTGGAGCAATAAAGAGCTTTATAAGAATTAAAACAAAGATTTCTTTAAGAATTTGTATTTATTTATATCTAACAGCTTATTCTGACAGGAAGGACAGTTCTTCAAATGTGGTTTTCTACAGATAAGGTAAACATCTCAGTAGTTCTGGGAAAATAACAGAATGCTTTATTGGAAAAAGTATCATGAAGCGAGATGGGCCACCTCATTCTATGTTTCTTTGCTTGAATAGTAACGTGCTTCTAGGTTTTATCAAAAGGGGCCCCCAATGGCATATAAAAGTTTCCTTCTGTGTGTTATAGATTGTCCTGCAGTGGATTTATACCCCAAGGGGTCCAAAAGGCATGTAGATAGCCAACGCAACTCCTACCCTCTACACCCAAAGTCATGGCCCAATGACTGAGCTGCTTAAGGTTGCTTGTGATTGTCCTAAAATGTATGTGAGCCATACTAAATGGCCTGTTCGAGTAAGACTGAATGAACATTTAAGTCGTCTGAACACAAAGACGATGATAGCGCCTTTGGTAGCCCATTTTATTTTATGTGCACATGAGAATACTTCTTTCAAGTGGAGAGTGATTGATATGGTACCTGCCATCTGAAAGGATGGCAGTCGTGAAGCTCTTTTAAATTTAAGGGAGCAACAATGGATCTTCTGTCTGAAGTCTGTTCAACCAGGGTGGGGGGTCTTAATCAAGAAAGTGAGTGGACTTCCTTAATGTAGGGTATCTACCTCTGATTGCTTTTTAAAATGATTGGTCCTTTGGGAATGTTTATAATGAAATCAGATCCACTGGGAAAGTGTCGTCTTTTGAAAAAGCTTTAAGCTGACTGCTATTGTTTGAGATGCTCTGGATGAAGTTTCCCCTGAAGAAAGGCTGTTTTTTGGTCTGAAACATGATCATGTCTGGTTCATTGATATGAGAGCAGCCAAGTAGTAGTTTCTTGCTTTTATTTATTTTTTTTTTTTTTATATTTTAAATTTTTATTGATATTGAACACGGTCTAACAACCATATCATAAAACGCTTTGACCTGGTGAAAAGCAGTATATAAGCACAGCTAAATAAAATAAATATCATTTGCAAAGAAAAGTTCACAATGTCGAACAAATTTTTACACTATATAATCCCCCTTTGCCCCCCACTTCCCCCTCCACTCAGCAGGTCAGTTGCTCAAGAAGTCCAAAAGTAGGTGCCATTGACTGTTGAACTGGTTGGTCCTTTGGCATCGAGCCACTGTCAACTGCTCCATCAAGACTACTCTGTGCAGCCGCATTTTCCACGCCTCCAATGTGGGGGGCATTTACAGTCTTCTAGTTCCACGCGATCTCCCCTTTGGCTGCCTGGATGCTCGTTCTAATAGGACAGACCTACCAAAGTGGTCGCTCCTGCGCCCATTTGCCCATAAGATAGAAATCTGGGTCCCACCTGGAGTCCACAGCAAAGATTTGTTGTATGGTTGCTCATATGTCCCCCCAAAAGGATGGATATCCCTGGGCATTCCCACCATATATGATATAATGTCCCTTTAGCCACACATAATCTCCAGCAATGCTCTGGAGCCAGAGGAAACATAGCATGCAACTGTACAGGAGTATAATACCATTGCATCATAAGTTTATAAGAATTTTCTTGAATTGATACTGACAGCGCTTGTTTCCCCACCCCCAGGCGTACTTTTCCCCATTCTTCCTCTGACCATTCAACCCCCATATCACGCTCCTATGCAATCATATACGGTAGCTTGCAAAAGGTAGTACCCTGGAGACTTCGATATAACTGACTAATTAAGCCCCGGACTCTCTACACTTCAAATTCATGCTTGTCTCTTTCTAGTCAGCTATAGCGTTTGCCAAACAAGACTATTATGTCCATCTGACTAACTCTCTTGTCTCTTACCCTCGCCATCTCTTTACTACACTCAGCTCTCTCCTCAAGGTGCCTCTGCCTCCGACCCCTCCCTCCATTTCTGCCAAACCCTGGCTGACTATTTCCATGACAAAATCCACAAGATCATCCTCCAATTCCCCACAGAGTCAGCTAATTCCCCTCTTCACTCCCAACTTTACTCCTCTACCTCTGCTACCCTCTCTTCCTTTTCTGTGATCCCTGAAGAGGAAACTGTACCTTTCTTTCTTTCTCCAAACTCATTACCTGCTCCTCTGATCCTATCCCCACCCATCTCCTAAGCCCCATCTCCTCCACTGTTGTCCCTTCCATCTCTCATATTCTCAACCTATCGCTGTCCACTGCAACTGTCCCTGCAGCCTTCAAGCATGCTGTAGTTACACCTCTCCTCAAGAAACCCTCAGTTGTCCTAATTATCGACTCATCTCCCTCCTTTCCTTAGTTTCTAAACTACTTGAACACGCGGTTCACCGCCACTGCCTTGACTTCCTCTCTTCTCATGCCCTCCTGGATCCTTTACAATGTGGCTTTCGTACTTTACATGCACTGAAATGGCTCTTGCCAAGCCTCCAGTGACTTGTTCCTGGCAAAATTCAAGGGCCTTTACTCTATCCTCATCCTTCTTGACTTTTCTGCTGCTTTTGATACTTCTCCTTGTTACCCTGTCCGTCGCTTGGTTTTAAGGGCACTGTACTATCGTGGTTCTCCTCTTATCTCTCCCATTGCTTCTTCAGTGTTCTGGTGGCTCCTCCTCTGCTGCTATCCTGCTGTCAGTTGGTGTACCCCAAAGATCTGTCTTGGGTCCACTCCTTTTCTCTCTCTATACCCAGTCCCTTGGTGTGCTCATCTCTTCCCATGGCTTTCAGTACCATCTTTATGCTGATGACTCCCAGATCTACCTCTTTACGCCTGAAATCTCTCCGGCAATCTAGACCTGGATCTCTGCTTACCTTTCTGACATTGCTGCTTGGATGTCTCACAGCTGCCTGAAATTGAACATGGTCAAAACTGAGCTTCTTATTTTTCCCCCTAAAACCTCCTCTCCTCTTCTTTCTCAGTCTCTGTGGATAACTCTCTACTCCTCCCTATTTCCTCGATTCGCAACCTTGGAGTTGTCTTGGACTCCTCTCTCTCCTTCTCCACACACATCCATCTGATAGCTAAAACCTGCCGTTTCTTTCTCTATAATATCAACAAAATCCACCCATTCCTTTCTGAACACACTACCAAGACACTTATCCACTCCTTAATCACCTCCCATCTTGACTACTGTAACCTATTCCTTGATGGTCTCCCTTTGCATCATCTCTCTCCCTTTCAATCTGTTCGACACTGCTGTGCGGCTAATCTTTCACCAGCCTCGACATACCCATATTCTCAAGTCACTTCACTGGCCCCTTATCCGTTTCCACATCCATTTCAAACTTCTCCTGCTAACCTATAAGTGCATTCACCCTGCAGCTCCTCACTACTTTTCTTCTCTTATCTCTCCCTACACCCCACTTCGGGAACTCTGCTGTTCTGGCAAATTACTTCTATCTGTGCCCTTCTCTTCTATTGCTAATTCCAGACTTCGCTCCTTTTACCTTGCTGCACCTTACACCTGGAACAAACTACCTATATCTGTACACCAGGCGCCTTCTCTGACCCTTTTTAAATCCAGGCTGAAAACTCACCTCTTCGCTACTGCTTTTGGATCTTGACTCACCTGATCATCTTGTTTCTTTACCATTCCCCCTAGATGTATTCCTGTCTATACCTCCTGTGTTGTCTGTCTTGACTAGACTGTAAGCTCTGATGAGCAGGGATATAGTAACATATGTCATGAGGCACAAGGATCAGAGCCCAGGGAGACAGAGAATGTACTTCAGAATGAATCCACTTTTGACAGGTCAAAGGAAAACATGGAGGAAGGTTGGCATAGAAACCCCAAACAAACTATGTCACACAGTACTAGGGAACGCCCAAACCAGGAGCTAACCCATGACTCATTAGGAGAGGGGAGGCAGCTGATGAGGGGCGGAGCCCAAGCAAACGGGAAAGGCAACACATTTAAAAATCCCCTAGCTGAGAATAGTGAAGAGAGAGGGAGGAGAAGAATTAACCAAGGACCCAGCCAAAGGAGAACTGTCTTGGGAACAGAGTGGAAGGACGAGAGAAGGGAAGGGAGTCCCAATCTCACCCAGGAAAGCTCCTCTGAAGAAGGGAGTCGTGGGAGGCACGCTGACCCAAAGAGACAGGCAGTTCCACGCTGTAGCAGGCAGTGCACGGCTGGTCAGTGCACTGAGGAACTCTATTCCCCAGAAAGCAAGGAACATTGCTTTAAAACCCAGATAAGGCAGTCTCAACCTTATAATGCTAAGTACTCTGAAGGAAAAGTTTATTTCCCAGAAGCTGAGCTTCTGCCTGTGAGAAAACCCAGTAAAAGCAGAAAAGAAAAGTTTTACCTTGAGCCGTGTTGCAGCCAAGGGAGGTTCCTGGAAAGGAGTTTGCTGGAAGGTAGGAAAATACCACCTAATAACAGAGCAGAGGAATCTAACCAAGTTCCTTGTACGTACCAGGAGCTGTGTGAAAGAGCCAACAGTAATTATGGTAAACACCCAGGCTCCTCTAGGCTGTTGGGGGAAGGGAACCTTTTACCCTGTGCAGAGGAAGTGATTAAGCAGGGAAAAGAGTTCACCCCACGAGAAGCTGAGGAGGACGTTGATGGTATGCAATGTGATTTTTACCAAGCTCCAGACACGGAGATATTCATGGACTGTACACGCTGTCAGATGGGATACAATCTCTATGCTAGTATTGCTATATTATTATTATAAGAAGGAAAACAGTCCAAAGAGTGTTTGGAAGTTAAACTGTTTTCTATGCCTTTTTGTGTTACCTTAAGAAGCTGAAGACAAGCATTGCCTAAGTTTGGTTATCCTTTTGTTTCACTGTACCAGAAGTATGGACTTTATGTTCCTGTATTTTCAAGGTTAAAATCCAACCCTGGGAAGGGAATAAATCCTATTTTTACCTTACTATCTCGTGCACAACTATTTACATCATAAGCTATTGAACTACAATACCCAGAAGGCTTTACCAAGCCTCAAAATAGTGGTTCACAGCCTAAAGAAGAACATTACCCCGCTCACCTTACTCACACTAAGGCCTCTGGGAGGGTGAGTGGGCGACACATAGTAAATGACAGCAGATAAAGACCAGCATGGTCCATCTAGTCTGCCTAGTAAGATAGCAAGAGTAGGTGCACCTGCCACTCCGTGCAGGCCACCCCTCCCCATGTCTTTGTTTAGGGGTGAACTCACCGCTCCGTGTAGGACACCCCTGTTTGATGAGAAATTAGATAAGTTTATTTTGATTTTATCCTGTTGCTGTAAAGGGATCCACTGTGTCTGTCCCATACCATTTTGAATTCTGTCACTGTACTTGCCCCCATCACTTCCATCGGGAGGGCATTCCAAGCATCCACCACCCTTTCAATTTACCCCCTTGCAGCTTCATGTTATGCCCTCTAGTTTTACAGCTTCCCCGTCTTTGGAAGAGGTTTGTTCATTATTTCTCTTTAAATATTTAAAGGTCTGAATCATATCTCCCCTATCCCTCCTCTCCTCCAGAGTGTACATATTTAGGTCTTCAAGTCTCTTCTCATAAAGCTTCTGACGCAGGCTCCAAATCATTTGGGTCGCCTTCCTCTGAACAGTTTCCAGTCTTTTTACATCCTTTGCAAGATATGGTCTCCAAAACTGAACACAGTATTCCAAGTGGGGCCTCACCAGTGACTTATACAGTGGCATTAGCCTCACCAGTGACTTGTACAGTGGCATTAGTACCTCTCCCTTTCTGCTGGTAATTCCTCTTTATATGCAACCCAACATCCTCCTGGCTTTTGCCACCGCCTTGTCGCACTGTTTTGCCACCTTGAGATCCTCAGAAATAATCACACCAAGGTCCTTCTCCTGGTCAGTGCACACCAACCTCTCGCCCCCTATCGCGTAGGTTTCCCTTGGATTTCTGCTTCCCAAGTGCATGACACTGCACTTCTTCGCATTAAATCTTAATTGCCAAGCATTAGACCATTCTTCCAACTTTTGTACATCTTTCCTCAGGGAGGTCCATTCAGTTGCAAATTTTCGTGTCATCTGCAAAAATACAGACTTTTCGATTCAGTCCTTAAGCAATATCACTCACAAATACATTGAACAGTGCCGGGCCCAGGACCGAACCCTGGGGTACCCTACTAATCACCCTTCTTTCATCCGAGTGAGCTCCATTTACCATCACCTTCTGTCGTCTGTCAGTCAACCAATTTCTGATCCAGTTCAGCACCTTGGGACCCATCCCCAAACTACTGAGTTTATTGATAAGCCTCCTATGTGGAACAGTATCTGACATCCATCACATGCCCCTGATCTAGTTCTCTGGTCACCCAGTCAAAGAACTCAATCAGATTTGTTTGGTAAGATCGTCCTTTGGTAAAACCATGTTGCCTCGGATCATGCAATCTGTTGGTTCTGAGAAAGTCCATTCACTCTTTCAGGGGCGCCTCCATTACTTTTCCCGCCACCGAGATAAGGCTTAGTTTGTCACTTCTTCCCTGTCACCACTTTTGTGAAGAGATACCACATTGGCCGTTCTCCAGTCATGAGGAACGTCTCTTGTTTCCATGGATCTGTTGAAAACATCCTTTAACGGCCCTGTAAGAACCCCTCTGAGCTCTTTCAGTATCCTTGGATGGATCCCATCCGGTCCCATGGCCTTGTCCACTTTCAGTTTTGCAAGTTGTTCTAACACATCATCTTCTGTGAATGGTGTGGTATCTACTTCATTCCCACTTTTATATTTGGGAGTAACAGGTAGTCCTTCTCCAGGATTTTCTTTAGTAAAAACAGAGCAGAAGTATTTGTTTAGAATTTAGATTTTTCAATGTCACGTTCCACGAATCCGTTCCCAGCATTTCTGAGTCCTGCAATTCCACCTCTGATTTTCCCCCTCTCCCGAATATACCAGAAGAAAGTTTTGTTGCTACACTTCACATCTTTAGCCATCTTTTGCTCTGCCATTGATTTTGCTTTCCTTATTTCTCATTTTGTCTCTTTTAGTTTGATCCTGTATTCCTTTCTGTGTCCCTCTGTTTGTAAGCTTTGTAATTTTGGGAAAGCTGTGTGTTTTTCCTTTATTTGAGCAGCCACTTCTTTGGAGAACCAAATAGGTTTTCTTCTCCTCTTGTTTTTATTTACTTTCCTTACATATTTATCTTTTGCCCCTTTTATTGCCACCTTTAGTTTATCCCATTGCAATTCCACTTCCTTTATCCCCTCCCACCCTGCCAACTCTTCCTTCAGGTACTTGGCCATTTTACTGGTCAGTGTTTTTGAAGTTTAGGACTTTGAGCTTGCTATGATTGGACTGTACCTTGGCTTTTATCTCAAACTACACCGTGTGATGATCGCTGCTGCTCACAGGAGCACCCACCCGGACATTCGACACACTATCACCGTTGATGAGCACTAAATCCAGCATTGAGCTTTCCCTGGTTGGTTCCATCACCATTTGTCTAAGTAACGCATCCTGGAAAGCATCCACAATTTTTTTGCTTCTTTCCAGATTCGCAGAAGGAGTAATCCAATCCACATCGGGTAGATTAGTCACCCAGTATGATCACTTCTCCCTTTGTGGCTATCTTGGCAATATCTACAATCAATTTATCTATTTCTTTGATTTGAGTCGGAGGTCTGTAGACTACAGCGGTATGGATGACAATGCCATCTTCTCTTTCCAACACAATCCAGAGCGCTTCTTCTTTTCCCCATGCCCCCTGCATTTCAGTAGCTTTAATATTGCTTTTGACATACAAGGCTACTCCTCCTCCTTTTCCATTTCTCTGTCTCTTCTGAATAGATTATAGCCAGCTATGGCTATATACGATTCATTAAACCATGTTTCTGTAATGGCCACAATGTCCAAGTCCATTTCCACCATTAGGGCTTCTAGGTCCGGAACTTTGTTGGCTAAGCTTCGAGGATTTGTGCTCATTGCTTTCCAGCATTTAACTGGCTTGCATGTATTTTGCATTGATTTTGTTGTGCCCACTTCTTCCCACTTGTTGTTGATGTGTGGTTTAAAAGTGTGGCTGTTTCTGATGTTTTGCTTTTGCTGGGAGTGACGTCCTAAACTTGTCCTTCCCCATCCATCACCCCCTTTTTTCTAGTTTAAATGCATATCCACATATAGTACTGCCTGAATTTTTCACTTATGATTCTTTTCCCTGTGACAGAGAGATGTAGTCCATCAGCACAGTATAGTCTCTTGTTGGTCCATCTGTTTCCCCTGTCGGCTATAAATCTGAATCCTCCTTCTTTGCACCAGGTCTGGAGCAATGTGTTAAAGCTGTTTATGCGATGTAGCCTTTCTGCTCCCTTACCAAGAACAGGTAGAACTTCTGAGAATGCTACAGTGTTAACAATGGGCTTGAGTTCCTCTCCCAGAGTTTGGAAGTCTCTTTGAACTGCAGAGGCACTGTTTCTAGCCAGGTCATTTGTACCCAAGTGGATGACAACATCAATTTTGGAGTACTCACTTTCTGCGTTAAGTACATCAACAATTTGGTTTGTATTCCTGCTGGCTGAAGAACCTGGGAGGCATTTGACCATCTTCTCTCCTTTGAACTGTGTTCCCAAGTTGGTGCCTCTGATGATAGAATCTTCAAGTAGTAGTAGTTTTCTGTTTGGTGAGGTTTTTCTTCATATTTGGTGCTTTATCTCATTCAAGGGCCCTTCAGTTTCCATGGATTGGGCATCCTCATTAACCAAAGCAGAGAAGGCATTATGCAGGGATATCTCTTGATGTATAGTGTGCCTCTGCGTTACAGGTCACAATCTACCCAAGCCCACTGAGATTCATGTGTTTCTGGGATGTTTGATTCTTTGTGGGAGTGGTGGTGGACTTTGGTTTGTATCCTAGAAGAGGTGTGTTTCATTGCAGCTAGTTCTTCCCTTAGTAGAGTCAATTCTTTATGCATGGCATATAGGACAAGCTCTTAGGTTCCAAATGATTCTTCTCAGAATGAAAGCACCACAGTTACTGCACTGAATACACGACATGCTGATTAAGCGGTCCTAGAAGGAGAAGAAGAAAAGGTGGGCTTAACACCAAATTAAAAGGATAGATGTCAACATATGTGACCACTATATAGGCAATGCAGCCCTGGGGTGGGTGGGGTGAGGGGTAGGGTGGGTGGGAACCTAAATGCCCTTGGCCAGTAGGCCTTACACGAACTGAGGGCACACTCAGATATCTGATTTAAGGGCTACACAAGGAATGTAGGCAGTAGGAATATTCCCAAAAATGAATGTATAACCAACAGTTAAATTCTATATTAGCAACACAACAGGCAAAAGATAGAAGGCTGAAAGCTTAGCTGTGTGGAGGCTCTGGAAGCTATGAAGACTAGAGTTGATCAGGTACTTGTGGAAAGGCTGTAAGATAATTTAATTAGCCCCACCCTGTGAGCAGGCTTGCAACAGACAATTCAAACAGTGGAAGCAGAAATAGTCAAACTGAACTTTTTACTTCTATGGATCTGCCTACTGTGCAAAGGTCCCTGTAACTTTAAATGATACCTTTGCTTCTAAAGTAAGTGGGAGACTCAGGTAAAGACAAGCTCCCTGCAAATTTTAGTATTTCTGTTCCAAGTAGTTTTATATCACAAGTGTCCCTGGCCAGTAGGTCTTACACGAACTGAGGGCACACTCAGATATCTGATTTAAGGGCTACACAAGGAATGTAGGCAATCAGAATATTCCCAAAAATGAATGTATAACCAACAGTTAAATTCTATATTAGCAACACAACAAGCAAAAGATAGAAGGCTGAAAGCTTAGCTGTGTGGAGACTCGAACAGTGGTTCTCAACCTTTTTTGTACCGTGACCCCTTTTACCATTGGTCAACTTGTGATGACCCCCAATGATAAAATCAAATGCGTCTCTCTTCCTTTACCGTTAACACATTATCGCTGTAATCATTTGTTGAATTATTAATATATTATAGGCCTTTGCATTATGTTTTTATTTATAAAATTTACTTATTTAAACCACAATAATTAATCCCAATAACAAGTAACAATATTTGATTTCAAAATTATGATTTTGTAGTCAAATCACTAATATAAAATAAAATTATTTTTTCTACCTTTGTTGTCTGACCAATTTATTCTCTGATCATGCTGGTCCCGATCTGAGGCTTCTGCTTTCCTGTCTTTTCTTAGCTCTGTTTCTGTAGTCTGTGGTCCATCTGCCATTTCTTATCTCTTCTTTTGTTTTCTTCACTTCTTTCCATCAGCCTATTTCCAGTCCCAGTAACCCTCCCCAGTATCAGCCCCTTTCCAGTCCTCACTCCCAGTACCTTCCAACGTCAACTTGCATTCCCATGACTGCCACTGGTGTCCATTCCCTTCCAGTCCCCTTCCTTCCCCACTGACCAGTCCCTTCTAGTACAAATACCATGGCAGCCCCTCTCAGATCCACTCCCTTCCAGTTTCATTCTCCCATCCCCTCATATCAGCCCATTTGTAGCCTTAGCCCCCAGTTTTCTTCCAGGGTCAGCAGCTCTATCCTCCCCTCCCCACCCCACAATCAGCCCAGTCAAAGCCCCCCAATCAGCTCACTTCCAGTGCTAGTCCCCCCTCAACCCCATTACCAGTGCTAGGCTCTCCTAATCAGCCCATTACCAGTCCTATCCTCCATCAGCCCATTTCCAGTCCTAACCTCACCGATCAGCTCATTTCCAATGCTAGGCCCCTATCAGCCCATTACCAGTCCCAACCCCCCCCCACCCCCCGATCAGTCCATTCCCAGTCCTAGCCTTCCCTAATCAACCCATTACCAGTCCTAGCCCCCCCATCTGCCCATTACCAGTGCTAGCTCCCCCATCAGCTCATTATAATCCTAACCCACACTGTCTCTCCCCTCTGTCCAGCATTTATCCCGTCTCTTCAGTATGTCCCCCTGTCTCTCTCCTTTGTCCAGGTCAGCCCGCTTCCCTCCCTCCATGTCAGCCCCTCTCTGTCCATGTCAGCCCCCCTCCCTCCCTCCCCTCCATGTCAGCCCCATTGCAGGTTCCCTGCCCCCTCCTCCCTCCCCATGTCTGCCTCCTTTTGCAATTGCTATACGTATTATCTACTCCTCCAATATGTTCAAGGCTATTTACTTAATTAGTTGTGGATTTTCCAAAACCACTCTTTTCCACATATCTCATATCTGAGCTCGAAGATTGAACTGGGTCTCAGACTTTTATCAGTACATATTATGGGATTGGCTCCCCGCTGTACTATCTTTGCATCAACGACCACAGTTCTTATTGGTTTTCATACACATGCATTCAAAACTTGATATTGATTATCTCGATGGTATGTTTCTGTAAGCTGTAAGTGAATGCAATAAGTAGGAAAGACTTATCTTATGATTTATCTTGTCTCTATGTTTATCTTGACTTGCCCCAACGCCACCATTCGGCACCGCATTTGCGTTTCACGTAAGTTTCATCAGGGGTTCAATAGAATACTGTAAATAAACACATCTGCTATGTAATGCCAAGACGAACAACAGTATCACTTGGATATTTTCAGCATTCTTACACGTACCTTATTGAATTGCGGAGACAACTCCTCGGATCCTGCAGAATATAAAAAACAAGCTCGCAGGTTGATACAGGATTTCCAGCATCGGGGATATCCTAAGCAGATTGTTACCTCTGCATATAAAAGAGCTTTATACAACAATTGGGCTTTACTTTTGAGTACCAGCAGAGTGAAGCGAACTGATGATACCAACATTAATTTAATAACAAAACATTCTCCTTACAGTAAACAAATCAAAAAAATTATTAAAAGTCATCTCAATGTCATAAGTACATTACCGGGGTTGGATCATAAGAAAATCAGATGTGTCTGGACCAGACATCAAAATTTTAAGGAGAAACTTAGTCCCACCGTGCTCAGACCATTATCCGATATTTCATTGAGAAGTAATATAGGACATCATCCCTGTGGAGAATGCAACATATGTCCTATATCGGAAGACATTCTGGACTTTGAATATAATATTACGTATCGTTTGTGCCATCAGACTTCCTGCAACACTAATTTTGTCGTATATGGCATTAAGTGCCCATGCCAACTGTTGTATATTGGCAAAACGATTCGATCATTTAAAGTTCGTATGAATGAACACCGTAGTCGTCTGCGATGCAGAGTACAGGAAGCCCCGATTGTGGCACATTGTTTACAGCATCAACATGAATTTGAAGATCTTAGATGTTTTTGTCTTGATAGAGTATTAACCGGACAGAACGGCAAGACCGTAGAACAATCATTGATCATTAGAGAACAACGCTGGATATACCGTTTAGGAACAGTATTCCTGGGAGGTCTAAACAATGCCATAGAATGGGGGGCATGTCTCTCAGTGGTTGACAGGATGTGTCATGTGGTTAAGAGCACAAAACATTTAAATGGCCAGGTTAGCATTACTCCGCATGCGCGGCATTTTTTTGAAGCTGATAAGCTCGATAACACACATGCTGGATAGCGCTAGCAGGAGTTGTCTCCGCAATTCAATAAGGTATGTGTAAGAACGCTGAAAATATCCAAGTGATACTGTTGTTCGTCTTGGCATCACATAGCAGATGTGTTTATTTACAGTATTCTATTGAACCCCTGATGAAACTTACGTGAAACGCAAATGTGGTGCCGAATGGTGGCATCGGGGCAAGTCAAGATAAACATAGAGACAAGATAAATCATAAGATAAGTCTTTCCTACTTATTGCATTCACTTACAGCTTACAGAAACATACCATCGAGATAATCAATATCAAGTTTTGAATGCATGTGTATGAAAACCAATAAGAACTGTGGTCGTTGATGCAAAGATAGTACAGTGGGAAGCCAATCCCGTAATATGTACTGATAAACGTCTGAGACCCAGTTCAATCTTCGAGCTCAGATGTGAGATATGTGGAAAAGAGTGGTTTTGGAAAATCCACAACTAATTAAGTAAATAGCCTTGAACATATTGGAGGAGTAGATAATACGTATAGCAATAGCTGAATCCTCTGTGAAATAGACCTACAACCTTTTGGATGCCTCCTTTTGCAGCCACGGCTCTGTCTCTTAGGGAACCATGGCTGTGCCTGTGAAGCCATTGCAGAGCTTTTCTGTCTCTAAACGGGCTCCGTGCAGCATTGTCCTGCCTCCAAAGGAAGGGGTAAACAACTTCCTTTGGAGGCGGGACAATGCTGCACGGAGCCCGTCGAGAGACAGGAAGGCTCCGCAACGGTTTTACAGGCATAGCAGCGGTTCCCTAAGAGGCAGGGAGCCGCAGCTGCATTAGAAGGGAGGCGGTGAGTTTGCCGCTGCTGAGAAGCGGACTCGGCAGCGGCAGCAACTTGTGCGCGCTTTTAAATTTTTTTTTTTAACTTGGTGGTGAGGCGACCCCCGCTAAATCCTGTGGCGACCCCCATGGGGGTCGCAACCCACAGGTTGAGAACCACTGCTCTAGAAGCTATGAAGACTAGAGTTGATCAGGTACTTGTGGAAAGGCTGTAAGATAATTTAATTAGCCCAGTGTGCATTGGTCTCCTGCTCTCTCTATCTCCTCCTCCGATTCTGTGCTCAGGCCTGTCTTGGAGCCCTCCCGCCACCGCTCTAAATGCCCTTTGGTGGCATAGGACTGGAAGCGCTCCAATTTTTTCCATACCAACATGTGGCTGCTAGAGGAACCGCTCCTTTGTTTTAACTGCCCCAAGTCGTCTTGGCACTGCATTGATCACACTATTATTGCACCGCTGGCAGGAGCCTCGACTTTAGACTGCCATCTCTGTGGATGATGTCACTTCCTCCTTGCTTGTTTTTATTTTTAACAGAAATTTGGCCATTTATTGAACTATTGTGGAGAAGTAGCTTAGTGGTTAGAGTGACTGCCTAGTACCCAGATCAAGGGTTTGATTCCCACTGGCACTCCTTGTGACCTTAGGCAAGTCACTTTACCTTTAACTGCCTCAGAAGAAAAGGCCTAGAAATCTACTTCCGGTGATACATTACCAAGAAAACCCAGAGGCAGCTGGGTTGCCAGGAGCCAGCACTGACTTGACGACACTAAAAACAAATATTTTGAATTATTGATCTCAAGAACTGAGATCTCTATTATATACCCTCTCAGTTCATAAGTCTTGCCACTATGGTAAAAGCTAGTATCTTCTATCATTACGGTGCAAAATAAACAATATCCACACTTAACATGACCTACGTGTACAGTCGTACATTGGTCACGTGGGACAGCAGATCTCTCATGTTGCGGCTTCGACTATATGCTATACAAAGCTTATCAGAAAGTTTAGGATGAGTCACCAGCAGCTTCCATCATTTACAAATAGAAGCAGCAATAAAATGAGACAGCTTTGAATGTTGTAATACACATGTAATTGATGTATCTAAAGAAGATTGAACAGCTTGCTGAGGCATCAGTTACCACTCTCGATGATTGTAATGGGCTCTTTTATAAGCTTTATGAAGCACAGATACTGGATACCCTTGACGCTGAAATTTACCTATCATACTCATAGCCTGCTGCTTAAATTCAATATCAGAAGAGCAAATACGTCGACAGCATAATAGTTCAGAATAAGGCAGGCTTCTCTTCAAATGATTTGGATGATAGCTAGTAAAGTGCATAGTTCTTATCTGTCGGCTTGGTGTAAAAAATGAGTCAGTCATCTTAGTAACCTTAACATCCAAAAAATGGATAGAATGTTAATATGCATTCATTTCAAATTTAATGTTATCACAATTATTCAAATAGTCAAAAAAATTTTTTAGACGGCTCTAAGTATCGCTCCATAACATGAAAACATCATCAATGTATCTATACTAGCCCAAAATATAAGGTGGGATATATCAATATACAGAGGGATATATCAATTTCTTTTCAAAAGATTGCATATACAGATTTGCCAAAGACGAGGCGAACGTGGCTCCCATTACAGTACCTGATATTTGCTGAAAAAATTCACTTTTATATACAAAATAATTTTGTTGAAGTGCCAGTTCAGCCAAGGAAAACAAGAACTCAGATGGAACCTTTTTTGGATTAGGCCTAGCTTCCCATACTGTCAAAAGCACTGCGAGTGCATCATCCTGCGGTATTGATGGTATATAAAGATGCTACATCTAGTGTCACTAACCAAGTGATATCTGAAATGGCAGTAAAATTCTGCAAAATTTGCAAGAAGTGAGTAGTATCTTTAATGGAGGACGAAATTTGCAGTACTTCGTTCTTCAAATGGAAGTCTAAGTAAATACCCACGCGTTCTAATAAAGAATCGTTGCTGGATAATATAGGTCTCCCGGGGGGATCTCTCAAGGCCTTATGAATTTAAGCAAGATATAGAATGCTGGTATCTTAGGAAAGGGAGAAGTCAGATATTTCTTTTCTTTCTCTGTCAAAAAAACCTAGTTCCAATGCAGATTCTGTTACTTTATTCAAGAGTCCTTGTATCTCAGCCGTAGGATCAGATTGTAAACGTTTGTAATGATTTACATTATTCAATTGACGATAAACTTCACTGTCGTAATCTGATATATTCAGGATAACTATTGTGCCTCCTTTATCCGCTCTTTTAATTGTTATTTTCTCTGCTTTCCTGAGGTCTTGTAAAGCCTTTGATCCCAATGTAGATGAAGTCTTAGGGAAATAGTTGTGTGTTGCTTCCAGTTTATTCAAATCTGACAGTAGAAGATGTTTCAAAGTATATACAATAGGATCCAATGGGCCAGATGGAATCCAATCCGATTTAAAATAAACTATGGAGGAATCTTGGGCAAATGACTGTCTGTGAAAAAATAATTTTAACTGTATTGATCTCACTAATCGTTCAATGGAAACATGACTCTGAAATCCATCATACTGTAGTCCGGCTATAAATGACAAACCACGTGAGAGTACAGAGTGTTGTGATGGTGTCGGTTATATATCTGATAAATTAACCACTAGCATATCTATTGAAACATTTTTGTTTCCTTCTTTCAACAGGATCGTGGTGGTGTCCCGTGAAAATTTCCAAGATCAGTATTACGATTAACTAAACATTCAGTACTTTGATCATACCCAGATGTACCCGTAGCCTTTGGGGCTACATTGTATTGCCCACTGTCAGTACTAGAATCTGAAGAGTGCATAGGATTTTCTGCAATATCTCCTTTCCTTGTTTTTCTTGGCTGACCAGTTATAAATTCATCCTTCCTTCATCCGTTTTTCATCCTTAAGAAGTTTTTTGATCTTAAGAGCCTTTAGATCACTCTTATAGCGTTCAATTTGTTTCAAAAAATCAGCATGATGTGTGGCAAAGTCATCTGCCGTCTTCAACTTTGCCAAATTTACATCTAATTCTTTCACAAGAGCATCATTTTTCGTCTGAGCAGTCTCAATTACAACTAGCATCAAATCCAAAGAATGTTTATTAAGGATTTGATTCCATCTTTGGACAAAAGCATCATCATCTAAGAACATACTGGGCTCCTTCCAAATATGGAGACCTTTAGGAATAACCTCTTTAAGACAATATTCTGCTAAAGTCAAGCTGTGAAGTTCCAACCACACACTTCGTTTGGATTGGTTAAAATAGTAGTCCCAATCGGAGCATCCTTCAGTCTTGAGGGAGGAGTGGACTAGTGGTTGGGACAAGATACCTCAGGCTGGAAGGTCAGGGGTTCAAATCCCACTAGATGACAGCAACCTTGGCCAGAAGGACTGGCGTTTCTAGCCCCACAGGTGCTCCTTGTGGTCTTGGGCAAGCCACTTAACCCTCCATTGCCCATGTTCCCTGTAAGTATTAGTGTATGTGTCTCATATCTCCTCGTGTTAAATGTATCCCCCAATTGTGTTGTGACCACTTTGAATGAAGGATAAGGTGGTATACAAAACTGTCAAAATAAATAAAATATCCCCTAGCAAAGAAGAGATACTCTGAATTTCATTAGTTCTTTCAATACTATAACTAAAAGAATCTTTCCAATTAATTGCTATGGCAGCCAATTCTTACTTATAATAATAACTAAAGCTACCCTAAGAGTAAACTAATCCACACACAAATACAACTCTTAGTTTTACCAAAATTTATTCAAAGTAACCTCCATGATGATTAGACACTCCTTAACTTCTTTTATTTCTTATGGAGAGATGCCATGTCAACCCATGCCCGAACCAAATACGCTATTATCCTCTTCCTTTAAATTGGGTTGTTTATTCCCCGCATATTCAGAGATGCTACCTAATATCCCATCTTTATATATTTTTTCTTTTACTTGCCTCCCCCCTCCCTACGCCCACCCCATGCTCTCACCGCCAAGTGTCATTATCGAGCCTTTAAACTGAACAAACCTTACATTAACAACTTTACAACTTAAACACGCCCTACAATCATATTTCCCATATTCACTTTCACTCATTTTGTGAATTTGGACTTTCATTACCCTACCTTTACAGTCACTCCCTTGTCCCAGTCCACACATCCATCCTCCCCACTCCCTCACTCCATCTCCGACATACCAATAATTGGTCTTCCATTACTCCAGTCTCTTACGTGTTAGGCCGGAGGACTATGAAAAAATATAATCCAGAGTTCCGGTCTTCCCCCTCCTGCTTCAAATTTTACTTGCTTTAAATAGTGCCCTTCCAGTATTGGTTTTGCTGGTTGGGGTTTCTTTCAAGTGGTTTCCTCTGTTTGCATTGCATCTTCATTCTCTCTGTCCATCTGCAAATGTGTATGCGCCTGATCAATGTCTGACCCCTTCTGCAGACCATTTCCCTGTCCCCCAGTACCCCCCACATCACTCTCTTCACCATGTGATGCTTTTCCTTGCCTGCGTCCGCCTGTGCTCCTAGCATTCTGTTGTTTATTGTGACCATCTTCCTACCATTGCTGCATTTTTTCGCCCGATGTCTTTAAAACATTTTCCAGGGACTCAAGCGAGGTGAAGAATCTGTTCCCATTCACCACCATCGTGAGCCTCGTTGGGTACCACACAGCAACTTTTATCCCTTTTTGCCCCAGTGCGCTTTGGATTTTTAGCAGTTCTTTTCTTCTGCAGACTGTCTCGGCAGCCACATCTGGACATAAGAATATAAGATCATAAGATATGCCATACTGGGTCAGACCAAGGTCCATCAAGCCCAGTATCCTGTTTCCAACAGTGGCCAATCTAGGTCATACGTACCTAGCAGTTTCCCCAAAAGACACAGGTTCCACAATACTTGTACTGGGTCAAGCATTGATATCCTGGGTCCCTTCTTAATAATGGTTTATGGACCTTTCCTCCAGGAACTTGTCCAAACCTTTTTTAAACCCAGCTACACTAACAGCCTTTACTACATCCTCCAGTAACAAATTCCAGAGTTTGATTACATGTTGAGTGAAAAAATATTTTCTTTTATTACTCTTAAATAGTTTACCTTGTAGCTTCATTGCATGTCCCCTAGTCTTTCTATATTCCGATAACGTAAACAATCGATCTACGTTTACCCGTTCCACTCCGTTCATTAATTTATAGACTTCTATCATATCTCCCTCAGCCGTCTCTTTTCCAGGTTAAAGAACCCTAACCTTTTTAGCCTTTCTTCATAGGAGTATCCTTCCATCCCCTTTACCATTTTGGTGGCTCTTCTCTGAACCTTTTCTAATAACGCTATATCCTTTTTAAGATACGGCGACCAGAATTGCACACAATATTCAAGATGCAGTCTCACCATGGAACGATATAGAGGCATTATAATATCTTTTGTTTTATTTTCCATTCCTTTCCTTATGATACCTAGCATTCTATTTGCTCTCTTGGCCGCCGCTGCACACTGGGCCGAGGGTTTTAACATTTTATCCACAATGACACCTAAATCTTTTTCCTGGGTGGTGGTTCCTAATGTGGAACCTTGCATCGTAAAACCATAGTTTGGGTTGTTCTTCCCTAGGTGCATAACATTGCACTTGTCCACATTAAATTTCATCTGCCATTTTGATGCCTAGTCTTCCAATTTATCAAGATCCGCTTGCAATTTTCCACAATCCTCTTGGGTTTTAACAACTTTAAATAGTTTTGTGTCATCTGCAAATTTGATAACCTCACTCGTTATTCCACGTTCCAGGTCATTTATGAATATGTCAAAAAGCAGCAGACCCAGCACAGATCCCTAGAGTACACCACTATTCACCTTTCTCCATTGGGAAAATTGGCCATTTAGCCCTACCCTCTGCTTTCTATCTTTTAACCACTTCCTGATCCACAGTAGTACACTGCCTCCTATCCCATGACTCTTTAGTTTTGCCAAAAGTCTCTGATGAGGGACCCTGTCAAAGGTTTCTGAAAGTCCAGATACACTGTATCAACCGATTCACCTGTGTCCACCTGTTTGTTCACACCTTCAAAAAACATAACAGATTAGTACGACAAGATCTTCCTTGTCTAAAGCCATGTTGGCTGTCTCCCATTAGGCCATGACTATCTACATGCTGAGTAATTTTATTCTTTATGATGGTTTCTACCATTTTCCCGGTACTGACGTCAGGATCACCGGTCTATAGTTCCCGGATCACCCCTGGAACCCTTTTTAAAAATTGGTGTTACCTGAAGATTGGAGGATCGCCAACGTATTAGAGATGATTTTAATGATAGTTCACAGATTACTAATAGCAGGTCTGCAGTCTTATATTTCAGTTCTTTCAACACCTTTGGATGTATACCATCTGGCCCAGGTGATTTGCTACTCTTCAGTTTATCTAATAGTTGTAATACATCTTCCCGATGTATCGATATTTCCTTCAATTCTTCTGCACCTTTAACACTTATTAAAAGAGGGCTGCTACACAGTACCCTGTCCTGTGCTGCTGAGGTGAGCTATATTCTGATTTGATTTAAATTATAGCTCTTTGTTGCTGCTAGGCTCTAACTTATTATGAAATTTAAACTACAAGCTCTCTGCTGGGTTCCAAATTTAACCAGAAAGCTCTCTTCTGTGTTTTAAATTTAAAATAAAAGTACTTTGCTGATACTAGGCCCTGAGTGACTATTAAATTTAAACTACAAGCTCTCTGCTGGGTATGAAATGTAACCAGAAAGTTCTCTTCTGTGTTTTAAATTTAAACCTAAACTGCTGCTACTAGGCCCTGACTGATTTAACAAAAAATAGTGGGTTCACAGATTAATTAGCTTTAATAGAAAGAATTCCTTTCAGAAAATTCCCAGAAGTATATACTCACAATTGCAGATCTCTCTCCAGAACTAACAGTCCCCTTTTCTAGTCCTTCAAGACTGAGGATCACAGAGCTCTGGTTGAGGTATTTATGCCTGTGCTGCTGAGGTAAGCTTTGACCAACTTCCTGGGTGATTAACAGATCTTGCTTGGATAGAAGGAGTCTTTGAAAATGACCTTTTGACCTGCCACCTGCTGTTAACACCTATTGAAAATGTTTTACAGGTCTCTTGCACCCTAGGTTGAAGGCCTCTTTGTAAAGGTCTCTAGAAGACTTTATTTGTTGCTCAAAGAGTACTGACCTTGTTTTGCCTTTTGTGCTAAGCTATATTCTGAGTTGATTTAAATTATAGCTCTTTGCTGCTGCTAGCCTCTAACTTATTATGAAATTTAAACTACAAGCTCTCTGCTGGGTTCTAAATTTAACCAGAAAGCTCTCTTCTGTGTTTTAAATTTAAAATAAAAGTACTTTGCTGATGCTAGTCCCTGAGTGACTATCAGATAGTGCTGGGGAGGAGTCTGCTGACTTGGTACATGTCGGTACCAATGACATAGGAAAATGTGGTAGGGAGGTTCTGGATGCTAAATTTAGGCTTTTAGGTAGGAAGTTGAAATCCAGAACTTCCAGGGTAGCGTTCTCCAAAATGCTTCCCTTTCCACGCGCAGGACCCAAAAGGCAGGCAGAGCTCCGGAGTCTCAATGCGTGGATCAGACAGTGGTGCAGAGATGAGGGTTTTGGATTTGTTAGGAACTGGGGAACATTCTAGGGAAAGGAGGAGCTTTTCCGAAGGGATGGGCTTCACCTTAACCGGGATGGAACCAGGCTGCTGGCATTAACCTTTAAAAAGGAGATAGAGCAGCTTTTAAACTAGATAATAGGGGAAAGCCGACAGTCGCCCAAGAGCGGATGGTTTGGAAGAATGTATCCTTGAAGGATACTACCAAAAGCAGAGAGGTTCCAAAAAAGAGTAAAGTAGCCCAAATGCCCTCGAGTATGGAGCAGACAGAGCTTAAAGATCCCAAATTACCCATGTCTACTGTGATAAGCTTATCAGGACCTAGAAGAGAGGGGTAAAAAGAAGGAATTTACCATAATAAAGGGACTCATTTCAAAAGGTCCAGGACTTCAAACTCCATTTGCTCCTAGAAAGCCTGTAATTCCTGGCTACAGTGAGGAACAGAGGGCCCCTAGTGGTAGAAAGGATAGGGAATACAGGCTCAGGGTAAGGAACCCTTACGTCACTGCATCCCCTAATCACACAGCTGCCACGAGGGAGTTTGATCTTTCTCACCTGAGAGGGGAGATGGTGGAGCAGGAGCCTGAGGGGTTTAAGTTTAGCTCAGTGAGGTCAGAGAGACCAAGCAGTTGAGGAAGCAGAGGAGGAGCAAGAGGACGAAGAGGGACAAGCAGGACACATGGAGAGAAACTAGAGGGACTCTTGAGACCAGAGAGTGCTGCAACTGCTGACCAGAGGGAAAGAGAGAGCAGAGGTTTTGCCTACTCAAGGAATGGAACAGTGAGAGCCAGAAGCACTAATTGGAGAACAGGATGTGCTAGATGGTGGCCAGAGCATGTAAGGAGTGAAGGTACTACAGGCTTTGATCAAGGTATGAAACCCAGAAGCTTAGCTAATAAGGAGCACTACGTATTTGCCAGAGACAGCTTTAACCCTAATAGAAGGCAGTCAAGTAAGCTATCTGAATCTGAGCTAGAGAGTGAACCCATGGAATTGGGGGAGCCAGATTTACCTTGTGATGAAGAGGTCTCATACATGGACTGCTCTGCATACCAGTCTGCCAATTAAGAATGGTTGCAAGGGGATGTCAACCGTAAAGAGAAGCCTCCAGTGTCCAAAGCTCTGAGAGCTGTGTTTGCTTGTTAATGTTCTAAGCTCAGGAAAAGTGTGACGCAGTGCAAAGCTGAATCTTCCTGATTGTCTTTTGAGAAACAGTTGTGAGCAGTGCAGAGCTCAGTTTTGGATGCCGTTTAAATTGAAGGAAGTAAGAAATGCTTTTGTTTGTCTAACTACTGAGAAAACCTGGAAAAGAGTTTTTATCTGCTTGTATGAATTGTACTATCTGTATGAAGAGCTGAGTTTAAGCATACAAGATAGCCAGGTATTTGTTCTGGACTGGAAAGGGAAAAGAAACCTGGTTTAAAAGTTTCTTTCTGTTTGTTTTGATCTGCACGGCAAAGCTCTGCTGAAAGCAGGTGCAGTTAATTAAGCTGAGGAAAGCTGTTTGTTTCAGTTCAAGTTATCCTATAATGAGTTACAAGAATTCCTGGTGAAAATATCTTAAAAGGTGGATCTGTGAACCTAGCGTGTCTTTTTGTGCTACTGAATAAATTGCACACACTCAAACCCAACTACAATGAAGGTGTTTTTTTTCATCTGAGCCCAAGTGATATCTAACTGAACTACCTTTCTCAGAAGGCATTTAAAGGCATTCAGTTAGAAAAGGCCAGAAAGATGAAGCACCACAGTGACAAAAATAAACCCACGCCCCTCCATACTAATGTGAGGGGCTAAGGGCGTGACACTACCAATAGCCAAATTAATATGAATAAAATACAGTCTCTAAAATCCTTGTATGCAAATGCTAGAAGTCTAAAAAATAAGATGGGAGAGTTAGAATATATAGCACTAAATGAGAGATTAGATATGATTGGAATATCAGAGACATGGTGGAAGGAGAACAACCAGTGGGACACTGATACCTGGGTACAAACTATATCGTAATGATAGAGCTGATCAAATTGGTGGAGGGGTTGCGCTCTATGTTAGAGAGGGCATTGAGTCAGAAAGGATTAAAGTTTTGCAGGAAACAAAATTTGCTGTAGAATCTCTATGGATTGAAATTCCATTTAAAAGGGGAAGGCGATGGCAGTGGGGGTGTACTATCGACCGCCTGGCCAGAATGAACAAATGGATGATGAAATGCTCAAAGAAATCAAGGAAGCTAACAAACGTTACAGCGCAGTAATAATAATGGGTGATTTCAATTACCCCGGTATCGACTGGGTCAGTGTCACAGCAGGACATGCTAGGGAGATAAAGTTCCTAGATGAAATAAATGACTGTTTCTTGAAGCAGCTGGTTCATGAACCGACCAGAGGGGAAGCCATATTAGACCTAGTCCTTAGTGGAACACCAGATCTAGTGCAAGAGATAAGGGTGTTGGGGCCACTTGGCAATAGTGATCATAGCATGATCGCCTTTGATTTAATTAGTGGAGGAGGGATAGTAAGGAAATCCACAGTACTACCTTTTAACTTCCGAAAGGGAGACTATGATAAAATGAGGAAAATAGGTAAGAAAAAACTAAAAGGAGCAGTTGCAAAGGTTAAAGACTTACATCAAGCTTGGGTGGTGTTGAAAAATACTATCTTGGAAGCCCAGACCAGCTGTATTCCACGCTTTAAGAAAAGTGGAAGGAAGTCCAAAAAACTGCCCATATGGTTTAAAGGTGAGGTCAGAGAGGCTGTTGTTGCCAAAAAAGCATCTTTCAAGAAATGAAAAAAAGAGCCAAACGACGAAACCTGGAAACAGCACAAGCACTAGCAAGTCAAATGCAAGGCATTGATAAGGCAGGCAAAGGGAGAATTTGAGAAGAAGCTTTCTGCGGAAGCAAAAGTGCGAAATAAAGACTTTTTCAAGTACATTCGTAGCAAAAAACCTGAGAGTCAGTTGGTCCATTAGATGATAGAGGGGTTAAAGGGGCAGTAAGAGGCGACAAGGCGATAGCGCAGAGACTGAATGAATTCTTTGCTTCGGTCTTTACTGAGGAAGATGTAGGGATGTTACCCATGACTGAAGTGGTATTTAAAGGTGCGGAAGAATTGAAGGAAATATCGATACATCGGGAAGATGTATTACAACAATTAGATAAACTGAAGAGTAGCAGATCACCTGGGCCAAATGATATACATCCAAGGGTGTTGAAAGAACTGAAATATGAGATTGCAGACCTGCTATTAGTAATCTGTGAACTATCATTAAAATCATCTCTAATACCTGAAGATTGGAGGATCCCCAATATAAAACCAATTTTTAAAAAGGGTTCCAGGGGTGATGCGGGAAACTACAGACCAGTGAGCCTGAAGTCAGTACTGGGAAAAATGGCAGAAACCATCATAAAGAATAAAATTACTCAGCATGTAGATAGTCGTGGCCTAATGGGAGACAGCCAACATGGCTTTAGACAAGGAAGATCTTGTCTTACTAATCTGTTATGGTTTTTTGAAGGTGTGAATAAACAGGTGGAAAAAGGTGAGTCGGTTGATATAGTGTATCTGGACTTTCAGAAAGCCTTTGACAAGGTCCCTCATCAGAGACTTTTGGCAAAACTAAAGAGTCATGGGATAGGAGGCAGTGTACTACTGTGGATCAGGAACTGGTTAAAAGATAGAAAGCAGAGGGTAGGGCTAAATGGCCAATTTTCACAATGGAGAAAGGTGAATAGTGGTGTACCCTAGGGATCTGTGGTGGGTCCGCTGCTCTTTGACATATTCATAAATGACCTGGAAAGTGGAATAACGAGTGAGGTTATCAAATTTGCAGATGACACAAAACTATTTAAAGTTGTTAAAACCCAAGAGGATTGTGGAAATTTGCAAGCGGATCTTGATAAATTGGAAGACTGGGCATCAAAATGGCAGATGAAATTTAATGTGGACAAGTGCAAAGTTATGCACCTAGGGAAGAATAACCCAAACTATGGTTACATGATGCAAGGTTCCACATTAGGAACCACTACCCAGGAAAAAGATTTAGGCGTCATTGTGGATAACATGTTATAACCCTCAGCCCAGTGTGCAGCGGTGGCCAAGAGAGCAAATAGAATGCTAAGTATCATAAGGAAAGGAATGGAAAATAAAACAAAAGATATTATAATGCCTCTATATCATTCCATGGTGAGACTGCACCTTGAATATTGTGTGCAATTCTGGTCGCCGTATCTTAAATAGGATATAGCGATATTAGAAAAGGTTCAGAGAAGAGCCACCAAAATGGTAAAGGGGATGGAAGGATACTCCTATGAAGAAAGGCTAAAAAGGTTAGGGCTCTTTAACCTGGAAAAGAGACGGCTGAGGGAAGATATGATAGAAGTCTATAAATTAATGAACGGAGTGGAACGGGTAAACGTAGATCAATTGTTTACGTTATCAGAATATAGAAAGACTAGGGGACATGCAATTAAGCTACAGGGTAAACTATTTAAGACTAATAAAAGAAAAATATTTTTTCACTCAATGTGTAATCAAACTCTGGAATTTGTTACCGGAGGATGTAGTGTAGCTGGGTTTAAAAAAGGTTTGGACAAGTTCCTGGAGGAAAGGTCCATAAACTATTATTAAGAAGGGACCCAGGATATCAATGCTTGACCCAATACAAGCATTGTGGAACCTGTGTCTTTTGGGGAAACATCAAGGTACGTATGACCTAGATTGGCCACTGTTGGAAACAGGATACTGGGCTTGATGGACCTTGGTCTGACCCAGTATGGCATATCTTATGTTCTTATGATGAGACCCCCAGGTCGGAAGGCACTCAACTAGCTACTGGCGAAGAGCTGAAGACTTTTCAGAGTAAAGCCAGCATTTATGATGTGGTTGGATCAAAGCCCTCGGGATGTCTGACTGCTGAGGTAGCTGCGCATGAAATGAGAGTCAGAAGCTGTAAAGATGTCTTACACATTGTAACATGGAACGTACGAAGCATGAATCAAGGGAAGCTGGAGGTGGTCAAGAATGAAATGGAACATGTACAACTTGATCTTTTGGGTGTCAGCGAACTGAAATGGACTGGCATCGGGCACTTTGCATCAGATGATCACATGGTCTACTATGCTGGAAATGAAAGACAAAGAAGAAATGGTGTTGCATTTATAATAAAGAAGAAACTTGCAAGAACTGTAATGAAATACAATGCATTCAGCGAACGCTTAATCTCTATTCATCTATGAGGAATGTCTATCAACACAACTATAATTCAAGTATATGCCCCAACAACAGCTGCAGAAGAGAACGAAATTGAGAGGAAATGACGTCACCAGCCTGAGCGGCAGCTGAAGCAAGGGGCTCCGTGAATGTGTGAACGGAAGGCGCTTACCTCGTCACACAGAGGGGTCTAGAGAGTCGGAAAAGCAGCGGATAGCAAGGCGAAAGGAGAGGCTGTCCGGGGATGAAAAAAGGTAGCGCTGAATTGAAGGCGTTTGCCTACAAGAAGACGACGTCGGTGGGAGCCGCGGGGAAAACCAAGATGGCGGCGCTGAGTGCGGGCAGCGAAGAGGAGGCCCAAGACGTCGAAAGACAGCGGGGAGGAGATTTGGAGTCCCTCCGAGGTGAAATGAAGAACTGGTTTACTACTATCAGACAGGACATGTCTATGTTTAAGGCAGATGTAAGGGGCTGGATGGAAGATCTGCGAGGTGAGATCAGAGAGGTGGGCCAACGGGTGGAGGATCTGGAGAACAAAGTGGAGACGCAGGAAAGCACGATGCAAAAATTGCAGGAGCAGATTGAGAGCATGGAGGGGGAGCAGGAAGACTTATGGTCTAAACTGGAAGACCTGGAGAATCGCTCTAGGAGAGCTAATATTCGATTAAGAGGCATCACAGAAACGTCTGAAAATTTAGACTGTGTGCAAGTGGTGGAGAAAGTGTGTAAACAGCTGGTGGTGGAGGCTGGCATACCGGAGGAGGGACTATGTTGGAAGATCGATAGGGCCCATAGAGCACTGGGCTCCAGGAAGGAGGGATATAATAGAGACATCATTGCCTGCTTCCATGAATATCACACGAAAAACACTGTGGTGGAGGCAGCAAGGAAAATAAAAACTTTACTTGGGACAATCAGAGAATTGAGATATATGCAGATCTCTCAGCAATTACGATGAGAAAGAGGAGAGACTTTGCTCAGATAACTAAGAACCTACGGGACAGGGACATTAGGTATAAGTGGCTGTTCCCGTTCGGGTTGCAGTTCTGTATAGAAGGGGTCACCTCTTATGTGAAAACCACTGCGGAAGCAGTAAAAGCGATGGAGAATGCTGGTTGGACTGAGATACCTGAGATTCAACTTGTAAATTGCCCCAAGACAGTGCGGAAGCGGCCCAGTGAAAGTGGATGGAGAAGAGCGCCGCAAGGGGATAGACGACTGCGCAGACAACAACAGAAGCTTACCGCGGAACCTGATGGCTGAGAAGAAGTAGTGGACTCTCTAGACGGTTATTTACGTTTATTTTGTGAAGAAAGTAGATGAGTTAAAGTGTGGTGTTACAAGTTCATAAAGTGGTGGTGGCGGGGTGGTGCATTTTGAATTTAGCGGGGTAAATAGGGGGTCGGGCTGGTGAGTTATGCCTCGAGAGATGGAGGTGTGATTGACGTGGATGGTGGTGGGGGTGGGTTGGGGAGGGGGGGAGGGTAGGGGGTGGGGGTGGGGGGGCAAGGGTAGGGGGGTTATTGCCAAACAGCAAAGGAATAGGGGCATGGAAGGACGGTGGGATGATGGATAAGTTCAGAGCAGTAACGATGAATGTGAGAGGTTTAAACTCCCCGATTAAGAGGCAAAGAGTATATAAAGAGATTAGTAGATTGCAGGGGGATGTGGTGTTCCTTCAGGAGACCCATTTGAAGAGAGGGGATGAGTGGCAGATGGCAAATAAAAAATTCCAGGGACAATGGTTTGCATCAAATCGTGTTGAACTTAAGAAAGGGGGGGGGGGGGGTAGGGATTTTAGTGAGAACGCAAATACCTTATCAGGTGCACAAAATAAAACAGGATAAAGAAGGGCGCTACATCATGGTTAGGCTGCAGTTAAAGAATCAGAATTTTACTTTGGTTAATATCTATGGGCCAAATGTGGCACAAGGGGCTTTCTTTGTGGAATTGACTAAGAGAGTGATGGAATTTGCAGAGGGACAGCTAATACTGGGGGGGGAATTCAATTTAACAAACAATCCGATATTGGATAACTCCAGGGGGAAGGCAATGGGGAATGCTAAAAGTAGGGGTGTCCTGAGAGCTATGGGGGAGTAGTTGGGGGTGGTGGATGCGTGGCGGGAACTGCACGGGAGAAGGAAGGATTATTCATATTGGTCACCAGTGCATGAGTCTATGTCTAAGTTGGACATGGTGTGGGTGGCAAAGACATTAGTACAGGATCTGGGGGGATGTGAGATTAGTGAGAGAACGCTGTCAGACCATGCCTCGGTGTGGATAGAGCTTGGGGTGGGGAAAACCGATCGAAAAGGCTCAGGGTGGTGTCTAAATGAGTCTTTGTTGGAGGTACCTGAAATTGTTAATCAGGTGAGAGAGAATATTAAAGAGTATTTAGAGCGAAATGATACAGCAGAGTGTAAAATTGGAATACTTTGGGAATGCTTAAAGGTGGTGGTGCAGGGGAATTTGATCTCTATAGGTTCCTATAGGAAGAAGGTGCTCGGGCAACAGAAACAAATAATTTATGATAAGATACGGGATTGGGAGAACTTAGAAAAAATGGGCAAACTGGGAAAGTCAGGTCTGCAAGAATTGATGAAGGCTAGGAAGGAATTAGGGGAGCTGGAGCTCGGGGAGATTAAACATGCCCAAGACCGGCTAAAACAGGTATTTTTTGAATGGGGGAATAAACCAAGTAGGATTTTGGCACATAGGTTGAAACAACAGCGACAGAGAAATTACATAACCAAAATTAAAGATGCACAGGGGAGAGATATGAGACAACTGAGGCAATTACAAGAGCGTTTTGTAGAGTATTATAAACATTTATAAACGCCGGAGCGGAGAGGAACTGAGAGGGAGATGGAGGAATATTTGAGTATGAAGCTTCCGAGTCTGAGTGAGGGGCAAGCAGAACAGCTTTCCCGGCCCATTGAGGTAGGGGAAGTACTTGAGGTCATTAAGACATTGCCGGCTCATAAAGCACCCGGGCTAGACGGGTTTACTAATATATTCTATAAGAGGTTTGGGGATGTCGTGGGAGAGGTTTTGGCAAGGCTCTTTAACTCCTTTAAGGAGGGGGGGAGAGTTGACAGGAACAATGAGGACTGCGGGTATAACATTGATTCCAAAAGAGGGGAAAGATCTAACTTTATGTGGCTCGTATCGCCCCATCTCTCTGTTGGGGACGGATTTTAAAATTTATACAAAAGTATTGGCCAATAGGACATTACCCTATTTACCACAACTGGTACATGAGAACCAATCAGGTTTTGTCCCGGGGAGGCACACATCCGATAATATACGGAAAGTGTTGAACGCGATGTGGGCAGGTAAGCGAGGGAAGGAACAGATGTTACTGTTGACAATTGATGCTGAGAAAGCTTTCAATCGGGTATCATGGCTCTTTCTTTTTAAAGTCTTGGAAAAGATGGGGATAGGAGGGAATTATTTGGAATGGGTTAAAGCGATCTATAATCAACCGCGGGCGAAGATTCGCATAAATGGCGAATATACGGAGGCTTTTGAGCTAAGGCAGGGTACAAGGCAGGGGTGCCCGCTATCCCCAATTTTGTTTGTGCTATCGATGGAACTCTTAGCCCAACGGGTGCGAGAGTGTGGGGAGGTGAAAGGGGTTAGGTGGACAGCCCTAGAGAGTAAAGTGTCACTGTTTGCGGATGACCTGTTGTTTCTGCTAACTAACCCCATGGGGTCCTTAACTACTTTATATGACATCCTAGTGGAATTTGGGGAACACTCGGGGTTTCAAATTAATGCTACAAAGTCGGAGACCTTGAATATATCAGCGCCTGGGGACACTGAGCAGTTAATAAAGGAGAAGTTCCCTTTTAAATGGGCTAAGGACAGTATTACATATTTGGGTATAAAACTAACGGCGAGGGAGCAGGACCTGTTTGAGGCGAATTATGGCAGAATGGAAAAAGTAGTCTGGAATGACCTGGATAGTTGGGGGAATAAGGGGTTATCCTGGTATGGGAGGATGTCAGCTGTGAAAATGGTGATTCTACCTAAGTGGTTGTACCTCTTTATGGTGCTGCCAATTTGGGTGCCACCGAAATACCTTGTGAAGTGGCAACAGGGGATTATGAAATTTGTGGGGGGCCCGAAAAAGAATAGGGTTGCCTGGAGAGTCCTGACTAGAAGGAAGGAATCTGGGGTCATGGCTATCCCGGATTTAAGGCGGTACTGGGAGGCTGCCCAACTGGATGCGATTGTGGAATGGTGTGGGGAGGAGAAAAAAGAGTGGGTGTGGATGGAATCAGAGGAACAGGGGGGCGGACCGATTGGAAATTTACTATGGCTGCCCAGAGATGGGAATAGAGGTTTTATAGGGGAGAACCCATATGTGAAGATGACCTTGAAGGTTTGGAATAAGTGGAAAGGTATCTGGCTGGGTAAGGAGGGGGTTTCTAGGCTGATCCCGATTAGGGGGAATGCAGCGTTCCCACCGGGGATGGGGAAGTCGGCCTACATGCACTGGGAACAGAAGGGGTTAGGGTGGATCGGTCAGCTTCTGGAGGGACGCTCTATGAAAAGTTTTACAGCTGTGAAAGAGCAGTTCCAACTGGAGGATAAAGATGCCTTTCGATTCCACCAGATCAGACACTATATTCAACATAAGATAGTGCCAGGCCTCCGGGGAGATCCTACCGAGGTGGAGCTGCTGTTCCTGATGGGACAGAAGAGGGGGACTGTAGCTAAATTTTATGCCATGATGCAAGGGGAAGGGTCAAGAGAGACCTTCCAAAGGAAATGGGAAGATGATTTGGGTGTTGAGTGGGGGGGGGACACTTGGAAACAAATTTATCAATCACGATATAAAGGGTTATTGGCAACCTCTCTAATTGAAAATAACTATAAAGTTCTGTATAGATGGCATTTGACACCAGTGCGCTTGAAACATATGTATGGTAATATGAGTGATACTTGTTGGAGGGCATGTGGGGAACAGGGTTCTTATTTGCATATATGGTGGAATTGTAAAACAATCCAGGGAATGTGGCTGGAAGTGTTCAGTCTTCTTGGCAAGATATTGGAGAAAGAGTTGCAGCCATCCCCAGCCACGGCGATGTTAGGGGTACGGCCACTGAATTTAAGAAGTTGGGAGGGGGACTTTGTGAATATGGGGTGTATAGCGTTTCGGGTGCTGATTGCCAAGAGATGGAAACAAGTGGAGGTGCCACAGCTGGATGAATATTGTAAATCTTTAGCCCACATTTTTTTTGATGTGTAAATTAACAGCACAGAAAAAGGAGAGACCACAAAAGTTATTGAAAGTGTGGGGAAAGTACATAATATGGATGGCCAATTTGTAATATAGCTATATATCACATATTGCTGTTTGGAGGGGGGGGGAGGGGTGGGGGGAGGGTATGGGGATATATAAAGCTTGTACCAGTTGGAATGTCTGAGATTCGTTTGCCTTGTGGAAGGCTTGGGTGGATATGTTGAAATGTGATTGAGTGATGCTGTGGTTGTAAACCTGGTAGTAATAAAAATAAAGTTTAAAAAAAAAAGAAGAGAATTAAATTGAAGAGTCCTATGAAGAAGTACAAGCTGAAATATGAAGTTCTATGAAGAAGTACAAGCTGCAAGATAAAGATTTTCCAGTTCTTGTTTATTACAAACCCAGACAGCCGTGTCGTCCAGATCACATGTTCCTGGTCGTGGAACCTGAGCAATTTTACTATCATGGCCCGGGGTCTTGCCTCGGGGTCCGAGTGTGCACTTGGTTCTCTATATGCTCTGTCAATTTCATGGGGCACAGGAGATGGACAGTCGGGAAAGCAAGTTTTCAAGAGGTCCCATATGAAGGCAATGGCGTCTTGGCCCTCAACCCCTTCGGGGACCCCGAAGATCTGCACATTCGATCTCCGCTCTTGATTTTCTAAGTCCTCTGCTTTTGATTGGATCCAGCTCACTTGTTGCAAGGAGGCCATGGAATATTGTAGGTGAGTTTGATTGTCTTTTGTTTTACTAATCCTGGCCTCCGCTTCTTTCAATCGAGCTCTCACTGCCGTGAATTTTTCTTCTATCTTGGACAGAACTTTGTCCACAATTTCTCTTTTGGAGTCCCTGATCTCCATCAGTACGGCCGCTAAGTCTGAGGCGGGCAATTCTTCCCTCTCTCCTCCTCCACTCTCAGTTGTCAATACGGGAGATGCTGGGGCCTGCTCGCCATTTTTAGGCCCACCGCCTCCTCGGGTTTTTGCAGCATATAGGCCCCGAATCGTCTGGGCAATCTTTGGCTTGAATGTTTAAGGCATTTTACTTGCTTTGTTAGCAATTTCTCCTGTGGAAGCCAGATTTTGCGTTCCAGTCTTTGTGTGGACCTTGAGTGCTTGTTCAAGCACATTTGCTCTCCACGCTGGCTAAACTGGAAGCCAATCCCATGACTTTTTAATGTAGAAACATAGAAAATGATGGCAGAAAAAGACCACATGGCCTATCTAGTCTGCCCTTCCATGTCCACTACAATAATTCCCTTTTATCCTTTAGAGATCTTCTGTGCTTGTCCCATGCTTTCTTGAATTCAAACACTGTCCTCGTCTCTATTACCTCCACTGGGAGAATATTACACGCATCTACTACTCTATCCATAAAGAAATATTCCACATATTACTCCTGATTCTATCCCCTTTCACTATCATCGTATGTCCCCTCATAGCAAAGCTTGATTTCAATTGAAAGAGGCTCTCCACTTGGGCTGTTATGCCACAGAGGTATTTAAACGTCTCTATTATATCTCCTCCATTCTGCCTTTCCTCTAATATATACACATTGAGATCTTTGTCTGTCCCCATATGCTTTATAATGAAGATCTCTAACGATCTTAGTAGCCACTCTCTGCACCGACTCCATCCTGCTTATAGCCTTTTGAAGGTGTGGTCTCCAGAACTGCAAACAATACTCCAAATTTGGTTGCACCAGAGACTTATACAGAGGTACTATCACCTCCTTTCTTTGCTGGCCATTCCTCTCCCTATGCACTCAAGCATCCTTCTGGCTTTCACCGACACCTTTTCTATCTGTTTAGCCACTTTCACATCATCAGAAACAATCACGCCCAGGTCCCGCTCTTCTTTCGTGGATAGAAGTACTTTGCCCCCTACACTGTACTGTTCCCTTGGATTTTTGCATTTCAAATGCATGACCCTGCATTTTTTTAGCATTAAATCTCAGCTGCCAAATTCTCAACCAAGCTCACTTAGCTAGATTCTTTCTCATGTTATCTACTCTTTCCTGGGTGTCAACTCTTTTGCAGATTTTGGTATCATCCGCAGAGAGGCAAACCTTCCCCGTCAGCCCTTCCACAATATCACTAACAAAGATTTAAAAAGTATCGGACCAAGGACAGATCCCTGCGGCACACCATTGGTAAACTCCTTCTCCTCAGTGTTAACTCCATTTACCTGTACCCTTTGTCGTCTCCCACTCAACTAATTTCTAACCCGGTCAGTCACTTGATTCCATCCCTAGGGTGCTCAGTTTGTTTATAAGTCGCCTGTGTGGAACGGTGTCAAAGACTTTACTGAAATCTAAGTACACCACATCTAGGGCTCTCCTTCAGTCCAACTCTCTGCTCACCTAGTCAAAGAAATCAATCAGATTTGTCTGACAAGACCTGCCACTGGTAAACCAGTGTTGCCTCAGATCCTGCAATCCATTGGACTCCAGAAACCTCACTATCCTCTGTTTTAGTAGCATTTCCAATAATTTACTAACCACAGAGGTTAGACTAACTGGCCTGTAGTTGTCAATCTCATCCTTACTTCCACTTTTGTGTAAAGCGACAACATGCCTTCCTCCAGTCCTCTGGAACCACTCCTGACACTAAAGAATCATTGAAAAGGTCAGTTGGTGGAGCCACTAGAAAAGTCCCCAAGTTGCTTCATCCAGTCCCATTGCCTTGTCTACTTGTAGTTTAGCTGTTCTTCACTAACACAGTCTTCTGAAAATAGTTCAAGATCCCTGCCACTTCTGTTCCTCCTTGTGGGTCTTTTCTGAGGTCCTGCTCCTGGCCCTTCATCTGTGAACACAGAACAGAAATATCTGTTAAGTAATTCCACTTTATCCTTGTCGGCTTCTACATATTCCTCCCCTTCACCCTTGAGTCTGATAATACCACTTTTGCCCTTCCTTCTCTTAATAACATATCTGAAAAATATCTGGTCTCCCCTTTTTATTGCATTGGCTAATTCTTCTTCTTCTTTTTGTATCTTTCCTTTCCTAACTACTTTATTAGCTTAAGTTTTTTCCAAACATAGATGCTTGTCTTCCTTTCTCTGTGATCTCTTATATTTAATGAAGGTCACCCTCTTTTTCATCACCTTTTCAGCTACTTCTTTTGAGAACCATAGGGGCCTCCTTTTCCTTTTATTTACCTTTCTAAGAAAAAGGTTTGTTGTCCTTAAAATATCCCCTTTCAGTTTTGCCCATTGCTTTTCTACATCCCCCAGACGTTCCCATCCCGCTAATGACTCTTTCAGGTATTGTCCCATCTCGGCAATGTTAGTTTTCCTAGGGCCTGATATTCAAAAGGGATTTACACAGTTTACAGCCCAGTAAACTGAGTAAATGCCTTAAATGGAGATATGCAATGGCACTTGCAGGTTAGTGCCATTGAATATCGCCTCCTAACTCCCCTACATGCCCCAGTGCTATCCGGTTTTCCAGGAACAAGCAGGAAGTCAGCCCTCACTTATGGGTGACATCGGCACCGATGGAGCCCGCACGGAGCAATTCCCCAGCTTTCAAAGAAATCCTTTGGGATTGCTGTCACGCATGAGTGGTCCTCTTCCTACCCAAGGGTGCCATCTTGCTCAGTCTCCCTTTTTCCATGGAGCCCTTCGGACGCATGTCCTTGTCCCTTGGAAAAAGTGTTTCGTTTTACGGCCTCTGCCTACTGTTTTCCAGTTGCACCGGTCCTCTACCCGTCCTCCCCCTTGCTCCTATCTCTTTTTTGAGAAAAGGGGATATTTTTTTCCTAATTTTTGTTGTTGTGGGCTTCCCGCTCTTTTTTTCTCCTAACTGCTGGTCGCACGGGTCTTTGACCTAGCGGGGGCCCTTTTTGCTCCGATGGCCAATGGTTTCAAAAAATGCGATAGATGCTCCAAGAACATGTCGCTAACGGACACCCATGATTGTTGTCTACGGTGTGTCGGAGCCGACCATGATCCAGAGCTCTGTTCACTTTGTAAGAAAATGTCCTCCAAAGCCCTGCTCAGTCGTAAGCAGAAGTCCGAAGACATTTTCTGAAAGGCTGCCTCAGAATCCCTGGTGGCACCCTCAGTTATCTCTCTGCCGGTGGGGTCCCCACCTCGGCTCTGCACTCAAGACGGCACTCTGACCAGTGGTCCCCTGAAGTGGAGCGGCGTAAGAAGACCTCAAAGTCGCTATTCGGCGCTCCTGACAAGCGCAAATGCTCCCATACTCGGTTGCATAGCCCTCCTTGGCGTTCTCGAGAGTCGGACAAGAAGCAGCCTCGTAAGGTACCTCGAACAGACTGGGAGGCCCCAGGCGATGGCGCCAGGTCTCCTGAGGGTCGTCCCGGTGAGGACCCCCTCTCCTCCTCGATGCCTGACCTGGTGATTCCGGTGTCAGTGTCGCAGGGCCCCACACCCGCATGGGAGTCCCGTATGCTGGCACTAGAACGCAGCATTTCTGCGTTCATAGCCTCCCAGCAGGCACTCATATCCAGCTTTGCTGGTCCACGCCTAGAGACCGAGGTTCCCTCAAGAGGGACACCAAAATCTGTCCTGAAAACTCCTGAGAGCCATGGGCCTTGTGAGGGTCCTCGGCATCGGTCTCGCTCGCCTTCCAGTTCCTCGGGGCGAGATCCTCCATGGCCTCTAGCTCCAAACGGGCCTCGGCCTCTGGGTGAGACGACCCGCCGGAATCGGACTCCTCTTCCGATTTTTCGGGCTGGGATACTTCCCCTCAGATCCGTCCCCATCGGACCCGTCTCCGCCCACCTTTCAGTGGCATTTGCCATCCAAGGACACCTCCTTCTCTGTGTTCGTGCGGGATATGGCACTGGCTCTCAACCTGGCTACCCAGGCAGAGGAGGAACCTCGAGCTGAAGAGCTCAATATCTTGCAGTACAAGTCCCCTCCTCGGGGAATCTCTTGCTGTCCCGGTTCCTCTCATTTTGTCCAGGCTGTTACTCCGCATGTAGGAGATTCTTGCGTCGGCCCCCATCGTGAGCAAGTGCCTCGATGCGATGTACAGGGTCCAGCACGGCCCTGGGTTCAGGAAAACCCAACTCGCCCACATCTCCATGGTGGTGGAGTCGGCCATGAGAAAACAAAAGAGCCCAAAGTCACGTTCTTCAGTTCCACCGGGCAGGGAGTCGAAAGCTCTCGATGCCCTAGGCCGCTAGGCATATCAACGGTCCATGCTCTCATGCCGTATTCAGGCATACCAATTGTACACGGGCATGTTTTTACGTGACCTAGCCAAGGAACTTGGGGGCTTCTCCACGGGCCTCGCAGGCAAACCCCTCAACAGGTTCCAGACCCTTCTGAAGTCCATTGCGGAGTGCTCAAAATACTTCTCCCACGTCGCCTACGATGGATTTGAGTCTTCAGCTCTAGTGGCGGCTGCTGGCTTTGGGGCCTGGTGCCACGCATGGCTCCAGTACTTGGACTTGGAGCAGTGGATCCAGGAAAAGCTCCTAGATGTACCCTGCCTTGGTGAACAGCTCTTCGGTAAACCGATGGAGGATAAGGCCGCTGAGATAGAGACTGAGTTCGTCACCCGTGCCTGCCTCTCGCGCAAGATCTCCTCCATTCCTCGGAAGAAACAGCAAACTAAGAAGCCGTTCTTTCTGCGGAAGCGCCTAACCTACCGAGGCTACCCACTGTACCCACCCACTCCCACGCCGACCACCGCAACACAGGGAAGGTCTGGACCACATGGTCATCGCAAACCGAAAGGGCTCCAAGGCCCAAACCCTGGCTCCGCCTCAGCCCGACCATGGGTTTGTTTTTTTTTCCTTTATTGTTTATCAAACAAAAAATATAGCAAAAAACACATTGATAACCATACATCAACAATAACTCCATACCACACACCCCCACCCTACCACACCCCTCCCAAATTCCCTTAAAGTCTCAGTACAGTCGGATAATAACTGTCACAACCATACTTTACATACAAAATACAACCATCAGCCACAAAGAAATGGACCCTGAGCCAAATGGACATTCACTGTAGAATACCCAAGAATCCAGTGTTAGACACCACTGTTCCCCACCACCTCCTCCCCCACCTTCCACCCCACCCTTAACCAGTATTCCCTTTCCACCACTCATGATATTGATCCCATATTGTTTGAAATCGCAGTGGTCTCTTTAATCTCAGTGCCGTAAGGCGATACATCAAATGCAAATGTTCTACCTGCCTTTGCACACTCCTCAAGGATGGCGGATCCACTTTCCTCCATTGCCTGGCAATGCTCTGCTGCGTCGCAACACACACTATTCCGCACCACCCCGCTACTTCACCCGTAAGTGAATCATTCACCACGTTGAGAAGTGCCATACAGGGACCCAAAGGAACCTCCTGCCCCACTATCCCATACATCCACTCTTCCACTGCAGTCCAAAGTACCTTAATAATGGGGCACCCCCACCAAATATGAAGGAAAGAGCCCACTCCCCCGCACTCCCTCCAACAAAGTGCAGGTCCTCCCACCCACTTCTGCAAACGCAGCGGGGTCAAATACCACCGATGCAGCATCTTATAATTATGTTCCAAAATATTGCTGGCCACCACTCCCGTAAACAACCCTTTACAAACCCTCTGCCATTGGTTCTCATCCCAACACCGATTTAGATCTCTTCCCCAGGCCTGCCTATGGGTCCACTCCCCACACCTAGCTGTCTCCATCAACTTGTACAATTTAGAGATCAACCCCTTAACCTTCCCCCTAGCAAAGATCTCATCGACAGCCTCCCCACTCTCTCTCCTCCCTCTCTTCCCCAGTGACTGACAAAAGTGGATCACTTGCAGGTAACGGTATCTATCCTCCGGGCGTAACTGAAATTCCCTCATTAGATCCTCAAATTCCACCCACTCACCCCCTCCTGGAATTGGCCAACATACCGCAACCCCTGCTCCGCCCACCTGGCAAAAGTGGAGTCCTGGGTTCCTGGTAAAAATCCAGGATTACCCACCAGAGGCATAAATTTAGAGAACCCCTGCGCCCCATACCATCTCGGTTGCCATCTCCACCAGTGCCGCAGTGTCTGGCGCAAAAAAGGGTTCTCCCACTTCTCCCCACCACCCACACCCTTGCGCCATAACAAAGCCGCAAGGTTGACCTGCTGTCCTAGTTCAGCTCCTTCCAACGCCACCCACTCAGCATCTTCTCTAAACACACATTCAAAAACCTCCCGCACCCTCGTGGCTTCATAGTACCGGGATAACAGCGGCAACCCCATACCCCCCACCTGCTTACTCGCACAAAGGACACTCCGCACAACCCTCGGCCTCTTCCCTTTCCAAACAAATTTCAAACATCTATCCTGCATCTTCTGTAAGAAAGGCCTCGGCACCTCTACTGGCAGGTTCATAAACAGATACAGGAAGCGAGGCAGGATGATCATCTTCAACAGCGCAATCCTTCCCAACCAAGACACTTCAAAGCTTTCCCACCTCTCCAACTCCCTAAACATAGTAGCACAGGCTGGCTTGTAGTTAGCGGAGAAAAGCTGCCCCAACTGGGCTGAGATATGCACCCCCAAATACCGAATGCTACTTCTTGCCCACTTAAAGGGAAATAGCTGTTTCACCCTGTCCACCTCACCTCGAGATAAGGAAATATTAAGCAGTTCAGATTTAGTAGCATTCATCCGGAACCCGGACACCTCCCCATACCTAGATAACTCCTGGATCGCCACGAGAGAGCGCTCTGGATCTGTTATAAAGAAAAGCACATCATCGGCAAATAGGGAAATTTTATGAGGCACCTTCCCTACTTGAATCCCCGGAATCGCCGCCCGGTCCCTAATAACGCTGTGCCATTGGTTCCATAGCCAATATAAAGAGCATTGGAGACAAAGGACAGCCCTGTCGCGTCCCCCTCCGCAATTCAAAGGCCTTAGTGACCGCACCATTAATTTTCAGACACACCAGCGGCTGGTTATACAGGCTCCTCACCCATGCCAGGAAAGAACCCTGTATCCCCACTTTTTCCAATGTTTTAAACAAAAAAGGCCAACTCACCTGATCAAAGGCTTTTTCTGCATCTACCGCCAGGAGCGCCAATGGCATCCTCGTGCATGCACTCCTTCACATTAAGTTTAACGCGCGTCGGATATTATCAGATGTGTGTCTACCTGGCACAAACCCCGATTGATTTGGGTGTATCAACCGTCCTAAACTGGGCATTAGTCGATTCGCCAACAGCCTAGTAAAGATCTTGAAATCACTGCCCAATAGGGAGATGGGTCGATAGGAGCCACACTCCGTGGGGTCTTTCCCTTCCTTATGTAAAATGCTAATCCCTGCTAGTCTCAGAGTCACTGGCAATGCGCCATTTTCTCCAAATGAATTGTACATCTCGGTAAGGGGCCCCACCAATTGGCCCGCGAAGACTTTGTAAAATTGGTTGGGAAACCCATCCATCCCTGGGGCTTTATGGGATTTCAGGCCCTTGATCACCGTAAGCACTTCCTGCTCACTAATTCTCCTAGAGATCTCCTCCCTCTCTGTTTCAGACAGTTGTGGTAACTGATCACTATCTAGATATTCCGACAACTTCTCCTCCCCCACCTGCTGCTCAGGGGTGTACAGGGTTTGGTAAAATTGGATGAACCTATCCTCAATTTCCTTACTGAGCCACATCAGCCTACCCTTCTCATCCTTGATCTTAACGATAGTGTTATGCGCGGTCCACTTCCGCACTTTACGTGCCAACATTCTCCCCGCCTTATTGCCAAATTCAATGTTTCGCTGCCGCAACACATTCAACTTATATTGAATCTCGTGTAGGTGCAATTTGCTAAGTTCCTTCTTCAAGCCCTGCAGTGTACCCCGTAATTCCACATTGGTCGGATGCCCTTTTAACTTATTCTCAATCTCCCTTATGGAGTCTAGCACCTTCCCTTGCTGACTCAGCCGGGTCTTTTTCCGGTGGGACCCCACCGAGATCAATTTCCCCCGAACCACCGCTTTCAAACAGTCCCAAAGGGTCCCCGGGGAAACCTCTCCCGTCTGGTTCAAAGACAGATATTTGGATATTGTTTCTTTAACCTGCCTCACCACCTCAGGGTCATCTAACAAGGATTCATTAAATTTCCACCAAGCCCGACATGGACCTTGCTTACTGAGCTGAATGTTACATGTCAAAGGGGCATGATCAGACCAGGTGCGTTCCCTTATCACACACTCTCTCACCCCCGCTACCATAGTCTTGTCCAAAAGAAATAAATCAATTCTAGAGTATGTCTCGTGTACCGGGGAATAGTAAGAATAGTCCCTCTGCCCATAGTTCACCTCACGCCACACATCCACCAAGTCTAACCTACCCATCAATTGCTTCAACTTGAGCCGATGATTTCTGGGGATGGACGCAGCCCCTTTAGACGTATCTACCAATGGGTTTGCAGCTATATTGAAGTCTCCCCCCACAATAAGCTTACCCTCTACCCTCCCCAAGATAACCTTCTGTAGGTTCGCAAAAAATTCCCCCTGGTTGGTATTCGGGGCATAAACACTAACCAATGTAAAGAGATCCACACCCAGTTTAAGTTTGATAATCATATACCTTCCACTTTTATCCTTTATACACTCAACCACCTGTCCTGTAACTCTATTGGAAAGGAGAATCCCCACTCCACCCTTTTTCTTCTCTAATTTATTAGATGCAAAATACTGCTGTGGGAAATGCCTATGTCCCATACATCTCTCATCTTTTACCCGAAGGTGTGTTTCTTGTACAAAAATAATATCGCCCCCCAACCTAATACATTCCTTGAAAAGGAGTTGACGCTTCCTAAAGGAGTTAAGACCCCTGGCATTCAACGTGACCAAATTAAATAAGGCCATGGTCATGACTACATTCCCCCGTGACAACTGTCTTCGACTGCAAGCATCCCTTCACCCCTCCCCATCCCCCTCCCCCCTCCCCTCCCCTCCCCAGCCCTCTCCCCCCCACCCCTCTCCCCCCCACCCCCCTCCCTGCTCCCCCCCTCTCCCTGCTCCCCCCACCCCCCTCCCCTCAGCACCACCAGATCCAATTAGTAGATCTGCGCCACGGTGACCGCAGACCCGGACTCCCCCATCATTACACTCAAATGCTCCAACCTGCCCTAAACAGTGAGATAAAAGAAATAACGCCCCACATACTTCACCCCTCCACAAAACACAACTCCCACATCCCAGCCCACTCCCCCACACAATAATTCAGCCTCGGTAGAAATACATAAAAACTATTACAGCCCATGCACCCCGCAAGGAACCTTAAAACCTGATTACCCCACCACACAGTTCAAGTTTCAGCTTGGGTACAGTCCTTAGGGGCTTTTTGACGCCTCAGGCGCTTGTTTCCCCCAGCTGCACGGCTCCATTGCAGATGACTGTTCTTTTGGGTTCCACTCCTCATAGGGCCGCCGTCCTCATTCCTCGGGACCACCGGGATGTCCGACCACCCCATCTGTCGCATGCTCTGAAGTGCCGCATCCACGGAGTGTACCACAAAGGACTTGCCGTTGATTGAATATTGCAGGCCCACCGGGAAGAGCCAGCGGTACCGGATGTTCTCATCCCGTAGCTTCTTCGTCACCGCTTGGTAGTCCCTACGCTTTCTCATAGTAATGCTGGAGATATCGGCAAAAACTTCCACTTCAGCCTCCTTCCACTTTATCTTCCCCAGCTTTCTTGCAGCAGCCATAACCAACTCCTTGGTTCTGTACTCGTGCAGACAAAGAATAATGTCTCGTGGCTGGTTGTCCCGTCTGGGTCCCAGCGCCCGGTGAGCTCGTGCCACTCTGAGGCATACTCCTTCTGTCTTCACTTCAGCCACCCTTAACACAGCCTCACAAAACTCCTCAGCCAGCCGCAGATAGTTCACTGAGCCCTCTTGTTCTGACATACCTCTAATCCGCAAATTGGCCCGGCGGGACCGGTTTTCCAAATCTTCAATCTTTTGCCACAGATCATCCTGTAGTAGGCTTATAGAGTCCACTCGCTGCTCAGTTAACGCACACTGGCCCACGTGCTCCTCGAATTGTGTCTCAACCTCCTCCAGCCGGTTCCCCAGCACTGCCAGGTCGCTTTTAACTTCATGGAGCCATGAGTGTACATCCTCCTTCAAGCATTCAAAGTCCTGCCTGGTGGACTCAAACCACCCCTGCAAGTCCGCACAGAGTGCCTGAATCTCACTCGGCCCACCGATGCTCTCCCCAGCGTCTCCCGCTCCATTGGACTCACCCCGGCCCAACGCCATCTTAGCCGCAGGTGTCCGCATCCCCGCCGAAGCCTTAAACGAATAGGCTTTCAGGTCTATGCTCGTCTTTTTCCCAGCCATCCATCCTCTATGCTGGGCTCCACCGAATTAGCAAGTTTGAGGCTGTAATCGGGGCTTTACTCAGCTACCTAGGGCAGTATTTCCCTCGTCCGAGACGGAGCGTTGTCTTCAGGCAGCCATTCGGTGTCTGACGTCACCGGAACTACCGACCATGGGTTTTAACGCCAGCAGCATAGCCTTTCACCCCCTGGCAGCGCCGCAGCTGGTGGGGGGACGCCTGTCCTCCTTCGCCCCTCAGTGGGTGTCCATCACGTCGGACACTTGGGTCCTCCGAGTAGTCCGGGACGGCTACCGTCTCCGTTTGGACAGGTTTCCCCCTCCCTTCTCCCCAGCGGAGCCTTCTCGACGCCCCACACACTAGACCTTCCTACAGCAGGAGTTAGACAATCTCCTCGCCCAGCGAGCAGTCGAGAGGGTACCGATGCACCTCAGAGGTTGGGGCTTCTATTCCCGGTACTTCCTCATCCCGAAGAAGATGGAGGGTCTACTGCCCATCCTCGACCTCCAGAAACTAAACAAGTTTCTGGTGCGGGAGAAGTTCAAAATGCTATCTCTTGGCGTCCTGCTGCCCTTCCTCCAGCAGGGTGACTGGCTATGCTCCTCGGATCTCAGGAACACTTACTCCCACATTCTGATTCACCCCCAGCACAGGCAGTTTCTGCGCTTCAGGGTGCAAGAGGTGCATTACCAATACAGGGTGCTCCCCTTCGGAATCGCATCTGCTCCTCGAGTCTTCACAAAGTGCCTCTCCGCGGCTGCCGCCTCCCTCAGATGGCAGGGCATACCGGTCTTCCTTTATTTATTTAATGGTATTTATATACCGCCTTATCATTCAATGAAAGCGGTTTCCACGGCAAACAATCAAGGGGGCAAATGTTTTCATGCAGTGTACAGAGTGGTGTGTGTGTGTTGGCGGGGATGTGATTAGATTTGGTTTATCTACATAGTGCGCTATTATACATCGTGAGCTATTATACAGTCTTATATACAGTCTTGGGGTGGGGTGGAGTGGAGGGGGGGTTGATGATCTGACTTGTATGCTGGTTCAGGGGGTATGTCCATAGTAATCGATAAACAGGGTTGTCTTCAGCTGTTTTCGGAAGTCCTTGATTTCTGTGGTTAGTCTCAGATCATCTGGGAGGGAGTTCCATATGGATGGAGCAGCCAGGGAGATTGCTCGTTGTGCGGTGTCTTTGTGGGTCTTGGTGAAGTCTTTTGGGGTGTTAACCCGATTGGAGGTGCTCTTCTTCTTGGCCGTGTGCTTGTGTCGGGTTGTATGAGTGTGTGTAGGCTTATGGCGGAGGAGTGTTGTTTGATCTTGAATATGTTTATGATAGTCTTGTATTTGATGCGTGAGATGATTGGGAGCCAGTGCAGTTCTTTCAGTATGGGTGTGATGTGATCGTGTCTTGTAGTACCGGCTATTATGCGGGCAGCTGTGTTTTGGGCCAGTTGTAGTGGTCTGAGGGTCTGCTTTGGTAGCCCGGTGAATATTGGATTGCAGAAGTCTAGTAGAGGGGTTATCAGCGCCTGGCAAACGGTGTGAAAGTGCTCTGGGTCGAGGAGGGGCTTGAGTCTTCTGATGACTTTGACGACTGGCTCATCACGGGGCCCTCGGCCGGGGAAGCCCGTCTTGTGGCATCACGCACGATCCTTCTCCTTGAGCGCCTGGGATTCTTGGTCAACTACCCCCAAGTCCCACCTCGAGCTGGCACAGGCCTTGGAGTTTATCGGCGCAGGCCTTGTCACTCAGCGGGCGATCGCCTTTCTACCGGCAGACCGTGCGGCTCGCCTCCGAGCATTGGCGGCCCAGGTCCAGAGCAACACTCGGGTCACGGTGTGGATTCTGCTGCACCTCCTGGTGCACATGGCCTCCACTGCGGATGGCCCAGTGGTGCCTCAGCACTCAATGAAGCCCGGCCTCCGGTCACTTCAGGGACCCCATTCAGGCTCCCACAACCTTCGCAGGTCCTTAGACTGGTGGCAGGACCTCCGCAACCTTCTCCGGGGATTTCCCTTCCAATCTCTGCAGCACAAACTAGTGCTGACAACAGACGCTTCCCTGCTGGGATGGGGAGCCCACTGTGGTGCACTGTGCACATAGGGATGATGATCACCCAAAGAGTCTCAACAGCAGATAAACTTGCTCGAGCTTTGGGCAATCCGATGGGCCCTGAGGGCCTTTGAGGACCATCTCCAAGGAAAGTCGGTACTCTTACAGACCGACAATCGAGTAGCGATGTTCTACATCAACAAGGAGGGGGGCACAGGATCACACCTCCTCTGCCGGGAAACGGTCCTCCTCTGCTCCTTTGCCTTCCATTGAGGGATGACCCTATGAGCAGTCTACCTCCCAGGCCACGATAACATCCTCGCAGACAAACTTAGCAGGATCCACCACCCTCACGAATGGTGGCTGGATCCGGAGGTGACCAACTGGCTGTTCCATTGGTGAGGGACCCCGACCATGGACCTGTTCGCCAGTCCGACGAACACTCAGCTCCCTGCTTTTGTGGCCCAGTCCTGCACCCGAGCAGGGAGGCGTGGGATGCGTCCTCTTGAGCTGGACCTCCGGGCTTCTCTACACGTTCCCTCCCACTCCTCTCATCGCGAGGACCCCTCCACAAAGCTCAGCGGGAAAGAGCGTTGATGATACTCATTGCTTCTTTGTGGCCTCGGCAACTGTGGTTCCCACTCCTGCTCCGGCTCGCGTCCGAGCCTCCAATTCCCTTTGGCTGTGCCCCAGGTCTGCTTACGCAGGAAAAGGGGCGGGTGCTACACCCGAACCTGGCCTTGTTGTCCCTCGCAGCCTGGCAGCTGAACAGGTCACCCTAGCCACGCTAGACCTCCTGGAGGAGGTCCTCCTTGCGTCGAGGAAGGACTCGATCAGACAAGCTTACGCCTTCACGTGGTGATGCTCCTTGGTCTGGTGCTCCGAGCTCCAGATCGACCCTTTCTCATGTCCCACTTGGTGGTCCTCCAGTACCTTCTCCATCTCTTGAAGGAGGGGCTGAAGTCGAACTCTGTCAGGGTACACCTGAGCGCCATCTCTGCGCATCACTTCCCCGTAGAGGGCAAACCCTTCTCTGAGCAGCCCTTAGTTTCCCCACTTCATGTGGGGCCTCTTGCTGTCCAAACCTCCCATCTGGCCTCCTCCGGCGGAATGGGATCTGAATGTAGTGCTCATGCAGCTTACACGTTCACCCTTCGAGTCGATGGTGACGTGCTCGCTTTGGCACCTATCCAGGAAGGTGGTCTTGCTGGTGGCTGTGACCTCAGCCCACCGAGTCAGTGAACTCCAGGCTCTCATGGCTGAAACCCCTTACACCAGGTTCTATAGGAACAGGGTGGTCCGCCATACCCACCCCAAGTTCCTGCCGAAGGTTGTCTTGGATTTTCATCTCAATCAGGAGATAGTCTTGCCGACCTTCTTCCCGAGACCCCATGCCCACCAGGCATCAGCGATTTTGCATACACTTAACTGCAAGAGGGCTCTTGCCTTCTATCTGCAGCGCACCCAGCCTCAGCAGGCAGTCACAAAGCGCATCCTCTCCATTTGGGTGGCGGACTGCATTGCCTCCGGGTGCCTCGCTGGATCCAAGGAGGCTTCGGTGGCTTTGCTGAGCTCAGTGCCACTATCGGACATCTGCCCGGCTGCAACCTGGGCTTCGGCAAACACTTTCGCCTCGCACTACTGTCTGGAGAGGAGTCCCACCGGGATAGCGCCTTTGGCCAGGCTGTACTCCGTAATCTGTTCGGGGTATAAGCAACTCCTGCTCTCCGACCCTTCTCGACGGCTACCGAGGGTTTTGCCCCAGGGACCTGAAGACTTGGGCTCCTTCGAGCATCGGCTTCTGCTCACGGCAGTGTTTTTTGGTTACAGGTTCGGTAGCATGTAGCTGAGACGTCCCATAAGCACTACTATTCAATGTTTACATCCAGCCAATATGCAACATTATAAAACAATTCAACATCCATTACAGAATATACGCAGATGACATCATGGTATTCACTCCCATAAACAAAAAAACCTGACTACACACAAATCACAGCATGCCTAGAATCAATGTCAGAATGGCTCAACAGTCAAAGCCTATTCATAAATTACAAAAAATCTGAACTAATGCACATTACAAGGAGAACTATATTCTCTCCACCGGACTCAATAAAGATCTTTGACCACACCATAAGCAATAAACAGGAAGTAACTTTTGACCAGCAACTCGGCTTCCAGTCTCACATCAAAAAGATAACCAGATCAGCCTACCACAAGCTCAGAATGCTATGAAAACTCAAACCACTACTCACAGACAATGACTTCCGAACTGTATGCCAAGCCATAATAATGCCTATAATAGATTTCTGTAATGCAATTTACCAGGGCCTTCCAAAGAAAACAACTCTCCCCCTACAACTGGTACAAAACACTGCGGCCAGAATTATCACTAGAACTGCAAAATACAGCCATATAACCTCCACGCTTTACCAGCTACACTGGCTCCCGGTCACTGTACACACCAAATACAAAAACATAATAATCTTCAAAATATTAAACAATCTCTCTCCAGCAACTCTCCAACCATTGATCAGGATGACACTCCCAACCCGAACAAGAAAAGGAACAGACAACAACATCCTTGAGACCCCACTAAACTTCAGAAAAGCAAACCAATCCACCTGCAATAGAGCCTTCTCCCTGTATGCATCCCAGCTGTGGAATGATCTCCCCACCTCAACACGTGCAATCAAAGACTTAATGGACTTTAGGAAAACCCATAAAAACTCACCTTTTCCTAGAATACTTTGGACCTACCCCAGAATACTATGATCCATGACGAAATGTACCTCTACACACTGCAGCTGTTTCTCTGCATATAGTTAGCAATTGTTAACTGCATGTTATACCTCAACTAACCTCCAAGTTGTAGACCCCTGTTCTATGTAAAGCTTGTTGCTTTAACTGTTTCATGTAAACCACTTTGAATGTATGATAAGGCGGTATAGAAGACCTGTTAAATAAAATAATAAATAAGCGAGGACTGACTTCCTGCTTGTTCCTGGAGAAAGCGTAGTTACTCACCTGTAACAGGTGTTCTCCAGGGACAGCAGAAATCTGTCCTCACTACCCTCCCACCTCCCCTGTTAAGTTGCTGGATTTTTATCCTTCCCTTGCCATCTGCTAGGTAGGACTCGAGCTAAGATGGGTGGGAAGAGGACCATGCATGCATGGCAGCAATCCCAAAGGCTTTTTTGAAAGCTGGGAATTGCTCCGCACGGGCTCCATTGGTGCCTACGTCACCCATACGTGAGGACCGATTCCTGCTGTCCCTGGAGAACGTCTGTTACAGGTGAGTAACTATGCTTTAGCATCGGGACCCTTGATAGCATTCTGGGCGGAGCAGAGGCAGCAACAAGCGCTAGCTGGGCAGCATTGATATTGCATGTTGCCCACTTAGCTCCTGTGCCTTAAAGATAGGCAAGGGTTTTCCAGCATGCAATACCACTACTTCCTGGTTAGCTAGTGCAGCTTCCAGTGTCTGCGGTGATCCCCTGATATTCAATGCTGGGGCCACATATGACCCCAGTATTGAATATCCATAGAGGGTGCATGGTCTGCCCAACCCAGTATCAGGTCCCTAAAGTCCTCGCTTTTGAATGGATTTTATCAGCCCTAGTCCTAATACTGAACCACACTATCTGATGATCATTGGATGCGAGATGATATCCCACTATGACTTCAGAAACACTTTCCCCACTGGTGAGCACCAAATCCAGTATGGCCCTTTCACATCTGGGTTCTGATACCAGTTGTTGGAATAGTTCTCCCTGTAGAGAATCTAGGAACCCCCTACTTCTAGATGACACTGCAGCAGGGATGTGCCAATCAGCATTGGGCATATTGAAGTCACCTATCAATAGCACTTCTCCTTTCATGGCAATACTGCGTATGTCTTCTATTAAATCCCTGTCATTGTCTTCTCCCTGTGAAGGAGATCTGTATATCACACCAAAGCAAATGGATTTCCATTTCCCTCTTTCTAGTTTAACCCACAGTGCCTCCGCAATCCCTTTTAAGCCCTGTAATTCTATAGTTTTAATATTATTTTTTATGTATAGTGCCTCTCCTCCTCCTTCTCCCCTTCTTCCCACCCTGTCCTTCCTGAATAAAGTATAGCCTAGTATAATTACATCCCAGTCATGGTTGTCAATGAACCATGTCTCCCTAACAGCCACTAAATCCAAGTCAGCCTCTTCCATTAAAGCCTCAACATCTGGGATCTTAATTCCCATGCTAAGGGCATTTATACACACCACTTTCCAGATGTGGCCAAGAGTCTCAAAATATAGAAAGACTAGGGGACATGCAATGAAGCTACAGTGTAACCTATTTAAAACTAATAAGAGAAAATATTTTTTCACTCAACGTAAAATCACCTCTGGAATTTGTTACCGGAGTATGCAGTAAAAGCTGTTAGTATAGCTGGGTTTAAAAAAGGTTTGGACAAGTTCCTGAGCGGTCCTCCAATTTAGTCCTCCACATCCGGGTAGTGCACCTCCTCCTGCAGCATGGAGACTGGACCAATCAGAATCTTGCCATCCCAGGATGTATGCTGCTGGAGCTCCCATAAGCCCCCAGTGTGTCCAGTCTCCTTGCAGCTGGAGGACGTGTGAGCCTGGCACTGGGCTCACTTTAGGACTAGATTGGCAACACTAGTTAGGTTTTCTATTTTATTTTGGGAATCCTTTGCCTTTTTTTCCTTTGGGTTAGTTTTTAGAGTCATGTTTCTTTAAAAAAAAAAAACGAGGAAAGAGCCGAGCCCTTCACTGCCCATCTGCCTCTGTCCTGGCTGAGCGGATCTGAGTGCAGGCAGCAGTCTGTAGGATCTCTCCTCCTAGACGGCATGGAGGGGAGATCAGGCTAGCGTAGCTTCACGTCCTGCTCTAAGGGTTTGCAGGGCGAAGATCTTGCGCGGCAACGGACACCCGTGTTCAGGTCTCTCCGGCTCCAGTTTTGAATGCCCCGGGTAGGAACAAGGCAGGGCGGCGGTATCCGGCGGGGCGCAACTTCCCGGCTGAGTAAGTTATTTAAGTTTGCTAAGTCTCGGTCGGTCGGCATTGAGCTCTGCGGCTTTCGTTGCTTCGGGGGAATTTCGCGCCTTTTTTTTTTTTGAGACTGGCATCGATCGTGGCCATTTTGTGAAGTTCCCGCGCTGTGCGGGAGACCGGCCTGCCGCGTGTTCTGCGGCATCAGCTTCTCTTTTCGGGCGATTTTGGTGCTTGATTAGCGTTGGCTCTCCCTCCACTCTCTTTCTCTTTTTCTTAGTTGCTTGATTACAAAAAAAAAAAAAAGACGTCGGATTTTTCTTTTCTGTTGTTTGCTTTCTGCCTGCTACTTTAGTTTCTCTCGGTCTCTGCCCTCTCCCTTTGGGGCTAGCTGTTTGGTTAATTTAGGTGTTTGTTATTTGTGATCCTGTTTCATGGCCTCTAGGCCACAGTGTGTGGTCTGCGGGGCCCGTAGGGGGGCGGCCTCTGAGTCTGGAATTTGCAGAGGCTGTGCTGCGGTGTCCTCAGAGGTAGAACAGCAAATGGAGGGCAGAGCGCTTTCAGACCCTGTAGATCCTGTGGTACAGGGGGGATCAGAGCCATCTCCGAGATCTCCGGCGGCTTCGCCTCTGGCTACGCCCGTGGGCCAGTCGGGTTCGATGCCAGCAGTGGCAGAGACATCTTTGGGGGATTTCTCTCTGGATTTTGTTCTCCTTATGCATCAAGCTTTCCGGTTGGGGCGTCTTGGAAAGTTGCCAGAAGCCTTGGCGACGCCGGCACCTTTGCCATCCTCTAAAGAAACCTGCCAAGCGGCTGCGGTCCGTGGAAGTCGAGCAGGTGGATATGGAGTGGCAGGAGGATGAGATGGCTGAGGCTGAGCAGGAGGTCATTGACGAGCTTGAGGAGGGAGATTCCGGACCCCGAAGATCAGGCTAGGATCATTAGGGTATTTCGTAAAGAGGAGCTGGTTCCCCTGATTACGGAATCTCTCCATACTCTTAATCTCGCCGTGGCGCGTCCTGTGGAGGACGACGGGCTGGAGGATCCCCTTATTCAGGCGGTCCGAGAGCCTCAGATGGTGTTCCCAGTGCACAGGGTTGTAGAGCAGATGATTCAAACCGAATGGGACCAGCCGGAGTCGGGCTTGAAGGGCATTAGAATGATGAACCGGCTCTATCCGTTGGCGGACAAGGACAAGGAAAGGTTCCGGTCGCCACGGGTGGACGCGGCGGTATCTGCAGTCACCAAGAGGACGATGATACCAGTGGAAGGCAGTACTGCCCTTAAGGAACCACAAGACAAAAAGGTGGATGGTTTGTTGAAGCAGGCCTTTGAGACCAATGCTCTTTCTTTGCAGGCCTCTATTTGTGGGGCCTGGGTGGCGAGAGCCTGTTTGCGATGGTCTCAGCGCTTGCGTCAGGACCCTAGTTTGGATCAGCAGGGGCTGTTGGAGGTCACCCGATTGGAGTCCGTGTCGGCTTATTTGGCGGACGTACATTATGACTTGATCAGAACCTTGGCAAATAGTATGGCGTCCCTTGTGGTGGCGCGGTGATCTATTTGGCTTCGAAACTGGGCGGCCGATGGGTCATCTAAGTCCCATCTCGGTAAGCTCCCCTTTAAGGGCAGGTGGTGGTTCGGAGACGATCTGGACAAGTTAGTGAAGGATGGGGGAGTCTAAAGGGGGCAGACTCCCGGAAGAAAAGCCTAAGCAGGATAGAAGTTTGCTAGCTGCTCGGGGCTCCTTTCGAGATTTTCGTCAGTTCCGCTCTTCCCGCCTCGGGGGTGGATAGCGCGGAAGGTTTAATTCTCGGCCCGAAGGTTTTAGGGGGTTTTGGGGAGCAGGTAGAGGTTTCGCATCGGCTTCCTCCTCGTCCTCTTCTTCCTTTAGCCGCAAGCCACAATGAAGCGAGGTGGACCCAGGGGGGAAATCAAGTGATTAGACGACGCCTTCAGGGCTTTCTTTCTTCCTGGGTCCAAATAACCTCAGACCAGTGGGTGCTGGAGATAGTCCGAGAGGGCTATGCGCTGGAGTTAGCCTGCTCGCTCAGGGACTCGTTTGTCCTCTCGCCCAGCAGAGGTCAGCAGAAACAGCTGGCAATTTGAGTAACGTTGGATCGTCTTCTGGCTCTGGGGGTGGTGGTTCTCGTCCCGGGGGCAGAACGCGGTTTAGGTTGTTACTCCATTTATTTCATGGTGCCAAAGAAAGACGGTTCTCTCCGGCCTATCTTAGATCTCAAGGGCGTGAATCGTTGTCTCCGGGTGCCTCATTTCCGCATGGAGACCCTGAAATCCATCATAGTGGCGGTGCGCCAAGGAGAGTTTCTGACGTCTCTGGATCTCAAGGAGGCTTATCTGCACATTCCGATCAGAGCAGCTCATCAAAAATTCCTGAGGTTTGGGTTCCCGTGGGGACATTACCAATTTCAGGCGCTGCCATTCGGGTTGGCTACGGCTCCGCGGATCTTCACCAAGGTCATGGTAGTGGTGGCAGCGGCCTTGCGGAAAGAGGGTATTCTGGTTCACCCTTATCTCGACGACTGGTTGATTCAAGCGAAGTCCAAGGTAGAGAGCGTGCGAGCCACGGACAGGGTGGTGGACCTGCTGCAGAGGCTCGGCTGGGTAGTCAACGTACAAAAGAGTCATTTGATTCCTACTCAAGCCCTCGAGTACCTTGGGGTTCGCTTCGACACGGCGAGAGGATTGGTGTTCTTGCCGGCTCGCCGCGCTCTGGCCTTGCGCCAGCTCGTTCACAAGTTTTTAGGAATCCCCGCGCCTTCCGCTTGGTGGTACCTGCGGCTACTGGGGACAATGGCGGCGACTCTAGAGGTGGTTCCGTGGGCCAGATTTCATATGCGGCCGTTGCAGAGAGCACTTCTGAGACGCTGGTTGAACCAGTCGGATTCTCTGAACCGACGGTTGCCCTGCCCGAGGCGGGTTCGGCAATCCCTACGGTGGTGGCTATCCCCGAGGTCGCTGCAAGTGGGTTTACTCCTCGAACAACCGGTTTGGATCCCTTTGATGACAGATGCGAGTCTGACGGGCTGGGGAGCCCATTGCGAGGGTCAGTATGCGCAAGGGGCTTGGTCAGCCCGAGAAGCTTCTTGGTCAATCAATTGTCTCGAGCTGCGGGCAGTGCGGCTGGCGCTGAAGAGTTTCGAGTGTTCGGTGACAGGCCGAGCGGTGCGAGTACTCTCGGACAATTCAGTGATGGTGGCGTATCTCAACAGGCAGGGCGGTACAGGAAGTCTAGCCATGGAAGAGGAGTCGGAGAAGTTGTTTGAGTGGGTGGAGCCTCGTCTTTTGGCCATTTCAGCGGCGCATATCGCGGGCAAAGAACGTGATGGCAGATTTTATCAGCAGAGTGCGGGTGGATGTCGGCAAATGGGAGCTTCACCCGCAGGTGTATGCGCAAATAGTTTGAAGATGGGAGGCTCCGGTCATGGACCTCATGGCGACCTTTCAATCAGCAAAAACAAGCAGGTTCTTCAGCAGGCGAAGGGAGCGAATGTCGGAGGGCATCGACGCGCTCATTCAGTCTTAGCCGGAGTCCGGTCTCCTCTGTCTTTCCGCCATGGGCTCTGATCGGCCGGGTGGTGCAATGGATAGAAGCGCATCGCGGCAGGGTCTTGCTTGTGGCTCCGGATTGGCCCAGACGTCCCTGGTATGTGGATCTGGTGCATCTGCTCGACGGAAGGCCGTGGAGGCTCCCTCCTTTAGTGGATCTGCTGATTCAGGGGCCGCTGCAGATTCCTCAGTTGGATTGGTTCTCACTTACGGTCTGGCCATTGAAAGGGCTAGGTTGAGGAAGAAGGGTTATTCTTCGGCGGTGATTGCCACCCTTCTTCGCGCTAGGAAATCCTCGACTTCGCTCGCGTATGTCCGGGTGTGGTGGATTTTTGAGGACTGGTGTTCTAGGCATCGTGTTCGGGTGGCGATTGCTTCGGTGCCGGTGATACTCAGTTTCTTGCAGGACGGTTTTGAGAAAGGGTTGGCTGCCAGTTCCTTGAAGGTGCAGCTGGCGGCACTCGCATGCTACCGGGGCAAGATTCTCGGGAGTCCGCTGGGGGCGCACTCGGATGTTCAACGTTTTCTTAAGGCGGTGTTCAGGTTGCGTCCCTCGCGCAGAGTGTCGGTGCCCCCTTTAGAATTGAATCTGGTGTAACGGCCCTTGGTTCAGAAACCCTTTGAGCCGCTCAACCAGGTGTCCATTAAAGATCTAATGCTGAAGACGGTTTTTCTGGTGGCCATTTGTTCAGCGAGGCGGATTTCGGAGTTGCAGGCTCTGTCATGTAGAGAACCTTTCTTATCTTTTTCTAGGGATAAAGTGGTGTTGAGACCTGTCCCTTCCTTTCTGCCCAAGGTAATTTCCCCGTTCCACTTGAATCAATCAGTTTTTCTGCCGGTGTTTAGCTCGAAGGCAGAAGGTGCTGCAGGCCGGGGATTGCACCGTCTGGATGTGCGACGAGTGCTGCATCGGTACCTCGCGGTTTCAGAGACGTTCCGTAAGTCCGACCATCTGTTCGTACTTTTCGGTGGAGTCCAGAAAGGGGAAGCAGCGGCGAAGGCTTCCATTTCCAGGTGGATTAAGGAGGCGATTGCCTCGGAGTACATTCTGCAGGGGAGTGCGGTCCCGCTGGGGTTGCGGGCTCACTCTACTAGAGCGCAAGTGACGTCCTGGGCAGAACATAGTCTTGTTCCACCTGTGGATATTTGCAGGGCGGCGACCTGGACGTCTCTTCATGCTTTCAGTAGGCACTACCGGTTGGATGTGATGGCCGCTCGGGATGCTAACTTTGGTTCAGCGGTGTTGCGCGCCGGTTTGCAAGGTCCCGCCCGGTGTTAACTGCTTTGTTACATCCTGGATGTGGAGGACTAAACTGGAGGACCGCTCAGGAAATAGAAATTACACTTACCTGGTAATTGTAGTTCCTGGAGGGTCCAGTTTAGTCCTCCTTCCCTCCCAAGAGACAGGTTTGTTGGTGCGGCGCGCTTGGTGTAAAGGGGGAGAACTTTTTAAGCAACTTTTTTGGGTCCTTTTGGTGGGGATCCTTTAGCTCTCTCCTTTTTTGTCGCCTGTTCAGTTCGTGTTTGTCGGTTGCTGTGTCTGCTTATTGGTTCCGTTGACAGGGCGGACGCAATGTGCAGAGTTCTGGCTTCTTCGTTTGGGGAGGGAGTCAGATTAAAGGTAAGGGGAGTAAGTTAGCTTATAGTTGAGGTGTTTTTACTTGACTAATGTGTTGCCTCTTTAAGTCTGCTTTGTTACTAGTTCACTGGGGGCTTATGGGAGCTCCAGCAGCATACATCCTGGGATGGCAAGATTCTGATTGGTCCAGTCTCCATGATGCAGGAGGAGGTGCACTACCCGGATGTGGAGGACTAAACTGGACCCTCCAGGAACTGCAATTACCAGGTAAGTGTAATTTCTATTTCCTAGAGGAAAGGTCCATAAACCATTATTAAAGGGGACCCGGGAAATCCACTGCTTACCTCAGTACAAGCATTGTGGGAAACTGTGTCTTTTAGGGAAACTGCTAGGTGCTTGTGACCTAGATTGGCCACTGTTAGAAACAAGATATTGGGTTTGAAGGATCTTGGTCTGACCCAGTATGGCATATCTTATGTTCTTATGTTTTACTACATTCTCCAGTAACAAATTCCAGAGTTTGATTATACATTGAGTGAAAACATATTTTCTACAATTAATCTTAAATGTGCTACTTGGTAGCTTCATTGCATGATCCCTACTCTTTCTACTATTTGAAGGAGTAAACAACCAATCTATGTTTACCCATTCCACTCCATTCATTATTTTATAAACCTCTATCATATCTCCTCTTAGCCGTCTCTTTTCCAAGTTGGAACCCTAACCTTTTAAGCCTTTCCTCATAGGGATATCCTTCTATCCCCTTTACCATTTTGGTCGCTCTTCTCTGTACCTTTTCCATTTCTGCTATATCCCTTTTAAAATATGATGACCAGAATTGCACACAATATTTAAGGTGCAGTCGCACAGTAGAGAGATACAGAGATGATATAATTTCCTTAGTTTTATCTTCCATTCCTTTCCTTATGATTCCTAGCATTCTGTTTGCTTTCTTGGCTGCAGCTGCCACCTCGGTGGGTTGCTTGAGCCTGCTTGTCTCCAAAAGGAGCCTGGACTCATTGACCATCTGCCCCAGCTCAAGCCAGGTGTTCCCGGGAATAAATCTGCAACCTTGGGCGTAAGGGGCCGTAGCCCTTATAGCTGGAACCAGTCAGGCTGCTAGCAGAGGGTGGAGCACTCATTAAAGGGCTAGTCTCCAGGTGTGCCTTCAGCACTCCCCAAAAATTGAAGGTGGCTACTATTAAGGTTTCCTGAATTACCCCGAGCCTTCAAATAGAGATTCCTGACACATAGCAACCCCCACTCCTGGGACAGTCATGTACTCTGTCACAGCTGAGAACCGTATTTCCACCCCAGGGGCACAACAGTCTGGTCTAGCTCACCACTGGCCAAGGGAGAAGTTGAAACTGCACCTTAGGACCCCAGCTTGAGTCTCCACCCCCTAAAAGGCCATACGCTACCGCTAGGGATCTGGAGAAGGCAGAACATTGCAGAGCCACGGGTCTGCCACGGACAAAGGGGACCAGTCTACTACCCTTGCCCGAAAGCCAGCTCCGAAGCCTACGGAGCTTCTCTAAGGTCCACAGAAGTCTAAACAGGGATCCTATCTAGCCTGTGGGGGAATTGCCCTTCTGTCATCCTCAGAATTACCTTGCAGTAGCCAGAACGCTACACAAGACCTTCAGACAACCCTCATAGAGGAAGGGCTCTCAGAAGAATGGAGGAGCGGAAGGGCGATGCAGGGGCCATGACTTCTCTAGCTTCCCATGAGAAGTGTGCTCAGGGGTTCAGGATCCCCAGAGGGTACCCTCTGGCTTGAAATACCCCCCTCCCCCGCAGAGGTCTGAAAATCAACTAGCCAACGGAATACAGCCTGAAAACTGTTTCAGGAACTGCAATACAAGCCAGCCCACAAGGGGCCCCCACCCATTCGGCTAATGCTATCCCACTATGCTCCACTCTCGTTGGCCCACACAGTCCACCAAAGTGGCTGCAATGCTTATTGGCCGCAAAGAAAGAAAAGAATGGCAGGGGCTACAGGAATTGAATCGGGGCCTGGGCTTTCTGTAGGGGTGAGGAGGGTATGGTGTCAGGGTGCCGTCCTAAAAGGAATTCCAAGGCCTGTCAAGCTGATCAGGGAAACCCTTTTAGGGAGGTCCTGGACCCCCAGAAAGTTTTTTTTTCTCCCTGAAACTGAAGCTGCTTTATTAAAAGCAGCTGAGTCAACTGAACTCCCAGTGAAATCAATTAGAAAAATTACAAGAAATTAATGGAAAAAAAGGCAAAAATAGCAAAGATCAGAAAATGACACCAAGAGGGAATGGGGGTCCTGGGACCAACTTATTGCCTCCCCTCAGGGGCTCCATGGGGTCCTCTTGCTCCTCTTCCAGACCACCAGCACTAATAACCTGAAGGAAACAGCATGGACCACAGGGTGGTTGTCTGCTCCAGGAGACAGGGATGTACCCACGCTCCAAACCATTGGGCCTTTAAGGACTCAATCCAAGGCCTCTGCACTAATGTGAGAGTGAGGAGAGTCAGGTCTATCTACACTGTTGTACCAGTCCATACACCTTGCCACCTGCTGGACACAGACAATACTGGCTTCTTTCAGTGCTGTACAAGAGGATATCACTAATAGTTGCTCGTCTACCTCCACCTGTTAGTAGGGCGACATTTCCCTACTCATTTGGATAGTTCTAACAGGATGATAAGGAAACTTGTATCTTGGAGCTGAATGCATGAATGATGTCAGCGAGTGTTTTGGTTTCCTGGACCATGGGATTTTTTTCCAAGGGCTGCTGAGTAGAGACTGTGTCTACCTATCAAAGAAGAGGCAAAGTGACTTCTGCAGCAGACTGGCTAACCTACTGAAGCAGGCTTTAAAACAAGTTTCTTGGGGATGGTGAATACCGCCCCCTCCCCCCAGGTAAGTGACTATTAAATACCTGTATAGAAATGGGCAAAAAAGGACATCTGTAAAGCTGTGTAAACTAATGCCCGTAGTATAGGAAATAAGATTCTGGATCTCAAGGCTATAATGGAAGAGGCTGACTTAGATTTAGTGGCAGTCATGGAGAACCATGACTGGGCTACAATTACAGCAGGCTATAATGTATTCAGGAAGGGAGGAGGAAAAGGAGGAGTGGCGCTATACGTTTAAACCAAATATTAAAGCAACAAAATTGCAAGGCTTATAAGGTGAGGAGGCAGCACTGGGTTAATCTGGAAAGAGAATGGAACATTTATTCACATTGGTATAATATATAGACATCCTTCACTAGCAGAAAAAGTGGAGAATGATTTAATTAAAGCCATTCACAATATTGCTATGATAGGAGATGTGCTACTGATAGGTGATTTTAATATGTTGATTGGGACATCCTGCTTTGGGATCATCTAGAGCCCTGGTTCTCAACCCAGTCCTGGTGTACCCTCTAGCCAGTCTGGTTTTCAGGATAACCACAATGGAAATGCATGTGAAAGATTTGCATGCAGTGGAGCAGTACATGTAAATTTAAGAAAGCCTTTGGGAGATGCACCACGCATGCATGGTCCCCTTCCCGCCCAAGGGTGCCATCTTACCTCAGTCTCCTTTTTTCCGTGAAGTCCTCCAGATGTCTGTCCAGTTTCCCCCAGAAAAGGTGTGGGAGTTTTTTGTTACATTCCTGTCCAGTTTGCGTACCGGTTCCTTTCCTGCCCCCGAGCCAGCTCACCTCGGCGTTGCTCTTCGGGTTAGTTTCCTTGGTTTTTTTCTTCTTGCTTTGAGGTTCCCTCGACTGGTGTTCATGCCTTTTTTCAGCCAAAGGCCTCTGACCCCTGCCGGATGGCAGGGACCCCTTTTTTCCAATGGCCTTCAGTGGCTTCAAGAAGTGCGATCGGTGAAGCAAGATGATGTCTCTCACCAATCCACATGACTGCTGCCTCCAGTGCCTTGGCCCGGAACACGACTCAGACTGCGAACTCTGCAGAACCATGACCTCAAAGGCCCTTAAGAGCCGTCACCAGCAGCAGGAACATTTTTTTCCAAAAGTCCATATCCTCGCCAGTCTTCGGCGGCATCCTGCTCCAGGGTCCCCTCCAGTACCTTGGTGCCCCACGAAGCCTGGGCCTCCTCAGAGTCCCATGGCCACACTTTCTCTGAGAGGAAATCCCCAGAGGTGGGTCTCAAGAAGTCAAAGTCCTCAAAGACTTCCTCGGAGACCAGGTCTGGGAAGACTGAAAAATCTCACTCCAGGCCCCGCAGTCTCCGGCATGAGTCTGAGTGGAAGCAGCCACACAAGCTGCCCCAGAAGGAGTCATCTGTACCCACAGACCAGCCTCGGACATCCAAGGCCATCATAGTCGAGGACTCCCCCTTGACAGAACAGACTTCAGACCCAAAACCCTCGGTGTCCGTGTCAAAGGCTGCAGAGCCAACTGGTATTGGAGACCAGGATGGCGGCCTTAGAGCACAGTATATTTGCCCTCATGGCCCAGCAGCAGGCATTCATGTCCAGTTCATCCGCCCCCTACTATGGGACCCTCGACATAGATGGCCTCCACAGACATCGAGCTGATCCTCGAGTGCCATCATCCTTGAGAGCCCCATCAGCATCGGATGAGGTCCCAGTCCTATTTCTCGGGTAACTGGTCCTCTTCGGCAAGCGCATTCCTCGGCTCAGACCTCAACCGCCAGTACTGCAAAGCCTCGGAATCAATTCGGACTTCCAGTCCGATTGGGAGACTGAGGACAAAGAGTCCCCGAACATTTGGCACCACAAAGACATACTTTCAGACTTGTCCCCCCCGATGTCCCAATGCCGTTCCCCACCAGAGGATGTTGCCTTCCTCGACTTTGTGCGGGACATGGCTAGGGTGCTCTCCATCGAGACTGAGGCGGAGGAGGACCCTCGCACGGAGGAACTGGAGATCCTCCATTATGAGGCCCCTCCGAAGGAGGCTCTCATGGTACCAGTTCCCCTGATCTTACAATGCCTCCTCCTTCACATGTGGGAGACACCGGCATTGGTGCCCATTGTCAGCAGGTGACTCAACTCCATGTATCGAGTCCGCCGAGGCCCTGGGTTCCATAAAGCCCAACTAACCCCACAACTCAATGGTTGAGTCCACCATGTGCAGACTCAAGAGCCAGAAGACCCATTCCTCTGTTCCCCCTGGCAGGGAGGCCCAGATCCTCAATGCCCTCAGCTGGAAGGCTTTTCAGGGCTCAATGCTGATATGTCGGACCCAATCCTACCAGCTCTACCTCGGCATGTACCTCAAAGAGCTGTGGAAGGAACTTTGTGGGTTCTCAGCAGGCCTCGACGGGGAACCCCTCCAGAGGTTCAAGTCACTGGCCAAAAAGTGTTCGAGGTTCCTGTCTCAAGCAGCTTACGACAGCTTCAAGTCATCAGTCAGAGTGGCTGCAGCCAGTATCGGGGCTCAACGCCAAGCAAGCTGCAGTCATATAACCTCGAACAATGGGTTCACAACAAACATATTGATGTCACCTGCATCAGAGACAACCTCTTCAGGAAACCCATGGCAGACAAAGCAGCAGAGATCGAGACTGAGTTCCTCACGAGGACAAGACTCTCAAAAAAGACCTCAATGCAGCCCTGAAAGAGGCCCTGGGGAAGAAGCCCTTCTTCCTGAGGAAAAAGGGTAGCTATGGCAACACCTCACAGTTCCAGGCCTTCTCAGTCCCACAGCACAGCCAACAGCACAAGAGACAGGGGCACGGTCCCTGTTAGCAAAAGACCCCCAAATCCCAGGCACTGGCCCCAGCTCAACCTGGGGGGAGCTTTTGACTCCCTGGACATGACCTCCTCTCCCCTAGGAGGTCCCCTACATTATAAGAATATAAGATATGCCATACTGGGTCAGACCAAGGTCCATTAAGCCCAGTATTCTGTTTCCAACAGTGGCCAATCTAGGTCACAGGTACCTAGCAGTTTCCCCAAAAGACACAGGTTCCACAATGCTTGTATTGGGTCAAGCAGTGATATCCTGGATCCCTTTTAATAATGGTTTATGGACCTTTCTTCCAGGAACTTGTCCAAACCTTTTTTAAACCCAGCTACAATAACAGCTTTTACTACATCTTCTGGTAACAAATTCCAGAGTTTGATTACACGTTGAGTGAAAAAAATATTTTCTCTTATTAGTCTTAAATAAGTTACCCTGAAGATTCATTGCATGTCCCCTAGTCTTTCTATATTCTGATGATGTGGCTGGCACTGTTTTCCCACAAGTGGTCCATCATCACCACCAATATCTTGGTCCTACAGGTGGACAATAGAGGGTTACTTTTTCCACCTTCAGCAGACGCCACCCTCATACTTTCCAGGAGAATCCATAAGACGTCTCCTCTACCAGAACTGGCTCACAGGTCTCCTCGAGGACAAGGTGGTAGAGCCAGTACCAAAACATCTCAGGGGCACTGGCTTCTATTCCAGGTATTTCCTCATCCCCAAGAGAACAGGGGTCCTAAGGCCCATCCTGGATCTGTGGGACCTGAAAAAGTTCCTGATAAGGGAAAAGTTGAAAATGCTCTCCCTTGGAACATTGATGCCATTCCTCCAGCAGGGAGATTGGCTATGCTCCTTAGACCTAAAGGATGCCCACACACACACCCTGATCCATCCCAGTCACAGAAAATATCTCCGATTCGTGGTGGGAGGAGAGCACTTCCAATACAGGGTGCTGCCCTTCGGGCTGACCTTATCGCCAATGGTCTTAACCAAGTGCCTCGCAGTAGTCGCAGCCCACTTCCGCTTCCAAAGGACCTTCATTTTCCCATACCTGGATGACTGGTTCAGAATGGGAGGCACAGCTGCAAAGGAGCAATTCACCACTGGACACACCATCAACGTCCTGCAGCATCTGGGATTTGTCATCAAGTCCCACCTCGCTTTGGCTCAACACCTAGAGTTTATAGGGGCTCAGCTAGACAGCCTCCAGGCCAGTCTTCCTTCCTCAGGAGAGGTCAGAACGCCTCAGGGGGCTAGCAGCAGAGATGCATTGATGCCGGGCGCTACCCGCCTGGCTTCTCCTCCGCCTGTTGGGCCACAAGGCCTCCACAGTTCCTGTGACCTATACGCCCGACTGCACATGAGAACGGCCCAGGGGTGCCTCCGCTCTCAGTGGACACAAGCCACAGGCAAGCTCTGGGATAGAGTGAGAGTGACTGCCAGCTGGCGGACTCCCTTGGATGGTGGCAGACCCTTCGTTACCTTCAGGTCAGGATGCCCTTCACCAAAACAACCTCCTTAGTGGGTTGGAGAGCACATTGTGAGGAACTCCAGATGCAAGGCAGCTGGTCCTAGAAGGAATCCCAGATGCAAATCAATCTTCTGGAGCTCCGGGAAATCTTCCTGGCTCTCCACCACCGCTTGCAGCACCAGTCGGTGCTGGTCGGGACCGACAACTGGGTCGCAATGTTCTATGTGAATAAACAAGAGGGCATGGGGGTCATACTCCCTCTGCCAGGAGGTGGTAGCGCTCTGTTCCTATGCAGCATGCAAAGGGATGCTCCTAAGAGTGATCTATCTCCAGGGCCAAGAAAATTCCCTGGCAGACAAGCTGAGCAGAGTCCTCCAGTCACACGAGTGGCGCCTGGACACCAAAGTGGCCACCCAACTGTTCCAACTCTGGGGCATCCCCCTAGTGGACCTGTTTGCCAGCTCGGACAACACACAGTTGCCCCGCTTCTGCTCCCGCCATCCACACCCATCCTGGGCAGCAGGGAATGCGTTCCTCATCCCATGGACGGAAGGCCTCCTGTATGCCTCTGACCGCCAAGACCCTGTTCAAGGTCCTGTGTGACAGAGCATAACTAATGCTGATAGCTCCACGATGGCCCATGAAACCCTGATTCCCACTGTTCCTCTCCCTATGGGCAGCATCGCTAATTCCCCTGAGCCAAGCCCCAGGGCTACTCTCAAAGAAACAGGGCTCTCTCCTACACCCCAACCTGGCGTCCCTGGCACTCATGGCTTGGCTGCTGAAAAGGTAGCGTTAGCACCCCTCAGCCTTCCATGGGATGTGGAAGAGGTTCTTCTGGCCTCTTGTAAGGTTTCCACAAGAAGGGCGTATGCCTTCAAGTGGTGCCTATTCTCGGTGTGATGCGCTGAAAGATGGGCAACCCCATTCTCCTGCCCGGTACAAGTGGTACTCCAGGACCTGCTGCACTTGTCACAGCAGGGTCTGAAGTCCAATTCGGTCAGAGTACACATGAGCGCTATCACAGCACACCACCATCCTATTGAGGGAAAGTCCCTCTTGGCTCAGCCCCTCATGTCTTAGTTCTTGCGGAGTCTCATGCTGTCAAAACACCCCCTCCACCCTCCTTTGGCAGAGTGGGATCTCAATGTGTTACACTTGCAGCTCACTTAGATGCCGTTTGAGCCTTTGGCTACCTGCCACCTGAGGTACCTCTCCTGGAAGGTCGTCTTCCATGTAGCACTCACGTCAGCTCACAGAATCAGCGAGCTCCAGGCTCTGGTGGCACACACCCCAAGTTTTTGCTGAAGGTGGTGTCCCCCTTCCACCTCAATCAGGTGGTGGTGCTCCCCACCTTCTTTCTGAGGCCTCATGCCGGCAGGGCAGAGACCTTTCTCCATACTCCAGAATGTAAAGGGCCCTGTCCTTCTATTTGCAATGGCAAATAGAACCGCAAAGCACCTCAGCTTTTTGTATCCTATGATCCCAGCTGTCTGGGGGCTCCCAGTGACTAAGCAAACTCTGTCCGTGTGGGTGGCATACTGCATTTCCCTTGCCTATGAGCAGGCGGGGATTTCATTGGACCATAAGGTCACATCATGCTGCGTCAGGAAACCTGCATTCCGTCCCCATGATAGAAATGTGTCTGGCTGCCACCTGATCTTCAGTCCATACCTTCGCAGCTCACTACTGCCTGGAGAGGGAGTCCTGACAGGACAGCACCTTTGGTCAGGCCGTACTCCGTAATCTCTTTGAGGTGTAGGCAACTACTGCCTTCTGAACCTTCTGTGTTCAGGCTACCAGAGGGCTGGGTTTCTGCTGGACATTTGGGTCTTGCGAGAGTCTCTCAGATCACAACTCACCCATTGCAGATCACCGTGCTGTTTTTTTACAGGTTCTTGGTAGCCTGTATCCGAGGAGTCCCATATGTGAGGACTGACTTCCTGCTTGTTCCTGGAGAAAGCATAGTAACTCACCTGAAACAGATGTTCTCTGGGGACGGCAGGAATCGGTCCTCGCAACCCTCCCTCCTCCCCTTGGAGTTGCTTCCCTTACTGTATTTTATTTTTCCTTTGCCGTCTTAGCTATATCATTAGACTGAAGCAAGATGGCACCCTTGGACAGGAAGGGGAGCCATGCATGCATGGTGTATCTCCCAAAGGCTTTCTCTGAAAGCTGGGGAGATGCTTCCGCGGGGCTCCATTGCTGCCGACGTCACCCATATGTGAGGACTGATTCCTGCGGTCCCCAGAGAACACCTGTTACAGGTGAGTAATTACACTATCTGGACTGGTCTAGTGGGATTCAAGGAAAGAAAATTTCACCATATATCACTTGGTAAAAATCCCAGCTTGATGGACCATCTAGAAAAAAAATATTTCAGAGTGAAATGTTATCTGCATGGTTTGCAGCCTGTCAACTCTACATGATGCATAAGAACATAAGATATGCCATGCTGGGTCAGACCAAGGTCCATCAAGCCCAGTATCCTGTTTCCAACAGTGGCCAATCTAGGTCACAAGTACCTAGCAGTTTCCCCAAAAGACACAGGTTCCACAATGCTTGTACTGGGTCAAGCATTGATATCCTGGGTCCTTTCTTAATAATGGTTTATGGACCTTTCCTCCAGGAACTTGTCCAAACCTTTTTTAAACCCAGCTACACTAACAGCCTTTACTACATCCTCCGGTAACAAATTCCAGAGTTTGATTACACGTTGAGTGAAAAAATATTTTATTTTATTAGTCTTAAATAGTTTACCCTGTAGCTTAATTGCATGTCCCCTAGTCTTTCTATATTCTGATAACGTAAACAATCGATCTACGTTTACCCGTTTCACTCCGTTCATTAATTTATAGACTTCTATCATATCTCCCCTCAGCCATCTCTTCCAGGTTAAAGAGCCCTAACCTTTTTAGCCTTTCTTCATAGGAGTATCTTTCCATCCCCTTTACTATTTCGGTGGCTGTTCTCTGAACCTTTTCTAATAACACTATATCCTTTTTAAGATACGGCGACCAGAATTGCACACAATATTCAAGGTGCGGTCTCACCATGGAACAATATAGAGGCATTATAATATCTTTTGTTTTATTTTCCATTCCTTTCCTTATGATACCTAGCATTCTATTTGCTCTCTTGGCCGCCGCTGCACACTGGGCCGAGGGTTTTAACATGTTATCCACAATGATGCCTAAATCTTTTTCCTGGGTGGTGGTTCCTAATGTGGAACTTTGCATCTTATAACCATAATTTGGGTTGTTCTTCCCTAGGTGCATAACTTTGCACTTGTCCACATTAAATTTCATCTGCCGTTTGGATGCCCAGTCTTCCAATTTATCAAGATCCTCTTGCAATTTTCCACAATCCTCTTGGGTTTTAACAACTTTAAATAGTTTTGTGTCATCTGCAAATTTGATAACTCACTCGTTATTCCCTTTTCCAGGTCATTTATGAATATGTCAAAAAGCAGCGGACCCAGCACATATCCCTGGGGTACACCACTATTCACCTTTCTCCATTGGGAAAATTGGCCATTTAGCCCTACCCTTTGCTTTCTATCTTTTAACCAGTTCCTGATCCACAATAGTACACTGCCTCCTATCCCATGACTCTTTAGTTTTGCCAAAAGTCTCTGATGAGGGACCTTGACAAAGGTTTTCTGAAAGTCCAGATACACTATATGAACCGACTCACCTTTGTCCACCTGTTTATTCACACCTTCATAAAAACATAACAGATTAGTAAGACAAGATCTTCCTTGTCTAAAGCCATGTTGGCTGTCTCCCATTAGGTCATGACTATCTACATGCTGAGTAATTTTGTTCTTTATGATGGTTTCTACCATTTTTCCCGGTACAGATGTCAGGCTCACCGGTCTGTAGTTTCCCGGATCACCCCTGGAAGCACTGCTCAAAATACCAGGAGCAAAGAAACTGAAATTAAAGACAAAGCAAGTAACAGCTCAAAGCTAAATCATTAAAAAAAGTGGTTTGTTTTTTTATTAATCATTAATTATACACACAATTTTTCTAAACTTAAATCATTTAATGAAGTATTATATATATATATATTAATCAGGCAAAACTATCAAAAAATGCTTCCTCTCCAACAAAGGCAAGGAAAAAGATGAACTCATAACTTAAATCCTCAAGTAGGATCAAAAAGGCTCCTAAAAAGAAATTAGTCCTAAAGCAATACTATCATTGCATATCAAAAAAAAAAACTTGCAACAAAATTCAGAAACGTCAAAATCCTCGCAACGTCAGCGGCAGAGCATGATAAACTTATTTTTAACATGTTTGCTGCACTGCTCCGTTGTTGTAAGTTCGCCGTGGGGAACATTGTCTTGACAGCTATTCCTTGCCGAGCCAAAGTCCCGCGATATTTCGGCCCAGTGAAGAACAACTGCTGGGCCCGCATTCCCCACAGTGAACTTACAAGAGCAGAGCAGCACGGCAAACATGATAAAGTAAGTTTGTCGTTCTGCTGCCACCACCGCCACCACATGGGTGGCCACTGCACAAAGGGGGGGAGCTCACACGGGGGCCGCATGCCACCACAACAATGGGGGCCCTCAGCAAAATTTTGCTGAGGGCCCTCCATTGTAACTTTATACCACTGGTTTCTACCATTTTGCCTGGTACTGATATCAGGCTCATTGGTCTGTAATTTGCCAAATCACCCCTGGAACTCTTTTTAAAAACTGGTGCTACATTGGCTACCTCCAATTTTGGGTTACTACAGATGATTTTAATAATAAGTCATAGATTACTAATAGTTCTGAAATCTCATATTTCAGTCCTTTCAGCGCCCAGGGATGAATGCAGTCCAGGTGATTTGCTGCTTTTTAGTTTATCAATTAGCTGTATTACATCCCCCTGATTTATCGAGATTTGTTTCAGTTCCTCTGATATATCACATTTAAATATCATGGGTAAGTTTCCTACACCATCTTTAGTAAATACTGAAGCAAAAAGTTCGTTCATTCTCTCCACTATGACCTTGTCCTCTCTCAGTGCACCTTTTACTCCTCCATCCTCTAACGATCCAACTGACTCCTTCACAGGTGTTTTGCTACAAATGTATTTGAAAACGTTTCTATTATGCGCTTTTGATTCCATGTCAAGGTTCTTTTTAAATTTTCTCTTTGCCTGCCTTACCAATGCCTTGCATTTAATTTGCCAGTAGTTATGCTGTTTCCTGTTTTCATTGTTTGGCTCTTTTATGCATTTTCTGAAAGATTCTTTCTTAGCGATAACCGCCTCTCTGACTTCACTTTTAAGCCATGCTGGTTGTTGTTTGGCCTTCCTTCCACCTTTTTTAAAGCATGGAATACATCTGATCTGAGCTTTCAAGGTAGTATATTCCAGACTTTTCTCTAGGATTGCTATCTCTTTAACCAGGCGCTAGAGCACATTAATATTTCCAACTATGGCGGCCAGCTGTTCCTCCATGCATCAGTACAGCTAACCAAATTTCAGAACCATGGCTTCATATCAGCAATCACCTACTTCACATTGCCTAATGAGGCGTAGCTCTCCTTTAATAGATCTTTAATCTGCAGAAACTCCTGCATTAGTGAATGCAGGCCATCTTTAGGCAGTCAATGCGTAGGGTGAGGGAAAATCGGCCTTAGCCTGTTTTATCTCCAAAGCAGCTGCTACCTATAATGAGGTCTCAAATCATGCTTAAACGGGTAAAGGCACAACTTACTACCTATTTTATCAAATGTCGGAGACTAACTATCAAAAGGGGAAAGGTGGTAGCTTATCCCCTCGCTGTAGGGGACTCCTTTTGCTTTTTATTTAAAATTTTATTTAACTCAAAAATTTGACTTATCTTTTGCAATCACAGCGCCAGAGCATCAAGGAATCCACCTGACGACGTGGCACGTTTCGAACCCTTAGATTAAGGCCTTGCTTCAGGCATACGGGATTCCAACAGAGGCATCTTACTTTTTGCGCTAAAATCATTAAGTGCAACCCGTGAGCATTTAAAATGTATGGCGTCTGACATCAGTTATAGGTCAGAGGCAGACCTGGCCAATGCTATTAAAGGGAAGATCCATTAAAAAAGGAAATTCCTTTAATGTTATCATCAACCACAGAATATAAACCATCAGGAGGGGGCTGATAAGTCCCGATTTACAACAGACTGGACCATTCTAATTCAGCAATAAGTCCTGAAGGTGACACAGTCCGTAGTCTGAAAATCCATCTTTGCTCACATTTCTGATTTCTATATAACCGGTCACACCCCCCCCCCCCCCGTGGATTAGCAGGAATATGATCAAGTATCTGCCACCTCAGTTGATCAAATGAATGTCCAAGAGATGTGCAATGTTCCACTACTGGAGCTGATGTGTGAAGGTGGGATGCATGTTCACTCAGTTGCTTTTTAATCTGTTGTGTCATGCAACCAATGTAGTACAATTGACAAGGGTAGAGCAAGAGATACACAACATATGAAGATAAACATGTAATATTCCACCAGGAAACCAATTCACATTTGCCTTGTGCATCAAACCATGATGGTCCTTGAATTGTAAGGGGGGCAATAGCGGCATTGGCTGCATGCAAAATGGCCCAGATCACAATGAGACCATTCAGGTCTATCAGACACAGTTGCAGAATGCAGCAGCTTATCCCTGAGGTTGGAACCTCAACAATAAGCTAGCATAAGTGGTTTTCTAAAACATGGATGCAAAGTTAAAATTGACTAGTGATTGTGTAGCAGAGAAGTAACCATATGGATGTTCGCCATGTATGGTAGTACTCCCACTACCTTATCCATATTATTTGAACCAGACTGCTTTTTAACTTTATTGGGTTCCGTAAGGAGCTGTTCTCTGTGTGTATACTTGGTTTGCTTAAAAGTTCTAGTAATAATCCTCAATGGGTATTCTCTAGATAATAAACGAGCTTTCAGTTCATTAGCATGTTTGTAAAATTCAGGCAGTGTAGAACAGATCCACCGCAAACGCAGGAACTGCCCATAAGGGAGACCTCTCTTCAGTGATGGTGGATGATAACTACGATTACAAAGTAATGCGTTCTTCTGTACAGGCTTGCGATATACTGAAGTGTGAAATCCTTCCTCTGTCAAAGTGATCATAATATCCAAAAATCGAATTAAGGTGTTATCAATTTGTGTCGTAAACTGAATGTTGGATTTGACCAAGTTCAGCCAATTCAGAAACACATTAAAGGTTTGACCGTTGTCAGTCCAAATGAAAAAAAATATATTATCTAAATATCACCGCCAAAATGGAATATGTCTAAACCCCATCAGATGGGAAAATATAACATTGTTCAGAAAACCTGTTCAGTGAAAGTCTTTTGTGTTATTATAGCCATCATCTGGGACCACTCCACAGAGGGCTACCATTTGGACAGTTTTTAAGGCTTTGGCAAATTTCTTCCACTTTGGAAGATTTCACATTCATACAGCCAATCTCAGGACCTGTTTATTGGCCAGGGGTTATCCCTTGCTGGTGGTTAAAAGAGCTTATCGACGGGCATGTTATATTCATTAAGAATGGTTTCTGTCTGAACAACCTTCTTTGAGTTCCCAAAATGAAGGGGAACGATTGATAGGGGTTCTGCCTTTCATGCAAAATTCTTCCGTAGTTGTCAAATTGTTGAGAAAACATTGGTCCATCTTGAGCCTCCATTCTTGTTTCTCAAATCTGCTTACCATTGCATATTCGCGGAGATTGAATTTGTGGGACATTCTGGTGAAGTCTGCCTTACCCATGGACCACCTTTTGCACTCGCATGGCGATGGATTAGGTCATACAGCCTATGGCCAATGTCAGTTTTGTTCCACAACTCTATCAAGGAACATTTGGGATGATCCTAATATAGGACAGATACATCGGTTTCAGTGGCAAACGATTTGTACATCTGATTTTGTGGTGTTCTTACTATGGTGTCCATGCAATTTATTGTACATTGGCCGCACCACTCGTGCAATGAAAGTTAGACTCAGTGAACATGCTTCTCGCATACGATTGAACATCCATTCTGCCTCGATGGTTGAGCATTGTTTGACTTTTGGTCATGCTTTTCAAGACTTGAGGTGGAGAGTGATCACATACCATGTGATCCTCGCGGAGGTGACACGATTTCTAGACTTCAATGACTTGAACAACGCTGGATCTACATTTTAAACACAGTACGCCCTCACGGTCTGAATTGAGAGATCAATTGGATGAGCTTGTTTTGACATTGTCAAATAGGAAGGGGGTTTTCCCCAATGAAATGGGGTGATTCCCTTTCCCACAGGTGGTTCTAGAAAATGACAACATTATTGGTCAGCCAATGGTTAAACAAACAGTTTCTCAAAAAACACTCTTTTAAGGCTGGTATGGTTGCTGGCAGTTCTGCTCGATTGTTTGGAGGAACAGATTGAATGTATTGTTGCACTTGAAGCAGAGTCGGTGGTGGACTCAAAACATGCACGTTGTACAATTTTGTGGGTTCCTTATTTCAAGTGGAGAAGCTTGATGCCTGCCATACTGAGGCTGGTTCAGATAAGTGTTTTGGACTTTGTTTAATTGACTAGAACCATATATTTATTTATTTTATTTATTTTATTTACATTCTCTTATATACCGCGCTATTCTGCATCAGTGCGGTTTACATTGAACAAACTGAAATTACATTGAACAGGGCATTATAACTTGGAGATAACTATTTTACAGGGAACATGGGCTATGAAGGGTTAAGTGGCTTGCCCAAGACCACAAGGAGCACCTGTGAGACTAGAAACCCCAGTCCTTCCGGCCCAAGGTTGCTGTCCTCTAGTGGGATTTGAACCCCCGACCTTCCGGCCTGAAGTACCTTGCCCCAACCACTAGGCCACTCCTCCACATGGCCAACTTTCGAGATTGAGTAACATTCTTCTCCTGATGGCATGTCCGACACAAAAATAATTTAAACATTTTTTTGGGATTCCTGTACCATTTAGGTGGTTGTGCATTTTTGATTTTTAGCTTTCGTGATGTGGCAAAGCATGATTAGAGTGAGGAGGAAGGCATAAGCTTTTTGGGAGGCTGGCATGGTATGCCTCTGTAGTTTAAGAAGTGATCCGTATCACTTAGAGGTAGTCTGAGGAGGTGGGGAGGGGCTCCTTCAGCGGACTGCCCCATAGCTGTTATGCACTATTTACAGTTTGCAGTCTTCTTTGAAGGCCAGTAGATGATGATGCCTGTGCAGTGGTGTCTGAGGGTGATGGTTCGGGCGGCAGGTTTAGTGCAGTGGGATCAGCTGTGTTTACCTGGGCTCGCTTTGTGCAGTGATTGATGTCTGTTGAGGCAGAGGAGATGTGGCCCTGAAAGGGATGAGGCTGGTGTGGAGGTCCTTATAGTGCTTGGTCCTGTCGCTGTTTGAACTAATGTGTTGGATGTAGCAGGATTTGGCTTCTGGTTTTTATTGTAGTTTGCGTTTTCGCCTGGCTGCGTTGTTGATTAGCCTGAAGTTTCCTCGTATGTCTTCTTTTCTTGAGTTGTTGGAAATATACTTTTGGTCCTCTCCTAAGGGTCCATTTCTAAGGGCCTTGCCCAAGGGCCCTTTGGCATGGCCCTTAGGTGCAGGCCCGCCAAGTGAGGGCGTGCCTTGAGGTGCATTGCTTTTAAAGATGAGCAGTCTGTGTAGCAGAGGCTCCGATTGGTTTGGGATGGTGATTGGGAGGAGTTTAGCCCTCCCAGTTGCAGTCCTGTCCCGATCGGGAGCTGGAGGAGGTACCACATCAGCCCTTTTCCAGTCCTGAGGAACCTCTCCCATCTCTAAGAATCTATTAATATCCTTTAAAGGCTCTGCCAGAACCTCTCTGAGCACTTTCAGTATCCTGGGATGTATCCCATGGCCTTGTCCATTTTCAGTTTTTCAAGCTGTTCAAAAACATCATCTTCTGTGAATGGTGTGGTATCTACTCCATTCCCATTTGTATATTTGTCAGTCGTACGTGGTCCTTCTCCAAGATTTTCTTTAGGAATTCAGAACAGAAGTATTTTAGTATTTTTGCTTTTTCAATGTCACTTTCCACTAATCTGTCCTCTGCACTTTTGAGCCTTGCAGTTCCATCTCTGATCTTCCCCTTCTCTCGAATATACCTGAAAAAGCTTTGTCTCCATATTTTCTTTTGCTATTCTTATTTCTCTCTGTCTCTTTTAGCTATATCCTGTATTCTTTTCTATGTTCCTCTGTGATCATCTGAATTTTGTGAAAATTGTGTTTGTCTTTATTTGAGCAGCCACTTTGGAGAATCATACACCTGTAGGTTTCCTTTTCCTCTTGTTTTTATTTACTTTCCATACATATATATATATTGCACTGATGCTCCTTGTGGCCTTGGTCAAATTATTTAATCCTTCATTGTCTCAGGTACAGACACAGATTGTAAGGCTGAACGTAACTTGCCTTGAACTACTATCGGAAAGGCTTGAGTTAAATACAAATTAAATAAATCTTTCTCTGTAGGTATCTGACTGGTAGAGGGAGAGGCAGTTTGAAAGCATCAAGTCCCTTGGAAAGGCATGAACTAAATACGGGCAGTGATAGCCTTTTATGTGTGTGTGTACAGCACTGCGTATGCCTAGTAACACTATAGAGGTCATTCTGGAACGTGAAAATGGCAATTGGACGTGCATGGTAGATGTTGTCCCTCGCTAGTTACCAACCGTATTCAGCAACCACGGCGGCCCTGCACTTAAATGGCAATTGTGTGGGGATCTCTGAATGTGGGCAGGAGGGGGGCAGAGCAGAGACAAGGTCGCCTGCTGGGACGTATAAGGCGTATTCACAAATGGCCTGTATACGTCCCCCATGTCACCACCGGACATACAGGTGATACATGCAAGATCATGAAATAAGAGCAGGACGTAGAATAGTCTCTGCTCTGTCCATCGCTGTGTTTCAGAGCGCTAACTGGCTGTGCCACTTATATATCATGCCAATGTGTAATCATACCAAACGGAGTGCAGAGGTGAGGGACTTGTCCAAACATCACAACAGACAGATGTCACTGAGCAATAGTGTTTTGCCGGTTAGGACAACAGGTCTTCTGTGCTGCATTTTGGGCATGCAATTGTATGGATGTTTGGGGAAGGTGCAGAGCATCATCCTGCCAGCGTTCCGTATCCTGTGCGTGCAAGTGTGATGGGGTATGTGTGTGGGTCGAGTGGCACACAGCCCCTGCAACAGACAAGTATATATGCTCTGTATTGCTACAGTACTACTGTGCCATCATCTGACATCTGTGGTTCCATGTGCACAACACTGTCAGTGTGGGTGGCAGGCTGGAGGTGTACAAGGCCGAGTGGAGAAGAGATGATTCAGCCACGTCTGTCTTTGCTGAATACAGTGGGCGTGTGTGTCCCCAATTTTGGAATAGCAGGTGCATCTAGACCTGTGTTACAGAATCGGGTATAGTTCAGTCCCGTCTGCAATTTCTACATGCCCGCGGGCCAGATGTGCATTTTATGGAATCGGGCTCCACATAAATAAGTTATTGTAGTAGTAAATAAATTGTTTCACTCAATGGTTCTCCATTGACAAGCAGGGGAGATGCAGGCACATTTGATGGTGAAGCCTGTGAACTGATCCATAGTGTGAAGCTCTCTTAGCTTAGCAACCCTTTTTTTTATGTTTGGCCTGTGCACGCAGTCTCGCGCTTCCTGACATTTCATGTCTCTTCAGTCATTTTTTTCTGTGGTGGTATCCCTCATCTCGTGACATTTCACTTTATTTTTTCCACAGAATATAACCTCTGTTTCAAGTTTGATCTGGAACTGCAGGACTCAGAAGTACTGGGAATGGACTCGTGGAAAGTGACATTGAAAAAGCGAAATTGCTAAACAAATACTTCTGCTCTGTTTTTACTAAAGAAAATCCTGGAGAAGGACCACCTGTGACTCCCAAATATAAAAATGGAAATAAAGTAGATACCACACCATTCACAGAAGATGATGTCTTAGAACAACTTGCAAAACTGAAAGTGGACAAGGCCATGGGACCGGATGGGATACATCCCAGGATACTGAAAGAGCTCAGAGAGGTTCTTGCAGGGCCGTTAAAAGATGTTTTCAACAGATCCTTTGAAATAGGAGAGGTTCCTCAGGACTGGAGAAGGGCTGATGATGTACCACTTCACAAAAGTGGTGACAGGGAAGAAGTGACAAACTACAGGCCCATGAGCCTTACCTCGGTGGCGGGAAAAGTAATGGAGGCACTCCTGAAAGAGCGAATAGTGGACTTTCTCAAAACCAACAGGTTGCATGATCCAAGGCAACATGGCTTTACCAAAGGATGATCTTGCCAAACAAATCTGATTGAGTTCTTTGACTGGGTGACCAGAGAACTAGATCAGGGGCATGCGATGGATGTCATCTACCTGGATTTCAGCAAAGCCTTTGATACTGTTCCTCATAGGAGGCTAAGCAATAAACTCAGTAGTTTGGGGTATGGGTCCCCAAGGTACTGAACTGGATCAGAAATTGGTTGACTGACAGACGACAGAAGGTGATGGTAAATGGAGCTCACTCAAATGAAAGGAGGGTGATTAGCAGGGTGCCCCAGGGTTCGGTCCTGGGCCCGGCACTGTTCAATGTATTTGTGAGTGATATTGCTGAAAGACTGAATGGAAATGTCTGTCTTTTTGCAGATGACACGAAAATTTGCAACAGAGTGGACTCCCCTGACGGAGTGGATAACATGAGGAAAGATCTACAAAAGCTGGAAGGAATGGTCTAATGATTGGCAGTTAAGATTTAATGCGAAGAAGTGCATTGTCATGCACTTGAGAAGCAGAAATCCAAGGGAAATCTATGCGACAGGGAGCAAGAGGTTGGTGTGCACAGACCAGGAGAAGGACCTTGATGTGATTATTTCTGAGGATCTCAAGGTGGCAAAACAGTGTGACAAGGCAGTGGCAAAAGCCAGGAGGATGTTAGGTTGCATACAAAGAGGAATTGCCAGCAGACAGGAAGAGGTATTAATGCCACTGTAAAAGTCACTGGTGAGGCCTCACTTGGAATACTGTGTTCAGTTCTGGAGACCATATCTTGCAAAAAAGACTGGAAACAGTTCAGAGGAAGCTGACCAAAATGATTTGGAGCCTGTGTCAGAAGCCTTATGAGAAGAGACTTGAAGACCTAAATATGTACACTCTGGAGGAGAGGAGGTATAGGGGAGATATGATTCAGACCTTTAACTACTTAAAGAGAAATAATGAACAAATAAACCTCTTCCAAAGACGGGGAAGCGGTAAAACTAGAGGGCATAACATGAAGTTGCAAGGGGTTAAATTGAAAGGCAATGTCAGGAAATACTTTTTTTACTGAAAGAGTGGTGGATGCTTGGAATGCCCTCCCGATGGAAGTGGTGGGGGCCAATACAGTGACAGAATTCAAAATGGCATGGGACAGACACCGTGGATCCCTTTTACAGTAACAGGATAAAATCAAAATAAACTTAACTATCTAATTTCTCAACAAATAGGGGTGTCCTACACGGAGCGTTGGGTTCACCCCTAAACAAAGACATGGGGAGGGGTGGCCTGCACGGAGCGGCAGGTGCACCTACTCTAGCCATCTTACTGGACAGACTATATGGACCATACTGGTCTTTATCTGCCTTCATTTACTATGTTGCTATGACTTTACTGTGGCTATCCGTTCACCAGCAGTACTTGCATTTGCCAAAATAAAGCACTTTTCAGACTTCTACATTTTCCTCATTGGGGCAGCTATGCTGAAGCTCTTGGCATCCATCTCCGTGGGTTCATCCCCCTCCGGGTCCAGGCAGTATACTGACAGGGAAGAAACATCAAAACAGATAGCCTGAGAAAAAACTGAGCCGCACAGTTGATGACAATGCACCAGCAACTGCTTCAGTTTCAGAAGCTGCCAGGACTGCATCTCCTCTAAAAGTGCCCAAGGAAGCAATGGCTCTTCTCAGCATCCAGCTAAAAAGCACACTTCAAAGTTAAGCGTGCAGCCACTTCTGCCTCTAGACCCACTGAAACTAGTAATTTAAAAAACACTTCTCCCAGGCCACTCAATATCTCTGCAAATACCCTGGGGGGACAGTTTATTTTGAGCACCCCTTTGGGTCTCAATTGTGTTTGCAGGAAGCACTGGCTCCTACTATACCTCCCACTGCATTCCAGCAGAACTCATTGATTTTTAAGAGTCCACACTAAGAGCACACACACTCGCAGGTACAAAACAGCAAATAGGACAGGAAGTGAGGTGTCAAGGACAGCCTTTATTCAAAATTAACCCCGACTCGTTTCAGCAACATTTGCCTTCAGGGGGATATGCCTCAAAAAAAGAGTAATATAAGTAACATGTGGAAAATTGAGCACAAATACATAAACATGAGCCAAAAGTATATATAAATATAAAACATACATAAGTGCAAATGTATATTAATAAAAATAATAAACTATATAAACCCCAAATGGTATAAATTTAAACAATGATAAATAATTAAAATAAAAATCATACATAATACTAAAACCACAAATAAATAATAAAAGGACTAAGAAAGGTGTTCGTTGGACCATATAAAACATAATACGTACAGGATCACTTTAAAATACGAGGTGTGACAAAAAAGAAACAAGACTGTCCCATAAATTTTTTATTACAAAATTTACAGAGAAATTATGCATTATCCCCTTCAAAGTAATCCCCCCCAGAGTTAATGCACTTCTGCATTCACTTCTGCCACATACGGAAGCACTCGGTAAAGTCCTCCTCTTTGAGGTCCCTCAGCTCCCTCGTCACAGTGGCCTTGATCTCTTCTACAGAGGCAAAATGAATTCCTTTGAGCACAGTCTTCAGCCTGGGGAAGATCCAGAAGTCGCACGGTGCAAGATCTGGGGAATAAGGAGGGTGGTCGAGAGCTGTGATGTTTGTTGGCCAAGAACTGCCTCACACTGAGTATGGTGTGTGCAGGCGTGTTGTGTGGTGGAGCAGCCATGACTTGTCTCTCCACAGAGCTCGTCTGCTGTGCCGAATCTGGTCATGGAGGTGATTGAGGACCTGCTGGTAGAAGTGCTGATTGACTGTCTGACCCTCAAGCACAAACTCATGATGGATCATTTCCTTCTGGTCGAAGAATGCGATCAGCATGACCTTGATCCTTGATTTGGACATGTGCACCTTCTTGGGGTCTGGGTGACAGTCGAGTCTTCCACTGCAGGCTCTGTCCCTTGCTTTCAGGGTCATACTGGAAAACCCAAGTCTCGTCTCCTGTGATGACTCGGCCAGCAAACTCTGGATCTTCTCCAGCAAGTCTCAACAAACATTGACCTGGTGCTCCTTCTGGTCGTCCAATAAAAGCTTGGGCACCATCTTGGCGCACACCTTCTGCATCCCCAGCTCCTGCATGAAGATGGTCCGCACTGACTCCCTGTTCAGGCTGAGCTCCTCAGCTATAATCCGCACTGTCAATCTGCGATCACTCTGCACCAGTTGGTTCACTCTATCAGTGTTGTCAGCCGTCTTTGTCGTGGAAGGACCGTCCTGAGTTGGGGTCATCCTCCACCTCCTCGCGGCCAGTCTTGAAGCATTTGTGCCACTTGAAGACTCATGGCCTTGACATTGCATCTTCTCCATAAGCCTTTTGGAGAAGTTGGAGACACTCATTTGGGCCCTTATCCATCTTAACCAGAAAGCACAGTTACTTACCTGTAACAGGTGATCTCTGGGAACAGCAGGAATTAGTCATCACATATGGGTACGTCGGTACCGACGGAGCCCGCGCGGGAAAGCTCCCCAGCTTTTCAGATTAAAAGCTTTTGGGGCCTCCCACTGCACATGCGCGCTGCCTTCCCGCCTTCCTGACCAGCTCTCGTCAGTTCGAGTTTAAAGCTGAGACAATAGAGAGAGGACAGGAAGATAGATAGATAGAGATACAACTCCTAGGGGAGGTGGGTGGGTTGTGATGACTAATTCCTGCTGTTCCCAGAGATCACCTGTTACAGGTAAGTAACTGTGCTATCTCCAGGAACAAGCAGGAATACGTCATCACATATGGGGACTCCCTAGCTAAGATGCCTGGGAGATCCCCCTCCAAGGGTAAACCATCTTCGCATGGATCTCAGGCATCCATCCAGGGAAGGTGGGCAGGAGTTGTTTAAGTATGGAACAGGTGTTTGAGGACAGCCTGACCAAACAAGGTATCCCGGCGGGAGTCCTTGTCCAAGCAGTAATGGGCTGTGAAGGTATGAACCGAGGCCCAAGTGGCTGCTCGACAGATCTGATCTATGGACACAGAGTGAAGATGAGCCATAGAAGTGGCCATGGCCCTCACATTGTGAGCTGTGACATGGCCCTCCATAGAAATGTTCTTACTCTGGTAAGCAAAAGAAATACACTGAGCGATCCAATTGGAAAGTGTACGCTTGGTGACTGGAAGTCCCAAATGAGAAGGATCAAAAGCCACGAAAAGTTGGGAAGACTTTCGATGTGGTTGAGTCCTGTTGAGGTAAAAGGCAAGAGCTCTTTTACAATCCAGAGTATGAAGGTTCCTCTCTGCACTGGATGCATGAGGAGCCGGGAAAAAGACAGGTAGATATACCTCTTGATTAAGATGAAAAGGCGAGACCACTTTGGGCATAAAGTGGGGATTTGTCCTAAGGACCACCTTATCATGATGAAACCTAGTATAAGGTGGATGAGCCACTAAAGCCTGCAGTTCACTGATGCGGCGAGCCGAAGTGACTGCAATAAGGAAAACAACCTTCCAGGAAAGAAATTTGAAGGAGGTAGAGTCCAAAGGCTCAAAAGGTGGCTTCATAAGCTGACCTAGAACTAGGTTCAAATCCCATGCTACCGGAGGAGGTCGCATGGGAGGTTTAGTTAGAGTCAGGCCTCTCATGAAACGTGAAACAAGAGGATGAGAGGAGACAGGTTGTCCATTTATAGGTTTTAAGGATGCTGCAATAGCACTCAAATGGACCCTTACTGAATTCGTCTTAAGGCCTGCATTTGAAAGATGCAGGAGATAGTCCAAGAGGGAATTCAAAGGAAGTGCTAGAGGGTCAAGACCCTGCTGAGCACACCAAATGGAAAAACGTTTCCATTTGAAAGCATAAGAACGCCTCGTGGAAGGTTTACTAGAGGCATGAAGGATATCTGTCACAGGTTGAGAAAGATTAAAGTCTTGAAGACTTAGGCCTTCAGTAACCAAGCTCTGAGATGTAGGGATTTGGGGTTTGGGTGCCACAAAGTCCCCTCCTCCTGAGACAGGAGGTCTGGCGCAGCTCCCAGGTCCAGGGAGGATCCCTGGGAGAGATGCAGAAGTAGAGGGAACCACACCTGGCGTGGCCAGCGGGGAGCTATGAGGATCATAGTCCCGTGATCCCTCTGGAGCTTGAACAGAGTCTTGGATATTAGAGGAATGGGTGGAAAGGCATAGAGGAATTCCTGACCCCAATGCAGGAGGAAGGCATCGTGGGCCTGAGCTCCCTGACACTGAGTTCTGGAACAGAACCGGGGAAGTTTGGCATTCCACGGACTTGCAAAGAGGTCTATGTCCGGGGTCCCCCATTCCTGAAAGATTCTGCGTATCTGGTCCATATGTAGGGACCATTCGTGTGGAAGCAGAACTCGACTGAGTCTGTCTGCACGAGAGTTTTGAACTCCTGGAAGATACACTGCAAGAAGGTGAATTTGATGCTCTCTGGCGAAGGCCCATATTCTGAGAGCTTCGTTGCAAAGCGACAGAGAGCCTGTCCCTCCTTGTTTGTTTATATAGAACATGGCTACCTGATTGTCTGTCTGAACTAGGACAGTCAGGTTGACAAGGAGGGTATAGAAGACCTTGAGGGCAAGGTAAATTGCTCGCAGTTCCAGGAGGTTGATATGAAGGGTGGCCTCCTGTGGAGACCAAGTGCCCTGAGTGGAGAGGTTCTGAAGATGAGCTCCCCACCCTGTCTGGGAGGCATCTGTTGTGAGGGTTGCTTGGGGCAACAAAGGTTGGAAGGGGGCCCCCAACAACAGATTCTTGGTGGATGTCCACCATTGGAGGGACCAAAATAGACGGCTTGAGGTGAGTATTTGGTCGGAGAGCGCTCCAGATGCTTGAGTCCACTGGGTGGCCAAGGTCCATTGAGCTGCTCTCATATGCAGACGAGCGTAGGGCACCACATGTACCGTGGAGGCCATGTGGCCCAGAAGTCGCAGCATTTCCCGGGCTGTCAAATGACTGCTGGACTGAGCTTGGGAGGCCAAACTCAGCAGGCGTTGGGCCCTGACCTGAGGCAGGTAGGCCCTTGCAGTGATGGTGTCTAACTGGGCCCCTATGAACTCGAGAGACTGAGTAGGGATTAGCTGAGACTTGGGAAGGTTTACTACCAGTCCTAGATATTGCAGAAGACGCCTTGTGCGGTCCAGGGAAATTTGGGCCTGGGACTGAGAGGGAGCTCGGATGAGCCAGTCGTCCAGGTATGGGAATATGAAAATTCCCAGGCCTCTTAGAAAGGCAGCTACGACTGCCATGCATTTGGTGAACACTCTTGGAGCAGAGGCTAGACCGAACGGGAGTACTCTGTACTGGAAATGTTTTCCCTGAAACAGAAATCGTAGGTATTTTCTGTGGGATGGGTGGATGAGTATGTGTGTATACGCATCCTTTAGATCTAGAGAACAAAGCCAATCCTGACTCTGAAGGTATGGAAGGAGAATGCCCAGAGAAAGCATTTTGAATTTCTCCTTGAAAAGAAATTTGTTCAATTCTCTCAGATCCAGAATTGGTCTGAAGCCCTCTGTCTTCTTTGGTATTAGAAAATAAGGGGAGTAGAATCCCGTCCCCTGTTGAAGAAGAGGGACCTCCTCTATTGCCCCCTGGGCAAGGAGGGAGGAGACTTCCTGACCCAAGAGGGCCAGGAGAGATGGGGGAGAATTGAACTGCCCCACCATAGTATAAGGAGGAAGGTCGGAAAAATGGAGTTTGTAACCCTCTCTGATGATAGAGAGGGTCCATTGCTCTGATGTAATTTGCTCCCATCTGGGAGCAAAGTGAGCTAACCTTCCGGGTATGGTGAGGGGCTCTGGTTGTTCTAGAGCCAGAAAAGTTAAGTTCTCTAGGGGCAAGTCAAAAACCCCTGAGGGGGTGGAGCCTGCTGAGGCGTAGCAGACGCCGCAGGCTTTGACCTTGCCTGTTTAGGTTGCTGACGTTTAGCAGCAAAACGAGGCTGAGAGGATTGTTGGCCAGTATTTGTAGAAAATCTGGACTTCTTGTAATAAGGCCTCTTAAAAGACTTCTTCTTGGCAGGAGTGGAGGTAGACTTAGAAAGTCTATCTAAGGTGGCATTTTCTGCATCCATTTGAGTGGCCTTAATTTGCCACTCCTCACCAAATAAGTTCTCACCTGTACAGGGCAGATTTCGTAAGCCATCTAGGACCCAAGGTTCTAGATCAGAAGCCTGGAGCCAAGCAAGACGTCGGGCTGCTATAGCAATGCCCGAAGCCCTACCAGCACCCTCAAAGGAATCAAAAGCTGCCCTGTTGGAGAACTTTGAAATATCCAAAAGGTGTTTCACTAAGGAAATGAACTGCTCCCTCTTATCCTCAGGGATAAAGGGGGCAAAATGCCGAACTTTTAGAGCGATTTCACTGAGAAACATGCCCATGTAAAGACTATAGGAATTAATCCTGGCTATAAGCATAATAGCCTGGAAAATTTTCCTGCCAAAAGAGTCTAGAGTCTTACATTCTCGCCCTGGAGGAGGAGTAGAAGAGTGCCTTTTGGTACTCTTTATCTTCTTCATTGCAGACTTCACCACAATAGAATGGTGAGGCAACTGGGTTTTTTGGAAACCAGGAGAAGGGGGGACACGGTACATGGTGTCCAACCTGCGAGAAGAAGGAGACAATGTTAGAGGAGCCTCCCATAAGTCCATCAAGTGTTCTTGAAGGATTTCATGGATAGGCAGGGTGACTGCCTCTTTAGGAGACTTAGAGTATCCTAAAATATCCAGTTTCTTTGATCTGGGTTCCTTTTCAGAGGATGAAGCAATAGAAAGACCTTTAGCCATTTCTATGATGAAGTCCTGAAAGGACAAATCCTCTGGTGGAGACATTCTCCTGTTAGGAGAAGAAGGCTCCTCAGGAAGATCAAGGGAGAACTCATCAGAATCATCAGAGGAGTTAAAATCCTCTGAAGAAGCAGAGTATCCTCTATGTGCTTCCAACGCACGATACGCATACCGTTCGGTATCGATATCGGGCGTACCGGGTATGGGATCGGTACCGGGCAAAAGCCCGGATCCGGCATGCGGAACCGATCTGCGTTTGGAAGACGATGGCCTCGGTTCCGGTATGGAAGCCATTACCGGAACCGGACCCGGTACCGCTGGCTGCGGTACCGAGGGCGTAGCAGCATTAATAAAAGCCAGAATGGCCTGCTGCATGACTTGGACAGTATTGCCCATAGACGCCACTGCTGCCTGGATGTCGGTACCGGTATGGGCCGGTACCCCAGAGCAGTACAACAGGTGATCTGTCGAGGCCGCGCCATCGATGTCAACCTGTGACCCCATGATTGCTTTGGAGGCCGGAGCCTCCCGCCGGGGTTTTTTGGCCTGGGCAGAATCCTCGAACTCAGAATTGAGAGCCTCTTGATCTTTAGAAAGAGATTTGCTTTTAGAGGATTTGCCCACTGGAGTTTTGGTTACCTGAGATCCATCCGGAGAGGAAGACCTGGATGACTGTGATGCTTCTGAAGGAAACAGCACATGGAACTTGTTGGCCCGGTTCTGCAATCCACGTTTCGACATCTGGGAGCAGGATGGGCAGTCCGGTATGGAATGGTCAGGTCCTAAACATTTAAGACACCATTCATGGGTGTCTGTAAGAGGAATGACAGCACTGCACTTGGTACACTTTTTAAAACCAGGAACTGGCTTCTCCATGAGAAGAATTTGTGTAGGCCTGAAGGCCTAACAAAGTACCAAGCTGTGCTGAAGAAAAGAAAAATTTTTTTTTTTTTTTTTAAAAAGAAAGAAAGAGAGACCGGCAGTACCGGTTTCAGAATGGGGAAGGCAGGTACGCGGTCTAAAGAAAACAATAAAATTAACAATTTCTTCAGCGGTGACAGGAACACGACCTGCTGGCTCCGCGGAAAAAAAGAAAACTGACGAGAGCTGGTCAGGAAGGCGGGAAGGCAGCGCGCATGTGCAGTGGGAAGCCCCAAAAGCTTTTAATCTGAAAAGCTGGGGAGCTTTCCCGCGCGGGCTCCGTCGGTACCGACATACCCATATGTGATGACGTATTCCTGCTTGTTCCTGGAGATATTTCAAGTTGATTCTTTGCTCCATATTTCTGCCACCTCCAGTTGCGTGACAAAGCGATGGAGCAGTGTGCTACAAATAAACCTGAAAAGGAAAAAAACAGAGTAAGAGAGATGAAAAATATTATAGCAGAATAGTGGCGAGATGTTGCACAACACAGTGACATAAGCGGTTAGTTAACTGGCATTGAGTCATGGGTGTGGCTGCCACAATCTCGGTTTCTTTTGTCACACCTCATGACAAAAATGTAGAGTGGAGTGGAGGAGTAGTCTAATGGTAAGAGCACTGGCCTGGGAACCCAGAGACCAGGGTTTCATTCCCTCTAGCACTCCTTGTGGCCTTGGGCAAGTCACTTAACCCTCCATTGCCTCAGAAAAATCCAAGTTTTCAATGTCCCTGTTTAATATACATTACCAAGTTTGTTACAATGTAAACTGCTTTGATTTGAAATAAGGCAGTATATAAAACCTGTTAAATAAATAAATATGTAAAAAGCAACGCCTGAGATTGTGTCTTGAAAGCCATACAGTGATTATTACTTGAGGAGGACCTATAAGAACATGCTGCAGTGAAAACTTTCTCAGAAGATTATACTTTATGGAAGAAGAGAGAAGTAAATTAGATGGAGAGGGAGACCAGGACTCACTGTTTTCATTGACCAAAATCTAAAGACTGTGAAGCATGAATGAGAATCTCTAATTATATAGAGATCCTGTAAAAAGCAGACATAAAATTCCCATGCACAGAAAAGACGACTCGACATCAAAATCTAAAAAAAACTATAAACAGTCACTCTAAAAGTTCAATTTTATAAATGAGAGAGGCACCTATGAAAATAAGCCATGAAAGACTTTTAATTATATGATGGAAGAGAGTTATAATGAATACTATGTTAGCCTGATAGTTTGAGAATCAGGTGAACCCCTTCATGAGACACTGACAAAAAAACAATGATCTAGATATATAATGAAATATATATCACTCGCCTTAAAGATCATGGGAAAGTTGCTCCATTTCTTTTTGGCGCTACAATAAGAATGCACATGAAGAAGGATGCTCTATTTTAAAGAGCCTTTTGGCACCCAAACAGTTAAGGATGTTTAAAAAAAAAAAAAAAAAAAGGTAGTCAAGTTTAAGGAGGAATGTGAGGCCTTGATGACAGTTGAGCTAAAAATAGAACCATCTGCGGCATATGCAACAAAGTACTTAAAAGGGGACTAAAAAGGTAGTACACATCCGGACCATCAAACACAGCCAATACACTGTTTTCATGAGCATAGTAAAAGGCATGTTACCATTGGATCGGGAACCAAACAAATAAAAACAGAAAAAAAGTGTACTCATAGAGGAACAATCTATAACAGAAATAAAATGAAAAACGCACGGCTGGCTGACAAACTCATGTTATTCCTTTATCCGTGGACAAAATATATTTATAAATAATGCCCTGGTGAACTAATGTACAAATGAAATCATACGGCTAGCTATGGAAACAAAAAAAAGGACCACATTTGTTCAAAAAACTCACTCCATGAATGAATACAGTAATCTAAAAAAAATTAAAAAGGGGAAGGGGAGGAAATTAAAACTATGGAAATATCTTGTATTAAAACATAGGTAATAATATTAAGGAGCTGCCAACAGCGGTAGCTGGGGAAACATAGCGAACACCATACTGGCTGTGGAAGAGAGACAGATGTAAAAGACCAAAGGGGTCATTCTAACAGGTTTAGTCGTGGTTTGGACAAGCCTCCATAACCATAACCATTCCACAAATGCCATTCGCGGACATCTCCAGTACTAGGACGTTCAAGAAGGCATGGGGGTGTGGCAGAGGCATTTCTGGGGAGGGGCAATTTGATCCTAGAAGCTGCAGGAACCTGCATATTTATTCCTGCTCCAGGAAAGTGTCTTTGTTTTCACCTTAAAACATCCAAAGACTAGAGAAGATGGATAATTAAGTGATTAGCTTTAGATTACAAAGTCCCACGCTGGGATTTGAACCCTGGCCACCCAGCTCTTAAGCCACTACTGTAACCATTATGCTATTAGACATCTTGGTTCTGAAATGTTCTCCTGAGGACGTCTATATAGATATTTGATACATGTGCATATCAGGCAAGTCCATGTTTGTGGAATTGTGCCTGAAATTGCATGTGTCTGCCTTTCGTTTCAGAAGTTCTGGCTTTGAAATCCCAGATTGTACTTGGAAGTCCCATTTGAAATGTGCCTCCATGTGTAATAAAACCGTACCTTATAACAAAGGGTGATTAAAAGTCAAAAAAGGTGACCTTTACAGAATTCAAAACATAAAAAGGGGGGATAAAAGACTAAAACACTATAAATAATATAAATATATCTTCACCAAATAAAAGGCACATACCATATTAGGAACAGAAAATAAATATATAATAAAAGCAGTCCCAGGGAAGTAATATAAAACCAAGGAGGAGACAAGAACCCATAAAAGATATTATACAGAGTTAAAAACAATAACATTTTAAAAGGAACAGGTATGGGTGGGACCTTTTAAAAACATTCTTGACAAGTCCTGTTCCAGTCGTAAAACTATCTTATCTGTGTCTCCTCCTCTCCAGTGTGAGCGAACCACTCTAAGAACCAAAAATTTAAGGTCAGATAATGTGTGGTACTTCTCATTCCAGTGTGCCACCAGGGGTTTGTCACACCTCGTGACAAAAAAGTAGAGTGGAGTGGAGATTCTTCTCAAGCAACATTTGTGCTCAGTAATGCGAGTCTTAACACACTGCTTAGTTTTGCCCACATAAAGCACTTTGCAGGGGCAAACAATCATATAGATCGCTTGACGGGATTCGCAATTGGAGAAGTCTCTGAGAGGAATTTTTTGATTAGAAACAAGATGGACAAAAAAGTCCCTGGTGATAAGGGAATATTCATATGTAGAGCAGTGTCCACAACAAAAGTGTCCTATTACCTTAGGAGTAACCCTGGGGATGGAAAGAGCCGATGGTAATAACATATTTCTTTTATGTGCTATTGTCAATTGACCAGTGCAGAGTGAAGGAAAGAAAGATAAAAGATGCCACTCATCTCTAAGAATCTTTGAAATATCTCTGGACAAATTTGAAAATGTCAGGAAACAGACAAACCTATCGTCTGTTGTGCATGTACAGCCCTGCAAATTTAATGCATTCTGTAGGATAACCAAGCAAAATCCACAATGCAAAAAATATGTATATATACACATTCAAATACTTTTAATATAATTCAAAACATGTTCAAAATATATACACACATAACATCATGTTGTCCTCAAAAATCCAATTGACAGTGTGTTCCAAAAAATTTTACATTAACATCAGAAATTAATATATTCGAAAATATTGCACTAACATCAGAGTACCCTCTTAAATCATAACACCCCGACTACACACAATACATATAATCTAAACCACATTATACAAACAATACAATAAAAGTTTCAACAATCCCTATAATAAATAGTAAAACATTAATCAATTGATTAAATTACATACGATGATTATCTCACAATAATCACGTTTTCCTTTTATTTATTCATAAATCTCATATAAATTATTAAACCCACATTTTTCTATCCAATCCAACTATCAATTATGGCGTTATTAGTAATCAAATTACAAGGAGATATACAGTGCCGATGACAACCCTTCTCAGGAAGAAGCCGATTCCACATGTACCGAAGAGCAGTCGAAAAGGATTCACCACAGACCAACGGTCCAATGAGAATGTACCAGGGAACCCTCAGAGCTGCTTATATCATTCATCAAGGGAATCTGAAAAGGATAGCACATAAGTAAACTGACTCCATAAGAGATGGAATCACACATTAAAGCACAACTAATGCGAACAAACCTTCCGATATTTAAATTTCTCCCTGGCCCATATGAAGGGACACTCTGTAGGCTCCTCTGTATCGGCACCGACACAAGCACAAAATCTCAAATGCCGTTGTTATGCAGATTTAACACAGCTGACCGCCGAACTTGTAACAAACACAGTAGATCCCGGTCCCCAATCGAGTTACAAACACAAGGGAACAAGAAATGTTAAAAAAAACGCCAGCGCTTGCGCCTTTATAAACCAAATTGCAAACAGCAAATCAATAGAACCAATGCCATTCCACCTGGGAATTTAACCCTCCAGGTTCCACAGTATTCCAACGATATATAAATTGTTGTTTCCTGCGGCATAATTGCCGCTGAAAGTTACCACCCACACCACCCCTGACTTGTAACAATACAAAACAACAAAACTCTTATAACATATGACCCTTCAATCACCAATGAGAGACCAAAGGTGCAGACTCAACTCCATGGCGAATCGCCGAGAGATGTTCGATAAGTACATAAGAACATAAGATATGCCATACAGGGTCAGACCAAGGTCCATCAAGCCCAGTATCCTGTTTCCAACAGTGGCCAATCTAGGTCATACGTACCTAGCAGTTTCCCCAAAAGACACAGGTATGAACAGGGGCATACGACTACATAAACTACCCCACCAGTTAAACAATCCGTCAAGCCCCTTAACTCAAAAGTAAACCCCAGAGACGGATGCTGAAAAGATTGTATTTCCAAAGTAAATGCACACACTACACATTTATTACATTTTTTTTATGTCCTCGGTCCTGTATGAGAACTTCATTGTCATGCCAAGAACAGGAATGTACCAGTCAATCTCTCAAATTCCGCCCTCTGCGAAAGGAAAAAAATGGGAGTGTTTGTAAAAATCGAATGAAACTTTAATGTATCCCAATAAGACAAAAAAAGATCCCGTATATGGCATGCTTGTGTGGAAAAAGGTAAAACACAAGTCAAAGAAGGAACTTTTTCCTTATGTTGTTGAAAAGAAAACCACTCATGGTCGACATAAGCCCATTTATAAGCTATACGTATCATCGTCTGTTATTGAAACCGCTTCTTCATATGTTGTGCCTGTATAACATATTCCTCACGTGTAGAACATAACTTGCGTAGCCTTAAAAACTGCCCAACAGGGGTATTATTGTGTTAAAACTTGGATGAAAACTATTATAATCCAACAAACTGTTCCAATCCGTAGATTTAGAAAAAATAGATGTATGAAATCCACAACCCTCCAAAACTATCTTTATATCCAAAAAATGAACCTCCCTTGAGGATATTTCTGGTGTGAACTGCAGGTGGATATCTTGAACATTCAACCATTGTAGAAATTCATGTAAAATCACTTCATAACCATGCCAGATAAAGATGTCATCAATGAATCTAACCCACTTTAATACAAAAGACCAATATTGGGATTTCATAACAAATTCCTCTTCAAAATACTGCACATATAATCCCGCTATAGAGGGAGGAACAGTGGCACCCATGGAAACGCCTTCAACCTGATGATAATAATTGCCCTGAAATTCAAAATAATTCCTATATAAGATTAAAGTCAATAACTGACGATAGAAAGATCTATGTTGTGGAGATAGTTGCAAACCCAATAAGTATTGCATGGCAACCTCCAAACCCCTATGTTGGGGAATGTTTGTATATAATGCTGTCATTTAATTGTGACATTACCATCTGATCATATACCATTTTATGCAAAACTACAACACCCCCACCCTTATCCGCAGGTTTGATGACAATGGAGGTATCGTGTTGTAATGACTGCAATGCCTTCCACTCTCGCGGGGACAAATAATGTTTAACCTTAGGGGAAGGCAAAGATTTTAAGCCTTCTAAAATAACACGTTCAAAAGCCACAATGTTTGGATCTATCACTCCTGGAGGAACCCAAAAGGATTTAGGTTGAAAAGGTGGATTTTCCCTAGTGGTAACCTGCATAGAATCGGATTGCATAGAAAAAAATAAAGCAATCCATAATTTACGTAAGAATACTTGTAAACTCACTTGCACAGCAAACTCATCAACCAAGGTAGTAGGGACAAAAGATAACCCTCGATTTAACACCATGATCTCCTCTGAGGACAATTATCGATGTGATAAATTAAACACTAGACTGACCGAATCATGCCTATTCGGAAAGGAAGAACCCTTAACCTTTTTAGACATCAATATTGGTCTATGGGGTTGCAGGACCGTCGCTGGTACCTGCCCCCTCCTCGAAACCGATTTCTCCCCCAAAGGGGTCAATTGCCACAATCTAAAAAAGATTCTTTATCTGAAGCCTCTGAGGATTCATCAGATGTACCTTCAAAAGTCACATGTCGTTCCTTGGGAGATGTACACTGATACATCCATGGGTATACTTCCCCCTGATGATAATCGGCGGTATCTCTTTGAAATTTCTTTAATTACCAAGAGTTTCATTGTTTTGTATTGTTACAAGTCAGGGGTGGTGTAGGTTGTTTCTTTCAGCGGCAATTATGCTACAGGGAACAACAATTTATATATCATTGGAATACTGTGGAACCTGGAGGGTTAAATTCCCAGGTGGAATGGCATTGGTTCTATTGATTTGCTGTTTGCAATTTGGTTTATAAAGGCGCATGCGCTGGCGTTTTTTGACATTTCTTGTTCCCTTGTGTTTGTAACTCAATTGGGGACCAGGATCTACTCGTGGTAAGGCTTCTTGATTAAATATACAGTATACATACTTAGTTGTTAGTACGTGGTGTGTTGTTTTATATGGGGATTTTAATTTGTTTTTAGTTTCGTCAAGTTTCCCTGAGGAAGCCGAGACCCGGTGAAACTGCATTTTATGGTGTTTGTTACAAGTTCGGCAGTCAGCTGTGTTAAGTCTGCATAACAACATCATTTGATATTGTTCCTCATAGGAGGCTTGTCAATAAACTCAGTAGCTTGGGGATGGGTCCCAAGATGGTAAACTGGATTAGAAATTGGTTGACTGACAGACGACAGAAGGTGATGGTATATGGAGCTCACTCGGATGAAAGGAAGGTGATTAGTGGGGTGCCCCAGGGTTCGGTCCTGGGCCCGGCACTGTTCAATGTATTTGTGAGTTATATTGCTGAAGGACTGAATGGAAAAGTCTGTCTTTTTGCAGATGACACAAAAATTTGCAACAGAGTGGACTCCCCCGAGGGAGTGGTTAACATGAGGAAAGATCTACAAAAGCTGGAAGAATGGTCTAATGCTTGGCAACTACGATTTAATGTGAAAAAGTGCAGTGTCATGCAGTTGGGTAGCAGAAATCCAAGGGAAATGTACCCGATAGGGGGCGAGAGGTTGGTGTGCACGGTTCAGGAGAAAGACCTTGGTGTGATTATCTCTGATGATCTCAAGGTGGCAAAACAGTGCGACAAGGCGGTGGCAAAAGCCAGGTGGATGTTGGGCTGCCTACAAAGAGGGATTACCAGCAGAAAGGAAGAGGTACTTATGCCACTGTACAAGTCACTGGTGAGGCCTCACTTGGAATACTGTGTTCAGTTTTGGAGACCATATCTTGCAAAAGATGTAAAAAGACTGGAAACTGTTCAGAGGAAGGTAACCAAAATGATTCGGAGCCTGCAACAGAAGCAGAGACTTGAAGACCTAAATATGTACACTTTGGAGGAGAGGAGGGACAGGGGAGATATGATTCAGACCTTTAAATACTTAAAGAGAAATGAACAAACCAACCTCTTCCAAAGACGGGGAAGCTGTAAAACGAGACGGCATAACATGAAGCTGCAAGGTGGTAAATTGAAAGGCAATGTCAGGAAATATTTTTTCACTGAAAGGGTGGTAGATGCTTGGAATGCCCTCCCGATGGAAGTGGTGGGGGCAAACATGGTGACGTAATTCAAAATAGCATGGGACAAACACAGTGGATCCCTTTACAGCAACAGGATAAAAACAAAATAAACTGAAACATATAACTTCTGAACCATCTAACATCTCAACAAATAGGGGTGTCCTACATGGAGAGGTGGGTTCACCCCTAAACAAAGACATGGAGAGGTGTGGCCTGCACCTACTCTTGCCATATTCCTGGGCAGACTAGATGGACCATGCTGGTCTTTATATGCGTCATCTACTATGTTACTATGTGAGATTTTGTGCTTGCGTCGGTGCCGATACAGAGGAGCCTACAGAGTGTCCCTTCATATGGGCCAGGGAGAAATTTAAATATCGGAAGGTTTGTTCACATTAGTTGTGCTTTAATGAGTGATTCTATCTCTTATGGAGTCAGTTTACTTATGTGCTATCCTTTTCAGATTCCCTTGATGAATGATATAAGCAGCTCTGAGGGTTCCCTGGTACATTCTCATTGGACCGTTGGTCTGTGGTGAATCCTTTTCGACTGCTCTTCAGTACATGTGGAATCGGCTTCTTCCTGAGAAGGGTTGTCATCGGCACTGTATATCTCCTTGCAATTTGATTACTAATAACGCCATAATTGATAATTGGATTGAATAGAAAAATGTGGGTTTAATAATTTATATGAGATTTAGGAATGAATAAAAGGAAAAAGTGATTATTGTGAGATAATCATCGTATGTAAATTAATCAATTGATTAATGTTTTACTATTCATTATAGGGATTGTTGAAACTTTTATTGTATTGTTTGTATAATGTGGTTTAGATTATATGTATTGTGTGTAGTTGGGGTTTTATGATTTAAGAGGGTACTCTGATGTTTGTGCAATATTTTCGAATATACTGTTAATTTCCGATGTTAATGTAAATTTTTTGGAACACTGTCAATTGGATTTTTGAGGACAACATGATAGTGTGTATATATTTTGAACATGTTTTGAATTATATTAAAAGTATTTGAATGTGTATATATACATATATGTTTTGCATTGTGTTTTTTTGCTTGGTTTTGTTTGCAAATTAATGGTGATTTTTTTTGATTCTGTAGGATAACCACATTCTTTAAAACACTCATATTCACTGCATGGGTTTTAAAGTCCTGATTCAGTGCACATATTCTCTGGACTCTAAGAAACTGACTGGTAGGCAAATTACATTATATGGATCTCATGTGAAAACTATCAAATTGCAAAAGAAGATTCCTATCCATAAGTTTTCTATAAAGGTCTGTAATCTGGTTGGTCCCTGTTTAATTAAAATATCCAAATAACCTGGTATGAACTACAAGTGCTTTGAAACTGTAAATTTGCATCTAGACCATTGAGCCATATAAAAAAAAATCCCCGGAGATGAGTGTCGTCATCGTCCATAACCAATATATCATTATCTATGTATCTCTTCCACAGCTTAATATTGAAGCTATAGAAACATGACGGCAGAAAAAGTCCACATGGCCTATCTAGTCTGCCCTTTCATATCAACTACAATATTCCCTTTTTTACCTTCAGAGATGCTCTGTGTTTGTCCCATGCTTTTTTGAATTCAGATGCTGTGTCCACCACCTCCACTGGGAGGCTATTCCATGCATCTACCACTCTTTCCATAAAGAAATATTTCCATATATTACTTCTGCGTCTATCCCCTTTCACCCTCATCCTATGTCCCCTTGTAGCAGAGCTTGCCCTCAATTGAAAGAGACCCCTCTGTGCATTTATGCCACAGAAATATTTAAAAGTCTCTATCATATCGCCACTATCTGCCTTTCCTCTAAAGTATACATATTAAGATCTTTAAGTCTATCCTCATATGTTTCATAACAAAGACTTCTAACCATTTTAGCAGCCATCCTCTGCATCAACTCCAACCTGCTTATATCCTTCTGAAGGTACGGTCTCCAAATGAGGTTGTACCAGAGACTTATACAGAGGCACTATCGCCTCCTTTTTTCTGCTGGCCATTCCTCTCCCTATACACCCAAGCATCCTTCTGGCTTTCACAGTCGCTTTTTCTAGCTAGTTTAAGATTGTCAAATACAATTATGCCAAGGTCCTGCTCTTCTTTTGTGGACAGAAGTACCTCACCCCCTACACTGTACAGCTCCTTTGGATTTTTATAGCCTAAATGCATGGCCCTGCATCTTTTAGCATTGAGTTTCAGTTTCCAAATTCTAGACCATTCTTCAAGCTTAGCTAGATCCCTCCTCATGTTATCAACTCCTTCCTGTGTGTGTACTCTATTGCAAATTTTGGTATCATCCACAAACAAGCAAACCGTAAATTACTCGACAGTCCTTCCACAATATCACTAACAAAGATGTTAAACAGAATCAGATCAAGGATAGATCCCTGCGGCATAAAACATCTGAGTGAGCTCCATTTACCAATACCCTTTGTTGCCTCCCACTCAACCAATTTCTAATCCAATCCATAACTTTAGAGTCCATCCCTAGGGTGCTCAGTTTGTTTATAAGTTGCCTGTGTGGAACGGTGTCAAAGGCTTTATTGAAATCTAAATACACCACATCTAGAGCTCTCCCTCGGTCTAACTCTCTGGTCACCCAAGCAAAGAAATCTATCAGATTTGTCTGAGAAGACCTGCCTCTGGTGAATCCATGCTGCCTCGGATCCTGCAATCGATTGGACTCCAGAAACCTCACTATTCTCTCTTTTACTAGCCTTTCCAATAATTTACTAACCACAGAGGTTAGACTATAACCGGCCTGTAGTTCTCAATGTCATCCTTACATCACATGTGCCTTTCTCCAGTCCTTTGTTGTATCTAACAAACTGTGATGTTGTCACTTTCCAGAGCTTTTATGCTATGTAGCTACAAATATAGTCAGCTCTACTTCTAACCTTATGCAGTTATGACTGATGATGCCTATAGCACCTCTCTACTGAACGATGCCTATAGAGAGGTGCTATAGGCATCATCAGTCATAACTGCATAAGGTTTCTCCAGTTCTTTGGCACCACTCCCAACTCCAAAGAGGCATTGAAAAGGTCAGACAGTGGAGCCGCTAGAACATCCCTAAGTTCCCTCAGTATTCTTGGATGTATCCCATCTTGACCCATGGCTCTGTCTACTTTTAGTTTAGCTAGTTCTTCACGAACACAGTCTTCTGAAAATTGTTTGAGATGCCCCTCGCTTTTGTTCCTGTTTGGGTGTTGTCTGAGGTCCTGCTCCCGGCCCATCATCTGTGAACACAGAACAGAAATATTTGTTAAGCAAATGTGCTTTATCCTCATCAGCTTCTACATAATCCTCCCCTTCACCCTTGAGTCTGACAATACCACTTTTGCCCTTCCTTCTCTCACTAACATATCTGAAAAATGTCTTATCCCCTCTTTTTGATTGGCTATTTCCTCTTCTTTTGTATCTTTGCTTTTTTGACTACTTTGCCAGCCTCTTTAGGTTTTTCCAAATATAAATGCCTGTCTTCCTCTTTCTGTAATCTCTTGTATCATGAAAGCCTCCCTCTTTTCCCTCACCTTTTCAGCTACCTCTTTTGAGAACCATAACGACTTTCTTTTCCTTTTACCTTTATTTACTATTCTAACAAAGGTTGTTGTCCTTAAAATATCCCCTTTCAGTTTCCGGTGATGCGGTGAGCGCAAGCAGTCGCATGCTGCTTGAGCTCTGGGTCCCCTCGCTTCTTCGCCGATGAAAAATATGGTAACGGGGGCTAGGTTCGGGGTTCTGGACCTCCCCCCTGCTTCCCCGACCGGACCGCAGTGAGCAATGGCGCCCCTGAGCTCCCGCTTCTCCCTCCCACGCTGATTTGCGGCGGCGGCCCAGACCCGGGCGGCTGGAGCAAAGGACGTCGAGCTGGAACAGAGAGCCACGCCGCGGGGTGAGCCGGTAAGCAGCGAACTGCAGTTGGGCTTTGTAGCTGCGATCCGCGGCGGCAGGTGCCACCCTGATTATTGCCCCTCGCTCCCCCCGCCCCCCCATCAATAGCGGAGTGCTCCAGGAGGGTGGCAGACACCGAAGCACCAGGGGGAGGCTGGGAGCCCCTGCCGGGCCTTGGGCTGGGCCGTTGCCTGCTTCGTCAGCCCTGGGAGCTCCTTGCGGGCTGATCAGCCTAGAGTAAGCCCCCCTCAGGCGCTTGGGCGATCGGGACGAGCTGACGGATCCTGGGACGGGGAAGGCCTTGCCCCCCCCCCACGGAGACAGAGCCGTGCGCACAAGAGGAAGGCGAACCTGTGACGCAGTAGCCTGACACAGCGGCGGAGGGACGGGGGACGAGACCCCCGAAGACCAACGCAGCTCTGGTGATGGCGGCAAAGGGAGGCCGCTGAGTAGAGAAGGAGAAGGTCCCTCCGCCGCATAAAGGGGGGGAGCAATCCTCGCCGCCGAAGGGGGAGGCCAAAGCGGGGATGGTGGACGAAATCTCCTTGGCTGTGGCGGGGGCGCTGTCTGCGCAATTTGAAGATCTGTGGGGCTGAATGGACCTCCTTCAAACTTCGGTCGAGGCTCTGGGGAGCCGAATGCAGGAAGCAGAGCACCGGATAGAGCGGACGGAGGAGCATGTGCTGGAGCTGCAGCAGGAGATGACCCGTGTGAAAAAGTTACTTCAGGGTCAGGAGGCCAAGCTGGATGATCTTGAGAACAGGTCTTGCCGTAACAACTTGAGATTCCTGGGGATCCCGGATGCCATAGAGGACAGGGACTTAAAATCCTACTTGGAGGACCTGGTGAAACAAATCTTGGAGAATGATCCTGAAGGCACCCTAGTGCAAATAGAGAGAGCGCACCGGGTTGGGCCTAGGAGAGCCGGTGACGGCCGACCCAGGGTGGTTCTGGCACGGTTCCTGCGATTCCCGCAAAAGGAGGCGGTTTTACGTGCAGTGAGGAAGAAAGGAGCAGTTCATAAGGACAATGTTAAGCTGCATATTGTTCAGGATTATTCGGCGGCCCTGGGACAGCGATGACGAGAGTATGGACCTTTGTGCCAGATCTTGATAGATAACAATATCAAATTTATGGTGCAATATCCCGCCCGATTGATCTTCACTCATGGTGGGATTCGTCGGTCCTTTGAATCGGCGACAGCAGCAACGCCCTATGTGGAGGAGATACGGCGGAGGGCTGCAGCGGCAGCCGAGACATGATGCCAAGTGGAGAGGTGTGTGGATCGGAAGAACAAGTTTGGAGTACGCTGCTTTTGACTGTGAAGAGGCGGCAGTGATAACCCTGTGGGGGGGGGTTGTAAGGGGACTGTTAAAGCTGTTTTAAGTATTATTTGTTGGCTGTTTCCTTTGGGATACGGGAAGGTGTTGAGGGGAGTCTTGGACTGTTAGGGTTGTCCGGTGTGGGGGGGGGGGGGGCGCAGTCGCTGTGGTGGGGGGGTGCTGGGGGGGACCCCGGACGGCTCGCAGAAGAGCCGGTATAAGGGAGAGGTGGGGGGGCACCACACGCATCTTGGAGTCACAGAGAGGGGGAGAGGCAGATGGTAGTAGAGATGGGGAATTGGAGAGGAGTGGGGAGGGGGGGAGGGGAGGGGGGAGAGGGAGGGGGAGGAGGAGGGGAGCTGTATCCTAGGGGACCAGTTGAGGAGTGGACGGAGAGAGGGAATCATCTTGTGGGGAGGAGGGGAGGACCTCAGGCTGGGGAGGTGTCTTCCCTGTATTATGTATTTATTTTATTTTTATTTATTTATTTATTACAGTTTCTTATATACCGCGCTATTCGGCATCAGCGCGGTTTACATCATAACATAACTACCATACGACAAGGTGTCTGGTTTTACATTGAACAGGGAAAAGAAACTTGGATAACTGGGTTAACTATATACATGAGCTATTTACACTGCAGGATAGGTAAAATCAGATCATAAGTAAGGGGGCATCTCTAGAGGGGTGATTTCTTGAGAGGGAAATCTAGGCTCAAAGGTTGTCTGGGAAGTATTGGATGAAGAGGTAGGTTTTGAGTGCCTTCCTGAATTGATATAAATTGGTTATGGCTCTAATGTCAGGGGGTAGAGCATTCCAGCATCTGGGGATATAGAAACTGCATGCTCTGTTTGTGGTTTGTGTATGCTATGTGATGAATAATAGTGGGACTATTTTTGTATTACATGCCACTTAAGATCATCTCTTGGAATGTTTGTGGTCTGGGCAATCCGATTAAACGGGCCAAAATTTTGCAGGCCTTGGCAAGGCAGAAGGCGGACATCGCTATGCTCCAGGAAACCCACCAGACTGCCGAGGAGCATCGTAAACGTTGCTGGGAGTGGGTGGGACAGGTATGGGGGGCCCCAGCTCTTGGAAAGAAGGGGGGTGTAGTGCTCTTGATACATAAGCGAATAAGGCTGGAGGTTGTAAGGGACTTGGTTGATCCGTCGGGCAGATTTGTACTGGTGCAAGGAGTCCTTGAGGGGAGGCCTGTTATTCTAGGCAATTTATATTGTCCCAATGTGCTAGATTTGCCCCTTTTTGCTCGTCTCGCCTCTAAAATCGAGACGTTGCCGGAGATCCCCGTGATTTTGGGGGGAGATTTTAATGGTGTCATGGATGTCGATCTAGATACATCTAAAGGGGGGGAGCCAAGAGACAGAATGGCGACTGTTCGGGCTCTGCGACGCTTATGTTCCAGGTTGGGGTTGGTGGATCCGTGGTGACTGTTACACCCGGCCGAGCGGGATTATACGCATCAATCTCGGGCTCATGGCACCAGCGCACGTATAGATTACCTGTTGATTTCTACTGGTCTGTTTGCCAAAGTTGAGGATGCTCAGATAGGGCCCGTAGAGATCTCTAATCATGCCTTTGTTTGGCTAGACGTCTATTGGAATGGGAACATTTCTCGGACCTCTCCATGGCGATTCCCGCTTGAATTGTATAGGGATGCGCAGTTTCGTTCCTTTATTCAGAAGCGGTGGCAGGAATTTGAAGCCGATCATAGGGGTCACCAGGATGACCCAGAGTTGCTTTGGGAAACTGCGAAGGTTGTCCTGCGGGGGGATATTATAGGGTTCCTTGCCAGGAAGAGAAGATTGAGGGCCGAACGTATTATCTGTTTAGAGAGATTGGTGACGAGGCTGCGGCGCCGATGGGCCCAAAACCCAACAGCAGGGCTCAAAAAGCAGCTGTGGGACTCTCAAACGGAATTAAACGAACTCTTACACCAAAGGGCAAAGAAGTCTGTGTTATATTATCGTTACCAATTATACCGTTACGGGGATAAGCCCGGGAAATTATTGGCCAGGTGCCTTCGTGGACCCAGGGGCTCCAAATTGGTGCCAGCCTTGCGGGATGACTTGGGGACGTTACACCGGGAGAGCCCGGCGATAGTGCGAGTTTTCCAATCCTTTTTCCAGAGACTCTATACAGCGGAGTCGATTTCTCTCACGCAGATGGCAGAGTATGTGGGGGAATTGGATCTACCCCACTTATCTGCGGAGCAAAGAGCACAGTTGGATCGGCCGATTACGGCAGTTGAGCTGCAAGGGGCTATTTCTAAAGCCAGCTGTTACAAATCCCCGGGGTCCGATGGGCTCGGTGCCGAATTCTATAAAATTCTTAATGAACTGATCTCCCCAACGCTGGCCGCAGTACACAATCAGAGGGCACAGCAGGGTTACTTTAGATGGGGGGCTAACCATGCCCATATTGTTCTTATTCCTAAACCGGCAAAGGACCCTCTCTCTGCGGCCTCGTATCGTCCTATCTCTTTACTTAACTTTGATCTTAAATTAATGGCAAAAATCTTAGCGGACCGCCTGGCGGAGTTTCTGGGGCAATTGGTCCATGAATCCCAAGTAGGTTTCGTTAAGGGGCGATATGCTGTCCGCAACCTGTGCAAAATCGTTGCGTCCTTAGAGTGGGTCCGGTATAGACATCTGTCCTCCTTACTTGTCAGTTTTGATATGGAAAAAGCCTTCGACAGGGTGGACTGGCAATATTTGAAGTACATTCTTCCGCGCTATGGCATAGGGCCTTTATTCTGTAACATGGTCGCGAGCCTGTATGCCGACCCGACGGCAGCGATACTTTGTAATGGGGTGTTATCTGAGAATTTTCCGTTGCAAAGGGGGACTCGTCAGGGCTACCCCCTTTCTCCTTTCCTTTTTGTCCTTTCTTTGGACCCCCTCCTGCGGAGAGTGGAGGGATTGCGAACAATAAGGGGGGTCAGCATTGGCAATCAAGAATTCAAGATATCTGCCTTTGCCGACAACCTGTTGGTACATTTATTTATTTATTTATTTATTTATTTAACATCTCTTATATACCGCGCTATTAAAATCAGCGCGGTGTACATCGAACAAAATATACTGCAATGTGTACAGGTAACATCGAGTTTACAGAGAACAAGGGAATATAAGACATGGAATAACAGGGATAACTATGTACAATAAACATTATACTATTTATATGCTTTAATTATGTACCATATTTAAACTCGAGTGAATATTGAACATGTATTCATGGGTAGCATGAGTCTATAGTAGTAATGTAGATTTTCGTGGGGACTAACCGTTTTCTGGTTGGATTAAAGTGCTAGGGTGTTTGGTGTGAGTGGGAGGCCTGTTGGCTGTGTGAGTGTCCATGGACACTTCTGGGTAGTATTTTGTGAATAAGTGATGCTTTACGGCTTTGCGGAATTGTAATAGACTTTTGATGCCGCGGATTTCGTGGGGAAGTTTATTCCAATTCCTGGGTGCGAACAATGAAAAAGCTCTGTTTGATGTGACTTTAGTACATGATGTCATCATCTTGGGAACTATTAAGGTGTTCATAGTTGTAGTCCTTCTGTTTCTATTTTCAGGGGTGTTATGGATTAGTTTTCTGATTGGTGTTGGTGGGTAGATATTCATGGCTTTGAAGGTCAAAACTAGTGACTTGTATGAGAGTCTGGCTTGTAGTGGTAGCCAGTGTAGGTCTTTCATGATAGGCGTTATATGAGCAGACCTTGGTGACCCAGAGAGGACTTTAGCAGCTGTATTCATAGCCAGACGTAGTGGATTTAAGGTTGATTGAGGGAGCCCGTGGAGGATGATGTTTGCAAAATCTAGATGTGGCAGGACTAGTGCCTGGAAGGTTGACCGGTAATCAGTATAGTCCAGTAGTGGACGGAGGTGGCGTAGTGTTCTGATCTTATGGTATATATTCTTTGTCAAATTCTTCATGTGCATTGTCATGTCCAGGTGTTGATCTAATGTTATGCTGAGGTATCGGATCGTGGGTTTGGACGTCAGTTCTGTGTTGTTGACCAGCAGTGACGGCGGAGGTACAAACTTAAGATTCCTTGTAACAAATAGGACATCAGTTTTGTTATGATTTATTCTTAGGTTTTGAGTCAGCAACCATTCAGCTACTGCTCCGAAACAGTTGGTTATTGGAGTAAACACTGGTTGGTCAGTTTTGAACGGCATGTATATGAGGATGTCATCAGCGTATGCCAAGCATTGCACGTTGAAGGATCTGATCAATTCACAAATCGGCTGCATATAAATATTGAACATTAACGCCGATAGTGAAGATCCTTGTGGTACGCCTTGAGACTGTAGGAACGGCTCTGAGGATTTCTGGCCTGTTTTAACTTGTTGCCACCTGTTGGAAAGGTAGGATCTACACCATTCCAGTGCTGTGCTTCGAATCCCCTTCTCTCTCAGACGTTGAATTAGTATATCGTGGTTTACAGAATCGAAGGCAGCAGAAATGTCTAAAAAGATGAGAACAAATCCTTGTTTGATGTTGTTTATTCCTGTGATCAGATCGTTGAATAGGGTTGTAAGGATTGTGTCGACTCCATGTGCTTCTCTGAATCCATGTTGTGATTTGTCTAGGGGTGCTTCTGTGTCAATGTGATGCTGGAGTTGTTGGGCAGCTTTCTCAATGATTTGCTTTCACCTAGAGATTTGCTTTCACCTAGAGATTCTTTGCCTCATCTCTTGCGGGAGTTCCGCACTTTTGGGCAGTTTGCGGGGCTTAGTATTAACAGGGATAAATCCGAGGCCCTGGATGTTTCGGGCCGTCTTCGGAGTGGCTGGCCGGGTGAGTTCCCTCTTAAATGGGCCGAGAATCAATTCATATATCTGGGGATTGTACTGCCCTGTCAGCCAGGTCAACTATATGGGAGTAACTTGAAGTGGATGCTGACCAAGGTGAGAACCCAGTTGCAGTCCTGGCAGCCCCTCCCCTTGTCTTTAACGGGGAGAATCGCGGCGATTAAACTGGTGCTTTTCCCGCGGCTACTATACTGGCTGCAGACCCTCCCTGTTTGGATCCTAAAGCGGGATGTTCGGCGCTTTGAGGCGGAATTTCGTGGCCTTCTCTGGGGGGGGGGGGGCGAGAGCCCGTATCCCATATGGTCGTCTGGTGGGGAGGGTGAGGAATGGGGGATGAGGGCTTCCGGATCTCGGTGCTTATGCATTGGCCTGCCAAGCGCGACGCCTGGGGGACTGGCTAGGTGATACCGACCTTTATACGCCTAGGGCCTTAGAGGAGGCATATGTGGCACCCCACTCGCTACGGGCCCTTTTACATCTGGAAGTAGGCAGGTGGCCTGCACATCTGGTTGATAGCGTGTTACTAGCTCCGGTACGTAAGACCTGGCGGCAGTTGAATGCCTACTGGGGCCGTAGTTGGAAGGTGTCGAGCTGGCTGCCTATTCGGGAGAATGCCAGTTTCACTCCAGGTACCGATGCCGCCGCGTTCCGTATCTGGGGGGAGAGAGGTATATGTAATTTGGGTCATGTGGTGGACTTGGCGGGGAAACCTAAACCCTTCCTCGTATTATCTCGGGAGTATGAACTGGGGCCCCACCATTCCTTTGCGTATATGCAAATAGCCCATTATGTGGCCTCCCTCTCAGGGGAGAAGCTACACAGCGACCGATCGGCTCAGATTATAGCGTTCTTTGGTTTAGGCGATGCGGAACGACCATCAATCCGGGTTTTTAACCTCAGGCTGGAGCAGTTTCGACCGCGGCCGGACTATCGTAGAGTGGAACAGGCTTGGGGGGCCGAAATGGGGCGGGAGATCCCCCATGATACAATTCTGGTAGCCCTCTGGAGAGTGGTGAACCTGGTGGATGGTGTCCGCTGGCGGGAAATACAGCTTAAATGTTTGACTAGGGTCCACTTCTCCCCGCGGCGGGCCCTTCGTTGCCACTTGACCACGGATGGCTCCTGTCTGCGGTGTGCTGAGCCTATGGCGACTTTGTTGCATATGTGGTGGGGTTGCCGATGGATCGCTTATATTGGCGGAGAATTTCTCTATTTATGGCCAATCTTTTAGGACAACCCGTTTACTGGGATGTTGCCTTGGTTGCCCTGGATCTCCTGAGCCTTACCTCTCCGAAGGGGAAATGGAGTAGCTGGTTGGTGTGGAAGGCATGTCTGGTGGGTAAAGGGCCACTGTTGCGGCGGTGGAGGGACAGCCACCCTCCCTCCTTTTGGGAGTGGCGGAACTCCTTCCATCAGCTTATGCTCCTGGAGTGTAGGGCTGCTCGAGGCCACGTCAAGCGATGGTCCGCCTTCTTGCTACTTTGGGATCCATATAACCAAAATCTGAGTTCCCGGACCCGCAATGTAGTCCTGCAACTCGGTTGCTAACCTATAACCTTACCTGTTTGCGGTGTTATGTGGGCGCTATGTAGAACTTTATGAGGTGGTCCTGAGTGGCATAGATTTGGGTTTGCCGGGGGGAGGGGGGGGAGGTAAGGGGGGGGGGAGAGGGGTTGGGGAGGGGGGGTTGGGGTAATTTCTGAAAATCCATGTAACCATCACTGTGCTCTGCCCCTGGGGATAAGAGTCAACCCCAGGGAGCGGCTGTTTCGTGTTGTGTATTTATTGTTTCTTGATGGTTTTTAAATAAAACTTTGGAAAAAAAAATATCCCCTTTCAGTTTTGCCCACTGTTTTTCTACATCCCCCAGCTGTTTCCATCCTGCTAACGATTCCTTGAGGTATTGACACATCTTGGCAAATTTAGTTGTCCTAAAGTCTAAGATCCTCGCTTTTGAATGAATTTTATCAGCCTAGTCCTTATACCATCTTTATCATTCCGTGGTGCGACTGCACCTTGAATATTGTGTGCAATTCTGTTCTCTGTATCTTAAAAAGGATATAGCAGAATTAGAAAAGATACAGAGAAGAGCCACCAAAATGGTAAAGGGGATGGAAGGATACCCCTATGAGAAGAGGCTTAAAAGGTTAGGGCTCTTCAACCTGGAAAAGAGATGGCTGAGGGGAGAGACATGATAGATGTCTATAAATTAATGAATGGAGTGGACCAGTTAAACCTAAGAACATAAGATATGCCATACTGGGTCAGACCAAGGTCCATCAAGTCCAGTATCCTGTTTCCAACAGTGGCCAATCTAGGTCACAAGTACCTAGCAGTTTCCCCAAAGGACACACAGATCGATTGTTTACACTATCAAAATGTAGAAAGACTAGAGGACATGCATTAAAGCTACAGTGTAGCCTGTTTAAGACTAATAAGAGAACATTTTTTCACTCAACGCGTAATTAAACACTGGAATTCGTTACCGGAGGATGTAGTAAAAGCTATTAGTGTAGCTAGGTTTAAAAAAGGTTTGGACAAGTTCTTGGAGGAAAGGTCCATAAACCATTATTAAAGAGGACCTGGGAAATCCACTGCTTGCCCCAATACAAGCATTGTGGAACCTGTTTGTCTTTTTGGGAAACTGCTAGGCAATTGTGATCTGGATTGGCCAGTTGGAAACGGCATACTGGGCTTAATGGACCTTGGTCTGACCCAGTATGGCATATCTGATGTTCTCATAAAACGTGGTGGTATTTAATTGTTGGTAAACCTCTCTAACACAATCTTGAAGGTTTTGAATAACTAGGGCCTCACCCTGATCTTCTGGTTTTATTTTTTTTTTTGTAACTGAGAATTTTATTGATTTTCAACAGAATACAGCATACATCAAACCAACTCTTCAACAACTCAAGCATTAGCTGGTATCCCGGGTGGTCACAAAGTTCACCCCACAGCGCATCATATGTGCTGCACCTCACCTCTGACACAATCTACAAACATCGTACACACGTAACCAATAATATGCTACAAACCCTCCATCCCCTTGAGCCTACTCTATCACCCCATAGTATCCCACTTTTACCCCCTTCCCTCTAACCAACTCCCAACTCCTTCCCTTCCCTCCTCCATAGTCTCCCCCTTTCCCTTCCCTTCCCTGACCACTCTTACCCTCTTCTAGCCCACAACCATACCCATCACTGCCTTCCTCTACTCCATATACCCACCTCTAAGTGTTCAGAAAAGCACGCTTGGTATTGTCTTTGTATGCAGCCACCTCACTGAAACACCAGAGCTGCTCCAACAGGCGCTTCACCATTTCTGTAGGTGGTACCTCCGGCTGCCTCCACCATGCCGCCAAGACCTCTGTGTCACCACCACACAGAATCTCAAAAAGGTCTCCAAAGATTTGTCCTCCCCCCCCCCCCACCTCATTAAATATCACCATAGCTGGGCCAAACTGGACACTCTCTTTTGTGATGTCATGGTACAAATCTGTTAAGGATAAGGCGGGATAGAAATACCCTTTAAATAAATAAATAAAAATACCTTCCCCCATAACTGCTGTTCTTTGGGGTAGTCCCATAACATGTGCCTCATATCTTCTTTCTCCCCATATCCCTTCCAGCAGCCCCCAGTCAAATTGCTATAGACAGTCTGCAGTCTTACTGGGATCCAGTACATACGTAATCAGACTGGCTGTTTTCCAAAAATGCTGTACCCAGTGCCAATCTCCTGGAGCTCTCAAATATATCCCTCTATCTCCCTTCATCCCACGGGCCAGGAATCTCCTCTTCCTATCTGCTATGACATACCGGGACAACTCTATCCCTTTCCAGCAGCTCTCTATACAAGATTGAGAGTAGCTCTTTTGGAATTGCACTACAACCCATTAAATCCTCAAACAATGTGGATTTAGTACGTAAATCCTGCTATACCACTTTTTGCCTCAAATAATGCACCAACTGCAAATAAGTATATGGTTATGGTTTAGGCACTTGATATACCGCCCTTTACATGTATGTATTTACTAACATGGCACTTTTTAATTCCCTTGTCCCTGAAGGGCTCACAATCTAAGTGTACATGAGGCAATGGAGGGTTAAGTGGCTTGCCCAAGGCCACAAGGAGTAGCCAGGGGACTAGAGACCCCAGTCCCTCCAGCCTGAGGTTACTTGTCCCCATGCGGTAATTGAACCCCTGGCCCTCCAGCCTGAGGTAACCTGTCCCAACTACTGAGCCATTCCTCCCTCAATGATCTCTGCCCTCTAACCCATAGAGAGACCAAAGTCCCTAAAGATCAGTATTGCCTCTTCTTTATCCAGCAACTGCCCTATTCTCCTAAGGCCCCTCTGCTCCCATGCCTTATAGAGAAACCCCCATCTCTCCCTAGTCAAAAATCTCCCAAACCCCTTATCAAAACCCTCCTCGAGTATCTCTTGCCTCCCAACAACTTCCCCGACACCTATTCCACACTTCCAGGATCAATGTTCTATGGGGATTCCCCTCAACCACAGCAAGGAATCCCACATTCTGTGTTCCAAAGTATTGTCTCCCCCCTGTTCCATAGACACTCAGTGGGGAACCTCCCCCAACCCTCACCAAGTAAGCAAGGCCGGCAACTGTGCCATATCATAATAGGTTGCCAGGCAGGGCACCCCCCCGCCCCTCTATCTCGTCTTTGGTACATAGTCTTTCGAGAGACTACTGGTACTCTTCCTCCCCCAATAGACCATAGGTAACCCTTGCATTTGTTTTATAAAAGTTCTGGGGACCCCACACGGAAGAGAGGCAAAAAGAAACAAAATCCTAGGAAGTACATTCATCTCTATAGATGCTATACATCCTAACCAAGTCAGATGCATCCCTTTCCATTTATGGAGGTCTTAGTACACTGCCTCTAGTAGCAGTGTGTAATTCTATTCTCTCAGGCCTTCTAGTGTATTGCCCAATTGGATACCTAAGTACCGGAAAGAGGTTTGCACCCATTTAAACGGGAAAGACTCCTGCAGCCTCTCCAGCAATTCCTGTGACAAATTGAATCCTAGAATCTCTGTTTTGCCTACATTTATTTTATAGCCCGACACTTCACTGTACTGCTTAATAGTAATGATGGTAATGAGTTGAAAGGCTCTTGCAAAATAAAGATGACATCATCTGCAAATAATGCCACTTTGGACACCCCATTCCCATCTCAGTCCTCTTGATATCCACCTGCCCTCTAATATACTCTGCTAGCGGCTCAATTACAATTGCAAATAATAATGGTGACAAGGGGCACCCCTGGAGGGTCCCCCTGCCCCAGCACAAAACTCCCAGAATATCTGCCATTGATTCGAATGTGTGCACGTGGATTGGCATAGAGAGCCCGTATCCATCCCATAAGTGGCCCCCTGTCCCATCCATTCCAGCACTTGAAGCATAAAGGCCCACTCAATTCTATCAAATGCTTTTTCAGCATCAACAGTAAGGAAAACCACTGTCAACCCCCTCCAGTTGCAGCTTCCAAGTCAAATTCAGGATTTTTTGGATGTTAGCTCCACCTTGCCGCTCCTTAACAAAGCCCATTTGGTCCTGATGTACCAATTTAGGCACTTCCCCTTGAAGTCTGCTGACTAGCACTTTGGCCAATAACTTGGCGTCTAAGTTAATCAGCAAGACTGATCTGTACAAGCCACACACACTAGGGTCTTTCCCCGATTTGGGGAGGACCATTATCCCTGCTTTCTCTATAGAGGAAGGGTCCCTCCCCTCTCCAGCACCCTCAGCCAGTAAGGGAGCAAGCAGGTCCTGAAGTCTTTTAATAAAATTTTGCCATCAATCCGTCTAACCCAGGGGCTTTTCTCACCTTAATGGACTTGATGGTTTCCAGAACCTCTCCTTCGTTGATAGCTCTCCCCAACCTCTCTATCTCTTCTTCCGCCAGCTTATTAAAACACTCATCTAAGAATTGAACCCCCCTCCTGCTTCCCCACCTCTCACCCTCACTACTATAGAGCTTCTGAAAATATTCCTAAAAAACTCGCCTTATCTCATTCATCCCGTGCACCATTACCCCTCTATTCGTATGTATCCCTCCTATGTGACTTTTGTTACCTTCGGGCCCTCAAGTGACTAGCTAGTATCCAGCCTACCCTATTTCCCCTCTCAAGTCTGCTTCAAAACCATCAGCTCATGGGCTATCATACTAGCTCTCAACCTGTTCAATTCTGCTTTTAAAGAGGTCAGTAACTGCAAAGTCGGGGGGGGGGGTCTATCACTTTGATGCTGTCTCTCCAGTTCTCCAATCTTGCCCATGATAATGTGTTTTGACTCTGGTCTTTTTAGTCTTCGCTGCTATGCTAAGCAAATGTCCCCTAACCAACACCTTCAATCCATCTCACACAATACTAAGCCCCACTTCTCCCCCCTTATTGAAATTAAAGTACTCCAGGATCATTTTTCATATACAGGGTGGACCAAAAAAAGTGAGAACATCTCATAGCATATAAGTTATTTAAAAATTCAAAAAGACAGATGTAAACGATTGAAAATTAAAAAAAAAAAGATGGTAACCGGAAATTGTCGAAATAAAGACATTATATAGCTAAGAAAGGTAAACTCTGAAAATTGCCCAGAAACGCAGAGAAGCTAAAGCCAGAGGAGAAAGAAAGACAATCACAGAACTCAACAGAGATTTCCAAAGTGCAGCAAGACAGAACAAGGAAAAGTACTACAATGACGCATGCAAGGATATAGAAGCAGAAACTATTAGAGGAAGAACAAGATCAGCTTTCCTAAAGCTACGAGAGTTAAAGAAAAAGTTCCAGCCTCGAATTGGAATGTTACAAGATGCTCAAGGTTCTATGTTGAATGATGATGAGAAGATCAAGAAAAGGTGGCAGGAATATACAGAGTTTTTATATGATAAAGATCAAGTGGACCAACAGCCGTTTCAACCTGTACCTTATGATCGGGAACCATTGGTGATGAAAGAAGAAGTTGAAGCAGCATTGAAAGCCTTATCAAAGAACAAAGCACCAGGCATTGATTGCATTCCCATAGAAGTATTACAGCAATCTGATGCAGCTGTTACCGTACTTACAAGGCTCTGCCAAGAAATATGGAAGACAGCATCATGGCCAACTGACTGGAAAAGATCTGTATTTATACCAATACTAAAGAAAGGTGATCCAACTGACTGTGGAAATTATCGCACAATCGCTCTGATCCCACATGCCAGCAAGATTCTACTGAAGATTATTCAAAAGAGACTACAATCATACCTGGAACAAGAACTACATGAAGTGCAAGCAGGGTTCAGAAAAGGGTGAGGAACGAGAGACATCATTGCGGATGTGAGATGGATCCTTGAAAAGACTAAAGAATACCAAAAGGATATCTATTTGTGCTTTATCAACTATAGCAAAGCTTTTGACTGTGTAAACCATGAGAAACTCTGGGCCACATTAAGAAGTATGGGTATACCAGAACACCTGATCGTTCTCTTGCACAATCTGTACATTGATCAAGAAGCAACAGTTCGAACGGAAAAAGGAGAAACAGAATGGTTTAAAATAAGCAAAGGTGTAAGACAAGACTGCATACTTTCCCCCTACCTGTTTAATTTATATGCAGAACAAATCATCAGAGAAGCAGGATTGTATGAAGACAACAGAGGTGTGAAGATTGGTGGAAGACTCATCAACAACCTTCGCTATGCTGATGATACCACATTACTGGCGGAAAGTGAAGATGATCTGAAACATTTGCTTCTCACAATCAAAGAACATAGTCTCAAAATGGGCCTGCACCTTAATGTAAAGAAGACAAAGATCATGACAACTGGCATAATCAACAGGTTCATCGTCGAAGGAGAAGAAATTGAAATCGTGAATAACTTTAACCTACTTGGATCAACTATCAATAAAGAAGCAACAAGCAGTCAAGAAATCAGACGACGCATTGCTCTTGGCAGAATGGCTATGAAAGACCTAGATAAGATTCTCAAGAGCAGAGATGTCTCTCTCCATACAAAGATTTGACTTGTTCAAGCCATGGTATTTTCAATAACATCATATGGATGTGAAAGCTGGACAGTGAAAAAGATAGACAGGAAGAAAATTGATGCCTTTGAATTATGGTGCTGGCGGCGAATACTGTGTATACCATGGACTGCCCGAAGAACAAACCAGTCTGTACTAGAGGAGATCAAACCTAAGTTTTCTTTAGAAGCTCAGATGACAAGACTTCGACTTTCATACTTTGGACACATCATGCGGAGAGAGAGATCATTAGAGAAAGACATCCTGCTTGGCAAGATAGAAGGTCAACGCAAAAGAGGAAGGCCAGCAATGAGATGGATCGATACAATAACAGCAGCTTCGGGTACCAGTCTGTCAACAATGAGCCGCCTGACTGAAGACCGAACACAATTTAGGATAGCTATCCAGAGGGTCGCCATGAGTCGACTCCGACTCGACGGCACTTAACAACAACAACAACAACAACAAAAAAGGTAAATAAGTAAACTATTTAAGCTTTTAATTTACGAGATGTTCTCACTTTTTTTGGGCCAACCTGTATATAGAAGCCTCCTCTTCCAACAAGGAATCATTGAGCCTCCAGAACTTAATACCATTATCCTGCAGTCCCAAATCAAAAATTAACTAGGGCATGATCTGTCCAAGTAGTAAGTCCATGCTCCACCTCCCTCACCTTGGACATCCATCGCCCACTCAACCACACCATGTCCAACCTACTGTATGAGGCATGCAGGTGTGAATAGAAGGTAAACCTGCCCTTGCCAGGATGCCTACACCTCCAGTTGTCAACCAACCCCTGCTGGTCTTTAAATCTAACCAAACTCTTTCTTTCCTGTCTCCCCCTATTGCCACCTCCCCCCACCACTATTGTCTAGGCAAGGGTTAAACATCAAATTATAGTCCCCCCCCCCCCCAAGTATAATCAGGATATCCCTGAACTTCTCTAGTTCCCCCAACATCCTCTCATAAAATTCTCCCTGTTTCTCATTGGGCTCATACAGACAAACTGTCCATATCTCCTCTCCTGCAATCTTAAAGCGTACCCCAAACCACCTCCCCTCCTTATCCCTTCATCCTACATTCACCCAGCACACATCCTGTAAGAGCCTCACCTAACAATATACCCCTCCCCACTGTGGTGCAGCTCTCTGACCTGCTAACACTGCCAAAGGATAATGCCAAGACTGTAAAAGTCGTTCTTGGCCCACCTGAAGGTGGGTCTCTTGTACACATACAATGTCCGCTTGGAGTTGCCCACCCTCTCACTCCAATAGTCTTCGCTTGCGCCAGGTCTGGAGTTCCTTTGCATTGATGGTGGCTGCAATCATTTGCTGCACTTTGTGATCTCCCCCCTGCCATCCCCTTCCTACCATGACTACAGCTCAACCTCCCCCCGACCCCCCCTCCCTGCCCTTCCCAACTCATCCACACCTCCTGAACCAAAGACTACTATGGAGTAGTGCTCATCGTGCCCTCCCCTAATCCACCTGTACTACTTCTCCCCTCTCCCCTCCCCAGTGCCCTATCCACCCCCACACTACCAACAGTTAACAAACAAACTTTTGAAAAACATTCTCATAACAAACCAACATTGACCCAAAATTCTTGCAGTCATTCCTCGATCCCTGCGGCCTTTTCAGAATATGAACAACAGATCCTGCCTTTTTGCCCTTTCAATTTGTCCATCCCCTCTGAAGTCTCAGAACTGGATCAAAATCATTCCACAGTCTTTCTTCACCCTATTGGCGCTTGCTGTACCAAATCCTTGTGAAGCCTTTAGGATCTCCCCTGTGAATTCTCATGTTGTGTACCATGCGCGGCCACTTGACCATGTCCCCGCCATTGCTAACTCCCTGCATTGTGTCTGCTGGTGTTGTCTGTCCTTCTCCAGCACAATTGGTTGCAGACCAGCCTACTTCAAAGCATGTAAAGCCTCGGCACAGTTTTAACCGGCCAGGTAGTCACCCCCTTAGAGAAAGATAATCCAAACGGATACATCCACCTGTAATGTCGGCCTGCCTCAAGGCCTTCATGACAAGATACATATCTCGATGCCTTTGCAGTGTTCCCGCTGATGATGAAGATGATGATGTTAAGTGCCGTCAAGTCTGTGTCGACTCATGGCGACCCTCTGGATAGTTGTCCGAAACAGTGTTCGGACTGAGCTCATTGTTGACAGAGTGGCACCCATAGCTACTGTTATTGTATCAATCCATCTCATTGCTGGCCATCCTCTTTTGCATTGACCTTGCCAAGCATGATGTCTTTCTCTAATGATCTCTCTTTGCATGATGTGTCCAAAGTATGAAAGTCGAAGTCTTCTCATTTGAGCTTCTAAAGAAAGCTTAGGTTTGATCTCTTCTAGTACTGACTGGTTTATTCTTTGGGAAGTCCATGGGATATACAGTATTCGTCGCCAGCACCATCATTAAAAGGCATCAATTTTCTTCCTATCTTTTCCACTATCCAACTTTTGCATCCATATGACGTTAATGAAAATACCATGGAATGAACAAGCCGAATCTCTGTATGGTGAGAAGCATCTCTGCTCTTGAATCTTGTCTAGGTCCTTCATTCTGCCAAGAGCAATGCGTCATCTGATTTCTTGGCTGCTTGTTGTTTCTTTATTGATAGTTGATCCAAGTAGGTTAAAGTTGTACACTATTTCAATTTCTTCTCCATCAACGATGAACTTATTGATTTTGCCAGTTGTCAAGATCTTTGTCGTCTTTACATTAAAGTGCAGGCCCATTTTAAGACTATGTTCCTTGATCTTGAGAAGCAAATGTTCCAGATCATCTTCACTTTCAGGCAGTAATGTGGTATCATCAGCATAGCAAAGGTTGTTGGTGGGAGAGTCATCAATCTTCACACCTCTGACGTCTTCATACAGTTCTGCTTCTCTGATGATTTCTTCTGCATATAAATTAAACAGGTAGGGGCAAGGTATGCAGCCTTGTTGTACACCTTTGCTTATTTTAAACCATTCTGTTTCTCCTTGTTCTATTTGAACTGTTGCTTATTGATCAATGTAAAGGTTGTGCAAGAGAACAATCAGGTGTTCTGGTATACCCATGCTTCTTAATGTGGCCCAGAGTTTCTCATGATTTGCACAGTCAAAAGCCACAGTCAATAAAACACATATAGATATCCTTTTGGTATTCTTTAGTCTTTTCAAGGATCCATCTCACATCCACAATGATATCTCGTTCCTCGCCCTTTCCTGAACCCTGCTTGCACTTCAGGCAGTTCTCATTCCAGGTATGATTGTAGTCTCTGCTGAATAATCTTCAGTAGAATCTTGCTGGCATGTGGGATCAGAGCGATTGTGCAATAATTTTCACAGTCAATTGGATCACCTTTCTTTAGTATTGGTATAAACATAGATCATTTTCAGTCAGTGGCTATGATGTTGTCTTCCAAATTTCCTGGCAGAGCCTTGTAAGTATATTAACAGCTGCATCATATTGCTGTAATACGTCTATGGGAATGTCATCAATGCCTGGTGCTTTATCCTTTGATAAGGCTTTCAATGCTGTTTCGACTTCTTCTTTGATCACCAATGGTTCCGGATCATAAGGTACAGGTTGAAATGGCTGTTGGTCCACTTGATCTTTATCATATATAATAACTCTGTATATTCTTTCAACCTTTTCTTGATCTTCTCAGCATCATTCAACAAGGATTTTTGAGCATCTTGTAACATTCCAATTTGAAGCTGGAACTTTTTCTTTAATTCTCATTGTTTTAGGAAAGCTGATCTTGTTCTTCCCCTAATAGTTTCTGCTTCTATTTCCCTCCATACATCAACATAGTACTTCTCTTTGTCTTGTCTTGCTGCACCTTGTGTTGAGCTCTGTGATTGCCTCTCTTTCTCCTCTGGCTTAGCTTCTCTGCATTTCTGGGCAATTTTTAAAGTTTCTTTCGTCATACATTTCGGACGTTTTTGCTTTTTCACCTTTTCTAGAGATTTCTCACTTTCTTCCAACACAACCTTCTTGATGTCATCCCATAACTCTTCCAGAGCTCTGTCATTTGTATGTAAAGCAGCAAATTGATTTTGTAGTCTTTAAATTCTGGTGTTATATTCTCAAGGTCATATTTTGCTACATTCATGAGTGGCTTGCTCTTTTTCAACTTTAGCTTGAGTTTGATACTAGTAGTTGGTGATCTGTACCACAGTCAGCTCCAGGTTTTGTCTTGGTTGATGTTATAGAACTTTTCCATAGTTGACTTTCACAGATGTAGTCAATTTGATTTTTGTGCAATCCATTGGGTGACATCCATGAGTACAGTCGCTGCTTCTGTTGCTGGAAGAAGGCATTTATTTATTATTTATTTATTTATTTATTTATTAACAATTCTTATATACCGCACTATTAGACATCAGCGCGGTTTACATTGAACAAAAAACATCCGACAATTTACATATGTCTGGTCAATTACATTTAACAGGAGATATAAACTTGGGAAATAGGGGAAACTATATACAAAAGTGTGTTATCTGACAAGATGAATATGATGAATAGATCATTGATCTTGCAGAATTCTATCATTCTTTCTCTAGCTTCATTTCTGTTGCCAAGTCCATATTTTCCAACTACTTTGCCGCCGCCTTTGTTGCCAACTTTTGCATTCCAGTCACCCATGACTATCAGGACAACCTGTTTGTATGTTCTGTCAATTTCAGCTTCTACTTCTTCAAATAACTCATCAATTTCATCCTCTTCTACAGCTGCTGTTGGGGCATATATTTGAATTATAGTTGTGTTAATAGGAATTCCTCATAGACAAATAGAAATTAAGCGTTCGCTGATTGCATTGTATTTCATTACAGTTCTTGCAAGTTTCTTCTTAATTATAAATGCAACATCGTTTCTTCTTAGTCTTTCATTTCCAGCATAGTAGACCATATGATCATCGGATGCAAAGTGCCCGATGCCAATTCACTGACACTCAACAGATTGAGTTGTATACATTCCATTTCATTCTTGACCACCTCCAACTTCCCTTGGTTCATGTAAACAATCGATCTACGTTTACCCGTTCCACTCCGTTCATTAATTTATAGACTTCTATCATATCTCCCCTCAGTCATCTCTTTTCCACAACCACCCAACAGCTATAAGAATGTAACAGCGACACTAGTAAGCTGCCATTGTTCAGATGTAAATAGTTCAATGTTATGAATCCCAGTTAATATGTCCTGTTTGATGTAAGCACAAGACACTTCCCCGCCTTGTGTAAAATTGTTGACTGTAAACCGCACTGATGTCAAATAGCGCGGTATAGAAAAGCTATAAATAAATAAATAAATAAAGAGCTCTAACCTTTATAGCCTCTCTTCATAGGAGTAGCCTTCCATCCCCTTTACCATTTTGGTGGCTCTTCTCTGTACCTTTTCTAATAATGCTATATCCTTTTTAAGATACGGTGACCAATTCAAGGTGCGGTCGCACCATGGAACAATACAGAGGCATTATAGTATCCTTTGTTTTATTTTCCATTCCTTTCCTTATGATACCTAGCATTCTATTTGCTCTCTTGGCCCTGCTGCACACTGGGCGGAGAATTTTAACATGTTATCCACAATGACGCCTAAATCTTTTTACTGGGTGGTGGTTCCTAATGTGGAACCTTGCACTGTGTAACCATAGTTTGGGGGGTTCTTTCCTAGGTGCATAACTTTGCACTTGTCAACATTAAATTTCATCTGCCATTTGGATGCCCAGTCTTCCAATTTATCAAGATCCTCTTGCAATTTTCCACAATCCTCATGGGTTTTAACAGCTTTAAATAGTTTTGTGTCATCTGCAAATTTGATAACCTCATTCGTTATTCCCTTTTCCAGGTCTTTTATGAATATGTTCAAAAGCAGCGGACTCAGCACAGATCCCTGGGATACTCCACTATTCACCTTTCTCCATTGGGAAAATTGGCCATTTAGCCCTACCCTCTGCTTTCTATCTTTTAACCAGTTCCTGATCCACAATAGTACACTTCCTCCTATGCCATGACTTTTTTATTTTGCCAAAAGTCTCTGATGAGGGACCTTGTCAAAAGCTTTCTGAAAGTCCAGATACACTATATCAACTGACTCACCTTTGTCTACCTGTTTATTCACACCTTCAAAAAAACATAACAGATTAGTAAGACAAGATCTTCCTTGTCTAAAGCCATGTTGGCTGTCTCCCATTAAGCCATGACTATCTACATGTTCAGTAATTTTGTTCTTTATGATGGTTTCTACCATTTTTCCCGGTACTGAAGTCAGGTTCACCGGTCTGTAGTTTCCCGGATCACCCCTGGAGCCCTTTTTAAAAACTGGCATTACATCGGCCATCCTCCAATCTTCAGTTATTTGAGATGATTTTAATGATAGTTCATAGATTACCAATAGCAGGTCTGCAATCTCATATTTTAGTTATTTCAACACCCTCAGATGTATACCATCCAGTCTAAGTGATTTGCTACTCTTCAGTTTATCAAATAGTTGTAATATATCTTCCTGGTGTATCGATATTTATTTATTTTATTTATTTATTACAGTTTCTTATATACCGCGCTATTTAGAATCAGCGCGGTTTACATCATAACAAAACGACCATAACGACAAACTGTCAGGTTTTACATTGAACAGGAGTACAAACTTGGATAACTGGGTTAACTATATACAAACTTGGATAACTGGGTTAACTATATACATAAACTATATACATAACTATATACATAAACTTCCACAGTATCACCTTTAAATACCACTTCAGTCATGGGTAACATCCCTACATCTTCCTCAGTAAAGACCGAAGCAAAGAATTCATTCTGTCTCTCCACTATGTCTTTGTACCCTCTTAGTGCCCCTTTTATCCCTCTATCATCTAATGGCCCAACTGACTGTCTCAAAGGTTTTTTGCTATGAATATACTTGAAAAAGCCTTTATTATGTGTTTTTGGTTCCACAGCTAGCTTCTTCTCAAATTCTCTTTGCCTGCCTTATTAATGCCTTGCATTTAACTTGCCAGTGCTTGTGCTGTTTCCAATTTTCATCATTTGGCTCTTTTTTCCATTTCCTGAAAGATGCTTTTTTGGCAAGAACAGCCTCTCTGACCTCACCTTTAAACCATGCTGGGTGGGATCCGGGACTGGACTGGAGTTTCTCAAGGAACAACAGTTAGCAGGTAAGTCTAATTTCTCTTTCCTTATCGTCCCTCCAGTCCAGTCCTGCACCTCTGGGATGTATCAGAGCAGTAAATTAATGGGAGGGACCTGCCCAACCGGACCGTAGAACCGAAACAGACATCTCCTGCCGCCTAGATATCCAGACAATAATGTCTACTGAAGGTATGCAAAGAAGACCATGTAGCCACTATGCAAATCTCAAGCAGAGGAACCAAGGTATATTCTGCCCACGAAGCTGCCTGAGCTCTGGTAGAATGAGCTCGCAACCCCAAAGGCACCTGACGACCTTGCAAAATATAAGCTGATGAAATCACCTCGCGGATCCACCTAGAAATGGAAGCCTTGGCCACTGACTTGCCCTTACGCGGCCCTCCAAACAGGACGAAAAAATGATCAGACCTGCAAAAAGACTAGACATCTTCAGATAATGACGAAGAACCCTCTTGACATCCAGCAAACGTAAACCACTATTGGAGACATTCTCCCCCGAAGTTCTTAAAACTGGCAAGGACACCAACTGATTCACATGAAAGGCTGAAACCACCTTTGGCAGGAACAATGGAACGGGATGCAGCACCACCTTATTCCAAAAGAAGATCAAAAATGGTTCCCGGCAAGACAAGGCCTGCAACTCTGAGACCCGATGCGCTGAGCAGATTGCCACCAAGAAAACAGCCTTCAAAGTCAAAAACTTTAACGAAGCCTGTCGCAATGGCTCGAAGGGCTCTTTGGTCAACGCAGTTAAAACCAAGTTGAGATCCCATGAAGGGATCACCACTCTCCTAGGAGAACGTAGATGAGAAACCGCCCTCAAAAAACGCAAAACATCTGGATGGGAGCCTAAAGCAACACCTTGAACTTTCCCACGATAGCAAGCAATAGCTGCCAGCTGCACCCTTAAAGAATTTGCTGCCAGCCCCTTGTCAAAACCATCCTGCAGAAAGCTCAAAACCTCCCGAGACACACACCAATCCTCAAAAATACGCCAAATGCAAACGTAGGCCAACGAGGTCGACCGTTGCCTGGCTAAGAGCAAGGTAGCGATTACTGCCCTGGAGTAACCCTTCTTCCTTAGCCTCACCCTTTTAATGGCCAAGCCGTAAGCGAGAATTGATCCACCTGTGGCATACGAAGTGGCCCCTGTCGAAGGAGATCCTCCCGAATTGGAAGCCTCCAAGGTCGACCGTCGAGAAGACGCACCAAATCGACGTACCATGGACGTCGTGGCCAATCCGAAGCAATTAGAAGTATCCACCCCTGATGAGACTCTATGCGTTGAATCACCCGGCCTATGAGCGCCCAAGGCAGGAAGACATATAGGAGGCCTTCGGTAGGCCATCGTTGCAGCAAGGCATCTAGCCCCTTGGACATTCTCTCCCGCCTTCTGCTGTAGAAGTGGCTTGCCTTGGAAGACCAGAATGTAGCCATCAGATCCATAATGGGAGTCCCATATCTGCTGACTAGCTGAGCAAAGACTTCCGGATGGAGCTCCCACTCCCCAGGATTCACACGAACCGACTGAGATAATCCGCTGTTACATTGTCTATTCCCGCAATGTGAGCCGCTGACAGCGCTTGAAGCCAATGCTCTGCCCAGCTGAAAAAGACCGCTGTCTCCCCTTCCAGAGCCGCGCTGCCTGTACCCCCTTGCTTATTGAGATACGCCACCACGGAGGTATTGTCCAACAGAACTCAGACCGCCTGACCCCAAAGCGTTGACTTGAAGGCTCGGAGCGCTAGTGCTTCTGCTCTCAATTCCAGCTGGTTGATCGACCACTGAACCTCCTGATTGCTCCAGCTTCCTTGCGCAGAGAGCTCTCCGCAGTGAGCTCCCCAACCTGCCAGACTGGCATCGGTTAAGACCGGAACCCACCACGGCTGCTCGAGCAGCATGCCCGCCGCCAAGTTCTCTGGAAGAAGCCACCAACGTAGAGACTCCCTAACTCCTGCTGGACAGGACAGACGTTTGGTCAGAGAGTCCCCCTGGTGGGACCAACAGCGAAGTAAGGACCTCTGCAGAGGACGCCTGTGCGCTCTTGCCCATGGCACTACCTCCACAGTGGCTGCCATCGTTCCCAGAACTTGAAGATACTGCCAAGCCATCGGTACTGATCGCCTCAAAAACATGCGCACCAAGTGACGCAGCCCTTGGGCCCGGTGTTCCGGCAGAAAAAACGATCCCACTGAGTGTCGAACTGGAATCCCAAATATTCCAGAACCTGAGAGGGTACCAATCTGCTCTTGGCCACACTGACCACCCAACCAAGGCCTTTTAGGAAATGCACCACTCTGGCTGTAGTCCATACACTTTCAACTCTGGACTTTGCTCGAATCAACCAGTCATCCAGATAGGGGTGTACCAACACTCCCTCTTTGCGGAGAGTCGCCACCACCACCACCATCACCATCACCTTGGTGAAGGTTCGTGGAGCCATCTCTAGGCCGAACGGCAAAGCCTGGAACTGAAAATGCCCCCGAGGTACTGCAAACCTTAAGGAAGCGTTGATGATCTGGCCTGATCAGAATATGCAAGTATGCTTCGGTGAGATTGAAAGACGTCAAAAATTCCCGCTTTCGCACCGCCATGATTACTGAACGCAAAGCTTCCATGCGAAAATGAGGCACTCGAAGGCAATAGTTTACTCCATTGAGGTCCAGAATTAGGCGAAAGGATCCATACTCCTTTGGCACCATGAAATAAATGGAGTATTGACCACAGCCGTACTGGTATTGAGGAACTGGAAGTATTGCCCCCAGCTGAAGTAGGTGAGACGGTGTCTCCTCCACCGCCACTGCCTTGTTCCACGCCCTGCAGGGAGACAGCACAAATGAGTCGGTAACTGGCCGGGCGAGGGCGTAGCCCTCATGAATGACTTCCAACACCCAATGGTCGGAAATTATCTGAACCCAGGCTGTGAGAAATTCCCGTAGACGCCCTCCTATGGCTTCTATCGCAGCCTGGGTCCTCGTTTCATTGGGTCTTTCAGAATCCTGAGGAAGAGGGACTAGCGAAACATCTGCCCGCTCCCCGAAATCCCCTGAAACCTTGGCCGCGTGATGGAAATCTCCCTTTCTGGAAACCACCCAGTCGGCAGGTATGAAAGCACCTGAAATCCTGCGGCTGACCGCGAAATGGCGCTGCAGCTCAACCGGGCAGCACTGCCCTCAACCGGAATGGTAGTCTTTTTGGTGACAGCCAACATGGCGCATCCACGCGTGGAGAATGAAATACCTCACATTCTTGGTCTGACAAGGGATAGAGGCAAGTCATGGCTCTTACCCCTCGGAGACCTGCTTCAGGCAGATCACACTCATCCTGAATCATCTGCCTGAAGACATGATGAACCGGAAAAACAGCTTGTGTCTTTCGCACCACCTGAATGAGGGGGTCTTCTACTGCCTCCTCTTCAGCCGGTTGACCCACAGAGAGGTTAAGTGCTTGAAGCAATTCTGTGATTAAAGCTGTCACTCCTCTCTCCAAAAAACTAGGATGATCCTAGTTTGGTCCTCGGGCTCTGGGATCTCATCTTCCTCGAGCTTGTCCACACCTGCCTCTGCCTCCATATCAAACTCGTCCCCTTCTAGGCAGTCCAACAGAACAGGCTGTTCCTCTATGGATCAAGCTCTGTTAACCGGACCCGCTGCAGAAATGTCAGCCGCCTTCACAGTAGCCCGACCTGCTGCGGCCCCGAGAACCGAGAGATCCAAAGCGGGAACCTGTTGCTGCAAACAGAAAGCCTGATGTATGAGGAGAACAAACTCTGGCGAAAACCCCGCCAGAGTGCCTCCCCTAAAACCTGGAACACCAGTGGAGCCTGGAGCCGACGGAGGCACAGCCCGCGGAGAAACCGGAGCCTCCAGCAGAGGACTAACATCCGTCACCATTTGAGGCCCCTGCCCCGGTGAGGAGGCCACCTCTTTAGACTTATCTTGGAGCTCCTGCTCCATGTTAAGTGCCTCTGCTGCACAGCCACGGTGCACACCAGTGTCCGAGACCGTCCCCCTACGGCTACCACAGACGAGACACTGTGGACACGCCGACATTAGCCTGAAGCCTTGCGCCTTGACAATGCTATAAAGTCAGGGATAGCAAAACAGCCAACTTTTTTTTTTCTTTCAATAAACTGTCAGCATTCACCAAACTATCCCTAGAAAAATATCCTAAGAGGCCAAAAGCAACTCTTTACCTTAAAAATAAAAGAAAACTGAGTCAAAAGCTTAACCCCGATGAAACCGGGCTGTTTACTGGCAGGGAGAAGAACAGTGGAACAAAACTGCCATGAGGCAGCAGGCCGTCCCAAAGAGACCTACCATGCCTCCCCCGCTCGCAGCACTCACCTCTGTTCCAAACCGAGCCTGAAGGAATCCTCTTTTAAGCAATCTGAGCTAAATCGCAGCTGAGAACAGCAGAGAAGACTCACCACCGGCAGCAGCAGCAAGAGAGAGAGATGTCCCACTGACGGCTCCTCACTCGCCGATGAGATCGGGAGCCGTCAGACACAGCGTGAGCACTTCTGAGCCTCAGCTCCTCTCCGTTCAGCCAAGGAGGGGAGTGAAGAAGGGGAAAGCCAATAGTTTAGAGGCCGCTTGAGTAAAAGGGTACTTTCGGTAATGAGGGGAAGGTATCATTCCTCCCTCTTCAGCTGATTGTTCCTGACAAAAAATTTTGTGTTTATGCATTTTGAACTCAGTGCCAGTGATAGCTACTGGTAGTTGCTTTTTCAATGACTTGAGATTGGATAATAGTTTAGAGGCAGCAGGGGAAAAAAATCCTCCTTATGCTGAATCCCTTCTTTGTCCTCCGGCTGTATCTTTACAAGAAACTTTAAATGCACTGCCTTCCAAACACCTACCGCCTACCAAATGCACTGCCTTCCAAATAAAATAAAGTGTAGGAGAAATCAATTGATAAAACACCCCAGCTACACTAGCTCCTTATCTGTCCCTTTAGTAAGCCCAACACCTAGGCTCACTACCACCTCCAGCTGCTTGGAGACTGAGCACACTGGCAGCTGGTGAGAGGTGCCAGCAGTATATATGCAAGTGGCTTCAGAATCTGACATGCCCAGTCTCCGTGCTGTGGGAGGAGGTGCACTACCCAGAGGTGCGGGACTGGACTGGAGGAATGATAAGGAATTACTATTGCAGATCTCTACTACTACTATTACTGTTTAGCATTTATATAGTGCTACCAGTCGTATGCAGCGCTGTACAGCACAGACATGCAAGAGACAATCCCTGCTCATCAGAGCTTACAATCTAGTCAAGACAAAACACAAACAAGGAAGGTGCAGGCAGGGGATCTCTCTCCAGAAGTAGCAGGATAAAGGATAACTTTTGTGGGTACATTTATATAGGACTAGGTAGGAGAGGGGGGTGGGATGGTGTGGTTAGAATTATATACGTATACACAGATTATTTACAGTTAGTTTGTTGCTGTTGTCACAGAAATGTGATCCTCTGCCGCCAACACCATTCCATTCTGCTCCTGCCCAGATGGGTGATTTGTCTTGGTCTGGCACTTCAGCTGAGAGCTGTCCATTTTGGGAGACCTTGCCAGTAGTTAAGCTACTGATTACTTAGCCCTCAGCATCACTGATGCACACACAAGCTGCAAACCAACCTGCTGATAAATCAGCATAAATGGCTATTTATAGCCTTGCATTCGAAAGAGCTCAGTCCCCTCATTTCTGAGACAATGCGTTCTTTTAGCTTGTAATCCTGTATACAGATGACAATATCTTTTGGGCCATTTGCTTTCTCGAGCCCCAAGGCACGATGCACTCTGTCCATCACAATACTAGTGGGAAATTATTGTCTCCACCTTTGCATAGCATACTGCCTGCCACGTTTGCATTATCATGAAATTCAGGTTCTCTGGCACTCTTCAAATGCAGAGGTTATTCCTCCGTGTTTGGTTTTTCTAAGTCCTCCAGTTTGTCTTGCATATGGTCCTTCCATGTTTGTCTCCTGCTGCTTGGCAGCTGTCTCTGCCTATGTCTGCTTCAACTTTTCCAGTCCTTCATCATGCTCTTCAACTCTGCAATTCAACTCCCCCAGCTGCTCTTTCATGTCCCCCATGAGCTCACCCAATTCCATTTTTGCTGCCAAAAGCTCAGACTTGAACTCATTAAACCACTCCTTGAGCTCACCTCGGGAGATCTGTGCAAGCTTTACTTTGCCAGGATCTTCCCTGCTTAGCTTCTGTCTGGTGCCATCACATTCAGCTTGCTCCCCACTCTTGGACCCGTCAGCGACCATTTTGAGCATACTGCTATCTACACCCACTCCCACATAAGCAAATTCTTTTAAATCTGCTGCTTTCCTGTGCGTCGTCACTGCACTTCCTACACTCCAGGACCCCATGGGTGGCTCTCCATTCTTTGTCACTCTTGGGATGGTGATTTTAATGCTTGATCAGGGAAGGCTCAAGGACTCTGGACTCAGTCATCCATTATACAGGATGATGTCACTTCCTCCATCCACTGGTTTTATAACAATATCAGTATTATTGCTCAAATTAAGGGTTTGTCTCTCTAGTGATATTATTATGCATATGGGTTTTTTGGTATACAGATCTTCTATTCTTTTTACCACAACCTTTTCAAAAGTTTCAATAACTGCATTGCTCCACAAGATGATGCCCCTTCCAAGAACTAATGAAATACCTTTGACTCCATCTCCAAGGATAACATAGAGCACATTATCACCAGTATCAACAGCACTACCTCCCACTTGATCCCTGCCATGTCAACTCGATTAAAATGGCCAAAATTGAACTATCGCCAATCATCTGCCACGTAACACAATGTTCACTTAATCAAGGTGTACTTCCAAAGGAACTAAAAATGGCTTCTATATGGTCAATTCTAAAAAACACCCAGAGCTGACAAAGCTGACCAGCCTCTTACAGAACCATCAGCAGCCTTCCCTTCATCTCCAAGATTCTAGAACGCATAGTACTTCAAAACTGAAAAACTACGTCAATGAGCACTCTCCACTGGATCTTCATCAACATGGCTTCAGGCCACATCACAGAGTTGAAACACTCCTCACTTTTAGATACAATAACAAAATCAACCAGGCCTACATCCTTATCTTCCTTGATATAACTGCAGCATTCGACTCAATTCCACATAATCTCCTGCTCACCAGACTGCAATCTATAGGAATTGTCAGCACCCCAACTCAAATGGATACAGTCGTACCTGACAGACCATCACCAACAGGTGCGTATAGGATTAGTCTACTTACAACACAAATGAGTCCCACAGGGATCCACACTATCATCATTACTCTTCAATATATTCATTCAACCTATATGCACCATCCTCGGTAACAACAATGTTCATTACAGGATCTATGCTGACGACATCATGATGTTCATGCCCTATGACATCTCTAATCCAGACCACAACAAAATATCCTTATGCTTTCAAGATATCTTACAATGGCTATATGAACACGGGCTCCATTTAAATCAAAAGAAATCTGAGGTACTCCACCTATCCAGAAATAAATTACTTTCTTCCCCCACCACAATCAAAATACATAATACCTACCTTAAGACTAAGCAGGAGATGAAATACGAGGGAGTAACCATCGATCAACAACTTACCTTCTCCCTCCATAACGCCAAAATCATAAAAGCGATTTACTATAAGATTAAAAACATTCTGCAACCTCCAACCACTGCTTTCCGCCTTTGACTTCCGCTCTGTACTTCAAGCTCTGGTCTTTCCGTTGATAGACTACTGTGACAGTATATACCAAGGACTTCCTAAACAAGCCTGCCACCAATTACAAATGGTGCAAACTTTTGCAGCACGCTCTCTCACCAGAGCAAGAAAGCCTGACCACATCACACTGCTACTAAAAATCTTGCATTGGCTACCCATTCACAGCAGAATCAGATACAAATCGACCATGAATATATTCAAAACTCTTCATAGCTAATCCCCATCATACCTAAAGACCCTCATGCATGAGCCAACAACCAACAGATCAAGGCACAAATGCAGTACAAACCACCTCAACTTCCCTACGGACATCCCATGAATAAATCAAAACACTTGTAACAGAGCATTCTCTACCTATGCACCAGACCTATGGAACAAACTCCCCAGTAACCTCGGGGAAACACACAAACGTATCTTCTGCAAAAAGTTCAAAACTTAATTATTCAATGAACAATACATCACGTAGATGGCACTCACCCAGCTATTCCTCAGTAACTTAACCTTCACATCAAACCTCTTACTCCCCCGCCACACTTTCCCCCTCCTCCTCAACAAGCTATGTATATTTGTTTAATATAGTTATACTATAACAATTTTAGTTTCTATGTTTACCGTTCAGTGTCTCTCTTAAAGTTCAGTGTGAACAGTTGTTATGTTCCTTATAAAATGATAATTACACTTACCTGGTAATTGTAGTTCCTTGAGTTACGACAGTTCAGTCCTCTACCTCTGGGTTGTCAATCTCCTCCTGCAGCTTGGAGACTGGTATGTCAGAATGATGATATCACTGGATATAGCCTGCTGCATTCTCTCCTCCATTCCAGTGTGAACTATTAACAAAGCAGACTCAAAGGAGCAACAAATAAGTATCAAACCATAATCATTGAACCTAGTAAACAGTAAACAGGAACGGGTCCCTTTTGGGCAAGACTTTCTTACGCCCGCCCCTGCATTAAAGAAAGGGAAACCCCCCCATCAAGGAAATTGAGACAGACCTACCTGTAATACTTCAGTGGCACTGAACGTGCCCAAAATCCCCCTTGCAACATCCGGGTGGGACGGAGGACTGAACTGTCGTAACTCAAGGAACTACAATTACCAGGTAAGTGTAATTATCATTTCCTTATCGTTCCTCCAGTTCAGTCCTCTACCTCTGGGATGTACCAGAGCAGTGATCATTGGGAGGGACCTCTCGAGCCAGCCGATAAAACAGCTGACCCAAAGCGAGCGTCGCTAGCCGCCGCGACATCCAACCGGTAATGCTTGCTGAAAGTATGCAAAGATGACCAAGTTGCCGCTCTACAAATGTCCCCGGGAGGAACCAAACTGTGTTCCGCCCAGGAACAGGCCTGCGCCCTGGTGGAGTGCGCCCGTAGTCCTACGGGCGCCACCCGACCTTGAAGCAAATAAGCAGATGAAATTGCCTCTCTAATCCACCTGGCAATGGAAGCCTTAGCCACCGGCTCTCCTTTGCGCACGCCGCCAAACAACACAAACAACCGATCAGACTTGCGGAAAGACGCTGTGACCGCTAAATATTGATGCAACGCTCTTTTCACGTCCAGAAAACGGAGACGACGATCCGTCTCGCCACCGTGCATCGACCCCAGAACGGGCAAGCAGACCAATTGATTCAAGTGAAAGGGAGACACCACCTTAGGCAAAAAGGACGGTACCGGCCGCAGAACCATCTTTTCTCTAGAAAAAAACAAGAAAGGCTCTCGACACGACAAAGCTTGTAACTCCGAAATCCTTCTAGCAGAGCAAATTGCTACAAGGAACACCGTCTTTAACGTCAAATCCTTCAGCGACGCCTGACGCAACGGCTCAAATGGAGCCTTGGATAACGCCGCGAGGACGAGATTGAGATCCCACGGCGGTACGCTCACTCTATGCGCAGGACGCAACCTGGAAACCGCCTTCAGAAATCGACTCACATCGGGATGAGTACCTAAAGAGATACCGTTGATCTTGCCCCGATAACAAGAAAGAGCTGCCAACTGCATGCGCAGGGAACTGGCCGCTAGACCTTTATCATAACCGTCTTGCAAAAACTCTAAGACTACCGGGACGGACACCGTAGCCACCCTAATCTTCCGCCGCGAACACAAATCTTCAAAGATATGCCAGATCCTCACATATGCCAAGGACATGGACTGCTTTCGCGCCCTAAGTAAGGTGGCTATGACCGCCGAAGAGTAACCCTTCTTTCTCAGCTTAGCCCTCTCAATGGCCATACCGTAAGCGAGAACCGATCCACCTGGGGCATGAAAAGCGGACCCTGCATCAACAGATCCGCTCTCTCCGGAAGCCGCCAAGGCGCGCCATCCAGAAGACGCACCAAGTCCGCATACCAAGGACGCCTCGGCCAGTCGGGAGCCACCAAAAGCACTCTCCCCGGGTGAGCCCCGATTTTCTGGAGCACCCGGCCTATCAACGCCCAAGGGGGGAAAACATATAGAAGACCCCCCGACGGCCAGCGATGCAAAAGCGCGTCTATGCCTTCCGACATCCTTTCCCGACGCCTGCTGAAAAACCGACCGACTTTCGCCGACTGGAACGTCGCCATCAGATTCATGACCGGAGTTCCCCAGCGGGCCTCTATCTGCTCGAAAACTTCGGGATGCAACTCCCATTCGCCGGCCTCCACCTGTACCCTGCTGAGGAAATCCGCCTGGACATTGTCCTTTCCTGCAATGTGCGCTGCCGAGATTGCGGACAACCGAAGCTCCACCCAAGCGAACAGCTCATCCGCTTCTTTCTCCATGGCGGCACTCCCCGTGCCGCCCTGACGAATGATGTATGCGACCGTCGCCGAGTTATCGGACAGAACCCGCACGGGCCGACCCCGGACCACCTCCTCGAAAGCTTGAAGAGCTCGGAAAACCGCCCGAAGTTCCAGACAGTTGATCGACCACGAGGACTCCCGGGGAGGCCCCTGCGCAAACAGATCTCCACAGTGAGCCCCCCAACCCATCAGGCTGGCATCCGTCAACAACGGAGTCCAGTCGGACTAGTCCAGCGGCATGCCGGCTTCCAGGGACGACCGGCGAAGCCACCAATGAAGAGACCGCCGGACCTCAATCGGGCAAGGCAAGCGCTTGTTCAACGAGTGGGACTGATGCGACCAGCGGCGGAGCAGCGCTCGCTGCAACGGTCTCATGTGTATCTTGGCCCATGGCACCGCCTCCAGCGTCGCCGCCATGGTCCCCAAGACCCATAGATAATCCCAGGCAGCCGGTGCCGTCATGGACAGGAAGCTCCGAACCAGGGACCTCAGGGCTTCGGCCCGTTTTTGCGGGAGAAACACCTGACCGGACAAAGTGTCGAACCGAATCCCGAGATATTCGAGATCTTGGGAGGGCGTCAAGTGACTCTTCGCCGGGTTGACCACCCAACCCAGACTCTGCAGGAACTGCACCACTCTGGCCGTCACCCGAACACACTCCTCCACGGACTTTGCTCGAATCAACCAATCGTCGAGATAAGGATGGACCAGGATGCCCTCCTTGCGCAACGCCGCCGCCACCACCACCATGATTTTGGTGAAGGTCCGTGGCGCCGTCGCTAGACCGAACGGCAAGGCCCGAAACTGGAAGTGACCCCAAGGAAGCGCAAATCGCAGAAAGCGTTGGTGAGCCTCCCGGGTGGGAATGTGTAAATACGCCTCCGTAAGATCTAGAGAGGTCAGGAACTCTCCGTGGCGGACCGCCACTAGGACCGATCGTAACGTCTCCATCCGAAAATGAAGAACCCGCAAACAACGGTTCACAGCCTTGAGATCTAGAATGGGTCTCAAGGTACCGCCCTTCTTTGGAACCACGAAATAGATGGAGTATCGACCCAAGCCGCAGTCGGCTGGGGGCACCTCTGTCACCGTCTCCAGTTGAAGCAACCTGTCCAACGTTGTGCGAACGGCTGCCGTTTTCGCGGGGCCTCTGCAAGGAGACATAACAAAGGAGTCTCTTATTGGACAAGACATTTCCAAGGCATAGCCGTGTTGGATGATTTCCAACACCCACTGGTCGGAGGTGATGTGGGTCCAAGCGGAAAGAAACTCCCGAAGCCGCCCGCCTATTGGAGGCCCTTCTGCCGGGACCCGCCCCATTTCATTGCGGTTTACGTTGTGCGGAGGCAGGGGTAGTGGAGAAACCTCTGGAGGCACCCCGAAACCCCTGGGCCCGAGACTGATACCGACCCCTTTGGAAACTACTGAACCGTGCCGACTGAAATCTACGGAAATCGCGAAACTGGCCCCGAAAGGTTTGCGCAGCCTTTGCTGGTTTTGGTTTATCCTCCGGGAGCCTGCCCGCCTTGGACTCTCCCAGATCTTTCACCAACTTCTCTAAATCCTTGCCAAACAGCAAACCACCCTTAAAGGGAAGTTTACTAAGACGCGACTTAGAAGGACCATCTGCCGCCCAATTCCGCAACCACACCGAACGCCGAGCGGCTACCACCGACGCAGTACTATTGGCCAGTGCTCTGATTAAGTCGTAATGCACATCCGCTAAGTAGGCGGTACCGGACTCCAGCCGATCCAACTCTCTCAACTCCTCAGCAGCCATACACGAAGACTGACGGAGTCGCTGGACCCACCGAAGACACGCCTGGGCCACCCACGCACCACAAATGGAGGCCTGCAGCGATAGGGAATCCGCTTCAAAGGTCTGTTTGAGGAAGCCGTCCACCCGGCGATCCTGCGCATCCCGCAAGGCCGCACTACCTTCCACCGGAATGGTGGTCTTTTTAGTAACAGCCGACACTACCGCGTCTACCCGCGGAGCTCGGAGCTTGGCCTTGTCCGTATCAGCCAGAGGATACAGGCGATTGAGCGTCCGAATGCCGCGGAGACCCGCCTCTGGCCTATCCCATTCATCCTGAATCATTTTGTCCACCACTTTGTGGACGGGAAACACCACCTGTGTCTGCCGAACCGCCTGGATTACGGGATCTTCAACATCATCCACCACCACGGCCGGTTTAGCCAAATTCAACATTTGTAAGGATTCCGTGATTAAGGCCGCCAGCTCCTCCCTGCGGAAGACCCGAATAATCTTGGCCTGATCCTCTGGTTCAGGGATCTCGCCTTCCTCGAGATCCTCCGGCTCCATGTCCTGATCCCAATCGGGATCACGGGCTTCCGGCCATTCGTCCTCCGAAGCCGTGTCTCTCTTTCGAATCCGTTTAGGAACCGGCGGAGTCTCATCCACCGCCACCACCGCTTCCAGCTGCGGCAAAGGGGATGTGAATGCCCCCGTAACCGACCCCTTGCTCCGGCTATGCAGACAAAAGGCCTGATGCATGAGTAAAATAAACTCGGGGCTGAACTCCCCAAGACCCGACGGCTGCGCTGTTAAAGAAGCACTGGAGGCTCCCGCTAACTCCTCCATCGCCGAGTCATGTGCTGGGGACTGCGGTGAAGAAATGCCTGCCCCCGCGGACGCCCCTCGGGTGAGTCCTTGGGCTCCAGCTGCTGCTCCACAGCAAAGGAAAGGGTGGCGCAGCCACGGCATACCCCAGTGTCTGCGACCGACCCACGTCGCGTGCCACAGACAAGACACTGGGGTCGAGCTGCCATAATGCAGACCCCTGCCTGTATCACTTAACTGTTTCTACACTTCTGATTTTTTTTTTTTTAAATAGAACAGGCTATAACACAGCAGGGACTAGAAAACAAAAAATATGTTTGGTAACCGCCACCTCTACTCCCCAGGACAGAGAGAGCGCCCCCTCACAGCCCCTCCCCCCACCCAGAGCCCAGTGGCAGAAGGGGAAATAAAATTAATAAAACTTGCCCCCAAATTAAAGAAAAGGGCAGAAAGAAGTTAAAACAAAGAAAACAAAAGAAAAGCAGAGAATCGGGACTCCCCCCGATGCACACGCGGCTGCTCCGTGGTTCTCAAAATGGCCGCCGCAACTTACCGAGGTAGGGAAAGGGTGCCAAAAACACCCGCAACTGCTCCGGGCCCGAAGTATACCAGATCGCAGCTTGGTTAAGCAGCCTGACACCGGTGAAAGGCTTACCGGTCAGGACTGCTGCCGCGGACACTGAAAGCTGTCTCTGTCAGGAACCACGATCCCTGAGTACAGCAGCACTGTTCTCACTGCACCGGGTAAAGCAGGTCCGATGTGACAGGAAGGGCTCTCCCCTGTAGTGTCCGGGGGGAGAGCACCTCTTAACAGTAAATAAAGGAAACGTGCCCCTTAAGCTAGAAACTCCCAAGAAAGTGCAGGGGCAGGGGGGAAAGTTTGCCACGGAGCGCTGACCCAAAAGCCTTTCTGTTTCTTTTTTTTTTTTTTTTTTTTTTTTTTTTTGTGTGTTTTAAAGATACAGTGCCCAATAAAATGAACAATCCAAATGATCAAAATGCCAATCAAAGAACCAAATTAGACAGCCAAATTGGACCCTAACTAACATCTAGCTCCTTATCAATTCCTCCAGAGAGCCCTATCCCTAAGGCTCGTCAAGTCTTCTTGCTGCATGGAGACTGGTCACACTGGAATGGAGGAGAGAATGCAGCAGGCTATATCCAGTGATATCGTCATTCTGACATACCAGTCTCCAAGCTGCAGGAGGAGATTGACAACCCAGAGGTAGAGGACTGAACTGGAGGAACAATAAGGAACCTTCTTGATTCCCAGATAAGGTGGTATAAAAATAAATCAATTGCTTGTGTTGGGGGGAACCCAAGAAGATGGTTTCTTAATGACCGCAGGATCCAATGAGGTGTCATTCTTGTTTGCAAAAAAAATCTACAATTTTAAGTTTCCTGAAAAATTTGTATAAGTCTACTTGTATGGTAAAGGGATCGTATTGGTTGAGTGGACAAGCGAGAGACCTGGCGGCACCTACCCTGTGGAACTCTCTACCTGATGATCAGCCACGGACATCAAAGATTTCAGAAAGATGCTCAAAACAAACCTCTTCATGGAACACTACAACAACATCACCTGAACCAGACTCTGCCCTATCCAACCCTGCAACCCATATGAACTGTATATAGTCCTGTACATAGCGCACTTGTATCTAGCTCACTTGTATAAAACTCAAATTAATCTCTCACACCCTTCCCACCACACTCATGCTGATGTTTCCACTGCATGTTTTCCCACTATAACCCCTCTCTTGATTGTTTGATGTGCTAACCGTTTTGATTTAATGATAAAGTGGTATATTAAATCTGACTAAATAAATATATAAAACTTGAATCTCTGTTTCCGTTAGTGTATTGTCAGATAAATTAAATAGACTGCTTACCACTCCCAGTGTGAAGTCTTTCTATATGTCACTCCTCTCCCCCGACCTCCCTGAGGATAATAAGACCTGTGGAACTCAAATGTTTTTTGGAAAATGGGCATTTGTTTTTGTCCTCCACTCCAACAAAAGGTCCTTTCTGTCTGCTTATGGAGAGAGACTGAAGGAGCTAGCTTGCCATGAAGCATAACGAAGGAAGGAGCTAGTTTGCTACTGCTACTACTATTATTAATAATTTATAAAGCACTACAAGGCTTATGCAGTCCTATTCAAACACTTATAGAAGACGGTCCCTGTTTGTAGAGCTTGCAATCTAGTTAAGGCAGACAGTGTAATACAAGAGAAATAAAGATTCAATAGGGAGAGGAGACAAGGGAACATGAGATTAGGATCCAAAAGTGGCCTCAAAGAAGTAAGTCTTTAGCATGGATTTGAAGAGAGTGATGAGATTTGACGGAAGGATAGAGGAAGTTTGTTCCAGGCATAAGGAGCAGCAAGGTGAAAGGATTGAGCTAACAGAGGAGTTTGCTGTACGAGAGAATTGCCTGGTGAAATGAGGTATTGGGTGGGGGGGGGGGGGAGAGCTGCATAACTGATAATGAACAGGTAACCATCAAGAGGAGATTGACATCTCAATGTAATTTGCTTTCTAGTCACCAAGATTTGTAATTTGTTCCTTCTTTAGGTGAAGGTCATTTGACTTGTACTTAAAATAGGGCCTTTGCTATCTGTGCCCCTAGATTATCAAATTCTATACTTGTATCTTTGCACTAGGAGAGGAATACATACTCTTATCATTTTAAAAGATATAAAAAAACTTTGCTTTTTCTTAGAGCTTATACTTCTTAATCAAAAGTTCTATCATGCCATAATGGGGGATTTTTTGACACAATTGTATTTTTAAAAAGTAATTTTATGTTTTTTTTTGTTTTTGTACTATATTTAGTTTTATTTTATTTTGTATATGATTATCTATGAAAACCCAAACCCCATGAACATACCCTTAACCATATGTAACACACTAAACAGATCCACCAAAGCACACATGTATATGGCTAAAAGTTACACTCTTTTGCTGTACCCCATATAACCCCCCCCCCACCCCAAGTTCATTATCCTGCTCTCTGTAAAGTTGTTGCTGTGATGTTCATTGTAAACTGCCCTGAATTAATGACAGGGTGGTATAGAAAACCTGTTAAATAAATAAAATAAATGTATGTATTGATGTAAACTGCATGGATATGTTTTTTTGTTTTGCAATCTATAAATATAATAAATGAAATTAAATATTTAAACTGGTATCACAGACCCAGACACTTAAAAGGAACAGAACCCATTGTATCAGACACTATTGGTTGTAAAGAACTTGTTTGCTTGTTATTGTTTGGATTGGACATTTTCTTGCAGTAAAGAGAATCGGAGTACCAGATTAAAGAGGCTCTTGATTCTGAATTGATATGCTAAGGGCCTTGATGGGATTTTCCTTCTCCCCACAAAGAACTTGCTCCCTGATGCTAAGCGTATGTGCTAGCTGAGTGAAGAAGAGTGAGAGTACTCAGGATAACTGTGACCTGGCCCTGCAAGATCAGCTTACTGCTCTAGGACACTGTATGGTTAAAAATAAGATTTTTTTTGTTGTTTGAAAGGAGAGGAGGGTGCTGCCACCATTGTGCCGCATGCTAAACATTTCCCTCTGAAAGATCCATATTTACTAACCCACAAGTAAATAGTGTGGATTTCTGCTGTTGTATTGTGTGAAAGTTTACCATGGGATTCACAAACGTAACAGTACTACAGGTTAGTGACTCATACAGTAAATTTATTTTAGCATTCCCAGCTGTAAAAACACAAAAAGGCCGATGCTGAAACCCTGCACGAGAACCAAGTGCTTAAAGCTCTAGAGCAGAGTTTCAGAGTGTGAGTTTAACATTGACTCTTGGCACTGGGATGCAATATGCAAATTATCAAGTGTGCAAAAAGTCAACATTAAACTGGGAGAGCAAGTCAAACACATGTGCACAGAAGTCTGTGCAGGTTTTGCACACTATCCAGAGAAACAGCCATCATCAGAGGTGAAGTTTGACACTTCAACTCAGGTGGCCTAGACATTTATTTATTTATTTTTCAGGGGGTTTTTTTTCTTTTAATACTGCACTATCCGGAGAACAAAACATTTATTTTATTTTATTTATTTACATTGTCTTATATACCACGCTATTCTGCATCAGTGCGGTTTACATTGAACAAACTGAAATTACATTGAAAAGGCATTATAACTTGGAGATAACTATTTTACAGGGAACATGGGCTATGGAGGGTTAAGTGGCTTGCCCAAGACCACAAGGAGCACCTGTGGGACTAGAAACCCCAGTCCTTCCGGCCCAAAGTTGCTGTCCTCTAGTGGGATTTGAACCCCCGACCTTCCGGCCTGAAGTACCTTGCCCCAACCACTAGGCTACTCCTCCACTTATTTATTTAACCAGTTTTCTATACCGCCTTATTCTTCAATCAAAGCAGTTTACATTCTGTAATTACTACAAACAGGTACTAGATATATTCCCTTGTCCCCAAAGGGCTCACAATCTATGTGTACCTGAGGCAGTGGAGGGTTAGGTGGCTTGCCCAAGGCCACAAGGAGTGCCTATAGAACTAGAAACCCCAGTCTCTCTGGCCTGAGATTGCTGTCCCCAGGTGGGACTTGAACCTCTGGCCTGATGTACCGTGTCCTAACCACTAGGCCACTCCTCCCCCATTAACTGTTCAGGGAAAGCCCCTGATGCCATTGGCACATTGTTGGAGGGACAATGCCCCCCTCCCTGAGAGAAACAAAATCCCCAGTAGCCTCGAACATAAGACATGCCATACTGGATCAGACCAAGATCCATCAAGCCCAGTATCCTATTTCCAACAGTGGCAAATCCAGGTCACAAGTACAAAAAGGTACATAGGTTACACAATGCTTGTCCTGGGGTAAGCAGTGGATTTCCTAGGTCGTTCTTAATAATGGTTTATAGACCTTTCTTCCAGGAACTTGTCCAAAGTTGTTTTAAACCCAGCTACACTAACAGTTTTTACTACATCCTCTGGTAACAAATTCCAGAGTTTGATTACACGTTGAGTGTAAAACTAATGGAAAATATTTTTTAATGGGTTACATTGTATAGCATCATAGGGATATGTTTACTAAACCGTCTTAATGTTACCGGCGCTAATTGCAGCAATAATGTGAAGAATGCCATATAAGGAGTGGGCGTGGCGTTCCGGTCCTAACGTAGCAAGAGTAAGTATCACGCGATAGTAGGCGCTGTGGCATGTTAATGCGCGTTAACCCTAAGTACATGCCAGCGCAGTGTTAGAAGCTATAAAGTTGTAGCCCACTGGTTACTGCAATGACAGTGAAGGCAGAGGTCATGGGTTTGATCCCGCAGTGGTGTAATCTAAAAAGGCTGTCTGAGGCATTTTCTTTTAATTTAAATCAGTGCTGCCAGCAAAAACACCCTCACAGTGCCGTAACCTAAGGTGCCTCATAAGGCGCCCCATAGGTCACATTATAAAGTGCCCTGTCCGCCAAGGCACCCTATAATGTGCCCTATAGGGCGCCTATGAGGCACCTTAGGCTACAGCACTGTGAGGGTGTTTCTGCTGGCAGCACTCATTGAAATGAAAAGGAAAAGCCTCAGACAGCATTCTTAAATAACACCACTGTGGGATCAAACCCATGACCTCTGCTTCTATAGTCATTGAAGTAACCAGTGGGCTATATCTCTATAGCATCTAACACACTGCTGGCTGGCTACAGAAAGACTGCAGGTCACCACACAAACTGTCTGCTGTGGTTACCAGGACAGGGTAAACCCACCTGTACCCATGATGCACTGCACATGCAGATCAGCAGCCTACATTTGATCACAAGATGGGGTATGCGCCTCTATAGCACCCCGGCCTGGTAGGGAGAACTGACTGTGTGTGTTACTGGTACAGAGTAGCTACAGACCGTGACATTGTGCGGTTCCTGTGCTCACCCTGAGAGTGAAGTGGAGGGCCCAGCACCAGGTCCGCAACACATGGCATGGCTGAAATAGGCTGCGCTGCAGGTCCCCATCAGTGCCAGTGTGTGATGGGTAGTCCCTGTAGATGCACCTATGATACACCTGTGTCCATCTGTATTTCCCAGTCATGTCTAGGCCTTGTGGACTATTATGCACCCCTAATAGTGCATATCCTGTGTGGGTGCCATGGTCACATGTTATAAGTGAAGGGTGTTGTTTGGACCCCAAAGCGGATTATGTAGCACCACCCAACCCGCCCCTGTGGGTCAGGGTGGGGGACAGGATCTCTCACCAACAGATCCACATACTACATCTCTGCAATGGTGGCAGTAGTGGGGAATGGGCACCTTCAGGGAGGTCAATGCAGATCTGTACACATCACATAGGGCTGTAGGCCTGGAAAAGCTCAGCTGACCCCCACCCCTATCTGACATTCATCAGCAGAGGGCATGGTCAGTCTCCACCCTGCAAGGTGTTCCAGCCATACACATGCTAACTGCAGACAGTCCGCTAGCTAGTACATAGTGCATGTTCCTGGAGGAACCGTGTGCACCCAAAAATGGGATGTGAGCACACACACCAAGCAGGTATGTCAGTGACTGGGCCCCAGAAAAGGGAACCCAAAGATATCACGTAAGAGAAATACTATATAGCACTATGGGGTAACCTAGCCATGCCGTGGTCACTGCTCAGTCAGGGTGAGAGTGACCTCCCAGCATGACATGCTGTGGCCACCCTGTCCGTGCAGGTGGTGGACGGGCACTACAATGTCCCAGCCATTGCCCTATGCCCTGTGCAGATGCTACCTACCCAGCCCGCCCTGTCCGGGCCATACCCACAGTACCTTGCTCCTCATTATGCACATTGGCAGGCTAACACTGGAAACAGTGCAAGCATTGTGGGCTCAGTAAGGTGTAGGCAGCCACATTTTTTATTTATTTCACATTCTTATACACCGCCTTATCTGGCAATCAAGGCGGTTTACAATGAACAAAAACTTGAACAATATATCAAACAGAGTTAATTAATTAAATACCTTTATGGAAATGGGTAACAGGGGTAACATATGGAAAGCAGTGTGTATTAATGCCCGTAGCATGGGAAATAAGATCCCTGAAGTTGAAGCTTTGGTGGGAGTGGCTGACTTGGATTTAGTGGCAGTTACAGAAACATGGTTCACAGAAAACCATGACTGGGATGTAACTATACCTGGCTATACTTTATTCAGAAAGGACAGGGTAGGAAGAAGGGGAGGAGGAGTGGCACTATATGTAAAAACTACTATTAAAGCTTTGGAATTACAGAGCTTAAAAGGGAGAGAGGAGGCATTGTGGGTTAAACTAGAAAGAGGGAAAGAGAAATCTATTTGCATTGGTGTGATATACAGACCTCCCTCACAAGAGGAAGAGGTGGACAGAGAGTTAATTGAAGACATACGCAGCATTGCTAGGAAAGGGGAAGTGCTACTGCTAGGAGATTTCAATATGCCAGATGTTGATTGGCACATTCCTGCTGCAGTATCATCTAGAAGTAAGGAGATCCTGGATTCTCTACAGGGAGAACTATTCAGGCAATTGGTAACAGACCCCACACGTGAAGGGGCCATACTGGACTTGGTGCTTACCAATGGTGAAAGTGTTTCTGATGTTGTAGTGGGAGATCATTTTGCATCCAGTGATCACCAGATAGTGTGGTTCAGTATTAGGACTAGGGCTGTTAGAATCCATTCCAAGGTGAAGATCTTAGACTTTAGGAAGACTAACTTTGCGAAGATGGGCCAATACCTCAGGGAGTCGTTAGTGGGATGGGAACAGCTGGGGGATGTAGAAAAACAGTGGGCAAAACTGAAAGGGGGTATTTTAAAGGCAACCAACCTTTTTGTTAAAATGGCAAATAAAGGCAAAAGGAAAGGAACAGGAGACCGCTATGGTTTTCGAAGGAAGTAGCTGAAAAAGTGAAGAAAAAGAGGGAGGCCTTCATCAAATACAAGAGATCACAGAGAGAGGAAGACAGGCATCTGTATTTGGAAAAACTTAGAGAAGCTAGCAAAGTAGTCAAGAAGGCAAAGATTCAAAAGGAGGAGGAAATAGCCAATGCAATAAAATGGGGGGATAAGACATTTTTCAGATATATTAGTGAGAAGAGGAAGGGCAAAAGTGGTATTGTCAGACTCAAGGGTGCAGGGGGGGAATATGTAGAAGCTGATAAGGATAAAGCGGAATTGCTTAACAAATATTTTTGTTCTGTGTTCACAGATGAAGAACCAGGAGCAGGACCTCAGAAAACACCCACAAATAAGAACAGAAGCGAGGGACATCTTGAACAATTTTCAGAAGACTGTGTTCGTGAGAAACTAGCTCAACTTAAAGTAGACAAAGCGATGGGACCGGATGGGATACACTCTAGAATACTGAGGGAACTTGGGGACGTTCTAGCAACTCCACTGACTGACCTTTTCAATGCCTCATTGGAGTCGGGAGTGGTGCCAAAGGACTGGAGAGAGGCTCATGTGGTGCCTTTACACAAAAGCGGAAGTAAGGATGTGGTTGAAAACTACAGGCCGGTTAGTTTAACTTCAGTGGTGAGTAAATTATTGGAAACGCTACTGAAAGAGAAAATAGTGAGGTTTCTGGAGTCCAGCGGATTACAGGATCCGAGGCAGCATGGATTCATCAGAGGCAGGTCTTGTCAGACAAATCTGATTGATTTCTTTGACTGGGTGACCAGGGAGTTGGACCGAGGGAGAGCTCTAGATGTGGTGTATTTAGATTTCAGTAAAGCCTTTGACACTGTTCCTCACAGGCGACTTATAAACAAACTGAGCACCCTAGGGATGGACCCTAAAGTTACTGCTTGGGTTAGAAATTGGTTGGGTGGGAGGCGACAAAGAGTACAAGTAAATGGAGCTCACTCTGAGGAGAAGGATGTTACCAGTGGTGTGCCCCAGGGATCTGTCCTTGGTCCGATTCTTTTTAACATCTTTGTTAGTGATATAGCGGAAGGGCTGTCGGGTAAGGTTTGCCTCTTTGCGGATGATACCAAAATCTGCAATAGAGTAGACACCCAGGAAGGTGTAGATAACATGAGGAGGGATCTAGCTTAGCTTGAGGAATGGTCTAGAATTTGGCAGCTGGGATTTAATGTTAAAAAATGTAAGGTCATGCATTTGGGCTGCAGCAATCCAAGGAAGCAATACAGTATAGGAGGTGAAGTACCTTTGTCCACTAAAGAAGAGCGGGACCTAGGCGTGGTTGTGTCTGATGATCTTAAAGTAGCTAAACAGGTAGAAAAGGCGACGGCAAAAGCTAGAAGGATGCTTGGGTGCATACGGAGAGGAATGACTAGCAGAAAAAAGGAGGTGATAATGCCTCTATATAAGTCTTTGGTGCGACCTCATTTGGAGTATGGTGTGCAATTCTGGAGACCGCACCTTCAAAAGGATGTGAACAGGATGGAGTCGGTGCAGAGGGTTGCTACTAAAATGATTAATGGGCTTCATTATAAAGCATATGAGGACAGACTTAAGGATCTTAATATGTACACCTTAGAGGAAAGGCGGGATAGAGGTGATATGATTGAGATGTTTAAATACCTCCGTGGCATAAATGTTCAGGGAGAGAGCCTCTTTCAATTGAAAGCAAGTTCTGCTACGAGGGGACATGGGATGAGGGTGAAGGGAGATAGATTCAGGAGTGATATGCGGAAATATTTCTTTACGGAAAGAGTAGTGGATCCGTGGAATAGTCTCCCAATGGAGGTGGTAGAGATGAGGACAGTAACTGAATTCAAAAAAGCATGGGACCAACACAGAGGATCTCTAAAGGTAAAAAGTGGACTGTTGTAGTTGTTGTTATGGAAGGACAGACTAGATGGGCCTTGTGGTCTTTTTCTGTCATCATGTTTCTATGTACAAAAATATAAGTAAACTATTTACATTTTCACTGGTAAGCAAGACATAGCTGATTAGACTCGTTGATGTTCCGTAAAGGCATATAACCGTGGTTTCTTGAAAGGATTAAGCATGGCCAGAGAACAGATACAGTGGAATAAATTTATCTTTTTCTAGGATGGGGAAGATTCTGAGTGGAACTGAACATAGTGCTCATTGAAAAGGAATATCTAATCTTTTTCTAAAGTCTGTAAGATCTTTCACTTCTCTTATTGCGACAGGAAGTGAATTCCAAAGAGTTGGGGCATAATGAGAGAATGCTCTTTTGTTTGTTGTTTTGTTTACTTTACAAAAGTCAGATGGTATGCACTGCGAGGTTTGTGAACAACCCCTTCTTAGTCTGGTATCTAGGGTTTTAGATATTAGTGATTTTATGTGTGAAGGTGATATATCATGTAGTAGCTTGAAAATAATAACCAGATCTGTTTCTACTGGCTATAGACTGTGTAGGATTAGTGTTATATGATCTGAATTAGATGCTTTCATTATTACACGTGCAACAGTGTTTTGTGCAAGTTGTAGGTGGGAAAGTGTCTGTTTTGGGAGGCCTTGAAGTACGCTATTACAATAATCTATAACACTGGATAGACATACGCACACTACCACACCTATTTCAGCATTGTGCAAATATGGAGGTGGTTGGCAGCCCTGGCCGCCACACCAGTCCTGGGCACAGTGCAGATATTGCTATGGTACTCAATACTGTTAGGGTCACTCCCCGGGGGAGTTAAACACTGTCAGAAACAAAACCTGAAACACACTCCACAGATATCAGAAAGGTTGATATGATGAATCGCTGTCAACAAATTGTGTTCAACTTAGGATTTGTTATCTGACATTATTCATAGCAACCTTTTGATATATGTGGAACATGTTTCCACGTTTAAAACGGCATTACTAAGGTATGCAGGTGCGCGCAGGGCCCAACAGCCTGACTCTCCATGAGCCGCTGCATAGTGGGGCCTGTGGGTGTGGGTGTTTGTGCCCCTGTCGGCCGCGGCTCTAGGGCAGAGGTTCCCAACTCCGGTCCTGGTATGCCAAACACGGTTTAGGTTTTCATGCTGTCCCTAATGAATATGCATGGATACATTTGCATACAATGGGGGCGGTGCATGTAAATGCATCTCATGCATATTTATTAGGGACATCCTGACAACCTGAATGGTGTTTGGCCCTCCAGGACTGGAGTTGGGAAACTCTGCTCTAGAGACTGCACGTGTTTATGGTGTATGTGCTCTGTAGGGTACAATATAGGCGTTTATGGCGTGTTACTTTTATCCGCAATAAAGATTCCGCCTTTATTGCCACTGTTTAGTAAGGGTAAAATGAGGGGACACGGTCTGCAGGAGCCACAGCTGGGATTTGAACCTGTGACCTTCTGCCCCTGAATATACTGGCTGTGTGTACTGCACCAAACTGTTGCCACAGAGGCAGATTATTCCCTGGGGATACCATTACTGTTCATCAGACAGCCCTTGTCTGTTGCACTGCACGCCACCCACCTGAACAGGGCTTGGCCTTGGTGTGCTGTGGGCAGATGCCACTGCCCCCTCCACCACCAGTACCCCTCTGCCACCATGCTGACATGCCCTTATGCCGGTGGTGCTGGTGGTACGCAATCAGAGGCCATCCAGTGTGCCAGTAGGCGGCTGCCTATGGTGTGGAGTCTGGGGTTGGGGTACCTACATTGATATCTGCGCTTCCCCCTGGCACCACCTGTCAATGTTATGTGCCCTTTGGGGTACCTGCTGGGTGATGTCCGCTGGGACACTGTGGGTCACACACTTGTGGGCATGTTTGCTCTTGGTCAGTTGCTGGCTTGCTGTTTTTCTGTTTCTGTGTTCCTATGTACCACCTAGGCATCTGCCTGGTCCACCCTGTGCCCCAGCTGCCCCACTGAATGTCCCGCCTTCAGCCCCCTGTGCCCCATTTGCAGCCTCACCGTCGTGCCCTCTCGTACTTGGCCACTATGTTGCTGCTGCTGCACATGTATCACTACTATCACTTTTCTTGGTTTCCCTGCCTTTGCTGTACATTGCTGACTGAAATGGTTTCTCTCTCCTGCAAATGTGCCTCTAGCGCGAGGTTTTCACTGGCGCTAATTTTCAGACATTCATTTCATGGCATTGGTGTGCATGGAGCCTCTCCCTGCCCACTCTCTGCCCATTGACCCCTTCTCTCCGCCCCTGGGGAGCCTTACTCCACCCTCTGTGCACCTTAACGCCGCCGGCCACAGTATCACGCGATATGTGCCGTTATCGCACGGTAATGCACCATTATCACGCGATAACGTCGCAGCTGCGCCGTTTAGTAAACATACCCCATAATGAGTCCCCTAGTATTTCTACTTTTTGATGGAGTAAACAACTGATCTACGTTTTTTTACTTATTTTTATTTAGATATCTTTTATACCGCTTTATCAAGAATCAAAGTGGTTTACAGAGAACAATTAACTTTTACAGGGAACAGTGAACACAACTAAAACAACTAAAACACAACCACTCCAATTAGCACATCACACGATTGCACGGCTTATAACCAACAATCCCAGACGAGCTCACATTACACCAGTCCTATATGATCTCCACTGGCTCCCCATTCAATACAGAATCAAATTCAAAGTGCTTACCCCTTACACATAAAATTATCTCTAATGAGTCTGCCCCATGCCTCTCCCCACTTCTTCCCTTCCCCATTAACACTAGAACACGCCGCTCTACTACCAAAAACCTCCTGACTATCCCAACAACCAAAAGACATAGCAAACAATCCACCTGTAACAGGGCCTTCTCCCTCTATGCCCCATCCTTATGGAATACCCTTCCTCACGAGCTGCGGAACTGTCCTACCCACTCTGAGTTAAAAACTCTTCTTTTCCTTGAACATTTTTCCCTACCTCCTTAGTAAATAACCCCTTACCTCCACTTCCTCGCTACTGTCTACCACTCTCTAACCTTAACATGCGATCGTATGATATCCGAGGATATACCATTGTAAATAGTTGTTCATTGATCATGTAATTGTTCACTTTGTTTTCCTTATATTATTTGTTTTTCCTATATTTCTTTGTTACTTGGTTCCATGTAAACAGTTGAAACATACTGCCACATTGTTTTATGTAAACCGTCTTGATTTGTAGAAAGACGGTATATAAAATCTGTTAAATAAATAAATAAAATATTGAATCACATTTCATACAAGGTAATTTGTAGGAACTTATTTACAACCATAAACATGTTTACAGAGAGATTTATTTATTTATTAGTGCTTATTTATTGCTTTTCGTGAATCAAAGCGGTTTACAGAGAACTCAAGGATTGAACATTACATTAAACAAAAAATATATGTAACATCTTAACAGGGAGTGAAAGGGGAAAAGGGACGAATTAACTTAAATCAGCAACAACTGATTTAAGTAATAACTATGTACAGAGAACTAAGCATATATATAAATTAGTTACAATGAACATGAAAGCATCTTTAAAAGTGTGAGAACTGTAGAATTGTCACTACGTGACTGGTTCACCAAAGTGCTCCTTGAACAGGAATGTTTTTAGCAGTTTACAGAAGGCTTTAGGATCCTTAGTGTTTCTTATGACTGAAGGAAGTGAGTTCCATAATAGAGGGGCGTAAAGGGAGACGGCTCTCTTGGATGTAGTTGCGTTGCAGTTTCTGAAGTCAGCGTGTACCTCAAGAGAATTTCTATTGTTACCTCTATGTGGTCTGTTTTCCGGAGTGATTTGAATAAACTTTTTCAGACAGATGGCAGGTTCTGTTTGGAGGGATTTGAATATAGTGTGGAGTGCTTTGAATTTTATTCTGCTCTCAACTGGTAGCCAGTGTAGCTGCTTTAATATTGGGTTAATGTGCTCTTTGATATTACTCTAGCCGCTGTATTTTGAGCTAGTTGAAGGCGGCGGATGCTTTGCTTTGGGAGACCCATTAAAATGGCATTACAGAAATCAAAGTGTGGGAAGATTATAGCCTGGACTGCTGTTCTGAAATTATTTGCGGAGAGAAAAGGTCTTAGATGTTGAAGCATTTTTAGCTTGGCATAGATAGCTTTTGTTAGGTTGCTCACATGCTTGGTGAAGTTAAGCTGATGATCTAGTGTAATGCCCAAATATCTCACTTCTTTTTTGATTTGGATGCTTGTATCTTTTATCTTCATAGTTTCTGGGGGAATGAAAGAGTTGTCCTTAGCTTAAAGAACACAATCTTCAAATACATTTGAATAAAACAGAAATCCTTTTCATCACAATGTGCTAATGTTATTGAAACATTCCTTTATATTTTTTAGTTTTAGTTGTTTGGTGTTGATTTGGGTGAAAAGCATGATGTCATCAGCATACAGGTTGTAGTCAATGCCCTGACTCTTTATAATGTTGCAGATGGGTTGGATATAAAGGTTGAAAAGGAGCGCCGACAAAGCAGTACCTTGGGGTACGCCTTTCCTTTGGTAGAATGAGCTTGATGTGTTATTACCCATCTTTACTTGGATGGTTCGGTTTGAAAGGAAGGATTTGAACCATGACAGAACTTTGTCTTTGAGGCCGATTTCTTGTAATCTGAGTATGAGGTAATCATGTGATATGGAGTCGTAAACTGCTGTTAAGTCGAGAAAAATTAAGATGAAACCAGAATTAGGTTTTTCGATTCCTTTTAGAAGCTTGTCTGTTAATGCCATGAGGAGTGTTTCAACTCCATGACCAATTCTAAATCCGTGCTGATGTGGATCGAGCTGTGCAAAGTGGTCTACATGATTTTGTAGCTGGAGCTGAGCTGCCTTTTCTAGGATTTTTGCCATAAATGGCAGACTTGAAATAGGCCTGTAAGAGCTTGGTTCTGATTTATCCAAATTCTTGCCATTGAAGAGGGGACGGATAGAGGCCTTTTTAAATTCTTCTGGAATATATCCTTGATCTAATGAGGAGTTTATTAGATTTAGCATATGAGGAGTGAGACTGTCGCTAGTCAGACATATCCATGTGTCTGGACAAGGGTCGAGAGCAGAAGTCGATGAGCTTAGAGATTTGATTATGTCTTTGAGCTGTCTTTCAGAGATGCGAGAAAAACTTTTCCAGGCCTGATTTGCAGTTATATTGCTTGTTTTGCCATGGAAATCTGTTGATGATAATGTTCCCACCTTTTCCTTGTAATATTTGGCTATGGCGTCTGCCTTTGGTGCGACCGTGGCATTGTCCTGTTTTGGGTTAGTTGTTAGGGATTTAACTATATCAAACATTTCCCTTGGCTTGTTCAGTGCTGACATTATTAGCTTGGTGTGATAATCCCGCTTATTGTTATTAATAACTTGTATTCTTCCAGTTTGCTGAAAAAGGATGCTTTGTCGGAATCTCTCTTTGTTTTTCTCCATTTCCTTTCAAACTTTTTTAGTTGTTTTTTTAACAATCTAACTTCTTTAGTGTACCATACTGTGCTTTTCCTTGAATGAGGCTTGTTAATAGTGTGACTGTTGGTAACTGTGGCTGCTTGAGAGATTGTCGAGTTCCATCTCCTTATGAGCAGGTCTGTATTCTTAGTGTCCATTTGAAGCTGTGGAAGGACTTCTTTCAGGAATTGATCCTTGTCGAATTGGCGGAATTTTCTGTGCTGGTAGAAGACGGGATTCGTATTGGCTCTGCTAGGAAGGGACGGGATACTGAATTGGATAGTGTGGTGATCAGACCAAGGAATTTGATGTATCTGTTCCTTTGGGACTGAAGAACTGTTTAATCAAACTTGCTGGATAAAAAATGAGGTCCAATGTATTACCTTTAATGTGGGTGGGTTCTTGTATTATTTGTTTATAGCCTAGAGCTTCCATAGATTCCATAAATCCTTGAGACATATGTGTTGTGGCAGAAGGTAAGTTTAAGTCACCTAGTACCACTGAGAACCTATTAGTGGGAACTTTGCTGAACAGGTAATCGGTGATGTTAGTCAGCTCCTCACCTTTTGATGTAGGTGGATTATAAATTAGGCATAAATGCATGCTCGTGTTTTCCACTAGTAGAACGTCCATGTTTTGAGCGAATTCGCTTGACGTTTTTGTTAGATGCAAATCTTTCCTTGCCAAAATGGTTACTCCTCCTCCTCTTTTATTTTCTCTTTGGTGGTTGAATATGTCGTACCCTGTTGGTTTTAGCTGATTGATCAGTACCGTGTCGTTTGTCGTAAACCATGATTCCGTTATAAATAAGATGTCCATGTTATTGTCAGTTATGTAATCAATTATTAGGGGTATTTTATTTCTAATAGAGCGTGGGTTGATGAGAGAGCATTTTAAACTGGCTGCAATAAATTTAGGCTTATCCTTAGTATCACTCCATTTGTTGAGGTTAATCTGGATTAGATGTTGTTTACGTTCAGCCCAGTTAGGTAATGGGCTGAAGATGTTTGCATCAGAGGTAGGTTGGTAGAAGTTGTGGATGACTGCTATTAGGAAGCCTGATGGGGAAAGGGCCTGAGTTACCATAGGTAGTGTCAGACGGCTGCCTGGGTGAAAATCTTCACACTCTTGGCAAGTGCATATATCTATATGATTTGCAAGGTATTGTGGGCAATGTAGTTCATTCACACCAGACACAGCTGCTGACAATAATTTAGTTGTGCTCTTGGGTAAAGCCAATAAGATTTTTATTTATGGGGTTATTTCTCCCAACACAGATATGCTTGGTAGCACATAAATTAGGTAACTTGCTTTCAGTGTTAACTTGGAAAAACAAAGTCAAAATCAGGAAAACAACAAATGAAAAGCCACAAAGCAAGAAACAAACTGTTCTTTTCAGGTTAACTTCTGATTACTTCCCACATAGATACAGAAGAGATTCTCTCCTAGCTCACAAGCAATTAGGTAAGGCTTAATTGCTAGCAGTTACCAGCTGAAACCCCTTAGCTGGCTTGCCTTCCACTGTGTGGGTCAAATCCTGCTTCAGGAGCTTTTCTGAGTAGATTAAAGAACAAATTTGTATTTCTTTGTGATGGTTGCTGTACTTTATAACAGAAAGTTACCAACGGAGTTTAGATAGAGAGCAGTCCATATAAACAGGATCCTCATCTGCTATTATTCCCCCTTGTTCAACAAGCATGGGTTCAATATCATGGATTGGCACAGATGAATCTCTCAATGGAGCATTTTCAGGAGAATACTTGTTTCCCTGCTGTCTTTCAAGGTTATAGCTAGGGCATAGATCAGTGTTCATACCTGAACTTCCATTGCTGCTAGAGTTCCTCTCTATATAGCCTGGCCAGTATGTAGTCCAGTTCTTATGTCCAGCCTTCCAATCCAGATCCCTGGACACTGGATCTCTCTTCACATACCTTCTGGCACGGGTCTTAGGGTCCCTTCCACGTGCAGCCGTCTCCCTCACAGGTAGCCTCTGGTGATTCCTAGCTCTGCAGCACCATTCCTCTGGCTTTCCCCAGTCCAATGGTTTATGCTGGCCCTTGGAATACCTCCCAGTATACGTACTGCTTTGTACTCTTCTAGACCTCTCAAAGGCTTTTCTCCTCTTTCTTCCAGAGGGTTTCCTTGCCTCTCTGTCTGTCCGGTTTGGCTTCTGCTTCTGATGATCCTTCAGATGAAACTGATGATCCTTCTCTGGATATCCAAGGTGATCATGAAGATGGTCATCTGTAGAATAAACTCTACTCTTATTCTGCTTGGATGAGTGCTCCTCCCTAACACAGCGCAGCTGTGCTGAATCAGGCCCTGCCCTTTGAGATGAGTGCTTAGGGATTACCTCATAGCCCTCCTGATTGAACACACGTTTCCCCACTTCAGCTCCTCTAATGGCTGTTGGAAACCTGGTGCATTCTGGGACTGGTAGTCTTTTATGGGAAAATTCTGTTTTCTTATTTCTACCAGAACTGACAGGTTGCTTGTTCAGAGTCACTTCACCTTTCCTATAGCTCCTTCCTGAGCTATGATAAGCTTCCTTATCACAGTAGAGATAGAGTGACAAGTAGGCCCATGGCTATTAATGCATTTATTTATTTATTTACTTACATTCTCTTATATACTGCGCTATTCTGCATCAGTGCGGTTTACATTGAACAAACTGAAATTACACTAAACAGGGCATTATAACTTGGAGATAACTATTTTACAGGGAACATGGGCTATGGATGGTTAAGTGGCTTGCCCAAGACCACAAGGAGCACCTGTGGGACTAGAAACCCCAGTCCTTCCGGCCCAAAGTTGCTGTCCTCTAGTGGGATTTGAACCCCTGACCTTCCGGCCTGAAGTACCTTGCCCCAACCACTAGGCCACTCCTCCACTGCATATGATGGATATATTTCTGCTGAAATTGGAAAATCTTTGTTCCACAATACTGACAGGCCTGAGGAATGACCTTCAGACTTTTAGATGTAGAGTGGTCCTGGAGATTATTTAAGGCAGCCGTTAAGATTTTAGAGGTCGAAAAGGCATACCTTTCATCAGCAGGAGTAGCTAGATCGTCGTTGCGGTGTAATCTTGAAGGTCTTATGTGAGATATGATGTATCTCAGCTGCTTTGTTGCTTCTTCTGATTGAGGTTCTGGGTAGTGCAGGAGGTGAAGAATTTAAATTACTTTAGAGCTAGCTGAGCTGTTGGCTGATGAGGACTCAGATGGTTCAGGAGCAGGCTAAAGGAGGGAGAAGGAGTGCTCTGCTTATTTCACTTTTCAGGTGTGCTTGCAGCCCCAGGATGGTGAAGCAGGAGCAGGAAGGCAGAGTTTCAAGCACACAGTCTCACCTCCCCTGATGATGGTGGATGCTGGATTGCTTTCAGAGGGTTCAGGAGAAGGCTGCAGGAGGGAGAGGAGTGCTCTGTTTGTTTCCCTTTTCAGGTGTGCTTTCAGCCCCAGATTATGAGACAGTTTACAGCATTACATTTGGGTTAATTACATTGGTGTCTGCAGGTGAATGTGCCTTTTGGGTGAGTGTTGAACATTCTCATTTATGTTGGTAGAGCATCTGTTTCTGTTTGTATATTTCCATAATGCTCTGAAAAGAGTAGTGTTTACCCATTCTATTCCATTTTAATTTACAGACCTCTATCATATCTCCCCTCAGCCGTCTCTTTTCCAAGTTGAAGAGCCCCTAACCTTCTAAGACTCTCCTCATAGGAGTATCCTTCCATTCCCTTTACCATTTTGGTGGTTCTTCTCTGTACCTTTTTTAATTCTGCTATATCCTTTTTAAGATATGGCGACCAGAATTGCACATAATATTAAAAATAGTCACACCATGAAATGATACTGAGGCATTATATCCCTGGTTTTATTCTCTATTCCTAGAATTCTATTTGCTTTATTGGCCACCACTGCACACGGGGTAGAGGGTTTCAATGTTTTATCCATAATGATGCCTAAATCCTTAAAACCTTGCATGATATAACCATAATTTGGGTTCTTTCCTAGGTACTACAGATGATTTTAATGATAGTTCACAGATTACAAATAGGTCTGCGATCTCATATATCAGTTCTTTCAGCACCCTTGGATGTATATGATCCAGTCTAGGTGATTTTGCTCTCTTTAGTTTATCAAATAGTTGTAATACATCTTCCTGGTTTATCAAAATGTTTCAATTCTTCTGATACATCGCCTTTAAATACCATTTCAGGCATGGGTAACTTCCCTTCATCTTCAGTATAGACCGAAGCAAAGAATTCATTCAGTATCTCCACTATGGCCTTTTCAACCTTAGTGTCCCTTTTATCCCTTGATCATCTAATGGTCCAACTGTCACTTTCACAGGTTTTTTGTTACGAATGTACTTGAAAATGTTTTTATTGTGTTTTTGCTTTCACAGCAAGCTTTTTTTCAAATTCTCTTTTTGCATGTCGTTTCCCATTTTTGTCATTTGGCTCCTTTTTCTATTTCCTGAAAGATACTTTTTTGGGTTACAAGAGTCTCTCTGACCTGACCTTTAAACCGTATTGGCAATTTTTTGGCCCGCCTTCCACCTTTCTTAAAGTGTGGAATACATGTGGGCTAGGCTTCCAAGATTGTTTAAAAATACTGTGCCCATGCTTGATGATGATTAACCTTTGAAACGTTTTGATAAACCAGGAAGATGTATTACAACTATTTGATGTATGTCAAGATGTATTACAACTATTTGGTGGTATGTCATTATTACTATTGTTTTCACCATAGTGTTCATTTTAAATTCCTTTCTAAACGTTTGTAAATCTTTGATGGAACGTAATGTGTCTGGTACGGCATTCCATAAAACAGGCGCAACAAAAGAGAAGACTCTGTTGCTTGTGACTTGTTTTGTTTTGCAAATGGTCATTGGGATTACTAGTGTGTTCTGTGTGTGACCCCTTTTGGATCTTGTGTTTGTTTTACAGATAATTAATGTTGAAAGGAATGAGGGTGCGATATAGTTAGCTAGCTTAAATGTTATCATTAGTGTTTTGTACCTTATTCTATTTAAAACTGGTAACCAGTGTAGATTATATGTTATGGGTGTGATATCACAGGTCTGCGACTAAAAAGCTGTTTGATTATTTTCATCTAATTTCTATGTATTTTGGAGTGCTGAAAACAAATAAAATATTGAAAAAAACTCCTAGATGTCATGATTTGCCACAACATGCAAAATTGTCTTCAAATTTATCAATTTTTTTCAAATTACTATTAATTAATTCACATAAGTGCATTTAAGATATAAAATGCCAAAAAAACCTTAAAGGGGTTGTCCGAGTTATGTAAAAAAAAAATATAGCACTGTAAATCTGATGGTCAGCAATATATACATAAGCTAAGCAAGTTTTAAGTCCGTGCTTCTAATGGTAGAAGGGATTAATCTTTCCTGAAGAATCCAGTGGGAGGGAGACACAGGGCAGATAGCAGCAGCTCCGGTCAGTGCAGGGGGGCGTGGCCAGCACTGTGACGTCTCGTGTACAGACACAGAGCTGCTCTCTCCTGCATGCCACACTTGTGCACGAATCATCATCAGGTTCTTTGTTCTAGGCCAGCGATGGCGAACCTATGGCACGCATGCCAGCTGTGGCACGCGAAGGCCTTGCAGCTGGCACGCGGGTAGGTCCGCAAAAAAGAAAAAGCTGGCTCTGGCTGCTGCCGCGGACGCGGCAGCGGCAGAGTGCAGTGTCCCGCGGGGCCCCCTCCGCCCGCTAAGCCCCTCTGCAAGGGCTTTCAGATTCGCGAGGGAGAGCGTCTCCCTCGCGTCTCTGTTAAGCCCGCAGGGGCTAATGGGAAATTTCCCATCAGCCCCTTTAGACGCGAGGGACTGATGGGAAATTTCCCATTAGCCCCTGCGGGCTTAACAGAGACGCGAGGGAGAAGCTTTCCCTCGCGAATCTGAAAGCCCTTGCAGAGGGGCTTAGCGGGCGGAGGGGGCCCCGCGGGACATTGCATTCTGCTGCTGCCGCGGCAGCAGCCAAAGCCAGCTTTTTTTTTTTTTTAAATATGCCATGGGGGGGGGGGGGTAGGACTGCAAATGGGCTGGGGGGGGGGGTAGGGGGTTGGACAGCTAATGGGCTGGGGGGGGTAAGGGGTAGGACTGCTAATGGGCTAAGGGGGGTAGGACTGCTAATGGGCTGTGGGCTGATGGGGGCTGTCTGGAAATGGGGTGATGGGGGGGTTAGGACTGGTAATGGGCTATGGGGGGGTTAAGACTGCTAATGGGCTTTGGGCTGATGGGGGCTGTCTGGAAATGGGGTGATGGGGGTTAGGACTGATAATGGGCTATGGGGGGGGGCTAGGACAGGAAATGGGCTGATGGGGAGGGGTTAGGCCTGGATGGGCGGTTGGCGGTTGGGGGGTTAGGACTAGTAATGGGCTATGGGGGGTTAAGACGGGTAATCGGCTGTGGGCTGATGGGGGGGGCTGTCTGGAAATGAGGTGATGGGGGGTTAGAACTGCTAATGGGCTATGGGGGGGTTAGGACTGATAATGGGCTAAGGGGGGGGCTAGGACAGGAAATGGACTGATGGGGAGGGGTTAGGACTTGAGGTGGGCTGATGTGGTTAGGACTGGTAATGGGCTGTGGGCTGATGGGGGGGGGTTTAGGACTGGCAATGGGCTGTGGGGGGCTGACTGGAAATGGGCTGATGGGGTTAAGACTGGAAGTGGGCTGATGGGGGGTTAGGACTGGTAATGGGCTATGGGGGGGTTAGGACTGATAATGGGCTATGGGGGGGTTAAGACTGGTAATGGGCTTTGGGCTGATGGGGGATGTCTGGAAATGGGGTGATGGGGGGTTAGGACTGGTAATGGGTTATAGGGGGGGCTTAAACTGAAAATGGGGTGATGGGGGTTTAGGACTGGAAGTGGGTTGATGGGGGGCTAGGACTGGTAATGGGTTGGGGGGTTGCTATGACTGGAAATGGGCTGAGTGGAAGGGGAGGCTTGAACTGCAAATAGCTGATGGGGAGGGAGCTTGGAATGGAAATGGGCTGTGAGGGAAGGGAGCTAGGACTGAAAATGGGCTGATGGAGCAGCTAGGATAGGACTGGAAATGGGCTGTTGGGGGGAGCTAAGATTGGAAATGGGCTGTGATGGGGGCTTGAATTGAAATGGACTCATGGAGGGGCTAGAACTGGAAGTAGGCTCATGGAGGGGCTTGGACTGGAATTGTACTGAGTGGAGGGGAGCTATGATTTGACATGGGCTGATGATGGGGCTAGGAAATGACTAGAAATGGGCTGATGGGGGGCTAGGATTGGAAATGAGCTGATGAAGGGACTCAGACTGAAAATGGATGGGGGAGCTAGGACTGGAAATGGGTTGATGGGGGGCTAGGACTGGAAATGGGCTGATGCAGGGACTAGAAAGGAATGGATGCTGGGTGAGACTGGAACTAGAAGGGAGCTGATGTTGGGGGAGGATTAGAATGGGATGGGGCTGGGAGAGTAAAATGGAGAGGGGAAAAATATTTTGTGTGGGAGGAATGAAAAATCTACAATTGGCCGGGTATTGGGAGAGTAAGTGGGGATTGAGGATGGAGCGGTAAAATTTGTGTGGATGAAATAGGAATGAGGAAAGAGCAAAAGGAGAAAGATTAGTATGTTAAAGCAGATGTAGAGAGAGAGAATGGAAAAAAAAGACTAGAAGAGAGAAGAAAGAACAAATGGACAGCAGACGATGGAGAGTTAGCAGAAAACATGAAGAAACCAGAAGAAAGTGGCTGGAGCAATTGCAACTGAAAAAAAATGCACAAAAGGTAGAAAGATATCTCTTTATTTTGAATTTATTAACTGGAATATGAAACCTCTGGGAAATGTGCATCATTAACGTCTGTGCTTTGTTTGGTACAAGAGGAAATTAATTTATAGTTTTATTTCTACAGTGTTGTACATTCCAAGTTTGGCTTTTGGGGTTCCCAGTTTAATTATTGCCTTCCTGTTTCTAAATTGTGATTCCTTGTTTGGTGATGGTCTATGTCAGGAATGGGCAAACTACGGCCCGCGGGCCGTATACGGCCCGGCGGACCTTTTAATCTGGCCCGCTGTATGAGTTATCCTGGTGAACAAATGGACTGCTGCAGAGGGAGCCGGGGAAGCCCGCGCGAAGCCGCGGCTCCCTCTGCACAGCCCGCCAGCGTGAAGAGCCTTTACCTTCACGCTGGCGGCTGTTTCAATGAAGCCACGAATGCCGCGAGAGGTTAAAGGGCATTGCCTTTAACCTTTCCCGGCATTCGCGGCTTCATTGCAACAGCCGCCAGCGGGAAGGTAAAGGTTCTTCATGCTGGCGGGCTGTGCAGAGGGAGCCGGGGCCTCGCGCGGGCTTCCCCGGCTCCCTCTGCAGCCCCTTAGACAGCGCGGGGCTCTTCGGGGGGGCGGCTAGGACTGGATGGGCTGTGATGGGGGGGGGGGGGAACGGACTGGAAATGGGCTGTGATGGTGGGGGGGGGGGGAGAACGGACTGGAAATGGGCTGTGATGGTGGGGGGGGGGAGAACGGACTGGAAATGGGCTGTGATGGGGGGAAACAGACTGGAAATGGGCTGTGATGGTGGGGGGGGGAGAACGGAATGGAAATGGGCTGTGATGGGGGGAGGACTGCAAATGGTCTGTGATGGTGGGGGGGATAGGACTGGAAATGGGCTGTGATGGGGGGAGGACTGCAAACGGTCTGTGATGGTGGGGGGGATAGGACTGGAAATGGGCTGTGATGGTGGGGACGGACGGACTGAAAATGGGCTGGGATAGGGGAAACAGACTGGAAATGGGCTGTGATGGTGGGGGGGGGAGAACGGACTGGAAATGGGCTGTGATGGGGGGAGGACTGCAAATGGTCTGTGATGGTGGGGGGATAGGACTGGAAATGGGCTGTGATGATGGGGGAGGACTGCAAACGGTCTGTGATGGTGGGGGGGATAGGACTGGAAATGGGCTGTGATGGTGGGGACGGACGGACTGAAAATGGGCTGGGATAGGGGAAACAGACTGGAAATGGGCTGTGATGTGGGGGGGAACAGACTGGAAATGGGCTGTGATGGGGGGGGGACAAATTGGGCTGGGATGGGGGGAAACAGACTGGAAATGGGCTGTGGTGGGGGGGGGGAGAACAGACTGGAAATGGGCTGTGGTGGGGGAACGGACTACAATTGGGCTGTGATGGGGGGAGGACTGCAAATGGGCTGTGATGGTGGGGGGAATGGACGAAATGGGCTGTGATGGGGGGGAACTTGGACTGGAAATGGGCTGATGAAGGGCTGGATTAGGACTGTGTAAATGTGTTTGAAATTGAGAATTGCAACAACAAAGCTATCTCCTGACTTTGATGCCTTAACAAAAAAGGGAGACCAACAACACTGTTCACACTAAAATTGAAGGTACTATTTTATGAAAGAAATACATTGCATAAAAGTTTTGTAAAATAACTCTTTTTATGCTTTTCTACCTTAAATTAATCTAAACATTTAATGTTACAAATTTAAATTTAATTTATATTAATTCACACATACACACCGTCCATCTACTCTTGGTCCGGCCCCCGGGTCCAATATATGAACCCATTGCGGCCCTCGAGTCAAAAGGTTTGCCCACCCCTGGTCTATGTTCTGCATGTGTAACTGAGCTGAGGTTTAATTGACGTGCTGGCACTTTGAGGAAATTCTTTGGTTTTGTGCGGCAGTTTGGGCACTCGGGCTCAAAAAGGTTAGCCATCACTGTTCTAGGCTGTTCACACTTTTTCATTGCAATTCGTGTTAGCTCGACATTCTTCAACTGTTATGTTATGGCTCCGCGAAAGTGTATTAATTCGCCAGACAGTTTCTGTTTCATCTGTGGTGAATATACAGTGTTGAAGCAACAGCACAATATTACAGACTTTGTGAAAAATGTATATTTTGCATACTTTGGACTAAAAATTGGAGATCAAGATAAAGTCTGGGCGCCTCATAAAGTGTGCAAACGGTGTGTTGAGGACCTCCGAAACTGGTTCAAGGGTAAGAAAAAATCTTTCCGTTATGGGATTCCTATGGTATGGCGAGAGCAAAAGAACCATAGTGACGACTGTTACTTTTGTTTATGCGATGTGAAAGGGTTTAATTCCAAATGGAAGCATTCCCTTTCATACCCCAATCTTCACTCGGCAATTCGTCCCATCCCCCATGGCACAGATATACCAGTACCCAAGCCCCCTGCTACTTTGGAAGAGATACCTAGCTCCGATGAAGGTGAAGTCATACCTGAACCAGATGATGAATCAAGTTCTGACTTTGAAGATGATACAAGACCAACATGTTTTTCTCAGGAGGAGATGAATGATTTGGTAAGAGACTTGAATCTTCCCAAAGATGCCGCTGAGTTACTCGGATCAAGGCTGAAAAGCAGGAATTTATTGTTGCCAGGAGTGTCATCTTCATGGTTCAGACATCATGAAAAGGAGTTCGTTCCTTACTTCGCCCAGGAAGACAAGTTGGTTTATTGCATCGATGTCGAAGGTCTGATGGGTCAATTTAAAATCCAATATGATTCAGAGCAATGGCGTCTTTTTATAGTTTCTTCAAAAAGAAGTCTCAAAGCAGTTTTACTCCACAATGTTTTTTACGCTTCCATACCTGTAGGTCATTCCGTACACTTGAAGGAAACCTACGAGAACTTGGAATTGGTTCTTCATAAACTTAAATATGAAGACCATGGTTGGCAAGTGTGTGGGGACTTGAAGGTCTTGTGCATGCTGCTCGGGCAACAAGCTGGGTATACCAAATATCCTTGTTTTCTGTGTCTATGGGACAGTCGAGACCGACAAAATCACTGGACCAAGAAGAGTTGGCAGCCGAGGGTGCTAACAGTCGGTGAAAAAAATGTCCTCCAAGAAACTTTGGTACCTTCCCATAAAGTTCTGCTACCACCTCTCCACATAAAATTGGGATTGATGAAGCAATTCGTAACATCACTTCCAAGAGATGGAGAATGCTTCAAATACTTGGTCACCAAGTTTCCAGGCCTGTCGGAGGCAAAATTGAAGGAAGGTGTGTTCGTCGGACCAGACATTAGAAGGCTTATAGTTGATCAAGAGTTTGTCAATACCATGACGGATCCTCAAAAAGAAGGGTGGATTGCATTTAAAGAAGTCGTACAGAACGTTTTAGGCAATAACAAAGATCCTCACTACAAAAAGATAGTCGGACGAATGCTGAAAGCATTTCAAGCTTTAGGTTGCCTGATGAGTTTGAAAGTGCATTTCCTCCAGTCCCACCTCGGCTACTTTCCTGAAAATTTGGGAGCTGTGAGGAACAAGGTAAACGATTCCACCAAGACATTAAAGAGATGGAAAAGGAGATACCAGGGAAAATGGAGCATTACAATGATGGCAGACTACTGTTGGATGCTTCAGAGACATATTCCAGATGCTACTCACAAGTGTGAATGCACCAAGAGGAGCCTCACAAGGAAGAAGAATCGAGTTTAGTGTGTGTAGGTGAGCTCATTTCAGTTCAAAAAAGGATTTTCATGAAAATATTGTAATAAAACTTTAATTTTATAAGTCTATTTCCGTTTATTTTGAGGTATTGCCTTATTTAACATAGTTACCTAAATTGTCAGGAAACGTGATGTCCTATGACAAAATGGAGGTCATTTTCGGATTCAGCGTACCAAAAAACATAAAGATTACGTGGAATAACCAAAACAGCTCTAAAAAAAAAATTTTTTTGCAGACCTGTAATCAAGCTTTATAGATGATTCTAGCCATAACATTCTGTGCAATTTTAAGTTGCTTCAGATTCTTTTTGGGTAGATCGTAAAGTAGGCTACTGCAGAAATCGAAGTGTGGGGTGATTAATGTTTGTACAACTGATCTAAAGTCATGTATGTCAATTAGTAGTCTAAGGTGTTGTGTGGTTCTTAGTTTGAAGAATATGGCTCTAATGATCTGTTTTATGTGTGATGTCATGGAGAGGGTTTAATTGAGTATCAAACCAAGGTACCTTACTTCCTTTTTCACTGTGGGCATCGTATCTTGAATGTTTGTGGGGCAGTGAAATTCATATTCCTTGATATGTAAAGCACTTCTGTTTTCTTAAGTTAATGCTCAGGTTCTGCAAAGCTAGCCAGATCTCAGCTTCCTTGATACATGATGCCATTATGTGTTGAGAAGGATTCATCATATCTATAGGGAGATATAACATGATATCATCTGCATAAATATGGAATTCCACTTTGAATTTCTTGAATATATTGCAGATTGATTGTAAATAGAGATTAAATAGAAGTGCTGAAAAGGCAGATCCCTGTGGTATTCCCTGCTCCTGTTTGAAAGTTGAGGAGGTTTCTTGTCCTATTTGTACTTTATGCATGCGGTCGGAAATATATGATTTGAACCATTGATAAGTTGTTCCCTTAATTCCATTTTGTTTCATTCTAGACAGCGGAGTGTTGTGGTTGACATTGTCAAACGCGGAGGCAATGTCTAGGAATACAAGGATGAATGCATGTTTGGCATTATCCATGCCACGTATGAGGGTGTTGAAGAACATAAGATATGCCATACTGGGTCAGACCAAGGTCCATCAAGCCCAATATTCTGTTTCCAACAGTGGCCAATCTAGGTCATATGTACCTAGCAGTTTCCCCAAGGAACACAGGTTCCACAATGCTTGTATTGGTTCAAGCATAGATATCCTGGGTCCCTTCTTAATAGTGGTTTATGGACCTTTCCTCCAGGAACTTGTCCAAAACTTTTTTAAACCCAGCTACATTAACAGCCTTTACTACATCCTCTGGTAACAAATTCCAGAGTTTGATTACACGTTGAGTGAAAAAATATTTTCTTTTATTAGTCTTAAATAGTTTACCCTGTAGCTTCATAGCATGTCCCCTAGTCTTTCTATATTCTGATAAGGTAAACAATCGATCTACGTTTACCCGTTCCACTCCGTTCATTAATTTATAGACTTCTATCATATCTCCCCTCTGCCGTCTCTTTTCCAGGTTAAAGAGCCCTAACCTTTTTAGCCTTTCTTCATAGGAGTATCCTTCCATCCCCTTTACGATTTTGGTGGTTCTTCTCTGAACCTTTTCTAAAATCGCTATATCCTTTTTAAGATATGGCGACCAGAATTGCACACAGTATTCAAGGTGCGGTCTCACCATGGAACGATATAGAGGCATTATAATATCTTTTGTTTTATTTTCCATTCCTTTCCTTATCATACCTAGCATTCTATTTGCTCTCTTGGCCGCCGCTGCACACTGGGCCGAGGGTTTTAACATGGTATCCACAATGACGCCTAAATCTTTTTCCTGGGTGGTGGGTCCTAATGTGGAACCTTGCATCGTGTAACCATAGTTTGGGTTGTTCTTCCCTAGGTGCATAACCTTGCACTTGTCCACATTAAATTTCATCTGCCATTTTGATGCCCAGTCTTCCAATTTATCAAGATCCTCTTGCAATTTTCCACAATCCTCTTGGGTTTTATCAACTTTAAATAGTTTTGTGTCATCTGCAAATTTCGATAACCTCACTCGTTATTCCACTTTCCAGGTCATTTATGAATATGTCAAAAAGCAGCAGACCCAGCACAGATCCCTGGGGTACACCACTATTCACCTTTCTCCATTGGGAAAATTGGCCATTTAGCCCTACCCTCTGCTTTCTATCTTTTAACCAGTTCCTGATCCACAATAGTACACTGCCTCCTATCCCATGACTCTTTAGTTTTGCCAAAAGTCTCTCATGAGGGACCTTGTCAAAGGCTTTCTGAAAGTCCAGATACACAATATCAACCGACTCACCTTTGTCCACCTGATTATTCACTCCTTCAAAAAAACATAACAGATTAGTAAGACAAGATCTTCCTTGTCTAAAGCCATGTTGGCTGTCTCCCATTAGGTCATGACTATCTACATGTTGAGTAATTTTATTCTTTATGATGGTTTCTACCATTTTTCCCGGTACTGATGTCAGCCTCACCGGTCTGTAGTTTCCCGGATCACCCCTGGAACCTTTTTTTAAAATTGGTGTTATATTGGCGATCCTCAAATCTTCAGGTATTAGAGATGATTTTAATGATAGTTCACAGATTACTAATAGCAGGTCTGCAATCTCGTATTTCAGTTCTTTCAACACCCTTGGATGTATACCATCCGGCCCAGGTGATTTGCTACTCTTCAGTTTATCTAATAGTTGTAATACATCTTCCCGATGTATCGATATTTCCTTCAATTCTTCCGCACCTTTAAATACCACTTCAGTCATGGGTAACATCCCTACATCTTCCTCAGTAAAGACTGAAGCAAAGAATTCATTCAGTCTCTCCGCTATCGCCTTGTCTCCTCTTATTGCTCCTTTAACCCCTTTATCATCTAATGGACCAACTGACTCTCTCACAGGTTTTTTGCTACGAATGTACTTGAAAAGGTCTTTACTTCGTGTTTTTGCTTCCGCAGCAAGCTTCTTCTCAAATTCTCCCTTTGCCTGCCTTATCAATGCCTTGCATTTGACTTGCCAGTGCTTGTGCTGTTTCCAGGTTTCGTCGTTTGGCTCTTTTTTCCATTTCCTGAAAGATGCTTTTTTGGCAACAACAGCCTCTCTGACCTCACCTTTAAACCATGCTGGCAGTTTTTTGGACTTCCTTCCACTTTTCTTAAAGCGTGGAATACAGCTGGTCTGGGCTTCCAAGATAGTATTTTTCAACAACAGCCAAGCCTGATGTACGTCTTTAACCTTTGCAACTGTTCCTTTTAGTTTTTTCTTAACTTTTTCCTCATTTTATCATAGTCTCCCTTTCGAAAGTTAAAAGATAGTACTGTGGATTTCCTTACTATCCCTCCACCACTAATTAAATCAAAGGCGATCATGCTATGATCACTATTGCCAAGTGGTTCCAACAACCTCATCTCTTGCACTAGATCTGGTGTTCCACTAAGGATTAGGTCTAATATGGCTTCCCCTCTGGTCAGTTCATGAACCAGCTGCTCCAAGAAGCAGTCCTTTATTTCATCTAGGAACTTTATCTCCCTAGCATGTCCTGCCGTGACACTGACCCAGTTGATACCGGGGTAGTTGAATCACCCATTATTATTACTGTGCTGTAACGTTTGTTAGCTTCCTTGATTTCTTTGAGCATTTCATCATCCATTTGGTCATTCTGGCCAGGCGCTCGATAGTACACCCCCACTGCCATTGCCTTCCCCCTTTTACATGGAATTTCAATCCATATAGATTCTACAGCAGATTTTGTTTCCTGCAAAACTTTAATTCTTTCTGACTCAATGCCCTCTCTAACATAGAGAGCAACCCCTCCACAATTTGATCAGCTCTATCATTACGATATAGTTTGTACTGTAATGGGGAAAAGATATCCTGTGATAGAAAAACAGAGGAACCTATGAGCAATAGGGCTGTTTCTAGCAGGAAGGAAGATATCAAGACACCCAGTTGCCAAGAGCAACACAAACATTCCCAGCCACGAGGGACAGAACCCTGTACAGCTGATAAGCAATCCCCAGCTCATAGCTCTAATAGCTTTCACCTGGGAGGGGGAAGGGCTGGATTAGAGCCTCAGCAAACGTATAAGGGACGTTCACTAGAGTTAGTGAGCAGCAGTGGCAGTAGGAGGAGCCGTAGCTTTGGCTTCGGTAGCTCCAGAGAAAGCAGCTCAGAAAATTCAGAGAAGCCAGCAACAGGAAGCAGGAAAGACGTGGTGAATCAGAACCAGCTGGAGTCTGTGTGCAAGCTGAGGTCTGAATCTGGAAAGCAACGTCTGCCCTGGGCTGGTAGGAAAACTCAAGTGTGTGACTCTGATTCTGAATGGGAAAGAGAAAGACAGCTAACAGCTAATAGAGTTAATTGGAGGAGAAAGGCACAGAAACCTTTTAACCAAACCTCAAAACCTATTCCTTATGGTGAAGGCATTCACAAGGAGAAAGTACCAGTCAGGATAACTGGAAAGTATTTGCAAGCTTCAAGAAAGGGAGAATTTACGGTGCCAGACATTTGTATGTTGGAAGAGGGTGCTGAGCAGCCTGAACGTAGAGAAAAGCCTCTAAGGTTTAAACCCCTTCTAAAAGGAGCAGTGCACAGACTTTCTCTTGCCTCCAACCCTGAAGGTAGGTAAATTAGCCAATGTAAAGCTGGATACAAGACTTTCTCACGTAGGAGTTATAAGGGACATAACTCTCATTACAATTTGTGATAAGGAAGCTTATCATAGCTCAGGAAGGAGCTATAGAAAAGGTGAAGTGTCTCTGAACAAGCAACCTGTCAGTTCTGGTAGAAATAAAAAAACAGAATTTTCCCATAAAAGACTACCAGTCCCAGAATGCACCAGGTTTCCAACAGCCATTAGAGGAGCTGAAGTGGGGAAACGTGTGTTCAATCAGGAGGGCTATGAGGTAATCCCCAAGCACTCATCTCAAAGGGCAGGGCCTGATTCAGCACAGCTGCGCTGTGCTAGGGTGGAGCACTCATCTAAGCAGAATAAAGGTAGAGTTTATTCTACAGAGAATCATCATCAGCTTGGAGATCCTCGTCTTGGAGATCCTCAGTATCTTGGACAGCTTCATCATCTGGAGGATCATCAGAAGCAGAAGCCAGAGCGGACGGACAGAGAGGGCAAGAAACCCTTTGGAAGAAAGAAGAGAAAAGCTTTTGGGAGGTCTAAAGGAGTCCAGAGCAGTACGTATACTGGAAGGCATTCCAAAGGCAAGCTTACACCATTGGACTGGGGAAAGCCAGAGGAATGGTGCTGCAGAGCTAGGAATCTCCAGACGGTACCTGTGAGGGAGACGGCTGCACATGGAAGGGACCCTAAGACCTGTGCCAGAAGGTATGTGAAGAGAGATCCAGTGTCCAGGGATCTGGATTGGAAGGCTGGACATAAGAACTGGACTACATACTGGCCAGGCTATTTAGAGAGGAACTCTAGCAGCAATGGAAGCTCAGGTATGAACACTGATCTATGCCCTAGCTATACCCTTGAAAGACAGCAGGGAAACAAGTATTCTCCTGAGAGTGCTCCATTGAGAAATTCCTCTGTGCCAATCCATGATATTGAACCCATGATTGTTGAAGAAGGGGGAGCGGTGGTAGATACAGGCTGTGAATACATGGATTGCTCTCTGTCTAAACTCCTTTGGTAATTTACTATTACAAAGTACAACAACCATCACAAAGAAATACAAACTTGTTCTTTAATCTACTCAGAAAAGCTCCTGAATAGGATTTGAGCCAAGCAGTAGAAAGTAAGCCAGCTAAGGGGTTTCAGCTGGGTAACTGCTAGTAATTGAGCCTTACCTAATTGCTTGTGAGCTCTGAAGGAATCACGTCTGAGTCTATGTGTGAAGATATAAGAAGTTAACCTGAAAAGAACAGTTTTCCCTACTTTGTGGGTTTTGTTTGTTGATTAAAGCACTGCTAAGAAAATATTAGCTAGAGCCTACAGAAAAGACCAGTTTGTTACCAACCAGGTCTTTATTCTTTTGATTGGATTGCCTGACAAGTTCAACTGTTGTTTTCCTGATTTTGTTTTTCTAAGTTTAACACTGAAAGCAAGTATCCTGTTTTATGTGCTACCAAGCGTATCTGTGTTGGGAGAAATAATCCCATAAATAAATATCTTATTGGCTTTACACTCAAGCACAACTAATTATTGTGAGCGGCTGTGTCTGGTGTGAATGGACTGCATTTCCCACAATCCCTTGCAGATCATATTGATATATGCCTTTGCCAAGACTGTGAACATTCTCACCCAGGCACCCGTCTGACAAATTATATGCCAAGATATGGTGATACAGACCCTTACCTGCTAGAGGAGATAGTAGGGAGGTCACGGGAGCTGGCAGAGGAGAATAATCCTGCCAACTACGCCATCTTCCTGTCACACCCTGGGCCGCCTGTAGCGTTAGCGTACTGGTTGGGCTGCAGGGGGACCTTTTATTGAAAGGTTGTAGTTGGGCTCCTTTTCAATAAGGTAGTTGAGGCACGAATGGTTAAGGTCAAGACAGGGTTTTATTTCCCCTCCCGGGGACGGATTCCAAACACAGGTAATAAAGAAACATAAGCCATACACTCTGGCAAAAAGGATAGGATAAAGTAAAGTCTTGTACTTTTAAACAGGCAGTTAAATTATTTCCACAACTGTATCTCTTCAGCACAGTGAAACCACATCACTTAATACAGCCAATGAACAGTCCATCTGATTGTCAGATAATTGATCCACCAGAAACAGAATTATCATTGATTCAATCTGACTATCATCTGTACCACTCTGCTGCTGCCTATAGAGTGTTGGCAGATTATTCTCCTCTGCCAGCTAATGAGAGTTATGTCCCTTATAACTCCTACATGAGAAAGTCTTGTATCCAGCTTTACATTGGCCAATTGGCCTACCTTCAGGGTTTGAGGCAAGAGAAAGTCTGTGCACTGCTCCTTTTAGAAGGGGTTTAAACCTTAGAGGCTTTTCTCTACGTTCAGGCTGCTCAGCACCCTCTTCCAACATACAAATGTCTGGCACTGTATATTCTCCCTTTCTTGAAGCTTGCAAATACTTTCCAGTTATCCTGACTGGTACTTTCTCCTTGTGAATGCCTTCACCATAAGGAATAGGTTTTGTGGTTTGGTTAAAAGGTTTCTGTGCCTTTCTCCTCCAATTAACTCTATTAGCTGTTAGCTGTCTTTCTCTTTCCCATTCAGAATCAGAGTCACACACGTGAGTTTTCCTACCAGCCCAGGGCAGACGTTGCTTTCCAGATTCAGACCTCAGCTTGCACACAGACTCCAGCTGGTTCTGATTCACCACGTCTTTCCTGCTTCCTGTTGCTGGCTTCTCTGAATTTTCTGAGCTGCTTTCTCTGGAGCTACCGAAGCCAAAGCTACGGCTCCTCCTACTGCCACTGCTGCTCACTAACTCTAGTGAACATCCCTTATACGTTTGCTGAGGCTCTAATCCAGCCCTTCCCCCTCCCAGGTGAAAGCTATTAGAGCTATGAGCTGGGGATTGCTTATCAGCTGTGCGGGGTTCTTTCCCTCGTGGCTGGGAATGTTTGTGTTGCTCTTGGCAACTGGGTGTCTTGATATCTTCCTTCCTGCTAGAAACAGCCCTATTGCTCATAGGTTCCTCTGTTTTTCTATCACAGGATATCTTTTCCCCATTACAGTACCCAGGTATCACAGTGTCCCACTGGTTGTCCTCCTTCCACCATGTCTCTGATATTCCAATCATATCTAACCTTTCATTTAGTGCTATATATTCTAACTCTCCCATCTTATTTTTTAGACTTCTAGCATTTGCATACAAGCATTTTAGAGAATGTATTTTATTCATATTAATTTGGCTATTGTTAGACATGGGTAATTTAGGTTCTTTAAGCTCTGTCTGCTCCATACTTGAGGGCATTTGGGCTACTTTACTCTTTTGTGGAACCTCTCTGCTTTTGGTAGTATCCTTCAAAGATACATTCTTCCGAACCATCCGCTCTTGGAAGACTGTCGGCTTTCCCCTAATATCTAGTTTAAAAGCTGCTCTATCTCCTTTTTAAAGGTTAATGCCAGCAGCCTGGTTCCATCCCGGTTAAGGTGAAGCCCATCCCTTCGGAAGAGCCCCTCCTTTCCCCAGAATGTTCCCCAGTTCCTAACAAATCCAAAACCCTCATCTCTGCACCATTGTCTCATCCACGCATTGAGACTCTGGAGCTCTGCCTGCCTTTTGGGTCCTGCGCGTGGAACAGGAAGCATTTCAGAGAATGCTACTCTGGAAGTTCTGGATTTCAACTTCCTACCTAAAAGCCTAAATTTAGCCTCCAGAACCTCCCTACCACATTTTCCTATGTCATTTGTACCGACATGTACCAAGACAGCAGACTCCTCCCCAGCACTATCTAAGACCTTATCTAGGTGGCGTGTGAGGTCCACTACCTTCGCACCAGGCAGGCATGTTACCAGGCGATCGATCCTCACGTCCACCAGCCACCCAGCTATCTACATGCCTAATGATCAAATCACCAACTATAACGGCTGTCCTAACCCTTCCCTCATGGGCACATGGCCCTGGAGAAACTTCCTCGGTGCGAGAGGGTTTTACATCACCTGGAGGACAGGTTCTAGTTACAGGATCACTTCCTGCCACACCAGGGTGATGCTCTCCTGTCACGTGACCTCTCTCTTCCATGGCAACAGGGATGCTGCCAGACTGGAGGTGGGACTTCAGGACTATATCCCTGTAGGTCTCGTCTATGTACCTCTCTGTCTGTCTTATGCTTTCCAAGTCTGCTACTTTAGCCTCTAGAGAACGGACTCGTTCCCTGAGAGCAAAGAGCTCCTTGCACTTAGTGCACACGTAAGACCTCTCACCAACTGGGAGAAAATCATACATGTGACACTCAATGCAAAAGACTGGAAAGCCCCCATCCCGCTGCTGGACTGCTGTCTGCATCTTAGTTTTAAGTTTGTGTTTAGATCTAAGTTCTTTACTTACTAAGGGTTGCTATGGGTATTTATACTAATAAAACTGTACCTAATACGTGTAATATACCTTGTTCACCTGAAGCTTAACTAATCTCAGGTCCTTGGTGTATGACTGATTTGGGTAATGAGCTTCACCTGAGAGCACCTCCTGTCTTGTAAGATGTGTAAGTACCTATAAAGCTACGATTATCCCAGGGGAGGGAGGGAAATAACACTTATTAAAAGAGGGCTGTTACACAGTACCCTGTCTTGTGCTGCTGAGGTAAGCTATATTCTGATTTGATTTAAATTATAGCTCTTAGCTGCTGCTAGGCTCTAACTTCTTATGAAATTTAAACTACAAGCTCTCTGCTGGGTTCTAAATTTAACCAGAAAGCTCTCTTCTGTGTTTTAAATTTAAGCTAAAAATACTTTGCTGATGCTAGGCCCTGAGTGACTATTAAATTTAGACTACAAGCTCTCTGCTGGGTTCCAAATGTAACCAGAAAGCTCTCTTCTGTGTTTTAAATTTAAACTAAAAGTACTTTGCTGTTACTAGGCCCTGAGTGACTATTACATTTAAACTACAAGCTCTCTGCTGGGTATGAAATGTAACCAGAAAGTTCTCCTCTGTGTTTTAAATTTAAACTTAAACTGCTGCTACTAGCCCTGACTGATTTAACAAAAATAGTGGGTTCACAGATTAATTAGCTTTAATACAAAGAATTCCTTTCAGAAAATTACCAGAAGTATATACTCACAGTTGCAGATCTCTCTCCAGAAGTAACAGTCCCTTTTTCTAGTCCTTCAAACTAGAAGGAGTGATTCAACACCATGGAATGGGCGGAAACCAAACTGTTGGTCATCTAATGGAGCATTTAAATCTATGAGGTCCTGAAGTTGAGTTTGGACAACCTTCTCAACTATTTTAGCTACAAATGGTATGCTAGTTATTGGTCTATAGGAAGTAAGGTCTTGCTTTTCGAGTGTTTTTGTTTTTTAGGATTGGTCGAATCATGGCAAGTTTAAGTTCCTTAGGTATGGTTCCTTGGAGGAGGGATTGATTGACTATATAGAGAAGGTACGTAGCTAGTTCAGTCTTTGCTGCCTTGATCCAGGCAACTGGACAGGGTTCTAAGGGGGTAGGTGGTGGCATTAATTTTGGTGATTGTGTTCATTAGTTGTTTTTGATTTATTAGATGAAAGGTGTGCCATGTGTTGGGTTTGTGGGAGGCTTGGGGGTCTATAGTATTTTTCCTTTTCAGTTTGTTTTCATAGTGGTTTGCTAGAATTTGGGTGTTTATTTTAGTATTATTTGTGTCATTCTGAGTTGTCTTGGTTAGGGACTTGACAATCTCAAAAAGTTCTCATGGTTGATTGAACGAATTAGCAAGAATTTTAGTGTGGTAGTTCAGACGAAGGAGTGGCTTAGTGGTTGGGACAGGTTACCTCAGGCTGGAGGGCCAGGGGTTCAATTCCCATGTAGGGACAAGTAACCTCAGGCTGGAGGGACTGGGGTCTCTAGTCCCATGGCCACTCCTTGTGGTCTTGGACAAGCTACTTATCCCTCCATTGCCTCAGATACGCTTAGATTATAAGCCCTTCGGGGACGAGGGAATAAAAAGTGCCTGTTAGCATATATCTGTAAACCACTTTGACCCAGTGAAAAGCAGTATATAAGCACAGCTAAATAAATGTAGGTAAATTTATGTTCTGGAGTTTTAGTGGATCTCCATTTATGTTCATGTTTCATTAGTTGCTTTTTCAATTTTTCTATTTCTTATGTGAACCATTTTTCCAGTGTTCTTTGGGTTGTTCTTAGATGAGTGTGTGTTGCGGCTGCTGTGTTTTGTATTGTGGTGTTCCAATTGCATAGGATGTCATTTAAGTCGGTTTGCGGGGTGTTTAGTTTGAGTATTATGTCTCTTAAGGTTTCCTTATCAAAGTATCTGAATCGATTTCTGTGTGATATTGTATGTTGCGTTAGTCAGGATGGAGGGAGTATGTAAGTGGTGAAATTAATTATGTAATGGTCTGAGCATGGGATTTGTTTTGATTGGGAGAGAGTAGAGAGGGTTGGACTGTAATTGGTTGCGGGAGAAATACAAGGTCTAGGGTGTTGCCCTTAGTATGAGTGGGCATGTTTATTATCTGATGATAACCTGTCAAGGAATAATGTAGCTTGCATATGTGGGTTTTTTTGAGAGGATGAAAAGGCTGATTCTAGGATTGAGGTAATATTTTTGTGGTTAGGTGAGGGGGGGGGGGTCTTCAGAGTTGGCAGTTAGCATTGTTTTTATTTTCTATTTTAAATATATTCATTCCTTCTATGTTGCTGCATATGGTTGAAGTGGCTTTGAGTTCACGTTTGCTTATTATGAGGACTCCCCCATCCCGTTTAGCGTCTCTTGGGCAGTTTTTTGTTTATTTATTAATACGCTATCCAATTCAGATAGCCAAGTTTCGGTAACACATAGAATGTCTGGGCTTTCATCTTTAACCACATCTATTATCACTGGGATTTTATTCCTGATGGACCTGGCATTAATTAAGATAAATTCAACCGGGATGGGGGGTCTAGTATGTATTGGGTTTGGTTAATGATTGTTGGAGCAGTTTATGGTGAGTCCTATTTTTACCTGTGTATGGCACACTTCTATAGTAGTGGTTTGTGTCGTGTCTAGTGCGGGCTTGAATGATGGGGATGGGTTGGTTTAATTTGTGTTGAAGAGTGTAGGAGTTAGTTTGTGCACACACTAGTAATATGAGAAAGAATGCACACGATATGAGTTTCTTGAACTTCATTGTGTTGGTGCAAGGTATATTGTGAGTTGAAGAGGTATCTCTTATTTTTTGGGATCAGGTTGTATACTAACTGGTGTGCGAGACCTTAGACAAAGGTGATGTGCAAACATTAAATGCAGATTGTAAGTTGCATCACACAAGGTAGTTAAGTTGTATACTTACTGTGATAGTAATACTTTCCAACATGTGAGATAACATAGGTCATGCACATATAATTTAGCCTTGAGTTATTTAGCTAGGTGCAAAGATGAAATATTGAATGATAATTAAGTATAATTGATGAATTGTACTTATTTTAGAAGGTAATAAAACAGGTACGTCTTGGAATGGACAGCATTTGCTTAGCAGATTTGATATTATGGTTACATGTACTGATTATAGTAATGATTGAATTGAAATCCTAATTTAAATCTTACTGCTCCTTAAATTGACTGAGAAGCTTTTTGATGCTGCAGTTAAATAGCTATTTGTTGCTGAAGTATAAAATTAGTAAGACAGTGAAGTAACCAAAGCTTATTAGATATGCTCCTACCCAGGATCCTTTGGCACGGGCCCACCCATTGCTGTGACTATCTTTAAGTGTGCGGTGGAGAGCTTCCATAGGCCTGATAGGCTTTGTCGGAGGGAAGCAGGGAGGACCTTACCTTCCCACTCTCCCTCGATGATGCCAATCAGATGGAGAAAGATTGTGGAGAAAGGCTGATTTCTGCTGCTGTGACTGTCTTTTAATTTTCCGGGGCAGAGCTTCCATTGGGCCCGATTGGCCTTGTCGGAGGGAAGAGTTTACCTTCCCGCTCTCCCTCGATGATGCTGGTCGGGTGGAAGAGGATCGTGCTTTTTTGAAATTAGATGCTGTCCTCATCTCTACCACTTCCACTGGGAGGCTATTCCATGCATCTATCACTCTTTCCATAAATAAATATTTCCACATATTACTCCTTCACCCTCATCCTATGTCTCCTCATAGCACAGCTTGCTTTCAATCAAAAGAGGCTCTCCTGTGCATTTATGCAATGGGGGTATTTAAACTTCTCAATCATATCACCTCGGTGCTGCCTTTCCTCTAAAGTATACATATTAAGGTCCTTAAGCCTGTCCTCATATGCTTTATAATGAAAACCATTAACCATTTTAGTAGCCACCCTCTGTACCAACTCCAACCTGTTTATATCCTTTTGAAGGTGCGGTCTCCAGAATGGCACACAATACTCAAAATGAGGTTGCACCAAAGATGTATACAGAGGCATTATCACATCCTTTCTTCTGCTGGCCATTCCTCTCCCTATGCACCCAGGCATCCTAACTTTTGCCGTTGCCTTTTCTATACCTGTTTAGCTACTTTTAGATAGTCAGACACAATCACGTCTAGGTCCCATTCTTCTTTCGTGGACAGAAGTACGTCACCCCCTATGCTGTACCGCTCCCTTGGATTGTTGCAGCCCAAATGCATGACCCTACATTTTTTAGCATTAAATCTCAGCTCAAATTCTAGACCATTCTTCAAGCTTAGCTAGATCCCCCTCATGTTGTCTACACCTTCCTAGGTGTCTACAGCCAAATATAGATAGCTCAACCTGTATATAATGCACCCCAAATCAATTTTTACCTACCTACACACTCACGAACACTACCTTCACAGCCACTGCATGCTGACACCCCCGCACTACCCTACTTGATTGGTTTGCAGTGAAATCTGCTTTGAGTCAAGGATAAAGTGGGATATACATACTATTAAATAAATAAATAAATACTCTGTTGCAGATTTTGGTATCATCCGCAAAGAGGCAAACCTTACCCGACAGCCCTTCTGCAATATCACTAACAAAGATCTTAAAAAGAATCTGACCAAGGACGGATCTCTACAGCACTCCACTAGTAATCACCTTCTCAGAGTGAACTCCATTTAACTGAATGTTGCCTCCCACTCAACCAATTTCTAACCCAAGTAGTAACTTTATGGTCCATCCCAAGGGTGCTTAGTTTGTTTATAAGTTGCCTGTGGGGAACAGTGTCAAATGCTTTAATGAAATTTAAGTACACCACATCTAGGGCTCTCCCTCAGTCATCCAGTCAAAGAAATCAATCAGATTTGTCTGACATGACCTCCCACTGGTGAATCCATGCTGCCTCGGATCCTGCAATCTGTTAGACTCCAGAAACCTAAATATGTTCTCTTTCAGCAGTGTTTCCAATAATTTACTCACCACTGAGGTTATACTAACTGGCCTGTAGTTTTCAACCACATCCTTACTTCCGCTTTTGTGTAAAGGGACCAGAGGTTCCTCCCTCCAGTCCTCTGGCACCACCCCCAATTCCAAAGAAGCATTGAAAAGGTCAGTCCGTGGAACTGCTAGAATGTCCCCAAGTTCCTTCAGTATTCCAGTATTCTTGGATGTATTCCATCTGGTCCCATTGCTTTATCCACTTTTAGTCTAGCTAGTTCCTCATGAACACAGTCCTCTGAAAATCGTTTGAGATGCCCCTTGCTTTTGTTCCTGTTTGTAGGTCACTATTGTGAAGTGGCCCTAACACTTATCTCTTGCACCAAATCTTGTGTTCCACTAAGGGTTAGGTCCAATAAACCAGTTGCTCCAAGAAGCAGTCATTTGTTTCATCTTATGGCAGTCTGACCCCACTCAGTGCATCCCAGGATGCACCATATGGGACCAGGTGTTGCCATTTTTCAAGATGGCAGTGCAGGGGTGGGAGTGTGTGGATGATGCTCCTTCCCCATACTTAAAAGGGTAGTGGGTAGAGGGGTTTGGGGGCAACAGAGCCACCAGGGATTTTGTTTCTGTTGAGGAGTCTGTTTCCAGAGGGTGCAACAGTCCCCAGCCTGGATCATCTGAGGTAAAGCGTCAAACTTCACTTCAGATGATATTTTTGTTCCCGGCTGCACCTTTATGCCTGCCTGAAGCTGGTGTGAAGAGCCGGCGTTTAAAAAAAAAGTGTAAAAAACTGTGATAAGTTTCAGTGTTGTTTTTTACATTGGGCACAATTAATTATGCAGAGATTTGCATGCAATTTGCATGTCAAGTGTGTTGGAATTTAGCGGGGTTGCTTTGTAGTTTTTTGGCACTAGCTTGCTTTCTGCATCAGAAAGCAAGCTTAGCTTGGAAAAAGCACCAGAAAAATGCCACTAAGCTTTTCTGCAATTGGTCTGAAAGATAACAGATAAACCTCAGTGCTGCTATTAAAGGGATAAGTGCTTGGGAAACAATATCCCTGTCCTGATACTATTTTACAATTAACTAACCCCCTCCCCCAATCTAAACCTTTGTTATAAACCTCACATGTCCTTTTCTTGGCAAATTTTTTTATCCTTGGCAGCGGTGGGAGGAAAAAACCAGTGGTGATCCTTAATCGCTCTTGTTGCAGTAGCTTGCTTTACAGTAGGGTGCTGTCTGAGCACCTGTTGGGAACTTTCCCTTATTTGGCAGCCTTATCCCTTGTACTAGTAGTGTAAAACTACTGCTGCTGCTCAGGCCTCTAATGGTGCCATGCTGGAAAACACAGTGTTAGTTTTCACCGAATAATGGAGCTTTCTACTTTACACAAGATTTGTTATTCATTTTGCATTACAAGCTTCTTTGCATTTACCACTCATTGTTTGTAGTGGTTAAAACCCTCCATTCCCCCTGGTCAGCTAGGATATTAGCTGGTCTTTAAGGTAGCTGAGAAATAGGTGCCAAAATTTGTTCTCCTGGATAACTTCATAAGCTGGGCTGGTGAAAAGATCTGAATAATTAAACTCAAGAGTTATCTTTATCCTCCCACCATAGTCCTATAAAAATACATAACTACTGTGTCCCTTTATCTGAAGGAGAAAATGGATTTAGGTCAGCCTTTTCTCAGAAAGTCAAGTCCCCTTCAATTCAGGTACAGTTTCCTCTCTGCAGAGGGCTTACAATCTAACAAGAGGATGCAGAAAGCTGGTGTGCTGAAGTTGTTTACAATTAGCTGTTTATGTGTTTTTGTAGCATGCTGATAGTGTGAGACTTCAGTGCTGGTATACAGCAAAGGGCATGTATGCAATTGTGATGTGTGCAAAGGTTTGGTGTAAAGTTGTATGCACAAACAAACAAGCTCCATGTGGCTGTGTACATGTGTGTAAATGTCATATGGTTATGTTATGTGTATAAGATGTGTAGGTACTTTGGATGCTCACTCCATAATAATCAACATTATTTTGCCCAAAAACATTTTTTTTATGAAATCACAAGTGAAACCTAAAATAAAAAATAAGTAATATAAATTAGCCCAACACCTGCCCAAGGAGCTGAAGCAGAAAAAGCTTTTTTGAACACTGAACGATACAGAAAGAAAATTTTCAGGTCATTGGAACATACCCTGAAACAGTCTTTCCCTACATGTGCAAGATGTTTGTCACCTCAGACCAGGTGTAGAGATAGTGGTGCTCCTGCTGGTTATGTAATCCTGTACTTGTTTCTCTGCATTTGGCGCAGAGCTTATTTGCATTCTGTTTTAATATGCATATCTCATTTGCATATTATTTAAATACACGGCACTATTACATGCACATACTTCTTTTTTTTTGCTGTTTAGGCATGCGTCAATCTCTTCTGCATTTGGTGTAGTAGAACTTGTGTGTATAAGTTGCATTTATCTGTTTGTAGCAAAGGCAGTGGTCGGGTGACTTATCCAAGATCATCATAAGAAGCAGCAGTAGTGAGATTTGACTCTGGCTCTAACCATTAGGCCACTCCGAAGGGCTCTTAGAGTTCTGCCAGACACCCAAAGTCATTGGTTTGTTGTTAACATTGCTGCTCCGACAATCTAGCCTTGCCTCATGGATAAACCTTACCCTCTGGATAAGCTTCAGAACTCCATGCTGTTTATATTTACAAACGATTCAGGTGATCTCATCATACGCTGAAGCGCCTCAATTTTGTTCTGCCTATACCGGAAGTCGACCGGAGCGCTGTGACGATCACACGTCCATCACATTTGGCATTTCCGCTCGGGACCATACCTACGCCATCTTGCCCAGTCTGGGAAGAAGCAGCGTTCGGAGAGAGGCGGAGAAGACGCAGCGTTCCTGTCAGAGGGCAGCGTGAGTAGTTTTTACCGCCGTTTAATGGTTTGTTTCCTGTTGCTTTCGGGTGGAAGGCGGCCGAGCGGGAACCTGCTGGTAAACGGAAGATGTCTGCGTCGGTTGTTTGCTCTGAGCGCGACCGTGGAGAAAAAAGCGGTTGAACAGCAGGAAAGTAGGAGGGGGCGCTAACCAACAGCAGCGGCGGTGGCCAAATACCGGCCGTCACGGACGCGACCTGTTGTCAGGGTTAACAGTATAACTGAAGCGGAGGTGGGTAGATAGGTGGCCATGCGAGCCCGCGCCCTCTTTCTCTCTTTTTTTGTGTGTTGTTGCTGGCGTGCGAGCAGCGGTTGAGAATGCAGAGCCGTTCTTGTCGCCGGGCGCGAGGCTTGTTGGCGGCCGGCCCCGTAGTCCACGCATGCGCCGACGCCCGGTTGGGGAGCTGAGGCCGCAGGCTGTGATTGTTCTCAAGGCTGGTGCGCGGATCTTACTCGTCTAGCGATGACAGCAGAGTTTTCATGATGGATTTATACTTGGTGACGGGGCTCGCCAGTACATCCTGGACCATCGCGTGATTTGGCAGCCGTGACTTAGCCGTTTATTCTATAGATATAAACAGGATGTTACCTAAAATCGACTTTTATCCCCTACGGACTAGTGAATGTGTGTAGTCTTATTTAGATTCAGAGCTAGATATTCTTTAAAAAAATTCGTTTTGTGTATATGGAGAAAATGCTTAGTACATAATCGTCTAGTCCATGCTTAACGTAACTTCACGTTAGCTGTCCAGCTAATCGTTTTTTTGAGTGACCTGCCGCACACACACACAGTATAAGATCTCACAAAGTGTAGGCCAGACAATTGAACTAGATCCTTGGTCACTGAGTGCTACATCAAGTGGTCAAACAAGGGCATCAAATAATCTCCCACATGCGAAAATATCTATGGATACGTTATTGGGTAGTTCATGAAAAAAGGAGTACATGTACTACCAGATTGAGCATTGTGCCATGTTCTCTTTTCTATTCCAGGAGAGTCTTTAAAAATATCTCATGCAGATTCTTAATGTGGTGCCATTAGTTTTGTGCAACTGGGAAGTGTTTAGTGAATTGACAGCTTCGTTTTAATAGCATGATGGGTGTGCATCTTAATTTTTTGTTTACCAAGGAAGGCAACAGGGTTATAATACTTTCTAGAGAGAAGCGCCTTCCTTTGAAAGACTTAAATGTGATTGTAACCAACAGACATCAAGTTTTATATATATTTAGAAAAAATAAGTCAGCTTTTATTGGCTGCAGCTGTGAAGTATGATCATTTCAACTTCATTATGGGTCAGTGCTGATGTAGCACATTGTGACATCATTATTTGTCTTGAATCACTTAAGTTTCAATAGGAATGGGTATTTTAATGATCTCAGTTGTCTGTTTAGAGAGAGAAACCTTGGAGAGTCCAAGAAGAAAAAAAAAGACATGTTTGGAGGGTGGTAAGCTGAGAAGTAAAGAGATATCCAGGGTAAGGGCTGGATTAATGATAGATATCATTTTGTAGCCTGCACTGTAATCTGCTGGGCTCAGGAAGGTAGATAAAACATAACTGTGCAATCATACTAAAGTGTTACATAGTCGAGAAATAATGCACTTTATATAACATTTGGCTTAATTTACTGGTGAAAGTGAGACTCCCAGAAGATTATTCTCGAGCAAGAGGGTAGACAAGAGGAAGCTATGACACAATACAGACTGCAGACCAGACAGGCAAGGACAATTAATTCTAAGGTTGTGATTAGATGTTCATAATCTAGGCAATAAAATTCCAGATCTGAAAGCCCTACTGGCAGGGATTAGACCTCAAAATCATTATCACAAAAATGTAGTTCAAATTTTAATAGAATGCATTCATATTGACACTATAACCTTGTCAGAAAGAATAAAGATGACAGAAAAGGGGGAGGAGTAACTTCTCATTTGATTAAACAAAGCAATTGAAACTATGGCGACTGGAAAAGGCATGGATTATCTTGGAAAGGAAAGAAAGGCGGTTCCAACTACATTAGATTAGTCTGTATACAGACTTCTGACACAGGTGGTGCAGACATCAGACACCCATCCATAAGGTGGAGGAGAGGGGAGCGAGAAATAGTTTTGGTGGGACATTTTTAACCCACTGAATGTCGATTGGAAAACCCTATTGGCTTAATCAGAAGTAGAGCGTTTTTAGGCCACCATCAAGGGACATGGAAATAGAACCTGGGTTATAGCAATAAGACAAGCATGGTTTGATATGGCAACCAAGGGATAGAGGGGGGAGTTGCATAAAGAAACAAAATCTTGGATTTCAAAATGATAAACTGATGAAATATCTTAACAAGCTTCTTGCGAAGTGTGAGGATGTGTGAGAACAGTGGTCTAAATTTAAAAGGAACCATAAGCAACAAATCTTTTTTTAAAGTGATTTAAATGGAAAAAGAAACAGGCATGCTTTTGAAAGAGGTGACTGAAAAAACAGGGCATACAGCTAGTAGTATTCAAAGAATACAAGACATTTCAGAAAGAGGAGTACAAGGAACAATATCTGATGAAGATGAGAGAGGCTTGGAAAACAAGGTGGCAAAGACACAAGTAGAAGACAACATAGCTGAAGAGATTACAGGAGATGAGACTTTCCTTGATGCCATGACTGACTTGGACTACAACAGGTAATCAACGTTCCAACACAACAACAAAGGGAATACGCTTGATCTAATTTTCCTACCTAATACGATCAGCCATTACTCCAGCTCCTCTCACCCCCCCCCCCAAAGCAACATCTGTCCCTTGGTCACTACCTTATCAATTTTAAACTATCTTACCAAATCCCTTACTTCATACCCAGACCCACATCCATATAAGAGATCAAATATTTGATAAGGATACCTTCTTAAAACAGGTCCTACAGGATATTAACACCAACCCTAGTGATTTAGATAACTTTCTAATAAATTGGAATAAAACTGTATCTAAGGTTGCAACACTTCCTGCCTCACACATTAAAAGCAAAAATGATCCGTACCTTGGTACTCTCAAGAAATAAGACAGCTAAGGAAATTAGAGCAAAACTGGAGAATTTCTAAATTTCCTCATGATAGACAACTATGCACAGAAACTCCAAACATACTGTAATACCATAAACAATAATAAGAATTACCATTCAAAGATCCTACTGAATTCTCTGAACCGCCCCAGAGAACGTTTTGAAATTGTGAGAGCTCTAACTTATGCACTAAATAAAGATGCAAACCATCTTCACATAAATCCTCAAACCCTTGCAAATCATTATATAAACAAGCTGACAACTATAACTAACCCATTGATACTACCCCCTACTAAATCTATTTAAAGTGACTTAGTAGTGCTTAAACGGTATAACAACAATTTAAAAATGCAAAACCTCAAAACCAATGTGTTTTGAACTCATCATCATAGTAGTTCTGCTTCAGGATTAATCTGTTTCAAAAATGATCTCACTTATCTGAATGGTTAATGTCCATTTTGAACAATTATAATTCTTCAAATGGTTTTGCATTTTTAAAATTGTTATTACACTGTTTGAGCACTACTAAGTCACTTTAAATCAGGGGTGTCAAACTCAAATACACATTGGGCCAAAATGTAAAACTTGAACAAAGTCGCGGGCCAGCATTGAACAAATGAACCTTTTAATATGGACCCAAACAAGATTTGCTTTAACATTGAATATGAAGCAACACTTATTACTATACAATTTATAACTTAATAGTTCAGATATGCAAAAACCAATTTCAAATAAAAAAAAACATCAATGACATTCATTTATTAAATAAGATTTAAATAATAATTTGGTATAGCCTCGCGGGCCAAATATAATTACACTACGGGCCAAATTTGGCCCGCGGGCCAGAGTTTGACACCTATGCTTTAAATAGATTAAAAAGGACATATTGGAGGGTACTGATCCATAGTTACCTCAGAGCTTTGTCCAACAAAACATTTAGTTTTTTTCCGGAGCAATTACTTATTATAGGATGTTTTGGGCACGCTAGGTGAAAGACCCTAAGTTTGACAACCCACCTGAAATCAACTACTAGTGTAATCTATAACTAATTAAAGATGATAAAGCAATGATATTCCCCCACATAGACCACTGTAATAGCATTCTTTAGTGGCTCCCGAAACAAGCATTGTCACCTTTGAATAGCTCAACATATAAAAGCTGCATTGGCTACCAATCCAGAGCAGAATTAAATATAAAATACCAATGACCACATTCAAACTACTAAGGAACCTAGCACCATCGTACCTAAACAATCACATCAAAAATCCCGCAAATGAAAGAATAAGAACAGAATGCACACAAAACACACTTCTTTTGCCTACAGATTATTGTAAATCCAACTGTTCAATGACCAATAGAGCATTCATATTTCCCACAACATGCTATGGAACACCCGATAAACTAAGATCCACCTTTTGGATCAATAGAGGATCATCCCTTTGTAAATTCATCTTACTTTGCTCTAACCTGCTAATTAAGTTTTGAAGTAATGGTTTGTTGGTTATCTTTAACCATTTTGATTTCGTGAAAATGTGGTATAGAAAACTCTTTACATAAATAACTTTTCAGTTTACAGTAAAGTTAGGAAAGGCAGAGATGGGACTGTAAAATTGAGAGGAGCATTTATTTAAAATTGAGGAGATTAAAGGAGGAATGCATGGAGGAGTCAAAGAAAAAACATTATTTGCTAAACAAATAATTTTGTTTGATATTCAATATTCACTGTTGTTGGCAAGGTGATCCCATATCATTTATGGAAGATGGTGCAATCTGGAATTAGAAAAACAAAGTGGATAATGTCATGGAACCAGATGAAATGTATTTTAGGATATTAAAGGAGGGCAGAGTTTTTTTTCCAATAGGTTTGTTGAAGGACCTGCTCAGTAGATCTTTGAAGAGAGGTAGAGTTCTACTGAAGGATCCGCTCAATTGATTGGTAGAGTTGGGAGTGGTTCTGCAGGACTGGAGGAGATTGGAATTTACAGATCAGTTAGACTGACTTGGGTTGTGAGAAAATTAGTGAATACTCCTCTGAAGAAAAGGATAGGAAAAGAATTCTAGTGGGATGCAGGATTCAAGGCTGCACAGTTTTAATAGAAGTCTTACAAGACAAATCTGATCAGCTTCTTCGGGCTATAAGAGAAAGATTTGGATAGGCACTGAAAGTTGCATTCTAAGAGGTTCATAAATAATGGCAAATGGTTTAAGTATGGAATATCAGGTGGTGTACTGGTTTAAAAACTAGTTGATGGATACACTACAGCGTGGGGCTACATTTAACATTGAAGGAAAAGAAGATGAGTAAATTGTCTTGGGGATTGGCCCTGGTGACTGTTCTACTATTGCAGATGGGTTAAGGGAAAGGGTTTGCAGAAGACACTAAGACCTGCAACAGACTTGACACACCGGAGGGGGGGAATAGATAAAAAGGGAGGTGATTCAAGAAAGTTTGAGTGGTGGTCAGCTGTGTGGCTTTGGGGTGATTCTTTGACTTCATGGTAGCAAAGCAATGCAACATATTGATAAAGCTGGAGGGAGAGGCAAAACTAGTAGAAAAAAAGTCAACATTGGCTGTGATGTGCCACACATGAACAATAATACATCCAGACAACCTACCAAAAGAATAGCTTACAAGCATCTGTCTGGACAGGGTTATAAGACTTTTTAAACATTTGGGGCTCTATCCATCCACTGTCAGTCTAGAAATGGAATAGTTGAAGGTTAAAGTGACTCTTTAGGGAGTAGTTTATCCTGCCAAGATCACACAGGAGCAGTCTGGAAATCCTTCCCCAAGTCACAAAGAGCCTCAGGCTAGCATCTAAAGATCTACAGGCCTCTCTTACTTTAGCTGATGTGGAAAACGATGAAGAGAATGGTGTTCACGCAAGAATAGATAGGAGGAAACCAGTGCTCTCTAAAAACAAAACACTCCACTTCTATCCCTGTCAGATTTTACAGAGAGCATCTGCATGTTCGATGAGATTTGTGGAATAAATTTTCTTTCCTTTTCATCCTGCTAGTACAGTCCAGACGTGGGTTTTGCTCCTTTGTCAGCAGGTGGAGGCAAACCTGAGCAGCTTTTAGAGATGTCATCACTCAGTATATGTACTGATGCAGTGCTGAGTGTTTGCCTCCAGCAGGTGGCAACGCATTTGGACTGGTGCAGCAGTGCAGATAGGCCGGTCTCGCCTGGCCCATACCATGGTGCCATGGCCTGTGTTACTCTATCGTGGCTGCAGAAGACGGCGTTTTTTCATCACTGTTGCCATTTTGTTCACGGTTGGTGAGCACTTGATACAGGGTCTGTTACCCGAAACGTGCATGTCGTGTAAAGTTGACATTTGGAGCAACGTGATTCTTTGGAGGAGTTCTCTCAATAATGATTGCTGGTTAAAGATAAGTGTCGAATAAGAAGTTTTAACTGGGTGAAGAACCTATTAAGAATAAAATGTAGCTCACTGCTTGGTGTGAGTTGTGTGTTCATACCGACTCTCCTACAGTTAGCTCCGACAAACAAAAAAAGTAAAATAAGGGGACTGTTTTATGTAGTGAACTTTAGATTTTGTTACTTCATTTTGTTCACGAACTGGGGTGATTTACTCTATGGCCTGTGTTACTGACATCTGTAGGCCCAACAGTGCTTGGAGCTGACAGCTGCCCTGTGTCCAGTGCTGTTTCCCATAGGTTCCAACAGTGGTAGGCCACATGGACCTCTAAGGAGCTGGTATGTTTTGGCCCATGTCCCCCCTTCCCTCTTGCTGTCCCATATTTGCTTGCTAATTTTGTCCATGTATTTCTTTTCTATAACCCTTTCTTTACCCATTTGATTTCAGTGGGGCTTTGACTCTGCAGCTTATAATAAAACACTCTAAACAAACAATCCCCATTCCAGCAGCCTGCAAGGGAGGCTGGGGCATCCCTTCTTAGGTTTCCCCAGCTAACCTGACATGATTGGGAATTCTTTTTTTCACCGGGGTTCTTGTCAGTTTTCCTGGCTATGTATGTGTGTATGTATGTATCCACCCACCCAGTGTCATGTTTAGGGCCTCCCCACCGCACCACATAGTCTGTTCCACCAGCTGGCTCTGCAACATTTGTCATGGTCCCTGCAGGGGGCGCATAGTGGGGTGGTAATATCCCCAAGCCAATGGGATCCTGAGCAGCTCACAGGTGGTTCTTGGTCCTTACTAGCTAGCTGCTATTTGATAGCTTCCTCTGAGGGTGGTTGGAGGATTTAGCTACCCCTAAATGGGGTCCAGGGCCCTTAGACATCTGTCTCTATAGGCTGAGAGGAGTTGTGCCCTTTTGTCTATACATTTCTCCTGGAATCCAGTCTTATCCCTTGTGGGGGTTGTTTGGGATGCAGAAGAGAAATCCTTTCTCCAGAAGGTGAGTCCAAGGAAGAAGGAGAAATTTCCTTTTGGGATCTTCCTGGTGAAATAGATGGACCGCCTTCTCATTATTCAAGTTGTTAGGAAAGTTTTGCAGCTAGCAGAGTCTGTTCTTCTGCAAGCCTTGCCAGCAAACCCCATTTTGGAGGGTATCTGGTGACCTGGCGCTTTTTTCCTCTCCTGGATCCTATGTGGCAGTTCATAGTCTCAGTTGGAGATTCCTGAACTGGGCCTTAAGGTTCTGAAAGTCCTTTTTCAGCTGTACTTTCTGCCCCAGGCCAGCTGGATCAGCTTTTCGGGCTCTCACAGGTGGATGCCCTGGTCACTGCTGTGGAATAACCATCACGGTGGATGGGGGCATTGAGTTGATAGGGAGGTGGAGTCCTTTCTGAAAAATGCCTTTATGGCCTCCATCTTACGCTCTCAAGCTGTGCTTTTGTGCGGGTTTGGTGGCTTGCGCTAGCCTATGCTGAGTACAGTAGTTGCCGGACAGCCTGGAAGTTGGGAGATTGGAGTTCGAAGTCGCTTATGACTGATGCCCTTTACGACTTGATCAGGATCTCTTCGAAGTCTGTGGCTCTGGAGCCAGAGTAAGTGACACTGCCTGACTGCCTGGTCACTCAGTTGACCAGCTGATGTCTCCTCCAAATTGCATCTGAGCAAACTCACCTTTATTGGTCATTTGCTTTTTAGTTGGATCTGGAGAAGTAGACCAAAGACACTCCCAGAAGGACCAGCCTAGAGGTTCCAAGAGTATCTCTCATAGGCCCATGCAGAAAGCAGGGAGAAACCCTCAGATGTCTAGGAGTCCAGGTAGGGCCTTTTTCTCCTACTTATTTAAGCCTAAGAAAGGGCAGTCCTTTAAGGTTTGAGTGCTTGAGACTCTACTACAGCTCCATTAGTAGCCAATAGTCGCCACAGTGAGATCTGGTAGGTCCGTTCCGAGGTGCAGCTGGTTAGGGCCCATTCTGGAGCTGCCCCCCATCATGCCAGATCAGTGGATCTTTGAGGTCCTCATGAGGATTAAGCACTGGAGTTTGCAGAGCCACTAATGGATGCCTTTGTGGATCCTCTCTGTGACTCCCTACTCAAGTGGGTGGCGATCAAAGAAACTACAGTAGTTCCTGCAGTTGCAGGCTATTGTATTCATGCCCTCTGCAGAGTAGTGCCAAAATTTGCAACAGAGTGGACTCCCCCGAGGGAGTGGTTAACATGAGGCAAGATCTACAAAAGCTGGAAGACTGGTCTAATGCTTGGCAACTACGATTTAATGCGAAAAAGTGCAGTGTCATGCACTTGGGTAGCAGAAATCCAAGGGAAATGTACACGATAGGGGGCGAGAGGTTGGTATGCACGGTTCAGGAGAAAGGCCCTGGTGTGATTATTTCTGATGATCTCAAGGTGGCAAAAAAGTGCGACAAGGCGGTGGCAAAAACCAGGAGGATGTTGGGCTGCATACAAAGAGGGATTACCAGCAGAAAGGAAGAGGTACTTATGCCACTGTACAAGTCACTGGTGAGGCCTCACTTGGAATACTGTGTTCAGTTTTGGAGACCATATCTTGCAAAAGATGTAAAAAGACGAAACTGTTCAGAGAAAGGCAACCAAAATGATTTGGAAACATGGAAACAGAAACACGATGACAGAAAAAGACCACATGGCCTATCTAGTCTGTCCTTCCATAACAACAACTACAACAGTCCACTTTTTACCTTTTAGAGATCCTCTGTGTTGGTCCCATGCTTTTTTGAATTCAGTTACTGTCCTCATCTCTACCACCTCCACTGGGAGACTATTCCATGGATCCACTACTCTTTCTGTAAAGAAATATTTCTGCATATCACTCCTGAATCTATCTCCCTTCACCCTCATCCCATCTCCCCTCGTAGCAGAACTTGCTTTCAATTGAAAGAGGCTCTCTCCCTGAACATTTATGCCACGGAGGTATTTAAACATCTCAATCTTATCACCTCTATCCCGCCTTTCTTCTAAGGTGTACATGTTAAGATCCTTAAGTCTGTCCTCATATGCTTTTATAATGAAGAACATTAATCATTTTAGTAGCAACCCTCTGCACCAACTCCATCCTGTTCACATCCTTTTGAAGGTGCGGTCTCCAGAATTGCACACCATACTCCAAATGAGGTCGCACCAAAGACTTATACAGAGGCATTATCACCTATTTTTTCTGCTAGCCATTCCTCTCCGTATGCACCCAAGCATCTTTCTAGCTTTTGCCGTCGCCTTTTCTACCTGTTTAGCTACTTTAAGATCATCAGACACAACCACGCCTAGGTCCCACTCTTCTTTAGTGGACAAAAGTACTTCACCTCCTTTGGAGCCTGCGTCAGAATCCTTATGAGAAGAGACTTGAAGACCTAAATATGTACACTTGAGAGGAGGGACAGGGGAGATATGATTCAGACCTTTAAATACTTAAAGAGAAATGATGAACAAACAAACCTCTTCCAAAGACGGGGAAGCTGTAAAGCTAGAGGGCATAACATGAAGCTGCAAGGTGGTAAATTGAAAGGCAATGTCAGGAAATATTTCTTCACTGAAAGGGTAGAGGATGCTTGGAATGCCCTCCCGATGGAAGTGGTGGGGGCAAACACGGTGATGGAATTCAAAACGGCATGGGGCAAGCATAGTGGATCCCTTTTACAGCAACAGGATAAAAACAAAATAAATGGTACCATCTAACGTCTCAACAAATAGGGGTGTCCTACATGGAGTGGTGGGTTCACCCCTAAAGAAAGACATGGGGAGGGGTGGCCTGCACAGAGCGACAGGTGCACCTACTCTTGCCATCTTTCTGACCATGACTTACTACTTGCACTGTGTTGAAGGTCGGTGGTGATGGCAGCCGTGGCATTGTTTTTGCATAGAAAGGGCATTTGGGTTCACCCGAACATGGACTATCGGCTTATTCATTCATACTCCCTGGGGAAGTCCAGGGACAGCATGGCCTTTGTGATTCATTGGCTGGAAAAGCTGGGGTTGGTGATCAACTATCCCAAGAGCAGCCTGGATCACTTCCAGGACTTGGAACATCTTGAAGCTCAGGTCAGTACTCTCCCAGGTCAAATTGTTTATTATGATGGAGAGGTTCCTTAAACATCAGAGCCAACTCTACTTCCTTATCGTTCCTCCAGTTTAGTCCTCAACCTCTGGGTAGTGAACCTCCTCCTGCAGCTTCGAGACTGGGCATGTCAAAAACTCATGACATCACTGGATATAGCCTGCTTGTCTCTCCCATCAACCCCCAGTGTGTCCAGTCTCCATGCAGCAGAAGGACGTAGTGAGCCTAGCTTCTGGGCTCACTTGGAACAGATAAGGAACATTTAGTGTGACAAATTCTATTCTGATTTTACTTTTGATTTTTACCTTTAATTTTACTTTTAATTCAGTTACCTTTGGTTAATTGGCAATCAGGGATTAGTTCCCTTTAGTTGTTAGGAGCAAATTTCCTTATATTTACAGTAATTTTAAATTTGAGCCTGGCTCTTTAAATTAGTAGCAGCTTTCGCCTTCCCTCCTTGTCAGTTATTTTCACTTGCTGCAGGCATTCGCTGGTGCGGATCTCTCTCCCTTGACGGTACGGGAGAGAGCTCCGGGACCCGTACAGCCACACTGAAGCTGTGTGAGACGGAGCCTCTCCGTTGCTGCGGGATTTTAATTTTACTCTGTGGAACCGGCTGAGTGCTCCTTGCTGTGGCTGCCAGGCGCAGCAGCGCGGCTTGAGGATCGGATGAATTCAAGGCGGTAGGAGCAGGCTGCGTGGCTTTCGGCCCTGCAGGTAAGGCCTTTGGACTCTGTCAGTCTGCTGAGGCCTCCTTGATGCAGTGGCTGTTCTTGGTGCCAAAATTCGTTGGCAAAGGGGCGGCCATTTTCTCTCTAGGTATTTGGACCACATGGCGAGAGTTGCAGTGAGCTGCCTGTGTGAGGAAGACGGCAGGCAGGATAGCTAGATTTTTAGGTCTAGTGTTTTTCTTTTGTTTGTAGGTTTTTTGAGGCTCGGGGGGGTTGGGGGGGGGGTTCCTCAGCCTTAATGGGGCTGTTGTCAGTCCTCTTTATTTTTAAGTTTATTCTTAGTTTTATGGGACAGCAGTTTTGGCGTTGGTCTCTGATGCCACATATTCTTTCCCTCCTAATCATGTCTCTGAGGAGCATCTGTTAAGTCCCAGGATATTAGGCAGATTGCCAGCTTTTAGGTTCTTCAAAGCAGAGCCCTAACTTGTAGGTGGAAGGAGGGACAGGCTGGAAGTGTGCTTTTGTGTATTCTATACTGAAGGTTGCCCAAACGCCTGTGGTTTCACAGGGACAGGTTTAGGAAACCTTAGGATTAAAAATAAAAAAAATATATATATAATAATAATAATGGCAGTTAAACTGTCAACCAAGAAGTACCTGTGCTATGGTCTATGGCCACCAGAGGGCAGCTGGTACACTCAATAGTTCCTTTCTGTGACTGTGTGTATGCAGCCATCATCATCAGATTGATCTCTGCAAGTCAGGGAAGAAATAACCACGGGGTCACCTCAGGGGCACTCGGGAGGTTAGTGACTAAACAAGCAACTGTAATGTTCTGCAAATCAAGATTATATGACCAAGATTTAAAGCTCTTAACTTCTGCATCATTTGTCGGGCTCTTGTGCCCTAAAGGCCACCGGATGGCAGCGCTGCTCATGAATCACATATAGTATTCAGTGCCCTCATCCCGGGGGGGGTAAAATCGCATTCCTCATCAGGTTCACACAGGCAGCAACCTCTAAGACCTCCACTTGCAAGGTTGTCGGTGTATCCCACTGCTATTTCTCTGACAACAGGAAGGCCGGGGTGCCTGTGTGTTTCATAGCTCCACTTAGCATGCCCTTCCCAGGAAATTCTCATCTATTTCTAGAGCCTGTGCTGTCAGAGCAGGGCTTTAAGCACTTAGCAGGGGCACTGACCCGTCTGTGCCATCTTGTTAAAGGGCCCGTGCTGAGGGTGAAGAGAAGGATGTCTAGGTAGCATAGTCTGGGTCTTAGCGCTCCAGGGCACTGGAAGGTTTCATAGAGGAAGTCAATACTCTGTGTATGCTCCATGCATTCAGCCTATGTTCAAGCGTGCTCACTGCACTGTGTTTGGGTGACAGGTGCTGGGTCACCCGTATATGTAGATGTGCATTTTGTATGTGCTCACAATTGCTTAGGCATGATTTTTGGGTGCACTCTTTGCAGAGTGAGACTGCATTTCTTTGCTCAGTGTGTATTATCAGACTAAGGTAATTTCTCCAGTAATGGGGCGATGTCGATTGTAATAAAGTGTGCGAGGTCCTCATGGTGTTACATGGGGTTGGAGATGCAGTCGTGGGATCTGCTGTGGAGTGAGCTGTCCGGAGGAGCTACAGTATCAGTCACCATTTTCCCTTTCTCTTTGGGCTTTGCTCCCAGATCCTAGCCCCTCTTTCTCTCTGATGTCCAGGACGCAAGGTCCCCGGCCCCCTGGACAATCTATTCTCAGCCTTTTCTCAAAGCTGGCAGAAGGACTGGGAGAGCGAGAAAGGAAGACCAGGAACCAGCACATATTCCCAGTCAGTTATTTATTTGAGTATACTGATTGCCTACAGGTCAGGGTGGCATACAGTCGATTACGGTATTTCTATTTCCCTTGTTCCTGAAGGGCTCACAATTTATGTTTTGGTACCTGAGGCAGAGGGTTAAGTCGCTTAACGAAGACCAGAAGGACCACCTGTGGGACCAGAAACCACAGTTTTTATGGCCCAAGGTTGGTGGCCTCGATTGGAATTCAAACCCTCGGTCCTCTGGCAACTTGCCTCAGCCACTAGACCGCACTGCTCCGTGTGAGCTAGCCATAGGGCCTGGCGCAGCCTGTTACTTCCAAGGCAGAGACCTTGGGAGGTTCCGTTTTATAAGGATACAAGAAATGCCATACTGGGTCAGACCAAGCTCTTTCAGGTCCAGTATCCTGTTTCCTAGGGTAGCCAATCCAGGTCTTAAAGACCTGGCTGGTTTCCAAAAAGATGAATAGGCTACTCGATGCTTGTATCGGGGCAAGCGTTGGATTCATGTATCTTCATATTTTTAAGAGTTCCGTTGAATGTACAATAGATGTGACGCTCTGTTGGGTTGTGTGCCTTGTAGAACATCTTGAATTGGTGAAAGTTGGTATAAAAAAAAATTATAATTTTCCAGCTTCTCTCTAATAAAAGGTTATGGGCCTTTCCTCCGGGAGCTTGGCCAAAATCTTTGTTAAACTCCGCTACGTTCTGAGATCGTTTCGTGCAAGGCTCTTGGAGTACACAGGAGACCCAGTGGTCAATCAACCGACTGGAAATGCGAGCGATATGCCGGCGTTGCAGGCGTTCGAAGCTACAGTGACAGGTCGAGCGGTGCGAGTACTGTCCGACAACTCCACGGCAGTGACCTACATCAGTCGGCAGAGCAAAACCGGTAGTGTGACCCTAGAGGCTTTGGCTGCCAGCATTTTCAGTGGTTCATGTTGCGGGTAAGGACATTGTGACGGCGGATTTCCTCAGTTGGGTCTGAGTAGATGCCAGAGAATGGGAGTGGCATCCGGAGATGTTTGCACAGATCGGTCACATATGGGGACAGCCAGTAATGGATCTCATGACAGGGTTTTCACTCTGCGTAAATGGGTCGCTTCTTCAGCAGACGACGCAAAAGGAGGTCGGAAGTCATCAGTGCACTGTTTCAATGGTGGCCGTCGTCCGGTTTTCTCTGTCTTTCCACCGGGGGCACTCATAGGTTGAGTGGTTCTGTGTATTGAAGCGCTTCAGGGAAACGTGTGGTTGGGGGCCTTGGGCTGGCCAAGGCGCCCATGGTATGCCTGCCTCATATGGTTGCTCGACGGGAATTCATGGAGGTTTCCGACATTGGAGATTCTGTTGCTACGGAGTTCTCTTCGAATGCCTCAGGTGCATCGGTTTTTGCTTACGGGGTGGCTATTGAAAGGGCAAACTTAAGGAAAAAGAGTTGCTCGACAGCAGTCTTTGCCACCTTGCCGCAAAAAAAAAAGTCTACGTCCCTTGCATATGTGCGTATATGGTGCATCTTTGAGGACGGGTGCTCGCGGAGGCACGCTCGCGCAACAACAGTGTCATTTCCCTTGGTATTAAGTTTTCTGCAGGACGGGTTTGGTAAAGGCAGGTCCTGGAGAGTTCAGTTAGCAGCTCTGTCTTGCTATAGGGGCAAAGGACAGGGAGTGGCTCTCATGCACAGGTCAATGTGGTACACTTTCTCAGGCGGTTACCAGACTGTAGCCCTGTCGTAGAATATTAATTCCACCGGGGAAGCTCAAGTTGGTTTTAGGAGCGTTAGCTAGCGCACCATTGGGGTCCTTGCAACAGGCATAGGTTAAGGGTTTTGCCTTAAAGACGGTATGTTTGGTCATCTGTTTGGCGAGGCGATTTCCGGAGTTGCGGGTGTTGACCCGTCAGAAATTGTTTTTTGTCTGTCTCCAGACAGAAGGTGGCCTGGCGGCTGGTTCTGTCGTTTGTTGCCAAAGGTGGTTTCTACATTCACCTAACTAAAATGGTCTCTCTTCCAGCACTAGGTGTGGCGGAGGGGAGCGTATTGAACCATAGCTTGCGCTGTTTGGATGTCAAGAGAGCGCTGCGGCAGTGTTTAAAGGTTTCAGAAACTTTCGCAAGGCAGATCGTCTCTCTTCAGGGTGTTCGGAGGGCCCCGCAAAGGGAAGCAGCGGCGAAGGAGTTCATTTCTGGATGGATTGGAGCGGCGAGTGCGTTGGCTTATCTTCTTCGGGACCGTACAGTCCCAGGGAGCTTACGAGCTCACTCTACCAGAGTGCAAGCGTCTTCTTGGATGGAGCACAGTTTGGTTCCGCCAGTGGACATCTGTAGGGAGGCTTCTAGGTTGTCTCTCCATACTTTCAGTAAGCACTACCGCCTCGATGTTCTGGCGGCTAAGGATGCCGTTTTCAGGGAGGCGGTGTTGAGATCCGGCTGGAAAGTTCCCTCCCAATGATTACTGCTCTGATACATCCCAGAGTTTGAGGAGTAAACTGGAGGAACGATAAGGAAATAGGAATTACACTTACCTGGTAATTGTGGTTCCTTGAGTGACTCCAGTTAAGACCCCATCCCTGGGCGGGAATGAGGACTGTTAAGTACCGTCGAGTCTGAGTCGACTCATGGCGACCCTCTGGATAGCTATCCTAAATTGTGTTCGGTCTTGAGTCAGGCAGCTCATTGTTGACTGGTACCCGTAGCTGCTGTTACTGTATCGATCCATCTCATTGCTGGCCTTCCTGTTTTGCGCTGACCTATTTTGCCAAGCATGATGTCTTTCTCTAATCTCTTCTCATGATGTGTCCAAAGTATGAAAGTCGAAGTCTTGTCATCTGAGCTTCTAAAGAAAGCTTAGGTTTGATCTCCTCTAGTACCGACTGGTTTGTTCTTCGGGCAGTCCATGACATACACAGTATTCGCCGCCAGCACCATAATTCAAAGGCATCAATTTTCTTCCTGTCTATCTTTTTCACTGTCCAGCTTTCACATCCATATGATGATATTGAAAATACCATGGCTTGAACAAGTCAAATCTTTGTATGGAGAGAGACATCTCTGCTCTTGAGAATCTTATCTAGGTCTTTCATAGCCATTCTGCCAAGAGCAATGCGTCGTCTGAATTCTTGACTGCTTGTTGCTTCTTTATTGATAGTTGGTCCAAGTAGGTTAAAGTTGTTCATGATTTCAATTCCTTATTGTTCCTCCAGTTTAGTCCTCCCACCTCTGGGTTGTGCACCTCTTCCTGCAGCTTGGAGACTGGGCATGTCAAAGTCGTGACATCACTGGATATAGCCTGCTGGTATCTCCCATCAGCCTCCAGTGTGTCCAGTCTCCATGCAGCAGGAGGACATAGTGAGCCTAGCTTCTGGGCTCACTTGGGGGGAGCAGATAAGGAGCATTTAGTGTGACAAATTCTATTCTGATTTTACTTTTGATTTTTACTTTTAATTTTTACTTTTAATTCAGTTACCTTTGGTTAATTAATCGGCTATCGGGGATTAGTTCCCTTTAGTTAGGAGCAAATTTCCTTATTTACAGTAATTTTAAATTTGAGCCTGGCTCTTTAAATTAGTAGCAGCTCTCGCCTTCCCTCCTTGTCAGTGATTTTCACTTGCTGCAGGCATTTGCCGGTGCGGATCTCTCTCCCTTGACTGTACCGGAGAGAGCTCCGGGACCCATACAGCCACACTGAAGCTGTGTGAGAGGGAGCCTCTCCATTGCTGCGGGGTTTTAATTTTACTCTGTGGAACCGGCTGAGCGATCCTCGCCGCGGCTGCCAGGCGCATCAGCGCGGCTTGAGGATCGGAGGAATTCAAGGTGGTAGGAGCAGGCTGTGTGGCTTTCTGCCCTGCAGGTAAGGCCTTCGGACTCTGTCGGTCTGCTGAGGCCTCCTTTTTGCAGCGGCTGCTGTTCTTGGCGCCAAAATTCTTTGGCGAAGGGGTGGTCATTTTCTCTCTAGGTATTTGGACCGCATGGCGAGAGCTGCAGGGAGCTGCCTGTGTGAGGAAAACAGGCAGAATAGCTAGAGTTTTGGGCCTAGTGTTTCTTTCTTTTGTTTGTAGGATTTTTGAGGCTTGGGGGGCTTCCTCAGCCTTAAGGGGGCTGTTAGTCCTCTTTATTTTTAAGTTTATTCTTAGTTTTATAGGACAGCAGTTTTGGTATTGATCCCTGATACCACATGTTCTTTCCCTCCTAATCATGTCTCTGAGGAGCATGTTAAGTCCCAGGATATTAGGCAAATTGCCAGTTTTTAGGTTCAAGAGCAGAGCCCTAACTTGTAGTTGGAAGGAGGGACAGCCTGGAAGTGTGCTTTTATGTATTCTATAGTGAAAGTTGCCCAAAATTCACAGGGACAGGTTTAGGAAACCTTAGGATATAAAAAAAATACTGACAGTTAAACTGTCAACCAAGAAGTGCCTGTGCTACGGTCTATGGCCACCAGAGGGCAGCTGGTACACCCAATAGTGCCTTTCTATGACTGTGGGTATGCAGCCATTATCAAATTTGATCATTCTCTGCAAGTCAGGGAACAAATATCCACAGAGCCACCTCAGGGGTTAGTGACTAAACCAGCAGCTGTAATGTAATGTGGGGTTTCTAGTCCCACAGGTGCTCCTTGTGGTCTTGGGCAAGCCACTTAACCCTCCATAGCCCATGTTCCCTGTAAAAAAAAAAAAAAAAAAAAGTTGTCTCCAAGTTATAATGCCCTGTTCAATGTAATTTCAGTTTGTTCAATGTAAACCGCACTGATGCAGAATAGCGCGGTATATAAGAGAATGTAAATAAATAAAATAAATAAATAATGTTCTGCAAATAAAGATTATATGACCAAGATTTAAAGCTCTTAACTTCTGTATCGTTTGTCGGGCTCTGGTGCCCTAAAGGCCACTGGATGGTAGCGCTGCTCATGAATCACATATAGTATTCAGTGCCCCCATCCCGGGGGGGGGGGGGGCTGGTAAAATACAAAATCGTATTACTCACACAGGCAGCAACCTCTAAGACCTCCATTTGCAATGTTGGCGGTGTATTCCACTGCTATTTCTCTGACTGCAGGAAGGCCGTGGGGCTGCCTGTGTGTTTCATAGTTCCACTTCGCATGCCCTTCCCAGGAAATTCTCATCTATTTCTAGAGCAGGATTTCATTTCATTTCTCTGTTTGTGGTTAATGCACAGCGTTAGGGGCTGTGTTCGAAAGCTTGGGTCCCACGGACTTCGGTGGGATTTCAAAAAGAAAAGGAAACTCTTTAGTGAGAGATAGCCTTGTTCATTTTTAGCTAACAGTGTTGATTTATTCAGTGGCCTTTTGCGTCCTGAACCCCAAGGTCAGGACACTGTTTGCTTCCAGGGGTTCTACTTTCTATTTTGTTCTTCAGCTCCCTGGCAGACGCAGCAGGCTGGCAGGGGGTGCGCAACACGTCCTGCAATGCTGAATCCCTCAGGATAAGGGGGGAAGGAAAACTTGGTGCAGCGGGGGCTGGTAGCTTCTTGCAAAGCTATAGGAGCAGTTCGGGTAATTTTAGCTGATCTACTTTGATTTCATTGGAGTCTGTTGAAACTTGGTTTTTGGAGTCCTATACTTTAAAAAAAATTTTTTACAAGAATCTCCTTCCGCTATCCATAGAAGGTCCTATAAAGCGTTAAAGTCGGTTTATATGGCAGGGTAATATTTTAGCTTAGCTGCTGTGATATAGCACTATGATCCGCTGTAAACATATTCAAGTTACAAGGAATTATGGTGATAACTCTCTTGGACAGTTGTAACAGGTGCTTGGGTGAGCGCCATGGCCAGTCCACAGATGTGGAATGCTCTGCCATAAGCATTGTCATGAGAGGGGTTTTATAGTTGTGTGGTTTCTTAATGGAAAATATTCCCGTTTAGTTTGGCTTTGCCCAAATTATAAGATTTTACGGTAGATTTGTAATGTCTTAATTTTGGCTATATGTGGTTTAATTTTACATATGGAAAAGGCAGCTCAGCGGAGAGAAGTTGCAAATTAGAACTCTAGCCTTTGAAGCTATCTATGCTCCCATTCCATTTAAAAGAGGTTCTCCAGTACGGAGAGTCTCTGCTAGTGTTAAGCGAATGCCTTAATGGGGGCCAGAAGCACGCAGCCAGGCTAGTTCTCTAGCAGCAATGGCAGCAGCTCAGATTCTAGTAGGCATACATCATTTGCTGGGCTTACAAGATGGCTTCCACGCTGATCGGCATCAGCCAAGATGGCTGCTGGTTTAGACTGTGAATGTGGAGTCAGCCTGGATGAGGGACCTTGCGTTCTCTGGAAAATGCCCTGCATACACTGAATCATTTCAATTCGATCAGCTACTGGCAGGGCACTAGGCACTCTCGCATGCTTTTTTGCTTCAGTGGTCTAAAAGTGGAGTCTTTACCAGGTGGTATAATGGGAACTTGTCTGCAGTTTCTCGGCTTCTTCATTGCTGACTCAATTGCCACTGCGGAATGAGAAAGCTGTATTTCCTAACACCATGTGCTAGTTGAACTTAAAATATAAAGTTCATCTTTGTGCAGTCAGACTTAATGGGGCGTTACTCTAGCAGGAAGGCCGTGGATTGGTATGCCTGTGTTTGGGAGTTCTTTCTACTTCATATTGTTGGCACGGAAAGAGCGCCTCTTAACATATGCTGAAGGAATTTTTGGTTAAGAGATGTCTTTGTGGGGGAAAAAAAAGTATTCAGCTGTCCTGAATTTGCCTGTTTGACATTTTGAGGCTAAGCAGGGGCAGGCCTGGGTACTACGTGGGTGGGAGCACACCTTGCACTACCAGGGGGTATGGACTCACTGTATGGAAGAGAGCCCTAGCAATCTTCTTTAGTGCACAATAGGAAAGTAGATGGTTCACTGAAGCGATCGTTGGGGGCAATGCTCTGTCCTTACAAGCTCCCATTTGTGGAGCCTGGGGAGGCGAGATTATGCTTCAAGTGGTTGCATTGTTTACGGCAGTCTACTCGCCTGGAACAGGAAAGGATCAGGGAGTTGAATCGACTAGAGCCTGATTTGCTTTATGTGGCAAATGTGCATTATGGCTTAATTCGAGCGCTAGCTAATATTATTGGCTTCCTTAGGGTTCACCCGGAGATCTCTCTGGAGGAATGGGGCGGCTGATGGTCCGTTCAAGTCGAGGCTCAGTAAGCTCCCATTTAAGTCTTTCTCTTGTCCTTTCCCCGTGGGCTCTCATAGGGCAACTAGTTGGTGTATCGAGGCTTTCGGGGAAAGGTACTCTTGGTAGCGCCCGGTTAGATGAGACGGCCGTACTCGGCTGATCTCATTCGCCCACTCAACAGGCTTTTCCTAGAAGTTGCTGGTAGCGGACTTTCTGCTGCGGCTAGGTCCGCGACGAATGTCTCAGGTGGATCGGTGCCCGCCTACGGTTTGGCCTTTGAATGGGCGGGGCTGATGAAGAAGGGTTATTCTGTGGCAGTCTTCGCCACTTTGTTGAGAGCAGGGAGGCAGGCTGCTTCTGGTACATAGGTCCGTGCTTAGTGCCTTTTTGAAGGCTACTGTTCACGGCGGCAATTCCGGTTGGCAAAGGTGTCGGTATCCTTGGTCTGAGTTCTCTGCAGGACAGTGTCTGAAGGAGCTAGCGGCCAGTTCCTTAGAGGGTCCAGCGGGTGACTGTTTCCGGCTGTAGAGGTTCTGTGGAGGGAATAGTGCTAGGTGTTCGGATCGATGTGTAGCGTTTCCTTAAGTTGGGACCCGACTGCGCTCCTCAAGGAGAGTTTGTGTGCTTAGAGGCGTTACCTAAAGAGCCCTTTGATTCTTTACTCCAGGCATCGGTAAAGGATTTGCTGTTATAGACAGTGGCTTTGATAGCTCTTTGTTCGGCGCACGAGTTTTGGAGTTTCAGGCATTGTCATGTCATAAGCCGTTTTCACCCTTTCTGGATAGAGGGTGGTGTTTGCGAGCAGTCCCGTCGTCCTTCCAAAAGGTGGTATCTGATTTTTCTCCTGAGCCTATTGGTTTCTCTTCCAGTTCTCGGTTTTTCTGGAAGGGGAGGTTTTTATTCGTAGCTTACGCCAATAGGAAACATAAAATGCAGGGTGCGGCGTTCGTTTCTTTTTTTTTGTGTGTTGGTAGGAGGTCCCCGCAAAGGGGAAGCAGCAGCGAAGGTGGCCATTTCGCACTGGGTTAAGGCAGTGGTTGCCTCAGCTTTCTGGTGGCGAGGTTGTATGATTCCGGGGGGCTTTCTGACTCTTGCTACCAGGGCGCAAGCAGCTTCATGGGTGAATAACTGTGTCATTACACCAGGGGGGATTGGTAGAGCAGTTTCCAGGTCGTCTCTTCATTTCCTCAGTAACCTCTACTGCTTAAATGTTTTGGCAGTAAAGGATGCCTGTTCCGGGTCGACGGTGTGGTGAGTTGGCTGGATAGGTCCCTCCCAATGATTACTGCTCTGTTACATCCCAGAGGTGGAGGACTAAACTGGAGGAATAATAAGGAAATAGAAATTACACTTACCTGGTAATTGTCGTTCCTTGAGTGACGACAGTTTAGTCCTCATTCCCGCCCAGGGGTGTGATTTCTTCAGAGTTTATTTTCAGGCAGAGTGGAGCATCCATCTCGAGGAGTAGACAGATCCTTTCAGTTTCTAGATCGCAGTGAGTATCCCTCTGTTTCTTTCTTCTCTCTTATTTAAACGTGGGGATGGTATAGGAAACGTGTTTGCATTGGGGGAACGTGAATGTAAAAAAAAAAAATAAGACGGATATGGTTAAAAAGGTTCCTCAGGTTGAGGAATGGGGAGTTATTTAAAGTTATGGTATAGTTACTGATTTGTTCCTTTGAGTTTGCTTTGTCACTAGTACACTGGAGGCTGATGGGGAGATACCAGCAGGCTATATCCAGTGATGTCACAACTTTAACATGCCCAGTCTCCAAGCTGCAGGAAGAGGTGCACAACCCAGAGGTGGAGGACTAAACTGTTGTCACTCAAGGAACGACAATTACCAGGTAAGTGTAATTTCTGTTTTCTTCTCCTTCAACGATGAACCTGTTGATTATGCCAGTTGTCATGATCTTTGTCTTATTTACATTAAGGTGCAGGCCCATTTTGAGACTGTTCTTTGATTGTGAGAAGCAAATGTTTCAGATCATCTTCACTTTCAGGCAGTAATGTGGTGGTATCAGCATAGTGAAGGTTGTTGAGTCTTCCACCAATCTTCACACCTCTGTTGTCTTCATACAATCCTGCTTCTCTGATGATTTGTTCTGCATATAAATTAAACAGGTAGGGGGAAAGTATGTAGCCTTGTCTTACCCCTTTGCTTATTTTAAACCATTCTGTTTCTCCTTGTTCCGTTCAAACTGCTGCTTCTTGATCAATGTACAGATTGTGCAAGAGTACGATCAGGTGTTCTGGTATACCCATGCTTCTTAATGTGGCCCAGAGTTTCTTATGGTTTACATAGTCAAAAGCCTTGCTATAGTCGATAAAGCACAAATAGATATCCTTTTGGTATTCTTTAGTCTTTTCAAGGATCCACCTCACATCCGCAATGATGTCTCTCGTTCCTCGCCATTTCCTGAACCCTGCTTGCACTTCAGGTAGTTCTTGTTCCAGGTATGGTTGTAGTCTCTTTTGAATCATCTTCAGTAGAATCTTGCTGGCATATGGGATCAGAGCGATTGTGCGATAATTTCCACAGTCGGTTAGATCACCTTTCTTTGGTATTGGTATAAACACAGATCTTTTCCAGTCAGTTGGCCATGATGTTGTCTTCCATGATGTTGTCTGGCCGCTGAATACAGCGGCCAGAGTTCTTCATGGATCCCAAAAGAGTCAACATATTACTCCCATACTATTTGACCTCCACTGGCTCCCACTAGCTGGCAGAATCTTATACAAAGCTCTCATCCTTACCTTTAAAGCATTCCACCATATCTCATCATCCTCCTTATCTGATCTCCTCCAACACACACAGAACACCAGATCTAGACGTTCTGTAACAGAGAACTTGCTAACAATCCCAAAAGACAGCAAAAAACTCACTCAAACAACCACTTTAAGAGCATTCTCTTCCTTCGCCCCTAGATGCTGGAACACGCTACCACCTAGTATTAGAGCACAAAAGGATCTGTCCCAGTTCAGAAAATCCATAAAAACATATCTCTTCCTACAACACTTCTCTCAATATACTGACCCCCCTCCCACACAGACCATTGACCACGGCTAGCCAAATAAGCTCCTGAAATCTTACCACTTGATCTAGACCAGGCCTCACAAACCCTACCTTTAAAACTCAAGCATTTAAGAACCTATTGTAAATAATTGAAAATATCTGTTAATTGTTAATCCCTGTTATCCATGTTTTTATTCCCTGTTCTCTGTAAACTTAACATTTGTTTTTATGTTTAAGTACAAAACTTGTTAAAATGTAAACCGCGCTGATGTCAAAAGTGCGGTATATAAAAGCTGTTAAATAAATAAATAAATAAATAAATATTTCTTGGCAGAGCCTTGTAAGTACGGTAACAGCTATGCTATCAATGCCTGGTGCTTTGTTCTTTGATAATCCAAACAATAGTGAATACCCTGATCCCAAACTGAAACCAATTCTTATTTTTTGACGGGCATAAACCGCAAGAGAAAGAGGAAAACCCCTCTGACTCCCACGCAGTACATGCCCGTTTTTATTCAAAGCATCATTCAATACGTTCTTCTACTTATCAAAATGAAAAGCCACACTTAGCTGATGGATCACACACGACGTGCACGTTTCGAAGCTGAAGCCTCTGTCTCAAGTGCCCCCGATGTAAAGAAGTGCGTCCATCCTTTCAGCCAAACCTACAAAAAACGCCAAAGTCTTGGCTGGTGACGTCAGGGATTTCCATTCAAAGAAAGGCCAATTATAGAAACGCCCACAAAAAAAGAACCAATGGCTCTGAAGGGTAGCCCCACACAACACGGGATCCCCTATGGCCAAAAAAGGTAAAGCAGATACACATCAGAAGTCCAACCATTCAATGTCCCGATTCAATCCATTAGGGGAAATTGTCTGCAAATTATAAATCCAACAATGTTCGAGTCTGCGTAAACGAGACTGGCGATCTCCTCCCCGAGGATCCAATGGCACATGATCTATCACTGTCCACTTAAATTGTGCGAAATCATGATGGAAATCCTGACAATGTTGTACCACCGGAGCTGTTAGAATTTCTTGTCGAATACGTGAGGCATGCTCACCCAACCGGACACGTATCATCCGTGTTGTGCTCCCAACATACCATTTTGGACAAGGACATACCAACAGGTAGATCACAAAACTTTTAGCAGAAGTGGTCTGCCATCTGCGATAAAAAACGCGTCCAGACAAATCAGTCCACAATGATCCAGGAAGAGTGGTGGCACAATATTTGCATGCTGTACACGCCGCATGAGAACCCGAGCGATTCTTGGGTAGCAATGATCTATCCTGCGAAGTCATTGATTTCACCACAAGCAACAAAAGTCTGTGCCGTATCCAGATACCACTCACGATGGGAATACAACGCCCTCTGGTAGGCGCGAGAAATAACTGACCCTGAACCCTTAAGCAAGGGTCTTCCATTTGGGCAATTTCTACAGATTTGACGTTTGTGTACTTCGGTTTCACAGTATCGTTATCACGCGCAGGATTTATGGCAAAGATTGGTTTCTAAGGGTTATCCGCTGTCGGTCATTTCCCGCGCCTACCAGAGGGTGTTGTATTCCCATTGTGAGTGGTATCTGGATTCGGCACAGACTTTTGTTGCTCCCTCTGGCCGCTCTTTAGACTGTGTAACTGGTGTTTTACCCTACATGAGCCATACAGGGGTGGTTACTTCTATACTTAAAAAAACATTGGTCGGTGTTATCACTATGCTCTAGTTTTGATAAGCCCTTACGAATAGCATACTCACGGGGTCACAATTTACGTGACCGTTTGGTGAAATCAACGACTTCGCAGGATAGATCGTTGCTACCCGAGAATCACTCGGGTTCTCATGCGGCGTGTACAGCATGCGAATATTGTGCCACCACTCTTCCTGGATCATTGTGGACTGATTTGTCTGGACGCGTTTTTTATCGCAGATGGCAGACCACTTCTGCTAAACGTTTTGTGATCTACCTGTTGGTATGTCCTTGTCCAAAATGGTATGTTGGGAGCACAACACGGATGATACGTGTCCGGTTGGGTGAGCATGCCTCACGCATTCGACAAGAAATTCTGACAGCTCCGGTGGTACAACATTGTCAGGATTTCCATCATGATTTCGCACAGTTTAGGTGGACAGTGATAGATCATGTGCCATTGGATCCTTGGGGAGGAGATCGCCAGTCTCGTTTACGCAGACTCAAACATCGTTGGATTTATAATTTGCAGACAATTTCCCCTAATGGATTGAATCGGGACATTGAATGGTTGGACTTCTGATGTGTATCTGCTTTACCTTTTTTGGCCATAGGGGATCCCGTGTTGTGTGGGGCTACCCCTCAGAGCCATTGGTTCTTTTCTTGTGGGCGTTTCTATAATTGGCCTTTCTTTGAATGGAAATCCCTGACGTCACCAGTCAAGACTTTGGCGTTTTTTGTCGGTTTGGCTGAAAGGATGGACGCACTTCTTTACATCGGGGGCACTTGAGACGGAGGCTTCAGCTTCGAAATGTGCACGTCGTGTGTGATCGATCAGCTAAGTGTGGCTTTTCATTTTGATAAGTAGAGGAACGTATTGAATGATGCTTTGAATAAAAACGATTAAAAGGGGCATGTACTGCATGGGAGTCAGAGGGGTTTTCCTCTTTCTCTTGCGGTTTATGCCCGATTAAAAAATAAGAATTGGTTTCAGTTTGGGATCAGGGTATTCACTATTGTTTGGATTGTTCTCTGTTTGAATACCTGTGTGCTGGGTTTTGTATTTTGATTGTTCTTTGATTAAGGCTTTCAATGCTGCTTTAACTTTCATCACCAATGGTTCCCGATCATAAGGTACAGGTTGAAATGGCTGTTGGTCCACTTGATCTTTATCATATAAAAACTCTGTATATTCCTTCCACCTTTTCTTGATCTTCTCACCATCATTCAACATAGAACCTTGAGCATCTTGTAACATTCCAATTCGAGGCTGGAACTTTTTCTTTAACGCTCGTAGCTTTAGGAAAGCCGATCTTGTTCTTCCTCTAATAGTTTCTGCTTCTATTTCCTTGCATGCGGCGTCGTAGTACTTTTCCTTGTCCTGTCTTGCTGCACATTGGAAATCTCTCTTGAGTTCTGTTATTGTCTTTCTTTCTCCTCTGGCTTTAGCTTCTTTTGAACTTTATTTTTTTTCCTTTATTGGGTACATATCAATCACAAAAATAACAGTGACATAGCCATTGCATAATCACAACTTAGCCTACCACCAACCATGCCCACCCCTGCCCCCCCACCCCCACTACAGCTAACCCAACCAACCTACCCCAACAAACCCAAACATGCCCACCCACCCCCCCCCTCGGATCATTCAAGGACAACTTCCACCAGCCCTCCTAGGGGGAGCCGACAGGCCTCAGACCAACCCCCAACACCTTCCAACAGCCCTCCATCCCCCTTCCCAGCACAGCATCTGCACAGCAGCCCCAAACACTTACCGTACACTACTCTAACCCACCCCCTCTCGCTCCCATCTAGTTACATAATCTTGCAAGGGGGGACCATATCCGCTGAAACTCTTCCAACCGGCTCCTACTTAGCGCCACCCCCCTCTCCACTTCCATAATATCCGCCACCTTCTTATACCACTCTAGCATGCTTGGGGGCCTCTACACACTTCCATTTCGCTGCAATAACCAGCCCAGCCGCCAGATACAGAAAATTGGTCAGCATCTTTTTATTCAAGCAGACCTCAGGGGGTCCCTCCGTATAGCCTAGCAGCATAAGCGCGGGGTCCTCCCTCTGGGGCTCCCCAGTCACCTACCGGCAAACCCCCCTCACTCCCTCCCAGAATACTTGAATATTGGCACAGGCCCATACCACATGGAACAAGGTCCCCCTCCCCGAACACCCCCGCTAACAATCTGCTGTATCTTTAAGGTGCATAGCATACAGTCGACTGGGAGTGAAATACATACGAAATAACCATTTATACTGGGTATTCAAATGCGCTAAGCATATCGAAATTTTAGGGGTGTTATTCCAAATTGCTACCCAGTTCTCCTCAGTCCACTCCCTCCCCAAATCTCTGGCCTACTCTCGCTGGTATAGATGTGAACCCCGCACCTCCCCCTGGAGCCCCCTATATAGCTGGGCCACCAACCCCTGCCCCCTGCCTTATAAAGAAGGATTCAAGCCAATGCGGCGGCCCCAGACATCGAGCCCTATGAGTTGCCAAAAAGTGCTCCAACTGTAGCAAACAAAATACCCGCGGCAGCCCCTGGATACATCTCTCCATAACTTCCTGCCTCGTCAGGAACCTATTCTCCACAATGAAATCCAGTACCTTTTCCTACCATTGCCCCTAAGCCAGCTAAACCTACCGGGGTCCAGTACATAAGGTGGAAACAATTCCCCCTGGGTCAGAAACCACAGTCTCGACCCCGCCACCTCAAAAGCCGTCCGCCTACACACCTTTCGCCAAATCTCCACGGTCGGGCCCACAAGCAGATGTGCCCTCACCCCCTCCAATCTGCCCAGCTCACCAGAGAAAGCTACAGCCCCCATATGCTCCACCGACACCTGCGCTGCTTCCAACGCAATCCAATGCTGATGCGAGTACTCCTTCCACCAATAGTACACCATCCGCACTTGCGCCGCCCAATAATAGAACTTACAATTAGGTAGTGATAGGCCCCCAGCCGCTCTGGGAGTCATCAACGTTTTGAGAGTTATCCAGCCTAGCTTTTCATTCCAAATAAACTCAGCTGCTATCCTGTTCAGGTCCCAAAAAAACCCATCCGGAATCCGGCATGGCAGCATGAGAAACAGATAAATCAGTCGCGGGAGCACACTCATTTTCACTACATTTATCTGTACCAACAAAGAGGGTGACAACCCAGCCCACGCCCGCATCTCCTCCTGCAGCTTCCGCAGCAAGGGCGGGAAATGAAACCGATACAACTGTACGTGCTGCACGGGAATCCGCACTCCCAAATACCCCAACGAATGCGCCTCCCGCTTATAAGGGTAAAGCAGTTCCAAAACCACTCTCACCACCTCCGGCACATGAAAAGGGAGGAGAACCGACTTAGAAACATTCAATTTATATTTATTTATTTATTTTATTACAGTTTCTTATATACCGCGCTATTTAGTACCAGCGCGGTTTACATCATAACATAACGACCATAACGACAAGCTGTCAGGTTTTACATCGAACAGGAGTACAAACTTGGATAACAGGGTTAACTATATACATAAGCTATTTACACTGCAAGGATAGGTAAAAGTCAGATAATGCATACCCAGACACTCTAGCATACTCACAATACTCCCCTTGGAACGCTGCTAATGACCCCTCCAACTTAGAGAGAAATAAAAGCATATCATCGGCGTACAACGCCACCTTATGTTCCACCCCTCCCAACCATATCCCATGTATCTCTGGGTTCATCCGAATCGCCTGTGCGAACGGCTCCAACGAGAGCGCGAACAACAAGGGGGAGAGGGGGCAACCTTGCCACGTTCCCCTACCCAGCACAAACCGCGAAGTGAGTTGCCCATTAATCCGCAGTCGCCGTAGGCCCACTATACAGTGCCCGAATCACCCTGAGGAAGCCCCCACCAAAATTAAAAGCCTGCAAAACTTGCAGCAAGAAAGGCCACTCAACCCGATCGAAGGCCTTTTCAGCGTCTAAGGCTAAAAAGGCAGAGGGACAGAGTTCCCCTTGCTCACAGATATACACCAGATCTAACACTCTACGCACATTATCTGACCCATGCCTCCCTGCGATGAACCCCGTTTGATCAAAATGTATGAGCTCTGGCACTACCGCTTTTAATCGAAGTGCATACACCTTAGCCAACAGTTTCGCATCAGTATTCAACAGTGAAATCGGACGATAGGACCCTAGGTGACTGGGATCCTTCCCCTTCTTGTGAATAATCGTTACATGAGCCTCCAAGAAAGACTCAGGTACCTTACCTGTCTCTCGCGCCACATTAAAAACCCTGGCCAAGAGTGGCCCCAAACACTCACAGTAAGCCTTATAAAACTCAGGCGGGAACCCATTGGGTCCCGCCTCCTTATGAAAAGGCAAACTCTGGGTGGCACAGCCCACCTCCTCGGCTGACACAGGATCGTCCAGCACCTGCCTCTGCTCCTCAGTCAGCCCCAACTCAACCTTCCCCTGCAAATAATTCGCCACCGACTCCTCTGCCGATGCAATCTCCGATTTGTAAAGATCCGTATAGAACGCGACAAACACTTCCTCTGTCCCGTTGATCCTGTCTCAGCTGTCCCTACCCATCCTTAATCTGCAAGATGACATTTTGCTCTCTCTTCTGTTTCAACTGATATGCCAATAAACGATCAATCTTCCCCCCTCTCGCATAGTACATACAATTGGCACGCCGAGCCAGCACCTCGATTTCCTCCCTCAGAAAACTCTGCAGCTCACCTCTTCTCAGCACCAACCGACTAGCGATCTCCCCAGAAGAAGTCCGCGCCAACTCCCCCTTCAAGACCTTAATTTCCTCCTCCTAATCCCAGTCCGTGCCTCTCCCTTTCTTTTTTCTGCCGCGCTCCCCGTTCCATAAAGAGGCCCCTTAACACCGCCTTCAAAGCATCCCATAATATCAGAGGCGACATTCCTTCAATGTCATTATGCAGCACATACTCTTCTATCGCCTTCAATATCTCTTTATCTTCTCCTCCTTTCGCCACCAGTGCCAAATTTAACCGCCAACTCGCTCCCCGAAACCGCCTGGCATCCGCTACCCTCAACCACAGATGTATTGGCGCATGATCCGACCAGGTGATATTCCTGATTTCACAACGTGTCCCCGCCGTGCAAGCCACCCTTTCCCCTAGAAAATGATCAGTACGTGAATAAGAGCCGTATACTGCAGAATAACAGGTACAGTCAAACCTCGGTTTTCATGATTAATCCGTTCAAAAAAGTCTGACTAAAACCGAAGCAAGATTTCCCATAAGAAATAATGTAAATTCAATTAATCCGTTCCAGACACCCAAAAATATTGACAAAAAATACATTTTATAGAGAATAACTATATTTTTACATACAGAAAACAATGAGAAATACATATAAATGACTAATGAAATGGATAAATGAGCATGTAACATCACTTTTACCTTTATTGAAGACTTTTGTTGGCATATGGGACGCACTCCAGCCAGCTCCAGCTGCTCTCCCCTCCGGGGATCGAGCAATCACCACCAGCAGCGGAGGTGGGAACAGCCATCTTGGCCGGCTGCCCAATTGGGGCTCCAGCCTGCCTTGTAAAAGAGAAGCGCCATCGGGTGCTGGGAGAGGGACACACTCCAGCCAGCTCCAGCTGCTCTCCCCTCCGGGGATCGAGCAATCACCACCAGAAGCGGAGGCGGGAACAGCCATCTTGGCCGTCTGCACAATCGGGGCTCCAGCCTGCCTTGTAAAAGAGAAGCGCCAATAAATATGGAAGACAGTCAATCAGCAAGAAAATCAAAATAAAGAAAATCCCACTTCTGGCCACAAGATGGTGCTCCATTTTCAACTGTACGAAAACCGAGACAACGTACGAAAACCGGAACAAAATCTTGATGAAAAAAGTCAACGAAAACCGAATCGTACGAAAACCAGGGCATACGAAAACCGAGGTTTGACTGTATACCCCTTCACTCCAGGGTTCCTCCATCTCCAAACATCCACCAATCGGACTTTACCCAACAGGGCTCGCAATGCTACCCCCCTTTTCCCTCGATCCCCCTGCAACAGGCGATCCTCATTCCGGTCTACCACTGCATTGAAATCTCCTCCATAAATAATCGGGTAGGTGGTCCAGCTACTAAGCTTCTTAACGAACTGTGTTAGAAAGCCCTTCTGCCCTGCATTGGGGGCATACATGCTGACCAAACATATCTGCAGGCCCTCCAGCTGCAGCTCCACCGCTACCCCCCTACCTTGCGTATCCCTCCACTGGCGTTGTATCTGGAACTGGAGGCCCTGCCTTATCACCACCGCCACTCCCGCCCTGTTGGACTTCCCCGGGGAGTGAAATTGCACCGCTGCCCACCAAACCTGCAAGCCTGCTATATCTCTTCTCGTCAGGTGGGTCTCCTGTAACAGATAAATGTCTGCGGAGTAGCGCGGTAACTCCTGCAGCACCAATCTCCTCTGCCGGGGTGTTTGCATCCCCCGGACATTTAAAGATGTAATCTTAAGACTCATTCCTACATACATACACTTCTGCCTACTAGCCCAGCTTTCCCCCTCCCCCCACCCCCCCTCCAGCCCAGTGTAAGTGTCCTGAATGATCCTTACCCCACTAACCCCCAAACACAACCAAAACCAAACTACAACAGCCTGGGCCCGCCTTCAGGGATATCTGCCAGGGGCGCCAGCGAGCCAGCCCCACCGAGGTGGGGGGTCTCCGGCGGCACATCCCGCCACACCTGTCATCCCCCTGCGATACTGCTGATCCAAGTCCCCATCAGTGATCTGGGGGCCCTACCGTAACCCCCTGCACCCTCTCCAGGCCCGGAATGCCCTGCAGAAGTCACATTCCCTCGGCCAAGCTCTCCCCCCGGCCCCAACCTCCCCCCACTCCTACCCCTCCCCCACCTCCAGCTTACAGCTAGCATGACCACAATGCAACCCTGCCCAACCTACCCCCTTTACAAATTCAAGTGACACACTCAGTCCTGCCCAGACAGAACAGATCTGGCCGCCTCTTCATCACCCTGTGCAAAGGCCTCCACCACTCTCCGATTGCTCTGCTCATAGCTGTCCATAAGGTTCTTGGCTTTAAAGTTCCACCGCCTCCCTCCTGTCAGACGTTTCCGCTCTCCCTCAATTGGTGGATCATCTGGGAAATGCCACTTCAGAAATTCCTTTGCCTTAGCCAGCTCCTCAAAGACGATCCGCTCCCCCTTCCACTCCACCCGCAGTCGCGCTGGGTAAAGCAATGCCTGGGGGATGTGGTGGCTAGCCAGGCGCCTCTTTACCTCCCTAAAGGACTGCCGTTTTTTATCCAGTTCAGCACTAAAGTCTGGAAAAATCCAGATTTTGGTATTCTGGTAGGGAACCGCTCCCAGCTTCCGCACCTGCCGCAAGATCCAGTCCCGGTGCCGACAATGTAAAATCTTTATCAGCACTGGCCTCTGACGGTCCCGTGCTATTCCTCTTCCCCCAGGGACTCGCGCTCTCTCCACTACTAGGCCTGAGGGGAGGGGGGATCCTGAAACCAACACTGCAGCAAGCTCTCCATACGTTCCGGAGTAACTGGCTCCCTCTCACCCTCAGGAAGGCCCAGAATCCTCAAATTCGACTGCCGCGAGCGGTTCTCTAAATCATCTACCTTGGCCCATAATCGTTCCAGCTGCTCCACGTGGCTCGCGTCCTCTCTCTTGAGCATCTGCACATCGTCTTCCATGTCTGAAATCCTCTGCTCTGCCTGCTCGAGTCTGCCCACTGCCGCCTGTAACTCCGTGTGTACCGCCTGTAGCTCCGTGTGTACCGCCTGTAGCTCCCCCTGGATAGTGGCTAGCCTGCCCGCCAGATCCGTGCTGCTTTCTTTAATCGCAGCCAGCATCAGAGCCATTTCGGGGGGCAGTACCTCTGGTCCATGCAGCTCGGTCCTGCACACCTCCGTTCTCCCCGGCATATCAGGGCCTGCCGCTGGTCTCGCGTTGCCGCCATCTTGCTCTGTGAGGCATTCTGTCATCGTAGGCTGCCGGGACCCTTTCGCCGCTTTCGGGGCACTGCTCGGGGTCTTGCCGGTCTTCCTGCCTTCGCCGCCATGTGACACCCCACCTCCAATCTCTCTGCCGGGGGTCAGAACAGTGAATTTTAAAGCACTTTACACGCCGGGACCGGGGAGAGCCTCAGCCACGCGTCTCACCCTTAGCACCGCATCACGTGACCTCCCTGACTTTAGCTTCTCTGCGTTTCTGGGCAATTTTCAGAGTTTCTTCCGTCATCCATTTTGGCCGTTTTTTGCTTTTTCACCTTTTGTAGAGACTTCTCGCTTTCTTCCAACACAACCTTCTTGATGTCATTCCATAACTCTTCTGGAGCTCTTGTCATTTGTATCTAAAGCAGCAAATCGATTTTGCAGGCAGACTTTAAATTCCAGTGGTATATTCTCAAGGTCATATTTTGCTGCATTCATGAGTGGTTTGCTCTTTTTAAACTTTAGCTTGAGTTTGCATACTAGTAGTTGATGATCTATACCACAGTCGGCTCCAGGTTTTGTCTTTGTTGATGTTATAGAGCTTTTCCATCGTTGATTTCCACAGATGTAGTCAATTTGATTTTTATACAATCCATTGGGTGAAGTCCATGTGTACAGTCGCCGCTTGTGTTGATGGAAGGAAGTGTTTGAGATGAATAGATCGTTGGTCTTGCAGAATTCTATCAGTCTTTCTCCAGCTTTATTTCTGTTGCCAAGTCCATATTTTCCAACTACTTTGGCTTCTTCTTTGTTGCCAACTTTTGCGTTCCAGTCACCCATGACTATCAGGATATCCTGTTTGCATGTTCAGTCAATTTCAGCTTGTACTTGTTCATAGAACTCTTCAATTTCATTCTCTTCTGCAGCTGTTGTTGGGGCATATACTTGAATTATAGTTGTGTTGATAGGCATTCCTCGTAGATGAATAGAGATTAAGCGTTCGCTGACTGCATTGTATTTCATTACAGTTCTTGCAAGTTTCTTCTTTATTATAAATGCAACAACATTTCTTCTGTGTCTTTCATTTCCAGCGTAGTAGACCATGTGATCATCTGATGCAAAGTGCCCGATGCCAGTCCATTTCAGTTCGCTGATACCCAACAGGTCAAGTTGTACACATTCCATTTCATTCGTGACCACCTCCAACTTCCCTTGGTTCATGCTTTGTACGTTACATGTTCCAATGCGTAAGACATCTTTACAGCTTCTGACTCTCATTTCATGCGCAGCTACATCAGCAGTCAGACCTCCCAAGGGCTTTAATCCAACCACATCATAAATGCTGGCTTTACTCTGTGAAGTCTTCAGCTCTTCCCCAGTTGCTAGTTGAGTGCCTTCCGACCTGGGGGTCTCATCTTCCAGCACTATAGCACAATTTGTTTTGTCGTAACTATCCATTGGGTTTTCATGGCAAGATACAGAAGTAGATTGCCGGGCCTTTCTTCCGTGCAGTTTAAGTTTGGTGGTGTTGCCGTTGTCACAGAAATGTGATCCTCCGCTGTCAACACTATCCCATTCTGCTGCTGCCCAGATCGGTGGTTTGTCTTGGTCTGGCACCTCAGCTGAGACCTGCCCATCTTGGGAGACCCTGCCAGTAGTTAAATTACCGATAGTTTAGCTCTCAGTATCACTGATGCACACAAGCCCTCACAGCATGACAAGCTGCAAAGCAAGTGAGGGAATGAGAACTAAACAGTGGTTTTTCTGTTGGAAGAAGTGCAGGGTTAAAAGTGGATATAGGCCTTCACTGGTGTTCAGTCGTTTTGATGCTTCCTTTTTTTGCGCTATATTATATTATGATATTGTTATATATTATATATATATTGCTTTATTGCTCTGGATTGTTTAGGGCTAGGCATTCGACAGAAAGGAGAGCATGCAGGAAGCAGTATCTTTCTTTCTGGAAGGGGAGTAGTAGGTAGATAGGTTATATGTTCTGCGTGCCCTTGAATATAATGTTAAGTTTAAAAAAATAAATAAAGTTACTGATTTTTTGCTCCTTTGAGTCTGCTTTGTCAATAGTTCACTGGGGGCTGATGGGAGAGACCAGCAGGCTATATCCAGTGATGTCATGAGTTTTTGACATGCCCAGTCTCCAAGCTGCAGGAGGAGGTTCACTACTCAGAGGTTGAGGACTAAACTGGAGTCACTCAAGGAACCACAATTACCAGGTAAGTGTAATTCCTATTTTTTGTTCCTAGTCAGCACCATGGGCCTGGGGCTACCTCAACTCCTAAGGGTGATGTCATCGACCGTGGAGCTGGTTTCATGGGCTAAGAGACACACATTCTATCTTCAAAAATGCCTGTTAGATCTCTGGTGTCCTTCTCAGTTGTTCAGTTAGACCTTTCCTCTTCCCTGGGAGATCGAGGAGCAGTTGACATGGTCACATTTGTGCTTTCTGATGGCTGGAATACCTCTGGTGGTGCTAGATTGGTGATTCACCTCAAATGCCAGCCTGGAGGGCTAGGGTGTTCCTTGTCTAGGCCACTTTGCACAGTTGCTTTGGCCCCCTCCGGGCAATCAACCGGTTGGAAGCCAAAGCGATCTACCTGACTCTGGAGTGGTTCCAGCCTCTCCTGGTGGGCAAAGTGGTCCGAGTGTTCTCAGATTATGCCACAGTAGTAGCGTTTGTCAACAAGCAAGGCAGAACTCATTGTGCCAGAGTAGCTTTCGAAATGGCAGAGCTGTGTCGGGCGGATTACCATCTGATTACTCTCTCAGCAGCAGACATCTTAGGTATAGACTACTTGTAGGCTGATTTTTCTCAGTTGGAATGCTGTGGGTCCCAGTGAATGGTAGTTAAGCCTCACACATTCAACCTCATAGTGCAGAGATTAGGCCTTCCAGTATTTGACTTGTTGGCCACTCAAGAATTTGCCCAAAGAACTTTTCCAGCCACAGGAAAGAGCCACAGGTGGCTTGCTTGGATGCCTTGCTTCAGGATTGTTCACAAGAGGGACTTCTGTATGTCTTCCCTCAATGACGTTTGGTGAACCAGCTTCAGGCTCACCCAAGCCTGATGATTCTGGTGGTCCTGGACTGACCTCTCAGGCCTTATGTGGATCTCTTTTAATCTATTGGTGGGGCTCTCCCTCTTTCTGCCTCTAGAGAGGCTTCCAGTGCCAAGGGCCCCTAGCGTTGAAGGATCCCGTTACCTTCTCGCTTACGGGCATGGTAAGCCTCTTGAGAGGCTTAGGTTGTCCAAGAAGAGCTACTCTGGAGTGGTAGTAGACATCCTATTTAAGGCTAGGAGGACCTCTATATCCTTAGCTTATATGAAAGTCTGGAGGGTTGTCGAGAGGTGGTGTTCCACTAGGTCCATGGAGGCCAGGAAGGTGGTGTTTTGTCCTTCTTGTAATCCAGTCTGAAACAAGGATTTGCCCTGAATTCTCTCAAGGTTCAGGTGGAATCCCTGATGTGCTACAGGAGTCACATTCAGTGGGATGTCTTTGGTGCAGTACCCCGACATCTCACACTCTGTGAAGGAGGTGAAGCAGATCTGTCCACATTTGTGTCAGTTTGTTCCTTATTGGAGTCTCTGATATTGATTGATTCTGTAAGGGCCACCTTTGGAGCCCATTTGTAAGGCCTTGCTCGAGGATTTGCAACTTAAGGTGGTTTTCATGGGGACTATGGCATCTGCCAGGCGGGTATTAAGAGCTTCAGTGATCCTATTTTGGTCATCTCAACGGCTTCTAACTCCTTGTGGACTGTGCTATCTTTTCTCCCAATGGTGCCATCCTCCTTTCATTTGAACCAGACTGTCATCCTGTCCTCGGAGGAGGATTTTCAGGCAGATCTCTCTCTGTGCCTGGCAGATGTGCAGAGGGTTTTGCTCAGATACCCGAAAGTGACTAATCCTACTGCCTTTCGGACCATCTTTTTGTCCTCTTCAGTGGTCTGAGGAAAGGACTGGCAGCAGCCAAGTCCTCCATTACCTGATGGATTAAGGAGGCCATTGGGTCAGTATACCTTCTGAGTGGTGAGCCTGTGCCAGAGGGAGTCAAAGTTCACTCCATTAGGGCACAGGCCTTCTGGATGGAGTTTGCATTGGTGTCTCCAGAGGACATCTATAAGGTGGCAATTTGGTAGTCTGAGCACTGTTGTGAAGCCATACAGGTTGATTGCGAGTGCTAGAACAGAGGATGCCTTTGTCAGGTCAGTTCTCTCCAGAGATTTGTCTTCCTCTTGTCTTGGGTCCTGGCTGCTTGGGTATATTTCCATACATCTGGACTGGTCTAGCAGGATGATAAGGAAGGAAAAGTTTGAATGGGTGTACCACCAAGCTAATTTTATTGACCACTTGGCTAACTTAATCTGATGAATCAACATGACCGAATAATGAGCAGGACTGGAAAGATGATTTAAGTGATCTTGTAATTACTACTACATTTTTTTTAAGTAACAGAATATGTAAATTGAATGAATTAGACACTTGAATGAATTTGAAGCAATAACAAATGCATCAAATTTCCTGAAAGACGACTAGTTACATTGTCTGCTGTCAGCGAGCTCGTTTATAATGCAGCCCACCTGGCTACTCCTGCCTGGCAAATATTTCTGAGGAGAACACTGTTGATATTATGATTTTCTTTCCTTGAATCTTGCTAGACCAGTCCAGGACATGCCCTGGAAGACTCCTTTTAATACAGATTTGGGAGTCTGGCTGCCGTTGAGTGCAGTTAGTATGATTTAACGTGAAGTTCATTGTGGTAAGAGAGCCAAATACTTGTTAAAATTAATGGTTCCAAATTTGGGTTGTTACTTTTACTAATGTTTATGGTTTCTTAGTTTTTCAGCTTTGCTTACTGTTTGGGAAATGTTATACTGGCTTGTCTCAGTGCTGAACCAACATACTGATGACATCAATGAAAGAGACTCAAGTCTGTCTCCAACTGATGACGAGAGCATAACCCAATATGGCTGGACTGGTCTAGCAGGATTCAAGGAAAGAAAATGATCAGTTAAAATGTCTCCATATAGAGCATCGAGATGTGTAGTAAAACTGACTTACCAGCATAACTTAGTTTTGCGTTTAATGATATATAGGAATTTTTTCCATATTTCTGAGTTTTGCAGGCTGCCTTTAAATACAGTCTACTAGCTTTGATCCTTTAATGTATGACATATTCTAGAATGGAGAAAATTAATGTTACTTGATTATTTAGACAAACTGAGACACTGAGAGGGGAATTTTCCTTGGGTGACATGGACAGCATATAGGATAGTAGAATTTCACTTATGAATCTTACAAATAGATATATTTTTCTAGTCACTGGCCCAACAAATCAGGGGGGGCGCTACTTATTAGGGAAACAGCAGGGCTGCTGAAATTTAGCTCAAATGTTGGAGTTGGACAGATTATCAGATGCTAATCAGACAAGCTCAGCTCATTATGGCCGCCTGAATCAAAAAGGAACTCATATTTTTTTTATTCAGTTACAGAAGCAATTCAATAAACCCTTACCTCATGCAACATACATATTTTGTCCAAACATACAATATAACAAAGAGCTGATAACGCTTGATCAAAAATATTATTGTTATCCTGTGCTGTATGTAATTCCATGATTATGGAAAGCATCCTTCCACTGTATATTGGGCCCCACTTCTGATACCCTGTTACTCTGCTATCCTGATACTCTGCTATTGTATTATATTAGAAAAGCTTTCTGAATTGCTGCCTCTGTTTACACAGTTATGCTAAGTAGAACAGTATTTGAACATTTTTTAGAAATATGTACTGGTACTTATATACCCTAGAAAATTTGTCACAAAAGAAAATCAAAATTGTGTATATTGTTGGTAGGCTCTTGGGTACTTCGTACTTGCAGACTTACAATCAAATTTTCAAAAAAGAAGTCTCCTTGGAGTAGAAACAAGAGAGTAGCTTTGCTGTGAACTGCATAACAGAAGATTGTCTTTATTATATTGGAGCCATTGAAAGCTAGGAACTGATTAGTTCTACTGCAGCTCTTTTCCTAATCTAAGTGCTGTTTGGCCTGTCAGCTGCATCCCCCTTCTCATCCAGCACCGATTGGCCTTGTGCATGTGTTTTGGATTTAGCTCATGCCTTTTCAGTAGTAATTAAAAGTGAGTCACATTCGGGTACTTAAGGTACTTCCCTGTTCCCCAAAAGGCTTACAGTCTAAATTATGTGGGTTTTCCTGAGATGTATCTTTTGATTGATTTACTAATTGTACAATGTTTTTACAATAATGGCTTCCAGCAAACAGTGATTTAGCTCATACCTTTTTCATTGGTAGTTCAAGGCAAGTTACATTACATTGAATTAGAAAAGGTTCAAAGAAGAGCGACAACAATGGTAAAGGGAATGGAAGGATACTCCTATGAGGAAAGGTTTAAAAGGTTGGAGCTCTTCAACTTGGAATAGAGACAGCCGAGGGAGGGATATGATAGAGGTCTATAAAGAATGGAGTGGAACATGTAAATATAGATCGGTGGTTTATGCCATCAAAAAGTAGAAAGACTAGAGGACACACAATGAAGCTCTAATGTAACCCATTTAAGACTAATACGAAAAAAAGAGTAATTAGGCCTTACCTGCTAATTAATGTTCCTGAAGTATCTCCAGTCCCTTTCCTCTGGGTTGTGCTCCCCTTCCAGCAGCTTTGGAGACAGCTCGTCATTAATTTGATGACCCTCTGGTATAAATACCACTGGCACCACCCACCAGCTCCAGTATTCTTTTGAAAAAGCAGACTTCCTTAGCGTCCCTCCAGGATAGTCCTGAACCTTTGAGTCTTGCACCTCCTACAGCAGCTTTGGAGACTGAGAACGTCACTTCTTTGATGTCACCGGTATAAGTACTCCGGATCCGCCTCCTGACACCAGTATTCTCAGTCTCCAAGCAGCTGGAGGTCTGGTGAGCCCAGGGTTAGGGCTCACGTTGAGGAGCAATTAAGCAGTGGGGGTAGAAGGTTGAGGGAGCTTGCAGAGTCTAGTTCAGATGTGGTGCTGAGCTACTTATTCCTGTCTTGGTTTTCTCCCTTTAAATCTGCTGTTTCTGATCTCTTCCTTCCCCCTCTCCCCTCCCTCTTCCCTTGCTCTGCCTTGCATTTTGTGTGTGTGGGGGGGGGTTTCTTAGTAGAGCATAGCGGGTACAAAAAAAAAGGGGGGGGGGTGCTATTGTCCGGTTCCCGAACCCACCAATTTGGGTGAGGAACCGGTCGGAAGACAAGCCCGGCAGAGCCGGGGGGCTGACCTGCAAGTCCTATGCCGAAGTCTGATGCCAGCAGGACATGTCAGGCTGAGTGAAAGGCAGACGGCGTGTATGGCCTCAGGCGCTGAAGCTGCAATCACGGCTGAGCGCTGAACGGCTAGCTTCTGCAGTTGGAGTTGCCTGCTTCAAGGTAAGGGACCGGGGTTGTCGACATTACTTAGTTCAGGCGGTGCAGTGGTTTTTTGGAGGGCCCGGGCCGCGTGTGGAGCCCGCGGTAGGCGCGTCGGGAGTTTCGTGCGCACGCGGGAAAACCGGTTCGGCAATCTTCTCAGCTTTCTTCGGTCCGTTTACGGTTAAGGGAGCCTTGTTTTTCGTCGGGGTTTCTGGATAGTAGGTCTAGACCAGCGATGGCGAACCTATGGCACGCGTGCCAGCTGTGGCACGCGAAGGCCTTACAGCTGGCACGCGTGAAGGTCCGCAAAAAAAGAAAAAGCGGGCTCTGGCTGCTGCCGCAGACGCGGCAGCATGCAGTGTCCGGCGGGGCCCCCTCCGCCCGAAAAGCCCATCTGCACGGGCTTTCAGATTCGCGCGGGTGACTGCGTCTCCATCGCGTCTCTGTTATGCCCGGAGGGGTTAATGGGAATTTTCCCATCAGGGGGGGGGTTAGGACTGCTGGTGATGGGGGGTTAGGACTGGTAATGGGCTATGGGGGTAGGACTGCTAATGGGCTAGAGAGGGGGGGTTAGGACTGCTAATGGGCTAGGGGGGGGTTAGGACTGCTAATGGGCTGGGGGGTTAGGACTGCTAATGGGCTAGGGGGGGTTAGGACTGCTAATGGGCTGGGGGGGGTTAGGACTGCTAATGGGCTAGGTGGGGGGGGTAAGGACTGCTAATGGGCTAGGGGGGGTTAGGATGGGCTGGGGGGGTTAGGACTGCTAATGGGCTAGGAGGGGGGGTTAGGACTGCTAATGGGCTAGGGGGGGGTTAGGACTGCTAATGGCATGGGGGGGTTAGGACTGCTAATGGGCTGTGGGTTGATGGGGGCTGTCTGGAAATGGGCTGATGGGGGGTAAGGACTGGTGGGGTTAGGACTGCTAATGGGCTAGAGAGGGGGGGTTAGGACTGCTAATGGGCTGGGGGGGGTTAGGACTGCTAATGATGGGGAGGGGTTAGGACTTGAGGTGGGCTGTTGGGTGGGGTTAGGACTGGAAATGGGCTGATGGGGGGTTAACACTGGAGGTGGTCTGATGGGGTTAGGACTGGTAATGGGCTATGGGGGGTTTAGGACTGATAAGGGCTATGGGGGGGCTGGGACAAGAAATGGGCTGATGGGGAGGGGTTAGGACTTGAGGTGGGCTGATGGGGTTAGGACTGGTAATGGACTGTGGCTGATGGGGGGGTTAGGACTGCAATGGGCTATGGGGGGCTGACTGGAAGTGGGGGTTAGGACTGGTAATGGGTTATAGGGGGGGCTTAAACTGAAAATGGGGTGATGGGGGGTTAGGACTGGAAGTGGTGGGGGATAGGACTGGTATTGGGTGGGGGGCGGATAGGACTGGAAATGGGCTGATGCAGGGACTAGAAGGGAAGGGATGCTGGGTGAGGCTGGAACTAGAAGGGAGCTGGTGTTGGGGGAGGATTAGAATGGGATGGGCTGGGAGAGTAAAATGGAGAGGGGAAAAATATTTTGTGTGGGAGGGATAAAAAATCTACAATTGGCCGGGTATTGGGAGAGTAAGTGGGGATTGAGGATGGAGGGGTAAATTTTGAGTAGATGAAATAGGAATGAGGAAAGAGCCAAAGGAGAAAGATTAGTATGTTAAGCAGATGTAGAGAGAGAATGACAGAAGAAAGGACAAATGGACAGCAGATGGAGAGTTAGCAGAAGACACGAAGAAACCAGAAGAAAGTGGCTGAAAAAATGCACAAAAGGTAGAAAATATCTCTTTATTTTGAATTTATTAACTGGAATATGTCAGCTCTGGGAAATGTGCATCATTAATTTTTGCGCTTTGTTTAGTACAAGAGGAAATTAATATATAGTTTATTTTCTACAGTGTTGTTGTATATTCCAAGTTTGGCTTTTGGGGTTCCCAGTTTAATTATTGTCTTCCTGTTTCTAATTGTGATTCCTTGTTTGGTGATGGTCTGTTTCAATTGACATTGCCACTTGTTCTTCCCAGTAGGTCATGTATTGTTGTTCTCTGAGAGGGGCTTTAATTGACGTGCTGGCACTTTGAGGAAATTCTTTGGTTTTGTGCGGCAGTTTGGGCACTCGGGCTCAAAAAGGTTAGCCATCACTGGTCTAGACAGTGAGGGGCATCCCGTGCTGTTTAAAAAAAAAAAAAAAAAAAATCGCTATAAGGAAGGGACAACAGTGAAAGAGTCCTTGCGATTTTTTCCCTAAGGGTGAGTCTGCTAGTTTGGGGCATTTTGTTGTCTGCCCCGCGGCATGCCGTCTAAATCTCTCTGTCTGCTCTGTGGCTCCAAGAGGGGCAGTTTCTGACACAGGCGTTTGCAGAACTTGTTTTAGAGAGGCTGTGTCTATGGAGCAGGGGCTTACAGAGGGTGTTGAGAGCCCAAGGGAAGGGGCATCAGACCTGTCTGAGGCCAAGGTGTTAGGTGAGCCAGTCACGGAGCCGGTGGCGGGGCCGTCCTCCCTTCAGGGGAGCCAGATATCGCAGGGGCAAGTCCCGGGAGGCTTGGAAGCAATTTTTTCTCCCCAGTTTGTCTATTTAATTCAACAGGCTTTTGCAGGGGCGCCTGGTAAATCCTCCCCTAGCCCAGCGGAGGGGGGTTTGGGGGATAAGCGCCCGGGGGCGCCTCTAAGCTTGGGGGGTTCATGTGTCCCAGCGAAGAGGGTCTGCTCCGAAAAGGACCCGTCGGTTCAGTCCGTGGCTTCGGCGGGAACTGACGTAGGGGACCTCGGGCAGGATTTAGAGCTGGAGGATTTGGAAGAAGGAGAGATTGCGGAGCAGGAAGATCAGGCCCGAGTGGTCCGCATTTTTAGGCGAGATGAGTTGCCGGCACTCATCTCCGAGACGCTTAAGGCGCTCAATATGCCAGCAGGGGGGCAGACAGACGAAGCGGAGTTGGAGGATCCCTTGTTGCAGGCTTTTCGTAAGTCGCAGAGGGTTTTTCCTATGCACAGAGTGTTTAAGGAGATGATACAAGGTGAGTGGGACATGCCTGAGGCTGGTCTTAAAGGTTCCAGAGTGATGTCTCGGCTCTATCCTTTAGCGGAGCAAGATCGAGAGTTATTCAGATCGCCCAAGGTGGATGCCGCGGTTTCGGCGGTTACGAAGAAAACTACTATTCCGGTGGAAGGGAGTGTGGCGCTAAAGGATGCACAGGACAGGAAGGTGGATACCTTATTGAAACAGGTCTTTGATGTGAAAGCTTTGTCCCTCCAAGCGTCCATTTGTGGGGCTTGGGTAGCCAGAGCTTGCCTGCGTTGGGCCCAGGGTCTGCGGTTGATTCGGCTGACGAAGCAGCCCGAATAGAGACGGGGGCGGCTTATCTTGCTGATATTCACTACGATCTCATTCGCGGGTTGTCCAATAGCATGGCTTCGGCGGTAGCAGCCAGGAGATATCTGTGGTTGCGGAACTGGGCGGCGGATGCTTCTTCAAAATCTCGGCTTAGCAAGCTTCCATTTCAGGGGAAACTTCTCTTTGGGGAGGACCTCGAGAAGCTCGTAAAGGATTTGGGGGAGTCAAAAGGTGGTAGGTTCCCGGAGGATAAGCAGAAGCAAGGTCGCCCGGGGCCAGCAACTAAAGCGCAACAACGGGAGTTTTGGCGTTTTCGTCCCCCTCGGTTTGGCCAGGGACAAAGGGGGCGTTTTCCCTATCGTAGCCAGGGATTTCGAGGCTTTCGGGGAGCGAGCAGGGGGTTTTCCGCCTTGGGGGTCCAGGTGGGGCAGGAGCCTATAGGGGGGCATTTGCGAAAGTTTTATCCTGCCTGGACCCAGATCACGTCAGATCAGTGGGTGCTAGAAGTGATCCGCGACTGTTATGCCTTGGAGCTTCTGCGCCCGGTTACCGATTCATTCGTGATGTCCCCGTGCAGAGCTCAGTTCAAGTACACGGCGGTGGCGGAGACTCTGAATCGTCTGCTTTCCCTTGAGGCCGTAGTTCCAGTGCCCCCAGACCAATGCGGCTGCGGTCGATACTCCATTTATTTTGTGGTTCCCAAGAAGGAGGGAACTTTTCGACCGATTCTGGATCTCAAACGCGTAAATCGTTGTCTAAGGGTGTCTCATTTTTGGATGGAGATGTTGCGGTCAATCATAGTGGCGGTTCGCGAGGGCGAGTTTCTTACGTCGCTCGATTTGACGGAAGCGTATCTGCACGTTCCCATTCGGCAGGAACACCAGAGGTTTTTGAGGTTCGCGGTACCGATGGGGCATTTCCAATTTCAAGCGTTGCCGTTTGGTCTGGCGACAGCGCCGCGAGCCTTCACCAAGGTGATGGTGGTGGTGGCTGCGGCGTTACGAAAGCAAGGAATCCTGGTTCATCCTTATCTGGACGATTGGTTGATTTGGGCGAAGTCCAGGGAGGAGAGCGAGGCGGCCACGAGCAGAGTGGTGGCATTCTTAGAGAGCCTCGGTTGGGTAGTCAATTGAGCCAAAAGCAGTTTGAGGCCTTCTCAGACCCTGGAGTATCTGGGGGCGCGGTTCGACACGAGGGTCGGGAGGGTGTTTCTCCCGCAGAACCGAGCGCAAAGTCTCAGGCGTCTCATCCGCAAATTTCTCCACAAACGCTGTCCTACAGCCTGGCACTACCTGCAAGTGTTAGGCACCATGGCGGCGTCGATCGAGGTGGTGCCCTGGGCCAGGGCGCACATGAGACCTCTACAGAGTGCCTTGCTCAGAAGGTGGTCCCATCAGAACGACAGTCTTTCTCAGAGGTTGCCCTGTCAGCCGGTGACGCGTCTTTCTCTGCTGTGGTGGTTGAGAGAAGGGACGTTGGAGAAAGGGATGCCTTTGGAGGTGCCAGATTGGATTCCTCTGACGACGGATGCCAGCCTGTCAGGTTGGGGGTACATGTCCAAGGACGGTTCGCGCAGGGCGTGTGGTCGGTGCCGGAAAGGTCGTGGTCAATCAACCAGTTGGAGTTACGAGCAGTGGTCCTCGCGCTCAGGACGTTCCCAGACCTCCTTCACGGAAAGGCCATGCGGGTGTTCTCCGACAATGCGACGGCAGTGGCCTATATCGACCGGCAAGAGGACACCAGCAGTCGGCCGCTAGAAGCCGAGGCCGGTCAGTTGTTCATGTGGGCTGAAAGACATCTGGTGGCCTTGTCAGCGGCTCATGTGGCAGAAGTGGAAAATGTAGAGGCCGATTTTCTCAGTCGGGTGAGGGTGGATCCGGGGGAATGGACCCTTCATCCTCAGGTGTTTGAGATGATCGTTCTGCGCTGGGGTCCTCCGGTGATGGACCTCATGGAGACTTTTCAATCGGCAAAGGCCAGTCGGTTCTTCAGTCGAAGACGGGAAAGGATGTCAGAGGGCCTGGATGCCCTAGTTCAACCGTGGCCGGTGGACAGTCTACTCTGTGTTCCCGCCATGGGTGTTGATAGGCCGGGTTCTGCAGCGTATCGAATTTCACAGAGGACCAGTGATCTTAATTGCGCCGGATTGGCCGAGGAGGCCGTGGTATGCAGATCTGGTCCGGCTTCTCGGGCACGAGCCTTGGAGGTTACCGGATCGGAGCGATCTATTGCTGCAAGGTCCACTTTGGATGCCACAGGTGGATTGGTTCTTGCTTACGGCTTGGCTCTTGAAAGGGCGCGGTTAACGGCGAGGGGTTATTCCTCGGCGGTAGTGTCCACGTTGTTGAGATCTCGGCGGAGGTCGACTTCTTTGGCATATGTATGTGTTTGGCGGGTGTTTGAGGCCTGATGTGCTGGCCACGGAGTTCCGGCATTACAGGCTTTGATTTCTCAGGTCCTGGCGTTCCTGCAGGACGGTTATGAGAAGGGTCTGGCGGCTGCTTCTTTGAAGGTGCAGTTGGCAGCTTTATCTTGCTACCGCGGTAAGATACGAGGTCAGGCGCTGGGGTGTCACCCGGATGTCAAGCGCTTTTTGAGAGCGGTGGTTCTGCTGCGCCCGCCGTGTCGGCAGCTAGTTCCGCAGTGGGATTTGCCTTTGGTGTTGGACGTGTTGGTGAGAGAACCATTTGAGCCTTTGGCGAGGACGTCGTTAAAAGATTTGACCTTAAAAGTGGTATTTCTGGTAGCGATTTGCTTCCGCCAGGAGGGTTTCGGAGCTACAGGCTTTGTCTTGTCGGGAACCTTTTCTGGTTTTTAGTGATTCCAAGGTGGTGTCCTTTTTACCCAAGGTGGTTTCGCCTTTTCATGTGAATCAGGTGGTGTCCCTGCTGGTGTTTGCGAAGGGCGGGGAGGCTTTCGCTGATAGACGGTTGCATGGTTTGGACCTTAGGAGGGCCCTGAAGAGGTATTTGAAGGTTACCGCTTCGTTCCTTAGGTCGGATAGGCTGTTTGTGGTGTTTGGGGGTCCTTCCAGGGGTCAGGCTGCGTCGAAGGCTTCCATTGCTAGGTGGCTTAAGGAGGCGATTGCATCCGCATAGCTACTGAAGGGTAAGCCAGTTCCGGTGGGTTTGCGAGCACATTCGACTAGGACGCAGGCTACTTCTTGGGCGGAGTGTAGTCTGGTTCCGCCGGAAGAGATTTGTAGAGCGGCTACTTGGTCTTCTTTGCATTCCTTTATCCGGCATTACTGGCTGGATTTGCAGGCGGAGAGCGATGCCGGTTTTGGTTCAACAGTACTTCAGGCGGGATTGGCGGGTCCCTCCTGTTATTCTTTGCACTGCTCTGTTACATCCCCAAAGGTTCAGGACTAGGACTAGCCTGGAGGGACGCTAAGGAAGGTGAAATTAGACTTACCTGCTAATTGTTGTTCCTTTAGGAACTCCAGGCTAGTCCTGTATCCCTCCCAGATTTTAGCATGAGCCAACGCCTGAAGCATAGAAAGTGTGACAGGTAAGCATTTTGTGGGATCTTCCCGGATGGAGTCCGTGTTGGGGGTGGTATTTTGGCTAGGGGGTGTGGAATTTCTCATTCCATATCTTTCTCTTTCTGTCAGGATATGGGAATCTCAGCACTTAAGCTATTAGTTTTATGAGGCGTCCCTTTTTAGGTTTGTTCTTAATAGTTCTGTTGAGTATAAATGTTGGGTGCAGTTGCTACTTAATTGTTGCTCTGGTGAATTTGCTTTGTCAATAGGTTACTGATGTCAGGAGGCGGATCCGTAGTACTTATACCGGTGACATCAAAGAAGTGACATTCTCAGTCTCCAAAGCTGCTGGAGGAGGTGCAAGACTCAAAGGTTCAGGACTAGCCTGGAGTTCCTAAAGGAACAACAAGTTCTCAGTCTCCAAAGCTGCTGGAGGAGGTGCAAGACTCAAAGGTTCAGGACTAGCCTGGAGTTCCTAAAGGAACAACAAGTCTAATTTCACCTTAATGGAGAGACAATTAAGCAACCATCAACTTCATAAATTAACTTCAAAACTTCTGAATATCCCTTCCCCCCCCCCCCCCCCCCCGGAAGAAGAGAAGGCTTACCTGACCCTACCCAACTACTCAGTAGGGTATTTTTCTGATCCACACTGCCTTGCCACTGAAAACCTCAGAGAGGAACATCTGGATATCTTGTCCACCTCATCAAAAGCTTCGGACTGGCGATCTTTACCCTGAATCTGAACACTGAAAGAGAAACACCAGGCGAGATCAGGGACTGGACTGGAGATACTTCAGGACCACTAATTAGCAGGTAAGGCCTAATTACTCTTTCCTTAGCGGCTCTCCAGTCCAGTCCCTTTCCTCTGGGATATAACAGAGCAGTTCAAACCTGGGAGGGGTCTGCAAGACCGGACCAAAGCACTGCTCTCCCAAACCCAGCATTCGCTGCTGCCTGCACATCAAACCGGTAATGCTTTGCAAAGGTATGCAAGGACGACCAAGTCGCCACTCTACAAATGTCCAGCGGCGGAACCAAATTGTACTCTGCCCACGAGGCCACTTGGGCTCGTGTCAAATGCGCTCGTAACCCTACCAGGACCACCTTTCCCTTCAGAATGTAGGCAGACTCAATGGCTTCACTGATCCACCGGGAAATGGATGCTTTGGCTGCCGCTTCTCCCTTACGCGGACCACCGAATAGGACAAACAAACGAGCCGACTTGCAAAACGCTGCTGTGCTTCAGCAACCTGCGCACATCCAGATGCGCAATCGTTCCTTGTTCGCCTCCAGCCCCCCTCTTGGAAAGGCAGGGAGAGAAACAGACTGATTCACATGAAATGGTGAAACCACCTAGGCAAAAAGAAGGTACCATTTGTAAAACCACCACCTCCTTAGATAAAGAAATGAAAGGAGGCTGACACGACAGAGCCTGAAGCTCCGAAATACGCCTAGCCGAACAGATGGCTACCAGGAAAATTGCCTTGAGAGTTAAATCCTTCAATAAAGCCTTCCCTAACGGCTCATAAGGTTCACCAGCCTTCTCATTCAACACCAAATTGAGATCCCAAGGAATTGCTGACCTTTGCTGAGGCTGCAGGCGCCGCACTGCCCGCAGGAACCTACCTATGTCTGTATGCTCCCTTAAAGATTTTCCGTGAACCTTGCCCCTGTGACAGGAAATAGCTGCCAACTGAACCCGCAAAGAGCTGGCCGCCAGGCCCTTCTCGAAACCTGCCTGTAAAAATTCTAAAACCACTGACACCGTGAGAGGTCTGCACACCAGCTCTCAAAAATGCGCCAGATCCTCACATAAGAAAGGCAGTTTGAATGCTCGCAAACGCTCGACAAGGTAGAAATCACCGCTACCGAATATCCCCACTTACAGAGCCTTGCCCTTTCAACAGCCAGGCCGTAAGCGAGAACCAATCTACCTGAGGCATCCTCACGGGACCCTGAACTAGGAGATCGTCTCTGCACGGAAGGTGCCACGGCCAATCGGCCAGCAGCCTCACGAGATCTGCATAACACGGCTGCCGCAGCCAGTGCAGGGCTATACGAATCACGAGCCCTCGGTGGGCCTCCACCCGCTGAAGAACTCTTCCTATGAGGGCCCAAGGCAGAAAAACATACAGCAGCCCCTCCGTGGGCCATCTCTGAACCAGAGCATCCAGGCCCTCTGACATTCTCTCCTTCCTGCGGCTGAAGAACCGACTCGCCTTGGCCGAACCCCAACGTGCCATGAGGTCCATGACCGGAACCCCCCAGTGGGCTACCACCTGATTGTACACCACCTGACATAGCTCCCACTTGCTGTGGTCTACCTTGTACCTGCTCAGGTAATCCGCCGTGACATTTTCTACCCCGGCTACATGTTGAGCCGACAAGGCTACATATTGAGCCCACTGCAATAGGATTTCCGCTTCCTCCAATGGAGGACTGCTCGTACTGCCCTGACGGTTGATGTAGGGCACTGTAGTGACGTTGTCGGACAGCACTCGGACTGCCCTCTGGTGGATGCAATGCTGGAATGCCTTGAGGGCCAAGGCCACTGCCCTCATTTCCAGCCTGTTGATGGACCACTGCGCTTCCACCACATTCCAGAGGCCCTGGGCGAAACAGCCCTCGCAATGCGCCCCCCCAACCCGTCAGACTGGTGTCCGCTGTCAATTGCAGCCACTGCGGAGACTCGAGGGGCATCCCGTGCGCCAAATTCCCCGGTGGAGCCACCACTTCAACGCTACCCTGGTCGCCGGAGGATAGGGGAGCGTCAGACAAGGATTGACGTTGATTAGATCATCGACGGAGCAGAGCCTGCTGAAGTGGCTGCATGTGAGCCCTGGCCAACGGCACCAAGTCGATTGTTGCTGCCATGGTCCCCAGCAGTTGCAAATAATGCCAGGCCGAAGGCGCCGGCATGGCTAGAAACTGCTGCACCAGGCGCCTCAGGTCCACGGCCCTCTGATCCAGCAAGAACACTCTGCCCCTGTCGGTGTTGAACTTTGCCCCAAGATACTCTCTTTCTTGAGTGGGCACCAACCTGCTCTTTGCCAGATTGATCACCCACCCCAGCTCTCTCAGGAATCCAACCACTCTGGAGGTTGCCTTTCAATTTTCTGCCTCAGACTTCGCCGGGAGCAGGCAGTCGTTGAGGTACGGATGAACCAAGATCCCTTCCTTGTGCAGTGCCACTGCCACCATGACCATCACCTTGGTGAAAGTTTGTGGAGCTGTCGCCAGACCGAATGGCAACACTTGAAACTGGAAATGTCCCTTTGGCACAGCATACCTCAAACTGCTAATGCGACCTGCGTACGGGAATATGTAAACATGCTTCTGAGATCTAGAGACGTCAGGAACTCTCCCTGACGGACGGCCACAATCACGAACTTCAGAGTCTCCATGTGAAAGTGCCGGACCTTGAGACAGCGATTGAGCCGCTTTAGGTAGAGTATCAGATGAAAGGAACCGTCCTTCTTGGGGACTACAAAATAAATGGAGTATTGACCACAGCCCTACTGGTCCAGAGGCACCGGTACCACTGCCCCCAGCGATAGCAGTTGTGCGAGCATGTCCTCCACTGCCACGGCCTTTGCCGAGGCTCTGCAAGGAGACTGTACAAACGCCGGGAGAACGGGTCTTGCGAACTCGAGGGCATATCCTTCTCGGACCACCTCCTGAACCCATTGATCGGACATGACCCGGGCCCAGGCGGGGAAAAACTGCCGCAGATGGTCTACCACCGGCATTACCCCCCCCCCCCCCCGAGCCCCCATTGTCTCATTGTGGCTTCTGCTCCCCGAAAACCCTGGAAACCTTGTCCCCTAGTGGGGAAACAGCCCTTTTGAAAGGGCGCCTGCTGAACCTCCAAAACTCCCGCGGCTGACTATGCACGGGGGCAGTTGCTCGGCTCTGCTTCAGCCTATCCTCAGGGCGCCTGCCTCCCTTCGTCTCCCCATGCTCCTTCACCAGTTTGTCCAGATCCTCCCCAAAAGGCAACTTTCCCTTAAAGGGGAGTCTGCTAAGGCGTGCCTGCAAAGAAGCATCTGCCGCCCAATTGCGTAGCCAAAGGTAACATCGAGCTGCTTCCACCGATGCCAAATTCTTCGCTAAGCTTCTAATGAGATCATACTGACTATCAGCCAGGAAAGCTACTCCGAACTCCAGTCTGGTCGCCCCCCCCCTGCGCATTTCCAGAGTTAATTTAATTTTAATTTAATTAACAGTTTCTTATATACCGCACCTTCCAGAGATCAGGTGCGGTTTACATAGAACAACAATGTAACAGGTCAACATCTGTTAATACAGGGAACAATTTAAAACAACTTATATTACATTACATAGAACAGCTTTAAACCATAACATCTTAAATTACATTACTTGAAACAATATGAACTGTTTACATGGAACAGAGAGAAAACTATATACAGCTGTGAGTGAAACATGGTTGAGTCGTAATATATAAGCATTTGGGTTTCAAATCCTATGTCAAGACCGAATTGACTTAAGAGGACTGACCTTGTATTATTCGTTTTCTTGTTGGGTAGGTGTGTTTGATAGATGTCCGTAGTGTGAGGTGAACAGGTGTGTTTTGAGTTTTTTGCGGAATTCAATGATCTCTGAGAGAGATCTAATTTCGTCTGGAAGGGCATTCCATAGAATGGGTGCTGCATGTGAGAATGCTTTATTGTTTGTTGTCTTTCTGGCTTTTATAAATTCCTTTGGAGTCTTTAGTTTGTTTGTGTGTTGTCTCCTGTGTTGGGATTTGGTAGGTTCTTTAGTGATTAGGTTGAATAGAGTAGGTGGAGCCATGTTGTTTAGAGTTTTGAATGTAGTTATTAGAGATTTATATATTATTCGGCTTTGTATCGGTAGCCAGTGTAAGTACGCCAGAATCGGTGTGATGTGTTGAAATGGGGGGACCTTCATAATGGTTCTAGCCGCAGCATTTTGTGCAATTTGGAGTCTTCAAGTTTTGTTTTGTTGTGCCTAGTAGTGTTAGGTTTGCAAAGTCAAAATGGGGAGTAATTATGGCTTGTATTATGCGCTGGAAATCTTGTAAGTGCGTTAGTGGGCGAAGTTGCTTTAGGACTTTAAGTTTGAAGTATACTTTCTTGGTTGTGTTTCTTATATGTGTTTCCATGTTAAGGTGTGTGTCAAGTATTACACCTAGATATCGTACCTCATTTTTTAGTTTGATTTCTTGGTTTTGTAGAGTAATGTGTGTGGGAGGTGAGTATGAGAGGTTTTTTGTTACAATTAGGGCTTCTGTTTTTTGCATGATTGATGTAGAGGTTATTTTCATTTAGCCATGTAGAGAGTTCATTAAAACACTCTGTGAGCAATTGGAGTGGTATGTTGGGGATTGTAAATGGGATGTACATCATTATGTCGTCTGCATATAAGTGGTAATAAACCTTGAATTTTTTAAATATATTGCAGACATGCTTTATGTAGATATTAAAAAGGAGTGCTGATAATGCCGATCCCTGAGGGAGACCTAGATCCTGATTGTATGTCTCAGATGTCATGTTACCAATTTTTACTGTTTGTGTTCTATTGCTTAGATAAGAAATAAACCAATTAAGAACTGTTGATTTTATTCCTATTTGATTGAGTTTATTGAGCATTGAAGCATGGTTAACGCTGTCATCAGTTACCTGAAGCCGCTGCGACCACTGCAGACAGGCCTTCGCTACCCAGGCCCCACAAACCGAGGCCTGGAGAGCCCAAGGCACTAACATCAAAAGCCTGCTTTAACAAAGTATCCAGCTTCCTATTCTGGGTATCCTTAAGGGCCGCACTGCCATCCACTCGGGGAACGCAGCAACTCCTCATCCAACTCCGACAAGGGGTACAAGCGCGCCATCGACCGGACTCCCCTCAGACTGGACTCCAGATGATTCCATTCCTCTTGAATCATTTGACGAACTACCCGGTGCACCAAAAAAACCACCTGCGATTTCCTCACAGCCTGAATCAGCGGGTCTTCCAACACCTCTTCGTCAGCTGGGGCGCCTGCTGCCATATTGAGCACCTTCATGGACTCACCAATCAACACCGGGAGTTCCTCCCACCGGAAAACTCTAACAATCTGGGCCCGTTCCTCCTCCGGAATCTCTCCTTCTTCGAGCTCCTCCTCATCTTCCCCCCAAGTCCCTGTCGGAGGTCACACCCTCCAAAATCTCAGACTGGGGGGGAACCGCGAACCTCTTCATTCGCCATTCTAGCCCACTTCGGCGGTATGACCGCTTCCTCCTGCACCTTGTTGCTCTCCAGCCCTGCAGGCCCATGCTCTTGCGTGGAGGACCCCCTGCTGGCTTCCTGCCGACGCAAACAAAACGCCTTATGCATCAGTAAAATTAACTCGGGGGACCCCCCTTTCCTCCTTCATCTAGCATCCCGGAAGAAGAAGAGGAGGGCATAGGTTGAGCCAGCGGAAGGACCGGCTGTTCCAAGCCTAATGGAAGAGGAGAGGCTGGCACTCACTCCACCTCCAGAGGATCCCCTGATCTCTGAGAGTCTGAGGCCACTAACTCCTGAGATGCCCCCATCTGCATCTCTTGCTCAACCGAGGTGGCCTCCGTAGCACAGACCCCGGCTTCAGAAACTGTGCCACAAACCAAGCACTGTAGCCTACCTGGCATAGTGAGTTGCAGACCCACCAACCTAAGATTCCAGCAACTAGAAGTGGCTATCTAAGATGGTTATCTAAATATATATATGTATGTGTACGTATATGTACATACAACTCCCCCTAAGCCTGGCTTTTCAGCTTTACTTTTTTTTTTTGTAAAGGCAGTAGCCCCCCCCCCCCCCTCGGGACAATTTTTTACTGTGCCACTAACCGCCGCGCAGGAAAGGGAAAGGCTTACCTTATAACAGACTTACTTCACCCCCCGAGGACTGCTTTGAGCCACGCGGCCGGCGACCACGAGTTAAACTCCACGCAGTTCACCGCCATTGAATCAGTCTGCCATACTTGCTCTCCTGCTCGCCAGGAAACATCCCTCCTCCAGCGGTCTTCCGCCCCTGTGCTCGGCCTCCTTTGACGTGAGGCGGGAAAGACAAGACTTACTTTCTTTTTCTCCATGGCGGCCGGCCCCAGCTCCAACCGCCGCATGCAGACCAGAGGGGATCCTTCTGCCTCCTTATAGCTCTCCGTCCCCGATTCAGTCAGCTTCAAGCCGCCTCCTGTTCCCCACTCTACTAGGGGAGAAAAAACCCGGGAGGGGGAAACGCTCACACACTCCTCCAAAGACAAAACCCCAAAAGAGAACAAGAAATTTTAAAGAAAAACAAAGAAATAACCAAATCAATCAAACTATAGCACCAAGAAGCCCTCAACCTAACCCCTCTAGCTCCTAAATGTCTCTCCAGAAAACCCTGATCTCTGGCTTGCTGCCTCTAGCTGCTTGGAGACTGAGCTTACTGGAGCTGGTGGGTGGTGCCAGTGGTATTTATACCAGAGGCTGTCAAATTGATGGCGAGCTCAGTCTCCAAAGCTGCTGGAAGGGGAGCACAACCCAGAGGAAAGGGACTGGATTGGAGAGACGCTAAGGAATATTTTTTTACTTGATGTGTAAACAGACTCTTGAATTTGTTACCAGGGAACATAGTAAAAACTGTTCCAGGGCGTTCCTCTGGTCCAGCCCAGACAATTGGGTTGTGCACACCAACCAGCAGATGGAGACCAGGGAACACTTAGTTCAGTTTCCTTATCGTATCCTCCAGTCCAATTCCCTTAATTACCAGCTTGGTGTTGCAGGATGCATATGTCTTTTCCTCTTCTAACTCTGCTTTGTCAGTAGGATACTGGGGGCTTGGAGGGGCTTCCGGCTATCCAAGTATGCTGAGGTCAGAAGTCTGACATGCTCAGTCTCCAAGCTGCTGGACAGGCATGACTATCCATCTGTGTTGGGACTGGACTGGAGATACTCGAGGAAAGACAATTAGCAGGTAAGGCCTAATTTCACCATAGGTAGCCTGCACTCACTGACTGAGCCAGTATTTCCCCAGTCTCAGCAGATGGTGTAGCATTATCTGGATTGGACTAAGGAGTCTTGGTTTGTACCTGAAGCCTAGGGTAGCTGACGCCAGGTATGCGGAACTCTGAGGTTCTGGGTACCTTCTCCATTTTCCCCCCAGAGTCCTCTTCCCTTTCACCAACTCTTGGGAGAGGGCCAGAGATGAGAGCCTTCCACAGTGGTTTAAAAAAAAATTGACGGTGACTCTGAGGAGTGTGGGTCTGGCGATCTTCAGGAGGGGGAGTGCTCCGGGTAAGTCCTGCAGGCCCTGAGGACAGTAGTGGCGCACTTCCCCTTTTTTTTTTTTTTTTTTTTGGGCCACAGATCGCTGAGGGAAGCAGAGCACACCACAGCCACATGGAGCGAGCTTGGTGCACTCTGTGCAGCTGGTCACGGCTCTCTGAAATAGGACTGTGCTGCAGATGCTGTAGAATGGACACATTGGCTGTGGAGGGACCTTGTAGGGATCTGGGATGGGTCTGAAGACCACGGCAGACCTTGGCGGGTCCGCACTTTTGATGGGAACTGCTGACATCTTGTCATCCCATCTGGAGATAGCTGGAGCCTCCGGTCCTGCAGTTAGTCTGGGAAGCCCATGGAGGAAAGGTCCCTATCCTGGGTAACAGCATGGGAAGGGTTAGGGAATCCCCTTTCCTTATCGTCACTCCAGTCCAGTCCCTTTACTTCTGGGTTGCGTAACCCTTCCAGCAGCTTGGAGGCTGAGTCTAACCCTTTTGAGGATGGTTAGGTATAAATACCCCTGGCACCACCCCTAAGCCCCAGTATTCTCAGCCTCCAAGCAGCTGGAGGGTTCCATAAGCCAAGAGCTTACTGGAGTCTCCTATTTATTCTTGCATTGAATTTTAGTTGCATTGAATTTAATTTTAAAATTTTAGCTTGGTTTTAGACTTGTTTTCTTTAATTTCTTTCATCCCCTTAGTTGGTTAGTGCCCCTTTTAGGTTTTCCTTCCTCCTCCTCCCCTCCCCCTCCCTCCCTCCTCCGGCGATCGAGCTCTCTGCTCGCAAGAGGTTTTGGCCGGTGGGAGAGGGTTCAGCACTCCAAAGAGGTTTGCCGGCGGCAGGGGGTAGATCGCAGGACATCTCGAGGCCCTCCGCCTCCCAGACCTCGGCAACAGACCCTCGCGCCGAAGCCCTCAGGCGGCTGAGCGCTTGAGGCTCCAAAGCGCCGTCCCTCCTCGCTCCCGGCTTGGCAAAGCAGTTCGGGAGCGGTCGGAGGTTTCAGACGGCTGCGGGATCACGCGGCCGACTGGTCCGGCGGTGCGAGCGGGGATGCCGGGACCCGGCCTACTCTCCACGTGGCTGAGGCCTAGCTACGTGCAGGACTCCGGAGTGCGATTTTCATTCCCGGAGGTTACCGCGGAGCGTGGAATTCACTTAAAACCGCAAGTACTGGGGATCTCCCTTTTCTGATGGCTTAAACCTATTTTGGTATCCAAATTTTATTTACTTTGCTTTATTTGTTTCCAAAGGCTACATTCTATCGGGGGGTGTGGGGGGAGGAAATTGTTCCTTTGTTCAGTCTAGAGCTGCAACTTAAGAGATAGCTTAATGTTAATTTACATTTAAGTTGAGGGGAGCATAATCTGCCTTTTTTACTTTTGTTTGATTCAGTGAGTCAGGGGAACTATGTCTGGCAAACTACAGTGCCCGTCTTGTGGCATTCACAGGGGCACTGCCTCAGAGTCAGGTATCTGCAGGGGTTGCGCTGCAGAAGCTGCCTCTGTGGAGCAGGACATACAGTTGTCCATCTCTCAAGCCAATGAGGGTTCAGTGGAGCTTCTGGAAGGAGAAAGAGAGCCCTCCCTCTGCCCTTGGGGAAGAGGGTACCTGTGATCTATTTTCTCCTGATTTCGTCCTTCTGCTACACAAGGCCTACTGCATGCGCAAGCAGGGGCTGGGGGCAGGAGGCTCGAGTACAGGGAAGGAAGGCCTAGGGGTTAAACCATTGAAGGCCATTACCCATGATTCCGGTATCCCAACTAAACGCGCGAGACTAGCGAGCGAAGAGCCGCCCACTTCCCCTCCTCAGGACACGCAGGAAGAGGAGCTCTCCGATAAGGAGATAGGGGATGAAGAAGAGGAACTCGAAGAAGGAAAGATCCCGGAGGAGGATCAATCCCGCATAGTACGAGTCTTTCGTCGGGAGGAGCTCCTGGGGCTAATTAATGAGTCCCTGAAGGTCCTCAAGGTTTCCTCTGACACCCCAGCTGAAGAAGAAGCGCTGGAGGACCCTCTGATCCAAGCAGTCCAGAAGTCTCAAAAGGTCTTTCCTATCCGCAGGGTCGTCCGCCAAATGATTCAGGAAGAGTGGGACCAACCAGAGTCCTCCCTGAGGGGTGTGCATTCAATGACACGCCTTTATCCAGTACCGGAATCGGACAAAGAATTGCTGAAGTCGCCTAAGGTGGATGCGGCGGTATCTGCAGTTACTAAGAAGACGACTATCCTAGTAGAAGGTAGCGCGGCCCTGAGAGACACACAGGATAGAAAATTGGACACCTTGCTAAAGCAGGCCTTTGATGTTAGTACCCTCTCCTGGGAAGCTGGGGAGCTTTCCCGCGCAGACTCCGTCGGTTCCGACGTACCCATATGTGAGGACTAATTCCTGCTGTTCCCAGAGATCACCTGTTACAGGTAAGTAACTGTGCTTTACCTTCTTAAGGGGATCAGACAGTCAACTTGCCTATTCTCACACGGCTCACTCAGTAAGTGGGAGCGGTTATACACACAATTACTGCTGTGATGTCAACAGCTTCTATTTTTGTTATAGATCTCCCTGTCTATGAAGTATCAAACTTCAATGTCTTCCTATCTCTTACCAGCTAGGAAAGACAGTGTACATCTTCATTATTTCTGAGTACATTTCTGTTCTCCCTGGGAATAGAGGCTTTTTTCCATACCCCCTCTTCCCTTCAGGACTGGGCTAATTCTCCAGATCGGTCAGTCTTCTTCTTTTAGTCCTCAATGTTAATAACTCTGTACCTAAAAGAGTTTTTAGCTTTTTCCCATAAAGCTTTCCATTGAAGACCTGCCGTTCTTCTCCTACCCCAGTTGACACCTGGGTCACCTGCCCATTCCAGGTTTGGAACTTCATCCTCACTGCTGTGAAGTTACCTTGAGGATTCCGCTGCTGCATCTACAGTACACTCCATCACAGTTCTACTTCCTACAATCCAGTAGGTAAGCTCTATATTGTACTAGTTCATTAACTATTTTAATGATACTTGACATACATTCTAAAGACTCTTTTTCTCTGTAGTCTTTAGATTTGCTGTTCCTCTACAGCTCTTCTCTATTCAACTCCTACCCCCCATCCCTCAGGGGATGCTGGGGATCCAGGTTTGGAAAATGCCGTCCTGTTCCAGGGATACGCATTTTATGGGATCTCCCCTGGCACCCACAGCTAGGGAGTCCCCTTATGTGAAGACTCATTCCTGCTTGTTCCTGGAGATAGCGCAGTTACTTACCTGTAACAGGTGATCTCTGGGAACAGCAGGAATTAGTCTTCACAACCCACCCACCTCCCCTAGGAGTTGTATCTCTCTATCTCCTTTCCTCTTTCTCTCCTTCTGTCTCAGCTATGAAACTCAACTGAGGAGAGGCAGTGGGAAAGGCGGGAAGTCACTGCGCAGGCGCGAGGGATGCTCCCAAAAGCTTTCTGATTGGATGCTGGGGAGCATTCCCGTGCAGGCTCCGTCATCTGCAAATTTGATAACCTCACTCGTTATTCCCTTTTCCAGGTCATTTATGAATATGTCAAAAAGCAGCGGACCCAGCACAGATCCCTGGGGTACACCACTATTTACCTTTCTCCATTGGGAAAATTGGCCATTTAGCCCTACCCTATCTATCTTTTTATTTTTTTTTTATTTTTTATTTAAAGGCAACACAAAGTTACAAGGAACAAAACAGTAGTATCATGAGTTGCAGGCAAGATACAATAACAGAACAGTTTAAAACTCACATGCAAAATTCTCAGGGCCTTTATTTTTTTTTTTGGTTTGGTTTTTTGTTAAGTATACTAAACCCCCCACTCTCCGCTTGTCGCCCTGTAGCAGCCCCAAACCCCCCTACTTACCTACCCCTAGTACCCCCCTAAACCCCCCTCCCACCCACCCTTCACCACCCCCCCCGCCCACCCACCTCCAAGCCTCTCCCTGCCTATTAAAATTGGGGAGAGAGAAGTAGCATGGCAGAGTACACGGAATGGAAAAGGAGCTAGGAGACAGCACCTCTCATAATTGTGTGTGTATTCAACGCAGCCCGGGAACATCGAGGACCCCTAGGCATTCAGGAACCATACTTCAAAACAAAGACTTCCCACACTTGCTCAAATTGGGGGAGGCAAAGCTTACCAGCCGCCACCCCGCGTTCCATGCTGTACGTGTCCCACATCCGCTCCAACCACTGAGAGAAGGAGGGTGCCAAGGCCTGCTTCCAAGCCGCCGCCAGTGTCAGCCGCGCAGCGTTCAAACCATGTCGAATCAGGGCTAACTGGGGGGTTCTAGCGCCCGGGACGTTCACACCAAAAAGAAAGATACCTGGATCCCAGGGGATATGCAGCCCTACCAATTGTTTTAAACGATGCTGAATCCCCCTCCAGAAGATACTAATACGAGGACAGAGCCACCAAACATGCGCCAAGGTGCCCCTCTGTCCACAGTTCCGCCAGCACAAGGCTGAAGCCCCAGGATATGCGCGCGCAATCCGTTCGAGCGTCATGTACCACCGATAAAGAATTTTATAATTAGTTTCGTGGGCATTAATCGCCACCAAGCTTTTCCACAGTGTACCTTCCACCTGCTCCCATCGTTGTTCCGAATAGTGAATCGTCAGATCGCAATTCCACTGCTCCCTGTGCTTACCGAGGCCCAATTGCCGCCCCTGCAACTGGGCGTACAGAGCAGCAACAAGACCTCTCGTGGTGGTACTCCCCTCACAGAGGCGCTCAACATCCGACAAGTCACAGGCAACCTGAGATCGAACCGCCCGGGTCTGCACCCAGTGAACCACCTGCGTGTACTGGAAGACATGACAGTCAGGTAGAGCATAGTCCTCCTGGAGCGTTCGAAAAGAGAGTAGCCGTCCCTCGTCAAACAATTGTCCGGCTCGACTAAGTCCCATGTGCCCCCACATTCGGAACACCTGATCATTCATCCCTGGGGGAAACAAAGTGTTATCCACAATGGGCGCCAGAGGGGTCAAGTCTGCACCCTGAGGCCGAAAGGACCTATCCCAACATTGGAGAGTATGTAAGATATAGGGGTTACTTGTTCGCTTGCCCACTCGTAGCCGAGAGCCGAGCCAAAGCCTATCGCCCAGTCCCGCCCCCCCCCCCCCCCCGAGAGATATTGTTCCAGCCGAACCCAGCGCTTGGGGCTGTCAGTGTTCATCCACTCCACTGCTGCTCGACACTGTGCTGCCTGATAGTACCACTGGAGGTTGGGCGCCCCCATACCGCCGCGGCGGGTCTGCATGTATAGAGTTCGACATGCTATGCGGGGCCGACGAGATCGCCATATAAACTTCATAAGCATTGCTTGCCATTTAGCCAAAACTCCCCGTGGGAGCGGAACAGGAAGCACCTGAAAGAGGTATAAGAACTTCGGAAGAACCACCATCTTGACCACCGCTATACGCCCGAACCAGGACAACATCAAACCAGTCCAAGACTCAAGGTCCTGCCTAACCTGCTGGAGGAGTGGATTATAATTTTCTTTATAAAGTGCCGTACGCTCGGCCGACAGATTAACTCCTAAATAGCGTAGGGTCCCTGACACCCATCGAAAGGGATATGTGGCCTTCAATTGTGAGCAGATCGGCTCAGGGATCCCAACATTTAGAATCTCAGATTTAGTGTAGTTAATCTGGAACCCTGAAACCTGAGAAAAGGCAGTAAAAAGTTGCATAGCAGCGGGAAGAGACTCAACCGGCTCTACCAGGGATAAGATGATATCGTCCGCAAACAGTGCTATTCAGTAGTCCACCGGGCCCACCCGAACGCCCACTATGTCTGGATGATCGCAAAAACGCTGTGCCAAGAGCTCCATCACCAGCGCAAATAACAGCGGCGATAGAGGACACCCCTGTCGTGTTCCCCTCTCCAACGCAAAATTCGCAGAGTGGCCCCCATTAACATGGACACGAGCCCTAGGTTCTTTATAAAGGCAACGCACCCAACGCTGAAAATTAGGACCAAACCCCATTGCGTCCAAAACACTCCATAGAAAATCCCAACTAACGCGGTCAAAAGCTTTCTCAGCGTCAACGCCCACCAAAAGCGCCAGTTGAGGGTCCTGCCGAGCAACATGGATTACCTGTAGCATTCGTCGAATATTATCCCCCGCTTGGCGGCCCGGCACGAACCCTACTTGATCTGAGTGCACTAAAGTTGGCAAAATCCGGTTCAGTCGGGCAGTCAATACTGATGCTAAAATTTTCACATCCGTGTTTAGCAAGGAGATGGGGCGATAAGAAGCTGCCTCCTGTAGGTGTCTACCTGGCTTAGGTATCATAGCAATAAGGGCTTTGTGCTGGGAAGGGGGTAACGCTACTCCACGCAACACTTCATTAAAGAGCACCATCAAGGTCGGCGCCAGCTGCGCTCTAAATTTTTTATAGTACTCAGCGGGAAAGCCATCTGTGCCCGGTGCCCCCCCGGGTTTCAACCGCTGGATTGCGGTCTCAACCTCTTCCACGGTGAGTTCAGCATCTAGCTGAGCGACATCCGACTCGCTTACCTGCGGCAGCGTGACCGACCGCAGATACTCCTGCACCTGATGTAGATCAACCGACTCCGCTTTGTACAAGCGTTCCAAAAATTTAGCAAATACTTCACGGATCTCCCTGGAGGTCACCCTCTTGCGTCCCCGAGAATCCCGAATTTCACGGATTACTCTCGAGGTGTGCTTCTGTCGGAGCCGCAAAGCTAGATACCGACCAGCTTTATTCCCTCGTTCATAAAAGGTTTGGCGCATTTTCCATCTTATGTTCTCCAAGTTACGTTTCCGACAGGCCTCCAACTTTAGCCTGCACTGCCCGCCATTGGCGCAAGATACGTTTAGAGCCTGTCCGAGCATGCTCCACTTGAAAACACCGAGACTCTTCCTCTAATTGACAAAATTCCCGCTTCCAGGCCCGGCGAGTCCGGGCTGCTTCCGCTATCAGCCGACCCCGCGCGGTAGCTTTAAAGGCGTCCCATACCGTTGGCAAGGGGACCTCCCCGGTGTCGTTTAGCTCAAAGAACTCTTTTAGAAAACGACCATGGTCCTGAACAGCACACTGTCTCCGTAAAAAGCGAGTATCTAAGCGCCAAAGCCGATGCTGTACACCGTAAAAATCCGCAGGCAGAGTGATCCAGCACGGAGCATGGTCCGACCACATCAGCATCCCATGCCCGGCTTCGATTTTCTCGTCCAACAAACACTGATCTAGTAGCAAGTAGTCGATACGAGTGTGGACTTGGTGAACGGGTGAGTAGTATGTGTAACTTTTTTCCCCTTCATGTGTATCTCTCCATACATCACGCAAGCCTAAGTCATGCATTAAATTCCTCAGCGCCTTACTAGGCCCAGGAGCCCCCCCCCCCAACTTTGCTCGTCGAATCCAATTGAGGGATCAAAGGAACATTACAATCCCCGCCCAATATGATAGGGCCGGTTGCAAATGGAGGGCCCAGAGCCCAATGCCATGTTTTCCACCTGGGCCACGCTACCCCTGTATTTCCTGCCTGCGGGCTCCGTGGATATTTTGGAAGGCTGCATAGTCCTTATGTAGTGGGATGTGGGGTAGGGTGGCTGCAGCCTCCAGCCTGCAGGCCCTGGGCCCCTCTTCTAGTTGACTTGAGTAGCAGCACCTGAAACAGCTCCTGGGATGTCTTCAGTCTTTGTAGCTGTGTAGTGGTCCAGCCCTCTGGTGCCTCTCCCACTGGCTTCAAGGGAGTTGAGCGCATCATCCGTCAATTTCTCCAGGAGCTCCAGCTTATCCCCTATGGAAGACTGTTGAAATGAAGGAGAAAGGATTCTCTTTTCTCCAGGTTAAGTCAGAGGAGGAGGGGGAGTTTCCCCTGTGGAAGGTGAGGATTTGTTGGTGATCTGCTTTTTCATGGAGAGTATCTTTTTGCCCTTATGCAGGATGCTGTGGTGGGCTTACGCATTTTGAGGCCTGCTCTGATGGAGTTTTCTTAAGGAGGCCTTATGCTGGAGGTTTGCAGCATCTTCCTGCCTTTCTCCCTCTCTAAACCTGACCCTGAGCAGCAGCTTGTGTTCTTTCAGATGGAGTTACTGAGCTGGGTTGGAGGGGGCTACATTCTTATTTAGTGGTATCCCTTGCCCCAAGGTGAGATGGAACAGCCTTGGATTCCCTCAGAGGGATGTCCTGGTCATGACCGGGACAATGTGCATTTCCATCTCAGTGGAAGGGGGGGGGAGGTGCTGTGCTGCCGATATGACATTATAGAAGTGTGGAAACCCTCCTCAAATGCCTTTCCAGGGCGTCCTCCAGTTCTGTCCAGACAAGTGGGTTATGCACACCAACCAGCAGGTAGAAAAACCTCAGTGCAGTATAAATAGCCTGTACCCACTGACCTGAGCCAATATTTCTCATTCTCCAGCAGGTGGTGTGCATAGCCTGTGTTGGACTGCAGAACCTTGCTTGAGACCTACTTGGGCAGTGGTGCAGAACCTGGTGGGTCCATGTCTCTCCCTCAGCTTCCTTCTCTGCCTCGTCCTTTTGGAAGGGGGCTGGAGGTTATAGCTTTGGTACCTTAGCTGCTGTACTTACATTTTTAGTTCAACCAACTTTAAAAGTATTACTCTTCCACCCTACCCAGCTGTCTACAAGTTTGCAAATGGAGGAATGTCAGTGGAAAATGGAGACAGGGCAGGGGGCATGAGGATCAGTCTTGTACGTTGTTGCAAGTGTTCAAGGCCAGTAGAACAGTCTGAGGCTGAGAGGCCTAAGAAGCAGGTTCTCTTGCACGTAGGCATGGCAGGAAACAATAGTCTTCTATATGCAGACATACAAACCCTTGGCAGGTAGTTGCTTGGAGGTCGGCAGGTCTGAGGCTTGAAACACCGGAAAAGTTTCTGTAGCAAGAATCCATTTCATTTGGTTCAAGCTTTTGATTATGAGCAGGCCACAGGGTACTAGTCCTGCAGCCATAAAATGCCTAATCAGACTTATGGTCTGACTCCAATTTCTTCATGATAGCAAAGTTGCTTGTTTTTAACGTTGTCAGTTTTTCAGTTTTGCTTACTGCTTAGGAAGTGTCCTACTGGCTTCTCTCAGGGGTGCTTCAGATGATATACTGGGTGATGACATCACTGAGAGTTGCTCAAGTCTGCCTCCACCTGCTAGCAAGGGAGCATAATTCCACTTGTCTGGACTGGTCTAGCAGGATTTAAAGAAAGTGTAAAATGTATCCTTTAAAGGTAGATTGCTTTTTGGGAAGACCTGGATAAGTTGATGAAAAACCTTGGAGAAACTTGCCTGTGGAGGTTTTCAAAAGACAAGCCCAGGGGTCCCAGGAGTGCTTCACATAAGGCTCCATGTAGGGCCTGGGGACACCCTCGGTTTGGCAGGATTTTGAGCAGGGCCTATACCTCCTATTCTAAACCCAAAAGGATCCACCCTTTTTCAGGTTACCTGCATTCTCAAGATTTGGCAATGGCTCCATCCAGAGCCAGCAAGTCCCCGCTGTGAGTTCTGATGGGTCCCTTCCAAGGTATAGCCGGTTGAGGGAAGTTATGGCTGTTTTACTTGCTGGACAAGTAAAGGCTTGGCTCTCCTATGTGCAGTTTCCTTGTGCAAAGACATGTTCTTCTAGTGCTCCACTTGATGGCCATTAATGCGAATGTCAATGTGAGGAGCTGTCTCGCTCATGGGAAAGATCTGTGGATGTTAGAATTGGATGTCCTACTTCAGGAGTGGCCTCCAAAAGAGATGCTGTATGTCTCACTCCCTTGCACCTGGTTTGCAGTTTTTGGGCCCATCTGAGCCTGGTAATCTTAGTGGCCCCTTGTTGACTTTGCAGACTGTGGTACATGGATTTCTTGATCCAGGGGGGCATGGCCCCCTTTCCCCGGCTACTTCAAGGGATTGGCTTGCTATGTTGGGGACTCCTGGTGATGGAGATTTCCTGGTGTCTTCTTGCTTATGGCCTGGCCCTCATAGGGCATAGGCCCTCCAAGAAGGGCTGCTCTGGAGTAGTAGTAGCCAGTGCCAGCCCATCCTGCCAGGTGAACTAGGCAGTCACCTAGGATGACAGGTTCTGGTGGGGTGGCATGGCTACCCCCATGAAGCAGCAGCGGGCTTTAAAACACCCACGCAAGTGCGCACAGTTATTGCCTGCCACTCCTGCCTCTCCAGTGGGATGTTGCATCAGAGGGGTTGAGGCCAGGGTTGTCAGGCCGTATGTGCATGTGTGCGGGCACTTTAAGGCCCAAGGCGGTGCTGAAACAACCATTTTATCCGCTGCTTCAACTCAAGGAGGCATCACCGTGCTGCCCCCCTCCCCCAGTTGAGAAGATTAACGGGGAGTGGCATGACAAGCCAGGCAATGCCGCAATCAGAGAGTGGCATGGAGGGCCTGACTAGAGCAGCAGAAATCTTTGGGCTGGCCCTGGTAATAACCTCCTTGCTTATGGCCTGGTGGGCCTCTACATCCTTTGCTTATGTCAGAACCCTTTTGGCAGTTTGAATTGGATTAGTGTTTGGCCCTGAACTCTCATGATTCAGGTGGTGGTCCTGTTGTGCTACAGGAATCTCATCCAAGGGATTTAATTTGTGGTGCACCTTGATGTTACCTGCTTTCTCAGAGGGGTGAAGCAGTTCACTCTATCTGTGTGCCCTACTGTGCTTCAGTGAATCTCACTCTGAGGATTAGGGCCTTGAAAGGGTCCATCGATAAGGTCTTTCTTGGGGTTTGACCCTTACAGTAGATTCATGGGGGCTTTAGCTTCCACCCGGTGGGTATCCAAGCTGCAGGTCTCATCTTGCAGGGAACCTTTTCTAATTTTCTCGACTGCTTCTGTCGCTTTTTGGTCTAGGAACACACACGGGGCGGAGGCTGATAAGGTCACAGGTGCTAACTTTAATAAGGAAATCCCCTACACGTTTCGGCTGAAAGCCTTCATCGAGGGTGTACACATATAATGTACCTTATGAGACTGAGGGTCTTGAAAAAGACCGCCTTCAAAATGATAGCTCAACCAGTAAACCTTGAAATGCGAGCTTGCAACATGGAATGTTATTTTTATTGAGAAGAAACTGAATGGAAACGTCTCAGGTTAAAAACTTTTGTTTCGCGCCAAAAAAGTGATTGGCGCACCCTCCTGCCAATCACTTTTTTTGGCGCAAAACAAAAGTTTTTAACCTGAGATGTTTCCTTTCAGTTCCTTATCGTTCCTCCAGTTCAGTCCTCCACCTCTGGGTAGTGCACCTCCTCCTGCAGCATGGAGACTGGACAAGTCAAATTCGTGACATCACTAGATATATCCTGTTGGTCTTCTTGCATCAGCTCCCAGTGTGTCCAGTCTCTATGCAGCAGGAGGACGTAGTGAGCTTAGGTGCTGGGCTCACTAGAGGAAATGATAAGGAGCATTAGCTAGGATAGTTCATTTTATGGTTTTCTTTTATCCCCTATCATTCTATTTATTTGGTACTATTTCTTAAAAAAAAAAAAAAGCATGTGCAGGGTTTGAACCGGCCGTCATTACTGCTCCCTCATTTTTTAAGTTTACTACTTCGGTTTGGGCTGCTCTCCCCTCCTAGTTCGAACAGAGGGGAGTAGTTCAGCAGAGCAGACAGTCTGCCGGCCGCTGCCAGGGATCGCGGTGTGTTATTGCATGACACTTCTGGATCCGGGAAGCCCTCTCCGTGCTGTGAACAGCAGCGTGGAGAGAAGGGCTGCCGATCGCACGGCCGATCGGTAAAATAACTCGGGGACATAGTTTTGATGAGGCCGGTGAGTGTCCCGTTCAAGCGGAAGGCTGAGGAGCTTGCCTCGAGGTGGATCAGCAGCAAGCAGGCCCTGTTTGTGCGGGCCTTTGCTTCTGTGCTTTTTTCCTGGCCGCGGGGCAGCGGCAGTCTTTCTATTTGCTTGGTTTCTTTTTGAGACAGGTGCAGGTAGTTTAACCTCAATTGTTTCAGATAAATACAGTAAATCAAAATAACTAGAATTAAATTTGAGTAAATTAAAGATCCTTTGGAGTTTCCAAAAAACAAAACAAAACCGCGTGAGCAGCGCTGGGGCCTTATCCTCCGGAACACTGACAGACTCTGAATTTAAAGGAAATTAGTCAAGTGATGTTCACTTCCTTTATTTTGAACCCTTTATTTTTAACCCTTTTATTTAACCTTTTATTTTGATGAACGACGTTCATTTATAACTAATACCATTTATTGGTTCTGTGGCCTGTATGTTCTGTACCCTAAGGCCAAGGCACAGTTGGCTTTCCAAGGGGTCTACTTTTATTTTCCCCTCTTCAACACTGTCAGGCACAACAGGCTGCGGAACCCCCTTAGCTGGCTGAAATTTGGTAAAGGAAGCTTCTTGCAAAGCGGATTCCTTCAGTACCTCACAATCGGAGGCCCAGAACCTTCTGGCTCATGGCAACAACAAAAAAAAAAAGAAGGAATATGAGTTTCCCTGTGGCGCAGCTCACAGCATTTCCATAAAGCCAAGTGATCGGCTAGCTGGAAGGACATTTTTGGCAGCAGGGGGCGGTCCCAGAGCCTTGAGTGCTGGAAGCTCAGGGACAGCAGTCTGACTCAGAAAAGGTTGGCGGCAACCTGAGGGGGTTTCTTAAGAGGGCTCGGTCTCTCAGTAGTCAGCCCTTGGAGCCAGATTGGCAGGATAGGGAAGACATAGATTTAGAGCCCGAATCAGGAATGGAAGAACTCAAGGATCATAGGAATTTGTCACAGGGAACTGCCAGCAGTGTGCTTTACGGAGCCCTGCCAAGCGCCCAACCTCGCGTCGGTACAGTCCGCGTGCAAGGAGGGGTTAGAAGACCCTCCCATTCAGGCTGTGTGGCAAAATCAGGCGGTGTTTCCAGTTCACTGGGTATTTGAACGGATGGTTCAAGAGGAATAGGTTGTGCCGGAAACGGGGTTTACAGGGCATAAGAGCTAGGAACAGTCTCTACCCCTTAGCCGACAAGGAGAAGGAAAGATTCCGTTATCCGCGTATAGATGCAGCGATTTCGGCTGTCACAAAAAAAAAAAAAAAGAGAAAATGACTATCTCGGTGGAAGACAGTGCGGCCTTGAAAGCGGCACAAGACCGGAAGGTGGACGTTTTTATTGAGACAAGCCTTAAGGCACAGGAGCGTTTAATAGGCGGGATGCAGCTCAAATCAGGTGCATTATACCTAGTGGAGGTCCTCTATGATTGGATTAGCTTGTTGGCAGATAGCAGGGCTTGATGGTAGCCACGTGCCGGTTGTTTCTGCCAAGTTGTGGCTTAGTAAGCAGCTTTTATTTAAGGGGAGAGAGATTGATTGAGGACTTGGGAGAGTCCAACGGCGGTAGCCTACCGGAAAATTAGCCTAAGCAGGGTAGGTCCCTGCCAGCTTCTCGAGGGCAGTTTCGGGACCTCTGGAGATTGCATTCCTCTCGGCTGGGAGGTTTTTTTTCGCGAGGAAGGTTCGCTTCAGGAGCACAAGAGTTCCATGGTTTTCGAGGAGCGGAAAGAGGGGTCCGCAGCTGCCGCCTCCTCCTCGTTTGTCCAAAACCGCAATGAAGCACGGCGGACTCGGATAGGACTTCAGCTGATTGGAGGGTGGCTTCGAGGGTTTCTTTGTTCCTGGCTCCAGATAACATCCGACCAATGGGTCTTAGAGGTGATATGCAAGGATTAGGCTCACAAATTGGCTCGCTGCTTCTAGATTTGTTCGTTCTGTCCCCTTGCAAGGGTTGGCAAAAGACGTCCGCCTTCCGGCAAATTTTTGAGCGTCTCGGGCAAGTAGGAGCAGTTGTACCGGTACCTACCAGGAATCGTATGGCGACGGTCGTTACTCCATTTATCTCATAGTACCAAAGAGGGACGGGTCCCTAAGTACTATTCTGGATCTCAGGCGACGGCTTCTCAGTTTACAAGTGTCCCGCTTTCGGATGAAAATGCTGCGATCGGTGAAGGTGGCGGTTCGTAAGGTGGAATTCATGGCATCCCACGGTTTACCAAGGCATGACTGCACATCCCGTTCAGATTGGATTGTCACAGGTTCCTAAGATTCACACTCCCGTGGGGGCATTTTCAGTTTCAGGCATTGCCCTTCGGGTTGGCAACAGTGCCGCGGACCATCACCAAGGTTGGGGTGGTGATAGTGGTGGCGGTCCTGCGGAAAGAGGGAATCTTAGTTCTCCCTTATCCTGGCGTTTGGCTGATATGAGCAAAGTCGAGGGATGAGAGCTTTCAGCTTACCAGCGGAGTAGTAAAGTTTCTTCAGGGGCTCGGCTGGGTGGTTATTGCGTCCAGAAGCCGGTTAGTTCCGTCTCAAGTCCTAGACTATGTGGGAGTACGGTTCGACACCCAGTGGGAGCAGTGTTCCTGCTGGTGCGGCGAGCTCAGACCGTTTGACGGCTGGGGCGCCAGTTTCTGTCTACTCCGTTGCCATCAGCTTGGAGCTATCGTCAAGGGATAGAATCAGTGGCGGCGGTCCTGGATATAGTGCCATGGGCCAGAGCGCACATGTGTCCCTGGAAAAGGTTGTTTCTTCGACGCTGGTTCCACCAGAACGATGCTCTAAACAAGCAGATTCCTTGCCCATTGCGAGTCAGGTGGTCACTTCAGTGGTGGCTTTGCCCAGACAATCTGGTGGCGGGCAGGCCACTGAGCAGCTGCAATGGCTTCCAGTGTTGACAGATGCAAGCCTTGTAGGCTGGGGAGCGTACTGCGGGGAGCTGTTCGCACAAGGAAATTGGAACGACCAGGAGGCCCAGTGATCGATCAACTGTCTGGAACTGCAAGCGGTGGTCTAGCTTTTTCATCTGTTCGAGGCCGCGGTGAAAGGTCGAGCGCCACGGTGGCCTACCTCACTTGGCAGGGCAGTACAGGAAGCGCGGCCATGGAAGTAGAAGCAGGAGCTCTGTTTTCCTGGGTGGAGACTCGCCGACAGGCAAGCTCAGCGACGCATATTGCGAGATCGGACAATGTGATGGCAGATTCTCCCAGCAAAGTCTGGGTGGATGCCGGAGAGTGGGAACTTCGTCCGGAGGTCTTTGTCAGTTAGTCCACAGGTGGGATCCCCGATCATGGATCTCATGGCGACGTTTTAATCGACCAAGGCGAGTCATTTTACAGCAGAAGGCGAGAGAGAATGTTGGAAGGGTCAGATGCCTGGGGCAAATTTGGCCTTCGCTCGGTCGTCTCTGTTTTCCCTCCGTGGGCACCCATAGGACGAGTTTTCTAATTCAGGTTCCACTTTGAATGCCTCAGTTGGATTGGTTTCTGCTTACGTATTGGCCATTGAAGGGACGAGGTTATGAAGTAAAGGTTATCCTGGTGCGGTAATTGCGACCCTGCTTCGGACCAGAAAGAGGTCCACTTCCCTGGCATAGGTGCGAGTATGGCATATATTTGAGGATTGGTGCTCTCAGCGGCAAGTGTGGGCTTCCACGGTTCCCGGGCCTATGGTATTAAGTATCTCCAGGAACAAGCAGGAATGTAGTCCTCACATATGGGTATCGTCGATACCGACGGAGCCTGCGCAGGAACGCTCCCCAGCATCCAATAGGAACGCTTTTGGGAGCATCCCTCAGCACATGCGCGCTGCCTTCCCGCCTTTCCAACTGTCCCTCTTCAGTTCTTCGTTTTCTGCAGAGCCAACAGGACCTATTCTCTGTCACCGCAGAAAATTCTGTCTTTAAAATTCTTTCTTGTGGTCGCGTTTACCTACCGCACGATGCCTACCGGTACCGCCAGTTCTTTTCTTTTCCTAAAAAAAAAAAAAAAAACAACCCTAAACTTAGACTGTTTCTTTTCAGAAACTTTCTTGTTTTGGTGCTAGGCGCCATTTTGGGCATTAGGCCCCATTTTTCGAAAATCAGAAAAGCCAACTAGTGGTTTTAAAAAAAAAATGTACTAAGTGTGGCGGTACCATTTCCGTCACTGACACCCATGATTGGTGTCTAAAATGTTTAGGACCTGATCATTCTCCAACTGAATGTTTCTCCTGCATAGAGATGACCAAAAGAGGAAGACAGAACCGGGCCGCAAAGCTCGGTACCCTCTCTTCTTCAGATGCCATATCCATGGCATCGACATGGTCAAGGGCCTCTTCTTCCTCCCATGGATCTCAGGTAACTAAACACAAAAGCCGGTCCTCAAAGGGTAGCTCTCCTGCTAAGCATCGAGAGGCCATTGGCATTGCCCTTGAGGGAACCACACTGGCAAAACAGCCCTGGCGGGAGGCTTCGGCTTCCAAAGCATCGATGGGGCTTCAGGATGTTCTCGAGGCCTCAACCTCGCACGAGCTACCTGTGCCATGCTCAGGGGTTCCGGCCGTTCTTACCGGTACCGACACCCAGGCATTAGCAGCGTCGATAGACCAGAGATTTCTTGCTATCGAATGCAGTATCGCAGCTCTTCTCCCAGCTGCGGTACTGGTGGTCTCAAGGGCACCGGTGCCGACATCGACACCGATGCCGGTACCGACACAGACGATGCTGGTACTGACGGTGCCAACCCCGATGGTAACTCTTCCCATTCCACCTCCGGCTGGAGTGGTACCGGGTCACCTCGGTACCGATTTCGATAGGTACCGGGATCGTGCTTTGCCAGGAGCATCGGAGTCAGGAATACTTTGATTCCTCCGATTCCGAAGACTCTGACAATTCTGCTGGCACCAGATGGTTTCTCTTAGAAGATCCCTCTTCTCCCCAACACAGAATGTCACCTCCAGAGGACATGTCATTTCAGGATTTCATCCGTGATATGGCTAAAGGTCTTTCAATCACAGTAGCTCCTGAAGAGGAACCCAGAGCAAAGGAATTGGAAATCCTCCAATATCCTAAAGCTCCTAAGGAGGCAGTTACTTTGCCTATCCATAAAATTCTGCATAGCTTGATGCTCAGAATGTGGGAGACACCTCTGACTACTTCTCCTCACTCTAGGAGACTTGATACTATGTATCGAGTCCCACCATGTCCTGGATTTCAGAAAACTCAGCTGCCACACCATTCAATGGTAGTGGAGTCAGCCATGCATAGGGTGAAAAGTGCAAAAAGACATGCATCCAATCCCTCCAGGTTGTGAATGCAGGACTCTGGATGCTTTTGGACGCAGAACTTTTCAAGCTTCCATGCTTTCAGCTAGGATCAGCTCATATATCCGAGATATGGGAATGTTCCTCAAAGAAATCACAGGAGACTTGGAACTTATGAGCCCATTTCTCCCAGATGATAAGAGACAAGACTTTCTTACTCTGGTTAAGCATGCTCAAGATGTCTCCAAGTTCGTCAATTGTGCAGCCTTTGACTGCTTTGAATGCATCAGTAGAACTTCTGCTATTGCCATTGGCGCATGACGGATTGCCTGGCTACAGGCATCAGACTTAGAGACTTGGGTACAGGACAAGATAGGCAACATTCCTTGCACGGGGGAGAATCTCTTCGGCAAGAACTGGCAGGAAAAGGCTAATGAGTTAGATGCTGACAATTCTACCTTAGATTGTCAAAGTCTACAGCCACTCCAGCCAAAAGGAAGCCTTATAAAAAATCCTCTTTTACCAAAAAGAGGAAGTTTTATCCTTCCTATACCCACCAGACTCAGACTCCAGGTTAGGTTGCCCAAAAGGGACAAACTAGACAACAAAAGAAACCAAAAGGCCTGAGAACCCAACCAGCTCTCCAGGTTCAGCCCCCTCAAGGGCTTTGACTCCTTCCTAGAGAGCTTTGCCTTCCTGCCTCTGAGGGGTCCTCAACCCCCCAATATTCCCGGCAGGTTATGCCACTTTGTCAACAGATGGCATCAGATAACAGCAGAAGATTGGACTTTGTCCATTGTAAGGGAGGGGTGCAAACTTCACTTTCACAGCTTATCCCCTCCTGCAATTCTAAAGCAGTTCAATTCACAAACCTCTGCAGACAATCTGCTAGATCACAAGGTCTCCACACTTCTTGCCCAAGGGGCAATAGAGGAAGTACCCATTCTTCAACAGGGTGCAGGTTTCTACTCCCCCTATTTTCTTATTCCAAAGAAAACAGGGGGACACAGACCCATTCTAGACCTCGGAGAATTGAACAAATATCTGTTTCGAGAGAAATTCAAAATGATTTCTCTCGGAACTCTTCTGCCATACCTTCAAAGCCAGGACTGGCTTTGCTCTCTAGACTTAAAGGATGCATACACTCACATTCTTATACATGCAGATCACAGGAAATTTTTACGTTTCCTTTTCAGGGGAAGACATTTCTAGTACAGGGTTCTTCCTTTTGGTCTGGCTTCAGCACCAAGGGTATTCACGAAATGCATGGCAGTAGTAGCTGCATTTCTACGAACCCGGGGGATGCTTGCCTTCCCTTACTTAGATGACTGGCTCATCCGAGCCTCCACAGTGACAGAGGCCAGCACTGCACTGTCTCGTACAATGCGAATCCTCCAATACTTAATAAAGTAATAAACTTCCCGAAATTTCAGCTAGTTCCTTCCCAATGCCGAGAATTCATAGGAGTCTGTCTGGATACCAGACAGGCAAGGGCTTTCCTTCCACAAGCCCGGTGTCTTCGCATAATGCAGTTAGCTTCCCAAGCAGCAGGCAAATCCTCCCTCACTGCTCGGGAGCTACTGCAGTTACTGTGACACATGGCATCCACAGTTCATGTAGTCCCATATGCTCGCCTCCACATGCGAGCAGCTCAGTGGACCCTCTCCACACAGTGGACATAGGCCATGGGTCATTTCTCGGACAAAATAACAATCTCTCAACGACTAATTTTGTCCCTCCAATGGTGGCAATCATTAGAAAATCTGAGAGTAGGGTCTCCTTTCCATCAACCCCTCTTTCAGGCCACCCTAACAACAGATGCATCACAGGTGGGTTGGGGAGCACACCTGAATCATCTCTCTACCCAGGGCACCTGGACTCCACAGGAGGTTGGTTTACACACAAACCTCCTGGAGTTAAGAGCAATTTATTTAGCTCTTCGAGTGTTCCACGCCCAGCTCAGCTACAAGACAGTCCTAGTCCAGATGGACAATCAGGTAGCCATGTTCTATGTGAACAAGCAGGGCGGGACAGGCTCTCTGTCGTTATGCAATGAAGCTTTACGACTGTGGGCCCTCGCCAGAAAGCATCAAATTCACCTTCTAGTGGTATATCTTCCAGGCATTCAAAACCTTTGGGCAGACAAACTCATTCGAGTACTGCTACCTCACGAGTGGTCACTCCACCTAGATCAGGTGGCAAAGATATTTCATCTCTGGGGCACTTCAGACATAGACCTCTTTGCAAGTCCACTGAATGTCAGACTTCCCTGGTTCTGTTCCAGGATTCCGGCACACAACTGTCAGGCAAGAGATGCCTTCCTCCTTCACTGGGTTCAGGACTTCCTTTGTCTTCCCACCCATTCCCCTCATCCCCAAGACACTCTTCAAACTTCAGAGACAGGAGTCGCATGATTCTCATAGCACCACGATGGCCACGCCAAACGTGGTATTCCCTGCTTCTTCATCTCTCTCAAAAGGCACCTCTGCAGTTAGGGCATGCTCCAGATCTCCTTTCCCAGGAGAACGGGATGCTATGACACCCAAATCCCCAGTCCCTGCACCTCACGGCCTGTTTGAAGGCTTAGACCTCCAGGATTTCAACTGTCCCAGCAGGTAAAGGATATCCTTCAGGCTTCTAGGAAACTTTCCACAAGAAGATCTTATGCCTTCAAGTGGAAACGTTTTACTATATGGTGCTCCAAGAAGGGATTAAACCCCCTGGTCATACCCTTAGAATCGATACTAGAGTATCTCCTTCACTTATCGAATTCTGGGTTAAAGACCAATTCGGTAAGAGTCCATCTTAGTCCAATTGCAGCTTCTTATAAGCCTCTAAATGGACAGCCAATTTCCTCTCATCCACTCCTATCAAGATTTATGAGAGGCCTTTTATTAACTAAACCTCCCATCAAGCCACCACCGGTAGCATGGGATCTAAATCTAGTTCTCGGGCAGCTCATGAAGCCACCTTTTGAACCTTTGGCCACTACAGCCCTTAGGTTTTTGACTTGGAAGGTCATTTTCCTGATTGCAATCACCTCTGCCTGTCACATTAGTGAATTGCAAGCTTTAGTGGCTGATCCTCCTTATACTAGATTTCATCATGATAAGGTTGTTCTTCAAACTCACCCACACTTTATGCCAAAGGTGGTGTCGCCTTTTCATTTAAACCAATCAATTTATCTTCCTGTATTTTTTCCGAGGCCTCACGCCTCTAATGCAGAAAGAAACCTTCATACTTTGGATTGTAAAAGGGCCTTAGCCTTTTACATTCAAAGAACACAGCAACATAGAAAGTCCTCGCAACATTTTGTAGCTCTTGATCCTAGTCATTTGGGACGTCCAGTCTCCAAAAGAACTTTATCTAAATGGATTGCCAAATGCATATCCTTTACTTATGAGAGTAAGGGTCTTCCTCTTCAGGACCATGTCACAGCTCACAATGTGAGAGCCATGGCAGCTTCTCCACTCTGTGTCTATCGATGACATTTGTCGAGCAGCCACCTGGGCTTCGGTACATACCTTCACAGCCCACTACTGCCTAGATAAAGCCTCCCGTCGGGATGCCTTCTTTGGCCAAGCTGTTCTTCAAAATCTCTTTCAAACCTAAACCAACTCCTGCCCACCAACCCTGGTGGGATGCCAGAGATCCATGGGAGGAAGGATTCTCACCTTCCACGGTGGCACCTTCCTGGGGATATCTCCCTGGCATCTTCAGCTAGGGAGTCCCCATATGTGAGGACTACATTCCTGCTTGTTCCTGGAGATAGCGTAGTTACTCACCTGTAACAGGTGATCTCCAGGAACAGCAGGAATTTAGTCCTCACAACCCACCCACCTCCCCTAGGAGTTGTCTCTCTCTCCCTCTATCCTTTCACTCAGCTACAAACTTAACTGAAAAGGGACAGTTAGAAAGGCGGGAAGGCAGCGCGCATGTGGTGAGGGATGCTCATAAAAGCGTTCCTATTGGACACTGGGGAGCGTTCCTGCCCAGGCTTCGTCGGTACCGACGATACCCATATGTGAGGACTAAATTCCTGCTGTTCCCAGAGATCACCTGTTACAGGTGAGTAACTACGCTTTCTTGCAGGACGGTCTGGATAAGGGTCTAGCAGCCGGTTCCTTAAAGGCTCAGCTCGCAGCTCTGGCTTGCTATAGAGGCAAAGTCCAGGGAGTGGTCTTGGGCTTGCACTTCGACGTGGTGCGTCTTGTAAAGGCGGTGCCTACACTACGTCCTTATCGCAGGGTAATGGTGCCTCCGTGGGATCTCAATTGGTCTTAAGGGTGTTATCTAGAGACCCTTGGGCCCTTTGTATCACGCTTCAGTCGAGGATTTAAAGACTGTTTTTATTGGCCTCCTGTTTGAACAACGAGTTTCGGAGCTTCAGGCGTTTTCCTACCGAGAGCCATTTTTTGTCCCTTTCTAAGGAAAAGGTAGTGTTGCGGCTGGTACCGTCATTTTTGTTGAAGGTAGTTTCTCCTTTTCTTGGGAATCTGTTAGTTTCATTGCCAGTTTTGGGAGCATCGGAGGAGGACGTCTCAGGCCGTAGTCTATTTCGCTTGGACATAAAGAGGGTTCTGCGTCAATATTTCAAGATCTCAGAGACTTTTGGTAAGTCTGATTGCCTATTCGTTCTGTTTGGAGGTTCCCATAAAGGGGAAGCGGCAGCTAAAGCTTCAATTTCAAATGGGTTCGAGAAGCAATTGTGACAGTATATATTTTGCTAGGGCGTCAGGTGCCGGTGGGATTAAGGGCTCACTCTGCTAGAGCGCAAGCGACCTTTTGGGCGGAGCACAGTTCTACCAGTAGAGATTTGCAGAGCAGTCTCTTGGCCGTTTCTTCAGACATTCAGTAAACACTATCGCCTGGATGTTTAGGTCAGCAGTGTTGCGGTCCGGGTGGATAGGTCCCTCCCAATGAATACTGCTCTGTTACATCCCAGAGGTGGAGGACTGAACTTTAGGAACGATAAGGAAATGGAAATTACACTTACCTGGTAATTGTTTCTTGAGGAACTCTAGTTCAGTCCTCATTCCCGCCCAGGGATGACCAATGCAGAGGTTGGTTTCAGTTTGGGGGGTGTATCAGTCGCTAAATGTCAGAACACAGGGATCGCTGTGATTTCTTCTACTCTGTCTTTTCTCTCCTTTTTTTTTTTCTCCTCTTTCTGTCCAATGCTGTTCATGGAGGAAAGAGAAAGTGCAAGAAGTAGTTTTCTCCTTACCGGGAAGGGGATTTATTTTAAAATTTTAGTTTCAAGTTTAATGTTGGAATTAATTCTATAGCTACTTATTTGTTGCTCCTTTGAGTCTGCTTTGTCAATAGTTCACTGGGGGCTGATAGGAGAAGACCAGCAAGATATATCCAGTGATGTCACAAATTTGATTTGTCCAGTCTCCATGCTGCAGGAGGAGGTGCACTACCCAGAGGTGGAGGACTGAACTGGAGTTCCTCAAGGAACAACAATTACCAGGTAAGTGTAATTTCCATTTTCTTCTCAATACAAATAACATTCCACATTGCAAGCTCGCATTTCAAGGTTTACTGGTTTTGAGCTATCATTTTGAAGGCGGTCTTTTTCAAGACCCTCAGTCTCATAAGGTGCATTATATGTGTACCCCCCCCACCCATGAAGGCTTTCAGCCGAAATGCGTAGGGGATTTCCTTATTAAAGTCAGCACTAGTGACCTTAGCCTCCGCGTTGTGTGTGTTCCTGCTTCAGCTGCGTGGGCTCAGCTTTTTTTGTGTTCCTGCTTTATGGTGTAGGCCACTTTTCTTTCAAGTGAGCTGCCGTCCCTTTTATTTTGACTAGACTATTGCTCCTCCTTCCTCCTCAGAAAAGGATCTTTGAAAGGGACCCCTTGCTGCATCTGCGGGATTTATTTATTTATTTATTTACATTCTCTTATATACCGCGCTATTCTGCATCAGTGCGGTTTACATTGAACAAACTGAAATTACATTGAACAGGGTATTATAACTTGGAGATAACTATTTTACCGGGAACATGGGCTATGGAGGGTTAAGTGGCTTGCCCAAGACCACAAGGAGCACCTGTGGGACTAGAAACCCCAGTCCTTCCGGCCCAAGGTTGCTGTCCTCTAGTGGGATTTGAACCACCAACCTTCTGGCCTGGAGTACCTTGCCACAACCACTAGGCCACTCCTCCACTCCATGTGGAGAGCATGTTGCTCAGATACATGGCAATTGCTGATTCCTTCCACCGGTCAGATCTTCTCGATGGTCTGAGGCAAGAATTGGCAGAGGTCAGATCCTCTGTCTACTGGATTAAGGAGGTCATTGGGTAGTGTAAATTCTGGCTGGTAAGCACATGCTGGAGTGGGTTAGAGCTCACTCCACTGGGCACAATCTTCCTCAGCAGAGTCTTCTCTGGTGTCTTCAGAGGACATCTGTAGAGCGACTTCCTGGTCTTCATTGAATGCTTTTTGTGAAACCCAACAGCTTGCTCATGGAGATTAGGGCAGACAGTGCCTTTGGCAAGGTAGTCTGTGCTGATCATAGTCTTCCTCCTACCCTGGATTTCTTCGGTATGTCACACTTGTTTGGACTTGATCTATCAGAATAAGGAAGGCTAGACCAGTCCAGGATTCATTCTGGAAGTCTTTTCTTTAAGTCTGGGGGTCCGGCCACTATAAAAGGCCTAGTCAGGCCTGTGACCCGACACAATTTTCATTGTGGTAAGGGAGCCCAATACTCAAAAACAGAATTTGTGGAAAACGTGTGTGGTTTGTTTTCCTGAGTTTTTCAGTCTTGCTTACTTGTGAAATTTACTACTACTACTACTGATCATTTGTATAGTGCTACAAGGTGTATGCAGCGCTTTACAGACTCATGTAAGAGACCGTTCCTGTTCATAGGAGCTTACAATCTTGTCAAGACAGACAGCACAACAGCTAAAAACAAGGATACATCTAGGGGAATGGTAATGAAATACATAGGAGACTAGGCGGATTAAGATCCAAAAGTGGCCTCAGAGGTGAGTTTTCAGCCTGGATTTGAAAAGGGCCAGAGATGATGCCTGATGTGTGGACTAAGGTAGTTTGTTCCAGGCATAAGGAGCAGTAAGGTGAAAGGATCGAAGTCTGGAGTTGGCAGTAGAAGAGAAGGACACAGAAGTGATCTGCCAGAAGAGCGGAGTTCCCGAGGAGGAGGGTAGGGAGAGATAAGAGGGTGAAAGGTAGTGAGGAGCAGCAGACACTTATAGGTCAGTGGAAGAAGTTTGAACTGTAGACGGAAACGGATAGGGAGCAAATGAAGCAACTTGAGAAGAGAGGTTATATGAACATATCAAGGCTGGTGGAAGATTAGCTGTGCAACTGAGTTTTGAACAGCTTGAAAGGGAGAGAGATGATTCAGAGGGAGACCAGCAAGGAGGAGGTTGCAATAATCTAGACAGGAGGTGACTAAACATTGGATAAGCAAGCGTCTTAGTAGTATGTTCAAAGAGGAAGGGGCAAATTTTGTTGAAATTATAGAGAAAGAAGCGACAGGTTTTAGCTATCAGTTGGATGTGTATGGAGAAGGAGAAGTCAAAGATGACCCCAAGGTTGCAGGCCAAGGAAACAGGGAGTAATAGAGCATTATCCACAGAGATTGAGAAAGGAGGAAGGGAGGAGGTGGGTTTAGGGGGAAATAAATTAGCAGCTCGGTTTTGGCCATGTTCAATTTCACGCGGCAGTGAGACATCCAGGCAGCAGTCAGGCAGGCAGAGATCCAGGCCTGGATTGCTAGAGAGGTAGATCTGAAAGTCATCAGCATAGAAATTTATTTATTTATTTATTTACATTCTCTTATATACCACGCTATTCTGCATCAGTGCGGTTTACATTGAACAAACAAATTACATTGAACAGGGCATTATAACTTGGAGATAACTATTTTACAGGGAGCATGGTACTGAAAACTATGGGAGAAGATGGGCCCACTCCTTTTCTCTCTATATACCCGGTCTCTTTGTGCACTCAAGACAGAGCCCTGGGGTACTCCAGCTGAAAGTGGGATAGCAATGGAGGAGGATCCACCAGCACAAATGCTGAAAGTGCGATGAAAGAGTTGAAAAAGAGAACTAGCACAGAGTCCTTAAAATCAAGCAAGAACAAGGTATCGAGGAGAAGGTGGTGGTCATCAGTGTCAAAAGCTGCAGAAAGGTCAAGAAGGATGAGGATTGAGTAAAAGGCTCTTGAATTGTGCCAGAAACAGGTCGTTGGAGACTTTGGCAAGAGTTGTTTCGGTAGAATGTAAAGGACAAAAGCCATATTGCAGTGGATCTGTAAGGATCACGAATAAAGGCAAGCTTATTTGATACTGGCTTTTCTCAGTGCTGCACTAGAGTGATTACATCATTGAAAATCACTCAAGTCTGCTTTCCCTTGCTGGCAAGTTGGCATAACTCACTCATCTGGACTGGTCTACCAGGATTCAAGGAAAGTAAATTATCAGGTATGTAAAATGTCTCCTGTTCTAAGGACCACCCACATTAGAAGAATTAGATGTACTAGACCTCGCTCCATAGGCCTAGACCATCTTTATCTCTCAAATTAAATAATAAAAATTAAAAAAAAAACCAGGCTTGTAATAACTGTGGAAATTACCAGTAATCCAAAGAACAGAAAAAATGCCCAGAAATTAGAAAAGATTTGTCTTAAATGAGCATGAACCAAGCTCATTTTTTTTGACTATGCACCCCTTATTTGGGTGGAATCCTGACTGAGCGGAATCCCAGTCCCTAGTCTCCTCCCAAAAAAAAAAATCTTTCAACTGATTTGTTACATTTATTCCGTCATCTTTGCTACCATAAGTAGATTTGAAATTGGCCTATAATTAGCTGGATCTTTTAAGTTCTTCCAGATTAGTTGGATTTGCCACCTTCTCAGTAGGCAGCGACAAAGCAAATTTGCTTTCTTTCTTTATAGGCTGGTGCAGTCAGGAAACTGATCAGCATTGTTCTGTCTCCTGCAGGTGGAAACACTCCTGGTGTAGCAAGGCCAAGGATGTTCTAGTAGGGCAGCTAAATAATAACTATGTAATTTTTCAACTCAATTCTGTACCATCAGTTCAGTAATCATATTGCTAGAAAAAAACTATTTCAGGATGCAACAAGGTCTCAGACTGTTATGAGGAATTTTGTTCAACCAGACTTGCCGGGATGAACTACCTTCTTAGCATCAATGACCTTACTCTGTTGTCAATCCTTATAGTTTTCTTTGTTATTTTTTAATAATATTATGCAATTATTTTTAAAAATTTTTCTTTTGTTATCCAATTGTAGTATTTTCCGTGATACAATCAATTTTTTGAGACTCCCAGAAACTATAGGCAATCCATCAGACGTGATCGCTGTAATCTATCATACTTCTAGCATAACTCTTAAAAGACAGCGCTTCCTTATCGTCACTCCAGTCCAGTCCCTTTACTTCTGGGTTGCGTAACCCTTCCAGCAGCTTGGAGACTGAGTCAAACCCTTTTGAGGCTGGATGGGTATAAATACCTCTGGCACCACCCCTAAGCCCCAGTAATCTCAGCCTCCAAGCAGCTGGAGGGTTCCGTAAGCCAAGGGCTTACTGGAGTCTCCCTTTAGTCCTTTTCATTTAAGTTTGATTATTTATTTAATTTAATGATTTTTACCTGATTTATTTCTTTAATTTCTAAGTTCCTTGTTTGGTAGTGCTCCTTTAAATTTTTCTGCTCCTTTCTCCCTCCCCCCCCCTCACTCCCCCCTCCGGCGGTAGAACTCTGCTTGCAAGGCCTCCTTACCGGTGGGAGAGGTGCTAGCGCACCGAAGAGGTTTGCCGACGGCAGGAGGTGAACCGCGGGTTTCTTGAGCTCCCCCGGCTCTCCGACCTCGGCAACGGACCCGTCCGCCTCGCGCCGAAGCCCTTAGGCGGCTGAGCGCTTGAGGCCTCAAAGCGCCGTCCCTCCTCCCTCCCGGCTTGGCGAAGCAGCCCGGGAGTGGTCGGAGGTTGCAGCCGGCTGGAGAATTTTCACCCGGCAATTTTTGCGGGTCAGCGGTGCGAGCCGACTCCCGGGTCCCGGCCTGCTCTCCACGTGGCTGAGGTCCAGCCACATGTAATACCGCGGAGAGCATTTCCTGCAGCCCTGGAGGTCAGCGCGACAAAACGCAAGTACAAGGGGCTCCTTTGCTCCTATATGGATATATATTTATGCTTTGGAGCGGACATCCATTTAATTGAATTTATTTAAGTTACTTTTAGGTTTGCTTCTGGGGGTGTGGGGGGAATAAGTTTGGGCCCTGCTGCAGGCCACAACTGCTACTCAGGAGGGTGCTTTGGGGGATCCCTGTTAATTTTGCTCCCCTTTTTATTTAATTTGTTTGCCTTATTTGGTTCAGTTCCTTTATTTGCAAGGTTTTTAACTCAGCAATGTCTAAGCTGCGGTGCCCGTCTTGTGGTGTCCGCAGGGGCACCGCCTCAGAGACAGGGATCTGCAGGGGTTGCGCTGCAGAAGCTGCCTCTGTGGAACAAGGCATCCAATTGTCCACGCCTCAATCTAATGAGGATTCAGTGGAACATCGGGAAGAGGGAGAGACCTGCATCCCTCCGGCCGCGGCCCATGAATTCCCCGCTCCATCCCTCCCCCCCCCTCTTCGGTCCTTGAGGAAGAGGGCCCCAGTGATCTGTTCTCTCCAGAATTCGTCCTCCTGCTGCACAAAGCCTACTGCATGCGCAAGCAGGGGCTGGGGGCAGGAGTCCAAAACTCAGGGAAGGAAGCCTTGGTGCTGAACCCAGGGAAGCCCATTCCCCAGGAGTCCGGCATCCCCTCTAAGCGCGCGAGGCTAGCGAACGAAGAGCCATCCGCTTCTCCTCCTCATGACACGCAGGAGGAGGAGGAGCTCTCCGATAAGGAGATAGGGGATGAGGAGGAGGAACTCGAGGAAGGAGGGATTCCGGAGGAAGATCATTCCCGCATAGTGCGAGTCTTCCGTCGGGAAGAACTCCCGGGCTTAATCAGTCCCTGAAGGGTCCTCAAGGTGACTTCGGACACTCCAGCAGAGGAGGAAGTGCTGGAGGATCCCCTGATCCAAGCGGTCAGAAGGTCCCAAAAGGTATTTCCTATTCACAGGGTCGTCCGCCAGATGATTCAAGAAGAGTGGGACCAACCTGAATCCTCCCTGAGGGGGGTGCGGTCTATGACACGCCTTTATCCGGAATCGGACAGAGAATTGCTGAAGTCTCCCAAGGTGGATGCGGCGGTTTCTGCAGTTACTAAAAAGACAACTATTCCAGTAGAAGGTAGCGCGGCTCTGAGAGACGCGCAGGATAGAAAATTAGACACATTACTAAAGCAGGCCTTTGATGTTAGTGCCCTTGCCTTGCAAGCTTTGGTGTCGGGGGCCTGGGTGGCTCGGGCTTGCCTGAGGTGGTCCCAACAGCTTCAACTTTCTGAGGGTACCGCAGGAGACGTACAACCTATGACAGCTAGACTGGAGTCAGGAGCAGCCTACCTGGCGGATAGTCAGTACGATCTCATCAGGAGCCTAGCTAAGAGCATGGCATCCGTAGTCGCAGCTAGGCGCTATCTGTGGCTCCGCAATTGGGCAGCCGACTCCTCTTCAAAGGCGCGCTTAGGTCGCCTTCCGTTTAAAGGGAAATTGTTATTCGGCAAGGACCTGGGCGAATCCAAGGGAGGCAGGCTTCCGGAGGACAGGCTGAAGCAGGCTCGCCTCCCAGCTCCATCTCGGAGTCAACCAAGAGACGCCCGGAGGTTTCGGCCTCCCAGGACAAATCCCTTTTCCAGGGGTCGCTTTCCGACCAGGGGGTCAAACTTTAGGGGGTTTCGAGGAGCAGGGAGAGGTTTTGGGGCCTCTACCTCCTTCTCGGGATCTAGGAAATCACAATGAGATAGAAGGGGTCCAGGCGGGCGATCTCCCTTTAGGGGGTCGTCTGAGGCTATTTCTTCCCGCCTGGACCCGAGTCACGTCCGATCAGTGGGTCCTGGAAGTAATCAGAGAAGGTTATGCCCTCGAATTTGGGAAACAGATTCTTCCGGCCTTTATTCAATCCCCCTGCGGCTCTCCGATAAAGAGGAGGGCCATAGAAGACACTCTGTCAAGGCTTGTAGCGCTCGGGGCGGTGTCTCCCGTTCCTCCAGACCAATGCGGCTCCGGTCGGTACTCCATTTATTTTGTAGTCCCAAAGAAGGAAGGCCTTTTTCGTCCTATCCTGGACCTAAAACAGGTCAATCGCTGCCTCAAGGTTCCCCATTTCCGCATGGAAATCCTGAAGTCAGTCATTGCGGCCATAAGGGCCAGGGAGTTTCTCACTTCCCTAGATTTGACGGAAGCTTACTTACACATTCCGGTTCGAACTTCTCACCAACAGTTCCTGAGGTTCGCAGTGCCAAGAGGTCATTTCCAATTTCAGGCACTGCCCTTCGGCTTAGCTACGGCTCCTCGGACTTTTACCAAAGTAATGGTAGTGGTCGCCGCCTTCCTGCGAAAGGAAGGAATTCTGGTACACCCATACCTCGACAATTGGCTGATCCGGGCGAAATCAGAAGAGGAAAGTCACTCGGCTACATCCCGAGTAGTAGAAGTCCTAGAGGAGTTAGGTTGGATCATCAATCGATCAAAAAGCAAATTGATACCCACTCAGAATATCGAGTATCTCGGGGCAAGGTTCGACACCAGAGAAGGAAAGGTGTTCCTCCCTCGGAAGCGGGCAAAGGATCTAAGGACCCTCGTATCGCAGTTCCTGGGAAGAAGAAATCCCTCAGCGTGGCTTTACCTCCAATTACTGGGCACCATGGCTGCGACAATAGAGGTGGTTCCGTGGGCCAGGGCCCACATGCGACCGCTACAACGTTCCCTGTTACGTCGTTGGTCTCCTCAGAATCATCCGTTGTCTACCCCACTTCCCTGCGCTCCTCGAACCAGAAGAGCCCTCCACTGGTGGAGGTGCCCGAAGAACCTAGAATGCGGAACGCCTCTCGAGAACCCGCAGTGGATTCTGCTAACAACGGACGCCAGCCTAGCGGGCTGGGGAGCTCATTGCCAGGGCCAGTTTGCTCAGGGCCTTTGGTCCCTGGTGGAGTCACAGTGGTCCATCAACAGGCTGGAGTTACGAGCTGTTGCCCTAGCACTCAGGGCACTCGAGCCACTAGTGAGGGGAAACGCAATCCGCGTCCTCTCGGACAATGTCACCACGGTGGCCTACATCAACCGCCAGGGGGGAACAAGCAGCTCTGCCCTAGAGAAGGAGGCGGCCAGTCTGTTCCATTGGGCCGAGACAAGGTTGACGGCCATCTCAGCGCAACACGTGGCAGGATTAGACAACGTCACAGCAGATTACCTCAGCAGGTTCAAGATCGACCAGGGAGAGTGGGAGCTGGAGCAGGGAGTCTTCAACCAGATTGTCTCTCTCTGGGGTCCCCCAATCATGGATCTCATGGTCCGGTTCTCGTCAGCCAAAGCAAATCGTTTCTTCAGCCGGAGAAAGGAAAGAATGTCCGAAGGCCTGGATGCTCTGGCTCAGAGGTGGCCCTCCGGGGGACTTCTGTACGTGTTCCCACCGTGGGCTTTGATCGGAAGGGTTCTTCAGAGAGTGGAATCCCACCAAGGCTTGGTCATCCTCATTGCTCCAGATTGGCCTCGCCGTCCTTGGTATGCAGACCTAGTGAGGTTGGCGGTCGACCAGCCGTGGCGGCTGCCCTGCAAGAAGGACCTTCTGAGGCAGGGTCCTATACTGATCCCTCACGTGGATCGATTCTCGCTTACGGCCTGGCTATTGAAAGGGCGCGGCTCAGAAAGCGGGGATATTCAGGTCCAGTGATCGCAACCTTGTTGAGCGCGCGAAAGCGTTCCACTTGTCTTTCCTATGTGAGGGTGTGGCGCATATTCGAAGCCTGGTCTACGGGACGTCGGAAGAAACCCCTTTCAACCTCCATCCCAGAGATCCTAGAATTCTTGCAAGCGGGTTTTGAGAAGGGTCTTGCTCCCAGCTCTCTCCGGGTTCAACTGGCTGCCATCTCTTGCTACAGAGGCAAGGTCCGGGAGAAGTCCTTAGGGGTCCACCCGGACGTGACCAGGTTCCTGAGAGCGGTTAGTCGTCTGCGCCCACAGAAAAGATCAGTCATCCCTCCCTGGGACCTCAACCTGGTATTAAATGCCTTGGTCAGAGAACCTTTCGAACCAATGAGAGATGCCTCTCTTAAAGATTTGACATTGAAGACGGTCTTCTTAGTAGCCATCTGCTTGGCAAGACGCGTCTCTGAGATTCAGGCGCTGTCCTCCCAGCCACCCTTCCTCTCCTTCTTTAAGGAAAAGGTGGTCTTACGAACAGTCCCTTCCTTCCTTCCAAAAGTAATTTCGCCCTTCCATCTGAATCAGCCGGTTTCGCTGCCTGCGTTCCCAGCCGACGGGCGGGGAGGGAAGGATGACAATCTTCGACGCCTAGATGTACAGAGAGCGTTGAAGCGCTACCTCTCCCGCACGGCCTCCTTTAGAAGGTCTGAACGTTTGTTCATCCAGTTTGGGGGTCCCCACAAGGGGGAGGCCGCGGCTAAGGCTTCCATCTCCATATGGGTCAGGGAAACGATTGCTTCTGCCTATATCCTGAAGGGAAAACAGGTCCCAGCAGGTCTGCGGGCCCACTCTACCCGGGCGCAGGCCTCCTCCTGGGCTGAATACAGCCTGGTTCCTCCAATAGATATTTGCAGAGCGGCGACTTGGTCCTCCCTGCATACCTTTACCAAGCACTACAGACTGGATGTGCAGAGGTCGGCAGACGCTAGCTTTGGGGACACGGTAATTCGTTCCGGGTTAGCGAACCCCACCCAAGTTTGAACTGTTCGGTTACATCCCAGAAGTAAAGGGACTGGACTGGAGTGACGATAAGGAAGAGTTAATTAGGCCTTACCTGCTAATTAGTGTTCCTGAAGGAACGACAGTCCAGTCCCTGATCCCACCCGGGCTACGGTAAATATAGCGGAACGATTACGAATCTGTGCCAGCGGCGGAAGGTGTCTTTGTTTGCATGGGGCGGGGAGCCGGGGGGCGGGGAAGGATGCGGCAACCTCAGGTAGACCTTTTCCCCCTTCTCCTCCTGCTTGTGGCCCTTACAGGCCTTCTCTGTTCCTTCATTAAAAAAATAAAAATAAAAATAAACAAAAGTTTACTACATATATATCTTTCGTGGAGTGCCCTTTTGTTTTCACGTTGCTACAGTTAATGATTATGTTGGTTAAGTCTGCTTTTTCAATAGATTACTGGGGCTTAGGGGTGGTGCCAGAGGTATTTATACCCATCCAGCCTCAAAAGGGTTTGACTCAGCCTCCAAGCTGCTGGAAGGGTTACGCAACCCAGAAGTAAAGGGACTGGACTGTCGTTCCTTCAGGAACACTAATTAGCAGGTAAGGCCTAATTAACTCTTATCTGATAGTAGAAGTGATAATCATTTTCTGAAACATTATGATGGTTCAATGCAGTCCAAGCAGAAGTTGTTCCCAACGTCTAACCAGAGCGCTTCCACGTTTCACTGCTCGTTTCTTCAGGGGGGCACAGCTGCAAGCTTCAGAATACACTTCCCAACCTGCACGGACTATAAAAATTCTACAATGTAAACTAGCTACGTTGTTCCAAACTCTTATGTAACATTAATACACGTTCAAGATACACATTGGGCTGGATGTTACCTTTCTTTTTCACCACGAACGTAACTCTTCAACTGTCTCCAAAAAACGCCACGCATGCGGGATACTAATTACTCCATGTTTTATATGGGAGGGTACCATGCTGAGAGGAAATACCTTTAAAGGAACATCCGCCTTCTCCTATTGGCACAAATGCCAATCAATCTGGGCATTTAACCCCGTAGGATGTACTGCTTGTAGATTAACTATCCATCTTTGTTCCTGAAAAACTAATTGTTGTTCCCTCGAACGACCCTTCATCCCCACGTTAACTTGTTGTATGCTGAAACAACGAAGATCCTCAAAAGCATGATGTAATTGAAGACAATGTTCAACCATTGGGGCCTCTCTCCTCTGACACTTCAATCTGCTTCGATGTTCCTGCATTCTAACACTCAGAGGACGGATCGTTTTTCCCACATAAATTAATTGACATGGGCAAAATACCCCATAAACCACGTGAGTGGACTGGCATGTAGTAAAGCTTCTCACGAAATATTCCTTTCCCCTGTAATGAAACACAGAAATTTCCAAGGTAACTGAACAAATGGTGCAACTACCACATTTACGATGACCTCGATCAGATGAAACATCTCTGTGTACAAGGGGTCGCAATTCCGTTGGACTAAGAATCTCTTTAAGATTTCGATGCCTTTTCCAGACACAGCGGATTCGCTTGCCTTCCAGTCCTTGAGTATGTTGCAAAACATTTTTATGACGTCGCAGAATGTTTTGTATTTTGTAACTGTAGGGGGAATAAGATGTTATTAAATTAACACAATCATCATCTATATGTGTTTTTTGTGATTGAGATAGTAGTAGATCCTGATGATTATATAAAGCTCGTTTATAAGCATGAATTACTGTAGATTGTGGATATCCCCTTGTCAAAAAATTTTCTGTCAAACCTTTCGCTTGTTTTTTATAATCTGATGTCTCTGAACAATTCCGGCGATACCGGAGAAACTGCAAAAACGGAAGGCCATTCTTAAGATTCTGAGGATGAGCACTAGAATAATGTAACAAGGAATTTCGATCTGTGGGTTTACAATAAATGGACGTGATCCAAGTTCCTTCTCCTTTAGTAACTGAAACATCTAAATACGTGATGTTAACAGTATTCCAAACATGGGTAAATTCTATATTATCGTCCCGTTCATTCAACCACATTATGAAAGAAGTCAATTCAGATTCTGAACCATCCCAGAACATAAAAACGTCATCTATATAACGACGCCATAATCTAATGTGGTGATTAGGATTTGCTGTAAATATCCACCGCCGTTCAAAGTCATCCATATATAAATTTGCAATTGATGGGGCGCAAGTAGCGCCCATCGCTACTCCAGATGTTTGATGATAGATGTTTCCTTCAAAAGTGAAGTGATTTCCATAAAGGATCAAATCCACCAACTTCCCCAAGAAATTCTGTAAGGCCACTGATAAATCTCCCCTTCTCATCAAAACTTCCTGAACTGTTACATTAGCCGCCTTTTGGGGGATGCTCGTGTACAACGATGTGACATCTAAGGTCACTAACTTAATGTCTTGAACACTCTTTAACCATGCATATTGAGATAAAAGTTGCAAAAAATGTGTTGAATCCTGCACATAAGACGTCATTTTAGATACCAAAGGGCGAAGAAACGAATCCAGATATACTGACAAGGGTTCCAATATCGAACCCTTGGTAGACACAGTAGGTCTACCGGGAGGGTGATGAAGCCTCTTGTGCACTTTTGGAGCCAGATAGAATTTTGCCAGCATTGAACTAGCCGGGTTCAAAAACCTCCACTCCTTGTTGGTAATCAACTTATCCCGTAATGCCTGAGTCGTTAATTCAGTAATATATTTTTGTAGACGTTGGTTTGGATCTTCATGCACCTTAGTGTAAACAGCAACAACTGACAACTGGCGATACACCTCATCTAAATAATATTGTCTATCCATCACCACTATACCCCCTCCTTTGTCCGCCCGTCGAATAACCAAATCTGTGCGAGATCGAAGATCTTGTAGTACATGATTCTCTGTCCTTGACAACGAATGTCTCGTTACATTACTCTGTCTGCATTAAACACTTAACATCCTTTAAAACCAGTTCTTTAAATACTGCTAACGATGGTGGAAGTGGTTCCAGTGGACTCCAATTTGATTTCAATGGTAAAGGGACTCGATTTGGCATAGCTATAGACGTTGAGGGGATGGGGTTCCCAGAAAAATACGATTTAAGATGTAGCTTCCGAAGAAGTTGCTCAAAATCAACATGAAATTGAAATAAATCAAATGAAATAGAGGGTACGAACGATAAGCCTCGATTCAAAATGTCTAATTCTTGTAATGAAAGAGACTGTTGAGAAATGTTAATCACTGAAGAAATTGAACCAGGTTTAGGAACGTTTTGATCTTGTCGTACCCCGTGTTCTCGTTTTTTCTGTTGCTTGTTGTTTTTTACGGCCCTCTTCGCCATCGTAAACTGTATATTGCGATCGTTTGCTCGAATCTGATGAACTCCCAGCCTCCGAACTGTCTTCAAACTCTACGTGGCGTTTTCGTTGTCTACTGGACTTATGCTGTCGTTTTGGATTAAGCGACGGATATACATAGCCACTCGTATAGTCATCAAAGTCTCTTTTCAATTTTTTTGTCTATACCTTTTTGACCTCCTCCCTTGTTGTCTCAATGAGTTTCTTATGTTCATCCAGGTGTTTAGAAAATTCTACCTGAGACACTAATTCCTTCAATTTCCCCATCAAATTATTAATTTCTTGTTGAATTAAATCCATACTATGTTGAGTTGTATCCACAATAAGGACCATGAGGTCAAGTGAACACTTATTCAATATATGTAACCATTTTTCCATAAAATTATTATTCATCGTATGTAATTTTGGTTCCTTATAGACCCTTAGTCCTCTCGGTATATGCTGCCTCTTAATATATTCTATAAGTGAAAGCCGGTGTAACTCTTGACGGACTAATTTCCGTTGAAGATTCAAAAGATCTTCCCATTTTTCACTAGATATTGATGCAGTCATTTCTTCCAATGAAAAAGGGGTAACTTCCTAGTAGGGCAGCTGACTCTTATGCCTGCTCTGCAGTTGTAGGGGCCCAGGGCCTTTGGCTGACTTCCAGAGAATACTCCTATGATGGAGTGTTCCTTCCTCCCTCCCTCTCCCTTCAGGTTCCATTTGGTGGGGGTCCTGAAACCAGGCAGGAGCCCTTAGGTTTAAGAGTGGAGTAGTAGCCTAATGGAGCATGGGCTTGGGAACCAAGCGACTAGGGTTCGATTCCCACTAGCACTCCTTGTGGCCTGTGGCAAGTTACTTAATCCTCTATTGCCTCAGAAGAACCCCAGTTATCAATGTCCCTGTTTAATGTACATTACCAAGTTTAAGTTACAATGTAAACCTTTTTGACTAAATGATAAAGTGGTATAAAAAAACCCAGTAAATTAAATAAATAGGGCTTCCTGCCCGAGATTTCTCCTGGCAAACATGAGTAGTGTACTATTAGCAAGAGTTAGTTCAAAGAGAGAGGCAACAGAGATCCAAAGAAAGTTAAATTTGGAGAGAAGGCAGCCAACGCACTCCAGTACTGTTGCAGGCTCCCCTGGAACCCCAGAAGCATTGCCTTCCCTGCAGTCTGACAACATTAAAGGGCTGCAGGATTGAAAGTCGCCATGCCTACAGCAGACATGCCTACACTGTGGAAGATGCCATACTGTAAGTACAAACTATTGGCATTTGGTACTTCTATGTGAAAAGTTATGCTGCCTTTGTTTGATGGTTCTCCAGGAATGAAAGCCTGTGGATCCCTTCTGACAGGCACTGTCTGCACAAGGTGCAAACTACAGATTCTTAGATTAAGAGAACTGAAAAGGCTTATACCTTACTGTGACTTAAGATCTACTCAAACTGTTCTGTTTGCTATCACAGACAGCAGGTGCTGCTCATTTTCAACTGCATGGGTCTTTGCAGCAGGAAGCCAGCCTCATGGTATGATCCACACAGGGCAAAAATGGATGATCACCAGCACCAGTGATTGCAAGCAAGCAGGAAAGCACTGGTTTTCTTTTGTAAAGAGGCTATTTTGTTTTTTTAGCCTTGGTAAGACTCAAGGTACCTTTTGCGGCACCTCCTTTGATTTGGATTTAGCTCATGCTTTTCTCAGAAGTTAAAGGCAAGTTACATTCAGATAACAGTAATTATTTTCCTGTCCACAGAAGGATTCCAGTTTGAGTTTATATGTGAGGAAATGGAGGGTTATGTGACTTGCCCAAGGAGCAACAGTATGATTCGAACCTGGCTTCCCTGGTTCTCAGCCTACTGCTCTGGCCATAGACTGCTCTTCCACAACTCCCCACCTTTGCTTTTACAGACCAAGCTAACAGCTCATTGCATGACCTGATTTAGCTTTGGATTTGGAAATACAGCCAGAAGGAAGTGAGTCTAGTAGCATGGATAAGGATATCTGTGCCGGGAGACACTGATTTATTTCATTATGGGGCCTGGGAAAGAGAAGAGAATGAGCCTACCACTATTGATTAAGGACATTTGCCTGACTTCACCATGTAGATGTGGGAAAGAGTTATAGGAAGATAATGCATGCAGAAAGTAGCAATCCAAAACATCTTTGTTTATATAATCATTGTTCATCAGTAGTACTTTCAGATTTGATTTGATTTATTAACTTTATATATCCCTTGGCGCCAGGTATTAAGTGATTACAATAAAAGTCCCAATTTGGTTCACCATCTACTTCATGGCCATCTTGGAAGAAAGAGCCTTACCTTTGGTGTTTGTGGAGATTCTCAGGGCTAGTGCTGGTTTCTCTGCTCAATGCATGCTTAATAATGAGTTTAGGAGTTCCTCCCTGGACTATTATAGAATCTGGGCTTTCTTGCAGGCATGAAAGGTGGTAGGCCATAGGGCCTCATGTGCCTTAAGGCCCACCATGCTGCTGTTCCATTGGAGAGCTGCAGGGTCTGACCTGCATGAAGCCCTGCATAGATATCCCTCACCAGGAGTAGGGGGTGCAAAACTTTGCAGACTGGGCCAGAATTTATTTATTTATTTAGCTGTATTTATATCCCGCTTTTCGCCGGGTCAAAGCGGTGGAACATACAATACTCAATTACAAGGGTTTGGGGCCGTCACCAGGTGGCCAAAAATGATTTTTAACAATTAATTGGGACATAGACATAGACATAGGACATATGTTCAGGGGGATGAAATATGGTGGTTGGGAGGGAGTCAGTGGTGGGTGGTTGTTTCTGGTCCGAGGAATTCTTGGAATAGTGCAGTTTTTAAATTGTTTCCTGAAAGATAAGGGGTCTGTGTTGCTTCTGATGTGATTTGGTAGAGAGTTCCATAGGGATGGTGCATATAGTTTGAAGGCTCTGTTGCAGGTCCGTTGATTGTATTTCATTCTTTTGTGTGGGATGGTGAGGGAGTTGGTGGTGGTTTGTCTGGTTCTGTTGTGGGTTGGTTGAGGCAGTAGAGTGTGGAGCTGAGAAGATTGAGTTTGGTAGAGAGCTTTGTGGGTGACTAGGGCGGATTTGTATTTGATTCTTGCTTCTAGGGGGAGTATGTGTAGCTCCCTCAGGACTGGGGTGATGTGGTCCTGTTTTTTTGTATTCTTGATAATTCTTACTGTGGTGTTTAAGGCAGTTCGAAGTGGGTTGGTATGAGTGGCTGTGGAAGTCCATGGTATATTATATTGCAGTAGTCCAGGTGGGGGACTGTCAAGGCTTGCATCACTGTTCCGAAGTCCTGTGGTTCAAGGAGAGGTCTGAGGCGTTGTACTGTTTTAGCCTTGTGGTAGATTGTTGCGGTGGTTTTTTTGATCTGTTGATTGAGTGTGAGTGCTTGATCTATGATGACTCCTAGGTATCTTATTTGTGGTTGTATTTGTATTTTTGTGGTTCCAATGTCGAGGTGTATAGGTGGTGTTGAAGTCTGGGTCCTTTGTTACTATGAGGGCTTCAGTTTTCTTTATGTTGATGGAAGGTTGTTCTTTTGTAGCCAGCTGGATACCTCGGTGAAGCATTCTGATAAGTGTTTATTGGTTGGGTTGGATGTTGTGATTGGAGCATAGAGCATTATGTCGTCTGCATAGATATGGTAGTTAATGTTGTATGTGCGTATGATTGAGCAGAGTGGTTGCAGGTAGATGTTAAAGAGCATGGCAGATAATGTGGATCCTTGGGGTACTCCTTGGTGTTGCTGGAAAGGGGGGGAGGTTGATATATTTGTGCGGATCAATTGTTGTCTATTGGTCAGGTAGGAACGGAACCATTGGAGTACGTTATCTTTGATGCCGATTGCTTGTAGTCTGTGTATGAGGATGTTGTGGGAGATGGTGTCGAAGGCAGCTGATATGTCTAGGAAGATCATGGCATATCCAGAGTGCTTGGCTTGAGTTCCCATGACAAGGGTGTTCATTAGCGACGTCATGAGGGTCTCGACTTCGTGGAGTGGACGAAAGCCATGTTGTTGTGGGTCCAATATGTTAGCATCTAAATGTTCTTGGAGCTGTCTCTGGACTACCATCTCAATGAGTCTGGCGGTAAACGGGAGGCTTGCTATGGGTCTGTAGGAGGTGGGTTTGAGGGGATCCAGGTTGTGTTTTTTTAGGGTTGGTCGGATGACTGAGGTTTTAAGGAGATTTTATTTATTTATTTACATTCTCTTATATACCGCGCTATTCTGCATCAGTGCGGTTTACATTGAACAAACTGAAATTACATTGAACAGGGCATTATAACTTGGAGATAACTATTTTACAGGGAACATGGGCTATGGAGGGTTAAGTGGCTTGCCCAAGACCACAAGGAGCACCTGTGGGACTAGAAACCCCAGTCCTTCCGGCCCAAAGTTGCTGTCCTCTAGTGGGATTTGAACCCCCGACCTTCCGGCCTGAAGTACCTTGCCCCAACCACTAGGCCACTCCTCCACTCCCAATCTGGATCTGGCATGTGTCCTTGGCTGAGGGATTCGTTAACAATGCGGGTTAATGGTGTGCTCAGGTCATCTTTTGTTTTCTTTATCCATTCTGTAGGACAGGGGTCTAGTGGGGAGGTGGTGGTATTTAGTCGAGAGATGGTGGATAATACTTCCTCTTTTGTGACTGTTTCGAATGTGTTCTAGTTTCTGTCTGTGGTGATGGGGTGGTTTGCTGTTGTCTTTTTGTTCAGTTGTGGATTCTGTGGTTGTTGAAGCTGCTTGAAGTGAGGCCAGGGGTATTCTCTGTGACTTGTTGCTCCTAGGCTAAGTATGCTAGACAAGGCCAGATATCCATGCTGACACACAGTAGAATGGATGCTGAACCATTGCCCTGCCATAACCTTTTTGGTGTTTTCATAAAGAAATCCAGAGTTTTATGCCTCTATATTAGCAAGGTGACATAGAGCTGGGATGTAGGACCTAAGGGGGTAGTTATAATTTCTGGTGGTCTTGTAGGGAAGACTGACATGAGCTTCTTAGCTAGGTTTCTTGGTCATTGCTACATGGTTGACCAGGACTTTTCTTGGTCTGGCAACTTGGGGCTTACACAGCATCCTGTCAGGAGTCTCAAGAGATGGTATGGAGACTGCTTTCAGGTTTCTTTTGTGTATTTTTGTGTGGGGGTGGGGGGGTGGGGTGGTTTGTAATAAGTTTACTTCATTTTTGAATAGCCTGTTTTGCTCCTGGTGTGAGGGAACAGGGACTGCTGCAGAGGATGATCGCTTAGCCCAAGGATAATACAAGAAGAGAGTTAGTATGTCATCTTGAGTGGATTAGGCAAATGCTCCTTGCTAGTCTAGGAAGGAGACTGTGTCTTGGACCCTCATCTCCAATACTAAAGTTGTAGGTGTTGCATTATTTGAAGGTCATTGAACAATAGGAGACTTGACAAACGTAAGCGATGTGAATGTCTGGGAAAGCGTCCTAAGAGGACACTCCTCTTAAGGTGTCCATTTGCTCATGGCAGCACCTGGGATCAAAAGAGCAACTTGAGTTCACAGAAGGCTGTACTCCGACTCAAGGGGAAGCTTTGGCACTTCCCACTGGTCCAGCATGGACAAAGAGGAAAGGTACAGTTCCTTATCGTTCCTACAGTTTAGTCCTCCACCTCTGGGTAGTGAACCTCCTCCTGCAGCTTGGAGACTGGGCATGTCAAAATAGTGACATTACTGGATATAGCCTGCTGGTCTCTCCCATCAGCCCCCAGTGTGTCCAGTCTCCATGCAGCAGGAGGACGTAGTGAGCCTAGGTGCTGGGCTCACTAGAGGAACAGATAAGGAGCACTTTAGATAGGGTGTTAACTTGATGCTAAATTTCTCTTGATTGGTTCTTTAATTTAATTCCCTTCATTTGGGACTTGGGGTATGGCCCTTTAAAAAAAAAAAAAGACAAACCCTTCATCTGGCTGCCTGTTCATTTTCTTTCCTTTGGGGCAGTAGCTGCGATCTCTCCTCCTTGATTGTCCGGGGGTGAGCTCCGCAGACAGCATCAGCACTCGGTTGTGCTGTAGGCTGAGGCAAAGAGTTGCAGCGGACACAGCACGTTGCTTCTCGTTGCTGGGACAGCGATTCTTGCGGTGGAGGTTGTTGCGGCATTGACGGAAGACATCGCAGCGGCGGCAGCCGCCTTATTACAGTTCGGGGAGCACTTCTGATGTGTCTGGTACCGCGGGTAAGCCCCTTCATATTCTAAGGAGTGTTTTCTGCCTGCATTTTAGAACGGCGGTTTTTGGCACCATTTTCAGTGCGGCGGGTAGACGTGCCATTTTAGGCCTATCTCGCTGATCCGCATGGCGGGAATCCCTGCAGCTAACGGCTTTCGGGCAGAGGGCCGTGCTGCGGGCAGACAGCATGTTATTTGAGGGTTCCCACTAAGGCTTCCTTACTTAATTTGTTCTTTTTTTCTTTCTTTTGGACTCTTTTTGTTTGGGGGAGTTTTTGTCTTCTGTCCCTTCGGGGGGAGGGGAATCGACTGGTGATTTAGTGCTCTGTTACTTCAGGGCATTCTCTTGTATTTTCCTTTTAAAAATAAAGGAGATTTCAGGACAGGAGAGTACATTGCCTTCCATCCACGCTGCTTGGGACACAGCAGTGACTGCGGGCTTAACTGATGTCAACGCATCCGCAGTGTGTGGTCTGAGGTACTCGCAGGGGTCTGTCGGGGCTGTGTTGTGGTGTCCACCGCTGTGGAGCAGCAGATGGAGCAGACAGGGAGTGTGGAGGCCCCTAGCCCGAGGGCTGCATCGGGTATTGAGGCCATAGTGGTCTCGCCATCTGGATCTTCTCCAGAAGGTCTTACAGGTCCTTCAGGTGTGGGGCTCGCTGTAGGTTCTGAGTCCCAGCTGGAGGATTTCTGTCCGGATTTTGTATTGCTAATGCACCAGGCGTTCTGTTTGAGGCGGCAGGGAAAGTTGCCTGATCCCTTACAGCTGGCGGCCCCTATGCAGCCACCTCGCTCGGGAGATGCGGGGAGCATTGCTCTGCGGCCCCTCAAGAGAGCTCAGCCTGGTGAGCTTTCCCCTACAGATTTGGAATGGTGAGAGGCAAACAAAACTGAGTTGGATCTGGAGGCCGGTATGGAGGATCTGGAAGAAGGGGAGATTCCCGAACCTGAGGATCAGGCGAAGATTATTCGAGTGTTTCGGAGGGAGGAGCTGACGACTCCGATTACGGAATCCCTTCAGACTCTGAATCTCGCCACGGCACAACCTATGGATGTAGAGGAAGTGGAAGATCCGGTTATTCAAGTGGTGAGACAGACGCAAGTGGTGGTCCCCGTGCACCGCGTGGTAGATCATATGATCCAGGAGGAGTGGGACCAACCCGAGGTTGGACTGCAGGGAGTCCGCACCATGAACAGGCTCTATCCTTTGGCGGATAAGGACAAGGAGAAATTCCGTTCTCCTCGGATCGATGCAGCGGTCTCGGTGGAGACGAAGAAGACCATGATTCCGATGGAAGGTAGCGCGGCCTTAAAGGATGCACAGGACAGAAAAGTAGATGGTTTGTTGAAACAATTATGGCTAACACTTTATCCTTACAGGCCTCCATTTGTGGGTCATGGGTGGCGAGAGCCTGTCTCAGGTGGTCTCAACACGTCCGCCAGTCTCCGCATCTGGATCCAGAAGGCTTAAGGGAGGTTGATCGCCTAGAGTCGGGGTTGGCGTATTTGGCAGATGTGCATTACGACTTGATCAGAGCACTAGAAAACAGTATGGCTTCCTTGGTCGCCGCTTGGAGATCCTTGTGGTTGAGAAATTGGGTGGCCGATGGGTCGTCTAAATCACGACTTAGTAAACTTCCCTTTAAGGGAAAGTTGTTTGGAGAAGATCTTGACAAGTTGGTGAAGGATTTGGGTGAGTCTAAGGGTGGTAGACTCCTGGAGGGGTAAACCTAAGCCAGGAAAATCTCTACTGAACTTCCGGGGGCAATTTTAGAGATTTCAGAAGATTCCAGACCTCCAGGTCATAGTTTTCAAAGAGGAAGATTTGCCTCCAGAGCCCAGGGATTTTGGGGGTTTCGTGGAGCAAGCCAAGGTTTCGCAGCAGCTTCCGCAGTGACCACTAGGAAGCCGCAATGAAAGGAGGCGGGCCCAGGCAGAAAGTCAGCCGATAGGGGGGCGTCTTCAAGCTTTTCTTTCTGCCTGGACCCAAATCACGTCCGACCAATGGGTCTTGGAGATCGTTCGCGAGGGTTACGGCTGGAGCTGGCAAGGCCAGTGCGCAACTCTCTCTTGTGATGTCCCCATGCAGGGGACAGCAGAGAATACTAGCGATTCGTCAAACTTTAGACCGCCTCTTACAATTGGGAGCAGTCATGCCGGTCCCTGTAGCGGATTATGGCGTGGGTCGATACTCCATTTATTTCATAGTGCCAAAGAAAGACGGGTCGCTCCGGCCTATTCTGGATTTAAAAGGGGTGAATCGTTGTCTGCGAGTACCACATTTCCGGATGGAAACCCTGCGGTCGGTTATCGTCTCGGTGCGCCAAGGGGAGTTCTTAAACTTTCTCGATCTCACCGAAGCGTACCTATACATCCCCATCAGAAGTTTCTGCGTTTCGTTTTTCCCCGGGGGCATTATCAATTCCAGGCCTTGCCCTTTGGTCTAGCGACGGCACCGCGCACGTTCACCAAGGTTATTGTAGTGGTGGCGGCGGCCTTAAGGAAAGAAGGGGTGTTGGTTCACCCCTATCTAGGCGATTGGCTAATTCGAGCCAAGTCAGAGACTGAGAGCGTTTGGGTGACCGGCAAGGTGGTGAAGTTTCTCCAGAGTCTTGGTTGGGTGGCCAATGCTTCCAAAAGCCACCTAGTTCCGTCCCAGGATCTCAAATATCTGGGAGTCTGGTTCGATACGAAGAGCCAAGTGGTATTTCTGCCGCTCCGGCGAGCCCCAGGTACTGCAACGCTTGGTTCGCAAGTTCAGGTCCGCGCCGGCGCCTTCGGCATGGGATTACCTTCGGTTGCTGGGAACCATGGCAGCGATGTTGGAGGTGGTGCTGTGGGCCAGGTTTCACATGCGGCCATTGCAGAGAGCGCTGCTTCGCCAGTGGTCGCATCAATCAGACTCGTTGAGCAAACGTCACCCTTGTCCCCTCTCGATTCGGCAGTCTCTTCGGTGGTGGCTGCTTCCAGGTACTCTGATGGCGGGGATGCCTCTGGAGCAGTCGGAGTGGCTTCCCTTGTTGACCGACGCGAGCCTTGCGGGATGGGAGGCACACTGCAGAGCTCGATTCGCGCGGGGCACCTGGTCAATACAGGAGAGCAAGTGGTCGATCAACCGGCTAGAACTCAGAGCAGTCAGCCTAGCATTACAAGTGTTCGAGGATACGGCGACTGGTCGAGCAGTGCGAGTGCTGTCCGACAATTACGCGACGGTGGCCTACATCAATCGGCAGGGCTGCACAGGGAGTGTAGCCATGGAGGAGGAGGCAGAGTCTCTTTTCTCTTGGATAGAAACGCGACTCTTGTCAATAACGGCGGCTCACATTGCAGGGAAGGACAATGTGATGGCGGATTTTCTCAGCAGAGTCCGGGTGGATGCCGGCGAATGGGAGTTGCATCCAGACATGTTCGCGCAGATAGTTTGCAGATGGGGACGGCCCATAATGGACCTCATGGCGACATTTTAGTCAGCAAAAAACGAGTCATTTCTTCAGACGCCGCGAAAGGATGTCAGAAGGAATTGACGCTTTGATGCAACCTTGGCCGTCGTCAGGACTGCTCTGTTTTCCCTCCGTGGGCGCTCATAGGTCGAGTGGTTCAGCGGATCGAAGCTCATTGGGGAAAGGTGTTGCTGGTGGCCCCAGATTGGCCAAGGCGCCCATGGTATGCCGATCTCATTCGGTTGCTCGACGGGGATCCCTGGAGGTTACCGGTGTTGGAAAATCTGTTGTTGCAGGGGGCCTCTGCGGATGCCTCAGTTGGATCGATTTTCGCTTACGGTATGGCCATTGAAAGGGCAAGGTTGAGAAGGAAAGGTTACTAGGTGGCAGTCATTGCTACTTTACTTCGTGCAAGGAAAAGATCCACGTCTCTGGCGTATGTATGCATCTGGCATATATTTGAGGATTGGTGCTTTCGTATGCAAGTCTGTGCGGCTACAGTATCCGTTCCATTGGTGTTACGTTTTCTACAGGACGGGTTTGACCAAGGGCCTGGCAGCCAGTTCCTTGAGAGTTCAATTAGCAGCATTATCGTGCTATAGAGGAAAAGTTCAAGGAGTGGCTCCGGGGTCACATGCGGATGTTTTGTGCTTTTTTTAAGGCAGTCCCCAGGCTGCAACTGTCTTGTAGAATCTTGATTCCGCCATGGGATCTCAATTTGGTTTTAGGGGCATTAGTTAAAGAACCATTTGAGCCCTTGCACCAGGCGTCCGTTAAAGATTTAAACTTAAAGACGGTGTTTTTGGTAGCCATCTGTTCAGCATGGTGAATTTTGGAGTTGCAGGCGCTGTCCTGTCGGGAGCCATTTTTGACCTTTTCCAGGGAAAAGGTGATGATGCGGCCAGTGCTGTCGTTTTTACCTAAGGTAGCATCTCCGTTTCATCTCAACCAAACGGTTTCTCTTCCAACGCTGCGTACGGCAGAGGGCAACGTTTCTGACCGTAATCTTTGCTGTTTAGATTTAAAATGGGTGTTGCGACAGTATTTAAAAGTCTCAGACATTTCGCAAATCGGACCGTCTATTCGTGTTGTTTGGGGGTCCCTGCAAATGGGAGGCAGCGGCGAAGGCTTCCATTTCCAGGTGGATTAAGGAAGCAATTGTGTCAGCGTATCTGCTGCAAAGTCGGCCAGTACCGTCGGGCTTACGAGCACATTCTACTAGAGCGCAAGCGGCCACCTGGGCGGAACACAGTTTGGTGCCGCCAGTGGAGATTTGTAAAACGGATATGTGGTCTTCGCTTCATACCTTCAGTAAGCACTACCGCCTGGATGTTCAAGCTGCGAGTGATGCCTGTTTCAGGTCGGCGGTATTGCGCTCTGGCTGGAAAGGTCCCTCCCAATGATAACTGCTCTGTTACATCCCAGAGGTGGAGGACTAAACTGTAGGCACGATAAGGAAATAGAAATTACACTTACCTGGAAATTGTTGTTCCTTTAGGAACTACAGTTTAGTCCTCATTCCCGCCCGGGATGAAGCTGGTTTGCAGTGGTGATTCAGTAGGGAGAGATACACGACTACAGGTGAGTTACACTTTTTCTTGGGTCTCGATAGTCTCTAAGTGTCTTCTCGCTTTCTATGTTGTTCTCGTTCTTTTTCTTCGTCAGGCATAGGGCGCAAAAGAGACAGTAAGAAAATAAGATTCATGAGAGTGATAATAAAATGGTTTCCGTTATTTGGGAAAGAGGTTTCTTAGTTAAACATGTCAGTTCATACGTTCAGCTTGAGTTTAAGGTTGAATTTGTTATGATAGCTACTTATTTGTTGCTCCTTTGAGTCTGCTTTGTCAATAGTTAACTGGGGGCTGATGGGAGAGACCAGCAGGCTATATTCAGTGATGTCACGATTTTGACAGGCCCAGTCTCCAAACTGCAGGAGGAGGTTCACTACCCAGAGGTGGAGGACTAAACTGTAGTTCCTAAAGGAACGACAATTACCAGGTAAGTGTAATTTCTATTTTTGCCTTACCCCGTAACTGTTACAGTCCTGCCAGTCCAGTAGGATTTGCCCTCTAATAGGTGAAGACAAATGCAGTGCAGCCAGAAAGCAGATCAGTATGCTATTGCCAAAGCTTCCTTTACCCATAACTTAAAAATTCACTGGTTAATACAGTGAATAATTTGGTGTATTATCAGCATTTCACACTCTAGGTTTGTTTGGTTGCGGGGGGGCGTTCTTTTCTTTGACAGCATGAGAATTCATGTATAAGACCAGACTTAAGGAATGACAGTTATCAAAGTAAGGCATAGCTGCACTTTTAAACAGAAGATTGTCCCTTTTCCATGGACAAACCTACCATGTCCTTTAAAAAGAAAAAAAAATGGATCAGGCAAGAATTTTAACAGCTATGTGGGCAAGGATTTACCATAGTGCTTCCTTTTGCAAATCAATGAAGGTATGGTGACTTTTTTTTATCTGTTCATCAGTTGGAATATCAAACTCTATTAAGATGGAGGGTCCATTTCAAGTATATTTATTGTGGATATTATGAAATTCAGATTTGCTAGTTGTCTTGAACTTCTCAAAGGGATACAGATGCACTCTGCAGAAAGGGAAAAAAGACCTTAGTGGAGGAAGCATTTTAGAAAGCCCAAGAACCAGCCAAAACTTCTGGGAGCAAGGAAAATGGCTGGAAATACTGCAAATTCTTTTAAGAATGAAGAAAGGCATTTTAATGATTTGTTAGGGTGTCTGTTTAAGAGTCATAGCTGTTGTAAGTTGCTTTTACTTTTTTTGCTATTTTTAAAATCAATTCATTTTTCAAGTAGACATCATCAACTATGTAGCCATGCTGACTTCCAGGAAATTAATGCTGTGTTATAGAACAGCAGAAAACATTGACAGCATGCTCTTCCCGACTTCCTCTGCCACATCTTTCACCTCTCAGCTCTCTCCCTTCACTGGCTGACTGCTAGAGCCATGCAGATTATTTGTACGTCACATAGCACTTGCATGGTTAGTGGAGGATGGTAGGACAAAATTTTAGGAACAAGGGAAAAATCAGAGATGAGCATAAATCTGGGTTGGGTGGGGTAAAAGGAGAGGAATGAGAAAATGAGACATGAAGAGAGCAGAAGAAATTGCAGGATGAATGATTGAATGAAAAGCTAATGGAGAATGGGATGGCTATGAAGAAGAGATGCATCTTTTGGAAAGGGCAAGATGGATGGAAGATGAGATGAAACCCGAAACAGAAATTTAGTAATAGTTTATATGGAGAAAAGAATAAAAATAGAACAAAGTTATCCATCCACCTACCACAAAGGTGTAAACAATGGAATTTTTGAAAGAAAACTGGTTTGTAAATGAAATATTATTCTTTAAAATTGGCATTTTTTGTGCATGTTGAGTAATGTTAGATTCCATGTCACTGAATTTTTCAACCCTTGCTGCAGAAGAGTTCCAACAAAAATACAGCACTTTGGTTGTAGCAGGCTTTGCTGTTTTATAATTGGGAAACCTATGCCAAGCAGAGTGGCAGGTTAACGAAAAAGTAACAGCCACCTTGCTTTTGGAATTAAGTTTCCTGTCTGAGTAGATACCTAGTTGCCAACTGCTTCAGGTTTTACATTTCTTGTTTCCAAGCTGAATTTACTGAATGACAGACTTATGTTCAGCTGTGTCTTTCCCTGTGTAATTTAACTTTGCTGATATGATTTGTATCTGGTATCCTGCTGGGTATGTATCTCCCCTTGTGATAGGGAGATTCATACTGGAAAAGACTGAAAATGTCAATTTGATTAATTGACCTGATGATTCTGGCACACAATTTCCATGTATATAAGGATGCTAGCAGGTAAAACTGGAATTCGTTTCCTTTGTTTGGCCTGGCAGTTTCCTTCTTTTGGGCATCCAAATCAGTCTTGTTAACATTTATTGGGCTGCATTCTCCATTTGCACCTACCCAAGTATTTTACTCTTATTTTCATATCCCCATTTCAGCCTAGCCTAGCCATTTCAGCAACAGTCCTTGGCCAGTGATCATAAACTGCAGTTCCTTCTTTATCATAGCTAGTGCAGACTCTAGGTCTGGTCTTCAGGTGAGAATGATTGAGATTCCGTTTCGCTAGTGGTTATGAATGCTAATTCCATAACTTCCCTAGCACTAGCCTGCCTGTGGAGTAGAACCCTGTCTTAAGAATTGAGCTCAGGTCTTCTACATGGCAAGTGCAGCATTACCACTGATCCACTAGTCTAGCTCCACAGGCAAAATGTAATCAGCCCTCAGTTTTCAGATGTCCTTTTATCAGTATTTTAATTGCTTTGTCCTCGTGCATATTTTGGCACCCTTCTACATTTTGCTAGGTAGATCCACTGTGAATGCTGTCATGCGGATTGTTTCTTGATTTATCTAGGAGACTAATTTGTGTTCTTGAAAGTAAAATAATGTAGATAGAGTAGAATGAAATTGTTCTTGCCATATGTCTAGATAATTAAGAAGCCTGCAGTGACCCTGTTTCAGAACTTCAGAACAGCTTGCATTAGAATAAATTTTAATTTTCTTCAACTACCCACACATCCCTTTATAACAAAGTTATGCCCAGAATGTAATTGCTGAGGAGAATTTTATTCTTCAGACTTCTAGGGTGCTGTCTCAAGCCTGTTAAATTTTTAGGCAAACCAGGTATGAAAAGCTCTGCTGGAACAAGTCCTCCTTACGGTCTTGCTGCACTTAACCAAGTTGCATCACTTTGCAGCTTTGAAGTAGAAAAACTGCAGTTAAAGAGCAGTTGTATAATAAATTCAGAATCATGTTCTTCTACCTTACAGGAATTGTGTAGTTCAAAAATTAATAGTAATTTCTGGTCAAATATAAAGTAGGTTCTGAGACTGAAGGAGAGATGTGGGATCAAAGTGGACAGCCTTGGCAGCAATGGCCTTTAAACCAGCAGCAGTGGATGCAGTCATTCCAGCACCAACAGGATCCAAGTAAGTAAATGACGGTACATTTCTGGGCTAGTTTATCAAAACATTTTGGAATACTAGTAATTAGCGCAGTGTGTCATAACACTGTTTTCCTTATCCTGCTAGACCAGTCCAGATAAGTGGGTTTATACTCCCTTGCCAGCAGATGGAGGCAGACTTAAGCATCTTTCAGTGATGTCATTGGGAAATGCATCCACTGATGCACACGGGGAGAAGTCAGTATTTTCTGCCTCCAGCTGTAGCAAGGTGTGTGGACTGGTGCAGCAGTGCATATAGGCCTGTCTCTCACTTTAGTGTTGTGGTCACTGTGATTGAGTCTGGTAGAGCCCAACGTTGCTCGGAACGGGGTGCAGCCTTGTCTTTTGGAGCCGACAGCCACCCCATTCCCAGAGTCATTTCCCATGGTTTCCAGAACCTGGTGGGCTGAAGAGGAGCAGGCAGACCCCATGGGGCCCCTGAGTGGGGGTTGGTAATTTGGCCCAGGCCCCCCCTTCCCTCTTTCTGTCCCTTACCTGCATGCTGCATTTTTTTCTCATTTTTTTCAGTTATTTTTTTTAGCCCATTTATATTAGGCTGTATTGGTCTCTCTGTCTGCTTTAACAAAGCAGATTCAACAAAAGAGAAAAAAAAGTAGGTGGTGGCTGCTGTTGTGGCCAGGCGGTGGCTCTGACTCAGCAACTGGTCAGCAGATGCTGCCTTGGCGGCTGAGCAAGCTTCTCTTTAGGGGCAGCTTACTCTTTGGGGAAGATTTTGAAGTTGGAAGAGTCCCATCCTTGGAGATTTCCTGAAAATAGACCCAAGGACACTAGAGCTGTCTCTCAGAGCATCTCGTGGCGCTTTGGAGGTGCACATGATTGACTAGGAGCCCAGGTAGAGCCTATTACTCTTATAGACAGAGATCCAAAAAGAGTCAGTCTTTTTGGACTACTTTAACAATCTTGTGATTCCAGTGGGTCTGTTCCAAGATGTGGCCAGGAGGGGGGCAGCTCCAGCTCTTTCTCTCAAAACGGACCCAGGTCAAAACAGAACAAGGAGTTCTGGAGGTGCTGGGTCACATTTACTGCTAGCCGTTCGCAGAACCCCTAGTAGATGCCTTTGTGGAGTCTCCCTGTAGCTCCCTGTTCAAGTGGGCAACAGTTGTGGAAACTCTGCAGCACCTTTGCAGTTGCAAGCTATCTTACCTATGTCTTCTGCAGAGCAAGGTCATGTTCGTTATTCCATCTACTTTGTGGTGCCCAAGAAAGGTAACTCCTTTTGGACCTGAAGGCGGTTGCTTATTTCCTCACGGAGACAATCAAGCAGGTTATTGTGTGACTTTGGCTAGGGGAGTTCCTGACCTCACTGGATTTGGCTGAGGCAAACTTTAATTTCCCCATCAGGGAGCAGCATCCGGGGCTATCTGCTTCTAGTTTTGTGTTTTGCCATTTGGCCTGGCCACGACGCCTCACATCTTTTCAAAAGTGATGGCAGATGCGTCTTTCCTCCAAGCACAGAGGACAGTGCCCTGGTGATTCATTGCCTAGAGTGGCTGGGGTTAATGATCAGCTACCCCAGAAGCAGCTTGAACTCCTCCCAGGATTTGGAGTATCTGGGAGCTCGTTTTAACACACGCCAGGGTCAAGTCTTCCTCGCATCAGAGAGGATGCTAAGACTACAAAGTCAGCTGAGGGAGTTTTGTGGGCAGCTTGCCCCTTGTGCATGGGAGTACCTACAGCTCTTGAGGCCCGTGGCGTCCTGGAGCTAGTCCTTTGAGCCAGGACACACGTGCCCTCTTCAGAGACACCACCTGTCCCTCTTGTCTCATTCTCATGGTTGTGTGACCAGACCCTTCTCCTTCCCCAGGAAGTCAAGGAGAGCAGTTAAAGCGATGGCTTTAGCTTCACCATCAGATAAGTGGCATATTGCTGGAAGCCCCAGATTCGGTAATAGTGACCATAGATGCCAAACTGAAGAGTTGGGGGTTTATTGTCTGGGCCGATGATTCAGGATCTTTGATCCCCTTAAGAAATCACCTGGTCGATCAGACTGGCCTTAGTGTAGCTTCAGTCCTTGCTTTGGAGGACAAGGCAGTCCGTGTGTTCTCGAACAATGCTGCGAAAGTAGCATATGTCAACAAGTAAGGCTGCCCTATGTGCTTGGGTGGAGGAGCACCTAGTCGCCTGGTCAGAAGCCAACATAGTGGGTGTCAACAATGTTCAGGCTGACTTCTTGAGCCATAATATGGTGGATCCCACAGAATGAGAACTAAGACCCCAGGAGTTCAGCCTCATAGTGCAGAGAGTGGTGTCTTCTGGTGTTCATTCCAATGGCCACATGAGAGAATGCCAAGGTGAGAAGCATTTTCAGCCACAAAAGGCTCTGCATACAGCGGGCTTGGATGCCTTCCTTCGGATGTGTGGACCCACTAGGAGCTTTTGTATGTCTTCCTGCTGTGGTTCTATATGAGCTGCCTCCCCCTATGCAGGATTTGATCTCACCCAGGCCTGGTGATTCTTGTAGCTTTGGACTGGCCACGCAGGCCATGGCATGTGGATCTAAGTAACCTCTTGGTGGGGTACCCACTTTTATTGCCTCTGGAGAGACGACTCCTTTCACAAGGGCCCTCTGTAATGGAGGATCTTAATCTCTTCTCACAGCCTGGACTTTGAGAGGCATTAGTTGCCAAGCAGGGGCTACTCCAAGGTGATAATGGGTACTCTGTTCAAGGTCTGCAGGACCTCAGTCTCCTTAGCTTATATGAAAGTTTGAAGGGTCTTTGAAAGGTGGTGGTCTTCTCAAGCTCTAGAAGCTGATAAGGTAACATAATAGCTGTTTTGTCCTTAGAATAATTCTTGGACCAGGGACCGGGAAGGGGGGGGGGGGGGTGGTATCCATGGCTTGTCCTTGGTGACACACAGATGTGTTTTGCTTCCTCAAGAGTCTTTCTCTGGTATTGAAAGAGCCTCCATTTGAACTCATTCGTAAGGCATTTCTGAAGGATTTTAGCCTTAAAGTAGTTTTCCTGGTGATTATTGCATCCACCAGACAAATGTTGAAACTGCAGTCCTTGTCCTGTTGGGAGCCATTTTTGATCATTATGACAGCCTCTATCTCCTTACAGACTGTGCTATCCTTCTTTCTAAAGGTAGTGTCTTATTTTCACTTCAGTCAGGCAGATCACCTTGCCCTCTTTCTCGGAGGAGGATCTTCAGTTAGATCTCTTTGTGTCTGGTGGTCATGAGGGCATTATTCAGATACTTAGAAGTTATAAATTCCTTCTGTCGGTCGGAGCATCTTTGTCCTCTTCAGTGGTCTGAGGAAAGGACAGGCAGTGGCTCAGTCCTTGATTTCCTGCTGGATCAAAGAGATCATTGGCTCAGCATACCTTTTTGACTGGGAAGCGGGTGCCAGAGGGAATCAGGACTCATGCCACTAGGGCACAGGCTGGCTAATGGGCAGAGTCCACCTTGGTTTCTCCGGAGGACATCTACAAGGTGGCTACCTGGCCCACCTCAAGTACCTTTGTGAAGCATTATTTGTTGTATATGGGAGTTGGGGCTGATGGTGCCTTTGACAAGGCTGTTCTAGCCAGCGTGTTGTCTTCCCACTCTGGGTTCTGACTGCTTGGGTACCTCCCACTTTGGATTGATCTAGCAGAATGATAAGGAAGGAAAGATTTTACTTATTGAATAATTTTATTTCCTTGAATCCTGCTGGACCAGTCCAGGGACCTGCCATGGAAGAATTCCATACAGGTTGGAAAGCCCCATTGCCTTTTGACTTGCATTGTTTTTTCAGTGCCTGACGCAGAATTAACTATGATAAGAGAATCAAATACTCTGTTTGTTCTGATTGACTGTCCATTAATTCTAATAGTTGATTTTTTTCTGAGTTTTTCAGTCTTGTTTACTGCTTGGGAAGTTTCATACTGGCTTCTCTCAGTGCTGCACCAGTGGATAAATCTCCTCATGACAACATTGAAAGATGTTTAAGTCTGCCTTCACCTGCTGGCAAAGGAGCATAAATCCATTCGTTTGGACTGGTCTCGCAAGATTAAAAAAACAGAAGATTATCCGGTATGTAAAATGTTCCTTTTTTAGAAAGCTGAAAGGGAGTAGCATTTTAGCTAGGCAGAAAAATTTATTAGAGAAGCAACAACTTAGTTGACTGATACCTTATGTCATACTTCCTGTGGGTGCCACTGCTTGGCAGAATAGTTTAGACCAGCATCTTTGCACGTCCTATTCTTTTGTCATCTCATGTAGTGGTCCTACCTGTCCAGTCTTCAGCCCTTTTTTTTCCTGCAAACTAGCAGTTCAGCAGTGGGTCATGCATGTGGACCATGTGACTGTATTCAGTACTGAATGGATGGGTCACTCCAGAGATTCCTGGAAAGGGAAAAGACCTTTCACTGGTTCTGTGCTGCTAAGGCCTAGTAGTTAAGTGCATTTTTATTTCATGCTCTTTTCCTAAATTCCGCTTTTCTGTGTATCTCCTTTGTTAGGTGCTGCTTTAAAGTGTTTTCTTTCGTCGTTGGTCTGCGGAGCCGGCCCATGGTTATTCTGTGTGGCCACATTACTACATGACCAGATTTTGCATCTCTGCAGACTGTCTTTCTGAAAAAAAAGTTTGCCGCATTGGTTTTCTCCTCCATGACTGAGACACAGGCTAGTGGGTTCCCCCCTTTCTACCTCAGCCCTTCTTCTCTGTCTTGGTGGCAGCTTCTCCACCCAGTCAAGGCTGACAACAGTTGCTAAATTTTAGGAAACCTGGCACCCATGCTTTTTCCAGTCCTGTTTACAAGATATATTCTTTTTCTCCGAAACAAGCAAGAATTGTCAGTCCTCACATATGGGTGACAGCACCGACTGAGCATGCGCTGATTCACTCCCCAGCTTTCAAAGAAAGCCTTTGGGAGTTAGACTGTGCGTGCGAGGTCACCTTCCCACCCAAGGGTGCCATCTTACCTCGGTCTTCTTTTTTCCGCAGAGTCCTGCAGATGTCCAGTCTGTTTCCCCAGTAAAAGTAGATTTTTTTCTCCTCTCTCTTCCTCGTGCATTTTTTTGCACTTTTTGCAGATTTGGTTCTTTGATCACCTTCTCATTTCCCAGTTGCACCCTTGCCTCAGCGTCATGTTTTTCGGGTACTTTTTTCTTTTGTGGGCACGGGATTTCACTCGTGGCCTCCCTGACCGAGACATGTGAGTATGACCTTGCAAGCGTTGTATAACTCCACTATGTCTAGGTCAGTGGATTCAAGGACTGTGGCAAGTTCTCCCGCACTATGTCAATTACCGACCACCACAATTGCTGTTTGGGGCCTGACCACAATGCTGACTCCTGCCCCCTGTGCCTCCAGATGTCAGCCAAGATCCGGAAGAAGTGGGATCAAGGCAAACGTGTCCCTTATGCTGCTGAAGACCTCGACTGCGGGATCATCCTAGAGCATAGAGTCTCTGTCCTTGGGGTCTGTTTCCAATGCCTCGGCGTCACGCAGACGATCTCGATCTGAGTCCCGAGGTTGTGGAGCCTCGGTCTAGAGATTGTCCTCTGAAGACCTCCCCTGCAGGCTTAAATCATTGTCCCAGCTGCAGTCAAAGACGAGTCCAATCCTGGCACTGGAGGTAAGTCCTCAGGTACCTGGGTGTGGAGCCCTTGATCCCAACACTGAGGGCGATGGCCGGTAGCGGCCCCCGAAGCTGCCCCGGTGGGAGGAGACTCACCACGTCAGTGGATTGGGCCTGGTCCTCTGGCACGATCACCATAGGTGATTCCCCTCAGAGGGACCTGGCTCCGAGCTCGATGACTTCGAGACCCGAGCCGGTGTCTGCGGAGCCTGCTGGCCTCGATGTCAGAATGGCGGCCCTGGAGCGCAGCCTGGCTGCCTTTCTTGAGGTGCAGTGCGGCCAGCACCTGGTACCTCTGGGTCACTGGTGCTGACCTCTGCCCCCTCCATGGCTCGAAGCTCTCTGGAGGAAGTCCAGCCTGTTTTGGAGCGGTTTTCCAGCTTGGAGTTGAGGTGATTGGCCTCACACCTGATTCGTGACTGCCCCCGAGTGCTTTGGTGTAAGTGCATTGGGCACCACATTCCTCGATGCTTGTGGCACATCGGCTCGATGATCACTCAGGGCTCAAGGTCTTTTTCAATTCGGGAAGGGAAACTGATGAGGAGTCGCCTGACACTGCGCTTCAGAGGTTTGCCCTCTGAGCCAAACCCCCCTCTACAAGAGTGCCGGCAGTCTCCTCCTGAGAACTTGACATTCCTCGATTTTGTCCAAGGGATGTTGAAGGATGTTGAAGGCCCTGGCCTTCATGGCGGAGCCGGAGAACAAGGGCACAAAAATACTTAAAGGGAATTTTATTGAGACCACTCGGGTCAAACAGTAGGAATATCAATACCATAAGATCCTACACAAGCCGTGTTTCGGCAGGAGCCTTCTTCAGGGGTCAAAAACTGTGCAATAAGAACATAAATGGAAATACAAATACAAATAAAACACAATCAATAAATAAATTAAAACAATAAATACTCAAATCATGCTGTAATTAAAAGGTAGAATGTAATAAAAGATAAAAAAATGTATTGCTAATATTTCTTACAAATAAAAAACAAAAAAATTGTGTAAAAAAACAATTCTTTATAGTCAATCCTATTTAGACATGCTAAATTGTAAAATGAATAAATAGCAAACATGCTTAACACTCGTAATCATTCAACTAAATAAAGATCAAGAAAATCAGTGACATTAACACACTACATGTGATGAGGAGGACCATAAACGGACTAACACCACAAATTAGGACCCACATTTTGTGTCATTTTTATCTATCATATCAAGGGGGAAGGGGGAGGGAGGGAGCGAGCAATCCAGGCTTAACCAATTCTATTAGCAGTCTTTATGCAACTAGCGGAAACAACATTTATATGGTTTCTAATTTCTGTAATTTAACAGCCTAGATATAAAAAGATGTCATGTGGTTTCTAATTTCTATAATTTGTTACTGCTTAGTTGCATAAAGACTGCTAACAGAATTGGTTAAGTAGAAGAGAATACACCACAGGTGCTTTTTCAGTTTTGGTTTTCCCTGCTCCTTTTTTTTTCTCCCTTCCCCCTTGATATGATAGAACCCACTTTTTTATCTAATTTGTGGTGTTAGTTGGTTTATAGTCCTCATCACCTGTAGTGTATGTTTTGAATTTCATTGATTTTCTTGATTTTTATTTTGTTTCTTAATTACATGTGTTAAGCATGTTTGCTATTTATTTGTTATACAATTAATTTAGCATGTCTGTGTATTTTTTGTTTTAGATAGGATTGACTACAAAGGATTGTTTTTTTACACAATTTTTTTATATTTTTTATTTGTAAGATATGTTAACTAATTTTGTTTTTTAACTTCTGCCTTCTACTCTCAATCTGCAGCTGTGTTAGACCCACAAGACAGAGCATATCCAACACATTAAGCATACCAACAGAAAGAACAAAATATAGCCATGGAACCAATAACAGGGCCTTTTCGCTATATTCCCCGGCATTATGGAATTCACTTCCTTCAAGCATAAGAGATTCATCTATTACAAGACTTCAGAAAATGCTTGAAAAGCCTCTTATTCACAGAGCACTATGGTCCAGCAACAACAGACAAATAACTCCACACACTTAATACACACTTTTGGCAATATGCATTTTATATCACCTCATAAAAATATGTACATAGTTCGTCAACCTTATGAGGATTTGTTAATAGTTTGTTACAATGGGGTCAATAACTTTGATATAATGTGCACCACTGTTTGTTGTGTTTCCTGTTATCACACTTAGTTACTTGTAAACCCCCTTGACTTGTAGAAAGACGATATATAAAAAAAACAAACAAACCTTAAATACAGGTAGGGGGAGACAAACATTCCCTTGGGGCCGAGGAGAGGCCAAAGGGGAGTACCCTGTATTGGTACTGGTAGTGGTACCCTCCAGTGACCGAAGCGGAGATACTGATGGTGCTGGGGGTGGATCAGGGTGTGGGTGTAGACATCTTTGAGATTCAAGGAGCATAGCCAGTCTTCCCGAAGGAGGTAGGGCAGCAGGGTTCCAACGGAGAGCAATTTGAACTTCTCCCTGACCAGAAAGCGGTTGAAGTTCCACAGGTCCAAGATGGGCCGATAGCCGCCTGTCCTTTTTGGGACGAGGAAGTACAGGGAGTAGAACCCCATGCCCCAGAGGGCAGAGATACTAGCTCCATGGACCGGTCCTCAAGCAGGGACTCAAGTTTACTCTGCAGAAGCTCTCTGTGTAGGGAGGTCATGGGAAGCTCCCCTAGGAAGTAGGGCAGAAGCGTCTGGTGGAAGTGGAGGAAGTAGCCCTCCTGGACCATCTGCAGCACCCAGGCACCGAGGTGATGCCCTACCAGACATCTTACGGTGTGCTTTGGGTCCTGGTCTTCAGGTGGAAGAGAGGCTATACCCAAGGAGTCAAAAGCCCCCCCCCCCCCTGGCTGCGGCTGGGGTGCTGTTTGCGACTTGGGGGCGTCTGGCTTATGGGGGCCTGGCCCTTGGCCTACTGACCCTGTTGGAGAGCTTGGTAGGCCTGAAGCTGGGGGTATTTTCCGTAGGCCGCCTTCTCCTTTGGGTGAATGGTCTTTTTACCCGAAGCCTTCCAACGGAAAGGGTCAGGAATTCTGTCTCCAGCTTGGCCGCCATTGTCCGTCATGGGTTTGCCAAAGAGGTTTTCTCCCCGGCATGGGGCATCGACCAGCTTGTCCTGCACCCACTGTTTCAAGTCAGAGGATTGCAGCTAGGCCAGGCGGCGGGCACTAATGCCCACTGCAGCTACAAGGGCCATGGACTCAAAGTCGTTGAAGACTGCCCGAGTTTGAAACTTGGAGCATTCCCTAACCGTGGAGACAAGGGTCCTGAAGTACTCGAGGGGTTCTGCCAGACCAGCCAAGAACCCAGCAAGTTCCTTTGCCAGGTCCGGGAGGTACATGCCCATGTACAGCTAGTATGCCTGGACCCAGGTAGTGAGCATTGAGCCCTGGTAGCACCGCCTGCCAAAGCCATCCATGGTGCGGGCCTCTTTGCCAGCTGGAACCAAGGAGTGCGTCTTTTGGCTTTTGATTCGATGCATGGCTGATTCCACCACCATGGAGTTGCAAGGCATCTGTGCTTTCTGGAGTCCTGGGCTCTTATCAACTTGATACTGTGAATTGAGTTGGCGGCTTACCCACAGGTACCATCTCTGGGCTCTCCCACATCCTGCACAATAAGCGTTCGAGGACAGGGGGGAATTGGCAGAGTCAGTGTCCCCTTCAGAGGGGCCTCATACTGGAGGTTCTCCAGATCCTCAGAATGAGGCTTGTTCTCCAGTTCTAAACCATTGAAAAGCACAAAGGTACTCGCCAATGTCCAAGGGCATACAAAGAAGCGAGATACTCAAAGGGAATTTTATTGAGACCACTCAGGTCAAATATAGGAATACCAATACCAGAAGACCCTACATGAGCTGTGTTTTGGCAGGAGTCTTCTTCAGGGTCAAAAACACTGTGTGGTAATAAGATACATGGAAATACAAATAAAACACAATCGATAAACAAATTAAAACAATAAATACTCAAATCATGCTGCGAATGATTTTGTGTGTGTTAAGTACCTTATGTTTGATTCTTTGTGATATGGGCAACTAGTGAAGTTGTTTGAGGAGTGACGTGATGTGGGATTGATGAGCTTGTCCTAGGATAATCCTTGCAGTGCTAGTTGCAGTGGGTATAGTGAGCTCTTTGGAATTCCGTGGTATATTGAGTTGCTGTAATCGAGCAGTAGTGTCCTAATGGCTTGACATACAGATCAGAAATCGGTTGGTGAAAAGAGTGGGCATAAATTCTTTATTATTCATAGCTTATAATATATTGCAGTTGTGTGTTTTATGTGTGGAAGGAGAGTGAGCTGCTGGTCCAGTGTTACGCTGAAATATTTAATCTATGTCTTGACTTTGATTTGATATTGTCCAGTGTGATAGTGGTGGTGTGAAGTTCTGGTCTCTTGGGATGTGTAGTAGCTCAGTTTTGTTATGGTTTATGTTAAGGTTGTGTGCATGGAGCCATTTAGACATTGCTATGATGCAATTATTGAGTTTTATGTAATGGGGGCCTTGGTAATGGAGTAAAGAGCATGATGTCTTTATAAATTAGGCAACAAATGCCAAAGCATATGTTGCCTAATTTATGGATGACTGGCTTATAAAAACAGGCTTGCCAGGGGATGCGTGCACCATGGTGTGCCGCACTATCAAGGTGCTGCAGACTCAGAGGTTTGTAATCAACTATCCCAAGTCATACATACTCCTGACTCAACGCCTGGAGTTCATTGGAACCCTCCTGGACAACACAGGTCCGTGCATCCCCTCTCTAGACAAGGTGCAGCGCCTTGCGACGCTGGCAGGGGAGGTGCAGTCCCGCTTAACAGCATCAGCATGGCTTCTGCGCCTACTAGGGCACATGGCCTTGACAGTGCATGTAATCCCGCACGCCTGTCTCCAGATGCGACATGCCAAATGGACTCTCAGCTCTCAGTGGACTCGGGCCACTGGCCATCTAGAGGATCGGGTCAGGATTACCCGGTTACTAGCAGTCTCTCTCACCTGGTGGAAGAGTTTGCCAAACCTAATAGCCAGCCTACCCTTCCAGGCCCCACCGGCACACTGTGACCTCATGATGGATGCCTCCAAGCTCAAATGGGAAGCACACTCCAATGGTCTACAATCACAGGGTGCCTGGACTCGAACAGAGAGCACCCTCTAGATCAAGCTCCTGGAGCTTTGGGCAGTGACAAATGCTCTCTGGGTATTCCGCACCCACCTGCTGGGGCAAGTGGTGTTCGTCCAGACTGACAACAAGATTATGTTCTAAATCAACAAGTGGGGAAACAGACTCATACCTCCTCTGTCTGGAGGTTGTTTGCCTGTGGAATTTCGTCATGGAGAATGGCATGAACCTCCAGGCAGTCTACCTGCTGGGTGAGGACAACCTGCTTGCAGACCAGCTCAGCAGGGTGCTTCAACCTCACGAGTGGAGATTCCACTCAGGGGTGGCCAACTCCCTGACGTTGGACCTCTTCACCAGCTCCGAGAATGCACAGCTGCCACGTGTATGTTCATGGAGACCGGCTACGGGCTGAGTGGCGACGGATGCCTTCATCCTGCATTGGCCTGGGAGCCCTCCTGTATGCATACCCGTTGACTCCCCTGGTCCCCCCAATAAAATGGGGGGATAAGACATTTTTCAGATATATTAGTGAGAAGAGGAAGGGCAAAAGTGGTATTGTCAGACTCAAGGGTGCAGGGGGGGAATATGTAGAAGCTGATATAAGGATAAAGCGGAATTGCTTAACAAATATTTTTGTTCTGTGTTCACAGATGAAGAACCAGGAGCAGGACCTCAGAAAACACCCACAAATAAGAACAGAAGCGAGGGACATCTTGAACAATTTTCAGAAGACTGTGTTCGTGAGAAACTAGCTCAACTTAAAGTAGACAAAGCGATGGGACCGGATGGGATACACCCTAGAATACTGAGGGAACTTGGGGACGTTCTAGCAACTCCACTGACTGACCTTTTCAATGCCTCGTTGGAGTCGGGAGTGGTGCCAAAGGACTGGAGAGAGGCTCATGTGGTGCCTTTACACAAAAACGGAAGTAAGGATGTGGTTGAAAACTACAGGCCGGTTAGTTTAACTTCAGTGGTGAGTAAATTATTGGAAACGCTGCTGAAAGAGAAAATAGTGAGGTTTCTGGAGTCCGGCGGATTACAGGATCCGAGGCAGCATGGATTCACCAGAGGCAGGTCTTGTCAGACAAATCTGATCGATTTCTTTGACTGGGTGACCAGGGAGTTGGACCGAGGGAGAGCTCTAGATGTGGTGTATTTAGATTTCAGTAAAGCCTTTGACACTGTTCCTCACAGGCGACTTATAAACAAACTGAGCACCCTAGGGATGGACCCTAAAGTTACTGCTTGGGTTAGAAATTGGTTGGGTGGGAGGCGACAAAGAGTACAAGTAAATGGAGCTCACTCTGAGGAGAAGGATGTTACCAGTGGTGTGCCCCAGGGATCTGTCCTTGGTCCGATTCTTTTTAACATCTTTGTTAGTGATATAGCAGAAGGGCTGTCGGGTAAGGTTTGCCTCTTTGCGGATGATACCAAAATCTGTAATAGAGTAGACACCCAGGAAGGTGTAGATAACATGAGGAGGGATCTAGCTAAGCTTGAAGAATGGTCTAGAATTTGGCAGCTGGGATTTAATGTTAAAAAATGTAAGGTCATGCCTTTGGGCTGCAGCAATCCAAGGGAGCAATACAGTATAGGAGGTGAAGTACTTTTGTCCACTAAAGAAGAGCGGGACCTAGGCGTGGTTGTGTCTGTTCTTAAAGTAGCTAAACAGGTAGAAAAGGCAACGGCAAAAGCTAGAAGGATGCTTGGGTGCATACGGAGAGGAATGGCTAGCAGAAAAAAGGAGGTGATAATACCTCTGTATAAGTCTTTGGTGCGACCTCATTTGGAGTATGGTGTGCAATTCTGGAGACCGCACCTTCAAAAGGATGTGAACAGGATGGAGTCGGTGCAGAGGGTTGCTACTAAAATGATTAATGGGCTTCATTATAAAGCATATGAGGACAGACTTAAGGATCTTAATATGTACACCTTAGAGGAAAGGCGGGATAGAGGTGATATGATTGAGATGTTTAAATACCTCCGTGGCATAAATGTTCAGGGAGAGAGCCTCTTTCAATTGAAAGCAAGTTCTGCTACGAGGGGACATGGGATGAGGGTGAAGGGAGATAGATTCAGGAGTGATATGCGGAAATATTTCTATACGGAAAGAGTAGGGGATCCGTGGAATAGTCTCCCAGTGGAGGTGGTAGAGATGAGGACAGTAACTGAATTCAAAAAAGCATGGGACCAACACAGAGGATCTCTTAAGGTAGAAAGTGGACTGTTGTAGTTGTTGTTATGGAAGGACAGACTAGATGGGCCTTGTGGTCTTTTTCTGTCATCATGAAAAAAAAAAAAAAGACTTGCGCAAGATGCAGTTAGACGGGGCTTCCGTAATTCTCATTGCCTCCCCAGTGGCCCTGACAGCCGTGGTGCCTTCTGCTCCTGGGATCCAGACCTGCTCTCATAGGAGAACGGGATCCTTCTCCATCCCAGTCTGGTCCCTCACCCTGATGGCGTGGCTGCATATGCCTTCAAGTGGCACAAATTCTCTGGCACTCTGACAAGAATCTCAATCCTTTCTCCTGTGCGGTGCTGACATACTGCAAATACCTCCTGCGCCTCTCTCAGACTGGGCTGAAGTCCAATTCTGTCCCAGTGCACCTCTGCGCAATAGGGGCGCATCATCACATTGTTGATGGCCAGTCCGTCTCTGCTCCCCTGCTGGTGGGCTGCATCATGAAAGGGCTTCTCCTCTTGTGGCCGCCCATCTGCCCACTGCTGATGGCATGGGACTTGAATGTTTTGAGGAAGCTGTTGTCTCCCCCCCCCCCCCCCCTTTGAACCTCTGACTACATGCCATCTCGAGTACTTTTATTTATTTATTTATAGTTCTTCTATACCGCACTCTTTTTCATCAGCGCGGTTCACATTAAACAAGAATACTCATTACAAGCAACAGGCTGTTGTGAGTTTACATATAACAGGAGAATTCAACTGGGATTATAACTTTGGGAAACTTTGTACATAGTTTGGTACTTATCATGGAAAGTAGTGTTCCTGGTAGCTCTCACCTCCACCAGGCGAGTTAGTGGGCTTATGCCCCCTACATCAGGTTCCACAGAAATAGGGTCATTCTCCAGACACACCCTAAATTCCTGCCTAAAGTGGTATCCGCTTTTCACATGAACCAGGAGGTGGTTCTTCCTATTTTTTTTTTTTTTCAGGTCTCTTGCCTCCCGGGCGGACGCCTCATTACACACCCTGGATTGCAAGAGGGCACTGTCCTTCTACCTTCGGAGGACACAGCCCCATCGCCGCTCCGTCACAGCTGTTCATTTCTTTTGACATTAACGGGCTCAGAGTCTTCTAAGCGGACTCTGTCTTCCTGGCAGACTGCATCTCCTTCACTTACAAGCAGGCTGGACTCTCTCTGGAGCATCACGTTACCATGCACAATGTGCATGCTGTGGCGATCTCGATGGCCAATTTGTGCTTGGTCCCCCTGTTGGACATCTGCTGGGCAGCCAACTGGTCTTCGGTTCATACTTTCACTGCACATTGCTGCTTGGAAGAAAGCTCACAACATGACAGCGTCTTTGGCCAGGTAGTCCTTCGTCACCTCTTTAAGCAATAGTGCAACTCCTTCCCTCCAGTCCATTGTTTATGGCTACCAATGAGGTGATTCTATGCTCAGTGCTGTGTCCCCTGGTCTTCAAGCCATTCATGCTTCTTACTGCCCCACTTGCTTTGTTTTTTGGAGTCACTAGGTGCCCTTACAGGTATTTTCAGTAGCCTGTAGCTGGGGAGTTCCTTATGTGCGGATTGACTTTCTGCTTGTTCCCAGAGAAAATGTAGTTACTCACCTGTAACAGGTGTTTTCTGGGGACACCAGGAATCAGTCTTCACAACCCTTCCTCCTCCCCGTGCAGTTGTTTTCTTTTTTTATGCTTGTTTGAGCTACATCGTCATACTAAAGTAAGATGGCACCCTTGGGTGGGAAGGTGTCCACATTTGTGCAGTCTAACTCCCAGAAGCTTTCTTTGAAAGCTGGGGAGTGAATCCGCATGGGCTCTGTCAGTGCTGGCATCACCCATATGTGAGGACTGATTCCTGCTGTCCCCGGAGAACACCTGTTACAGGTGAGTAACTATGCTATCTAAGACAAGACTATGAGATTTTCTATTGTGACTTCTGTGTGAAGTTGTTCCTAAAGCATTTCAAATTTGGAAGATAGGCTCCATGCTTTCCTTAATTTGCAGACTGTTGATGACTAGGTTGTCCTGAAGAGGCACACAAACTCTTTGGCTCCTTTGTCCATGAATAGATGCAGGAATTGAAGAATCTTCACTTCCTTTATTTGACTCTAGAGCTCAGCATGCTGCTCAAGGAGGCAGAGCTGTCCCTGACCCTTAAGCTGAGACTTTGGTGCAGAGCTCTGAGAACCAAGAGGTTTCCCCACTGTTCTCTGGAGGAGAGAAATGTCTCCTAGGCATAGGCAGTGCTATGCCTGTTTCAAGAAGTCCAGTCCAGAGCCTTCAGCAGTGACCTCAGATAATCTATCTATTAGCTGCACTGCTCAGTTAACCTTATTTTCCTATGCCGTGCTGTATGGTAGACCCTCCAGTTTTCTGTGGACTAGTAACTCATGTGCGGGTATCTGCAAGAGCTAATATTCTTTAGCGCTATCCTGAAAATCTGATTGGTTTCAACCTTTGAGGACTAGAGATTCACTCACCCCCCCCCCCACCTTCAAGCAAATGTGATTTCCTTCTTCATGGTCCTCTGACAACTTGCCTCTACCTCCTGCTGGTCCCCAGTTGAGGCCAAAAATGCTATGCCCTATCAAAGTTAAAATCCATTTGTCCCTGGTGAGTGGGCAAGTGGATTTTTAAACCCTAGTTACCTCAATCACCTAGGATGAAACCCAGTTTCTGTTAGCCTCTAGTCCTCAGATTTATGAGGGCTTCCTTTAGTTGAATCTCCTCAAGCCTCCTGCAATGTTATGGGATATCTCAGTGAGCTTGATTACTGTCATGGTATGCACACAATTAACCCATTTGGAGACTGCCCTAAAAGACACTTGAATTAAGTCCTTCATCACATTTTAGTGGCTTTCACTTCAGCATGTGGAATCTGTGAGCTCCTGTCTCTAGTGAATTATCTATTTTACACCAAGTTTCATCGCTATGGGATGTGAACGATGTATCACTAAGTTACTTCTGCCTGGGATGGTGTCTGCTTTAATCAGTCAATCATCATTCCAATATTTTTCCCTAGGCCTTATCCTCGTAAAAATGAAAAGGTTTTTCGTTTTCTGGATTGTAAGATTTATTGCCTTCTAGCCTTTGTGAACACAAACCCATAAAGGGATTAATCAGTACAGTCTGGTCGACCCTGATAGCCAAATTCATAGGCAAAGCATGCTTACTAAAATAGGTTGTCCAAAAATAAGGTAGAGCATTATGTTAAAACCCTTAATATGAAGTGTATTATTATTCCAATAGCCGATAAAGGCCACTATTTTCATAGCAGAGGCGCACCAGTTTAAAAGATGCTATCAAGAAAAGATTGAAGACAGCTGCAAAAAAGACCTTTGAGACTACTGGCTGCCTCCCGCAGTCCACTGTACATTTCAGCATACGTGTCTTAAGGCTTTGAACAAGTCATAATCAGAATACATAAGAGGCCATTGATAAACTGCCTATAAGCATAGCAATGTGTGGGTACAAATCCAAGAAATTAAATGAAATAAGACAAAAGTGTCTATAACTGACATACTCCCGGCCTTATTGATGCATTTGGTAGCAAAATTCTTGGCCGATACAGCTTTATGACGCCATCTCCTACAGTAGAGTAGAAGAGGCTTATGACTGAACAGTTGCTTTGTAGATGCTGCTGCTTGAAGTCATTGGCTTGGGATTCCTTTCAAAGGTACAAATGGGCAAAGCAATGTATGGATTCCTTTCATGCTTTGGTGAAGCATTGCAGAGTAGACCAGCTGATGTAGCATTTTAGAGAGAGGTTCTTCATGTTGCTGAGAAGTTATGTTGCAGTCATGACTTGTTAAGAGTATATGAATGGGAAATTTCCTTACTATCATTTTCTATTTTACCCCTAGAGTAATCGGGATTGATTTATCTGTAAATGTTTGGGACATTCAGCTTGTTTAGGACCTGTTGATCTGTGTAGTATTTTGACTCATTTATGGTATTGAAGGGTCTTATTGACATACATTTTGAATGATGAATTGCTGAAGAAGTGTTATTGCTATAGGAAACAACTGCAGGAGTAGTTGGTTGGGACAGGAAGTGCCATGATGCAACTTCTGGTTTGAAGCAGCAGCTCCCAGTTTTATATTCCAAGCAGTAGTGCCCACAGGTCCTGACTATTGTAGGAGTAAATAGAGCAGGAATTGACAGAAAAAAAAATCCCAATCTGGGGGTAATGCACCTTGTTGGAACTATTGTGGTCCTGTCCATCCTTGCTGAACAAGGGATACTAGTAGCCCTGTGCCCTTACATTTGTAAAGATGTTAGAGATGTTTAGTGTCACATGCTGAATTTCTTGGTGATTCTTTTTTTAGCTAGTTTTCATTTTTCTAATGGCTTTGTCAACAAAGATGGCTCATTACTGAGCACTCCGACTTCTAGGCAGTCACTTTCTTGCTTGTACATTCAGAAGTTGAAATGTAAGAGTTTTATGCTTTTATAATTGTAAGGCAGTACAATAGATTGTAGTTACCTGTAACTTTTGTGCATTATATTATGATGGGCAAAATAGAGCAGTCTCTCATTACAGTAGAGAAGGAACAATTCTGTTTTGGGTAAAACATGCACAAATTGTATCTTCAAGTTGTGATGTCCTCACATTTGGAATAGAGAAATTTCCATGTTACAAATGTATTAATTAAAAATCTTTGTTAAAATACCTTGTTATAAGGTGGGGATTTTTTGCCAGTGGCTGTTGAGGACAATCACTGTGTGCAGATATGACTGCGAGACCTTGGTATCTATAAAAGTGAAACAAACCTGTGAAGGGTTAAATTTTAAATAAGACACAGTGGCAACAACACTTATTAAGTTGCTGACATTAGGATTTTTACATTTGTAATTGATTGGGATTTGATTATTTTCTTTCCCATTTTGAAAGTGTAACACGAATAAAGTTAGTGTGTAAGCAGTCTTTCCATTTCACACACTGACAGTATATGGATTTTAGAGGTATAGAGCATGTCTGTTAATTGATCAGTTTGATTGGCTGATTGCCCATTGGTGATCTGTGAGATCAATGAAGATGTCCAAAAATAAAATAAAAAAAAAATCTCAACAAAACTGCATTTTAGAACTCTCTATTAAGCAAATGACTATTGAGTTCCAGTCACTGATTCTGAATAAGAAAATGTAGATGTGTGACAGTGTTCTACAAACATGGTTCCTGAAGTGGGTATTTTGCATCCCCCCCCCATTTTTTTTTATTGGCTTTCAGCATTGACCCCTTCCTGGATAGGATGTCCAGGTGACTGTTGGAACCCTTGCTGTCTGTAGAGATGATTTTGCAAGGTGTGCTCTGTATCTCACTTCATTATACTGCTAGACCAGTCTAGATGTATGGGTTATGCTCCTTTGCCAGCAGGTAGAGGCAGACTTGAGCAGCTTTCAGTGATGTCATCACTAGGCATATCTTCGGGTACAGCACTGAGAGAAGTCGGTATTCCAGTTCCTTTTCGTTCCTCCAGTTCAGTCCCGCACTGCTGGGTAGTGTACCTGCAGCATGGAGATAGGGCATGTCAGAAGTCTGATACATCTACCAGTGGCACCTCCCACCAGCTTCCAGTGTGTCCAGTCTCCATGCAGCAGGAGGTTGTGAGCCTAGGGTTAGGCTCAACTGGAGGAACACAAGGGGAATTATTTGGTAGATTTTTCAATTTAGATTTGGGGATATTTTTATTTGGGTTACGCTATTCCTTTAATTTATTTTTAGTGAATTGGTAAAAAAAAAAAAGGGACAGAGCCGGGCAGTGGAGGGGATTCCTGCTCCTCCTTCCCTTCATTTCTGCTATTCCTTATCGTCCCTCCAGCCCAGTTCCGTACCTCTGGGTAGTGTACCTCTTCCAGCAGCTTGGAGGCTGAGCCTGTCATCTTTTTGATGACACTAGTGTACATATGCAGCTGGCACTACCCACCAGCCCCAGTATGCTCAGCCTCCAAGCAGCTGGAGGAGGTTGTGAGCCAGGGTGCTGGACTCGCAGAAAGGACAACTAAGGAGATAGGTTTAGTTAGTTTGCTTTTATTTCCCCTGTTAAGGTGCAGGTTTCTTTGTTTTTAAAGGCAGAAGTAAAAAAAACAAAAAAACCCCCAGAAGGAACAGAGACACAACAGGGCTGAGGGGAGAATATTCCTTCTTCCCTCCTCTCCCCCCAGGATTTTGGGGGCAGGGTTCTGTGGGGGGCCTTCCTCAGTCCGAGACTTCTGACTGCTCCCGAACCCGTTATCGGGTGAGGAGCCACTGCAGGGGCTGCAGTTGCTTGACAGGAGTGAAAGCTGGCAGTCCCAAGTCACCCCCCGCCCCCCCCCCTCAGTGCCAAAGCCAGGAAGGAAGGCTGAGCACAAGGGGTAGAAAAGCTATGCGGCAAAGAGGCTCCAAGGTAAGAGTGGCAGGGGCGGGGGAAGACAGCAGAAACCTCTAGCAACCGCCAGAACATGAGGAAACAGAGAGCGGCCTGCAGCTGCATGTTTGGGAGCCTGCAGCAGTGTGGGAAACTCCCCCCCCCCCCCCCCCGCTGCATTTAGGTGCGATTTCTTATTGAGGCCCGCATGTGTTTAATCCTCTGCTGTGTTTTGGGTGCCTGGGAGAGGCAGCCACCGGAGAATAAAGCAGGACAGAGCAGCTTTTTCCTAGGGGGCCATTTGCAGTTTCTTTTTCATTTCAGTTTCAGTTAATTAGATTTTATTTTATTTTAGTTCAAGTACTCTAGTGCTCTGTGCCTGAGCCTGTGAAGGTGCACTGTGCTGGGGATCCTGTTACATACCCGGGTACAGATTGAGGAAGTTCCTGGGGAGTGCCGCCAGCGCTTCCCACCATGCCGGCCAGACCGCAGTTTCTGGTATAGGATGGTATCAAGGGGTGTGACCCCCACTTAATCCTTAAGCATTCCTTGTGTTATACAGCTCAAAACTTACTCAGTGCACAATGACTTGATGCAAACATGTGGTAAAGGCCTAATCAGATAGGCCATTGTTTGTTGCTGGCAAATTTCAGAGTGCTGTGTGCCTGGTTAGGTGATCTAAAAGGCAGTTGGTTGATACATTGTTTCTTTCTCCTGAGATGGGTCTGATAGAAAATCAGAGACAGGAATAAAGATGTGTTTAGAAAAAATACTGCAGCTTCAGCTCTGTGGGAAACAGGAAGTACCTGCATACAAGACATGTTTGTAATTTGAAAGATAGTGTATAGGAAGCAAATGAAATCCTTCCATCTGTCTATGGTCAGTGAGTAACCTGACATGATCATCTCTTGTCTCTTAGCCCAGATTATGTACCTATTAAATCTGTAATATTGCTTGTAAGGGAAGCTGTACTCCCTTATAGCCATTAGTAGTATTAGAATAAAAACATAAACTTTACTTGGAGAATGTGTCGGTTTTATTGGATCAGGGCAAGGTCCATTTCATATCTTTAAGATACAACACTGCAGTGCAATCTAAAAATCCTCAAGATGTGCAGTCCCTGATGTGGTGTGATCTCGGAGGCAGGTGTCTTCCTAAACTGCACGGTCAGGTCATGGGAGCAGGACCTGCAGAATGAGATGAGGCAGGAGAGTCCCTCCCAGTTGCAAGAGACCCTGGGGGCGGGGGGTGCCATGTTACCTTCAACGGATCCGGTCCCTGCACGATGCCTGGACCATCCACCCCTCAAGCCCAGGGAGCGATAGGGCTCGCGGGGGAGTTCTCACTGGAGTTTGTCTTACTTTTGCATAAGGAGTTTTGCCTACCAAGTGGCTCCTCAGCCCCAGAACACAGGGCTAAGAGGATGTCAGATGCAAAAGAGCATGAGTCTGGAGCAGTGGCGTCTAAGCGGGCTAGAGGCTTAGAGGAGTGGCAGCAATCGCCGCTGTCAGGGGAGCTGGATGGGGAAGACCTAGACATGAAGTTAGATCTGCAGGAGAAGTTGGAAGAAGGAGAGAGCCCAGAACAGGAGGATCAGTACCGAATTGTTCAGCTTTTCCGCCGGGAGGAGCTACCAGCGCTCATCTTTATGCTTATGTTTATGCAATTTCTCGATATACCGCCCAGGCTGAAGGCCATCAGGGTGGTTTACAATCACTGCAAGCGGGTACTGATACAATTCTTCATTCCCAAAGGGCTCACATTCTGCATGTACCTTGGCGACCCTCAAGGCCCTGAATATGCTTGCTAACCTCCTGGCAGAGGAAGAGGCGCTGTAGGATTCGCTGTTCCAGGCGATACGGAAATCGCAGAAATTCTTACCAGTACATGGAGTAGTAGGACAGATGATCCAGGATGTGTGGTATCTGCCAGCGTTTGACCTTAAATGGGTGCAATCCATGATGCCCCTATGCCCACTGCCGGAGCAAGAGTGAGCTCCTTTGATTGCCCAAAGTGGGCGCAGCGGTGTTGGCAGCAGTAGAAGAGACCTTGACTTGTCTCCTGCAGCTGAGAGCTGTGGAACTGGTTCCGCGAGACAGGTACGTTTGTGGTCGATGCTTCATGTATTTTGTTTTGTCCAAAAGGAAGATTCCTTTTGCCCAATTCTCAACTTTGAGGGCATGAACTACGGTCTCCAGATACCGCATTTTCACAGTAGTAATGGCGGTAGGAAACAGAGATTTTTGGTGACTCTCGATCTCACAGAGGCGTATCTGCATGTTTCCTTCCATCCAGAACATCAGCAGCTTCTCCACTTTGCAACTGTCAAGGGGCCATTTCCAGTTTCGAGTGTTGCCCTTCGGTCTGGCAACCACCCTGTACCTTCACCAAGGTCATGGTGGTGATGGCGGCAGCTCTCCACAAGGAAGGGATTCTCGTCCACCCATACCTAGACGATTGGCTGATCCAGGCGAAGTCCAGGGACGATAGCAAAAAGAGCAACAGCGCGGGTGGGAGAGTTCCTTCAAAGTCTCAGTTGAGGTCAACCTGGCCAAGAGCCAGTTATGGCCAGCCCAGGAGCTAGAGTATTTGAAAGCGTGTTTTGTTACCTGTGTGGACAGGAATTTCTCGCCGGTTCGCCGGGCGCAGGAGCTACGACAGTTGATACAGCAGGTCCTGAAGAGGGCAAGACCATCAGCGTGGCATTATCTGCAGGTTCTGGGGACCATGGCGGCCACTCTCGAGCTAGTCCCATGGGCAAGGGCACATATGCAATTGCTGTAGAGGGCTCTGCTCCATCGATGGTCCTATCAGAGTCAACCCCTGTCCCAAGTACTTCCCTGCCCACGGAGCGCCAGGAGAGCCCTCAGTTGGTGGCTGCATGTGGAAGGAGTCCCTGGTGTGGGTTCCTCGGATGACCAGCCTGTCAGGTTGGAAAGCCCATTGCGAAGGACTCTTTGTTCAGGGACGAGAGTCTGCAGGAGGCTCTGTGGTCGATCAACAGGCTCGAGATGCGAGCGGTGACCTTGGTGCTAGAAAGTTTCGAGCCATGGTGCAGGGGAAGGTGGTCCAAGTCCTCTGCCAATGTGACTACGATGGCTTACATCAACCGGCAAGGAGGCATGGGCAGTGCAGTCCTGAGGAAGCCAGCCGAAGGTCTGTTCAGATGGGCAGCGATTCGTCTCCAGGCATTATCAGCGGCGCACGTAGCAGGAGTTGACAGCGTGATGGCAGACTACCTCAGCTGAGTGTGCATGGACCACGGAGAGTGGCAGCTCAATCAGGAGGTGTTCGAGCAGGTGGTGCGCCAATGGGGCACACTGGTCATGGACCTAATGGCAATGTTCGAGTCGGCCAAGGCCTGCTGGTTTTTCAGTAGAAGAAGAGAAGTCCAAGGGCCTGGATGCTCTAATTCAGCAGTGGCTCGAAGAGGGTCTTCTCTGTTTTTCCCTGTGGACGCTCATGGGCTGGTTAGTGCAGTGGCTAGAGGCGCACAGGGGATTTGTGATTCTGGTGGCACCAGACTGGCTGAGGTGCCCGTGGTATGCTGACCTGATTTGGATACTGGTGGGTTGACTGGTGGCTTCCGGTTCAGAAGGACCTCTTGATGCAGGAGCCACTTCGCATGCCCCAGGTGGATCAATTCTCGCTTACGGCATGGCTCGTGAAAGGGCGAAGTTGAAGAAGAAAGGATAATCAGACTTGGGGATAGCGACCTTGCTACAGGCCCAGAGATGGTCTACGAACCTGTCGTGCATCTGCGTAGGACGCATCTTTGAATCATGGTGTGGAGAGAGGCAGCCACACCCTTCCACTGCCTCCGTCCCGCACATCTTGGCGTTCTTGCAATCCGGTTTTGATAAGGGTCTAGCTGCCAGTTCCTTGAGAATGCAACTGGCGGCGATTTTCCGGTTATCGCGGGAAAGTCCATGGGATGCCGTTGGGTACTCACCCAGACGTGCTGAGCTTTCCTAGGGGTGGTGACCCACCTCCGTCTGCCAAAGAGGGCAGTGGTACTGAAGAGAAAGGATGTCCGAAGGGATCGATGCCTTGATTCAACAGTGGCCATCACAGGGCCTTCTGTATGTATTTCCTCCCTGGGCGCTCATAGGCCAGGTGATTCAGCGAATAGAGAAACATCTCGGAGCCGTGATTTTAATAGCGCCGGATTGACCGCGTCGTCCATAGTACGCGGACCTGGTGAGGCTTCTCAACGGTCAGCCGTGGCAATTGCTGATTTCGGGAGGATCTGCTTCTGCAGGGTCCTCTTCAGATGCCGCAAGTGACTCGGTTCTCACTTACAGCCTGGCCATTGAAAGGACTAGGTTGAGGAATAAAGGTTTTTCGTCAGGGGTGATTGCTACCTTGCTGTCGGCTAGAAAGCGGTCCACTTCTTGGTTTATGTTCGCATTTGGCGTATCTTTGGAGGCTGGTGTGAAACTAGACAATTACGTCCATCCTTGGCCTCAGTTCCAGAGGTGTTGAGCTTTCTTCAGGATGGCTTTGATACGGGTTTGGTGGCCAGTTCTTTGAGCTTTCAGCTGGCTGCTATAGCTTGTTATCGGGGTACGATTCGAGGTCGTGCCGTAGGAACATCCCTGGATGTTTTGCGCTTTATGAGAGCGGTATCACATTTGTGGCCTCCTCGCTGTGTGTTTATTCTTCCGTGGGATCTCAATTTGGTGTTGGGGGCATTGACGAGAAGGCCTTTTGAGCCTCTCGGTGAAGCCTCGGTTAAGGATCTGACTTTGAAAACAGTGTTTCTGGTGGCTATCTGTTTGGCACAGCGAGTTTGAGTTGCAGTCTTTATCTTGTAGGGAACCTTTCCTGATGTTCTTCAAGGAAAAGGTGATGGTACGTCCGATGCCATCCTTTCTACCGAAGATAGTGTTGCCGTTTCATTTATTTATTTATTTTTATTTATTTATAGTCTCTTCTATACCGCGCTATTCGGCATCAGCGCGGTTTACAGTGAACAAAGAATTTACACATTTCCGATGGTACTTTGTGTTTACAGTTGAACAGGCAAAAGTAACTTGGATAACAGGGGTAACTATTTACAAATTAAAAACAGAATCATGAACATTTCTTGGTTTGAATCAGTCGGTATCTTTGCCTGTGTTGAAGTCATCAGGTGAAAGGGATTTACGGTTGCTGGACGTGAAGAGAGTGCTCCGTCAGTACTTGCAGGTTTCGAAGTCTTTTTGTAAGTCGGAGCGCTTGTTCTTTTTTGGGGCCCGCATAAAGGTGAAGCAACCTCCAAGGCTTCCATTGCTAGGTGGATTAAGGAAATGATAGCTTCAGCTTATCTTTTGCATGGCCGTCAGGTGCCTTTAGAATTAAGAACTCCTTCAACTAGGGCTCAGGCGACGTCATGGTTGGAACACAGCAGGGTTCTGGCAGTTGAAATCTGTAAGGCGGCTACGTAGTCCTTGCACCCCTTTAGTAAGCATTACCATCTTGATGTGCAAGCGGCAGGGGATGCCTGTTTCGGGTCAGCAGTTTTGCGGTCTGGTTTTTCAGATCCCTCCCATTAGTGTACTGCTCTGTTACATCCCAGCCGTGCGGGACTGAACTGGAGGAACGAAAAGGAAAGAGAAATTAGACTTACCTGCTAATTGTTGTTCCTTGAGGAACTCCAGTTCAGTCCCAATTCCCACCCAAGTTGGTGATTCAGTCAATGATCTGGTGACATGGGAATAGCTGGCCACGCAAAGAAAAGTCTAACAGTAAGTGTCTATTACCCATCCTGTGCGGTAATTGACTGGTTGGCTGTTCTGCTCTATGCTACCTTCTTCGTCTTTCTTATATTTCATATCTTTAATGCTGTTTCCTTGGGGGGGGTGGAGCAGTTATCCTCTTCTCTCAAGGAGTTTATTGGGGAGGCATTGAAGTCTCGCGTTCAGAGTTCATATTGGTTATAACTACTTAAGTGTTGCTCCTTAGAGTATGTTTTGTCAATAGGTCACTGGAAGTTGGTGGGAGGTGCCACCGGTAGATGTATCAGACTTCTGACATGCCCAGTCTCCATGCTGCAGGAAGAGGTACACTACCCAGCGGTGCGGGACTGAACTGGAGTTCCTCAAGGAACAACAATCAGCAGGTAAGTCTAATTTCTCTTTTGTCCCTCCAGTCCATTCCAGACGTATGAGTCATGCTCATCCACCAGCAGGGGGAAACTGAGAACAGCAAACTCAAAACTTTTCCCTTAAGTAGCCTGTGCTTCCCTGCTGAGCCAGTATTTCTCAGCCTCCAGCAGGTGGATCAGAGGCCTTTGCTGGCCGTCTGTTGTTTTTCCTTAGTGTTAAGTCGTGATTTTGGGGTGTAGAACCTGGTGGCACCAGGTCCCTCCCCCAGCCTGTCCTCTAGCCACTCCTTAGTTCCCTCTGGGTAGTAGGAGACAGCTGCCTCTCCCCTTCTCCTCCTCAACTCTTGGGAGGAGGCCATGGGTTGAGCGCTCTGCTCCTGCTTGAAGCCATTAAAAAAATAAATATTGAGAGGCAGTGGCAGCACAGCGGGACCTCCAGGAGCCAGTAAGTCAGGGACGGGGAGGTTCCTGTGCGGCACACACATGACTGACCCAGAGAGGGGCCGTTGTGCAGCATGCGCAGCCACAGAAGCTTGCTCTGCATGGTCGGACTCAGACGCATCTGGATTGAGAGCATGGTAGCTGCGGAGAGCTTAGTCGGCAGCCCAGCTGCATTGGAGACTGCCACGGGGGGGGGGGGGCTTTCTGGCTGCAAGCACCCTTTGGGGAAGACCGGGTCATCTGCAGTTTTGATGGGAATGGCCACCATCTTGTCTGCTACTACTTCTGCCTCAGAGCCCAGAGAAGCTCTCTTCCTAAGCGTCCCTCTAGTCCAGTCCCTTTCCTCTGGGTTGTGCTCCCCTTCCAGCAGCTTGGAGACTGAGCACGTCATCTTCTTGATGACTCTGGAGTATAAATACCATTGGCACCTCCCACCAGCTCCAGTATGCTCAGTCTCCAAGCAGCTGGAGGGAGTCAGTAAGCCAGGGGGGACTAGGCTTACTGGAGAGGCACTTAAGGAGTCTGTTGACATTTTGTTTTTGTTCCTTATCGTCCCTCCAGTCCCGGAACCTCTGGGGTTTAGTACCTCCTCCAGCAGCTTAGAGACTGAGCACCTCATCATTTTGATGACACTGGTATAAAGGGATGGGCTTCACCTTAACCATGATGGAACCAGACTGTTGGCATTAACCTTTAAAAAGGAGAAAGAGAAACTTTTAAACTAGAAAATAGGGGAAAGCCGACAGTCGACAAAGAGCGCATGGTTCGGAAGAAGGTATCCTTGAAGGATACTACCAAAAGCAGTGAGGTTCCAAAAAAGAGTAAAGTAGCCCAAATGCCCTTGAGTATAGTGCACATATAGCGTAAAGATTCCAAATTACCCATGCTTACCAATAGCCAGATTAATAGTAATAAAATACAATCTCTAAAATGCTTGTATGCAAATGCTAGAAGTCTAAACAATAAGATGGGAGAGTTAGAATATATAGCACTAAATGAGAGGTTAGATATGATTGCAATCTCAGACATGGTGGAAGGAGGATAACCAGTGGGATAATGTGATACCTGGACACAAACTATATCGTAATGATAGAACTGATCAAATTGGTGCAGGGGTTGCGCTCTATGTTAGAGAGGGCATTGAGTCAGAAAGTATTAAAGTTTTGCAGGAAACAAAATTTGCTGTAGAATCTCTATGGATTGAAATTCCATGTATGAAGGGGAAGGTGATGGCAGTGGGGGTGTACTATCGACCGCCTGGCCAGAATGAACAAATGGATGATGAAATGCTCAAAGAAATCAAGGAAGCTAACAAAAGTCACAGCAGAGTAATAATAATGGGTGATTCAATTACCCCGGTATCGACTGGTTCAGTGTCACGGAAGGACATGCTAGGGAGATAACGTTTCTAGATGAAATAAATGACTGCTTCTTGGAGCAACTGGTTCATGAACCGACCAGAGGGGAAGCCATACTGGACCTAGTCCTTAGTGGCCCAAACAAACAAACAGCAGTACTGCCACACAATTGAGCAGAGAAAAAACAATCCAAGAGAAGTGGGCAGCGAGTTCACACAAACATTTATTAATTGTCCTTAAAAATAGCGGCCAAAAACCCTACACAGGCCGTGTTTCGTATTATACTTCATCAGGGGTTATCAAGGCACACTCATTGTTGTGTAATCGCACCACAAGAAATGCCACGGCAAACTTAAAGGGTGCTATAGAACTACCCATAGTTAAACAACCATGGTATACACTCTTATCGCAGAGGAATAATGAAGAATCTTAAAAGGGAAAACCTTGAAAATGAATAAACCTTGAAGAGGCGATGCAGCAAGCAGCGTGTCAGTATCCCAGTTGTATTTAAGATTCGTCATTATTATTCTTCATTATTATTATTATACTCTTCATTATTCTTCATTAGTGGTTGGAGCAAGGTACTTCAGGCCGGAAGGTCAGGGGTTCAAATCCCACTAGAGGACAGCAACCTTGGGCCGGAAGGACTGGGGTTTCTAGTCCCACAGGTGCTCCTTGTGGTCTTGGGCAAGCCACTTAACCCTCCGTAGCCCATGTTCCCTGTAAAATAGTTATCTTCAAGTTATAATGCCCTGTTCAGTGTAATTTCAGTTTGTTCAATGTAAACCGCACTGATGCAGAATAGCGCGGTATATAAGAGAATGTAAGTAAATAAATAAATAAAATAAAAATAAATAAATAAAATAAAAATAAATAAAAGTCCAAAAAACTGCCAGCATGGTTTAAAGGTGAGGTCAGAGAGGCTGTTGCTGCCAAAAAGGCATCTTTCAGGAAATGGAAAAAAGAGCCAAATGACGAAGACTGGAAACAGCACAAGCACTGGCAAGTTAAATGCAAAGCATTGATAAGGCAGGCAAAGCGAGAATTTGAGAAGGAACTTGCTACGGAAGAAAAACATGAAATAAAGACTTTTTCAAGTACATTTGTAGCCAAAAGGCCTGTGAGAGAGTCAATTGGACCGTTAGATGATAGAGGGGTTAAAGGGGCAGTAAGAGGAGACAAGGCTATAGCGGAGAAACTGCATGAATTCTTTGGTTCTGTCTTTACTGAGGAAGATGTAGGGATGTTACCCATGACTGAAGTGGTATTTAAAGGTGATACTGCAGAGGAATTGAGAGACGTATCGCTACACCGGGAAGATGTATTACAATTATTTGATAAACTGAATAGTAGCAAATCACCTGGACCGGATGGTATACATCCAAGAGCGTTGAAAGAACTGAAATATGAGATTGCAGACCTGCTATTAGTAATCTGTGAACTTGCATTAAAATCATCTGTAATACCTGAAGATTGGAGGATCGCCATTGTAACGCCAGTTTTTGAAAAGGGTTCCAGGGGTGATCCGGGAAACTACAGACCAGTGAGCCTGACGTCAGTACCGGGGGAAAATGCTAGAAACCATCATAAAGAACAAAATTACACAGCATGTAGATAGTCATGGCCTAATGGGAGACAGCCAACATGGCTTTAGACAAGGAAGATCTTGTCTTACTAATCTGTTATGTTTTTTTGAAGGTGTGAATAAACAGGTGGACAAAGGTGAGTCAGTTGATATATAGTGTATCTGGACTTTCAGAAAGCCTTTGACAAGGTCCCTCATCAGAGACTTTTGGCAAAACTAAAACGTCATGGGATAGGAGGCAGTGTACTATTGTGGATCGGGAACTGGTTAAAAGATAGAAATCAGAGGGTAGGGCTAAATGGCCAATTTTCCCACTGGAAAAAGGTGGAGTACCCCAGGGATTTGTACTGGGTCCGCTACTTTTTGACATATTCATAAATGACCTGGAAAAGGGAATAACTAGTGAGGTTATCAAATTTGCAGACGACACAAAACTGTTTAAAGTTGTTAAAACTCAAGAGGATTGTGGAAAACTGCAGGAGAGACTGGGCATCTAAATGGCAGATGAAATTTAATGTTGACAAGTGCAAAGTTATGCACCTAGGAAAGAAAAACCCACACTATGGTTACACAATGCAAGGTTCCACATTGGGAACCACCACCCTGGAAAAAGATTTAGGAGTCATGGATAACATGTTAAAACCCTCCGCCCAATGTGTAGCGGCGGCCAAGAAAGCAAATAGAATGCTAGGTATCATAAGGAAAGGAATGGAAAATAAAACAAAGGATATTATAATGTCTCTGTATCATTCCATGGTACAACCGCACCTTGAATATTGTGTGCAATTCTGGTCACCGTATCTTAAAAAGGATATAGCGTTATTAGAAAAGGTATAGAGAAGAGCCACGAATATGGTAAAGGGGATGGAAGGCTACTCCTATGAAGAGAGGCTACAAAGTTTAGGGCTCTTCAATCTGGAAAAGAGACGGCTGAGGGGAGATATGATAGAGGTCTATAAATTAATGAATGGAGTGGAAAGGGTAAACGTAGATCGATTGTTTATGCTATCAGAATATAGAAAGACTAGGGGACATGTAATGAAGCTACAGGGTAAACTATTTAAGACAAATAAGAGAAAATATTTTTTCACTCAACATGTAATCAAACTCTGGAATTTGTTACCGGAGAATGTAGTAAAGGCTGTTCCTTATTGTTCCTCCAGTTCAGTCTTCAACCTCTGGGTTGTCAATCTCCTCCTGCAGCTTGGAGACTGATATGTCAGAATGATGACATCACTGGATATAGCCTGCTGTACTCTCACTTCCATCCCAGTGTGACCAGTCTCCATGCAGCAGGAGGACATAGCGAGCCCTAGGGAGGGCTCTCTGGAGTAATTGATAAGGAGCTAGTTGGTTAGAGTATAATTGGGGGTGATTTCTCTTATTTGGATTTGGTACCTTTTTAAAAAAAAAAAAAAAAAAAAAAAGGGGTTTTGACTTTAGTAGTACGCCTATAGGCATTCTTGCTCCCTTCCTATGTGGGCACTGATTTAAGAGAAGAGGTACAGACTCAGGACGTCGAGTTTGCTACCCCTTAATTTGGCATCCTTTGAATTGGCTCAGAGGTTCTCTCCTCCCTGACTGTTCGGGGGAGAGCCCTTCTCGCTGCCAGCTGTTTACTTCAGCGGTGGTGCCTGCCCTTGTCAGAGCTGGCGGTAACGCTGCTTCTGGCAACGGGGTTCGGCAGAGGCTGTCCGTCTCAGTGCTGACATAACCGTCATCGGAAACGCAGTAAGGACCGGTAAGAGGTATCCGGGCATAAAGGGGCTGCGTTTATTTCAAGGGATCTTGGGCTGCAAGCGCCCATCAAGCACGGGGCCGTTTGGTGCCTTTTTTCCCTTGCACCGGCAGTCTCGGCAGCCATCTTTTTCAGCCGCGGAGAAGCCGCTTGGAGCATAAAGTCCCAGAAGTTAGCTCTGCACGTTTTTTAAGAGCGCGTTCGTTACTTGTTTGTTTTCCTTTATTATTTTCTTTATTGCCCGTTTAATTTCCTTTCTTTTGGGTCTTTCAAAGGGGTTCTATTTTCACGGTGTTTCCGGCCTTCCAAAGGGGGAGGGGGCTGTCGGTGGCTTTCAGGTCCTGGAGAGCAGGAATATAACACACAGGCATTTTGCTTTGTCTGTTTCTTTCAAAAAAAAAAAAGAGGTGAGAAGGGCCTGGACTCTGCCGCGGGTGACGGAGCGACCTTATGGCATCGAGACCCCAGTGTTTGGTGTGTGGCACCAGGAGGAGTACTGTAGCCGAGACGGGGGTGTGTCGTGGCTGTGCGGCCCTATCGTCCGCTGTGGAACAACAGATGGACATCCAGGATGCTCCAGAGCCGCAGGGAACGCAGACAGGGGAAAAGGTAAGTTCCCTGCGGTCGCCGGTGCAGGGCACGGCAGTGGAGAAGATGGCGGGACCCTCGGGGTCTGCAGTGGCGGTGCCAGACTCTGGTTTTCGAGATTTCAGCCCTGAATTTATTCTGCTTCTGCATCAGGCTTATTGCCTGAGGTGCCAAGGGCATGGTGCAGCTCCCGGGGTGCTGAAGTGTTCGGCTCCGCAGCCGGAGGCAAGTGTGGAGTTCAGTCAGGAACCGCCAGGGTCTAAAAGAGCAAGAACAGATTCACTGTCAGGTGACGGTGAGTGGCCTGTGGTCCCAGATATGGAATGGGGTCAGGAGGAGGGTGAGCAGGATCTGGAGGAAGGAGAGATCCAAGAGCCTGAGGATAAGGCAAAGATCATCAGGGTTTTCCGTAAGGAGGAGCTTGCGGCCTCAATAACGAAGACCTTGCAGATGTTGAATTTAGCTACGCCAGTGGCAGTGGAGGAAAACGTCGAAGATCCCATGATTCAGGCGGTTAGACAGACGCAGGTGGTTTTTCCTGTGCATAAGGTGGTTGATAAGATGATACAAGACGAATGGGATCGGCCGGAAGCCGGTCTGCGTGGCATGCGGACCATGAATAGGCTCAACCCATTGGCCGATAAGGATAAGGACAGATTCCAGGCACCGCAGGTAGATGCGGTGGTGTCGGCGGTGACAAAGAAGACCACTATCCCGGTGGAAGGTAGTGCGGCTCTCAAAGACGTCCAGGACCGTAAGGTGGACGGTTTGCTGAAACAGACGTTTGAGGCGGATGTTCTTTCTCTCCAGGCTTCCATCTGTGGAGCTTGGGTGGCCAGGGCGTGTCTGCGATGGGTCCAACGGCTACGGCAGAACTCACACTTGGATCTTGAGGACTTGAGGGAGCTGGATCGCCTTGAGTCCGGGACGGCATACTTGGCGGACGTGCATTACGATTTAATCAGAGCACTAGCTAATAGTACGGCGTCGGTTGTGGCAGCCCGTCGGTCGGTGTGGTTGTGCAATTGGGTGACGGATGCTTCATCTAAGTCCCGACTTAGCAAACTGCCTTTTAAGGGAGGATTGCTTTTCGGGGAAGATTTGGATAAGTTAGTGAAGGATCTGGGGGAGTCCAAGGCGGGTAGACTCCCAGAGGACAAGCCAAAGCTAGGTAAGACCACTCAAGGCTTCCGCGGCCAGTTTCAAGATTTCCGCAGGTTTCGATCCCCGCGGTTTGGGAGTTTCCAAAGAGGCCGGTTTCTGTCGCAAGCCCAGGGGTTTCGCGGGTTTCGAGGGGCAAATAGGGGTTTCTCCTCCTCATCCGCCTCTGCAAACCGTAAGTCGCAATGAAGCGAGGCGGGTCCCGGCAGACAGAGTTCCCATAGGCGGGCGACTCGGGGGGTTTCTGTCTTCTTGGACCCACATTACCTCCGACCAGTGGGTGTTGGAGATCATTCAGCATGGTTATGTGCTGGAATGGGCTCGTCCCGTACGCGACTCCTTCGTCATGTCACCTTACAGGGGTCCCAAAAAGTCCGCAGAAGTGCGCCTTACGTTGGAAAGGTTGATACAGTTGAAGGTGGTAGTCAGGGTACCAGAAGCCGAATGGGGTGTGGGTCGGTATTCCATATATTTCGTGGTGCCAAAGAAAGGCGGTACGTCTCGACCCATCTTGGACCTAAAGGCCGTAAATCGTTGTCTCCGGGTTCCGCATTTTCGGATGGAGACTCTGCGATCCGTCATCGTAGCGGTCCGTCAGGGGGAGTATTTAACGTCGCTAGACCTTACGGAGGCGTATTTGCATATTCCCATTTGCGAAGCACACCAGAGGTTCCTGTGATTCGCTCTTCCTTGGGGTCATTACCAATTCCAAGCATTGCCCTTCGGTCTGGCAACGTCGCCGTGAACCTTCACCAAGGTGGTGGTGGTGGTGGTGGTGGCGGCGGCGGCATTGCGCAAAGAAGGAATTCTCGTGCACCCTTACCTAGACGATTGGTTGATTTGAGCGAAGTCCGAGGAAGAGTGTGTCCGGATGACCGACAGAGTGGTACAGTTCTTGCAGGATCTGGGGTGGATAGTAAACCCCATGAAGAGTCATTTGAACCCCTCTCAGGACTTAGAATATCTCGGGGTGCGCTTTGACACAGCGAGGGGTCGAGTGTTTTTGCCGGACAAGCGGGCCGAAGGGTTAAGGGCGTTGGTTCGCCAGTTTTCAGCGCAGAAAGCGTCGTCGGCGTGGGACTACCTCCGGGTGCTAGGAACGATGGCGGCGACATTGGAGGCGGTACCGTGGACCAGGTTTCATATGCGGCCACTGCAAAAGTCTCATCTCCAGGAACAAGCAGGAATGAGTCTTCACATATGGGTATCGTCGGTACCGACGGAGCCTGCGTGGGAACGCTCCCCAGCATCCAGAAAGAAAGCTTTTGGGAGCATCCCACAGCGCCTGCACGCTGCCTTCCCGCCTTTCCCAACCGCCTCTCTCCATTTCTTCTTTTCCGCGGAGCCAGCAGGTCGTGTTCCTGTCACCGCTGAAGAAGTTCTTTATTTTCTTTTATTTCTTTGGTCGCGCGTCTGCCTTCTTCGTCGTCGGACAGGTACCTCCGGTCTTTTCTTCTTTAAAAAAACAAAAACAAAACTGTTTCCCACTTCTGTGCATTTTTTCCTTTTGGGCCTTAGGCCTAGAAAACTTTTCCTCGTGGAAAAGCCCGCTTCCACGTTTAAAAAGTGCACAAAGTGCAGCGGTACTCTTTCTATCACCGACACCCATGACTGGTGTCTAAAATGTTTGGGTCCTGACCACTCCATCACCGATTGTGAGTCCTGTTCCATGATGTCTAAAAGAGGTCGACAGAATCGAGCGGCCAAGCTCAGTACCCTGTTTCCCTCTGATGCAGCTTCGGTGGCATCGACATCTTCCAGGGCTGCTTCTTCCTCCCATGGATCTCAGGTAACCAAACATAAGTCCAGCCGGTCCTTGAAGGGTAGATCTCCCTCTAAGTATCGAGATGCCTCCGGGGTTGCTCTCGAGGATCCCACACCGGCAAAATTACCCCGGCGGGAAGCTCCGGCTTCCAAAGCTTCATCTATGGGGTTACAGGTTGACATCGATGGCTCGGCCTCGACCGATCACCTGTTGCCATGTTCTGGGGTACCGGTGGTTTCCACTGGTACCGACATCCAGACATTGGTTGCGTCGATGGATCAGAATATTCTGACCATGCAGTGTGCCATTACGGCATTTATACAAGCTGCGACGCCTCCGGTACCGTAACAAACTCTGTTGTCTACCGTTTCCTGCACTGATATCGGTTCCGGTGCCGGTACCGATTGCATCAACATCGGCTTCGGTGTCGACTGCAGCGGTACCCTGTTCTGTGATGCCCATCGGTACCGATCACTCCCGATGTTGATACCACTCGGTGCGCGTATCGGGCTCTGCAGGAGCATTCAGACAGGCGATACTTTGATTCCTCCGAAGACTCTGATGAATCAGAGGCTTCTGTCGAAGCATCGGTAATCATTCCTCAGGAGCCCTCTTCTCCAAAAAGAAGAATGTCTCCTCCAGAAGACTTGTCTTTTCAAGACTTCATTAGGGAAGTGGCCAGGGGCCTCTCCATTTCAGTGGCCCCTGAATCAGAGCCTAGAGCCAAGAAATTGGATATTTTACAATATCCTAAGGCTCCTAAAGAGGCAGCTACTTTACCAATTCATGAGATCCTTTTTGATCACATGTTGGGCATATGGGAGACACCTCTCACTATCTCCCCTCATTCTCGTAGGTTGGACACCATGTACCGTGTTCCTCCTTGTCCTGGCTTTCATAAGACTCAGCTTCCTCACCACTCTATTGTGGTGGAGTCTGCTATGAAGAAGATAAAGAGTGCAAAAAGACACTCATCTAATCCTCCAGGAAGAGAATGCAGAACCTTGGATGCTTTTGGCCGGAGAATTTTCCAGGCCAATATGCTTGTTGCCAGAATCAACTCCTATAGTCTCTATATGGGGATGTTTTTCTAAAGGAAGTTACAGATAAAATGCAAACTTTATCTCCTTTTATCTCAGAAGATAAAATGGAAGAGTTTCTCACCTGGCTTAAACATGCCCAGGATGTTTCCAAATTTTCCAATCCTGCAGCCTTTGACTCTTTTGAGTGTGCCAGCAGAACCTCGGATGTTGCCATAGGTGCACGCAGAGTTGCTTGGTTACAAGCTTCTGATTTGGAACCCTGGGTCCAGAATGGATTAGGAAATCTTCCTTGTACAGGTGAAAACCTTTTTGGCAGGGATTGGCAAGCAAAGGCCACTCAGATGGATGCTGAGAATTCTGCCTTAGATAGACTTTCAAAGTCTACTTCTGCTCCTCTTAAAAAAAGGTTGTTCAAAAAGGCTTTCTTTCCCAAAAAAGGGAAATATTATCCTGGTTATGGTCAGCAGGCATCTTCTGCAGGTCGCTTTGCTGCAAAGCATCAGCAACAACCTAAACAAGCCAAGCCTAAAGCTGCAAGGACTGCTACGGCCCAACAGCCTCAGCCTCCTCAGGGTCTTTGACTTACATCTAGAGAACTTAGCCTTTCTGGCTCTAGAAGAACCAGAGCCTCTCACCATTCCAGGAAGGTTAGCTCACTTTGCTCCCAGATCGGAACAAGTCACGGCAGAGCAATGGACCCTCTCCATCATAAGGGAGGGGGTACAAGCTTCATTTCTTCAACCTTCCTCCTCACACCATGGTGAGACAGTTCAATTCTCCAACATCTCTCCTCGACCTTCTGGGTCAGGAGATTGCTACCCTTCTTGCCCAAAGGGCAATAGAAGAAGTACCCCTTCTTCAACAGGGCTCAGGGTTCTACTCCCCCTATTTTCTTATCCCAAAGAAAACAGGGGGCTACAGACCCATATTAGATCTCGGAGAATTGAACAAGTTTCTATGCAAGGAGAAATTCAAGATGATTTCTCTCGGTGCTCTCCTTCCATACCTTCAGAGTCAGGATTGGCTTTGTTCTCTAGATCTCAAGTATGCGTACACCCATATCCTCATCCATCCAACACAGAGAAGGTTCCTTCGGTTCCTTTATCAAGGAAAGCACTACCAATACAGAGTGCTTCCTTTCGGTCTGGCCTCTGCTCCAAGAGTGTTCACAAAATGCATGGCAGTAGTAGCTGCATTTCTACGCACTCTAGGAATATTTGTATTCCCATATCTGGACGACTGGCTCATCCGAGCTCCGTCCCAGTCAGAGGCCCAGACTTCCCTAGCCTGCACAAGGCGTGTTCTTCAGTATGTGGGACTTGTAATAAACATCCCAAAATCCCATCTCACCCCTACTCAGTCACTAGAGTTCATAGGGGCCTTGCTGGATACCACAACTGCAAGGGCCTATCTTCCCCAGGCCCATTGCCTACGCTTGGTGCAGTTAGCCTCACAAATTCAGTTAAAGTCCCATTTCACTGCTCGAGAAATGTTACAACTGTTAGGCCACATGGCATCCACCGTGCATGTGGTTCCTTACGCTCGCCTTCACATGAGGGCAGCTCAGTGGACTCTGTCCACCCAATGGACCCAGGCATCAGGGTGCCTGTCAGACAAAATAGCAACCTCCAGTCGCCTCTTCTGGTCTCTCCAGTGGTGTAGGTCCACTCAAAATCTGTTGCTGGGGTCCCCCTTTCAAAAATCGCTACCCCAAGCAACCCTTACAATAGATGCTTCTCCAAAGGGTTGGGGAGCTCATCTACAAGATCTCTCCACCCAGGGCATCTGGTCTCCACAAGAGACATCTCTACATATCAACCTCTTGGGGCTCAGAGCAATTCTTCTAGCTCTCAGAGTCTTCCACACCCTGCTCAGCTACAAGACAGTCCTCATCCACACGGACAACCAAGTAGCCATGTTCTACGTGAACAAGCAGGGCGGGACTGGCTCTCTGTCGCTTTGCAACGAAGCTTTGAGATTGTGGGCCTTCGCCAGAGAGCATCAAATTCATCTCATGGCAGTGTATCTTCCAGGGGTTCAAAACTCTTGGGCAGACAGACTCAGTCGAGTTCTGCTTCCACAGGAATGGTCCCTCCATGGGGACCAGATAGCCAGGATCTTCCGAATTTGGGGAACCCCGGACATAGACCTGTTTGCAAGTCCGTGGAATGCCAACCTTCCCCGGTTCTGTTCCAGGATTCCGTGTCGGGGAGTTCAGGCCAGGGATGCCTTCCTCCTTCATTGGGGGCAAGATTTCCTCTATGCCTTTCCACCCATTCCCCTAATTCCCAAGACACTGTTCAAACTTCAGAGAGACAAGGGGTCTATGATCCTCATAGCACCACATTGGCCATTCCAAGTGTGGTACCCTCTACTTCTGCATCTCTCTCAAGCTCCCTCCCTGGACTTGGGATCTGCTCCAGACCTCCTCTCCCAGGAGGAGGGAACGTTGTGGCACCCAAATCCCCAGTCTCTTCATCTCGGAGCCTGGTTGCTGAAGGCCTAGACCTTCAAGATTTGCATCTTTCTCAGCAGGTGAAGGATATCCTTCATGCTTCCAGAAAGCCTTCCACTAGACGTTCCTATGCTTTTAAATGGAAAAGATTTACCATTTGGTGTGCAGAGAAGGGTCTTAACCCCCTTGCAATACCTCTGAATTCTTTACTAGAATATTTGCTGCATTTATCCCATGCAGGCCTTAAAACGAATTCAGTAAGAGTCCATTTGAGTGCTATTGCAGCATCCCTTAAGCCTCTCAATAGACAGTCTATTTCCTCTCATCCTCTTATTGCAAGATTCATGAGAGGCCTTATTTTAACTAAACCTCCCATTAGACCACCTCCAGTGGCATGGGACTTGAATTTGGTTCTTGGCCAGCTTATGAAGCCACCCTTTGAACCCTTAGCCACTACCTCCTTGAAATTTCTTTCCTGGAAGGTTACTTTTCTTATTGCAGTCACCTCAGCTCGCCGCATCAATGAGCTGCAAGCCTTGGTGGCTAATCCTCCTTATACAAGGTTCCATCATGACAAGGTAGTCCTCAGGACTAATCCACACTTTATGCCTAAAGTGGTCTCACCCTTTCATCTGAACCAGGAGGTGTATTTACCTGTCTTATTTCCAGGACCTCATGCATCAAGTGCAGAGAGGAATCTCCATACCCTGGATTGTAAGAGAGCGCTCGCTTTTTACTTACAAAGGACACAGCAACATAGAAAGTCCTCTCAACTCTTTGTTGCTTTTGGTCCCTCTCATTTGGGACTTCCAGTCTCTAAGAGAACTCTGTCCAATTGGATTGCTCAGTGTATTTCTTTCGCCTACCAGAGTAAGAACCTTTCTCTGGAGGGCCATGTCACAGCTCACAATGTGAGGACCATGGCAGCCTCTATGGCTCATCTGAACTCTGTGTCCATCGATCAAATCTGTCGAGCGGCCACCTGGGCCTCAGTTCATATCTTCACAGCCCATTACTGCTTGGACAAGGACTCCCGCCGGGATGCCTTGTTTGGTCAGGCTGTTCTCAAACACCTGTTCCATACTTAATCAACTCCTACCCCCCATCCCTGGTTGGATGCCCGAGATCCATGGGGGCAGGTAGAGCCCTTCTCAGGGACTCACAACCTTGGAGATCTCCCTGGCATCTCTAGCTGGGGAGTCCCCATATGTGAAGACTCATTCCTGCTTGTTCCTGGAGATAGCACAGTTACTTACCTGTAACAGGTGATCTCTGCGAACAGCAGGAATAAGTCTTCACAACCCACCCACCTTCCCCAGGAGTTGTATCTCTCTATCTTTCCTTTCCTCTCTCTCTCTTTGTCTCAGCTTAAAACTCGAACTGGAGAGAGGCGGTTGGGAAAGTCGGGAAGGCAGCGCGCAGGCGCTGTGGGATGCTCCTAAAAGCTTTCTTTCTGGACGCTGGGGAGCGTTCCCGCGCAGGCTCCGTCGGTACCGATGATACCCATATGTGAGGACTTATTCCTGCTGTTCCCGGAGATCACCTGTTACAGGTAAGTAACTGTGCTTTCTGCGTCGTTGATCACATCAGGCCGATTCGATGAACAAAAGACTTCCCTGCCCGTCCAAGGTCAGACTGTCTCTAAGGTGATGGTTACGCAGGTCGTCCCTAGTGGTCGGCATGTCGCTGGAACAGCCAGACTGGCTGCTGCTGTTGACGGATGTCAGCTTGGTGGGCTGGGGAGCTCACTGCGGGAATCGATTCGCGCAGGGGCTGCGGTCCCCCCAGGAAGCCTCCTGGTCGATCAACCGGCTGGAGCTCTGAGCAGTAACGCGTGCTCTCCAGGCGCTCGAGAACTTGGTTCAGGGACAACCAGTGCGGGTGCTCTCCGACAACTCGGCCACAGTGGCCTATCTCAACCAACAGGGCGGCACGGGGAGTGCCGCGATGGAAGAGGAGGCAGACGACTTATTCGAGTGGGTAGAGCAGAAGTTGTCCCCGATCTCGGCGGCGCATATTTCAGGGAAGGACAACGTCGAAGCGGACTTCCTCAGCAGGGTTCACGTGGATGCAGGGGAGTGGGAGTTGCATCCCAACATGTTCGCGCAGATAATTGCTCGCTGGGGAATGCCACGGATGGACTTAGTGGTGACCTTCCGGTCGGCGAAGGTGAGCAGGTTTTTCAGCATTAGACGAGAGCGGATATCGGAAGGTATAGACGCACTGTTACATCCCTGGCCGCCCGACGGTCTCCTTTATGTCTTTCCCCCGTGGGTGCTGATAGGCCGCGTGGTTCAGAAGATCGGGGCACACCCGGACGGGTTCTTCTCGTAGCTCCCGACTGGCCGAGGCGTCCTTGGTACGCGGATCTAGTGCGTCTTCTCGACGGCCAACCATGGAGACTTCCGTCGAGAGCGGATCTGTTGCTTCAAGGACCTCTGTTCATGCCTCAGGTGGTTCGGTTCTCGCTTACGGTATGGCCATTGAGAGGGCTAGGTTACGGAAGAGAGGCTACTCGTCGGCGGTCGTAGTCGCTTTGCTTAGAGTCCGCAAGCGGTCGACATCTTTGGCGTATGTGCGGGTCTGGTGCATCTTTGAAGATTGGTGTTCCCGGCGTCAGGTCCGGGCGGCCACGATTCCTATTCCTTTGGTATTGAAATTTTTGCAGGACGGTTTTGATAAAGAGCTGGCAGCAAGTTCCTTGCGTGTGCAGCTGGCGGCTCGCTCTTGTTATCGCGGTAAAGTCAACGGAGTGTCCTTAGGAGCTCACCCGGATATGAGTCGCTTTCTAAGGGCAGTTTCGAGATTGCGACTGGTGCGGAGAATGTGCATTCTGTCGTGGGATCTTAATCTTGTTTTGAAGGGGTTATCTCGCTCTCCTTTTGAGCCCTTGCGTCTGGCATCGGTGACGGACGTGATGCTGAAGGCTGTGTTTCTGGTGGCTATTTGTTTGGCGAGGCGCATTTCGGAATTGCAAGCTTTATCCTGTAGAGAGCCCTTCTTATCCTTTTCTAAAGATAGTGTTTTTGCGTCCAGTTCCGTCCTTTTTGCCAAAAGTGGTGTCTCCCTTTAACTTGAATCAGACGGTGTGTTTACTTGTTCTGGGGAGTGCGGGGGGAGACGCTTCGGATCGTACCTTCCGCTGTCTGGATGTGAAAAGAGCGCTGCGGGTGTACTTGAAGGTGACGGAGTCTTTTTGCAAGTCGGACAGGTTGTTTGTCTTGTTCAGGGGATGACGCAAAGGGGAAGCAGCAGCTAAAGCTTCCATTGCCCGGTGGATTCGGGAAGCTATTGCTTCTGCCTATATGATTCAAGGGCGATCAGTACCTGGTGGTTTGCGGGCGCATTCCACCAGAGCGCAGGCGTGTTCTTGGGCAGCATACAGTTTGATTCCGCCAGCGGAAATTTGTCGAGCGGCGACTTGGTCGTTGCTGCATACATTCAGTAAGCATTACAGGCTAGATGTCGTGGCGGCGGCTGAGGCCCGTTTCGGGTCAGCGGTATTGTCTGCTGGTTGGAAGGGTCCCTCCCACTGAGTACTGCTCTGGTACATCCCAGAGGTTGAGGACTGAACTGGAGGGACGATATGGAAATGATAATTACACTTACCTGGTAATTGTAGTTCCTTGAGTGACGACAGTTCAGTCCTCCTTCCCGCCCAGTTTTTAAGGAGGGGTCCAGGTTGGCTAGCGCAAACGAAGGCTGTTACAGGTAGGTCTGTGTACCTTTCATTTAGAGGTCTTTGCCCTTTCTCTCTCTCTCTCTCTCTCTCTTTCTGGCGGGGCAGGGGGTGAGAATGCCTTGCCGGAGGGGGGCTGTATTTCTATACTAGGTTTAGACTTTCTATATATATAGTTCTGGTTTGCTACTTACTTGTTGCTCCTTTGAGTCTGCTTTGTTAATAGTTCACACTGGGATGGAAATGAGAGTACAGCAGGCTATATCCAGTGATGTCGTCATTCTGACATATCAGTCTCCAAGCTGCAGGAGGAGATTGTGACAACCCAGAGGTTGAGGACTGAACTGTCGTCACTCAAGGAACTACAATTACCAGATAAGTGTAATTATCATTTAGTGTAGCTGTGTTTAAAAAAGGTTTGGACAAGTTCCTGGAGGAAAGGTCCATAAACCATTATTAAAAAGGGACCCAGGATATCAATGCTTGACCCAATACGAGCATTGTGGAACCTGTGTCTCTTGGGGATACTGCTAGGTACGTATGACCTAGATTGGCCACTGTTGGAAACAGGATACTGGGCTTGATGGACCTTGGTCTGACCCAGTATGGCATGTCTTATGTTCTTAAATAGCCCAGGACCGCCTCTCCGCTCCAGTAGTCTGTCTCCAAGTAGCTGGAGAGGTGGTGAGCCTGTAGTTCAGGAATCACTTGGGGACAACTAAGGAGAGTTGGGGGTTAGAGATTTTAGCTTAGAGTCAGGAGCTGATTTCTTCCTGTTACTACATCAGGCATTCTGTTTACAGCAGCGAGGGCTGGTGACCTGTCCCTCGGAGGTGGAGCAGGGAGAGAAGTGGCCAGGAACGTTGTAGGCTTGGTGACAGGGGGCATCCCCTCTAAGAAGCTAAGGGGCTTGGGAGAGGGACTAGAGCGGTCGGTGGTTTTAGATGTCTTGGAGCCTACAGACTGCGATCCGGAGTTGGATCCGGAGGAGGATTTAGAAGAGGTGAGCTCACTGAGCCGGAAGAGCAAGCTAGAGTGGTTCATGTGTCCAGGCGAGAGGAATTGCTGGCATTCATTGCAGAAATGCTTAAAGCTCTAAACATGCGTTCCAATCTTTTGACGGAGGATGCCACATTAGAGGACCTGTTGTTGCAGGCCGTCCGTAAGACTCAAAGGGTTTTTCCAGTGCACAAGGTTTGAGTGAAATGATTCAGGAGGAATGGGATATGCATGAGGTGGGACTTAAGGGGTCCAGAGCTATGGCCCGCCTCTATCCCTTGTTGGATCAGGACTGTGATCTTTTTCGCTCTACAAAGATAGATGCAGCGATGTCGGCGGTTACCAAGAAGACGACGATTCCGGTGGAAGGTAGTGCCGCTCTCAAGGATGTCTAGGATAGGAAGTTGGACACTTTGTTGAAGCAAGTTTTTGACATCAGTGCCCTATCTCCATGCAAGCTTCTATTTCTGGAGTATGGGTAGCTAGAGCCTGTCTTCATTGGTCGCAGCGAGTCCAAGTAGAAGAGATGGGAGCGCAGGCCTAAGAAGTAGCTCGGTTAGAGTCCGGGGTGGCGTATCTCGCGGACATTCATTACAACCTTATCCGGAAGCTATCAAAGAGTATGGCCTCGGTGGTAGCGGTGCGGTGCTATTTATGACGTAACTGGGCGGCTGACAGTTCCTCGAAGGCCCGATTAAGTTTCCGTTCAGGGGGAAGCTTCTCTTTGGAGAGGATTTAGACAAGTTGGTAAAGGACCTTGGGGAATCCAAGGGAGGACGCCTTCCTGAGGATAAGCAGAAGCAGGGTCGTCCTGCTTCGGTTCCCAAGGGGCATCGAAGAGAATTTTGATGTTTCCATTCTCCTTGTTTCGGTCAGTATCAGCGGGGAAGGTTTCCCACTAGGAACCATGGGTTTCGAGGTTTTCTGGGAGCAGGCAAAGGCTTCGCTGCTTCCTCGTCCTTAAACCTTAGAAAGGCACAATGAAGCGAGAGGGGCCCTGGTAGGATTGGAGCCCATAGGAGGGCGGCTACGGGATCCTGCCTGGGTCCAAATCACATCAGATCAGTTGGTATTGGAGGTCATTTGAGAAGGTTTATGCTCTAGAATTTCAACGTCCCGTGGTCAGTTCCTTCGTTCAAAATGATATATAGTCACTTCTCAGAGCCTAATATACTACAAAGTAACTAAAAATTCTTCAGCTCTATTTTTTAACCTAAAGATTGTAACTTTTCTATCAATTATCCAGATATACTTGTGACATAGTAACAGCTTCTTTTATGCAACAAGGTCTCAGACTTGAGTTAAAGCAATTGTCCAAACTTCAACTGTTTGGATCTTGTGCTTTCATTTGCATCAATGACCTTATATTGTTGCTTTGTTCAGACTTTTAAGCTGCTCTAAACCACTACTTATTTTAAATTCACTATTCAAAAACAATGCTTATCTTGAATTTTTTCAATCTTCCCCCTTCCTTCTTTCAGTCTCCCAGCAAGGCACTGTCCAAGTGGGTGACAGTGCAGGAGACCTTAGAGAGGCTACTACATCTCAAGGCAGTGGTGCTGGTACCGCCATATCAGTACGGTTGCGGTCGGTACTCCATATATTTTGTGGTTCCAAAAAAAGAAGGGGCGTTTCGGCCCATCTTAGATCTCAAGCGGGTAAATCGCTGTCTCCGAGTATCACATTTTCATATGGAAACCCTGCGGTCAGTCATAGTGGCAGTCAGAAAAGGGGAGTTTTACTTCCCTAGACCTGTCGGAGGCTTACCTACACATCCCGATTCGGCAACAGCATCAGCAATTCCTCAGGTTTGCGGTGCCTATGGGGACATTTTCAGTTCCGGGCATTACCGTTTGGGATGGCTACAGCACTGCGTACATTCACCAAAGTGATGGTGGTAGCGGCAGCAGCATTGCACAAGGATGGAGTGCTGGTTCATCCCTACTTGGGTGACTGGCTGATTTGAGCAAAGTCAAGGAGCGAGAGTGAGTCAGCCATGGCCCGGGTGGTACAACTTCTTCAGAGCCTAGGCTGGGTAGTCAATTAACCAAGAGCAGGCTGACTCAGTGCAGAGCCTGGAGTACCTGGGGGCTCGGTTCGATACATCTGAAGAGAAAGTGTTTCTTCCAGAACTGCGAGCACAGGGGCTAAGAACACTCGTGCGCAGTTTCCTGGACAAGAAGGCTCCCACGGCGTGGCAGTATCTGCAGCTTCTAGGTATCATAGTGGCCACATGCGAGCTAGTACCATGGGCAAAGGCCCATATGAGGCCCTTACAGAGGGCTCTGCTCTGGAGATGGTTGCACCAGTCAGACTCTGACTGGTGCAACCATCTCCGGAGCAGCGCCCTTGCCCATGGTACTAGCTCGCGTGTGGCTGCCGGAGGTTCATCTGGCTCTTCAGTGGTGGCTAATTCCAGGGTGCCTGGAGAAAAGAATGCCGCTGGAGTCCCCAGCCTTGAGGTTGCTGACAATGGACGCCAGGCTGTTAGACTAGGGAGCACATTTCAAAGGGCGGTTTGCTCAGGGGCAGTGGAGTGCCCTGGAGAAAGATTGGTCCAACAGGCTGGAGATGAGGGCGGTGGCCTTGGCACTCCAGGCGTTTCGACCTTGGCTGCAAGGAAAGGCGATTCGAGTGCTTTCAGACAATGCAACCATGGTGTCCTACATCAATCGCCAGGGGTGCACGGGAAGTGTGCCCTTGGAGGAAAAAGCCGATTGACTGTTAGCGTGTGCCGAAGAGAATCTCCTGGCTCTGGCGGCGCAACATGTGGCAGGAGTAAACAGTGTGGAGGCAGATTTTTTTTTAAAGTCAGTTCCGAGTGGATCCTGGAGAGTGGGTTCTCCATCCAGACGTGTTCTCGCTGATAGCGCACTGCTGGGGGACCCCAATTATGGATCTTATGGCAACGCTCGAGTCTGCAAAAGCCAGTCGGTTCTTCAGCAGGAGGCGGGAAAGGATGTCGGAGGGCCTCGATGCTCTAATGCAAAGGTGGCCAGAGGAAGGACTCCTATACCTATTTCCGCCATGGGCCTTAATAGGGTCACGTGGTACAGCAAATAGAGATCCACCGAGGTCTGGTGATCCTGATCGCGCCGGATTGGCCCAGGAGACCATGGTATGCGGATCTGGTTCGCCTACTGGTGGACCGTCCGCGGCGTCTGTCGGCGCGGGAGGACCAGTTACTTCAGGGTCCACTCTGCATGCCGCAGGTGGATCAGTTCTCACTTTCAGCCTGGCTCTTGAAAGGGCAAGGCTGAGATCCAGGGGATACTCAGCGGCGGTGATTTCCACCTTATTGAAGGCCAGGCGTCGGTCTACCTTGTTGGCGTATGTATGTCCGGGTTTGGTGTATTTTTGAGGCGTGGTGTGCGGACAGGCAGTTTCAGCCATCAAGGGCTTCTGTCCCGCAGGTTCTTTAGTTTCTACAGGATGGTTTTGAGAAGGGTTTGGCAGCCAGTTCCTTGAGGGTGCAGTTGGCAGCGCTTTCCTCTTATCGGGGAAAGGTACAAGGGGAAGCGCTAGGCGCACATTCGGATATAAAAAGATTCCTGAGAGCGGTGTCTCTCTTGCGGCAGCCATGTAGGTGACTGTGCCGACGTGGGATCTCAGTTTTGGTTCTGGAAGCGTCGGTGCGAGAACCCTGTGAGCCTTTGGGTAATGCCTCTCTAAAGGATCTTACTCGAAAAGCAGTGTTTTTGGTAGCCATTTGTTCAGCTCGTAGGATCTGAGTTGCAGGCTTTGTCTTGTCAGGAGCCTTTTTTGTTGTTTTCGGAACAGAAGGTAGTCTTGAGGCCGGTACTCTTCTTTCTGCCCAAGGTGGTATTGATGTTTCATGTGGATCAGGTGGTTTCTTTGCCGGTGTTCGATGGAGGCGAGGTGGCTGCAACTAGAGGGAAGTTGCTTCTTCTAGATGTTCGCCGGACGCTTAGGAAGTATCTGAATAGTACAGCGCTTTTCCGTAAGTCAGACAGGCTGTTTGTGGTGTTTGGGGGGCCTAGGAAAGGGGAGGCAGCGTCCAAGTTTTCCATTTCCAGATGGCTCAAAGAGGCTATAGTGTCAGCATACATTCTGAAGGGAAAGACTGATCTCCAGGAACAAGCAGGAATGTAGTCTTCACATATGAGTATTGTTCATACCGACGGAGCCTGCGCGGGAACGCTCCCCAGCATCCAATAGGAAAGCTTTTGGGAGCATCCCACAGCGCCTGCGTGCTGCCTTCCCGCCTTTCCCAACTGTCCCTTTCCAGTTCTTCGTTTTCCGCAGAGCCGACAGGTCGCACATCCTGTCACCGCAGAAAATTCCCTTCTTATACTTCTTTTTTTGTGGTCATGTCGGCCTTCCCTCGACACTATACCGGTGGTTCTTTTCTTTTTTCTAAAAAACAAAAAAAACCCAACTTTGTTTCTGGAGTCTCTCTCCAGTAATTTTCTTCTTGGGTGCCATGTGCCATTTTGGGCACTAGGCCCAATTTTTTTTCCCTCAAAAAGGAAAAACCTGCTTTGGATTTTAAAAAGTGTTCTAAGTGTGGCGGTACCATCTCCGTCACCAGCACACATGAGTGGTGCCTCAAATGTTTAGGTCCTGACCACTCTATTTCAGAGTGTGTTGCCTGTGGGATGATGTCAAAAAGGGCCGGTAAAACCGAGCTGCTAAGCTTAGCACCCTTTTTCCCTCCGATGCAGCCTCCATGGCATCGATGTCTTCCAGGGCTTCATCTTCCTCCCATGGATCTCAGGTAACTAAACATAAATCTAGCCGGTCCTCAAAGGGTAAATCTCCTTCTAAACATCGTGATGCCTCTGGTGTTGCCCTTGAGGGACTTTCACGGGCAAAATTGCCCCGGCGGGAGGCTTCAGCTTCCAAAGCACTAACGGGGCTCCAGGATGTTCTCGAGGCTTCAACCTCGGCAGAACTACTGGTGCCATGCTCTGGGGTTCTGGACGCTTTATCCGGCACCGATACCCAAGCATCGGCAGCATCGATAGACCAGAGATTCTTGGCTATTGAACGCAGTCTGGCGGCTCTTCTCACTGCCTCGATGCCCCTGAAACCGCTTTAGACAATTCAACTGGTACCGGCACCGACTGCATCGACATCGGCAGGTATTCTACCGGGACCAAGTCATGCGTCTCTATCCGGCATCGACAAGTCTGTACCGGACCACTCCAATGCCGACTTTGGTACTGGTACCGTGCCTTGCACGATCACCCGGATTGGAGATACTTCGAATCCTCGGATGAGTCTGAAGACTCTGAAAGCTCTGCCGATACCAGAGTACTTCTTCCTGAGGATTTCTCTTCTCCTCAGCATAGGATGTCTCCAGCAGAGGATATGTCCTTTCAGGATTTTATCCGAGATGTGGCCCGAGGTCTTTCCATCACAGTGGCTCCTGAAAAAGAGCCTAGGGCAAAGGAATTAGAAATCCTACAATACCCTAAAGCTCCCAAGGAGGCAGCTACCTTACCTATTCATGAGATCTTGCATGATCTTATGTTAAGGATGTGGGAAACACCTCTAACCACATCTCCTCATTCTCGAAGACTCGACACTATGTATCGAGTTCCTCCTTGTCCTGGGTTTCAAAAGACTCAATTACCACACCATTCCATGGTGGTGGAATCAGCCATGAGACGGATAAAGAGTGCAAAAAGGCATGCATCTAATCCTCCAGGACATGAGTGTAGGACTCTTCTTGACGCATTTGGACGTCAATCCTTCCAGGCTTCCATGCTTTCTGCTAGGATCAGTTCCTATATCTTGTATATATGGGAATGTTCTTTAAGGAAGTCACAGGAGTCTTAGAACTTATGAGCCCTCTCCTTCCTGATGATAAAAGGCAAGATTATCTTGCTCTTCTTAAACATGCTCAGGATGTTTCCAAGTTTGTGAATCGTGCAGCTTTCGACTGCTTTGAATGCATAAGCAGAATCTGTGCTATTGCCATAGGTGCACGTAGAATTGCCTGGCTCCAGGCATCTGACTTGGAAATCTGGGTATAGGACAAACTGGGGAATATTCCTTCCACAGGAGAGAATCCCTTTGGCAAGAACTGGCAGGAAAAAACTAATGAGATATATGCTGACAATATCACTTTGGATAGATTGTCCAAATCTACAGCTGATCCTGCGAGGAAAAGATCCTCTAAGAAACCATTCTTCAGTAAGAAGAAAAAGTTTTATCCCTGCTATACCCAGCAGGAAAATCGTTCAGGTCAGTCTGCCCAAAAGGGACAGCAGCAACAACCTAGGCAACAAAGGAAGCCAAAAGCAGCTAAGCCTCAACCGGCTTTGACTCCTGTCTAGAGAACTTTGCCTTCCTGGCCCTAAACGGCCCAGAACCCTCCACCATCCCAGGAAGGTTATGTCATTTTGCCCCCAGATGGTGTCAGATAACAGCAGAAAATTGGACTTTGTCTATTGTACGAGAGGGGGTACAAGCTTCATTTCCTCAGCATGCCCCCTCCTACAATAGTAAGACAGTTCAATTCTCAGACCTCTCTCAACGACCGGTTAGGTCAAGAAGTCACTATGCTCCTCACTCAAGGAGCAATAGAAGAGGTGCCCATTCCCCAACAGGGTACAGGGTTTTACTCCCCCTATTTCCTTATTCCAAAGAAAACAGGAGGACACAGACCCATTCTAGACCTCAGAGAATTGAACAAATTCCTGTTCAAAGAGAAGTTCAAAATGATTTCTCTAGGAACTCTGCTGCCATACCTTCAGAGTCAGGATTGGCTTTGTTCTCTAGATCTCAAGGATGCGTACACTAATGTTCTCGTCCATCCAACTCACCGACAGTTCCTTCGATTCCTGTTTCAAGGAAAGCACTACCAATACAGGGCTCTTCCTTTTGGCCTGGCCTCTGCGCCAAGGGTGTTCACAAAATGCATGGCTGTGGTAGCAGCATTTCTCCGCACCCTGGGAATATTTGTCTTCCCCTACTTAGACGACTGGCTCATTCGAGCCCCTTCAGAGCCAGAGGCCAGGGTTGCTGTGTCTCGCACAATGCACATCCTTCAGTATCTGGGACTTGTCATAAACTTCCCAAAGTCCAACCTTGCTCCCACTCAATCCCTAGAGTTTATAGGAGTTCTTCTGGATACCAGACAGACAAGGGCCTTCCTTCCACAGCCCCGCTGCCTTTGCATTGTACAGTTAGCTTCCCAAGCAGTGCTAAAACCTCACCTCACTGCTCGGGAAATGTTAGTTACTAGGCCACATGGCATCCACTGTGCATGTGGTTCCTTATGCTCGCTTCCATATGAGGGCAGCCCAGTGGACTCAGGCGTCAGGTTGCCTGCCAGACAAAATAGCAAACTCAGATCGCCTTATTTTGTCCCCCCAATGGTGGCAGTCACCCAAAAACCTTTTGATGGGGGTCTCCTTTTCAGCAACCCCCACCCCAAGCCACTCTAACAACAGATGCTTCACAGGTGGGTTGGGGAGCCCACCTGCACGGCCTCTCTACCCAGGGTACTTGGACTCCACAGGAGGCCTATCTTCATATTAACCTCCTGGAGCTCAGAGCAATCTTCCTTGCTCTTCGAGTATTTCACACCCAGCTCAGCTCAGCTACAAGACAGTCCTAGTTCTAACAGACAATCAGGTAGCCATGTTCTATGTGAACAAGCAACGAAGCTTTGCGACTATGGGCCCTCGCCAGAGAGCATCAGATTCATCTCCTTGCGGTGTATCTTCCAGGCATTCAAATCTCTTGGGCAGACAGACTCAGTCGAGTTCTGCTTCCACACGAATGGTCTCTCCATGCGGACCAGGTGGCCCAAATTTTTCAAATTTGGGGAACCCCGGACATAGACCTCTTTGCAAGTCCTCTGAATGCCAAACTTCCCCGGTTCTGTTCCAGAATTCCGGCTCGAGGTTGTCAGGCCAGGGATGTTTTCCTCCTTCATTGGGGTCAGGACTTCCTGTATACCTTTCCGTCCATTTCCCTAATTCCCAAAACCCTGTTCAAGCTTCAGAGAGACAGAGGTCATATGATCCTCATAGCCACGTTGGCCACGGCAAATGTGGTACCCTCTGCTCCTACATCTCTCTCAAGCTCTGCCTCTGGAGTTAGGATCTGCTCCAGATCTTCTTTCTCAAGAGGACGGGATGCTGTGGCATCCCAATCCCCAGTCTCTACACCTCAGGGCTGGGTTGCTGAAAGCCTAGAACTTCACGGTCTTAACCTTTCCCAGCAGGTAAAGGATATCCTTCATGCTTCCAAGAAACCTTCCAGAAGACGCTCTTATGCATTTAAGTGGAAGAGGTTTACCATATGGTGCTCGCAGAAGGGTCTTAACCCTCTTGCGATACCTCTGGAATCATTACTGGAGTACCTCCTTCATTTATCAAATGCAGGGCTTAAGACCAATTCAGTGAGAGTCCATTTGAGTGCTATTGCAGCTTAATTCAAGCCTCTCAATGGACAACCTATTTCGTCTCATCCTCTCATAGCGAGATTTATGAGGCCGCCTTTTAACGAAGCTTCCCATTAAGCCACCACCGGTGGCATGAGACTTGAATCTGGTACTTGGGCAGCTCATGAACCCGCCCTTTGAACCATTAGCCACTACCTCTTTGAAATTCCTTTCCTGGAAGGTTATCTTTCTCATTGCAATCGGATCAGCACGTCGCATCAGTGAATTGCAAGCTTTGGTGGCTGATCCTCCTTATACAAGGTTCCATCATGATAAAGTAGTCCTTAGAACTCATCCACACTTTATGCCAAAGGTGGTTTCGCCTTTTCATTTGAACCAAGCGATTTACCTTCCTGTATTCTTTCCAAGGCCCCACGCCTCAAATGCAGAAAGGAACCTTCGTACTTTGGACTGTAAAAGAGCTTTGGCCTTTTACTTGCAGAGGACACAGCAACATAGAAAATCCTCTCAACTCTTTGTTGCTTTTGATCCTAATCATTTGGTACTTCCAGTCTCCAAAAGGACATTGTCCAACTGGATTGCACAGTGTATATCTTTTGCCTATGAGAGTAAGAACCTTCCTCTTGAAGGCCATGTCACAGCTCACAATGTGAGAACCATGGCAGCCTCAATGGCTCATCTTCACTCTGTCTATCGATGGCATCTGTCAAGCAGCTACTTTGGGCTTCGTTACATACTTTCACAGCCCATTACTGCTTAGAGAAGGATTCCCGCCGGGATGCCTTGTGTGGTCAGGCTGTTCTTCAACACCTGTTCCAGACTTAATCAACTCCAACCCACCATCCCTGGTAGGATGCCAGAGATCCATGGGGGGAAGTGGAGCCCTTTCACAAGGGCACACAACTTTCTGGGGCCATCTCCCTGGCATCTGCAGCTATGGGAGTCCCTATATGTGAAGACTACATTCCTGCTTGTTCCTGGAGATAGCATAGTTACTCACCTGTAACAGGTGATCTCCGGGAACAGCAGGAATGTACCACTTTTTCAATAATCTTGGCGACGAAGGGAATACTGGAAATGGGTCTATAGGAGGCTGGGGGTGCTGGGTCTGAAGTGATTTCTTTTAGCAGTGGTCTGATGACATTACTCCATTTACTTTGTGGTGCCCAAGAAGGGAAGGTTCCTGTTGCCCCATCCTGGATCTGAAAGGGGTAAACAGGGCTCTGTGTTCCTATGTGTTTATATGGAGATCCTACGGTCCGTCATTGTGGCTGTCCGGCAAGGGGAGTTCTTGACGTCCCTGGATCTTTCCGAGGCATATCTGCATATTCCCATTCATCCGGAGCATCAGTGCTTTTTGCGGTTTCGCAGGACATTTTCAGTTTCAGGCCCTCCACTTTGGGCTGGCCACTGCCCTTTGGGTTTTCACCACGGTGGTGGTGGCGGCGGCCCTGCGGAAGCAGAGCGTTCTGGCGCACCCGTATCTGGACAGTGGGTTGATCCGGGTGAAGTCCTTAGTAGTAGACTCAGGAGGCAATGGCCTGCGTGATTTTGCAAACTGCAGGAACTCGGGTCGTGAATTTTGCCAAGAGTTTGCTGTCCCTGCACAGTCTCTGGAGTACTTGAGTGCCTGCTTCATATAGCGGGGGATGGTATTTCTGCCGGAGGGCAGGAGAGTGAAGCTACATGGGGCACATACAGAGGTTGCAGGTGATTCCCCACCTGAGGGCTACTTGGCTCAATGGCGGCCTTCTTGGAGTTGGAGCCCTGGCCTCACCTCCATATGTGACCCCTCCAGACGGCGCTCTTGGCATGAGAGTCCCTGCGGATGCAATGGATGGAGGACTGTCTTGCTCTACCAGGGCAAGCCCAGAAGAGTTTAGACTGGTGGCTTGACTTGAGCCACCTTGTGACCAGGATGCCCCTTGAGACCCCAGACTGGGTGGTGCTAAATGACAGATATCAGTCTCTTTGGTTGGGTTTATTGCTAGGGACGGTGGTCTCTGGAGGAAAGCCTGGAGACCAGGTTTAACTTCCTGTTTGTGGGAGGTGAGGTGCTGACCGACCAATGCCACAACTATGGCTTACATCATCTGGTGGCGGGAACTCTGAGCACGTTGGTGGCAGTGGAAGTTATTCCGCTTCTGCAGTGGGCAGAGGCCCATCTGCTTCCGCTGTTGGTGGCACATGTGGCCAGGACAGACAATGTCCAAGCGGATTACCTGAGTTGTCATCTCTTAGACCCAGGAGAGTGGTCCCTGTCCGAGATGCCATTCCCAACCGATAGTGGAGATCTGTGGTGTTTCCATGGTGTACTTGATGGCGATACTGGCAAATGCCAAGGCACCCAGGTTCTTCAGCAGGCATAGGTAGTGCATCGTGGAGGGACTCTGTGCTGGTCCAACCCTGGCCCACAGGCAGGCTTCTCTACGTGTTCCTTTCATGGCTGCTGATCGGGTGTGTTCTGCAAAGGGTCAAGGCCTACGTGGGTCGCATGGTGTTGGTGGTCCTGGATTTGCTCAGGCAGCCATGGCATGCAGACATTGTGCAGCGCCAGGTGGTGGATCCTTTCCCCCTTCCTCGAGAGATGAGCCTTCTGATGCAGGGCCCTGTCCGGATGTCGGATGTGGATCAGTTCTCGCTTACAGCTTTGCTCTCGAAAGGGCGCTTGAGGCATAAAGGGTATGCCCCAAAGATGGTTGATACCTTGCTGCAGGCACAAAAGCGATCTACTTCCTTGGCCTATGTTTGGGTCTGGCGCATTTTTTTGGCTGGTGCCAAGAGAGATGTGTGGTCCATAGGGGCTGCTCTCCCGGATATTTCAACTTTCCTGCAGGATGGCCTCAAAGGGTCTGGTGTTGAACTCCTTGAAGGTGCAGGTGGCAGCCCTGGCTTATTTCTGGAGCCAGGTACAAGATATGTCCCTTGCCTCTCACTAGGATGTAGTCCATATTTTCTTTGAGGGGCCAAGCACTTGAAAGACTGCCTTGCCATCCCCCGGTTCCGTCCTGGGACTTTAACTTGTCCCTCTCTGTTCACGGAAGTCTTGGGGCATTTGAGCTTCTGTTGAGAGCCTCCTTGAAGAATTTGACCCTCAAGATAGTGTTTCTGGTGGCTATTTGCTCAGCACGTTGCATCTCTGAGCTGCAGGCTCTCTCATGCAGAGAATCTTATTTATTGACACAAAGGAAAGGGTGATCCTTTGTCCAAGGTTGTTTCGGTGTTCCACCTTAATCAGGCAGTAACCTTACTGGACCTTGCTGGTCCCCTGGACTCAGCTGAGTCTAGGGATTTATGTTTACGTGACTTCCACAGGGCACTTAAGTGGTATTTGACAGTGATGGAGGCCGTTCGGCGCTTGGAGCATCTCTGGGCCTTGCAAGGTCGAGGCGGTGGCTAAGGTGTTTATTTCCCGTGGGATTCAGGGTTCTGTTGAATCCACATACTTGCTGAAGTGGCACATGATCTCATCGGGGCTCAGGCTCATTCTTCCAGGGTCCAAGTGACCTCTTGGGTGTTCAGCCTTTTTCCGCTGCAGGATATTTGCAGGGTGGCAACGTGGCCATCACTGCATTCCTTTTTTGTTTGTTTATGCAATTTCTTGATATACCGCCCAGGCTGAAGGGCATCAGAGCGGTTTACAATCACTATAAGCAGGTACTGGATACATTTCCTCGTCCCCAAAGGGCTCACAATCTATGCGTACCTGAGGCAATGGAGGATTAAGTGGCTTGCCCAAGGCCACAAGGAGTGCTTATAGGACTAGAAACCTCAGTCCCTCCGGCTTGAGATTGCTGTCCCCAGGTGGGAATTGAACCCCTGGCCCTCCGGCCTGAGGTACCTTGTCCTAACCACTAGGCCACTCCTCCCAACTGGTTGGAGGCTAGAGAAATCCACTTGGCTCTGGAGAGGCCCATCTTCTTCTGCAGGGCAAGGCATCAACCAAAGCGGGACATCAGTTGTACCAGAGTGGTTTGCGAGATGGTGTGGCACTGTGCCACTGGGTGTAGGAGCATGTCATTGATCTGTCAGCACATACCAGGAGTCATGGGCAGGCTGACCTGTAAATGAGACTATTTTGTCCCCAGTGTGGGAGCTGAGCCCTCATGCATGCAATCTCATAGTGCAAGATGAGGCCTTCGATTTGATGGCCACTCAGGAGAGTGCCATCGTGGAGAACCACAGGAAGGACCCACAAATTGATGGCTGTCTCCTCCCTGTGGCTCTTGGTAAACCACCATCTGTGCAGAATTCAGTCAAACCTTTGGCTGGTGATTCTAGTGACCCCGGTCTGGCTGCACTGGCCATGATTTAAGGATTTCTAGAGTCTCTTGGTGGGGTCCTCTCTCTCTCTCTTGCTTCTCTGGAGAGCACCTTCTGCAAAGAGGGCCCCTGGGGATGGATGATCCCATTCCCTTCTTATCGCCTGGCCCGTGAGAGGCATAGGTTGTCTAAGAAGGGCTCCTTTGGTGCGATAGTAAACACCATTCTCAAGGCCTGGAGGGCCTCTACTTTCTTGAGAGTTTTGGAGTGTTTTTGAGAGGTGGTGTTCCTCTCATGCCCTTGAAGTCAGCAAGGTAGACGGTTACTGTTTCTATCCTTTTTGCCGGCCAATCTGGACCAGGGGTTAGCCCTGAAAGTTTTAAAGTTTCAGGCGGCATAATCAAACTCTGGAATTTGTTACCAGAAGATGTAGTAAAAGCTGTTAGTGTAGCTGGATTTGAGGTTTGGACGAATTCTGGAGGAAAAGATTGTTTTGTGTTTTTTGGAAAAAATTGAAGCCATATTTATTTCAGCAAACTTATGTAGCTGTTGTATGACTTAAGTATCTGCAGTTCTTCTTTGGATCTTTCCTGAGTCTTAGCAAGACAGTATGCTTAGGGTTGTTTTTTTTTGCAAGACAGAAAGTTTAGGGGTGTTGCAGGCATGAGTATGGCATGTTTAGTCTTTTGTGATTTTTATGTATATTTGTTTTATGTTATCCGCCTAGGGTATAGTGCGGAATTCTAATGATCTTAAATAAAAAATAAAATAAAATAAGCAGCATGGAATCCATATACATTTTGGGAACTTGACAGGTACTTGTGGCCTGAATTGGTCACTGTTGGAAATAGGATACTAGGTTTGATGGACCCTTGGTCTGACTCAGTACGGCATAACTTATGTTCTTATGCTACCAGAGGCACATTCAAGGGATGTCCTTGGCAGTGCACCTGACCTTTTCTGCTTCCTCAGGGGAATGAAGCAAATTTGTCCACCAGAGTGTACAGCTGTTCTTCAGTGCAGTCTCTGTCTCTCTGGTGTTGAAGGTATTGAAAGGGCCTTTTCTGAGCCCATTTGTAAGGCCTCTCTTAAGGTGATTTTCCTAGTGGTGGTTGCCCCTTCCAGGTGAGTGTCTGAGCTGCAGGCCTTGTCCTGCAGGGAGCCATTTTTGGTCTTCTAGACAGCTTCTTTCTCCTTGCAAACTGTGCAGTACTTTCTCCCAAAGGTGCTGTCTCTCTTTCACTTTAACTAGATTGTTATCCTTCCTTTCTTCTCAGAAGAGGTTCTTCAGATAAGACCCTTCTCTGCTTCTGATAGATGTGCTGAGGATATTGGTCAAATTCCAAATTCCATCGGTTGGATTGTCTCTTTTCCTCTTCAGCGGTCTGGGGAAAGGACAGACAGTGGCCAAGTCCTCTATCACCTACTAGATTAAGGATGCCATTGGTTCATCATATCTTCTGGCTGGTAAGCATGTGTTGGAGGGCATCAGAGCTCACTCCACTAGGGCATGGGCCGCCTCTTGAACACTCTCTGCTTTGGTGTCTCCAGATGACATCTGCTTGGCTACTAACTAGTCTTCTCTGAGCACTACAGTCTTGGAGGAGCACTACAGGTTGCATATGGGACTTTGAGCAGATGGCGCCTTTGGCAGAGCAGTTCTGTTCAGAGCGGTGTCTTCATCTCACCCTGGGTCCTGACTGCTTGAGTACATCCCATACCTCTAGACTGGTCTAGTAGGATGATAAGGAAGGAGGAATTTTACATATCTGATGTTTTTCTTTCCTTGAATCCTGCTAGACCAATCCAGGACATGTCCTGGAAGACTTTCTACAGGTTTGGGAGTCCAGCTGCTGTTGAGTGCATTGTCAGTATTATGTGCTGATGCAGAATTAATTGCGATAAGACAGACAAAAAGTTAATAGTTTCAAATTAGGAGGGTTCATTACTAATGCTAACAGTTTATGGATTGTTTTGCGTTTTTCAATCTTGTTACTGCTTGAGAATTGTCATACAGGCTTCTCTTAGTGCTGCAACAGCAGATACATCCAGTAATGACATCACTAAAAGTTGTTCATTTGCCTCCACCTTAGTGCTAAGGGAGCATAACCTGTATGTTTGGAATGGTCTAGCAGGATTCAAGCAAAATGTTATTGGGTATGTAAAATTTCTCTTGGAATAACTCGGGCTGCCACAGTAGCACCAGCTTGACTGGCCTGTATGTGCTTCACCTCCTGGAGCATGCTCAAGTTTCATGAACTACAGTAGACTGATGAGTTACATTTGGAGCTTGTAGCCACCATGTGAGTTTTTTTTTTGTTGTTGTTGGCTAAGAGGATATCGCAGCTGAAGATATGAATCATGTGTAAGTTAGGCTTAAAACAGAGATCTCTTGTAGTCTCAAATCAGTATGATTTTATTTTTTGTAAATATAAATAACATTTGGTCCTGTCAGATACCTCAGGAGTTCAGTTCCATCTCTGTCATAGAGCAGTTGCAAAGGTATGAATCAATAGATTTAAATCATATAATGCTGGAGATGGAAGTTTTGAATATGGCTTCATCCAATTGTTTTAGGCCAGATTGACTGGGCTGCATTAGCTCAAGCATGGATTGCTCAGAGGGAAGCTACAAATCAGAACATAGTAGAACCGCCAGCAGTAATACCAAATGGCCAAGACCTTGCAGCAGTTGAAACACCTCCAAACAACCATGGGAATTTTCAGGCAGATCCTAACTTCAACAGAGTATGGCAGCCAGGTTTGTATTCAGCTTTTAGCAAAATAAAAAAATTCCCATGTTTTGTCTATTATTTTTATTTATTTAAATAAAGCAATCTAGTTAATTTCTGTGATGGTATGGTATTTTTTTGATCTGAAGTGTTACTGAAGTTAATGCTAGTATTCTGTGCATTCTTGATATCTGCATTTATATCTGTAATTCTCACATGATTTGCCATGAAAATAAACGGCTCTATAAAGATTGACATTTTGTTAGGTTCACATTATTTAATCTCTCAAAGATTCTGATTAACTTGTGTTCTTTTATTCCCCATTACCTACTCTAATACATGCTGGGGCCAATATTCAGTAGTGGTGGTCAGTACTTTTAAAACATGAGGCTGCCACTTCTTCAGTACTGGAGCTTATATGGTGTCCTGTGCTGAATATTTGGTTTTGCCAGATAGAGCACTTGGCTATCCAGTTAGCAGTGATATTCATCTGCTATCCAAATAGCAAAAAAACAGATAAAGTTAAGACGACCATTGATGTCCTTACTTTATGTGGTTTAGCTATCGGGTTAGCAGCCGAATATCACCACTGACCAGACAGTTGCCGTGAACGCCGCTGCTCTGCCCACAGACTGCTCTAGTTTTAAATGGGTGTCTTTCCTGCAATCTGTTGGTATATACAGTGGTATTATCCAAATAGTGCTGCTGAACATCGGGATCGCTGTGGTTTAGCCGGTTAGCAGGTCGTGCTAACCGGCTAAAACCTTTTGAATATCTCTCCCTTTAGGTTTATACTCCTGCTTATTCATTAAAAATCAAAAAACGTAAAAAGAGCAAAATATTTTGCAATAGAAGTCAGAAATAGTGAGCTATCATAGTTAGGTTGATACTTTAATATACAGTTTAATTTTGCCACCTATGTTAGAAATTTTTGAAGCTTGATTGACCAGCACGTAGTGAGGTATGCAAAATCCCAGAGCAAATTACATCGAGAAATACTAACTTAAATGAACTTTCAAGAGCCATATTGACAGATCTTACAATTTTATGTATTCTGATCAGGCCATCGAATGTAACAAGACTCTTGAGAATGCTGCTTGTATTTTGAGCTGGGAGTGTCTAGCAGTCTTCAAGTTGCCCTATGTAGTACCACTGTACCCACTTTTTACCTTTTTAACATCAACTAAAAGCTTCCAAGAGCTAGGTGACTAGGTACTTTGTTAGGAGCAGAGTGAGTGATTGAGTTGCCATATACTTTGTACTGATGAAGATTAACTAGCTCATTTCTTGTCTTCTTTCTCTGAACTTCCTGTTGAATTATTCTTCCTCTTTCTCTTGGTTCAAGCTTGTCTGTCTATATGGAAAGTGAAAATTACCCGATGATGGTGACCTTTACCCTTTTTGCAACTTTATTCCTTTGTATTTGGATTTTTAAGCATTTCTTTCTGTTTGGCATAGAACTTCTAGTGAAGTTGTAACAGGTTCTTTAAAGAGGAAGTCACCTTTGTAGAATATTCCCTTTGTGGCATAGTGGAGGTTGTCCTCATCTAAATTGTCAGTTTTCCTCCCTTTAGATAAGAGATTTTCATATTGCAGTCATGGATGCTTTCCTGGATATGTGACATTCATGATATATCCATTAGAAAGGGTTCCTGAGTTTTGCAAAAACTTACTTTAAAAGTTGTACTCATCATGCATTTGGAACAACGCTCATTGTTATGTACCTTTTTTAACTGGCTGTTTCATGCAAAACCTTGAAGAATTATACAGTTTTTGCTTAGTGTATTTTTCAAAACATTATACACATATACAAGTTGTTTTGGTATAATAGCTCTTAAATTAAAAAAAAATCAAAAAGCCCATTGGCCACTGAGACTTGCTATCTCAAATGAGATCTGTAGCTTTTGAAACACAAATTAAACTTGAATGATTACTTTATTGTGATTACTTTCCATACAGTAAAGTCCTCAGTACATATGAGGATTGTGGGTTTTTTTTGTTTTTGAGCTCAGTTGAAACGGACAGAGATTTGATGCCATGAGCCTTCCTTCACAGTTACCCAAATATTTTTCACCATTTTATAATCCCTTCTCAACTCACTTAACTCAGTAATTGAAATAACAGCCCTTGGTTGGGGGCCATAACGCTACAGTCGGGGGGAGGGGGCCCTAAAAGTCTAGCCACCAAATGTTGCTATTGTATGATGACTGGGACTCCCATCTCCCCAGGGGTCATGAACACTGCCTCCACTGGAGCAGGCAACCTTTGAACCTAGATCTTATGCATGGTGTGCCATTGGTCTAGTCACATTTGAAATGGGATTTTTTTCTTGAGCCACCAAAATCCAAGCGCATGTAAAACAATAGAAGTAATATTTTACAAAGGTGAATTTCCTGTTTAAAAAAAAGCCTTTCCCATGCTAGGTAAAGATCTTTGAGAGCACGAGTACTTGTGGGCTCCAGAGGAGGATACTCGTGCTATAGAACTGCCCAGGTTCACTTTTGTGAGTGATGGTCACATCACATCTGTGGGATAGATAAGCTGAACCTTTTCTGGCTTCATTAGGAAGATTGTTTGCAAAGGGAAAAACATCTTCAACATGTACAGTGCTTTGCTTAAACCTTCATATCCTTGTGCATTTCTTCACATTCTGCTGTCTAAAACAAATGGTTCAAAACGATTAAAGTAGCAATTTGTTTCATAGGAGTTTTGGAGACTGTTGCAAGATCAGTAAAACACTGAAAGAACAATTATATAAATATTTAAAAAGTAATTAAGTATAAGAAACAAAAAAATTTTATTGTATAATTAATTACACCATTTGCTATAGCAAACCTGAATTTGCTCTATTTCGAAAAGCTGCATTAAGGCCTGATAAATTATTTAACAGTTTGTTTTTTAAATACTGCTTTATCATTTCAGTCAAAGCGGTTTACATTATAATGTACATTAAACAGGGGCATTGATAACTTGGATTTTTTCTGAGGCAATGGAGGGTTAAGTGACTTGCCTAAGGCCATAACGAGTGCTAATGAGAATCGAACCCTGGTTCCCAAGCCAATGCTCTAACCATTGAGCTACTCCTCCACTTAGAGCTGATTCATATACCCCTGTATAAAGAATCAAGTTGGGGATTCTTTTGTTTGTATTTTTTTTTAATGAAATAGAAGCAAAGATCTAAACATGCTGAACATAGAACTGCCGAAAGAACTCTGGATTAATAATTCAGAAGTATAGATTGAGGGAAGATTAAAAGAAGTGGTCAGTGTGTTTTGAATATCTCTTGGGGTGCTAAGTCCATCATTGTAAAGTGGAAACGGTTTGGTTACCACCACAACAGCATCTCAATCAGGCCATCCATCCAAAGTCATGGGTTAAGGAGATTGCTGAAGAACATAAGAACTGCTGTATTGGGTCAGACCAAAGATTAATAAGGCCTAGTATCCTGTGGAAGGTCACTGTGATGCCTAAGTTTACTTTAAAAGAACTGCAGCGGTCTCAGGTTGAAACTGAGAAAAAATGTTAACTGTTCAGTAATTTCAAGATTTTCCCACAACATGGCCTGTATGGGAGAGTGGCAAGAAGGAAGTGATGGCTGAATAAGCCATATGTGCTGCATAGCTTGTGCAAATAAATACTTATGGGACACTGGACACATAAGGGAGAAGGTTTTGTGGTCTTGATGAGACCAGATGGACCTTTTTGTCTCCATACTAAGCGTGTGGCTTAAAACAAACACAGTACACTACATGATTCTGTTAAAACCTACAGTAAATTATAGTTGTGGATGCTTTGCAGCAGCAGGGTTAGAGAAGCTTATGAAGATTGAGGGAAAGATGGAAAGACTAGGGGACATACAATGAAGCTACATATAGCACAATTAACACTGACTGGAGAAAATGTTTTTTTCAATCAATGCAAAAACAAACTCTGGAATTCGTTATCAGAGAATGTAGTATGAGTTTGAGAGGTTTGGAAAAGTTCATAAACAATTAGTGTTCTGGTGAAATCTACTGCTTGTCCCTGGGAGATGAGCAGCATGGAATCTGTCTATCTTTTGGGAACCTGACAAGTACTTGTGACTTGGATTGGCCACTGTTGGAAACAAGATACTGTACTTGATGGAATTTTGGTCTGACCCGGTGGCATATCTTATGATCTTATGGATGGTACAAAGTACAGGTAGATCATGGAGGAAAACCTGTGCAGTACTTCCACAAACCTTTGATTGAAAAGTTGGATTTCACCTTGCATCAGGACAGTGATCTTAAGCACAAAGGAAAAACAGTAGACTAGCTCAGCAAAAAGAAAGTAAATGTCCTCCAAGTAGCCCATTCAAAGTCCAGACCTGGAATCCAATAGGAAATTTGTGGCAAAACCTTGAAGACTGTAGTCCAGAGATGATCCCAGGGCTAACTCATCCTCTTTCAAGTTTTTTCACAGCTTACCCTAAATGTTTCATGGATGTTGCCACAAAAGGGGGCTTCTACCAACTATTGGGTCAAGGAGTGTGTTTATGCAATCGGGACTTCTTGATTTGGGGTTCTTAATTTACTTTTTGAATATTTCTGTAATTGTTTTTCATGTTCAAATGCATTCAAAATTCTATTTTTTAGACAGCAAAATGTGAAAAATGTGCAGGAGTGTGGAGATTTGCAAGACACTAGAGAAACTTAAGTGAATAAGTTAAGATTAGAAAGATTAAGAAATTGTGGCTTTTTGAGTCTGTGTTGCTAATTGCAGATATGCAGTGGCTCTGAAATGTGCTTAATATAGAATTGTTTGAAGTAACTTTAATTAGAGTAACCCTAGCTGCAGAAGTAAAAATGATAACAAACAAGTGACCAGCCCCAGAAGTTGGTGATTCAGAGGAAAAAGACAAATCTTTTTAGCGTTCCTGCTTTGAAATTTACACTTACATGTGGAAAAGGGGCTCCGAAAAAATGGTATCCCTGAATGCATGAAGGATGAAAATTGCAGAATTTTTACCTTAACGGCCTTCATGAAGGGAGCCATAGGAATTAACACCCTCTTTCATTTACACCCTTTATTGGTTGGATTTGGTAAGGCCAGTAAAAAAATTGTTTACTGATTCCTGATGGCCCTCACTACCAAGGAAAACGGTGTATCATTGTTGTTGTTAACTAATTACTGAAACCTTTTCATGGCTAAATCCTGAGCAGAATGGGGAATGCATCACCAGCCCCCGCCTCCACCTCCTGATCCGCAGTGGATTCCTCCAGCCCCGGGCCCTATGGAAATTGTTCCTCCATCTGAAGACGGCAACAATCAGGACAGCGGGGAATATACCCCTGAAAACAGGCACATATTTAACCAGAACAATCACAACTTTGGAGGGCCGCCTGAGAATTTTCCAGTGGGCCCAGGGAACCAGTTTGATTACCAGGTGAAAAATCCTTTGTTTTAAGTTTATGGTCAGCAAGTAAGAGTGTGTGAAAATTCTGCATGCATTATCTTGGTGCAGAAATTACATTTAAAAGAAATTATTCTTGCATGTACACCATTCAGATTTAAAAAAAAAAAGTCAACTACATTTGTATAAAGATAAATAATAAATTATACATTTTGACCAGGATTCACAAATGCCATTCCAGTAACTTGAACCTGGAGTGCTGCAAATATTTTGTTCTCACTTTTTTAAAAACATTTGTGATCTAACGTCATTATTTTTTATTTAAAAAGTACATTGAGTTGTTTTTGAATGATACGAGTTAGGTCTACGGAGCATTTTATCCGATTTTCAAGTCGGCTGTGTTTTGCTGCTGTTAAAATTCTAAATCAGATTCTAAATACAGTTTTAAGTTCAGTAAGTATCCACACTGCACAGCAGCCTAGAAAGATAGGTAATCTATGAGTGGAATCACTTTAGGGCTTCCATCATGTGTGTGCCATGAGGAACAGTAAACAACTGTGGTGCTCTTTCAGCATGGAGCTGCTTTTGGCCCCCCTCAAGGTGGCTTTCATCCTCCTTATTGGCAACCAGGTCCACCAGGACCTCCAGCACCACCACCACCAAACCGAAGAGAGAGACCGGCCTTCCGAGACCGTCAGCGCTCACCCATAGCAATGCCTGTGAAGTCGGAGCCACCACCACAAATCGGTGTGTTTTAACCATATTCTCTTGTCTCTGATGTTTGTCAAATTTCCACTTTATAGGCTTCCATCAGGTAGAAGAAAGTAGCATTTTCGATAGAAAAAGAGCAAAATGGCCAGGAATTATGATATGTAGTTAGAGGGGGGAGGCTCAGGAACAGCAAGCATAGTGGGTATTTGCAAAACAGTTAAAGCATACTTGAGATGAACAGCGGTCAAGGAAGGGAGGTGACCAGCGATCAAGCTGGGTCTCTAGTGAACACAGGCAGTGCAACTGGATGGACTAAGAGGTCGTCGTCTGCCAACAGAATTACTTTTTGTGATATTAGTCTGGGAAAAATGGTTTGTACTCTTATGCATTCTTTTATTTCTGCTGCTTATTTTTTAGATTAAGATATTTTTTTTAGTTTAGATATTCATTCGTTATTTGTACGTTCTGTGTTGGAAGCTTTTCTTGTCTTTTGATTAGATCAGGCTTTTTCTGTTACACTATCAGAGTACTGATAAAGGAGAAAAGATGTAGTCAAAGAAAATAAATACTTGATTTTTTTTTTTTTATGCTTTTTGTTTACAATAACCCAAAAGCCAGAATTCTCCAAGACCATGTCAAGCATGTTTAGTATCAATATAAACACATTGAGCAGAAAAGCATATTTGTATTGAGTATTCCTGTAATTGTGGACATGATGGATGCTAATGTGTCAAATTAGGTCCCAATTCTGAGGTCATAAGAACTTAAATAAGAGGAGGTCTGGAAGTAGCCTGTCCAAGAATTCCTGCACATTAGTTCATGCTCTTAAAACAGATTATGAAAATGCAAGAATAAATGTTAAAAAGTTCTAGGGTGCTAGTAGGTGGAGGAGGAGGTTTTTTAAATATCTGCTAATTCTGTAAGGTGTTTTTTGTGAAGCTATAGATGCTATAAAACGCAGAACCTTGCCTGCTTGGATTCGTGAGGGTCTGGAAAAAATGGAGCGGGAAAAGCAGAAGAAATTAGAAAAAGAGAGAATGCAACAACACCGGTCTCAAATATCTAAAAAAGAAAAACGTGTAGGGGAAACTGAGGGAGATGGACCACGTTTGCCTCAAAAGAGCAAGTTTGTAAGTACCAATATTTCAGCATTTCTAGTTGTTTCTTGTTTAATAAAAGTGACCTTTTCCCATTGTCATAAATATTTAACCTGTAATCCAAGTACATAACATATGCGCTTTCCCTGAGTTCCTTACTCATAGCTTGGTGACCAGATCTCAAGCCACAGCAAAAACCTTTTCTTACACTGTCTGTTTTAATCATAGCAGAGATTAAATACACAGATGGCAGGTTGGCTGCCTTGCTCAGGCCACAGTGCTGTGAGCTTGAGCTTAAGGGGTTTAAATTTGGTTCTCTGGGAACAAGCAGGAAGTCAATCCTTGCATATGGGTGATGTCAGCACAGATGGAGCCCTCATGGAAGGAACCCTCATGGAAGCATCCCTGCAGCTTTCAAAGAAAGCCTTTGGGAGATGCCACCACTGATGCGTGGTCCCCTTCACACCCAAGGATGCCATCTTGCTCAATCTCCTTTTTTCCACGGAGCCCTTCGGACATTTGTCTGGCTTGTTCCCGGAAGAAGTTGATTTTTCCCTCCGAGTTTCAAACTTGCATCTGGTATCGCACCGGTAGTTTTCCCACCACCCGACCTTGTTGCCCCGGCGTTGAGTTCCTTATTGTTCCTCCAGTTTAGTCCTCCACCTCTGGGTAGTGCTCCTCCTCCTGCAGATTGGAGACTGGGCATGTCAAAGTAGTGACATCACTGGATATAGCCTGCTGGTATCTCCCATTAGCCCCAGTGTGTTCAGTCTCCATGCAGCAGGAAGACATAGTGAGCCTAGGTGCTGGACTCACTGGAGAAATAGATAAGGGGCAGTTTAGTCAGGGACTAGAAACAAGGTTTTTAAACTTTCAATTCTAATTGGCTAATTTTCATTTCCTTATCGGTCCTCCAGTTTAGTCCTCCACCTCTGGGTTGTGCACCTCCTCCTGAAGCTTGGAGACTGGGCATGTCACAAAAACGTGATATCACTGGATATACTCTGCTGGCCTCTCCCAACATCCCCAGTGTGTCCAGTCTCCATGCAGCAGGAGGATAGTGTGAGCCTAGGTGCTGGGCTCACTAGAGAACAGATAAGGAGCAGAGTAGGGATTTTACCTGATTGGGGTTAATTTGGTTTACTTTGTCTCTACCTTTTGCATTTTGTTTAAATTAGGTACTGTGGCTTTAAAAAAAATAAATTATAAAGGGAGCTAGGAGCTGCTAGTTTGTGCTGGATCCTGCTGCTCCTGTCTTTTTGTGCTATTTCCTCTCTCCCGCCGAAGCAGATCTCTCCCCCTTGAGCTGTACGGGGGAGAGCACTGCAGTACCGAAGGGCCGCGTTTGTCTTCGGCAGCGTCAACAGCTTCGCGCCCTTCTTCTTGACCACTGAACTTACTATTGCCCGCGCGTTGTTTTGTGCAGCAGAGTAGGGGAGAGGTTCCGGTGGGCTGCTACTAATTTCTTCAGGCACAGTTGATCCTGCAGGACTGTGAGTTCGGGCATTAGCCTACTCTGTTTGGCGGGAAGACAGCCACTGGCGGGCTGGGAGAGGCCTGGCGATTTTGGCGCCTTTTTTCCGTGCAGTCAGAGGCACCGGCCATTTTGGCTACGTGTTGCCCGCGTGCAGGCAGGCAAGAGAGCTGCGGCAATTTAGGAGGCAGGTTTGGGTTTAGTTTCCACCTGCCCTTCCCTTTCCTTTACTGTTACTGCCCTGCTCTTGTTTTTTGTTTTCTTTACCGTTCATTTAATGTTAACACACCCCCTGGTTAGGTGCTAGTGTGGCTGCGGGGGTGTACGTTAGGAGCCCTTGGTTGTACACTCTTGATTAAAAAAAAGAAGAAGAAGAAAACAGAATAAGGAAAAGGAAACAAGGAGCTCTTTATAGGGATATCTCTATATATCTGTATAGCCAAAATTAAAAAAAAAAAAAAGATATAATAGTAAGAAGAAGTAAGAGAGCACAGGAAGACCAAAGGATAGTGGCAGCGATGGCTTCACGGCCGCAGTGTGTAGTGTGCGGTACCCATAGGGGGTCTATTGCCGATTCTGGGATTTGCCGCGGCTGCACGCAGGTCTCTACCAGCGTGGAGCAGCAAATTGAAGTTAAGGGAGCTCAGGACGTTCAGGGGCTCTTGGTGGGGTCGGACACTGCGGTGCAGCTGCCCACTTCGCCAGAGGTCAGTCTCGAGGAGTCAGTGGGGTCCGTTGGGGGCGCTGCCCGGGGATTTTTGCCCTGACTTCGTCTTACCCATGCATCAGGCTTTTTGCCTTCGGCGACAGGGGAAAGTGCCGGAGCCTCTGTCTTTGGCTGAGATGTGTCAGACGGCTGCCTGGGTGAGAATCTTCACAGTCTTGGCAAGTGCATATATCTATATGATTTGCAAGGGATTGTGGGCAATGCAGTTCGTTCACACCAGACACAGCTGCTCACAATAATTAGTTGTGCTTTTGGGTAAAGCCAATAAGATTTATGGGGTTATTTCTCCCAACACAGATATGCTTGGTAGCACATAAATCAGGTTACTTGCTTTCAGTGTTAAACTTGGAAAAAACAAAATCAGGAAAACAACATTTTAACTTATCAGGCAAACAAAGCAAAAGAAATAAGACCTGGTTGATAACAAGCTGGTCTTTTCTGTAGGCTTAGCTAATATTTTCTTAGCATGTATCAAACAACAAATCAAAAGCCACAAAGAAGGAAAAAAACTGTTCTTTTCAGGTAAACTTATATCTTCCCACATAGATTCAGAAGTGATTCTCTTAGAGCTCACAAGCAATTAGGTAAGGCTCAATTGCTAGCAGTTATCCAGCTGAAACCCCTTAGCTGGCTTGCTTTCTACTGCGTGGCTAAAAATCCTCCTCATGAGCTTTTCTGAGTAGATTAAAGAACAAGTTTGTATTTCTTTGTGATGGTTGCTGTACTTTATAACAAAAAATCACCAAAGGAGTTTAGACAGAGAGCAGTCCATGTAAACAGATTCTTCATCTGCTATCACCCCCTCTTCTTCAACAAGCATGGGTTCAATATCATGGATTGGCACAGATGAATCTCCCAATGGAGCACTTTCAGGAGAATACTTGTTTCCCTGCTGTCTTTCAAGGTTATAGCTAGGGCATAGATCAGTGTTCATACCTGAGCTTCCATTGCTGCTAGAGTTCCTCTCTATATAGCCTGGCCAGTATGTAGTCCAGTTCTTATGTCCAGCCTTCCAATCCAGATCCCTGGACACTGGATCTCTCTTCACATACCTTCTGGCACGGGTCTTAGGGTCCCTTCCACGTGCAGCCGTCTCTCTCACAGGTACCGTCTGGAGATTCCTAGCTCTGCAGCACCATTCCTCTGGCTTTCCCCAGTCCAATGGTGTATGCTGGCCCTTGGAATGCCTCCCAGTATACGTACTGCTCTGGACTCTTCTAGACCTCTCAAAGGCTTTTCTCCTCTTTCTTCCAAAGGGTTTCTTTCCCTCTCTGTCCGTCCGGTTTGGCTTCTGCTTCTGATGATCCTCTTGATGATAAAGATGATCAAGCTCAAGCTGATTCTCTGTAGAATAAACTCTACCTTTATTCTGCTTAGATGAGTGTTCCTAACACAGCGCAGCTGTGCTGAATCAGGCCTTGCCCTTTGAGATGAGTGCTTAGGGATTACCTCATAGCCCTCCTGATTGAACACACGTTTCCCCACTTCAGCTCCTCTAAGGGCTGTTGGAAACCTGGTGCATTCTGGGACTGGTAGTCTTTTATGGGAAAATTCTGTTTTCTTATTTCTACCAGAACTGACAGGTTGCTTGTTCAGAGTCACTTCACCTTTTCTATAGCTCCTTCCTGAGCTATGATAAGCTTCCTTATCACAGATGCCGCAGCGACCAAGCCCGGTCGAAGCGAGTACTAGTTTTGTGAGACCTCCGAAGCGGGCGAGGACTCGGGTGCCTTCCTTTTCTGAACTGGAGGGGCAGGAGTCGGAAGAGCACGAGGTTGACATGGAAGGTGCAGATGAGGAGTTAGAAGAAGGAGAGATTCTTGAACCAGAGGATCACGCAAAGATTATCCGTGTGTCCTGAAGAGAGGAGCTGACTGCGCTGATCACGGAGTCTATGCAGACACTCAAGCTCACTACGGAGTCGCCTGCGGAGGACGACAGTGGGGAAGACTCCATTATCCAGACAGGCACACGCAGGTGGTGGTTCCCATTCACAAGGTAGTGGATAGGATGATTCAGGATGAATGGGATCAACTGGAAGCTGGTTTAAGAGGAATTTGCATCATGAATAGACTCTATCCCCTAGCTGATAAGGACAAGGAGAGATTTCAGTCGCCCAGAATTGATGCAACGGTGTCGGCGGTGACCAAAAAGACCACTATTCCTGTCGAAGGCAGCTCTGCCTTGAAGGATGCGCAGGATAGAAAGTTGGATAGTTTGTTGAAGCAAGCTTTTGAGGCCAACGCAGTGTCCTTGCAAGCTTCCATTTGTGGAGTGTGGGTGGCAAGAGCCTGTCTTCGGTGGTCTCAGTGGTTACGCCACTTGGTTCAGCTGGAGCAGGAGGGCCTGAGTTAGCTGGATTGCATGGAGTCCGGAACGGCTTATTTATCAGATGTGCATTATGACCTGATCAGGGCTTTGGCTAATAATATGGCGTCTGTTGTGGCCGCCCGCAGATCCCTGTGGTTGCGGAATTGGGCAGCGGACGGGTCGTCCAAAGCACGTCTCGGTAAGCTTCCTTTCAAAGGCATGTGGCTCTTCGGAGAGGATCTTGATAGGTTGGTTAAGGACTTAGGAGAGTGTAAGGGCAGTCGACTGCCGGAGGATAAGCCGAAGCAGGGGAAGGCCGCTTCAAACCTTCGGGGGGCCTTTCGGGATTTTCGAAGATGTCAGACTTCTCGCTTGGGAGGATCCCAAAGGGGATGTTTTGCTCCTCTAGCCCAGGGGTTTCGGGGCTTCCGCGGAGCGGGTAGAGGATTTTCAGGAGCGTCCTCAGTGTCCAATCGAAAGCCTCAGTGAAGTGAGGGGGGCCTCGGTAGGACGTTTACCGATAGGCGGGCGACTTCGGAACTTTCTTCCTGCCTGGGCCCAAATAACGTCCGACCCGTGGGTGTTGGAGATCATCTGGGACAGGTATGTACTGGAGTTCGCAAAGCCCGTTCGGGATTCCTTTGTACAGTCGCCCTGCAAAGAGCAGCAGAAAACTCAAGCGATCCGTTGCACGCTGGATCGGCTGCTACGCTTAGGGGCGATCGGTCTGGTCCCCAGGGCAGATTATGGCAGGGGACGATACTCAATTTATTTCGTCGTGCCAAAGAAGGCTGGATCTCTTTGCCCAATCTTGGACCTCAAAGGGGTGAACCGCTGCCTTCGGGTGCCACATTTCAGGATGGAGACGCTGCGGTCCGTAATTGTGGCAGTCGCCAAGGAGAATTCCTGATATCTCTCGATCTTACGGAGGCGTATTTACACATCCCGATAAGGGAGGGTCATCAAGTTCCTGCGCTTCGCTTTGCCGTGGGGACACTATCAATTCCAGGCGTTGCCCTTCGGGCTGGCAATGGCTCCGCGGACATTCACCAAGATCATGGTGGTGGTGGCGGCAGCTTTGCGAATGGAAGGGATTCTGGTTCATCCCTACATAGACGACTGGTTAATTCGAGCAAAGTCCAGGGACAAGAGCATACAAGTTACGGACAAGGTGGTGAAGTTCTTGGAGAGGCTAGGCTGGGTAGTCATCTGACTCCCTCCCAGAACCTCGAGTACCAGAGCGCCGAATCCAAGTGTTGCAGCAAGTGATTCGCCAGTTCAGGTCTGATCCAGCCCTGTTGGCCTGGGGTTACCTTCGGGTGTTAGGTACGATGGTGGCAACATTGGAAGCGGTGCCCTGGGCCAGAGCGCATATGCGGCAGTTGCAGCGGTTGTTACTTCACCATTGGTCGCATCAGTCCGACCCACTGAGCAGACGGCTGCCCTGTCCCCCCAAGGTCAGGGAGGGGTTGGAGTGGTGGTTGGTTCCGGAGTCCTTGAAGGCCGGGATGTTGCTGGAACAGCCTGATTGGCTACCCTCTGATAACGGATGCAAGCCTTGCGAGTTGGGGAGCACATTGCAGGGAGCTTTTCACGCAGGTGGCAGTGGTCGGCGCAGGAGAGTGCCTGGTCAATCAACAGGCTGGAGCTTCGGGCAGTGCGGTTGGCACTGCAAGCATTCGAGGTGCTGGTGCGGGGTCGGGCAGTAAGAATCCTATCGGACAACTCCGCAATGGTGGCCTACATCAATCGACAAGGGGGCACAAGAAGCACAGCCCTGGAAGAGGAGGCCGTGGCGCTTTTCGCTTGGGTCGAACCTCGCCTGCAAGCGAATTTAGCGGCACACATTGCCGGGAAGGACAATGTGACGGCGGACTTTCTCAGCAGAGTACAAGTGGATGCCGGAGAGTGGGAACTGAACCCAGAGGTGTTTGCACAGGTGGTGACCAGGTGGGGCCCACCGATCATGGATCTAATGGCGACCTTTCACTCAGCAAAGGCCAGTCGGTTCTTCAGCAGGCGACGAGAAAGGATTGACGCGCTTCTGCAGCCTTGGCCGGTGTCGGGTCTTCTCTATGTCTTTCCTCCTTGGGTGCTTATCAGGCGAGTGGTGCAGCGCATCGAGGCACACCCGGGGAGGGTGTTGCTGGTGGCTCCGGACTGGCCACGGTGGCCTTCGTACGCCAATCTCATTCGTCTTCTCGACGGGACGCCGTGGCGCTTGCCGGCATCAGACAACCTGTTGCTGCAAGAGCCCCGACGGATGCCTCAGGTGGATCGGTTCTTGCTTACGGTCTGGCCATCGAGAGGGTGCGTTTAAGGCAGAAAGGTTATTCAGGAGCAGTTACTGCAACCTTGCTTAAAGCACGGAAGTCATCTACGTCTCTGACATATGGTGCATATTTGAGGATTGGTGTTCGAAGAGACAGATCCGCACGGCGTCCGCATCCGTGCCAGTGGTGGTAAGTTTTCTGCAGGACTGTTTTGAGAAGGGGTTAGCGGCTAGTTCCTTGAGAGTGCAGCTAGCCGTGCTGGCTTGCTATCATGGCAAGGTGCAAGGGACAGTGCTTGGGGCGCATAGTGACGTGTTGCGTTTTCTCAAGGCTGTTACCAAGGTACGTCCCTTTCGTAGAACTGTGGTTCCTCCGTGGGATCTCAACTTGGTGTTAGCAGCTCTGGCTAGGGAGCCCTTTGAGCCTTTACAACAGGCGTCTGTGAAAGACTTGACTCTGAAGATGGTGTTGTTGGTGGCCATTTGCTCAGCGAGGCGAATTTCGGAGTTACAGGCTTTGTCTTGTCGGGAGCCATTTCTGTCTTTATCTAGGGAGAGGGTGGTTCTTCATCCAGTACCTTCCTTTTTGCCCAAGGTAGTTTTGCCGTTTCATTTGAAGAAGACAGTTTCTCTCCTGGTACTCGGTTTGGTAGGGTGTAACGTTTCCAACCAGGGTTTGCGCCGTTTGGACTTAAAGCAGGTGTTATGGCCCTATATGAAGGTTTCAGAAGGTTTCCGTAAATCCGACCGTCTGTTCGTCCTGTTCGGGGGTTCCCATAAAGGGGAAGCAGCAGCGAAGGCCTCCATTTCTCGCTGGATAAGAGAAACGATTGCTTCGGCATATTTGTTATCAGGGCGGCAGGTGCCGGTTGGATTGCGAGCACATTCTACCAGGGCGCAAGCGGCGTCTTGGGCGGAGCACAGTTTGGTTTCCCCTGGGGACATTTGTAGAGCGGCTACGTGGTCCTCTCTTCACACTTTCAGTAAGCACTACCGCCTGAATGTCTTGGCAGCCAGTGATGCTGTTTTTGGAGCGGCGGTGTCGCGAGCCGGCTGGAAGGATCCCTCCCAATAAGTACTGCTCTGTTACATCCCAGAGGTGGAGGACTAAACTGGAGGACCGATAAGGAAATGGAAATTACACATCTCCAGAAACAAGCAGGAATGAGTCTTCACATATGGGTATCGTCGGTACCGACGGAGCCTGCGCGGGAACGCTCCCCAGCGTCCTGAAAGAAAGCTTTTGGGAGCATCCCACAGCGCCTGCGCTCTGCCTTCCCGCCTTTCCTAACTGCCTCTCTCCAGTTCTTCTTTTCCGCGGAGCCAGCAGGTCGTGTTTCCTGTCACCGCTGAAGAATTTCTTATTTTCTTTTTATTTTTCTTTAGTCGCGTGTCTGCCTTCTCGATTCCGCACTGGTACCACCGGTTCTTTTTCTTTCTTTAAAAAAAAAAAAAAAAACTTCTACTTTTTTCAGTGCATTTTTCTTCTGGGGCCTTAGGCCTACAGAGATATTTTTCCCTCATGGAAAAACCCGCCTCCGGGTTTAAAAATGCACAAAGTGCAGTAGCACTATTTCTGTCACCGACACCCATGACTGGTGTCTAAAATGTTTAGGTCCTGACCACTCCATTGCGGATTGTGAGTCCTGTTCCATGATGTCCAAAAGAGGGTTACAGAATCGGGCAGCTAAGCTCAGTACCCTGTTTCCCTCCGATGCAGCTTCCGTGGCATCGACGTCTTCCAGGGCTGCTTCTTCATCCCATGGATCTCAGGTAACCAAACTTAAATCTGGCCGGTCCTCAAAGAGTTCATCTCCCTCTAAGTATCGAGATGCCCCCGGGCTTACTCTTGAGGATACCACACCGGCAAAATTACCCCGGCGGGAGGCTCCGGCTTCCAAAGCACTACCTATGGGGTCACAGGTTGACATCGATGGCTCGGCCTCAACCGATCACCTGTTACAATGTTCTGGGGTACTGGCAGTTTCTACCGGTACCGATATCCAGACATTGGTGGCGTCAGTGGATCAGAATATTCTGACCATGCAGCGTGCCATCACGGCATTCATTCAAGCTGCAACGCCTACGGTACCGCAACAAACCCTGTTGTCGGTACCCATACCGATTCCGGTACAGGATCCGATTCCGGTTCCGATACCAGTACCGCTTGCATCGACATCAGCATCGACGGCAGCGGTACGCTATCCAGTGATGCCTATCAGTACCGGCCCGGTACCGATTACTCCCGATGTCGATACCTCCCGGTACACATATCGGGCTCTACGAGAGCATCCAGACAGTCGATACTTCGATTCTTCTGAAGACTCTGACTCTTCAGAGGCCTCAATTGAAGCATCGGGGATCCTTCCTCAGGAACCCTCTTCTCCAAAAAGGAGAATGTCTCCTCCTGAAGACTTGTCTTTTCAGAACTTTATTAGGGAGGTGGCCAAAGGCCTGTCCATCTCAGTGACCTCTGAGACTGAACCAAGAGCCAAAAAATTAGATATCCTACAATATCCTAAGGCTCCTAAAGAGGCAGCCACCTTACCAATACATGAGATTCTTTATGAACGCATGTTGGGCATATGGGAGACTCCTCTTTCCACCTCCCCTCATTCCAGAAGGTTGGACACCATGTATCGTGTTCCTCCTTGTCCTGGGTTTCATAAGACTCAGCTTCCTCACCACTCCATTGTGGTAGAGTCTGCTATGAAAAAGATCAAGAGTACAAAAAGGCACTCCTCTGCTCCTCCAGGAAGAGAATGCAGAACCCTAGATGCCTTTGGCCGGAAAATCTTCCAGGCCAGTATGCTTGTAGCCAGAATCAACTCTTATAGTCTCTATATGGGGATGTTTCTAAAAGAAGTTACAGATCATCTGCAAACCTTATCTCCTTTTATGTCAGAAGATAAGAGAGAAGAATATATCACCTGGCTTAAACAGGCACAGGATGTATCCAAGTTTTCCAACCGTGCAGCCTTTGACTCTTTTGAGGGAGCCAGTAGAGCCTCTGCTATTGCCATAGGTGCACGCAGAGTTGCTTGGTTGCAAGCCTCTGATTTGGAATCCTGGGTACAGGATGGTCTAGGTAACCTTCCCTGTACAGGCAAAAACCTGTTTGGCAAAGATTGGCAAGCAAAGGCCATGCTGAAAATTCTGCTTTAGATAGACTTTCAAAGTCTACTACTGCTCCTTTCAAAAAGAGGTTGTTCAAAAAGGGATCTTTCCCAAAGAAAGGGAAATTTTCTTCTTATGGTCAGGCCTCTTCTCAAGGTCGTTTTGCTGCAAAGAGGCAGCAACAACCAAAACAGGCCAAAACCCAGGCTGCGAGGACTGCTACGGCCTAACAGCCTCAGCCTCGTAAGGGCCTTTGACTTTCCACTAGAGAACTTAGCCTTTCTGGCTCTAGAACATCCAGAGCCTCTCACCATCCCAGGAAGGTTAGCTCACTTTGCTCCCAGATGGGAACAAATCACAGCAGAGCAGTGGACCCTCTCCATCATAAGGGAAGGGTACAAACTTCATTTCTTAAACCTTCCTCCTCGCACCATGGTGAAACAGTTCAATTCTCCAACATCTCTCCTCAACCTTTTAGGTCAGGAGATTGCTACCCTTCTTGCCCAAGGGGCAATAGAAGAAGTACCCCTTCTTCAACAGGGCTCAGGGTTCTACTCCCCCTATTTTCTCATTCCAAAGAAAACGGAGGGCTACAGACCCATATTAGATCTCAGAGAATTGAACAAGTTTCTATGCAAGGAGAAATTCAAGATGACTTCTCTCGGAACTCTTCTTCCATACCTCCAGAGTCAGGACTGGCTTTGTTCCCTAGATCTCAAGGATGCGTACACCCATGTCCTCATCCATCCAACACACACAAGATTCCTTTGCTTCTTGTACCAAGGAAAGCACTACCAATACAGAGTGCTTCCTTTCGGTCTGGCCTCTGCTCCAAGAGTGTTCACAAAATGCATGGCAGTAGTAGCTGCATTCCTACGCTCTCCAGGAATATTCATATTCCCATATCTGGACGACTGGCTCATCCGAGCTCCATCCCAGTCAGAGGCCCAGACTTCTCTAGCCTGCACAAGGCGTGTTCTCCAGTATCTGGGACTGGTAATCAACATTCCAAAATCCCATCTTACCCCTACTCAGTCTCTAGAGTTCATAGGGGCCTTACTGGATACCACAACTGCAAGGGCCTATCTTCCCCAGGCCCGTTGCCTACGCTTGGTGCAGTTAGCCTCCCAGATTCAGTTAAAATCCCATTTAACTGCTCGAGAGATGTTGCAACTTTTAGGCCACATGGCATCCACGGTGCATGTGGTTCCCTATGCTCGCCTTCACATGAGAGCAGCTCAGTGGACCCTATCCACCCAGTGGACCCAGGCATCAGGTTGCCTGTTAGACAAAATAGCAACCTCCAGTCGCCTATTTTCGTCCCTCCACTGGTGGAAGTCCACTCAGAATCTGTTGCTGGGGTCCCCCTTTCAACAGGTGTTACCCCAAGCAACCCTTACAACAGATGCCTCTCCAAAGGGTTGGGGGGCTCATCTACAAGATCTCTCGACCCAGGGCATCTGGTCTCCACAGGAGACACATCCTCATATCAACCTCTTAGAGCTCAGAGCAATCTTTCTGGCTCTGTCTTCCACACCCTGCTCAGCTACAAGACAGTCCTCATCCACACGGACAACCAGGTAGCTATGTTCTACGTGAACAAGCAGGGGGGAACTGGCTCTCTGTCGCTTTGCAACAAAGCTCTGAGATTGTGGGCCTTCGCCAGAGAGCATCAAATCCATCTCATGGCAGTATATCTTCCAGGAGTTCAAAACTCTTGGGCAGACAGACTCAGTCGAGTTCTGCTTCCACACGAATGGTCCCTCCATGTGGACCAGATATCCAGAATTTTTCAGATTTGGGGTACCCCAGACATAGACCTGTTTGCAAGTCCGTGGAATGCCAAACTTCCCCGGTTCTGTTCCAGGATTCCATGTCAGGGAGTTCAGGCCAGGGATGCCTTCCTCCTTCATTGGGGACAAGACTTCCTTTATGCCTTTCCACCTGTTCCCCTAATCCCCAAGACTCTGTTCAAGCTTCAGAGAGACAAAGGGACTATGATCCTCAAAGCACCACTTTGGCCACGCCAAGTGTGGTACCCTCTACTTCTGCATCTCTCTCAAGCTCCCTCCCTAGACCTGGGGTCTGCTCCAGATCTCCTCTCCCAGGAGGAGGGAACCTTGTGGCACCCAAATCCTCAGTCTCTTCATCTCAGGGCCTGGTTGCTGAAGGCCTAGATCTTCAAGATTTACAACTTTCTCAGCAAGTGAAGGATATCCTTCATGCTTCCAGAAAGCCTTCCACCAGACGTTCATATGCTTTTAAATGGAAAAGGTTTTCCATTTGGTGTGCAGAGAAGGGTCTCAACGCTCTTGCAATACCTTTGCATTCTTTACTAGACTATTTACTGCATTTATCCCATGCAGGCCTTAAAACAAATTCAATCAGAGTCCATTTGAGTGCTATTGCAGCATCCCTTAAGCCTCTCAATGGACAACCTATTTCCTCTCATCCTCTTATAGCAAGATTCATGAGAGGCCTTCTTTTGACTAAAGCTCCCATTAGACCACCTCCAGTGGCCTGGGACTTGAATCTGGTTCTTGGCCAGCTTATGAAGCCACCTTTTGAACCCTTAGCCACTACCTCCTTAAAATTTCCTTTCCTGGAAGGTTATTTTTCTCATTGCAGTCACCTCAGCTCGCCGTATCAGTGAGTTGCAAGCTTTAGTGGCTAATCCTCCTTATACAAGGTTCCATCATGACAAGGTAGTCCTCAGAACTAATCCACACTTTATGCCTAAAGTGGTCTCACCTTTTCATCTGAACCAGGAGGTCTTTTTACCTGTATTTTTTCCAGGACCTCATCAAGTGCAGAGAGGAATCTTCATACCCTGGATTGTAAAAGAGCACTTGCTTTCTACTTACACAGGACACAGCAACATAGAAAGTCCTCTCAACTTTTTGTTGCTTTTGATCCTTCTCATTTAGGACTTCCAGTCTCTAAGAGAACTCTGTCTAATTGGATTGCTCAGTGTATTTCCTTCGCCTACCAAAGTAAGAACCTTTCTCTGGAGGGCCATGTCACAGCTGACAATGTGAGGGCCATGGCAACCTCTATGGCTTATCTAAACTCTCAGTCCATCGACCAAATCTGTCGAGCGGCCACTTGGGCATCGGTTTATACCTTCACAGCCCATTACTGCGTGGACAAGGACTCCCGCCGGGATGCCTTGTTTGGTCAGGCTGTTCTGAAACACCTGTTCCATACCTAATCGACTCCTACCCTCCATCCCTGAACTGGATGCCTGAGATTCATGGGTAGAGGTAGAGCCCTTCCCAGGTACTCACAATCTGGGTGATCTCCCAGGCATCTCTAGCTGGGGAGTTCCCATATGTGAAGACTCATTCCTGCTTGTTCCTGGAGATAGCACAGTTTATTTTATTTATTTATTTATTTTATTTAATAGTTTCTTCTATACCGCCCCTTCCAGAGATCAAGGGCGGTTTACATTGAACAGTTAACAAATTTTGTATACTTCTGTATACTTTACATGGAACATGGTATTAACTAAATGGAACATGGTTTTTAACTATATACAGGTAATAATACATAAAACATAACAGAACTAAATTACAAAAGGTTATTTACAAGAGCAGTAAAAACAACAGATTGGGTAAGGCTTTTGCGTGTTGGGTAAAGTGTGTAAGTAATGTAGTGTAAGGTTTTCTTGTGTTAGACGTTTGTCCTATCTTGGGTGCTGTGGATGTGTTTTTGTGATTGTTGGGGAGAGGTTCTCTGTTGATAGGGGATTTCAAAATGGTTTGTGAAAAGTAGGTTTTAAGTTCTTTTTTGAATTGATAAAGGTCTTTTATCATGCGAATGGTTAGTGGTATATCGTTCCATAGAGTGGGGGCAGCGAAGGAGAAGGCCCTATCACTTGTAGTTGCTTTAGTTTTTCTGATTGTTTTTATGTTGAGGGAATGGATTGCGTTTTGTCTGCGCATTCTAGTTTCTGATGGGGGGTGTATTAGGGTAGACAAATGTGAGGGAGAGATGTTATTAAGGAGTTTGAAGGTAGTTAGGAGGATTTTGTATTTTATTCGGCTAATTATAGGGAGCCAATGCAAGTCTAACAGTATTGGGGTGACATGGTCTGTTATTTTAGCTTTTGTGATCATCTTGGCGCATATGTTTCGGGCTCTTTGGAGTAGGTAGATGCTCTTTAGCGGTAAACCAATTAGGAGACTATTACAATAGTCAAACGTGGGGGGTGATGATGGTATTGACTACTGATCTAAAATCAGTTACTTACCTGTAACAGGTGATCTCTGGGAACAGCAGGAATAAGTCTTCACAACCCACCCACCTCCCCTAGGAGTTATATCTCTCTATCTTTCCTTTCCTCTCTCTCTCTCTTTGTCTCAGCTTTAAAACTCGAACTGGAGAGAGGCAGTTAGGAAAGGCGGGAAGGCAGCGCGCAGGCGCTGTGGGATGCTCCCAAAAGCTTTCTTTCAGGATGCTGGGGAGCGTTCCCACGCAGGCTCCGTCGGTACAGACTATACCCATATGTGAAGACTTATTCCTGCTGTTCCCAGAGATCACCTGTTACAGGTAAGTAACTGTGCTTTACCTGGTAATTGTTCTTCCTTGAGGGACGACAGTTTAGTCCTCATTCCCTCCCGGGATATTAGGCTAAGCAGTGGAGGTCAGCCGGCAGAAGAGTGACATTACCGGTAGGTGCCTGTTTTTTTTCTTGTCTGTCCTTCTGGCGGAGGCGAAAGGAAGGGGCACAAAATGGCAAGCTTATCTTCCAAGACAAGAAATTCCTATTGTATATAGTTATGGTTATGTTTTCACTTACAATGTTTTTGCTACTTATTTGTTGCTCCTTTAAGTGTGCTTTATCAATAGTTCACTGGGGATGTTGGGAGAGGCCAGCAGAGTATGTCCAGTGATGTCATGTTTTTGTGACATGCCCAGTCTCCAAGCTGCAGGAGGAGGTGCACAACCCAGAGGTGGAGGACTAAACTGTCGTCCCTCAAGGAAGAACAGTTACCAGATAAGAGTAATTTCTATTTAACTATCATCAGAACATAAGATATGCCATACTGGGTCAGACCAAGGTCCATCAAGCCCAGTATCCTGTTTCCACCAGTGGCCAATCTAGGTCATACGTACCTAGCAGTTTCCCCAAAAGACACAGGTTCTGCAATGCTTGTACTAGGTCAAGCATTGATATCCTGGGTTCCTTCTTAATAACAGTTTATGGACCTTTCCTCCAGGAACTTGTCCAAACCTTTTTTAAACCCAGCTACACTAACAGCCTTTACTACATCCTCCGGTAACAAATTCCAGAGTTTGATTACACATTGAGTGAAAAAATATTTTCTTTTATTAGTCTTAAATCGTTTACCCTGTAGCTTCATTGCATGTCCCCTAGTCTTCCTATATTCTGATAACGTAAACAGTCGATCTACGTTTACCCGTTCCACTCCTTTCATTAATTTATAGACTTCTATCATATCTCCCCTCAGCCGTCTCTTCCAGGTTAAAGAGCCCTAACCTTTTTAGCCTTTTTATTTGATTCCTTTAATTTAAGTTTCTTTACTGGGTGATAATTCCTTAAAAAAAAGGGCCTCAGGCTAAACTCTGTTCTCCCTTTCTACCGTGCTGAACCAGATCAGTTTCCGGGATCTCTGCCCCTAGACGGCATGGGGGAGAGGTCCTCGGAGGAGGCCTGCGCTAATGCGCTTCAGAGGAGTGTCTGATCGCCGGCTTAAGGAAGACCCCTTATTTCGGCAGGGTTGCCCTCGTCGTGGATGTCGCTCGCGGCAGTGCTGAGTGACGTCGTGGCTGGATGGGTTGTGCTGTTTTTACGGTAAGGTCAGTTTGCTGCTTTGTTTGATGGCGCAGTGCAGGGAAACAGAAGTTTGCTTTGGCGCTGAAGATTGTTAGTCTTTTGACGCCAAAAGCTTCTGACACGATGCGTGGCCATTTTGTGCACGCATTTCCACTGTGTGTCTGCTAAGCACGGCGGTTCGCATTGCGGAGCGCGCCAGGACTCGGTCTTGAACCAAGTGCCTTAATTTACTTTAATTTAGTTACTTCATGTGTTTTTTTCTTAATTTTATTTTGGGGGGGGGGGGGGTGTCTCTGTTTCAGTATAACGGGGATTTCCTGTAAGAATACTTCTTGTGCTTCAGTTTGCATTTTCCCGGGGGGGGGGGGGGGGAAGCAATTTAACGGGGTCAGCAGTGTCAATGGCGGTGTTGCCCATACGTGTCAGTGCCGCAAGGAAGCCGCTCCTAGCGGCAGCGCTTTTAGTTCTGTTGGTCCCTTGTGGAAGGGGGCCTGTATTTCTTTATTTCTTTCAGGTCATTATTTGTTGGCCTTTCAATGGCTGAATTTGGAAGGCCTTGATCTCTAGGATTTGCCTTAGTGGCAGAGCACTTGCAGATATAAATGACTGGGAGCCGCGGCTGTTAGGCGCGGCAGTGGAGATGACAGGTGCCTTTTTCCTCATGCGTTGGCCATGGCGCGGATAGGCTGCGCTTTATGACGGCGTTTTTATTTTCTTTTAGCCACTTAGGGCAGACTTTGCTTATTTATTTATTTTCCTTAAATTGCTACGTTTAAAGGCTAAGTTTGAAGTGTGTAAAGAGGTTAGTGTCCGTGTCTTTCGGCTCCACATGGACAGCAGACAAGTTTAGCACCAATTTGGCTTATCTAAGCGCTTGCCTACAAACTATCTAATTTCGGCCATTCAGTGGGAACTGAGGTCATTTTTGGTTTTCAACTTCTAAACGCTATAAGCCAGAATCATTTCTACTTCTTTAGGGGTAGAAGACTGGGAATGCTCAGCAATTTGGGTCCCTATTTGCTTGGCTCGAACCAGGTCAATGGCCTTGAATAAGTTGGCGATTCTGTGGGGGGACTGTGTGCCTTCCACATAAATACTTGCATTGATTCCTGCAGCCTATAAGTAGGACAGTAATTTCTTCCGTGTGCAGACACATTTTTTGACTTTCCTTGCATAGACTAGGCATATTTTGCCAATGCCAGATCATTCGCAAGCGGGAGATTTGGGGACATGTAGAGGAAGCTAGTAGATCAGAGTATAGGATTTTAAACCCCCCCCCCCCCCCAAAAAAAACCCCACACTTTCTTGATGATTTCCGGCCTTCTTTTCAGATGTTCTGCATATAGCTGCTCTATGATGTCTGCTAAGCTGCCAAGCAATCTCTCCCCCAAGCGGGCTCGCAGGAGCTTTAATTGCAAATTTCAGATCTTAAAAAGGAAAAATAAAAAAGCATTGATGGGGCTAAGCGTGGCGCCAGAAGATTCGAGTGAGAGACAGGAGGAAGAGGCTCCTGTCCTACCTTCGACTCAGTTGCTGGCAGCAAATGATGGGACAGAGGACCCACAACCAATTTAGACATTGACGCTACCAGCTACCATGACTGTCTTCTGCTCCGCCAGCTTGGCATTTCTCGGGCCACGTCCTTTCAGCATCTCCCATGACAAACCTCAGGATAAACCCCGAGAGGGTACCAAGGGGGCATACGCCTTTGGTCGTGCGCTCCTACGGGCATACGACTGCACCACAAATGGCTGTCACGTCAGTTGCTATGATGTAAAGTAAAAAAAAAAACAGCCAGTGCAAGAAGGCCCTCTTGGCGGTAGCTGTCTGTGCATCAGGGCAGCACCGCGGATCGCAGGGCGGCCGAGCGTAGCAGCGGAGGTTTCTGTGGGGGGGGGACAGCGTCATTCCCTGGGGTTACTTGCAAGCGGCGTCGAGTAGGAGCAAATGTTGCGCCACTTTTAGTGTCGGGGCTGTGGAGTTTTTCCAGCCAGTGCTTGGCCAGGTCTGATGCTGCTGGGCTGTTCAGTGCATACACAGTGCGGATCCTGGAGGAACCGAGTCTCCAGCATTCTTTTTGTATCTTCGGGTTTTAGTTCAATTTAAATTAATGGCAAACTGGGTGCTCGTTGTTGTCTTTTGTCTGGGTCAGTATCTCTGCCCTAGCAGTGGCGCTGGATAATGGTAGCGCAGGAGTAGTTCCCTTGTTGGAGAAATGTCTAGGTTTGCCATTAATCCCTGATGAAGGTCCAGAGAAACTGGTTTCTGTGTTCCCTTATGTTTGCGGGGACAATAATTTGTTACCGGGGGGGGGGGGGGGAGGAATAGTCATTTGTTAATTGGATTTCCATTTGAGGTCTTCCTGGATTCCCTTTTTTGCAATTTGTTGCTCTGAGGTATCCGGTACCTTCACTTCAAATTTCTATGGACATTTGAACTGTGATGCCGAGGTGTCAAATTGTTAATCGACAAGTAAAATCCCTGCGGTCTTTCTATTTTGTATAAGTGGCATGTTGTCCATCAAAGTTTCGCCTAAGATTTATTTTTCCTTCTTCCTGGTTCTTGCGAAATAGCATTTGCGCTATCAGACCCCAATGTGCTAGACATCTCTGACATCAGGCTAATGCATTGTGCCTGGCTACTCCATTACAAATATGCTTTCTAAGGCAAATATTTCTCTTCTCAGCTACTCTGGTGGCAGAGCGTATTACTCAAAATATTGGATGCATGTCGGTTAAAAAAAAAATTATTTCTTCTGAATGAGGACATTGGTTTAACTAGAGTGCTGTGCACTGAGACGCAGAAGTCTGGGATTGGATTGCTGGACCAGTGTCTCCTCTCAGGGGTTTCTGCAGAGGTACACTTTGCAACTCCTGGAGAGAAGGAATCTCGCTCAACACTCAACAGCAAGGTCTCGTGGCCAGATATTGGCGGGATCTGTAGGGAGCTGTAGCTGGTGGCTTCAGGATGATTAGTGCCAGTGTAATAGCTGGGAAGAAGATACAGATCAGGTGAGACCCCAAGCTAATTGCAAATGAAGTCTTACAGGCTGATCATCTGATGAAGACCAGTTTCGGTTGCGCTGGATGCTCCAGGAAGTGAAGAGAAATGGCAGGTCCATGGAATAACACCTCTTTCTGGTATAGCAATACCACTGCACATCGGAGCTTCTCATCTATCTATGTTCCGTGAATACCGATAGGTCAACGGAAAACCATGGCGGTTCACGTTACGTTAGATCGCCCTTTACAAATGGGAGCAGTCGTTCTGGTGGCGGTTGCAGACTACCGCGTGGGTCCATGCTCCGTTTAGCTCTTGGTGTCATAGAAAGACGGAGTCTTGCGCCCTATATTAGATCTAAAAGGGGTCGAGCGGTGTCTTCGGGTACCACGTTTCAGGATGGAAACGTTGCGGTCGGTCATTGTGGCTATGTGCGGGGAGAGACTTCCCTCGACCTTATGGAGGTGTACTTGCATATTCCCATCAGAGCGGCTCAGCAAAGGTTTTGAGGTTCGCTCTGCCTTGGGGACACTATTAATTCCAGGCATTCCCTGTAGTCTGGCGACAGCACCGCAAACCTTTACCAAGATTATGGTGGTGGTAGCGGCGGCATTACGCAAGGAAGGGATTCTCGTTCTTACATATCTCGACGATTGCTTAATTCGAGCCGAGGCCGAGAGCATTCATGTTACGGACACAGTGGTAAGGTTTTGCAGAGTCTCGGTTGGGTGGTCGACCTGACCAAAAGCTGCGTAGTACCCTCCCAAAAACTAGAGTATCTGGGGGGACGGTTCGACATGCAGGGAGGACAGGTGTTTCTACCGGACTGGCGAGTTCAAGTAATTTGGTAATTGGTGCGCAAGTTCAGGGCCATTCCGGTTCTCTCAGCATGGATATATCAGCGCGTGCTGGGAACAATGGCAGCGACCCTGGAAGCGGTGCCATGGGGCCAGATTTCTTATGCGGCCTTTGCAGAGAGCGCGGCTTTGCCGGTGGTCGCATCAGTCCGATTTGTTGAACAAACGGCTCCCGGGTTACCTCAAGGTCAGGCAGTCTCTTCGGTGGGGTCGGAGTCTGAGCTCGCAGTAAGCCGGAATGTCTCTGAAGCAGCCGGAGTGGTTTCCATTATTGTCGGACGCAGTACTTAATGGCTTCGGACTTTAATGGTATCAGAACGATTTTTTGTGCTGTTTGGCGGCCCTTGTAAAGGGGAAGCGGCGGCCAAAGCATCTTTTTCCAGAGGGGTCCGGGAAGCTATGGCGTCAGCATATATGTTGCAGGGCCGTCAGGCACCAGAAGGTTGCGGGCTCATTCTACTAGAGCCTTGGTCTCGTCAGTGGAAATTCGCAGAACGGCTACTTGGTCGTCTTTTCATACGTTCAGTTGGCAGTGTCGCTTGGACGTTATGACAGCACATGAGGCCTGCTTCGGGTTGGCGGTGTTGCGATCCGGGTGAAAAGGTCCCACCCAGTGATTACTGCTCTGATACATCCCAGAGGTGGAGGACTAAACTGGAGGAACGATAAGGAAATGGAAATTACACTTACCTGGTAATTGTTGTTCCTTTAGTGACTCCAGTTTAGTCCTCATTCCCGCCCGGGGGGGTGATCAGTTATCTGGTTCTTTTCAGATGGGGAGGAGTTTCTGTCTCGTGGAATGGAGAAATCCTTTCAGTCTCTGGATTGCAGTGAGTATTTGTCAATGACCTGTTTTACTTTCTCTTCTCCGATTCGGCTTAAGGGCTGGAACAGGGAGAGTAAAAGCCTAAGAGCAACGTGAACGTGCAAAAAAAAAGGAGAAAGTCCTTCTTGTCGAGGGATTAGTAGTTTAGTTCACTTATTGTGGTGGTTTCAGTTATGTTATGGCTACTTATTTGTTGCTCTTTTGAGTCTGGTTTGTTAATAGTACACTGGGGCTGATGGGAGATACCAGCAGGCTATATCTGGTGATGTCACAACTTTGACATGCACAGCCTCCAAGCTTCAGGAGGAGTTGCACGACCCAGAGGTGGAGGACTAAACTGGAGACACTAAAGGAACAACAATTACCAGGTAAGTGTAATTTCCATTTCGGGTCTATTTTTGTAGTTTTTGTGCTTTTCCTGGCATCTTTGCACCTTTTTTTTCCAACTGGCAGCCCGGAGAGTCTTCGACCTCGCGGGGTACTTTTTCTCCCATGACTACCAGTGCTTTAAGAAATGTGATCGGTGCTAAAGCCAGACAAAAGTCTGAAGGGCTCCGCGGAAAAAAGGAGACTGAGCAAGATGGCACCCTTGGGCAGGAAAGGGACCACGCAAGCGTGGTGGCATCTCCCAAAGGCTTTCTTTGAAAGCTAGGGGGATGCTTCCTCGAGGGCTCTGCTTGTGCCAACATCACCCATATGTGAGGACTGATTCCTGCTGTCCCCGGAGAACACTTGTTACAGGTGAGTACGCTAAACGCACCCATAGGGGCCACTCAGATCTTGGCATTCCATAGAGATGGCGTGCTCCAGCTCAGAGAAAGCGGGAAGACTATTACTGTTACAGAGATGATCTCTACTTTATTTATTTACGTTTCTTATATGTGAGAACACATAGTGCTTACAATGAACAGGGTAGTAACATAGTTTACAGCGAAACAGAACAATAGTATAATGCAACAAAAACACATTGTGCTTACAGTGAACCATGAATGGGGTAATAACATGGGTAAGAACTTGGGTGAAAACTATCTACAGATCATTTACAAAGTTCAAAGTATTCATATTGAGTAGGCTAAATGGAATCATAGGTTTAAGCCCAGGGAGGCATTGATTAACCATTCTCCAGTAGGGTTAAAGTATTGGGGCAGGGGACTTCCGGTGACGTCACGGAGCTGATGGCGGCTTAGTAGCCTAGCTCCTCTCTTTTCCCCATAATTTTCGCAACTTTTGGGTACCCCCGCGGCCTTACGGTGGAAGGCAAAGGTGCTGTGGAGTTGGGGATGGCAGCACGAAAGAAGTTAGCGTCTTTTCAATCCTCATACGCTAAAACGGAGCGGCAAGGGGCCTCGTCGGACATGGCAGAGCTGGAAGAGACGGTGAGCCCGGAGGACGACGAGCTTTGCCCAGATAAGGAGGTGATGCCGCTGAAATCCTGGCTGACGATCTTCAAGGTGGAAATGCAGGGTGCGATGTGGGAGATGCGGAACGACTTGAAGGAGGCCCTGGGGGCTATACAGCAGGAGGTGAGCTGTATGGGACAGCGCATGGCCGAGTTGGAGGGCCACGTGGACCAGCATGAGGAGGAGTTGCGGGAAATGGCCGCGGAGCAAGACCGAGTTAAGGTCCTACAGGTGGAGATGCAAGAAAAGCTTGAGGAGATCGAGGACAGAGCGAGACGGTGTAACTTGCGCATTCGGGGGGTGCCCGAAACTGAACAGACTAAGGACTGTGAGAAGGTGGTGCAACGCCTATGCAGCCATATTTTGCGATTGGGCGGCGAGGGGGAGGCTCGTGTTGATTCTACAGTAGTGGAAAGGGCACACCGGAGCCTAGGCCCCCGACGAGAGAAGCAAGGGAGAGACATTATTGCTTGTTTGAATCGGTTCCCGGTTAAAGAGCAAGTTCTAGCCCTGGCTCGGAAATATGGTAGAATTGCCTGGGAAGGACATGAGATTGAAGTGTTTAATGACCTCTCAAAGGGAACTTTAGATCGGAGGAGGAATTTGAGAGAGGTCACGGCATACTTGCGAAGGGAAAATCTACGCTATCGCTGGCTGTTCCCCCTTCGGCCTGCTTCTCTCAGTGAATGGAGTGTCCCGCAAAGTTAAAACCGCGGAGGAAGCCTGGTCGGTATTGGTGGAGTTGGGATGTACGAACCTACCCCAGATGTCGGTGAGCAATCAGCGCGAGCACCCGCCGGCCACACCGGGGAAGCAACGTACGCAGTCGCAATGGCAGAGAGTTGGAGAAAAAGGGAAAAGACTGAAGCGGCTGGCCCGGGAGCAGGAGTATGCGGCGTCGGAGACTGCGGACTGATTATCTCCCGGCAACTGTTGGGTTGTGCTTTGCTGGTGAGAGGGGGAGAGGGGCGAAAGAGCCTCTTTACCCTAGTAGGGTGGACTTTGGACTTATCAGAGGGTTTTGGTAGAGGATATGGGGGGGTGCGGGGATATGATATTGGCAATGTTCAATGGGGACTGTGGGGCTTATTGGGGTTTAAAGGGGCTGGTTTGGCTTAATTCTATAGCTGTGGGGGGTGGTGATACGTGTGGGGAAAGGTTATGATGGTCACGGAAAGAGGGAGGGATGGTGGGGGACATGGGGAGGGGGAGCTGTGGGGGAGGGGAGGGGGAGGGGAGGGGGAGGGGGGACAGGGGAGAGGGGGGGCGGGATTACAGGCGCAGCACCGGGGAGGGGGTGGCAGAATGGGGGTGAGGAACTATGCTGCGGATAGGGACGCTCAACGTGAAGGGCCTGAATTCCCCGACCAAACGCAGCCTGCTTTTTAGGGAGGCACAGCGCAATAATTGGGACATTGTGTTAATTCAGGAGACTCATTTGCGAAGGGGAGATGTGGGAAGGCTGCGACATAGGCTCTTCCCTGCTCAGTACTCCTCTTGCCAAAAGGCGGGGGGGAAAAGGGGAGGAGTAGCAATATTGGTGCGGGCAGGGTGTGGACTATCCATTAAGGGGCATTTTAAGGACACTGAGGGGCGGGTGGTGGGGATTAAGGGGCAGATGGGTTTGGAGGAGGTTGTGCTACTTTCTGTATATGGGCCAAATGGCAACCAAGGCACATTTTGGGGCGATGTGGGGAAACTGGTGGAAGGGGAAGGGGGGGGGAAGTTGGTGATCGGGGGAGATTGTAATGTAGTTCTTGACCCCCGGGTGGATCGGGATTCGAAGGGAGGAGATGGTGGGAGTCTGAACCGACAGAGCTTAAGAAACTTGATGCAGCAATGGAATCTGGTGGATGTCTGGCAGGTACTTCACCCGGGGAGGCGAGAGTATACCTTTTTCTCTTCCCCTCACAAGAGTTGGAGTAGGATCGATATGCTCCTTTTAGATAAGCGCTGGATGCTGGATGTGTCGGGAGGGAACATCCTTCCAGTGGGATGGACGGATCACGGAGCTGTGGAAGTAATGATACGGTGCTCTCCACGGGGAGGTGTAGTCTTTTGGAGACTGAATGAAAGCTTGTTGGACTGTAGTGAAGTGGTGGCGGATGTGCGAGTGGCGTTGAAAGACTACATTGTCCTGAATGATACGGGGGAAGTGAGGGATGGGCTGGTATGGGAGGGACTAAAAGCCTTTGTTAGAGGGAGGTTTATTATGTGGGGGGCTAGGAAGAAAAAGGAGAGAGGGAAAAAGGAGGAGGAGTTGCGACAGAAATTACAGGTGGCCGAAGCATCCTGTCAGGTGCAAGGGGTCAAGGGGGATCGGGGGGAGGTGGAGAAGGTCAGAGCGGAGTTGAGTGCCGTACAGTTGGAGCAGGTAGCACTAGCTCTACAAAAAGTGAAGCAGGTCCACTACGAATTTGGGGATAAAGCAGGCCGGCTGTTGGCGAGGCGGCTGAGGCAACAACAGGGGGCATCCACGATTTACTAGATTAGGGGGGAGGACGGGGAAGTGTATAGGGGAGAAGAACAGATCCGAGGCTGCTTCCGGGATTTTTATAGAGTCTTGTATACGGAAATGGAGGGAGTAGAGGAAGAGGCCATCCGAGAGTATCTGGAGGAGATTCCGTTCTCCGAGTTATCGGAGGAGGCGCGAGAAGACCTGGAGGCCCCCATTGAGGTGGCAGAGATGGGTAGAGTGGTGAAGGGTTTGGAGGGTGGGAAAGCACCGGGATTAGATGGGCTGCCGGGTAGGTTTTATAAGGTTTTTTGGGGGGAACTCGGGGAACTTTTAAAGCGGGTGTTCAGTGGGGTGCTAGCACAAGGGGGGGGGGGGTTGTCACGGGAAATGTTGACGGCGGGAATTACGGTTCTATTGAAGCCGGGGAAGGATCCTCTGAAATGTGGCTCATACCGACCTATCTCATTATTGAATGTTGATGTTAAAATCTTGGCTAAAGTCTTAGCGGATAGGTTAGCTGGCTGGTTGCCGGGGTTGATTAATGGGGATCAGACGGGGTTTATCCGGGGGCGGCAGGCAGCGGATAACATTAAAAGGGCCATCGGTGTAGTGTGGGAGGCATGCCAAGGGGGGGGAAGAACTTATTCTGATGTCCATAGACGCAGAGAAGGCCTTTGATAGAGTACATTGGGGGTTTATGATGGAGGTACTCGGAAGGGTAGGTTGTGGGCCCAATTTTATGAAGTGGTTACAGGGCCTCTATCTAGAACCGCGAGCCTGAGTAAACGTCAATGGACGCTACTCCAAGGATTTTCCCTTGGGGCGGGGGACCCGGCAGGGGTGCCCCATGTCTCCACTCTTGTTTGCCTTGGTGGTGGAACCTCTGGCGGAACGCATTAGGCGGAACCAAAGAATTCGGGGGCTGGAGCGGGGAGGCTACTCCCATAAGATTTCCTTGTATGCAGATGATATTCTTTTGTATCTGTGTAAGCCAACGCTTTCCTTACGGGAGGTGGAGGTCTTTGGGGGGGTGTCAGGGTTCAAAATGAATATTGATAAGACAGAAGTATTGAATATCCATTTGGCAGCCGGGAAGGAGAACCGCCTTAAGGCGACTTACCCCTTGCGATGGGTACGCTAATCTTTGGGGTATTTGGGGGTACAGCTGACCAGGAGATATGAGGAGCTGTATGCTGCTAACTACCCTAAACTATGGGGGGCCATTGCATCGGACTTGGAGGGTTGGATGAGATTGGAGACTTCCTGGCTGGGCAGGGTCGCTGCTATTAAAATGAATATCCTGCCCCGCTTATTATATCTGTTCCACGCTCTTCCGGTGGAGATCCCTGAGGGTGCGATGAGAGGGTTGCAAAGACGGGTCTTTAGCTACATCTGGAGGCGACGACCTCCGCGAATAGCTCGGAGGGTCCTGTGTATGGGACGGGCAGAGGGGGGTCCCTAATCTGAAGGCTTATTATCAGGCGGCGCAATTAAAGCATATTTTGGATTGGAGGGGTGGAGGGAGTGGGGCTCCTTGGGTTCACTTGGAAAGCACGAGGATACCGGGTGGTCGGTTGGATGTCTGGATATGGTCCCCGGGGGGGGAGCGGAAGTTATTGGGGGGGGGGGGATCGCCCACTATGCGTCAAGTGGCAAAAGTCTGGGATGGAATGCGGAGGACGGAAGCTCTCCAGCGGGGGTCTTGGTATTCGGTGATGACTCCGTGGAGGGGCTGGAAGGCCTTCCGGCCCGGATGGGAAGGTAGGAGATTTGATGTGTGGAGAGGGAAGGGTCTCCATTGTGGTTTCCAACTGCTGGGGGAGGGGGACGTACGGGGATTTGAGGAGGTGCAGCGGGAGTTTGATCTGGATGAGGGCGATCGATTCGCATATGTTCAGGCCAGCTCCTTTCTGCGCCGCACGCTGGGGCGGGAGGGTTTCGAGCGGGAGATTTCAGAGGTGGAGGCCCTCTGGTATGGGAAGACAGGTTCCAAAGGGATGATCACGGCCCTGTATAAGGCAGTGCGGGGGCCCGGGAAGGGGAAATTTAATTATATGTTGGAGTGGGAACGCGACCTCGGCCATAATATCAGTAGTGTGGCTTGGAAATCCATTTGGGAGGTGATAAAGAGGGGGCCTTGTGCGAGCCAACTCCGCGAAAATAGTTATAAAGTGCTTATGCGGTGGTATTACACACCGGTGAAACTACACAAATTTTATCCAGAGCTCTCCCCCCTGTGTTGGAGGGGGTGTGGGGTGGAGGGGTCGTTTTGGCACATCTGGTGGGGGTGTAAAAAAGTACAGGGGTATTGGGGGATGATACAGAACTGGATGCACGTTAATCTAGGAGGGGAGGTGGACATAACTCCCCAAATTGCTCTGCTGTCATGGTGGGGGGAGGGTATGGTAAGACAAGGAGGGAAAATGGTGTTGGCCTGCCTGAGTGTGGCCCGATGTGAGGTGGCGGCGGCCTGGAAGAAGAAGGAGCTACCTTCTCAAGGGGAATTTGTAAACAGGCTCCGGAGGGTGACTCTAATGGAAAAGTTGACAGCTATCCGGAGAGGGCGAAGAGTGCGTTTTGATGAGGAATGGGGGGTGCTGTGGTGGGGCTAGGGACAGGGGGGGTGGGGGGGAGTTAGTGGGGGGGTGGGGGAGGCGGTAGGGTAGGGGGGGAGGGGGACTAGGGGGAAGCCTCCGAGGGACTTGTTGTTATTAGTATTGTTTATACTGAGTGGGAGGGGCTGGGAGGGAGGGCCAAGTTTTCTGTTGTATAATCAAAGTTTAGCCTCTGTTGACTTTTTTGGTTGTCATCCTGTATTGATGATGTTTTTGCAGTTTGGTTTGTATGTATTCAATTATTATAAAAATATTTAAAATTAAAAAAAAAAAAAAAAAAGTATTGGGGCAGATGTGGAAGGGGGTTGTGGGGCCTATTGCATGATTCCCTTGGTTGTCTTCTGGGTAATGTTTTTGGAATAGGTGGTATTTTATGGCTTTTCTGAATGATGTAAGGCTCGTGATAGATCTAATTTCAGAGGGGAGGGCGTTCCAGGCTGTGGGTGCATAAACCGAGAAAGCCCGGTTGGCTGTTATTTTTAGGCATTTTGACATTATCTTAGGGATTTCTAATGCATTCCTCATTACGGATCTTCTGTTCCTGTTGTCAGGCAAACTGTTGATTAATTTACTGATGGGTGAGGAGGGTTGGTTCCTCAGGGCTTTAAATGTCATGACAAGTGACTTGTAGTGTATTCGAGCATGTAGAGGTAGCCAGTGGAGCTCCTTCATCACAGGCGTAATGTGTTCTGACCTTGACATACCCATAAGTACTCTAGCGGCCGAGTTCATGGCAAGGCGGAGTGGATTTAGAGTTGACTGTGGAAGCCCATGGAGGATGATGTTCCTCTACTGGCTAAAGAGCAGTGCCACAGATTATCTAATACCATCTGGAGAAAGGGTTAAAATGGAATGGAAAATGGAAAAAGACCAAAAAATGAAAATGTAATAATAGATTCGAAACATCAGGAAAAACATATCCATTCACTTGTGCTTTCGAAAGCTGTTTTCAAGTAAAATGGCTAAATATCTGCATTTTACAAATTAATTTATCAGGCAAAATGTGTTTTATCCTTTTATAGGACAGTGATGAGGAGGAGGAGGAAGACAATGATGACAATGCAGATGCTGCTAGTAGTGGGAAAGCAAGCAGGAGTCCATCACCAGTCCTTCAGGATGAGCAGAGTGAACCAGAAATGACAGAAGAAGAAAGAGAGTATCAAATGGTATTGATGTTTCCTCAATTAACACACAAGTTACCAAATACATTTTTGTTTTCTATTAATTGTGGTTGTGGTACTTTCCATGCTCACAGATTTCCCTCCTAGAGCATTACTTATTGAATTGTACATGATGAGCCAGTTTCAGCTACTAATTGTGATGGTAGTAGATTATTGCTTAATACTTTATTTTTACTTTAGTTTTTTTCATAACCTTAATACTCACAGAAGCAAAAGAATGCTAAAGTGCTATCACCAGAACTGATGTATTGGTGCACAAAAATCTAAATTAAAAATGCTTAGTTGAAGGACTTCTCACTGGAGTGCTGTGTGCTATGATATGGGAGGTCAGAATTATTTTACAAAGTCCAGCATCTGCTCTTAAGGTTGGTCGGGTTGGAGATGCTACATAGGCATTATTCAGAGCCTCAGAGGTGGAACGGTGTACTAATGATTGTTCTAATAGATGGTTAGGTTAAATAGTAGAGTAAAAATGGAGATTCCCCCTCCTCTCACCTATTTGCTGGTGAAGATTCATGGTGACATAGTCCCCGCAGAGTCTGGATCAGTTGATCTCGAGGCCCAGAAGAACAGGAGGAAACTGCGGAGCCAAACCTGCCTTTTCTAACTCATTAGATTTAGCGCCTTTTAACCAATAGCAGTTCAAGTAGCAGCAGTCCCTCATAAAAGGCTCAACTTTTCTTCTTGTGAGTATAATGAAATAAGTGACTTTGATATCCAATTTCCAATTAAACAGCTGCTATAATTTTAGTATTTCAGTCTTTCTGAATGGCACTTTTGCATGTTGTGATCCTGTTTGTTGGGTTATCCTCATTAGCAGAAAGAAACAAATATTTGGCAGACTTCAGTAAAATGCAGAAACATGCAGTTTTCCTTAAGGAAAAAGTCAGAAACCAGGGACTCTCTTTATATGAAGCTGGAGGGAGGGAAGATCACAAGAGAACTGGGGAAATACGTTTTCACTGAGAGGGTGGTAGAAGTTTGGAATAACCAACCTGTAGAAATGATAGAAACAAATACTATGCCAGAATTTAGGTATGCTTGGGAACAGATATAGAGGCAAGTGGTAGGCACAGGGTTGAGAGGTTGGTTGAATCGACTTGCGTGAGGGACTTTAGGTGATGGTTTAAGTATTGGTATACACATATATTTTAGAATGGTGGGGAACCAGAGAGACAATGGCAGAACTAATCTGGATAAGCAAAAATATCCTATAAGTGATCAGGTTGCTAATAGCTAGTATATATCCTTAAGTAGAGCAATAGGGATGGGAACAACTGGGCAGACTGCCGTCTACTATGTGGTTGAGGTAGTGCATGAGTGTAGGAAATAACATAGGTCTCGATCTTCCAGAATCTCACTTGCACACTCTAAACCAGAGCAGCATCTGTTACTTTGTGATAGGCATGTGCCTTGAGGGGATTAGAGAGACAAAGGTAAACAGGATGTGAATGAGGGAGATTACAGACACAACAAAGTTAATGAAACAGAAAGAGATTAAATTGAAAAGAGAAGAATCTGGTGAACAGATGGGGAAACTGAGGAGAGAGAAAGGGGGGAAAGGAAGGTTGGAGAATTGAAGCAGGTAAAGAGCAAAGCTTGGGAAGCAATGAGGACTGGGTTATTACCTGAGAGAAGGGAAAGATCCAAAAGTTATTTGTGGAGCAGTGCTGTGATATCTGCAACACCTAGTAGTCCGAGGTGTTCTTTTTCTGGGAGGAGGTCAGATGGGCACCACCTGCATGGTAGCATAGATATCTTATGTGAATAAAGCTTGAGTTCCTTATCTCCAGTCCAGTCCAGACAAAGCGGGTTATCCCCTCCCACCAGCAGCTGGAGGCTGAACATGCTCAGACCTTTGGTGATATCGCCCTACATAAGAATCCTCTACCACCCATCTAGGTCAGTATCTCAGCCTCCAGCAGTTGGGGGTCGACCCGTGGCAGTCTGCCCATGTAGGACTGGAGGGGCAGTTGGCTAAAGCCATTATTGTGCACAGCCAAGCAGTCTAAAAGTGATTGGAGTATAAGAGCTAAACTAAGCTGAAGCAGACTGGTCTAAACTGATTCCTTGAATGGTAGGCTGACAGGCCTGTGCAGTGCTGAGAGCAATACAGGGGGCCTGAGGGTTCACCTGAGGGATCAGGGTCATTCGTTCGGCCAGGTCCGGCTTAGGAGGAGCTGCTTGCAGAAGTCTAGTAATCTCGTTCAGTACCAGCGACAGCCAGCACTGCATATAGGAGAAACAAGTGAATGTGTTTGGGCTTTTTTGTCAGAGAGCCAGCACTATGGGTGGCATCCGGGGGGGGGGGAGGGGGGGTGAACTTCAGCCTTCCTTCATCTCCAGGAACAAGCAGGAATGTAGTCTTCACATATGGGTGCCGTCTGTACCGACGGAGTCCACGCAGGAATGCTCCAGTCGACACCGGCACAGCTTAAGACATCACTGGTTCCCCTTTTCTTTCTTTTTACTTCTTCCTAGTTTAAAAAAAATGCCTTTGTTAGGCCTTAAAGCCTTCCATAGCCTTCACTTCCTGAAGGCACGGAGAAACCCAACTAGTGGTTTCAAGAAATCTTTTAATTGTGCCAGCACCATTTTGGCAACTGACACACATGACTGGTGCTTAAAATGTCTCGGCCCAGACCATCTGCCAAAAGACTATTCCAAACTCTGTCAAAAAATGACACGGAGATGTTAATAATTGAGCACTGACAAAGGAAGATAAATCCCCAGGTTGAAAGAAAATATACTTAAACGAATTATGTAATATAATACATTTACATGGAAATCTTAACAAGAATGTAGCGCCCAAACTAAGAACCCCAGGTTTTAACAGTAGGAAGGCCTTACGCCGTCTCTGAGTATCCCTCGAGATATCGGGAAAAATAGAAATCCTCTTCCCCATAAACAAAATATTCCTCTTCCTAAAATATTACATGAGGTAGTTTGGGTTCTCGTGTGTTTGATGCTCTTCTCTCTGCCCCCACCTTTATGCTTTGAATATATTTCTATGTATGGCCTGGGGAGTCCTCCCTCCCTAGTGATTTTGTTTGTTCACTGTTCCCCTCACTTAATATGAGGACTATAGATGTGTCACTGTTTGGGAGTTACGGTATTTCTTTTCTTGTATATTATCCTGTGGTGCATCTTTTCTGTAGAAGTATATTACTTGATTGTTTTGGAAAAATTGATAAATAAAAAATTAAAAAAAAAAAAAAAAATGACACGGAGAGGCCTACAGAACCAGGCTTCTAAATTTGGAGCACTCTTTGCTTCGGATGCGGTATCGATGGCATCCACTTCGTCAAGGGCCTCCTCATTCTCTCATGGATCTCAGGTATCTTTGAAATCCAGCACAAGTCTGATACTACCTCCAGGGGGAGATATCGTTCAAAGCATAGAGACCCCTCTGGTGTTGTCTTGGAGTTGGATCGACCTGCTAAACGGTTCCGGCGGGAGGCCCTGTCCTCCAAAGCCATCGAAGGGCCCCAGGATGTTCCAGAGGCCTCGACCTCTGGAGAGCTCCTGGTGCCATGCTCTCGGACGGTAGCACAAATATCTGTTACCGATACCCAAGCATTGGCAACCTCGATAGACCAGTGCATACTGGCCATCGAATGGAGCTTGGCAGCTCTCCTGGCAGCCTTGTACCTGTAAAGACCTTGGCTAAGGCACCCCCCCCCCCAAATCGATATCGGTCACAATACTGACATAGACACCGGTTCCAGGCGCAACATCAGGGCTGCTGCAAATGGCATAGAATTCACTCCTGCCCATGCCCTCTCTTGAAACCTTAACCAACACTAGTGCAAAGCCATTGAAAGGCATTGAAAAGGTCAGTCAGTGGAGTTGCTAGAACGTCCCCAAGTTCCCTCAGTATTCTAGGGTGTATCCCATCCGGTCCCATCGCTTTGTCTTCTTTAAGTTGAGCTAGTTTCTCCCGAACACAGTCTTCTGAAAATTGTTCAAGATGTCCCTCGCTTCTGTTTTTATTTGTGGGTGTTTTCTGAGGTCCTGCTCCTGGTTCTTCATCTGTGAACACAGAACAAAAATATTTGTTAAGCAATTCCGCTTTATCCTTATCAGCTTCTACATATTCCCCCCCCCCCCCTTGCATCCTTGAGTCTGACAATACCACTTTTGTCCTTCCTCTTCTCACTAATATATCTGAAAAATGTCTTATCCCCCCATTTTATTGCATTGGCTATTTCCTCCTCCTTTTGAATCTTTGCCTTCTTGACTACTTTGCTAGCCTCTCTAAGTTTTTCCAAATACAGATGCCTGTCTTCCTCTCTCTGTGATCTCTTGTATTTCATGAAGACCTCCCTCTTTTTCTTCACTGTTTCAGCTACTTCCTTCGAAAACCATTGCGGTCTCCTGTTCCATTTGCCTTTATTTACCATTTTAACAAAAAGGTTGGTTGCCCTTAAAATACCCCCTTTCAGTTTTGCCCACTGTTTTTCTACATCCCCCAGCTGTTCCCATCCCACTAACGACTCCCTGAGGTATTGGCCCATCTTCGCAAAGTTAGTCTTCCTAAAGTCTAAGATCCTCACCTTGGAATGGATTCTAACAGCCCTAGTCCTAATACTGAACCACACCATCTGGTGATCACTGGATGCAAAATGATCTCCCACTACAACATCAGAAACACTTTCACCATTGGTAAGCACCAAGTCCAGTATGGCCCCTTCACGTGTGGGGTCTGTTACCAATTGCCTGAATAGTTCTCCCTGTAGAGAATCCAGAATCTCCTTACTTCTAGATGATACTGCAGCAGGAATGTGCCAATCAGCATCTGGCATATTGAAATCTCCTATCAGTAGCACTTTCCCTTTCCTAGCAATGCTGCGTATGTCTTCAATTAACTCTCTGTCCACCTCTTCCTCTTGTGAGGGAGGTCTGTATATCACACCAATGCAAATAGATTTCTCTTTCCCTCTTTCTAGTTTAACCCACAATGCCTCCTCTCTCCCTTTTAAGCTCTGTAATTCCAAAGCTTTAATAGTAGTTTTTACATATAGTGCCACTCCTCCTCCCCTTCTTCCTACCCTGTCCTTTCTGAATAAAGTATAGCCAGGTATAGTTACATCCCAGTCATGGTTTTTTGTGAACCATGTTTCTGTAACTGCCACTAAATCCAAGTCAGCCACTCCCATCAAAGCTTCAACTTCAGGGATCTTATTTCCCATGCTACGGGCATTAATACACACTGCTTTCCATATGTTACCCCTCTTACCCATTTCCATAAAGGTATTTAATGTATCACTTACCTGGGGGCTTTCACTTACTTGGGGGCTTTCTTCACCCATCCCCCAACGAATCTAGTTTAAAGCCCTCTTCAGTAGATTAGCCAGTCTACTACCGAAGATGCTTTGACCTTTCTTGGACAGATGGATGCCATCTCTGCTCTGCAACCCTTGGAACAGCATTCCCAAGATGCTTTTCAAGCTTCAGTCCGACAAGGGCTCCATGATACTCATAGCCCCTCATTGGTCACGGCAACCTTTGTTTCCTCTGTTATTACAACTGACTTGGACTCAAACTCTGTGATTGGGACATGCGCTGGATCTCCTCTCCCAGGATGACGGCTCACTGCTCCATCCCAATCCATAGTCTCGCCGTCTCACAGTTTGGCTGCTGAGAGCTTAGCTTTACAGGGCTTTGATCTTACCCAAGAGGTTAAAAAGATCCTTTTGGTTTCTACAAAGCCATCCACCAGATGCTTATATGCTTTTAAGTGGCGTAGATTCTCTGTTTGGTGTTCTCAGAAAGATCTTGATCCCTTTTCTTCTCCAGTGGAGTTGCTCCTCCGCATCTCCTCCACCTGTCTTTAACGGGTCTAAAGACCAATTCGGTGAGAGTTCACCTCCGTGCCACTGCATCCTCTCACCATCTACTGGATGGGCAGCCTATCTCCATGCAGCTACTAGTAGCACATTTCATGAGAGGTCGCCTACCGTCCAAACCGTCCATTAAGCCAGCCACCCTCCCCTCCCCTCTCCCCTGGTGGCTTGGGACCTCAAAGGTAGTTATAGCACAGCTTCTCAGGCCACCCTTTGAACCATTAGCTATAACCTCACTTAGCCACGATCACTCTTGGAAGGTGATCTTCCTAGTTGCCCTCACTTTAGCTAGACGCATTAGTGAGAGCTTCAGGCTTTGGTAGCGTATCCTCCTTATACCCGCTTCCACCATGACAAAGTAGTTCTTCGGACTCGCCCACATTTTATGCCAAAGGGAGGTATCTTCCTTCCATCTAAACCAGTCAGTCTACCTGCCAGTTTTCTTTACTAAACCACATGCATATAGAGCGGAGCAACTCTGCACACTCTTGACTGCAAACTTGCCTTGGCTTTCTCTTGCCAAAGGACTCTGGATCACCATAAAGCCTCGCAATTGTTCATCTCATTTGATCCCAATTACCCGGGGTTACCTGTTTCTAAGCATACACTCTCCAGATGGATAGTGAACTGCATTTCATTTGCCTATGACAAAGCAGGACTCTCCCTGGAAGGACATGTCACTGCTGACAATGTTCGCACCATGGCCACCTCGATGGCCAATCTACGCTCAGTAGCCATCAACAAAATTTGCAAAGCAGCAACTTCTGTCCATACCTCTGCTGCCCATTATTGTCTAGACGTAGACTCCTGTCAGGATGCCATGTTTGGGCAGGCTGTACTCCAGCACCTCTTTCAGACTTAGATGCAACTCCTACCCTCCATCCTGGACTTTGAAGATACAAGAAATCCATGTGGAATCCATGACCTCATTATGCCTACTCCGAGGCAAGCCACCTCTGGTTCTGAGCTCACTTCAGCTGAGAGCTAAGGAGTCCCATATGTGAAGACTACATTCCTGCTTGTTCCTGGAGATAGCATAGTTTCTCCAGGACCAAGCAGGAAGTCAGTCCTCACATATGGGTGACATCGACGTCGATGGAGCCCCCATGCGGACCATTTCCCCAGCTTTCTAAGAAAGCCTTTGGGAATACACCCACCCATGCGCGGTCCCCTTCCCGCCCAAAGGTGCCATCTTGCTCAGTCTTTCTTTTTCCGTGGAGGCCAGCGGACGTGAGTCCGTGTCACCTGGAAAAGTTTGATTTTTTTTCTGCGATTTTTGCTCTCTTTTGTCTGGTTCGACGCCGGTTCCCCTTCCCGCCTGGGTTTGGTACGCCGGTATCAACCCGATCTCTATTTTTCGGATTTTTGCCCTTCGTGGCACGCGTTCGCGCTCTTTTTCTTTTTCCCTGGAGGGCCAGTCTTTTTACCTCACGGGGGCCCTTTTTTCCCCGATGGCCTCCAGTGGTTTTAAAAAGTGTGATCGTTGTAAGAAGCTCATGTCTCTTACCGACACACACGACTGCTGCCTGCGTTGCCTAGGGCCAGACCATGATTCCAAGGTCTGTGTCCCGTGTGGAAAGATGTCCACCAAGGCACTCAGAAGCCAGCAGCATCAGAAGGAGAGAATTTTTTTCTGACTCTGCCTCCGGACGAGCCCGGACCTCGTCAGAGGCCTCGATGTCTTGGGAGTCTGACCCCGAGCTTCGTCGGGGTTCCTCTGAAAGGGGGTCCCCCAGTTGGGAGCATAAGAGGAAGAGGAAGCTCGTGAGGACGTCGTCGGAGGATACCCCTGGTTCCTCGAGGGCCAGGTCCCAGACCCCTGACCGCCGCCCCGGGCCTTTGGAGCTGGAGAAGCTGCCTAATTTGCTTCGTATAGAGCCGGAGTCCGTCACACGTAAGTCTTGTTGTCCTCGAGGACTCTACTCCCAGGGAGCCGCCGCCGGGGCCAGAGTCGGTGTCTGCTGAGTCTCCTGAGCTTGGACTTAGGCTGTGACAGCCTTGGAGTGCAGACTGTCTGTCTTCATGGATCAGCAGCAGGTGGTGATGGCCAGCTTGACTGGTGCATCTGCCCCGACCACTGGGACGTTGACATCTGAGTCGACCCTGGAGACCGAGCCGGTTCTCGAAGCCATGAAGGCCCGAGTCCGGACTCTGTCACGGTCCCCCTCGACCTCCCGTTCGGGACCGAGGGCGTCGATGCCGATGCCCCCGGCGTCGGGGCGGGTGCTACCAGAGCCCGCACGGTCGGAGCCCCTCGACTCTTCCTCGGATGAGTCTGCGTGGGAGACGGAGGACAAGGAGTCCCCCGATACCTTTCAGACTCGGTGTGTCCCTTCGGACTCACTGCAGTCCGAGCCCCGGAGTAGGTCCCCACCGGAGGACACCTGGTTCTCGGAGTTTGTAAGGGACATGGACAAGGCTTTGGCTGTTCCTGCGGATTCCGAGGAGGAGCCTCGAGCCGAAGAGCTCGATGCCCTGCAGTATGACTCTCCCCCGAGGGAGGCCTTTACTGTGCCGATTCCTCCGATGCTGGAATGGCTCCTCTTCCGAATGTGGGAGGCACCGGCCTTGGCGCCGGTTTTGAGCAAGCGGATCGATTCCATGTATCGAGTCTGAAAGAGCCCTGGGTTTCAGAAGGCGCAGCTGCCGCACCATTCTATGGTTGTGGAATTGGCCATGCATCGTCTGAAGAGCCAGAAGATGCACTCCGCGGTGCCCCCCGGTAGGGAGGCCCGAAGCCTGGATGCCATCGGCAGAAAGTGCTTCCAGGGCTCGATGCTTGCTTACCGTGTCCAGTCCTACCCAGCTGTACATGGGTATGTACTTGCGGGACCTGGCTAAGGAAATATCCGGGTTCTCGGCTGGCCTCTCCGGGGAACCTTTGCAGAGGTTCAAGACCTTGTCCTCGGGGATCTGGGAATGCTCCAAATTCATCTCCCGGGCGGCCTACGATGGCTTCGAGGCTTCGGCCCGAGTAGCGGCGGCCGGCATTGGTTCTCGACGCCAGGCATGGCTACAGTCATCGGACCTCGAGCCATGGGTACAGGACAAGTTGGTCGATGTCCCATGCCGGGGTGAAAACCTCTTCGGCAAGCCCATGGCCAAAAAGGCTGCTGAGCTCGAGACCGAGACTCTGACAAGGTTGTCCAGAAAAACCTCTGCCCCTTCACATAAGAAGAAGGGCTCGGGGAAAAAGGCCTTTTACCTGAGGAAGTCATCTGCCTACAAACCTTTCCCTCACTATCAGGCCTCTCCAGCAGGGTCAGTAGGCCAAGGGGCAGGGACAATGGGCCCCGTAGGCAGAAAGCCCCCAAGCCTCCAGCTCCTGCTCCTCCTACTCAGAAGGGAGGGGGTTTTTGACTCCCACTGAATAGCCTCTCCACCTCTGCTGGCCCACCTCAGCACGGGAGGTTGGTTGGTCCTGTTTGCCCACCAGTGGCCGCTCATCACAAGAGATGCTTGGGTACTGAGCATACTCCAGAAGGGCTATCTGCTCCATTTCAATCAGGTGCCCCCCTCCTACTTTCCAGGGGAGCCTCCAAGGCCTACTTTGCATCAGGAACTCCTTCTCCAGGAACTACAAAGTCGTCTTCAAGACAGGGCGGTGGAGCCTGTACCTCCCCACTTGCTGGGGCAGGGCTTCTACTCCAGGTACTTTCATGTGCCAAAGAGAACTGGAGGTCTCCGGTCCATTCTGGACTTGAGAAATCTCAACAAGTTCTTGGAAAAGGAAAAGTTCAAGATGCTTACTCTTGGAACACTGCTGCCCTACCTCCAGCAGGGAGATTGGCTATGCTCCTTAGATCTGAAGGATGCGTACACTCACATCCTCATTCATCCAGACCACAGAAAATACCTAAGGTTCGTGGTAGGAGGAAACCATTTTCAGTACAGAGTACTGCCCTTTGGCCTAACCTCCGCCCCACGGGTCTTCACAAAATGCCTGGCAGTGGTGGCGGCCTACTTGAGAAACCAGGGTATTTTTGTCTTCCCCTACCTGGACGACTGGCTCATCAGGGGTCAGACTCTCCAGGAGGCCAGGCAAGCCACCCTCTGTACTGTCTCTCTCCTTAAGCAACTAGGCTTTGTCATAAACTTCGCAAAGTCCACTTTGCTCCCCTCCCAGAACTTGGAGTTCATAGGAGCACAGTTAGACTCCCTGCACGCAAAAGCTAACTTGCCAGAAGACAGAGCGGGAAGGCTGATGGACTTGGCCAGCCGGTTTCTAGACAGCCCACTGGTTTCCGCCAGACTTTGTTTAAGGCTCCTGGGCCACATGGCTTCAACAGTGCATATGACCCCCCAATGCCCGCTTGAATATGCGGCCTGCGCAGTGGTGTCTCAGGACTCAGTGGAGGCAGGCTACAGGAAGCCTAAGAGACAAAGTAAGGGTGTCCAAACCCTTCCTGAACTCCCTGCAGTGGTGGCTACACCCCCCCCCCCCCAACCTCCTACAGGGAATTCCTTTTCAGGTACCTGTTTCCACTGTGGTACTCACAACCGATGCCTCTTTGCAGGGCTGGGGTGCACATTGTCTGGACAAGTGCACACAGGGCCTGTGGTCTCCATGGGAGGCCACGCAACAAATCAATCTGCTGGAACTCCGGGCGATACGCTTAGCCCTCAAAGCTTTCTCTCACACCCTGGCCCACCAATCTGTCTTGGTGCAGACAGACAACCAGGGGGCACGGGGTCCAGGCTCCTGTGTCAGGAGGCACAGGCCCTATGCTCTTTTGCACTTCGACATAATATGCTGCTCAGGGCAATCTATCTTCCTGGCCATGAAAATTTCCTGGCAGACAGATTGAGCAGGGTTCTACAGCCTCACGAATGGCAACTGCACCCTTTGGTGGTTCAGAACATTTTCCTGAAATGGGGACTTCCATCCATAGACCTCTTTGCCAGTCCCCTGAACCAGCAGCTGCCTCAGTTCTGCTCCAGGCAACCGCATCCCAAGAGATTCGCAGCGGATGCCTTCCTGATCTCATGGTCAAAGGGCTTCCTGTATGCGTTTCCTCCCACGCCCCTGGTGGCCCAAACCTTGTTCAAGATTCTAAGGGACAGGACCTCGGTCATATTGGTAGCCCCCAGATGGCCGAGGCAGCCTTGGTTCCCGCTTCTGTTACAGCTGGCGGTGGACACCCCACTCCCTCTGGGGTGGCAACCCAATCTTTCTCAGGATCAGGGTTCCCTTCTGCACCCCAATCTCAAAACTCTCGATTTGATGGCCTGTAGGCTGCAAGGGTAGTGCTGGCTCCCTGGGGCCTGCCTCAGAAAGTTGAAGAGGTGGTCTTGGCCTCTAGGAAGCAAGCCACCAGAAAGACCTATGCCCTGAAGTGGAAACGGTTCTCCTTGTGGTGTGACCAACGCCAGGAGAACCCTTTCGCCTGTCCTGTGCCTATGGTGCTTCAGTACCTGCTGCACTTGTCTAATCAGGGTCTTAAGTACAATTCTGTTCGGGTACACCTTTCTGCTCTGGCAGCCCACCACTCACTGGTGGAAGGGCACTCTTTATCAGTTCACCCTTTGGCGTCTCGCTTCCTCAGAGGCTTGCTCTTGCTAAAGCCTCCTCTCCGTCCACCAGCCCCTGAGTGGGAGTTGAATGTGGTCTTGCAGTAGCTTACTCACCCTCCCTTTGAGCCAATGGCTACGTGTCCTTTCCGCTTCCTTTCTCGGAAGGCTCTTTTCCTAGTGGCACTGACCTCGGCCAGACGAGTGAGTGAACTTCAAGCCCTGGTCTGTGACAGGCCATATACTCATTTCTATAGGAACAGGGTAGTCCTTAGGACTCATCCTAAGTTCCTCCCGAAGGTAGTCTCCTCTTTCCACCTCAACCAGGAGGTGGTTCTTCCAACATTCTTCCCTAGGCCCCATGCCAGCCGGGCTGAGGAAGTCCTGCATACCCTGGACTGTAGAAGGTCCTTGTCTTTCTACATAGAGCGTACTAAGGGTCATAGAAGGGCAACTCAGCTCTTCTTCTCCTTTGACCCAAACAACTTGGGGTTGCCTGTCTCCAAGCGTATCTTGTCCATATGGGTGGCGGACTGTATCACCTGGGCTTACAGGGCAGCAGACCTTCCCTTGCAGGGTCGAGTCACAGCCCACCGTGTCCGGGCAATGGCTGCATCAGTAGCTCATTTATTTTATTTATTTATTTAGTATACATTTGTATACCGCTACTTCCAGCGATCAGCAGCGTTTTTTTTTTATTACAGATTGGAAATTGTCAAATCATGACAGGAAATCTTTGAGGTATAAACACATTGATTAGACAGGAAAGCACAGCACACAGAGAACTATTTTACAGGGAACATGGGCTATGGAGGGTTAAGTGGCTTGCCCAAGACCACAAGGAGCACCTGTGGGACTAGAAACCCCAGTCCTTCCGGCCCAAGGTTGCTGTCCTCTAGTGGGATTTGAACCCCCGACCTTCCGGCCCGAAGTACCTTGCCCCAACCACTAGGCTACTCCTCCACTCCATCTCCGTTCTGTACTGTTGGCAGACATCTGTAGGGCTGCAACTTGGTCCTCAAGCCAGATTTTTGCAGCCCATTACTGCCTGGAGAGGGAGTCCCGTAGGGACAGTGCTTTTGGTCAGGCAGTACTCCAGAATCTCTTTCAGGTTTAGGCAACTCCTGCCCTCCAGCCCTCTTGTTGGGCTACCGGTGGGATCTCTTCTCAGTGAAATTCTTTCCCTGATGCTGAGGCTTCACAGAGGGAGCTCTATTTTTCAGCGTGGGTTCCTGGTAGCCCAGAGCTAGGGAGTCACCCATATGTGAGGACTGACCTCCTGCTTGGTCCTGGAGAAAGAGTAGTTACTCACCTGTAACAGGTGTTCTCCAGGAGCAGCAGGAATCAGTCCTCACAACCCTCCCTCCTCCCCTTGGAGTTGCAGTTGTATATGGTTCATTTTCTTTTTTGTGCTGTCTTTTAGCTATGTCATCTGACTGAGCAAGATGGCACCTTTGGGCGGGAAGGGGACCGCGCATGCGTGGGTGTATTCCCAAAGGCTTTCTTAGAAAGCTGGGTAAATGCTCCGCATGGGGGCTTCGTCGATGTCACCCATATGTGAGGACTGATTCCTTTTGCTCCTGGAGAACACCTGTTACAGGTGAGTAACTACTCTTACTCGCCTGTAACGGGTGATCTCTGAGAACAGCAGGAATTTAGTCTTCACAACCCGCTCTCCTCACCTAGGAGTTATAGGTTTTCATTTACTCTTTTCTCAGCTACAAACTCAGCTGAAGAGGGAGTTGGGAAGGCAGTTGCGTAGGTGCAGTGGAGTGCTCCCAAAGGACGGTACAGACTTCACCCATATGTGAAGACTAAATTCCTGCTGTTCCCGGAGATCACCTATTACAAGTGAGTAGCTACACTTTCTCTCTGGGGGGTGAACACGGGGTTGGCGATTTCAGGAACAGCGTGTTTGTGTTCAGGCATGTTGTCCGTCAAAATGGCCTGCACCGCATGTGGGGCACGCCACTCCAGTCTTTCAACGGATGGAATTTGCAAATTAAGTGAGCGGGGACACACGATCGGCAGCCAGTGAGATGGAGGAGCATGCAGCTGAGTCAATAGATAGAGGAGAGAACTGCACACAGGAATCGCGCTCAATAGCGGGGCTTCTCAGTCAACGATTTTGGCAGGAAAGGAGGCATTTCCCTCAGGGTGTTCTCAGAAAAGGAAATGGTTTCACCTAATTTTATTTTATTACACCAGGCATATTGCCTGCGGCAGAGCAAAACTGAGAAATCTGAAGGTCTCTCCCTGGCAGCATGGGTGGTCCCGCTGCCGGAGGGGTAGCTGGTATGCAAGCAGCCTTGCTTTGAAGCACCATCCTGAGGTATGCCTTGACAGATATTGTCTGAGATTTCGGAAGACCCTTGAGAGGTCACCGCAGACATATTGGACAAAGGTCCTACTATGCTAGAACCAGAGGACAGCGACATATCCCCAGGTGAGGATCCTCATTTGGTCAGAGTGTTTTGTAGAGAGGAGTTGCCAGCGCTTATCGTGCATTCCCTGACGGCTCTTAACCTGGCGCAGGAGGCTTCGCTGGAGGAACCTTTGGAGGATCCTATCTTGTAATCCTGCAGGCGCTCGCAGATTGTCCTGGTGCATCACATGATTCAGCAGATGATTGAAACGGAATGGGAGGCACTGGAGGGATGGGAGGTGGGGCAGCCAAACCATGCTTCTGCTTTATCCGTTACTCAGAACAGGCTAAGTAAAGGTTCCGGTCTCCCCAAGTAGATGCGGCCGTGTCGGCAGTGACCAAGAAGACCACTATCCCGGTGAAAGGCGGAGCGGCATTACAAGATCCGCAGGACAAGAAACTGGAAACACTGCTGAAGCAGGCCTTTGATGATAATGTGGTGGCGCTCCAGACGGCCATTTGTGGGGTCTGTGTCTCGAGGGCATGTTTTCACTGGGCACAGGCGCTTATGAAGACGGATGGATCAAGTTCTAATGCAGAGGTTGCGGCTCACATGGAGTCCAATGCGGCTTTCCTGGAGCATGCCATTTATGATTTGATTTGCGCCACAGCCAAGGGAATGGAGTCAGTAGTGGCGGCGTGCCATCCTCTCTGCCTCTGGAACTGGGCGGCAGATATCTCGTTGAAGGCTTGTGTTCTATAGAAATCTCATGTAGTGTAATATCTTTGATTATTTTTTTTTTATATTAATATGATGTGGACAATCTGGTAGCATTTCCATTTTTTATGGGGCCAGTACATCTGCTTGACTCTGATAATCCTATAGATCTGTGCAAATGCAATGCATACTGTTGAGTCAATGCTGACTTCTGGCAACCCTGGGGATTAAAATGATCAAATACATGTTTATGAAAGATAGCTAAGTTTACCAAGATTTTTGTTTAATCAAACCCATCTGTGTTCTTCAGATGTTTGCAGTAGGACTCGTTTTCTAAATGTATTTTGTGTGAACTTCTTTGCTTCAGATGATGATGACAAAAATGCTACTAACAGAAATTCTTCTAGATGTTACAAATGAAGAAATTTCAACTGTGGCTAAAGAGGTACATCGTAAAGCAACAAAAGGTAGACTCTTTTTTGTGCTGTTACTTAACATGAGTGACTCTGTAGTAATTATGTCCAAACAAAATTTTAAAAAATGGCTCAGATTCGCTAATATGCTCATTCTTGTTTATTAGCTCTTTGTGGTGCACTGAGTAAAACTGAAGGCACTACGGTTTGTTCTTTAATTGTTGTTTTAGTTCTAGTCTTCATGGCTTATGACAAGTAAGTTTCAGTAACAGTTTCTTCTCTTAATCTGTATTGATAACTATCTAAGCAAAATGGAAAAGGTTACAAGATATGTCTTAATGACGATAGCCCTAGTCAATGAGTTAAAATAGAAGCTAGCAATATTTGGTCCCCTGAAAATATAAATTGAGCTATTTTTAATTTTAGCAGTCACTCAAGTGTTTAAAGCATGAAACAAATCTTGTAGCATTTTAAAATTCTATGTTTGACAAAAGGAAAAAAATAACTCTGATTCTCTATGACTGTATATATGGATGTTTTGTTTTTAATGTTTCTTCTCTCCCCCACAAAGCAGCACTAGTTATAGCTTTAACAATGCCATAGAATCTCATGAATTTGAAATCGTGGCTGTTTGTGTTAACATGTTGTTCCCGTTGTTGATGTGATACAAAGCTCCTGCAAAACAGCTGGCACAGTCCAGTGCACTGGCTTCCCTCACTGGGCTCGGTAAGTAAGTTCCTTACTCTTTCAAAGGGCTAACGGGGGAATATTGGGGGGGGGGTTATTATCTTGTATCTCTGTTAAGTGATACTAATACAGATTCTGGTACTTAAAAATATAGAAATCAGATGACTGTGTGTAATACATTTCAGGATTTTTATTTTCTGTCTTAGCAGTTTTCAGTTCATGGAGATGAAACCTTGCTCATTAATCTGACTCACATTGGGCAATTGCTGAAGTAATCTGCTACCCTTTTTTCCTTTTTGTTGATCCAGTTTGAGTTGGTTCATATGAACTGTAAACTGTAATCTCCAGGAAACAAGCAGGAATGCAGTATTCACATATGGGTGGCATCTGTACCAACTGAGCCCGCACGGGAATGTTTCCCAGCGTCCAATAGGAAAGCCTTTGGGAGCATTCCACTGTGCCTGCCTTCCCGCCTCATCTCCTCTCCTCTCGGATTTCCTGTCACCGCTGAAAACTTTTCTTTTTGTGGAACATCGTACTTCTGCCTTCCTGTCAACGCTGGTCCGTTGAATCCGATACTGGTCCCGATTAATTATTGTTTTACTTTTTTTTTTTCTTTAACACTGTTTTTCACCATTAAATTAGGCCTTTAGGCCTCCATAGCCTTATCTTCAATCTTGAAGACAACTTCTTTGGGGCATGGAAAAGCCAACTGGTGGTTTTAAAAAATGTACCAAGTGTGCTGGTATAATATCAGTCACTGATAAACATGACTGGTATCTAAAATTTCTCCAGGACCAAGCAGGAAGTCAGTCCTCACATATGGGTGTCATCGACGTCGATGAAGCCCTTGCAGAGCATTTCCCCAGCTTTCCAAAAAAGCCTTTGGGAATGCAGGCACGCATGCGCGTTCCCTTCCCGCCTAAAGGTGCCATCTTGCTCAGTCTCTCTTTTTCCGTGAAGCCCACCGGACGTGTGTCCTAGTCCTCCCGGAAAATAGTCAGATGTTTTTGGCGATCCTTCGCTATTTTTTTCTCTGGTTCGACGCCGGTTCCCCTCCCGCCGGGTTCGGTACACCGGTATCAAGCCCGATCTTCTTTTTTCGGTTTTTGCCCTTCGTGGCTGGCGCTCGCGCCCTTTTTTTCTTTTTCCCTGGAAGGCCGGTCCTTCGACCTCGCAGGGACTATTTTTTTCCCCGATGGCTTCCAGTGGCTTTAAAAAGTGTGATCGGTGCAAGAAGCTGATGTCTCTCACCGACACACATGACTGCTGCCTTCAGTGCCTCGGTCCTGACCACGATCCTAAGACGTGTGGACCATGTGCGAAAATGTCTTCCAAGGCACTGCACAGTCATCAGCACCAAAAGGAAAGGCTTTTTTCTGACTCGGCCTCCGGCCGGGCCCGGACCTCGTCTGAGGCCTCGACATCTCGGGAATCGGATCCTGAGCACTGTCAGGGCTCCTCAGACAGGGGGTCCCCCGACCGGGAACGAAAGAGGAAGAAGCGGCTCGCGAGGGCGTTGTCGGAAGAGGTCCCTGGCTCCTCGAGAGCTAGGTCTCAGACCCCCGACCGTCGCCCCGGGCCCGTGGAACAGGAGAAGCCTCCCAAAGTACCTCGAGTGGAGTCTGAGTCTGCTGGACACGTAAGCCCTGTAGTCCTCGTGGACTCTCCTCCCAGAGAGCCGACGTCGGGCCCGGCGCCGCCGGGGCCCGAGTCGGGGGCTGCTGAGTTTCCTGAGCTAGGTCTCAGGCTGACAGCCTTGGAGAGCAGACTGTCTGCCTTCTTGGAACAGCAGCGGGCACTGATGGCCAGCCTGTCTGGCGCATCTGCCCCGACCACCGGGACATCGACATCGAAGTGGACCCCGGAGACCGAGCCGATACTCGAGACCATAAAGGCTCGAGGTCGACCTCGGTCGCGGTCTCCCTCGACCTCCCGTTTGGGACCGAGGGTGTCGACGCCGGTGCCTTCGGCGTCGGGGCGGGAGCTCGAGGCCCTACAGTACGACTCTCCTCCAAAGGAGGCCTTTACTGTTCCGGTTCCTCCGATGCTGGAACGGCTCCTCTTCCGGATGTGGGAGGCACCGGCCTCGGCGCCAGTTCTAAACAAGCGGGTCGATTCGATCTGTCGACTCCGGAAGAGTCCTGGCTTTCAAAAGGCGCAGCTACCACACCATTCCATGGTGGTGGAATCGACCATGCATCGCCTGAAAAGTCAGAAGATGCACTCCGCGGTGCCCCCTGGCAGGGAGGCCAGGAACCTCGATGGTTTTGGTAGAAAGTGCTTCCAGGGCTCGATGCTTGCTTGCCGTGTCCAGTCTTACCATCTGTACATGAGCATGTACTTGCGGGACCTGGCCAAGGAGCTGGCCAGGTTCTCTGTTGGTCTCTCCGGGGAACCCTTGCAGAGATTCAAGTCCTTGTCCTCGGGGATCCGGGAATGCTCCAAGTTTATGTCCCACGCTGCCTACGATGGCTTCGAGGCTTCGGCCCGAGTTGCGGCAGCCGGCATCGCGGCTCGACGCCAGGCATGGCTGCAGTCATCGGACCTCGAGCCATGGGTTCAGGACAAGTTGGTCGATGTCCCTTGCCGAGGTGAGAACCTGTTTGGCAAGCCCATGACCGAGAAGGCTGCACAGCTCGAAACCGAGCACCTCACGAGGACAAGGCTGTCTAGAAAGACTTCTGCCCCTTCTCACAAAAAGAAGGGCTTGGGTAAAAAGCCCTTTTACCCGAGGAAGGGCACTGCCTACAAACAGTACCCACAGTACCAGGCTGCCCAAGCTGCCCCTCAGGGACAGCAAGCCAAGGGGCAGGGTAATGGGCCCCGTAGGCAGAGGACCCCCAAGCCTCCGGCCCCTGCTCCCACTCAGCAGGGTGGGCGTTTTTGACTCCTTAGGCATAGCATCTCCGTCCCTGCTCTCCCAACCGTGCACAAGAGGTTGCCTCACCCTGTTTGCCCACCAGTGGCCACTCATCACTGCAGACAGTTGGGTGTTAAGCATAGTCCACAAGGGCTATCTATTACACTTCCAACAACTGCCTCCTCCATACTTTCCAGGGGACCCTCCAAGTCCTCCCCTGCACACAGATCTTCTCCTTCAGGAGCTCCAAGGTCTGTTGGACAGGGCAGTGGAGCCTGTGCCTCCCCACTTGCAAGGTCAAGGGTTCTACTCCAGGTATTTCCTGGTACCCAAAAGAACCGGGGGCCATCGACCTATTCTAGACCTCAGAAACCTCAACAAGTTCCTAGAGAAGGAAAAGTTCAAGATGCTTACTCTTGGAACACTTCTGCCCTACCTCCAGCAGGGAGATTGGCTATGCTCCTTAGATCTAAAGGATGCGTACACTCATATCCTCATTCATCCAGACCACAGAAAGTACCTCAGGTTCATTGTGGGAGGAAACCATTATCAGTACAGAGTACTGCCTTTTGGCCTCACCTCCGCTCCCAGGGTCTTTACCAAATGTCTGGCAGTGGTAGCGGCCTACCTAAGAAATCAGGGAGTCTTTGTCTTCCCCTATCTGGACGACTGGCTCATAAGAGGTCAGACGTGCCAGGAGGCCCAACAGGCCACCATCAGAACTATTGCTCTTCTTCAAAGATTGGGGTTTGTAATAAACTTCGCAAAGTCCACTTTGCTCCCCTCCCAGAACTTGGAGTTCATAGGGGTGAGGTTGGACTCTCTGCTGGCAAAGGCATTCTTGCCAGAAGACAGAGCCCAAAGACTGATAAACGTGGCAAACCAGTTTCTCAGCAGGTCGCTGGTCTCCGCCAGACTCTGCCTGAGGCTTCTGGGCCACATGGCTTCGACAGTGCATGTGACCCCCAATGCCAGGCTCCATATGAGGCCTGCACAGTGGTGCCTTCGGACTCAGTGGTCACAGGCCACAGGCTGCCTCAGAGACAGGATAAGGGTGTCCAGACAACTTCTGCACTCCCTCGCCTGGTGGATGCACCCACCCAATCTGCTGCAAGGGGTACCTTTTCAGCTGCCTGGGTTCACAGTAGTGTTGACAACGGATGCCTCCCTGCAGGGCTGGGGAGCTCAATGTCTGGGCAAGTGTACCCAGTGCCTGTGGTCTCCCTGGGAGGCCGCACAGCAAATCAATCTACTGGAGCTCAGGGCTATTCGGTTAGCCCTCAAGACTTTCTCTCCAACCCTGGCTCGTCAGTCTGTCCTAGTTCAAACAGACAACCAGGTAGCCATGTTTTATGTGAACAAGCAGGGCGGAACTGGGTCCAGGCTCTCCTTTGTCAGGAAGCACAGGACCTTTGCTTGTTTGCTCTCAGGCACAACATGCTCCTCAAGGCTGTGTATCTACCTGGCCAGGAAAACTACCTGGCCGACAGGTTGAGCAGGATTCTGCAGCCCCATGAGTGGCAGCTCCATCCTTTGGTGGTTCAGAAGATTTTCCTGAAATGGGGACTTCCATCCATAGACCTGTTTGCCAGTCCTCTGAACAAACAGCTGTCAAAGTTCTGCTCCACTGCACGTAAAAAATTATTCCACTACTTAACTAGCAAACAATACTGTAGTTTCTAGTGAAAAGGTCTCAGACTGAATAGAGGGAATTATGAGGTCAAATACCCCTAAGCATAACTCCTCTCACATATTGCATCAACGACCAGATTTTCACTATTTTATTCTTTTCCCTGTTAACTTCAAAACATTTTTATCGGTTAATTTTCAATTTTTAAATAAAAGTTCTTTCTCCTAACATATTCGGATTCAACCAAATGTGCTCAAATTGGTTCTTTAACTGTTTCTGCCCCTTCGATTCTCAAAAGAAAAGCAAAACCGCTTATCTGAAAAGTTCCAGGAGTCAGTATATCAGCCCCAACGCAAATCCATAGTGCTTTAGCGTTTCACCAATCTAAGGTTTCTTCGGGGGGTATATAGCACTTCAACATGTGGCCACAACCCGCAAGAATTGAATCCTAGATGAAATATAAGCAGAACTCAAATTCATTCACAGTATTCTTGTTAAAAAAAATAACTTCTTGACTACATTGCTATTCTTCTGGACATCTTTAGATGTAAAAGTAGGACTCCACATACCTCATCTCACACATGGCTGGACTTATCGTCTCTAAGAAAAACGCCGCGCATGTGTGCTATCTCCTGAAAAAGATCCCTTTTTATATTAACAGCTATTCCAAACTTTAACAAACCTGATTGATTCAAAACAATGCAATTTAAACATTCTTATGGCACTTCAAATGCAAACTGCCCAGTCAATTTGTGCATTCAAGCCATCTGGTTGGGTTGATCGAAGAGTGTATATCCAGCGTTGTTCACAGAGTAATAGACTCTGATCCCTCGTTCTGCCCTCAAAACCTGTAGCTACTTGATCTATACAAAAACATCGAAGATGTTCAAATTGATGATTAAAGGTTAAACAATGAGCTACGATTGGCGCCTCTCTCTTTAGGCAACGAAACCTACTCCGATGTTCAAGGATCCTAATCCTCAATGGACGGACAGTTTTCCCCACATAAAGTAAATGACAAGGGCAATAAATGCCATATACTACAAAAGTTGATCCGCATGAAGTCTGTTTTTTCAAAGGATATGTTTTTCCCCCATAGGAAAATTCAGCCAATTCTAAAGTAATGTCACAAATTGCACAAGTGCCACATTTAGTGTGGCCAGGTTGAAGTCCAGTTTTTTGAGCCCCTATAGATCGTAGCACTGCTGGGCTTAAAAGTTCTTTTAAATTTTTTTGGCGTTGACACACACACCGGACTAATTTATCCTCCAATCCAGGAACAGAATGAAGCACATTTTCATGATGTTTTAAAATTTTCTTGAGATGATAACTAAAAGGTGAATATCTCGTGATTAAATTCACGGCTTCTGCATCTCGTCGATTGGAATTGCCCCCTTGAAGCAACAGATCTTGATTGTTAAATAATGCCCTAGTGTATGCTTGTTTAACAATATTCACTGGATACCCCCTGCTAAGCAAATTTTTTTGAAGAACTTTAGACTGCATTTTAAAATCCGCATCTTCTGAACAGTTTCTTCTGTAACGAAGAAACTGAAAAAGGTAAACTGTTTTTGAGTTGAATCGGGTGAGCACTATTATAGTGCAACGGTGTTTTTATCTATGGGTTTCCTATGAACTGACGTAAGCCAATGATGTTCCCCCTTCTTAATATCTACATCTAAATAAGGAATTTCTTCTTTATTATACGTGTATGTAAATTGTATATGTGGATCCCATTGATTTAACCAGTAGAAAAATTCCACCAGTTGATGATCTTGTCCCGTCCATAGCATAAAAACGTCATCAATATATCTACACCAGCAACAGACATATTGTTGAAAAGGGGGGGATGTTAACCATTTCTGTTCAAACTGCCCCATATAAATGTTAGCTATAGAGGGGGCACACGTGGGGGCAAAGTTCTGCTCCAGGCAACCGCATCCTCTGCAGATTGCAGCAGATGCTTTTCTGATTCCCTGGTCTCAGGGCCTCCTGTATGTGTTTCCTCCCACGCCCTTGGTGGCCCGAACCCTATTCAAGATTCTTCAGGACAAGGCCTCGGTCCTGCTGGTGGCTCCCAGGTAGCCGAGACAGCCTTGGTTTCCACTTCTGCTTCAGCTGGCAGTGGATCCCCCACTGCCTCTGGGGTTGCAACCCGACCTCCTCTCTCAGGATCACGGTTCCTTTCTGCACCCCAATCTCAAAGCTCTTAATTTGGTGGCCTGGAGGCTGCAAGGGTAGTTTTGGCTCCCTGGGGCCTACCTCAGGAAGTTGAGGCGGTTGTCCTAGCCTCTAGGAAACAGTCCACTAGGAAAACCTATGCTCTCAAATGGAAAAGGTTTTCTGTGTGGTGTCAGCTACGTACAGAGGATCCTTTCTCCTGTACTGTACCAGTAGTGCTTCAGTATTTACTGCACTTATCAAATCAGGGACTTAAGTCCAATTCTGTTCGGGTCCACCTCTCAGCTCTAGCAGCTCACCAGTCACTGGTAGAAGGACATTCTCTGTCGGTTCACCCTTTGGTGTCCCAGTATCTCAGAGGCTTGCTTTTGCTCAAGCCTCCAATCCGTCGTCCTGCTCCTGAGTGGGAGTTGAATGTGGTCTTGCAGCAGCTGACTTGCCCACCTTTTGAGCCAATGGCTACTTGCCCTCTACGCTTCCTGTCCTGGAAGACACTCTTCTTGATAGCCCTAACCTCGGCCAGGCGAGTGAATGAGCTTCAGGCTCTGGTCTGTGACAGGCCTTACACCAGATTCTATAGGAACAGGATAGTCCTTAGGACTCATCCAAAGTTCCTCCCAAAAGTTGTCTCCTCCTTCCACCTTAATCAGGAGGTGGTTCTTCCAACATTCTTCCCTAGGCCTTATGCAAGCCAGGCTGAAGCAGTCCTGCATACCCTGGACTGTAGAAGGGCCTTATCCTTCTACCTTGACCGTACGCAGGGACATAGAAGGGCAATTCAGCTCTTCGTATCTTTTGACCCTAATAATTTGGGGTTGGCTGTGTCCAAGCGTACCTTGTCCACCTGGGTGGCTGACTGTATCACCTGGGCTTACAGGGCGGCTGATCTTCCTTTGCAGGGTCGGGTCACGGCCCATCGTGTCAGGGCAATGGCTGCCTCAGTGGCTCATCTCCGCTCTGTACCGTTGGTGGACATCTGCAGGGCTGCAACTTGGTCCTCAAGCCAGACTTTTGCGGCCCATTACTGTCTGGAGAGGGAGTCCCGTAGGGATAGTGCTTTTGGCCAGGCAGTACTCCGAAATCTCTTTGAGGTTTAGGCAACTCCTGCCCTCCAGCCCTCCGTTGGGCTACCGGTGGAGGTTCTGTCAGTGAAAAGCCTTTCTTTGATGCTGGGACTAGAGGGAGTTCTCTTGTTCAGCCTGGGTTCCTTGGTAGCCCAGAGCTAGGGAGTCACCCATATGTGAGGACTGACTTCCTGCTTGGTCCTGGAGAAAGAGTAGTTACTCACCTGTAACAGGTGTTCTCCAGGAGCAGCAGGAATCAGTCCTCACAACCCTCCCTCCTCCCCTGGGAGTTGCAGTTGTACATAGTTTATTTTTTGCATTTTTGTGTGCTGTTTTTAGCTATGTCATTTGACTGAGCAAGATGGCACCTTTAGTCGGGAAGGGAACCGCGCATGCGTGCCTGCATTCCCAAAGGCTTTATTGGAAAGCGGGGAAATGCTCCGCAAGGGCTTCATCGACGTCGATGACACCCATATGTGAGGACTTATTCCTGCTGCTCCTGGAGAACACCTGTTAGAGGTGAGTAACTACTCTGTTTGGGGCCTGAACATCAACCCAATTCTTGTCCTTTGTGCCAGCAAATGACAGAGAGAGGCCTAAAGAACCGAGGACAGTTACGGATTGTTGTTTGCCTCGGACTCGGTCAGTGGCTTCCACTTCTTCAAGGGCATTGACTTCCTCTCATAGTAGCATAGTAAATGATGGCTGATAAAGCCCAGTATGGTCCATCTAGTCTGCCCAGTAAGATGGCAAGAGTAAGTGCATCTGCTGCTCTTTGCAGGCCACCCCTCCCCATGTCTTTGTTTAGGGATGAATCCACTGCTCCATGTAGGACACCCCTATTTGTTGAGAAATTAGATGGTTCAGTTTATTTTGATTTTATCCTGTTGCTGTAAAGGGATCCACTGTGTCTGTCCCATGCCATTTTGAATTCAGTTACGGTGTTTGCCCCCACCACTCCATCGGGAGGGCATTCCATGCATCCACCATCCTTTCAGTGAAAAAGTATTTCCTGACATTGCCTTTCAATTTACCCCTTGCAGCTTCATGTTATGCTCTCTAGTTTTACAGCTTCCCCGTCTTTGGAAGAGGTTTGTTTGTTCATTATTTCTCTTTAAGTATTTAAAGGTCTGAATCATATCTCCCCTATCCCTCCTCTCCTCCAAAGTGTACATATTTAAGTCTTCAAGTCTCTTCTCATAAGGCTTCTGACGCAGACTCCAAATCATTTTGGTTGCCTTCCTCTGAATATTTTCCAGTCTTTTTACATCCTTTGCAAGATATGGTCTCCAAAACTGAACACAGTATTCCAAGTGAGGTCTCACCAGTGACTTGTACAGTGGCATAAGTACCTCTTCCTTTCTGCTGGTAATTCCTCTTTGTATGCAGCCCAACATCCTCCTGGCTTTTGCCACCGCCTTGTTTGCACTGTTTTGCCACCTTGAGATCATCAGAAATAATCACACCAAGGTCTTTCTCCTGATCCGTGCACACCAACCTCTCGCCCCCTACCGCATACATTTCCCTTGGATTTCTGCTACCCAAGTGCATGACACTGCACTTCTTCGCATTAAATCTTAATTGCCAAGCATTAGACTGTTCTTCCAGCTTTTGTAGATCTTTCCTTATGTTAACCACTCCCTCAGGGGAGTCCACTCTGTTGCAAATTTTTGTGTCATCTGCAAAAAGACAGACGTTTCCATTCAGTCCTTAAGCAATATCACGCACAAAAACATTGAACAGTGCTGGGCCCAGGACCGAACCCTGGGGCACCCTGCTAATCACCTTCCTTTCATCCGAGTGAGCTCCCTTTACCATCACCTTCTGTCGTCTGTTAGTCAACCAATTTCTGATCCAGTTTACCACCTTGGGACCCATCCCCAAACTACTGAGTTTATTGATAAGCCTCCTATGAGGAACCATATCAAAGGCTTTGCTGAAATCCAGGTATATGACATCCATCGCATGCCCCTGATCTAGTTCTCTGGTCACCCAGTCAAAGAACTCAGATTTGTTTGGCAAGATCGTCCTTCGGTAAAACCATGTTGCCTCGGATCTTGCAACCTGTTGGTTTTGAGAAAGTCCACTATTCGCTCTTTCAGGAGCGCCTCCATTACTTTTCCCGCCACCGAGGTAAGGCTCACGGGCCTGTAGTTCGTCACTTCTTCCCTGTCACCACTTTTGTGAAGATGTACCACATCAGCCCTTCTCCAGTCCTGAGGAACTTCTCCTGTTTCCAAGGATCTGTTGAAAACAAGCTTTAACGGCCCTGCAAGAACCTCTCTGAGCTCTTTCAGTATCCCTGGATGTATCCCATCCGGTCCCATGGCCTTGTCCACTTTCAATTTTGCAAGTTGTGTCTGCGAATGGTGTGGTATCTACTTCATTCCCATTTTTATGTTTGGGAGTCACAGGTGGTCCTTCTCCAGGATTTTCTTTAGTAAAAACAGAGCAGACGTATTTGTTTAGCAATTTTGCTTTTTCAATGTCACTTTCCACGAGTCCGTTCCCAGCACTTTTGAGTCCTGCAATTCCACCTCTGATCATCTTCCTTTCCCGAATATACCTGAAGAAAGTTTTGTCGCCACACTTCACATCTTTAGCCATCTTTTCCTCTGCTTTTGATTTTGCTTTCCTTATTTCTCTTTTTGTCTCTTTGATTTTGATCCTGTATTCATTTCTGTGTTTCTCTGTTTGCAAGCTTTTGAATTTTGCAAAAGCTGTGTTTTTTGCCTTTATTTGAGCAGCCACCTCTTTGGAGAACCAAATAGGTTTCCTTCTCCTCTTGTTTTTATTTACTTTTCTTACATATTTATCTGTTGCCCCTTTTATTGCCACCTTTAGTTTAGCCCATTGCAATTCCACCCTGCCAACTCCTCCTTTAGGTACTTGGCCATTTTACTGAAGTCAGTGTTTTTGAAGTTTAGGACTTTGAGCTTGCTATGATTGGACTGCACCTTAGCTTTTATCTCAAACCACACCATGTGATGATCGCTGCTGCTCACAGGGGCACCCACCCAGGCATTCAACACGCTATCACCGTTGGTGAGCACTGAATCCAGCGTTGAGCTTTCCCTGGTTGGTTCCATCACCATTTTGTCTAAGTAACGCATCTTGGAAAGCATCCACAATTTTTTTTGCTTCTTTCCAGATGTGCAGAAGGAGTAATCCAATCCACATCGGGTAGATTTAAGTCACCCAATATGATCATTTCCCCCTTTGTGGCTATCTTGGTAATATTTATTATTTAATGTCTCTTCTATACCACGCTATTTTGTATCAGTGCGGTTTACATACAACAGTAACTTATACAGAGCAGACAGAGCTGCTCTGTATGTACAGAGAACAGGTACTGTAACTTGGACATTGCTGGGGTAACTATTTACAGAGTATGTATAATCTTTACAGGGTGTGAGGGCATATATATGCTGCTATTTACAAGGTATGCATTATCAAGGCTGGCACCATTTCTACCAGGGTAGAGGTATATACAAGCTGCATAGTCCTATATATATATGCTGCTATATACAAGTAAGCATAGTCCTATATATATATGCTGCTATATACAAGTAAGCATAGTCGATGCTGGCGCCAGTGGGTGTGGATGCCTCATCACGTGCTTTGTGTGTTGGTGTGGTGGGGGGTGGTTGTTTGTGCGCTGTCGTCTGAATAGTGTTTGAGGAAGAGGTGGTGCTTCAATGCCTTTCTAAATTGGGCAAGGTCGGGGATTGCCCTTATGTTGGGTGGGAGGGCATTCCAGCATCTGGGCGCATAGAACCTAAAAGCCCTGTTTGTCGTTGCCTGCTTGCATTGTGTTATTTCCTTTGGGATTACTAGTGTGTTGACTGCTGCGGTTCTTCTGGATCTGTTAGAGGGCGTAGGCTGGATAAGCTCGATGAGGGAGGTGGAGGAGAGCCTGTTGATGGCCTTGAAAGTTAGTAGTAGGGATTTAAACGAGAGTTTGCCGTGGATGGGGAGCCAGTGGAGATGTCTGAGGATGGGTGTCACATGATCCTTCCTGGAAGCACCGTGTAGAATTCTGTTCGGAGTGTTCATTGCTAGCTGGAGTGGATTTAGGGTGGATTGTGGGAGCCCTTGTAGAATTGCATTTGCGTAATCGAAATGCGGGATCACCAAGCTTGGAAGATTGTCCGGAAGTCGTCAGGCTCAAGCAGGGAGCGCAGGTGCTTGAGTGTCCGGATCTTGTGGTAAACTGCTGTTACTGTGTTGCTTATGTGGGCCTTCATGTCCAGGCGTTGATCTAATGTGACTTCTAGGTAGTGGATTGTGGATTTGGTAGTTCCGCCTCCTTGACCTTTAAGGAGGCTGGAGGGGGTGAAGCTTTGGTTCCTCGTGATGAAGAGGACTTCTGTCCTCTTGTGCTGTATTCGAAGGTTTTGAGTCTGGAGCCAGTTTGATAACGGCGTCGAAACAGTTTGTCAGTGGGGAGAGGTCCGGCTGGTCGGTTGAGAATGGCATGTAGAGCAGTACATCATCGGCATATATCAATCAGTCGACATTGAAAGATCAGATGAGGGTGCAGATGGGCACCTCTATAATCAGTTCGTTATCTATCTCTTCAATTTGAGTCGGAGGTCTGTAGACTACAGCAGTATGGATGACAGTGCCATCTCCTCTTTCCAGCACAATCCAGAGCACTGCTTCTTTTCCTCATGCCCTCTGCATTTCAGTAGCTTTAATATTGCTTTTGACATACAAGGCGGCTACTCCTTTTCCATTTTCTTTGTCTCTTCTGAATAGATTATAGCCAGCTATGGCTATATCCCAATCATGCGATTCATTAAACCATGTTTCTGTAATGGCCACCATGTCCAAGTCCATTTCCACTATTAGGGCTTCTCAGTCTGGAATTTTGTTGGCTAAGCTTCGAGCATTTGTGCTCATTGCTTTCCAGCATTTAACTGGCTTGCATGTATTTTGCATTGATTTTGTTCTGCCCACTTCTTCCCACTTGCTTTTGATGTGTGGTTTAAAAGTGTGGCTGTTTCTGATGATCTGCTTTTGCAGGGAATGACGTCCTGAACTTGACCTTCCCCATCCGTCACCCCCTTTTTCTAGTTTAAATGTATATCCACATGCTGCATGAATTTTTCACTTAGGATTCTTTTCCCTGTGACAGAGAGATGTAGTCCTTCAGCACAGTATAGTCTCTTGTTGGTCCATCTGTTTCCCCAGTCGCCTATAAATCTGAATCCTCCTTCTTTGCACCAGGTCTGGAGCCATGTGTTAGTTGTTTATGCTATGTAGCCTTTCTGTCCCCTTACTAAGAACAGGTAGAACTTCTGAGAATGCTACAGTGTTAACAATGGGCTTCAGTTTCTTTCCCAGAGTTTGGAAGTCCCTTTGAACTGTAGTGACGCTGTTTCTAGCCAGGTCATTTGTACCCAAGTGAATGACAACATCAATTTTGGAGTTCTCACTTTCAGCGCTAAGTACATCAACAATTTGATTTGTATTCCTGCTAGCTGAAGAGCCTGGGAGGCATTTGACTAACTTCTCTTTTTTGAAATGTGTTCCCAAGTTGGTGCCTCTGATGATAGAATCACCAAGTAGTAGTAGTGTTCTGTTCCTTGAGTTTTTCTTCATATTTGGTGCTTTATCAGGATATTGGACATTGACTGTCTCATTTAAGGGCCCTTCATTTTCCGTGGAATGGGCATCCTCATTAACGAAAGCAGAGAAGGCATTATGCAGTGATATCTCATGATGTGCAGGGTATTTCTGCGTTACAGGTCGCAATCTACCAGAGTCCACTGTGATCCATTTGTTCCTGGGATGTTTGATTCTTTGTGGGAACGGTGGTGGACTTTGTTTGGTTTGTATCCTAGAAGAGATGCGTTTCATTGCGGCTACTTCTTCCCTTAATAGAGTCAATTCTTTATGCATGGCTGCTAACTTGAGGCATATAGGGCAAGCTCTTAGGTTCCAGATGATTCTTCTCAGAATGAAGGCACCACAATTATTGCACTGAATACAAGACATGCTTGATCCTAGAAGGAGAAGAAAAGGTGGACGTAACACCAAATTCCTAATCGCTTCTCCAGGCCAGTCCAGGGACAGGTAGGGTTGTCAATCCTCTATAGCCACTGAGGACTGATTTCAAGTTTTGATGAGATGTGAAGCCACTCCCCCAGAGGGTTACCCAGCAGTCTTTCAGTCCTCAGCAGCTAAAGAGGATCGACTCTCTGCTTCTCCCTCAGTTTGCTATCTGATATTTGGTTATTTTATTGTTTTCCTATATATATATTAGCTCTAGCAGGGCTGATATTTTCTTGTGTCCTTGTGTTCAAACTTTGGGGCGCTGCCCCTTTAAGAGCTGTGGAGACATCGAGTGAGTTAATCCCCCGGTGAGAGACAGAGCCTGTCTCCCTTCACCGACTCCGTCTCCATCGGCAGAGGATTATTTCTGGGAGCCCCAGTTGGTACCTCTGCCGTGAGCGCTGCTCTGGTAGGCAGTTTCCCGCTGGCTGCGGGACTACCTGCTTGACTCTGCCGGTTCTTCAGGCTGCGGTGAGTCTCTGTATTTTTTCTTGTTTTGGGCGCTCGTGCCGGCTCTGACTTCCGCTTCGCGTTTACTTTGTGCGGCCTTTGTCTTTTTTCATCGGGTGTTTTTTGGGCCTTATCCCCTCGTTTTCGGCATGGCCGACAAGACGGAACATAAATTAGACGGCCCTTCGTTCCCCGCCGAAAAGGCGGGAAAGTCGGCCATTTTAGCGGCGCCTGTCAGCTCCCCGTCGGAGCAGCCCCGGCCACACAAACGTAAGGCAAAGTCCTCTAAGGAGCCTCTGCCTGTTATTCAGCCTGCACAGCCCTCTTTACTGGCTCAGGGGGACGTGGCTTCTTTTTTCTCGCCCGAGTTTATTCTTGCCATGCCCAGGGCGTTCTTACTGAAGTCGGCTCAGCCTGAACAGGCTGCAGCATGTCCCACTATGGAGTTCCTCCCCCATACACTGCAGGGTGCAGAAGATCCTGGGGAAGGGTCTTCTAAGCCTAAAGAGGGTCTAGCAGATCCTTTGGGCTCTTTTTTACCTCAGGAATCTTTACTTCTGGGTCAGGCTGTCTCAGAGGAGGTAGCAGATCTCTCTTTAGATCCAGATACTGAAGAGTTAGAGGAGGGGGAGATAGCTCCTGGAGAAGATCCCAATCTTTTCAGAGTCTTCCGTAAGGAGGAGCTCGCTGCTCTTATTGCCCAATCTTTAGCGGCTCTCCATCTGGTTCCTCCTTCCTCCTCTCAGGAACCTTTTAGAGGATCCCTTGTTGCAGGGTTTTAAGTCTCAGCAGCGCTGTTTTCCCATGCATCGGGTAATTCGGCAGATGATTGAATCGGAATGGGAGTGTCCTGAGGCTACTATGAGGGGGGGGCGTGCTTTGGCGCGCTTCTACCCCCTTCCACAAGAAGACCGGGATTTATTCTGTATGCCTAAGGTAGATGCATTAGTGTCAGCGGTCACTAAGAAGACTACCATCCCTGTGGAGGGCGCAGCTGCGCTTAAAGATCTGCAGGATAGGAAATTGGAGGTACTCCTCAAGCAAGCTTTTGAGGCTAGTGCTTTAGCACTACAAGCAGCGGTTTGTGGAGCCTATGTTTCTCGGGCATCCATTCGCTGGCTGCAGGGGGACGCGGCGGGGGAGTCCGCTTCGGAGGTACCCGATACCGCAAAGTTGGAATCGGCTGCAGCTTATGCAGCGGATGCTTTTTATGATTTGGTACGGATTGCGGCTAAGACCATGGCCTCTATGGTAGCGGCCAGGCGTTTCCTGTGGTTACGTAACTGGTCGGCGGATGTTTCCTCGAAGGTTCGTCTTAGTAAATTGCCCTTTAAGGGCAGGTTGCTTTTTGGGGAAGCCTTGGAGAAGATTGTGAAAGATTTAGGGGACTCCAAGGGCGGGCGTTTGCCGGAGGATCGGCCCAAGCCACTGCGTGGTGGGGGTGCGGTTCGAGGCTCTGCCCGAGAGTCCCGCAGATTTCGCGGGGCCCGCTTCGCGCCTTATTCTAGGGGGCGCTCCAGTTTTCGTTGATCGTCCTTTCGAGGAGCCAGAGGTTTCGGCCGATCTTACGGGACGACCTCTCAACCTTCCGTTAAGAAGCCGCAGTGAAGGTCAGCAGGTCCAGTAGTTCCTGTAGGCGGGCGTTTACAGAGTTTTCTGACGGCCTGGACCGCAATTACTTCCGACAAATGGGTTCTGGAAGTCATTCAGAGAGGCTATGCACTGGACTTCGCTTGCCCGTTGCAACCCGCTTTCGTACTTTCCCCTTCTTCTCCGCCCGGGAAGAAGATGCAAGCCATTTCCGACACGCTCGTTCGCCTTTTGCAACTGCAGGCGATTGTTCCCGTGCCATTGGACCAGTGCGGCTGCGGTCGATACTCGATCTATTTTGTGGTTCCCAAAAAGGAGGATTCTTTTCGTCCCGTACTAGATCTCAAAGGTGTAAACCGTACTTTGCGGGTTCCACACTTTCGCATGGAAACCTTGCATACAGTGATTCGAGCGGTTCAACCGGGAGAATTTCTCTCCTCCATAGATCTCACAGAGGCGTATCTTCATATTCCCATCAGACAGTCTCATCAGCGCTATTTACGTTTCGCGCTTCCCATGGGGCATTTCCAATTTCGCACATTGCCGTTCGGTCTCGCGACCGCTCCGCGTACCTTCACAAAGCTGATGGTGGTCATGGCGGCGGCGCTTCGGAAAGAAGGTATTCGAGTACACCCATATCTCGACGATTGGTTGATCCGGGCCGATTCTTGGGAAGCGTCTCTGACGGCGACAGCACAAGTAGTTCAACTTCTCGAGCAGCTCGGTTGGGTGATCAATCACTCCAAGAGCCATTTGATACCGCGGCAACAGTTAACTTATCTCGGGGCCTGCTTCGACACGGAGCGGGGGACCGTTTCGTTGCCCACTCTGCGGGTGCAAAAGCTTTTGCAACAAATTCAAACCTTCCTGTCTCTTCAAGCTCCATCGGCATGGACCTATTTACAGGTCTTGGGGTCCATGGCGGCTGCTCTGGATCTGGTTCCCTGGGCCAAAGCTCACATGCGCCCTTTGCAGCAGGCGCTTCTTTCCCGGTGGTCGCCACAACTTCACCCACTCGCGCAGCGCCTTCCCTGTCCAGATCAGGTGAGACACAGTCTTCGGTGGTGGTTACTTCCCGAACATCTTGCGGCAGGGGTTCCTTTAGCGGAGCCCTCCTGGATCTTGGTTACCACCGATGCCAGTCTTTCCGGCTGGGGAGCGCATTGTCAAATGCAGGTCGTTCAGGGTTTCTGGTCTCCAGAGGAGAGTTCGTGGTCGATCAACCGTCTGGAGCTGCGAGCAGCTCGTCTAGCCTTGCTTCGCTTCACGAGATTGCTCACAGGCAAGGCGGTCAAGATTTTCTCGGACAATGCGGTGACCGTCGCTTACATCAATCGTCAAGGGGGCACCAAGTCTCCCGCTCTCCTCTCCGAATGTCAGGATTTGATGGATTGGGCGGAATCACATCTCACGGCGATCTCAGCGGCCCATGTCGCTGGCAAGGACAATGTCCAGGCCGATTATCTCAGCTGCAATGTTCTGGATCCCGGGGAATGGGAACTCAACGCGGCGATTTATCACGATCTGACGCTCCATTGGGGGTCTCCGGTGATGGACTTGATGGCAACGTTTGCCAATGCCAAAGTCGGCCGTTTTTTCAGCAGACGCCGAGAGCGCATGTCGGAAGGACTCGATGCTGTCGTTCAGCCATGGCCGCCGGACTCCCTCTTGTACGTTTTCCCTCCTTGGTCAATGTTGAGTCGGGTCATTCAGCGGATTGCTCATCACCCGGGCCGAGTGATTCTCATCGCTCCGGATTGGCCTCGTCGTCCCTGGTATGCCGATCTCGTTCGACTTCTCATAGCTCCTCCTTGGCCTCTTCCGGCTCGAATCAATTTATTGCATCAAGGGCCGATTCTCATGCCCAAGGTGGATCGCTTCTTGCTTACAGCTTGGCTCTTGAGAGGGTGCGGTTGAAACGTCAGGATTATGATGATGCCGTAATTGACACATTGCTTCAGTCTAAGAGGCCGACGACTTCTCTGGCCTATGTGCGTGTCTGGCGTCTGAGTCGTGGTGTGCTCAGCGTAAGGTTATTCCTATGTTGTCTACCTTGCCTCAGCTTCTCCTTTTTCTTCAACATGGCTTCGACAAAGGTCTGGCGCTCAGTACCCTGAAGGTTCAGGTAGCGGCACTTGCTTGTTTTCGGGGTTACGTTCGCCATCGGCGTCTTTCGGCACTTCCAGACGTCCAACGTTTTTTACGGGCGGCGCGGATTCTCCGTCCTCCAGTGCGTCCCTTAGTTCCACCTTGGGATTTAAATGTGGTTTTGGAGGCTTTTTCTCAATCATCTTTAGCTTCTCTCAGTTCTCGAGAGATCCGCGAGTGTTCTTGGAAAACGGCCTTTTTGGTCGCTTTGTGTTCAGCTCGCCGGATTTCTGATTTACAGGCCTTGTCTTGCAAGGAGCCTTATCTTCAGTTTCTGCCGGAGCATGTGCTCCTACGGACAGTACCGTCCTATTTGCCTAAGGTGGTCTCGGTTTTCCATGTTAATCAAACAGTGGCTTTGCCCGTGTTTACTGATTCTCCCAGTTCGCCGATGGATCGGGCTCTCAAGCGTTTGGATCTTGCTCGGGTTTTGCGGACGTACCTTCGGGTTTCCAAGTCCTTTCGAAAAACGGATAGACTTTTTGTCCAATACGCCGGCTCTCGTAAGGGTCAACCGGCATCCAAATCCACCATAGCGCGGTGGGTTCGCAGTGCTATTCTTGCAGCTTACGCGGCTAAAGGGCTTTCTCCGCCGCTGGGGTTACGGGCTCACTCTACTCGAGCTCTCGCCACTTCTTGGGCGGAGTTTGCGTTTGTTCCACCCATAGACATCTGCCGAGCGGCTACTTGGTCTTCCTTGCATTCTTTTACTAAGCATTACCGCTTGGATCTTCAAGCCCGGGACGATGCAAAAGTGGGGTCCGCGGCTATTATCGCAGGCCTCGCGGGTCCCTCCCATCATTAGGTACTGCTTTGGTACTGCCCTACCTGTCCCTGGACTGGCCCGGAGAAGCGATTAGGAATAAGAAATTAGTTCTTACCTGCTAATTATCTTTCCTGGAGCTTTCTCCGGGCTAGTCCAGGGTCCCACCTCTGTCTGGTGTTAAGATTTCTAGTTCATCGCCTAACCTTTCAGTCCTTCATCCGTAACAGGGGTCATCATTGGGGCTTTCAGATTTCATTCAGTGCGGACTAGTGTGAAGTTTTAATCGTGTGTTTAAAAAAAAAACAAAAACAAAAACAAATTTTAATTCCAATTTAATAGCCTATTTCATGGCTTCTACAGTTTGCAAGGACTATAGAAAGTTATCAGTGTTTCAGTGGTTATCTGTTCATTTCAGTTCTTCCTTTTAGTTGCTTTGTCATAAGAAGACTGCTGGGTAACCCTCTGGGGGAGTGGCTTCACATCTCATCAAAACTTGAAATCAGTCCTCAGTGGCTATAGAGGATTGACAACCCTACCTGTCCCTGGACTGGCCCGGAGAAAGCTCCAGGAAAGATAATTAGCAGGTAAGAACTAATTTCTTATTAAGAGGATAGATGTTAACGTATGTGACCGCTATATAGGCAGTGCAGCCGTGGGGTTAGGGGTAGGGTAGGCGGGAACCTGTGTCCTTGGCCAGTAGGCCTTACATGAACTGAGGGCACACTTAGATATTTGATTTAAGGGCTTCACAAGGAATGTAGGCAGTCAGAATATTCCCAAAAGTGAATGTAAAACCAACAGTTAAATTTTATATCAGCAGCAGCAACAACAAACAACAAGACAGGCAAAAGATACAATGCTGAAAGCTTAGCTGTGTGCAGGCTCTGGAAGCTGTGGAAGCTTAGCTGTGTGCAGGCTCATGGGTCTCAGGTTTCTTCAAAATCCAAACATAAAAGTAAGTCAAAGTTTGTGGCCACTCTAAAGTCATCTGCATCGAAGACCAAGACCAGAGAGAAGTCCCAGTATAAGTATTGTGACTCCCCTAGGGGTACTTCAGATGCAGACCAGCCAGCCAAACAGCCCCGGCAGGAGGATCTGTTCTCCAAAGCACAAGAGAGGTTTTGGGATGCTCCCGAGGAATCAACCTCCAGAGAGCTACCCGGTTCCATGTTCTGGGATGGTGGCTCAGAGCCCCGTGGGTGATTCCACCCAGACATTGGCTATCTTCCTGGATCAGCGAATGCTGGCTCTCAAGACGAGTTTGGTGGCACTGCTGGCAGCCTTGGTACCGATGACATCGAGAGCTCCAGGAGTGCAAGCTTCAGCACTGAGCCTACAGTCAGGTGTATCTGCCCCGATGCCAGCCCTTGAACCAGCATCAGTGGAAACCTCAAGGGTGATACCGTTGTTGGAACTGACCGAGACCCCCGGTATCCAACAGACTTAAACTGACTCTGATCTCTGTTCCGATACTTCTGAACATCGGTATTGGCATCGACCTTCGACATACATGAAGCATCGAGGTCGAATCCAAGACCGCCAATACTTTGACTTCTTACCAGACTCTGATTCTAGTTCCCGTGGTCCTGAGGGAGGAGTTTGGGTGCAAATCCCAGGCTGAGAGGTTGTCTACACAGGGCGAAGAAGCAGAGGAAACCGTGGTTGATGGAGCTATGAGAATCATTGAGCCCTTGTCGGTCTGTAGCTTGAAAAGCATTTTGGGTATCAAGGGGAATCTGACAAGGGATCACTTGATTCCCAAGAACGTCCAGACATCCCTTCAGACCCTTTGCTGCCTCAGGAACGGCATCGGTCCCCACAAGAAAATATATCCTTTCAGGACTTCATATGTGATATGGCAGCAGGGCTCACCATCACAGAAGCCTCTGAAAAGGAACCGAGGGCAGAGGAATTGGAGATACTCCAGTACCCTCCCATGCCCAAAGAGGCGGCTATATTACTGGTGCATAGGATCCTACAAGATCTTAAGTATGGCATATGGGAAGCCCCGCTCACGGTTCCACCTGTCAACAAGAATCTCGATACCATGTACAGAGGACCAGAGTGCCCAGGCTTCCAAAAACCTCAGCTCCCCCACCATTTAGTGATGCGTCACATAAAGAGCTCTAAGAACCGTTCATCCATGCCACCTGGCAGAGACTCAAGGACACTCTATGCCTTTGAGCTTTGCTTCCAAGCATGCATGTTGGCCTCCAGAATCAGCTCTTATATGCTGTACATAGTAACATAGTTTATGACTGCAGATTAAAGACCAGTATGGTCCATCTAGTCTGCCCAACCAAGCGGTAAGAGTAGGTGCCCCTGCCACTTTGTGCAGGTCACCCCACCCCCATGCCTCCTGAGGATAAGCGGAGTGCATTCCAGATAATAATCAAGCAAGGTCAAAATACTTCTAAGTTTCTTACCAGGGCCTGTTTTGATGCCATAGAATCAACAAGCAGAGTGTCAGCAGTCTACACTGGGGCTATCAGAATGGCCTGGTTACAGGCAGATCTCAAACAATGGGTCCAGGATAAACTGGCCAATATCCCATGTACTGGAGAAAACCTTTTTGGCAAATATTGGAGGGAAAAAGCAGGAGAGATTGAGACATATGATCTCACCCAAAAATGCCTTTCCAGGAAAACAGCTGACTCATCCAAGAGAGAGGCTCTTCCCAAGAAATCTTTCTATTCTAAAAAAGAAGAGATACTATCCTCCTTACCCACCTTCTGCTGCCTATCAGCGACAGCAGAGACCTCGCCGGCCCAAGAAACCCAAAGCTCTCCTAAGGCTCATCCAGCTGCACAGGCACAACCTTCACCTGGTTTTTGATCCCTTCCTGAAGAGCATTGCCAGTCTGCCTCTAGAGGGTCCCCAGCCATCCACATAGTTGGCAGACTGTCACTATGCCCACAGGTGGCACCTCATAACATCAGAGTAGTGGACACTCCAAATTGTCCAAAAGGGTTATCAGCTTCACTTACCCCCATCAGCTTCACAGGGGACTATCCCACCCAACCCCTTCAAAGCACTCTCTTAAAAGAAGAGGTGACCACCCTGTTGTCCCAGGTTGCTATAGAAAGAATTCCTCCTCATGAAAGGATGGGCTTCTACTCCATATTTTCTCATTCAAAAGAAAACAGGAGGCTTCAGGCCTATCTTGGATCTCAGAGACCTAAACAGATTCATGGTCCGAGAAAAATTCAAAATGCTTTCTCTAGGAACTCTTCTACCATACCTCCAGAGACCCAAAAGAGCATACACACATTTACTGATCCTTCCCTCACACAGACAGTATCTGCGCTTCATGTTTCAAGGAAACAGCTATCAATATCAGGTTCTTCCCTTCGGTCTAGCCTCTGCCCTAAGAATCTTCATAAAATGCATGGCAGTCATTGCTCCCTACCTAGGCACCCTGGGAGTATTTGTCTTCCCTTACTTAGACGACTGGCTGATCAGGGGAGACTCCCCTCAGGAGTTAAGTCTCCCTTCATCGCACCATCATCATGGTGCTCCAACACCTGGGCTTTGTCATAAACTTCCTAAAGTCTTGTCTTGCTCCATCCCAATGACTGGAGTAAATCGGAGTGCTCTTAGACACTCAGCAGGCCCGAGCTTTCCTTCCACAGGGCAAAGGAGGTGCAAAAACAAAGCTAACAGCTGTAGCATCTCTCGAGCTATTAGGACACATGGCCCCCATGGTCAATTTCGTCACCTATGCTTGATTACACATGCAACAAATGCAGTGGACTGTCTTCTCAATGGACCCGAGCAAAGGGGTTTTTCAGAGACAAGATCCACATCATCCCTCAACTGATCAAGTCCCTTCAGTGGTGGTGTTCTCCAAAGAGCCTACTCCATCGGGTCACCTTTTCAGATACCTCCACCTTGATGCACCCCGACAACAGATGCTTCCATGCTGGGTTGGGGAGTGCATTTTAATGACCTAACCACACAGGGATTGTGGATACAACAGGAATCTACCCTACAGATCAACCTCTTAGAACTACGGGCACTGACAAAAGCTCTTCAGGTTTTTCAATCCAGATTTTCAGGGCAACCTGTTCTAGTCAGGGTGGACAACCAAGTTGCCATGTTCTATGTGAACAAACAAGGGGGGGATGGACAGGGTTACATCCCCTGCGAGGAAGTGCTTTGCCTGTGGTCCTTTGCCATCTCACACTGCATTCACTTCAGAGCAGTGTACCTCCTGGGTGAACTCAATATCCTTGCGCACAAGCTAAGCCATATCCTTTATCCACACAAATGGACCTTGAATTTGGAGATGGCTGCTTGGATCTTTCAAATATGGGGACCCCCACTCATAGATCTTTTTGCCATTCTTCAAAATAGCTTCCATTCTTTTGCTGCAGGATTTCATCACTGCACCAATAGACCCCAGATGCCTTCCTTCTACACTGGGGACAGGGACTGCTCTACACATTCCCACCAATCTCCTTGATACCCAAAACGCTTTTCAAGCTATAGACTGACAGGGCTCGATGATTGATTGATTGATTCTCATAGCCCCCTTTTGGCTCCATCAACCGTAGTTTCCTCTGCTGCTTCGCCTTATGCAGACAAACTATCAGTCTGGGATTTGCACCCAAACTCCTCTCTCAGGACCACGGGACGCTCCTCCATCTCAGTCTTTACTCCCTACGCTCGACAGCATGGCTGCTGAAGAGAGAGTGCTCGCTGACCTCGACCTGCCACAGGCAGTCAGATATCTTCCTTGCATCACCTGAAGAGTCCGTCAGGGGATCTTACATCTTCAGGTGGCGTAGGTTTGCCCTCTGGTGCTTCCCAAAGGACATTTGACTCCTTTTTCTTACCTGCTATAAGTCCTTCTGCAATATCTCTTCCATTTATCCTTAACATGTCTTAAAACTAACTCAGGGAGAGTTCACCTCTAATGCCATTGCAGCCTCTCACAAATCAGTGGATGAAAACCCTATCTCCTCACACCCCTTAGTAGCATACTTCATGCGGGGTCCCCTGCTGTCCAAGCCATCCATTAAGCTGCCTCCGGTGACCTGGGATCTCAATGTGGTTCTGGCTCAATTTCCAAAGCCTCCTTTCGAGCTTTTTGCCACCACTTCACTGAAGTTTCTATCTTGGAAAGGTAATCTTCCTCATTGCCCTCATGTCAGCTTGCTGCATCAGTAAACTGCAGGCTGTGGTGGCAGAGCTGCCATCTACCGGTTCCACCATGACAATGTGGTTCTGTGTTCCCATCCGCATTTCCTTCTGAAGGTAGTTTCCTCCTGCCATCTAAACCAGTCGGTAATCCTCCCGATTTTCTTCCCTAGACCACATGCGTCTTGGGCTGAAGCAGCTCTACACACCTTGCAATGAGCGCTGGCTTACTACTTAAAACTAAAGATCACAGAAGATCCTCTCAATTATTTATTTCCTTTGATCTCAATCACTTAGGCCTGTCTGTGACAAAACGTACTCTATCCAGATGGATAGATTGCATTTCTTCTGCTTATGCACAAGCAGAACTCTTTGGAGAGTCATGCCACTGCTCAGAATGTGCGGACTATGGCAACCTCCGTAGCCAATCTCCGTTCAGTATCCATTGAGAAGATATGTCGGGCAGCTACATGGTCCTCCATTCATACTTTTGCTGCACACTATTATCTGGACAGACACTCCCATTGGGACGCTGTCTTTGTCCAAGCTATACTCCAGCACCTCTTTGGGACTTAAACTCAACTCCTACTTTCCGTCCCGGACGTCTTCAAGAAACCAAACTATCAATGGGGGAGTATTGCCTCCTGGAATTGAGTCCAATGTCCTTGACTCTTCCTGACTCTTCTGCTACAAGCTTTTAGCCTCAGGGATTACACTGCCCCCTCCTCCCTCCCAATACCAGTCTGGTACCTGGGAGCTAGTTTATTTTATTTATTTGGTTGTGCTTTTATACCGCTTTTCACTGGGTCAAATCGGTTACAGTCAATTTAAGAGCAAATCAAATACATAGAACATTAAACTATATACAAGAAACTTAACTTATATACATTAAATGTGAGGTGTATAATGAGAATAAATGCAAAAGTGAGATTTTCTGTGATTGTGTAAATAAATAAACCTGTGGGGAAGAGAGCATTGGTTCTGTCTGTAATTGATCCAAAGTGTTCAAGAAACAGGTGAATTTTCAGCTGCTTTCGGAATGTTAGGAGATCTGTGGTACGTCTGATCTTGTCAGGGAGGGAATTCCAGAAAGTTGGAGCGTATAATTCAAAAACTCTTGTGCAGGTGTGCTGGGTGCACTTTGTTTTTGTGTGGGGGTGATTAGAGTGTTCCTGTTGATTTGTCAGCTGGCTCTGTTGGATTGGAAGGCATGGAGGAGTGATTGGAGATGAAAGGAGGTATCCATTTAAGGCTTTGTGGGTCATCAAGAGGGTCTTGTATTTGATGGCACTGTTCAGTGGGAGCTAGTGGAATTGCTTAAAAATGGGTGTAATATGTTCATGATTTAGTGCTGATAATAACGTTCGCCTGCGGAGCTGTGCGCAGTGGTAAGGTGCTGGTTTGTGGGAGTCCTTGATATGTAGAGTTACAGTAGTTGATGTGTGGAAGAATTATTGCGTGGAGAGCTCATCTGAAGTCAGAAGGGTCCAGGACTGATCGGAGGCATTGAAGAGTACAGATTTTATGGTAAATCGTAATCACAGATTTCTTCACCTGTTTGAACGTGAGGTTTTGGTCCAGGATGATGCCAAGATATTTTACTTCTGGTTGAACATTGATTTGGATGTTTAGAGTGATGGATGAGGGAGGCGAGAATGTTTTATCTTTGGTGATGAATAGAGCCTCTTTTTTCCTGTAGTTGATGGTGAGTGGTTCTTGGTGAGCCAATGTGAAACATTGGGAAGTAGTCTTATAGCTTTGTGCAGGTGGGCTGTATGATATCGCTGCATAGATGTGATAGAATAGGCTGTTAAAGTGCATTGAGGTTGGAGGTAGATGTTGAATAACAGAGCTGAGAGTGGAGCCTTGTGGAACACCCTATGTTTGGGTGTAGGAGGTAGAGGAGGTGTTACCCAATTTGATTTGTTGTTGACAGTTGGATAGATAGGGGTGAAACCATTTTAATACAGTTTTGAATTCCCATAGAGTGTAGGCGTCAGAGGATGGGGATGGTTTTTTGTATCAAACGCTGCAGAGATGTCGAGGAAAAATAGGATGAATCCATGTTGCACATTCTGTATACCTTGGATGAGCTTGTTTAATAGGGAGAGTAGGAGGGTTTCAACTCCATGAAGAGGGTGGAATCCATGCTGCTGAGGACTTAGTAGGACGTGTTTTTCGATGTGATTGATAAACAACTTTTTCTATGATTTTGGCCATGAAGGGAAGGCTGGCTATTGGTCTACATGAGATTGGGTCTATTGGGCTAAGGTCTGTGTGTGGGGTTTGTTTTTGTTTTTTTACGTATTTACAGGTTGTGTTTCAGTAGGAGTGCATAGCATTTACAGATAACTTATTACAATAAGCTTCTTTACAAGGGGGAGGGGAGGTTTGTGTTGATCAGAGTTATGTAGTGAAATAGTTATCTTTGAAAGTTTGAGGTTACGTTGGGTATATCTTATTTCCATTAGTTGTAGCACCATAGTGTTCTGTAAACCAATACATTTTTAGTTCTTTACAAAAGTCCTTTAGGTCCATGATAGCCCTTAACTTGTAGTGAATTCCAGAGTATGGGTAAAAAGTAGGTAAATGCTCTGTTACTAGTTGATCAGTTAGTGTAGCGGTAGTTAGAGGGGACGGCTATGGTGTTATTGTTGCGACCTCTTCTTGTTCTGTCTTTAATCGGGCTGTTAATCAGTGAGGTTAAGTATGAAGGGTCTGTTTCTCTCAACAGTTTGAATGTATCTTGTATTTTAATACAGCTCAGTATTGGCAACCAGTGTAACTCATGTAGTATAGGAGTGATGTGTTCTGTGCTGTTCACCTTGTAAATGATATGGACTGCAACATTCTGGGTCATTTGAAGTTGATTAATGGTGTGTTTTGGTAAGCCTTGTAAAATAGCATTTGAAAAGTCAAAGTGGGGAATGATTATGGACTGGAGGACTGTATGGAAGTCATGATTATTAAGGAATGGCCTGAGTTGCTGGAGTATTCGTAGGTTGTACAAGATGGTTTTAGCCATTTGTTTTATGTGGGAGATCATTGAAAGTGTCTAGTCCAAAGTAACACCCAAGGTATTTTACTTAAATGTTTTTACTTTTAGCTCGGTGTCGTGACGTTGTAGTTTTGGGGAGGGGAGAAGTTTGGGTTCCTTGTAACAAAAAGGACTTCAGTTTTGTTATAATTTATGTTTTAGGTTGTTGAGGTTTAGCCATTTCATTGCTGCACTGAAACCTCCTGTTAGGTTTTGATAATTGGGATTCATAATATCTATCGGGAAATAGAACATTTTGTCATCTGCATAGATGTGATATCCTAAATTAAATTTTTTGAAGATGTTACATATTGGTTGTAGGTATATATTAAATAATAAAGATAAAAGAGCAGATCCCTGAGGGATACCTTGTTGATTATATGGTTGGGAAATTTGCTGACTGATTTGTACCTGTTGGGTACAATTGGTAAGATAGGATTGGACCCTTTGAATACGTTTCCATGTAACCCTTTGTGGTGTAGTCTATCGAGTAGTATGTTATGGCTGATGTCGAATACAGAGGTAATGTCAAGAAATAAAAGTACAAAGGCTTGTCTTGATTTGTCTAGTCCTCGAATAAGGTTGACAAACAAGGCTAAAAGGAGGGTTTCCACGCCATGATGCGGTCTAAAGCCATATTGCTGTTAGTCTAGTGGGGCATTCTGGTCGATGAAATCTTGCAATTGGGTCTGGGCAATTTTTTCAATTACTTTAATCATGAAAAAGAGACTAGAAATTGGCCTATATGAGTTGGGGTTCTGCTTATCTAGGGATATATGTTTAAATATTGGTCTACCCATAGCATGTTTTACTGCTGAAGGCATAATTCCTAGTTCAAGTGACTGGTTAGCCATTCTAAGTATGAAAGATGCAAGTTCAGATTGTGACTTTTTTAGCCAACGCACAGGGCAGGGGTCTAAACTGGATGTCGTGGTGTTAATTTTATTAATTATGTTTTTAATGTATTTTAGATCAACGGTATGGAATGTTTGCCATTTTATAGGGTATGTAACATCTTCATATATGTCTTATATGTGGTGTCCTTCAATTTCAGTTTATTCATATAATGAGAGGCTAGGGTATGCGAGTCTATAGTTATCATGCTTGTTTCTGGTGTGGGTGCTCGAGTGAGCACCTTCACAATTTCAAAGAGCGCTCTCGGTCGGTTGAGGGATTTTGTGAGAATTTTTGTATTGTATTCCTTTTTAGTATTGTATATAGCAATTTTGTATATTTGGAATATGTTCATATAACTTAATCTGTCGTCCATGGATTTTATATCCCTCTATGCTCAATTCTCCAAGTTTTGTTTTAGTTTTCTCAGATTTAGGTGGACAGATGGAAGATTGAAGTCACCTAGTAGGAGAATGTTTTTGTTTGTTTTAGCAATATCCAGTGCATTTTCCAATATACTTGTGAGATCCGTGGCAGCTGGGTTAATTGTGAGATGTATGTTTGGTGAGTGTCAATTCCGTGATGTGTGTTTGGTGAGTGTTAATTCCGTGATGTATGTTTGGTGAGAGTGTCAATTCCGTTTGTGTCCCGGTGGCTTGGGTGTCATATTTAGGGTGATGTTTGGTAAGTGTAAGATCTCCAGGAACAAGCAGGAATGAGTCTTCACATATGGGTATCGTCGGTACCGACGGAGCCTGTGCGGGAACGCTCCCCAGCGTCCAGAAAGAAAGCTTTTGGGAGCATCCCACAGCGCCTGCGCGCTGCCTTCCCGCCTATCCTAACCGCCTCTCTCCAGGTCTTCTTTTCCACGGAGCCAGCAGGTCGTGTTCCTGTCACCGCTGAAGAAGTTCTTTTTCTTTATTTCTTTGGTCGCGCGTCTGCCTTCTTCGACGCCGGACCGGTACCGCCGGTCTTTTCTTCTTTCTTTATAAAAAAAAAAAAAACTACCGTCTCCCAGTTCTGTGCAACTTTTCCTTTTGGGCCTTAGGCCTAACAAAATATTCCTCATGGAAAAGCCCGCTTCCGGGTTTAAAAAGTGCACGAAGTGCAGCGGTACTCTTTCTATCACCGACACCCATGACTGGTGTCTAAAATGTTTGGGCCCTGACCACTCCATCACCAAATGTGAGTCCTGTTCCATGATGTCTAAAAGAGGTTGACAGAATCGAGCGGCCAAGCTCAGTACCCTGTTTCCCTCTGATGCAGCTTCGGTGGCATCAACATCTTCCAGGGCTGCTTCTTCTTCCCATGGATCTCAGGTAACCAAACATAAGTCCAGCCGGTCCTCGAAGGGTAGATCTCCCTCTAAGTATCGAGATGCCTCCGGGCTTGCTCTCGAGGAACCTGCACCGGCAAAATTACCCCGGCGGGAAGCTCTGGCTTCCAAAGCTTCATCTATGGGGTCACAGGTTGACATCAATGGCGTGGCCTCGACCGATCACCTGTTGCCATGTTCTGAGGTACCGGTGGTTTCCACTGGTACCGACATCCAGACATTGGTTGCGTCGATGGATCAGAATATTCTGACCATGCAGCGTGCCATTACGGCATTCATACAAGCTGCGATGCCTCCGGTACCGCAACAAACTCAGTTGTCGGTACCGGTTCCGGCACCGATATCGGTTCCGGTGCCGGTACCGATTGCATCAACATCGGCTTCGGTGTCGACTGCAGCGGTACCCTGTTCTGTGATGCCCATCGGTACCGATCACTCCCGATGTCGATACCCCTCGGTATGTGTATCGGGCTCTGCAAGAGCATCCAGACAGGCGATACTTCGATTCCTCCGAAGACTCTGATGAATCCGAGGCTTCTGTCGAAGCATCGGTACTCCTTCCTCAGGAGCCCTCTTCTCCAAAAAGAAGAATGTCTCCTCCAGAAAACTTGTCTTTTCAAGACTTTATTAGGGAAGTGGCCAGGGGCCTCTCTATTTCAGTGGCCCCTGAACCAGAGCCTAGAGCCAAGAAATTGGATATTTTACAATATCCTAAGGCTCCTAAAGAGGCAGCTACTTTACCAATTCATGAGATCCTTTATGATCACATGTTGGGCATATGGGAGACACCTCTTACTACCTCCCCCCATTCTCGCAGGTTGGACACCATGTACCGTGTTCCTCCTTGTCCTGGCTTTCATAAGACTCACCTTCCTCACCACTCTATTGTGGTGGAGTCTGCTATGAAGAAGATAGAGTGCAAAAAGACACTCATCTAATCCTCCAGGAAGAGAATGCAGGACCTTGGATGTTTTTGGCCGGAGAATCTTCCAGGCCAATATGCTTACTGCCAGAATCAGCTGCTATAGTCTCTATATGGGAATGTTTCTAAAGGAAGTTACAGATCATCTGCAAACTTTATCTCCTTTTGTCTCAGAAGATAAAAGGGAGGAGTTTCTCACCTGGCTTAAACATGCCCAGGATGTTTCCAAATTTTCCAATCGTGCAGCCTTTGACTCTTTTGAGTGTGCCAGCAGAGCCTCGGCTATTGCCATAGGTGCACGCAGACTTGCTTGGTTACAAGCTTCTGATTTGGAACCCTGGGTCCAGGATGGATTAGGAAATCTTCCTTGTACAGGTAAAAAACCTTTTGGCAAGGATTGGCAAGCAAAGGCCACTCGGATGGATGCTGAGAATTCTGCCTTAGACTTTCAAAGTCTACTTCTGCTCCTGTTAGAAAAAGGTTATTCAAAAAGGCTTTCTTTCCCAAAAAAGGGAAATATTATCCTGGTTATGGTCACCAGGCATCTTCTGCAGGTCGTTTTGCTGCAAAGTGTCAGCAACAACCTAAACAAGCCAAGCCTAAGGCTGCAAGGACTGCTACGGCCCAGCAGCCTCAGCCTCCTCAAGGCCTTTGACTTACAACTAGAGAACTTAGCCTTTTTGGCTTTAGAAGAACCAGAGCCTCTCACCATTCCAGGAAGGTTAGCCCACTTTGCTCCCAGATGGGAACAAGTCACGGCAGAGCAATGGACCCTCTCCATCATAAGGGAGGGGTACAAGCTTCATTTCTTCAACCTTCCTCCTCACACCATGGTGAGACAGTTCAATTCTCCAACATCTCTCCTCGACCTTCTGGGTCAGGAGATTGCTACCCTTCTTGCCCAAAGGGCAATAGAAGAAGTACCCCTTCTTCAACAGGGCTCAGGGTTCTACTCCCCCTATTTTCTTATCCCAAAGAAAACAGGGGGCTACAGACCCATATTAGATCTGAGAATTGAACAAGTTTCTATGCAAGGAGAAATTCAAGATGATTTCTCTCGGTGCTCTCCTTCCATACCTTCAGAGTCAGGATTGGCTTTGTTCTCTAGATCTCAAGGATGCGTACACCCATGTCCTCATCTATCGAACACACAGAAGGTTCCTCCGGTTCCTTTATCTGGGGAAGCACTACCAATACAGAGTGCTTCCTTTCAGTCTGGCCTCTGCTCCAAGAGTGTTCACAAAATGCATGGCAGTGGTAGCTGCATTTCTACGCACTCTAGGAATATTTGTATCCCCATATCTGGGCGACTGGCTCATCCGAGCTCCATCCCAGACAGAGGCCCAGGCTTCCCTAGCCTGCACAAGGCGTGTTCTTCAGTATCTGGGACTGGTAATAAACATCCCAAAATCCCATCTCACCCCTACTCAGTCACTAGAGTTCATAGGGGCCTTGCTGGATACTACAACTGCAAGGGCCTATCTTCCCCAAGCCCGTTGCCTCCGATTGGTGCAGTTAACCTCACAAGTTCAGTTAAAGTCCCATTTAACTGCTCGAGAGATGTTACAACTGTTAGGCCACATGGCATCCACCGTGCATGTGGTTCCTTACGCTCGCCTTCACATGCGAGCAGCTCAGTGGACTCTGTCCAACCAATGGACCCAGGCATCAGGGTGCCTGTCAGACAAAATAGCAACCTCCAGTCGCCTCTTTTGGTCTCTCCAGTGGTGGAAGTCCACTCAGAATCTGTTGCTGGGGTCCCCCTTTCAACAGTTGCTACCCCAAGCAACCCTTACAACAGATGCCTCTCCAAGGGGTTGGGGAGCTCATCTACAAGATCTCTCCACCCAGGGCATCTGGTCTCCACAGGAGACATCTCTACATATCAACCTCTTGGAGCTCAGAGCAATTTTTCTAGCTCTGAGTCTTCCACACCCTGCTCAGCTACAAGACAGTCCTCATCCACACGGACAACCAAGTAGCCATGTTATACGTGAACAAGCAGGGCGGGACTGGCTCTCTGTCGCTTTGCAATGAAGTTTTGAGATTGTGGGCCTTCGCCAGAGAGCATCAAATTCATCTCATGGCAGTGTATCTTCCAGGGGTTCAAAACTCTTGGGCAGACAGACTCAGTCGAGTTCTGCTTCCACACGAATGGTCCCTCCATGGGGACCAGATAGCCAGGATCTTTCGAATTTGGGGAACCCCGGACATAGACCTGTTTGCAAGTCCGTGGAATGCCAGACTTCCCCGGTTCTGTTCCAGGATTCTGTGTCAGGGAGTTCAGGCCAGGGATGCCTTCCTCGTCCATTGGGGGCAAGACTTCCTCTATGCCAGGGGTCTCAAACTCAAATTGCTTTGAGGGCCAAATGAGGACTTGTAAAGTAACCCGGGGGCCGCATAAGACGCGGGGCCTCATTTGCATAAGGGGCCTCATTTGCATAAATATTTGCATAATGTTACCATACACTAACTTTTAGTAAACATGCCTCTTTAATGAGTATGGATAAAGAAAGACGAAAAGATTTAGAAACAGGAAGACAATAATTAAACTGGGAACCCCAAAAGCCAAACTTGGAATGTACAACAACACTGTAGAAATAAAACTATAAATTAATTTCCTCTTGTACTAAACAAAGCGCAAACATTAATGATGCACATTTCCCAGAGCTGACATATTCCAGTTAATAAATTCAAAATAGAGATATTTTTCTACCTTTTTGTGCATTTTTTTTCAGTTGCAATTGTTCCAGCCACTTTCTTCTGGTTTCTTCATGTCTTCTGCTAACTCTCCATCGTCTGCTGTCCATTTGCCCTTTCTTCTCTCTCCTAGTTTTTTTCCATTCTCTCTCTACATCTGCTTTAACATACTAATCTTTCTCCTTTTTCTCTTTCCTCATTCCTATTTCATCCACTCAAATTTTACCCCTCCATCCTCAATCCCCACTTACTCTCCCAATACCTGGCCAATTGTAGATTTGTCTTCTCTCCCAGACAAAATATTTTTCCCCTCTCCATTTCACTTTCCCAGCTCCATCCCATTCTAATCCTCCCCCAACATCAGCTCCCTTCTAGTTCCAGCCCCACCCAGCATCCGCTCCCTTCTAGTCCCTGCATCAGTCCATTTCCAGTCCTATCCTAGCCTCACCATCAGCCCATTTCCAATCCTAGCCCCCCATCAGCCCATTTCCAATTCTAGCTCCCTCCCCTCACAGCCCATTTCCATTCCAAGCCCCCCTCCCCATCAGCCATTTGCAGTTCAAGCCCCCCTTCCACTCAGCCCATTTCCAGTCCTAGCAACCCCCCCAGCCCATTACCAGTCCTAACCTCCCCATAGCCCATTACCAGTCCTAACCTCCCCATAGCGCACTTCCAGTTTTACCCCCATCACCCCATTTTCAGTCTTACCCCCCCCATAGCCCATTACCAGTCCTAGTCCCCCCCATAGCCCACTTGCAGTCTTATCCCCCATCACCCCATTTTCAGTCTTACCTCCCCTCATAGGCCATTACCAGTCCTAACCCCCCAATCAGCCCACCTCCAGTCCTAACCCCCATCTGCCCATTTCCAGTCCTAGCCCCCACCATAGCCCATTACCAGTCATAACCCCCCCTGCCAATAGCCCACTTCCAGCCCTAACCCCCATTACCCCATTTCAGTCAGCCCCTCCATAGCTCATTACCAGTCCTAACTCTCCCCATCAGCCCACCTCCAGTCCTTCCTAAGCCCCACCTGCCGATTTCCATTCATAACCCCCCATGCTAAATAGCCCATTACCAGTCATAACCCCCCCTGCTAAATAGCCCATTACCAGTCATAACCCCCCCTGCTAAATAGCCCATTTCCAGTCATAACCCCCCCTGCCAATAGCCAATTTCCAGTCATAACCCCCCCTGCCAATTGCCCATTTCCATTCCTACCCCCCCCCCCAATAGCCCATTTCCAGTCCGACCCCCCCCAATAGCCCATTTCCAGTCCTACCCCCCCCCCCCCCATCAACCCAGGTAAATTTAAAAAAAAAACCTGGCTTCTGCTGCTGCAGCAGAAAATCAGCTGTCCCGCGGCCCCTTCCCCTCTGCGCGGAGAGCCCTGAGTGTGCTTCATCAGCGGGTGCTTTTTAAGCCGCGAAGAGAGTATTTCCCTCTCGCGCGGCTAAAGCCTATTCACTTTTCAAGCCTCGCGAGAGGGGAATACTCTCTTCGCGGCTTGAAAAGCACCTGCTTATGGAGCACACACTCAGGGATCTACAGGCAGAGGGGAAGGGGCCGCAGGACAGCTGATTTTGCTGCTTGAGCAGCAGAAGCCAGTTTTTTTTTTTTTAAATTTGAGTCGATTCTGCCGCTGCCACGGCGGCAACGGCAGCAGCAGAAGCCAGGCTTTTTTGTTTCCCTCCGTCGCGGGCTGCACAACGTTCTCTCCATGCGGCCCGTGGGCCGCGTGTTTGAGACCCCTGCTCTATGCCTTTCCACCCATTCCCCTAATTTCCAAGACACTGTTCAAGCTTCAGAGAGACAAGGGGTCTGTGATCCTCATAGCTCCATGTTGGCCACGCCAAGTGTGGTACCCTCTACTTCTTCGTCTCTCTCAAGCTCCCTTCCTGGACTTGGGGTTTGCTCCAGACCTCCTGTTCCAGGAGGAGGGAACGTTGTGGCACACAAATCCCCAGTCTCTTCATCTCAGGGCCTGGTTGCTGAAGGCCTAGACCTTCAAGATTTGCATCTTTCTCAGCAGGTGAAGGATATCCTTCATGATTCCAGAAAGCCTTCCACTAGACGTTCCTATGCTTTTAAATGGAAAAGGTTTACCATTTGGTGTGCAGAGAAGGGTCTTAACCCTCTTGCAATACCTCTGAATTCTTTACTAACTGCATTTATCCCATGCAGGCCTTAAAACGAATTCAGTATGAGTCCGTTTGAGAGCTATTGCAGCATCCCTTAAGCCTCTCAATGGACATCCTCTTTCCTCTCATCCTCTTATTGCAAGATTCATGAGAGGCCTTCTTTTAACTAAACCTCCCATTAGACCACCTCCAGTGGCATGGGATTTGAATTTGGTTCTTGGCCAGCTCATGAAGCCACCCTTTGAACCCTTAGCCCCTACCTCCTTGAAATTCCTTTCCTGGAAGGTTATTTTTCTCATTGCAGTCACCTCAGCTCGCCGTATCAGTGAGCTGCAAGCCTTGGTGGCTAATCCTCCTTATACAAGGTTCCATCATGACAAGGTAGTCCTCAGGACTAATCCACACTTTATGCCTAAAGTGGTCTCACCTTTTCATCTGAACCAGGAGGTGTATTTACCTGTCTTTTTTCCAGGACCTCATGCATCAAGTGCAGAGAGGAATCTTCATACCCTGGATTGTAAGAGAGCACTTGCTTTTTACTTACAAAGGACACAGCAACATAGAAAGTCCTCTCAACTATTTGTTGCTTTTGATCCCTCTCATTTAGGACTTCCAGTCTCTAAGAGAACTCTGTCCAATTAGATTGCTCAGTGTATTTCCTTTGCCTACCAGAGTAAGAACCTTTCTCTGGAGGGCCATGTCACAGCTCACAATGTGAGGGCCATGGCAGCCTCTATGGCTCATCTAAACTCTGTGTCCATCGACCAAATCTGTCGAGCGGCCATCTGGGCCTCGGTTCATACCTTTACAGCCCATTACTGCTTGGACAAGGACTCCCGCCGGGATGGCTTGTTTGGTCAGGCTGTTCTCAAACACCTGTTCCATACCTAATCAACTCCTACCCCCCCATCCCTGGTTGGATGCCCGAGATCCATGGGAGGAGGTAGAGCCCTTCTCAGGGTCTCACAACCTTGGAGATCTCCCTGGCATCTCTAGCTGGGGAGTCCCCATATGTGAAGACTCATTCCTGCTTGTTCCTGGAGATAGCACAGTTACTTACCTGTAACAGGTGATCTCTGGGAACAGCAGGAATAAGTCTTCACAATCCACCCACCTCCCCTAGGAGTTGTATCTCTCTATCTAAGGGAGGAGTGGCCTAGTGGTTAGGTCAAGGTACTTCAGGCCGGAGGGCCGGGGGTTCAAGTCCCACCTGGGGACAGCAATCTCAGGCCGGAGGGACTGGGATTTCTAGTCCTATAGGCACTCCTTGTGGTCTTGGGCAAGCCACTTAACCCTCCATTGCCCATGTTCCCTGTAAGTATTAGCGTATGTGTGTCATATCCCCTCGTGTTAAATGTATCTCCCAATTGACCGCTTTGACCCGGTGAAAAGCGGGATATAAATAAATAAATAAATCTATCTTTCCTTTCCTCTCTCTCTCACTTTGTCTCAGCTTAAAACTCGAACTGGAGAGAGGCGGTTAGGAAAGGCGGGAAGGCAGCGCGCAGGCGCTGTGGGATGCTCCCAAAAGCTTTCTTTCTGGACACTGGGGAGCATTCCCGCGCAGGCTCCGTCGGTACCGACGATACCCATATGTGAAGACTTATTCCTGCTGTTCCCAGAGATCACCTGTTACAGGTAAGTAACTGTGCTAACTCCTCCTCTTTGGTGGGATCTTGGGCAGTGGTAGAGGTTCTATCTATAGGGACTGAGTTGATTCAATAGTACTGAATCTGATCATGTAGACAAATTTTGGTTATGCAGAGAATGTCAAGATCATTGCCTGTGATGAGGGCTCTGATGAGCTGAATCTTGTTGTTAGTTGAGAGTATGTTTATTAATGCACATTTGAGTGTGGTTGAGGATTTGGTGAGGTGTTGGGTTGTACCTGTTAGTGAGTTGAGGATAGGTATTCGTATAAGGTGTTGGGCATTTCTTAGCTGAGCCTGAGCATGATATGAGTTGGGAGCATAGTTAAAGGCATGTGGTGCATATGGTATGTAATGGTTGGTAAGTAGGTAAGCGTTGGAGGTGGTAGCAAGCACCTGGGGTGCTAGGAGGGTATACAGCATTGCGTATATAGGCAGCATTGATTTCTAGATGTAGAGAGCAATGATGTGCAGCTCTTTCAGTGTAGATTATATGGTAGAGAAGTAGGATGTATCAATTCCAAAATCATCGGTTGTTGATTTTCCTGATCCCTGTTGCGTGGGCCTTGGGGTCAAGTTGCTTTTGGGTGGCCTTACTTGTTTTTCCGGTCCCTGCCTAAAGGCCACACCAAGAGCCCTCTGGCGAGGTCCTCAGGCGCATGCTTGCCTTAGCGTACCTCTCTTTTGAAACTGCTGGCGGCGGCATCCTGATTGGTCCCGGCAGTGGGAAGCAAGGAGGAGCTCACCTGCCCTGCTCCCTTCTGCTGTGGCTGATCAGGAGCTTGAGGTGGTTTCCGGTGCCTTAGTGCACGCCTCTCTTTTGAAACTGCTGGCAGCGGCGTCCTGATGTGAAGACTGCATTCCTACTTGATCCTGGAGATTGCGTAGTTACTCACCTGTAACAGGTGAACTCCGGGAACAGCAGGAATGAGTCTTTACAACCCGCCCTCCTCCCCTAGGAGTTGTAGGGTTTATTTTTTTTTCTTCCTCTCAGCTATAAACTCAGTTGAGGAGAGGAATTGGGAAGGCAGGCATGCAGGCACAGTGGAGTGCTCCCAAAAGCTTTCCTATTGGAAGCTGAGGAGTGTTCCCACGCGGGCTCCGTTGGTACCGACATCATCCATATGTGAAGACTGATTCCTGCTGTTCCCGGAGATCACCTGTTACAGGTGAGTAACTACATTTTAAGGGTTGGGGGTTAGCCATAAAAGACATCCAAATTCTTAGACTGCTTTACACGCCTTTCTATATAGTCCACACATAACAGACACCTTTTGAAACTTGGATGCAATTGAATGTTTTTTTATTTGCCATTCAGTGTGGCTGCCATCAATCAGCCACACTTGATTTATACTATGAATCAAAAGATAGCTCTTGACATATAGCATGAATTGCCTTCCTTTCTTTCCGTAGTATGACCATTTATACTGAGAACCCTTTCCCTTTCTGAATTAATGTTTTTTATGGATTACCCAAAGTTAAAATTTAAAAAGCACTAACTATTTTGAATAGTTGTATGTTTCTTACATTTAGAGGGCGTTTTCTGAGAAACCAAAACTAGCTTTAGTATGCATAAGTAATGTAAATGTGTAATAGTAAAATTTAAATCTGGTCATGGTTTACATGGTTAATAAATGTGCTTATTGGACTTGGGTTTCAAGAAGATGATGCCCATCATATTCAGTCCATTACCTTTTATAATATATTTTGAAATGAGTGAAGTTCTTAAAATTCAAATAAAAAAGTGCAATTGTTTTTAATTAATAAGGATTGCTTCCTCTTCATCCCTCTAGTCCAGACCAGACCAGAGGGTTGACACTCCAAACCAGCAACTGGAAACTGAGCATGCCCAAAACGTAATGATGTCAGCCCATGTATACCATTTACACTGCCCACTAGAGCCAGTAACTCAGTTTCCAGCAGCTGGTGAGCAGTGTCAGTCCAGGTCTGTTCTAGATTGCCTTTCTCTAAGGAGTGTTCCCTTCTGGTTTTCAGTGCTCAAGTTTAGGGCTAACCTAGCAAACAGCAAAGCAGAGAAAAAAAATATAAATTAAATTAAAAAAAGAGAGAAATTTCAACCTGCCTTTTGAGGCTTCATCCCACACTGAACCCTTAAGTGGCTGGTTTGGGCTAGGGAGTGCTGAGAGCCAGCCAGTCAGGGCAGCCAAGGGCAGGGGTCATGAAAGGCTGGGGCCATTGAATCTGTCTGGCCTGACTTGAGAGGAAGTACTGCGGGGGCTCTCGTTTGTCTTCTGAGGGTTTGTTTGCCAGCACTCAACTTTTGGGTCCCAAGTAGCATGAGCTAGCTGGGGGTTTGGAAGCGTGTCAATGCAGGAATCCCATGGCGAGAGCTCTGAATTGGGGTTCGGTCTCTTCGGCGGGGGGAGGGCAGACCATGTGGGGGTTGGGGCCTTCCGTTTGTTACAGACGCCGGGGGGGGGCGGGGGGGGTTTGTATCAGGAGTGGTGAGGCTCATAGTGGTGGTTTAGGCCTGGTAGTGCTGATAGCAGGTTTCCATGCTGACCAGCAAGTTCACGTGTGGCGCATGCTGCTTCAGTGTTTCAGCAGCTGCGGTCTGCCGACACTGTGAGCAGGAGACGTGATCGGTGGAGGATGCTTTGGTTGGGAGCAGCCTGGTGCTAGGATCTACAGGAATGGAGTCTGAGGCCCCAGCACAGGCTGTAGGGCCAGACCCAAATCCTGCAATTTTGGCGGGAAGGGAGGCCGTGGGCAAGCTGGAGGGCAGGACAGAGAGGAATTGGGGAATTCCAGTTCCAGTGGGGGGGGGGGACAAGGTTCCCAAGGGCTCAAAACCTTTGGAGGAATTTTCCCCAGAGTTTGAACTGCTCCTGCACTAGACCTTTTGCCTGTGGCAGGGCCCAGTGAAACTGAGGGCAGGAGGCCCATCGCTGCAGGGGCCAGTGGCGCAAGGGGCACCTGTTGCTCTGCATAGGAGGGGGGGGGGGACTCAGGGAAGCCTGCGGCAAAGTCCCCCAGCTGGAATTGGAGCTTTGGGATGACCCCTAGTCTGCGTGCTTGGAGTTTGGGAGGACCCTCTGGAGGGTACCTCAGAGCTGTTGGCGAAAGGGGCCCTCTCCGGGAGAAGAGTCAAGTGTGGTCCGCATATTCCTTAAGGAGGAGCTGCCTGCCTTCATAGCGCACTCATTGGCAGCATTAGACATCACCCTGGTGGGTATGTTGGAGGAAGAGCCCCTGGAGGACCCCTTGCTTCAGGACGTTAGGAAGTCCCAGACCGCCTTTCCAGTGCACCCGGTCTTCTGCCGGATTATGGAAGCGGAATGGGAGATACCAGAGGCAGGGCTGCGAGAAAGCTGAGCTGTGATGTGACTGTACCCACTGCCAGACCAGGATCCGGGAGCAACTTCGACCTCCCAGAGTTGGACGCTGCTGTGTCTGCCATTACTAAAAGACGGTCCCAGTGGAGGTGGGATGCAGCCTTGAAGGACCCCCAAGACAAGAAGCTGGAGGCGCTGTTGATACAGGCCTTTGATACTATTTCCCTGGTGCTCCAACTTCCATTTGTGGAGCCTATGTCTCGCACACATGCTTGAGGTGGGCTCAAGTATTGCTCGAGCAGGACGGATGCTCACAGCACATGAATTAGGAAGCATCCAGGCTGGAGTCGGGGACTGCTTTTTTTGGCAGTTGCCTTTTATGACCTCATCAGGGCGGCATCAAAGGCCATGGCCTTGACTGTGGAAATGCGGTGCTTCCTGTGGCTTCATAATTGAACAGCAGATCTTTCATCCAAATCCTGGCTGACGCAGCTTCCCTTTGAGGGCAAGCTTCTCTTTGGGGAGAAGTTGGTGAAGAACCTAAGAGTCCAAGGGCTCTAAGCTGCCAGAGGATAAGCCCAAGCCAAGTTGGGGGCAAGATCGTCTCAGGGGCTGGTTAGAGATTTTCGGCGCTTCCGAGCTGCTCATTTTGCCCCTTTTCAAAGGGCTCTGTATCCGAGCTGAGATCCATTCTTTCAGGGAAGCAGGGGGGTCTGAAGGGGATACTTTGATGCTGCCTCTTTGGCCCCCAAAAAAGCCTCAATGAAGCAAGAGGGGCCCGGGATGGGGTGGAGCCAGTGGGAGTCACCTCCAACGTTCTCTACCCGACTAGGCTCAGATCACCTCCAACCAGTGGGTATTGGAGGTATTAAGAGACGGATACGCATTGGAGTTTGCATATCCGCTGCCAGATTCCTTTGTACAGTCTCCGTGTAGAGCTCTAGGGAAGGCCCAGGTGGTTCAGGAGACCCTAAGGCGCTTGTTACAACTAGAGGCAGTGGTACCAGTGCCATGCAACCAGTGCGGTACAGATTGATACTCTATTTTGTGGTTCCCAAGAAGGAAGAATCCTTCAGGCTGATCCTGGACCTGAAGGAGGCGAGCAGGTCGCTACAGGTGCCGCATTTCTGGATGGAGACTTTGTGATCCATCATAGTAGCAGTGCGCGCAGGGAAGTTTCTTACGTCTTTTGACCTTACCGAGGCCTACTTGCACATTCCCATCCGGCCCGATCATCAGCATTTCCTGCAGTTTGCAGTGCCCATGGGACATTTCCAGTGTTGGGCTCTGCCATTTGACTTGGCCGCAGCTCCTCGAACGCAAGGTGATGGTGGTTGTGGTGGCAGCGGTGCTGCGCTGGGTAGGGGGTACTGTTGTATCCATATCTCAACAATTGGCTGATATGGGCAGAGTCAATCGAGGAGAGCCAGGAGGCAACCCAGAGAGTGGTAGCCTGCCTCCAGAGGCTCGGTTGCGTCGTCAACCTGGCCAAGAGTCATCTTCAGCCGTCGCAGGACCTGGTCCACTTGGGGGTTCGTTTCCAGACGGTGTGCAGCCGGGTCTCATTGCCAGAGCAAAGGGCAGAGAAACTCAGACTCCAGGTCCGTAAGTTCCTATGTATATCAGCCCCCATGGCATGGTATTACCTCCAGCTGTTGGGCTTCATGGCAGCGATGCTGAAGTTGGTCCCTTGGGCACGGGCTCACGAGAGGCCACTGCAGAGAGTGTTACTGGTGCATTGGTCACCCCAGAGCGAGGAATAGTCAGTGGTGCTTGAGTGCCACAGGGGGCACCAGGTCATCGCTTCATTGGTGGCTTGACCTGTGGAATCTTCTGACAGGAATACCATTGGAGCTGCCCGACTGGATCCCTCTGACCACAAATGTGTGCCTGTCAGGCTGGGGGGATGCACTGTCAAGGTCAGATGATGCAGGGATGGTGGTCCCAGAAAGAGAGCGTTTGGTCCATCAACTATCTAGGAGCAGCGGTGCGAGTTTTCTCAGACAACGCCGCAACGGTGGCATACCTCAACCATCAGGGGTACAGGTAGTGTGATGTTGGAGGACAAGGTGGCTCCGATTCTAGCATGGGCAGAGGATAACCACCTAGCTCTCTGCAGCACACGTGGCAGGCAAAGAGAACGTGCAGGCAGACTTTATCAGCAGGAGTCATCTGGACCCAGGCGAGTGGTCTCGATCCTGTGGTGTTCGTGCAGTTGGTGCGCAGGTGGGGGCAACTCCTCGTGGATCTGATAGCGGCTTTCGAGAATGTGAAGGTGCCTCTGTTCTACAGTCTGCGGCAGGATGTGTTGGTGCAACCCTGGCCGCAGGGGGTAGTTCTCTGTGTTCCCGCCATAGGTGCTCATCGGCCGCCTGTTGAAGCGCATCGAGGCACACTGGGGCCTCGTGCTGCTGATTGCACTGGACTGGCCTTGCAGGCCATGGTACGTGGATTTGACACAGCTCCTTGTGAACCTGCCATGGCGGCTGCTGGGGGGGGGGGGGGGCAAACCACGTGTCACAATGTCAAATTCTCAGGCTGCAGCTGGTTTGCTTCTTGCTTACGGCTTGGCTCTTGAAAGGGCACAATTGAGGAAGAAGGGCTATTCACAGCAGGTGATTACCACGCTGTTGCAGGCCCATAAGCGGACTACCTCCATGTCCTATGTGAGATTTTGATGGCTATTTGAAGGCTGGTTGAAGAGAATGGTTTCTGGGCCTTGTCTGTTCCGATGCTGGGGATTCTTGTGTTTCTTCATGTGTGACTGGATAAGAGCTTGGCCCTTGGCTCACAGCAGGTGCAAGTGGCCACCCTGGCATGTTAGGGGCACATCCAAGAAGTCTCGCTGGCATTGTACCTGGATGTGGTCCTTTTTCTGCGGGCAGTGAAGCAGGTGCGTCCACCTCTGCAACCCACTGTTCCTGCGAGGTACTTGAATCTGGTTTTGTCTGCCTTAACCGCTGAGCCCTTTGAGCTGCTGAAGGGGGATGCATTGAAAGATCTCACCTTGAAGGCGTGTTTTTGATAGCAAATTTCTCTTTCTCCAGGACCAAGCAGGAAGTCAGTCCTCACATATGGGTGATGTCGACGCCGACGGAACCCTCGTGCGGAGCATTTCCCCAGCTTTCAAAGAAAGCCTTTGGGAATGCAGTGTGCATGCACGGTCCCCTTCCCGTCCAAGGGTGCCATCTTGCTCAGTCTTCTTTTTTCCGCAGAGCCCGACGGACGTGTCTCATCACCCGGTAAAAAGTTGATTTTTCTTGCGTTGGATTCGTGGATTTTGCCCGGTTCGACACCGGTTCCCCTTCCCACCTGGGCCCGGTACACCGGTATCGAGCCCGGAGCTAGTTTTTCGTTTTTTGTCCTTCGTGACTAGCGTTCCCGCTTTTTTTCTCTCTTTCACTGGCAGCCCGGTCTTTTGACCTTGCAGGGGTCCTTTTTCCCCCGATGGCTGCCAGCGGGTTCAAGAAGTGTGATCGGTGTAAGAAGCTGATGTCTCTCACCAACACACATGACTGGTGCCTCGGGCCCGACCATGACCCGGTGGTCTGTGTCCCGTGCGGTAAAATGTCCTCTAAGGCGCTCAGGAGCCGTCAGCATCAGCGTGTGAGACTTTTTCTGACTCCGCGTTCGGCCAGGCCCGGACCCCGTCAGAGGCCTCGACATCTCGGGAGTCTGACCCCGAGCACCGTCGAGGTTCCTCTGAAAGGGGGTATCTTTCTCGGGAACACAGAAGGAAGAAGAAACCCGTGAGGGCGTCGTCGGTGGATGCTCTTGGCCCCTTGAGGGCCAGGTCGCATAGCCCCGACCGCCGTCCCGGGTCCTCTGAGTCGGAGAGGCCTGCCAAGTTGCCTACAGTGGAGCCGGAGTCCCCGAGTCGCATGAGTGCTGTTGTCCTCGTAGACTCCCCTCCATGGTTGTGGAATCAGCCATGCATCGTTTGAAGAGTCAGAAGATGCACTCCTTGGTGCCCCCCCCTCCCCCCCCCCCTCCCCGGCCGGGAGGCCCAGAACCTGGATGCCCTTGGTAGAAAGTGCTTCCAGGGCTCTATGCTGGCTTGCCGTGTCCAGACTTACCAGCTGTACATGGGTATGTACCTCCAGGACCTGGCAAAGGAGATTGCCGGGTTCTCAGCTGGCCTCTCCAAGGAACCTTTACAGAGGTTTAAGGCTTTGTCATCCGGGATTCGAGAGTGCTCAAAGTTTATATCTCGAGCAGCCTATGATGGCTTCGAGGATTCGGCCCAAGTAGCTGCGGCCGGCATCGGTGCACGCCGTCAGGCCTGGCTACAGTCATCGGACCTCGAGCCATGGGTACAGGACAAGTTGGTCGATGTCCCTTGCCGAGGTGAGAACCTTTTTGGCAAACCCATGGCTGAAAAGGCTGCAGAACTCGAGTCTGAGACACTCTCACCAGGGCAAGGCTGTCCAGGAAAGCTTCTGCCCCTTCTCAGAAGAAGAAGGGCGCGGGGAAAAAGCCTTTTTACCCAAGGAAGGCTACTGCCTACAAATCCTACCCTCAATTTCAGGCCTCTACAGCTCCCTATCAGGGTCAGCAGGCCAAGGGGCGGGGACATGGGCCTCGTAGGCAGAAAACCCCCAAGCCTTCAGCTCCGGCTCCTGCACAGCAGGGAGCGGGGTTTTGACTCCCACTGCATAGCCTCTCCTCCTCAGCTGGCTCCTCTCAGCACAGGAGGCCGGCTGACACTGTACGCCCACAGGTGGTCAACCATAACAGGGGATACCTGGGTGTTGAGCATAGTCCAAAAGGGCTATTTGCTCCACTTCAACCAGTTACCCCCCTCCTATTTTCCAGGGGAGCTTCAAAGACTCCCTCTGCACAGGAACCTCCTCCTTCAGGAGTTGGCAAGTCTTCTACAGGAGCAGGCGGTGGAACTGGTGCCTCACCATCTGATAGGGCGAGGCTTCTATTCCAGGTACTTTCTGGTACCAAAAAGGACTGGAGGCCTCAGGCCCATCCTAGACTTGCAAAATCTGAAGTTTCTGGAGAGGGAAAAGTTCAAGATGCTTACCCTTGGAATACTGCTGCCCTACCTCCAGCAGGGAGATTGGCTATGCTCCTTAGACCTAAAGGATACTTATACTCACATCCTCATTCATCCAGATCACAGACAATATCTCAGATTTGTAGTGGGAGGAAGTCATTTTCAATACAGAGTACTTCCATTTGACCTCACCTCCACCCCCAGGGTTTTCACCAAGTGCCTGGCAGTGGTGGCAGCCTATCTCAGAAACCAGGGCATCTTTGTCTTTCCATACCTGGAGGACTGGCTCATCAGGGGTCAGTCTCCACAGGAGGCCAGACTGGCCACCCTTCGCACTGTTCTCTTCTCCACCATCTAGGCTTCTTCATAAACTTCGCAAAGTCCACTTTGCTCCCCTCACAGGACATGGAGTTCATAGGGACAAGATTGGATACCCTCCAGGCGAAGGCTTATTTGCCCGAGAACAGGGCCCACAGACTGATGACTGGCCAAATGGTTCCAGAGCGGTTCTCTGGTTTCCGCCAGAAACTTCCTAAGGCTCTTGGGCCACATGGCATCCACGGTCCATGTAACTCCAAATGCCTGTCTGCACATGCGGCCTGCTCAGTGGTGCCTCAGAGCTCAGTGGGTGCAAGCCACAGGCGACTTGAAAGACAAGATAAGGGTGTCCAAATTGCTAGCAGCCTCCCTACGGTGGTGGCTGCATCTCCTGAACCTGGTCCAGGGGGTGCCTTTTCAGGTGCCTCCTCACACACAGGTGCTGACAACCGATGCGTCCCTTCAGGGCTGAGGTGCACATTGCCAGGGGGCTTGCACTCAGGGCCTCTGGTCTCCTTGGGAGTCCACACAGCAGATCAATCTGTTGGAGTTGCGAGCTATCCGCTTAGCTCTACAGACTTTCTCTCATGTCCTCTCTCACCAGTCTGTCTTAGTTCAGACAGACAATCAAGTGGCAATGTTCTACGTGAACAAACAAGGGGGCACAGGCTCCAAACGTCTGTGTCAGGATGCGCAGGCCCTGTGCTCCTTGGCAATCAAACACAACATGTTTCTCAAGGCAGTTTATCTACCTGGCCAGGAAAATTGCCTGGCAGACAGATTGAGCAGGATTCTACAGCCTCATGAATGGCGTTTGAATCCTCTGGTGGTCCAAGGGATCTTTCTACGATGGGGGCTTCCAACCATCGATCTCTTTGCGAGTCCACTGAACCGTCAGCTACCCAGGTTCTGTTCCAGACAACCGCATCCTCTGTGAATAGCAGCGGATGCATTTCTAATCTCTTGGTCTATGGGCCTACTGTATGCGTTTCCTCCCACGCCTCTAGGAGTGGAGGAGTGGCCTAGTGGTTGGGGCAAGGTACTTCAGGCCGGAAGGTCAGGGGTTCAAATCCCATTAGAGGACAGCAACCTTGGGCCGGAAGGACTGGGGTTTCTAGTCCCACAGGTGCTCCTTGTGGTCTTGGGCAAGCCACTTAACCCTCCATAGCCCATGTTCCCTGTAAATAGTTATCTCCCAAGTTATAATGCCCTGTTCAATGTAATTTCAGTTTGTTCAATGTAAACCGCACTGATGCAGAATAGCGCGGTATATAAGAGAATGTAAATAAAAAAATAAAAAAATAGTGGCCCATACCTTGTTCAAGGTTATTCAGGACAAGGCCTCGGTGATTCTGGTAGCCCCCAGATGGCCGAGGCAACCATGGTTTCCACTCCTTCTGCAGTTGGCGGTGGACACTCCACTCCCTCTGGGGGTGCAACCCGATCTCCTATCTCAGGATCAGGGATCTCTCCTACACCCCAAACTCAAGTCCCTCAATCTGATGGCCTGGCTGCTGAAAGGGTAGTTCTAGCCCCCTTACTTCTACCTAAAGAAGTGGAAGAGGTGGTTTTGGCCTCTAGGAGGCAATCCACCTGGAAATCTTATGCTCTCAAGTGGCGGAGGTTCTCCGCCTGGTGTGCTCAGCGCCAGGAGGATCCTTTTTCGTGCCTGGTGCCAGTGGTGCTGCAGTATCTGCTTCACCTGTCGGACCTAGGCCTTAAATCCAACTCTGTTTGGGTCCACCTCAGTGCTCTATCGGCACACCACTCACAGGTAGAGGGCCAGTCTCTGTCGAGCCACCCCTTGGTGTCCCGCTTCCTCAGAGGTCTACTTTTGCTCAAGCCTCCGATCCATCCACCAGCCACTAAGTGGGATTTGAATGTGGTCTTGCACCAACTTACTTGTCCACCGTTTGAACCGATGGCTACCTGTCACTTACGCTTCCTTTCCTGGAAGGCATTGTTCTTAGTGGCTCTTACCTCGGCCAGGCGTGTGAGTGAACTACAAGCTCTGGTTTCTAATAGACCGTACACACGGTTCTATAAGAACAGGGTGGTCTTACGGACTCACCCTAAGTTCCTTCCGAAGGTTGTCTCCTCCTTCCACCTCAATCAGGAGGTGGTTCTTCCAACATTCTTCCCTAGGCCGCATGCCAACCGGGCTGAAACAATCCTGCATACCCTGGACTGTAGAAGGGCGTTGTCCTTTTACATAGATCGTACGCAGGGGCATCGAAGGGCTCCTCAGCTCTTCGTATCTTTTAACCCTAATAAAATGGGGTTGCCTGTCTCCAAGCGTACGTTGTCCCTTTGGGTAGCAGATTGTATCGCCTGGGCGTACAGGGGGGCCGGCCTCTCCTTGCAGGGTCTAGTCACAGCCCACCGTGTCAGGGTGAAGGCCGCGTCAGTAGCTCATCTCCGCTCTGTACCGTTGGCAGACATCTGGCGGGCTGCTACTTGGTCTTCAAGCCAGACTTTTGCGGCCCACTACTGCCTCGAGAGGGAGTCCTGTAGGGACAGTGCTTTCGGACAGGCGGTACTCCGTAATCTCTTTGAGGTTTAGGCAACTCCTACCCTCCGGCCCTTGTGTGGGGTTACCGTACGGGGGCGCTTTCTCAGAAAGGATTCTTTCACGAATGCTGACGCTCTAGAGGGAGCTTATTTTTCAGCTTGGGTTCCTGGTAGCCTGAAGCTCATTTTCCTAGACATCGCTGCGGCGTTTGACTCCGTGAGTCACGAAATCCTCCTCGGAAGACTAAAAGAAAAGGGTGTCTGCAACAATGCACTAAAATGGTGTAAGTCTTATCTGGACGATAGATGGCAATATGTGAAGTCTGGATCAGAAAAGTCAAGCCACTTCCATCAAAAGCAAGGGGTACCTCAAGGATCCTCATTATCCTCCTTACTCTTCAATATCTACATGCAGCCCATCTGCAATATCATAAGATCATTCAACGTAAACTGCATGATTTATGCAGATGACATTCTCTTGTACATGCCTTTCTCCACAACCCACATGGACCTGACCCCACTCACAGATTGTTTCAATGCAGTTTCAACATGGCTCTTGACACAGAACCTACGTATCCAGCATAAAAAAACAGAGGTCCTTTTCATCACCAGAGACTCCAACTTTACGCCCCCGTCCCACGTCAGTGTCAAGGAAGCTGATTTGCAAACTAAAGATGCAATAAAATATTTGGGAGTTACCCTGGACCAGCATCTAGACATGAAACGCCACATAAGCAACATAGTTAAAGCCATCTACTTCAAAATCCGCTCCCTCAAACACCTTCGCTCCCTGCTGGACCCAAACGATTTCCGAACCATATATCAAGCGCTGATCCTGCCGCATTTTGACTTTGCAAATGCCATCTTACAAGGTCTCCCCCAATCCACACTAACCCCCTTACAGTTGGCCATGAATGCCGCAGCTAGGGTCCTCTATGGTGCATCCAGAAATGACCATGTTACTCCTATTCTCAAACAGCTGCACTGGCTACCGATCCACGGGAGAATCACCTTCAAATCCCTTTTACTAGCATTCAAGGCAATCAAAGGTACTTCATCCCTCTCACTCACGCATCTAATCCACATGGTCCTCCCCAACAGATCAAGAAGAACATCAGCTGTAAACCTACTAGCTATACCAAAGGCTGCGACAAAGTCCAACACGAATACCACAAACAGAGCATTCAGTTTTTATGTCCCCAAATGCTGGAACACTCTACCCCCCGACATTAGGGCCATTACCAATCTATATCAGTTCAGGAAGGCTCTCAAAACCTTCCTTTTCTGCCAATACTTCCCAGACAGCAACTGAACTAGATATCCCTTCCAAGAAATGACCCAGTCTAGAAATGCCCTCTCAACTTATATCTACAGTGTAGATAGCTTAAGTATATAGTTAACCCAGTTATCCTTGTTTGTACTCCTGTTCAATGTAAAACCTGACAGTTTTTCGTTATGGTCGTTTTGTTATGATGTAAACCGCGCTGATTCTAAATAGCGCGGTATATAAGAAACTGTAATAAAATAAAATAAAATAAATAAGCTGGGGAGTCCCATATGTGAGGACTGACTTCCTGCTTGCTCCTGGAGAAAGAGTAGTTACTCACCTGTAACAGGTGTTCTCCAGGAGCAGCAGGAATCAGTCTTCACGACCCTCCCTCCTCCCTTTGGAGTTGCAGTCATGATTCATTTTGTTTTTGCTGTTTTTTAGCTATGTCATCAGACTGAGCAAGATGGCACCCTTGGGTGGGAAGGGGACCGTGCATGCGTGCTGCATTCCCAAAGGCTTTCTTTGAAAGCTGGGGAAATGCTCCGCACGAGGGCTCCGTCGGTGCCGACGTCACCCATATGTGAGGACTGATTCCTGCTGCTCCTGGAGAACACCTGTTACAGGTGAGTAAGTACTCTTGTTTGGTGCGGCGGATTTCGGAGCTGCAGGCTGTCTTGTTGGGAGCCATTTTTGTTGTGCTCTGAGGAGAGGGTTGAGCTGTGCACGGTTCCCTTATTCTTACCTAAGGTGGTCTCAGCATTTCACATGAACAAACTGGTCACTTTACCGGTCTCAATGGGGACCTCTCCTGAGGACCGTCAGTTGCACCTCTTGGGTGTCAAGAGAGTGTTGTGTCATTACTTGAAGTATACGGAGTATTTCCAGAAGTCATATTGGCTGTTTGTGGTGTTTGGAGGGCTGCGCAGGAGGAAGGCAGCTTCCAAAGCTTCGGTGGCACGATAAAGGAGACTATTGCTTCTGCGTACCTCCTTAAAGTTCAGTCGGTGCCACAAGGATTGCGGGTGCACTCTATGCACTCTATCACTCTATGCACTCTATCAGGGCGGAGGAGGCGTATTGGGTGGAGTGTTCTCTGGTGCCTCCTGCTGACATTTGCAAGGCAGCAACATGGGCTGCTTTGCATACCTTTGTATGACATTGCTTGGATGTACAGGCAACGTGGGCTTTGGGGCATCAGTTTTGTTGACTGGGCTCGCGGGACCCTCCCGCATTTAGTACTGCTTTGGTACATCCTGCTGGTCTGGACTGGACTGAACTGGAGGGATGAAGAGGAAGGGGAAATTAGGTCTTAACTGCTAATTTGCTTTCTTTGAATCCCACCAGTCCAGTCCAGGACCTTCCTAGTGTGTTATCTATGTTGCTTGGTATGGCAAGCCCAGGCCATACAGTAGTTCTTAAGTGGTTTTTCGCATGCTGAGGTGGTTTAGTGGAGGCTGTTGGAGACTGTGTTTTGCCGCTTGGGATGTCGCTCAGGCGGGCTGTTGGCTAGTTCTCAGCGGGTTGGCTGACTCATAGTGGCATTTGCAGAAGCTGAATAAGCGGATGATTGTAAGATTGCAAAAAAAAAGTACAAGAGAATAAAAGTGATGAGAGCAGAAGTTTGTCAGCTTGGTGCTTGGCTGAAGGTTGGAAGATATGCCCTGGAGGAGATTCCTTGGAGGGAGTTCTCTCCCTTGTTTTTGCTGTTTGGTGCCAGTTATTTGGGGTCTGGTGGTTACTGGCTCTAGTGGGCAGTGTAAGTGGTATACATGGACTGTCATTAAGTTTTGGGCATGCTCAGTTTCCAGCTGCTGGTGGGGAGTGTGTTAGCCCGCTGGTCTGGACTGGAGTGATTCAAGGAAAGCAAGTTTGCAGGTAAGACCTAATTTCCCCTTCAGTATTACAAGAAATCTTTAGTAACCTATACTTTCATATATAAAGAATTTTTACACAACAGTAGAAAATTACCCTATCCAAATGGTCTTTAGGTATAGATTTTGAGTTTTACATTCAGCCAGTTAAAGATAAATCTTTCCAAGATTGATAGGGCAGAACCCCATACACACAACTCTCCATTGGCTGTTCTGTACTATAATTTAATTGGCTCTAGATGGTATGTTTTGCTATTTCACACAGGGTAGCCTAGTTTAGAATGACTGTTTCGTGGGAGATGTCCAAGAGATTACTGAAGTAAGTAAGAGATAAAGGCAAAAAGAGCACTTCACATATGGGGATCCTGTGCATTTTCTCCATTGTTCAAAAACCTAGTGCCTTGAAAGATAGATTATAGATGGGATTAAGATGCAGTCTGCATGTTCTCAGCTCGCTGAAAAAAGGTTATTTTAAAAGGGGCCTATTGGTGCCTTGTGATAGACTGGGCTTTGTGCATGCAGGTGGACTGGGTGGTTATGGATCAGGAGACAGTGAAGATGAGAGGAGTGACAGAGGCTCTGAATCATCTGATACTGATGATGAAGAATTGCGACACAGAATAAGACAAAAGCAAGAAGCTTTTTGGAGAAAAGAAAGAGAACTGCAAATGCTATTGGACAAACAATTGGAAGGTAAATATTTTAAATTGTTCTATTCATGGATGTAAAATATTTAGAAAACCTGAGTGCTAACCAAAATTTTTAGGAGCCAGTATAAAAAAATTCCGCCACCCCCTTTATTAAAAAATGTTATCTTTAATTGTCACGCATTATCACAAAGAATATTACATCATCTTTGGAAAGAAAATAAGATGCAGCCAAGAGAAAAAAAGCCAGATTATACAAATGCAGTTTTAAGAAAAATTTAAAGATAGCATATTGTTCCCTATCAAGCCCAAAATATAAGAGGGGTGACCCAAAGATAGAAAACCAACAGGGAAGAATTAAAAAACAAACAAACCAAATACTGTATAATCAAGATAGAATACATATCACTTATGAAGGCTTAAGAAACTATTTTAAACAGAATCATTTCACAGAGTTGAAACCTTTCGAAGGAGAAATTCTTTCAAATGTTCAAGGTCATAAAATACAAACCTAACATTGGCAATTTTAACTAAATACGAGGGGGTACCCAAAAAAAACAGAAATAACATTGCCGTGGGCGGAGCTTGTGTAGTACGCACTTCTGCCGCTAGGCGTGTATAGTGCAACTCATTGTCAGTCCAGTGCCGCCTGTGTTGTCGACCTGGCTTGTTCTGTTCATCTGTAGTGATTGTTTTTGCTAGCGCTGTTTTGTTCTTGTTTCTTTTTTTATGATGACAAGTTTAAGTGAACAACGTGCAGCTGTGAAATTTTGTTTTCTACTCGGTAAAAATGCTGCTGAAACTGTTTTAATGTTGAAAACAGCTTATCAAGATGATGCTATAGGAAAAGGTCAAGTGTACCAGTGGTTTGCTCGATTTAAAAATGGCGACATGTCGATTGATGACAAACCTTGTTCTGGGCGTCCAACTGCCCGAATCGACGAAAATATTGAAAAAATTAGAGAGCTTGTGCTCACAGACCGTCGACAGACAATTGATCAACTGTCAGAGATTAGTGGGTTATCTTGGAGCTCGGTTCAGCGAATTTTAACGGAAGATTTGGGAATGAAAAGGGTTGCTGCCAAGTTTGTTCCTCGGGTTCTGACTGACAATCAAAAGGAACATCGAGTTGAAACATGTCGTGTTTTGAAACAACAGCTTGAAACTGATCCAGATTTTCTATCAAAGGTCATTACAGGTGATGAGTCATGGTGCTATGGTTACGACCCAGAAACAAAGCAACAGTCAAGCCAATGGAAGACGTCATCGTCACCCCGTCCAAAAAAAATGTCGTCAAGTCAAATCAAACATCAAAACAATGCTGATTTGCTTTTTTGATGCCAAGGGGTTAGTTCATTCAGAGTTTGTTCCCCCAGGTCAGACCGTCAATCAAACCTTTTATTTGGAAGTTTTAAGAAGATTGCGCAACAGTGTTCGTCAAAAAAGACAGATTTGTGGCAGACAGGAGACTGGTTCTTCCACCACGACAACGCACCTGCACACACAGCCATCTCTGTTAGACAGTTTTTGGCTAAAAATGGCATGGTTCTGCTGCCCCACGCACCTTACTCGCCTGACCTGGCTCCGTGCGACTTTTTCTTATTTCCACGCATGAAAAGGGGTGTGAAAGGACACCGATTTGACAACATTGAAGAAGTCAAGAAAAAAAGAGGGAGGAGCTGTCAGCCGTTTCTAAAGATGACTACAAAAAATGTTTCGAACAGTGGAAGCACCGGTGGGACAAATGTATCAGTTGTAATGGAGAGTATTTTGTAGGGGATAAGGTTGTTTTGTAAAGAATTTGAAATAAATAGATTTTTTAAAAATAATTCCTGTTTTTTTTGGGTACCCCCTCGTATTTAGCAAGACATTTCCCTAAAAAATTCTCTACCAGGCTTCATAACTTCGAGGGCGTTCAGTCCAATCTAGACAAGTGGGTTATGCTCGCCATCTAGCAGTTGGAGACTGAGAGAAAACACTCGGATCAGTAGATCTAGCCTGTGCCCACTGAACTGAGCCAGTATTTTCTCAGCCTCCAGCAAGTGGTAAGCATAGCCTGTGGACTGCAGAGCCTTGCTTATAGGCCTTTGGTAGGGCCAGGGATGCAGAACCTGGAGGATCCGGGTCCCTCACCCAGGAGCCCTCTCAGAAAACACTTCCTCCTTTCCTCTTCCCCAACCTTTGGGAGGGGGCTGGAGGAGGAGGAAGCCCTTGAGCCTGTCTTGATGTCTTAATCGGTGCAAAAAAAAAAAATTCAGATTTCAGAGTATATAGATTTATTTATTTATTTATTTTGCATACACTTATATACCGCTACTTCCAGCGTGTTGATAAGGGTGGAGAGGAATGATGGGGCTAGGTTATGTATGAGCTTGAACGTGGTTACCAATGTTTTATATTGTATCCTGGCAGCAATGGGTAGCCAATGTAGCTCGATCAATATAGGTGTAATGTGTTCCGTAATGCTTGTTCGCATGATGATCCTCGCCGCCACGTCTTGGGCCAATTGCAGGATATTTATTGTTTTCTTTGGCAGACCCTGTAAGATGGGGTTACAGTAGTCTAAGTGGGGCATGATGAGTGCCTGCGCAACAGACCGAAAATCACAGGGATCGATTATATTCCGCAGGGGTTGTAGCACTCTAAGTTTGTGGAAAATGGCCTTGTTGGTTTTGCGCAAGTGTTTTTCCAACTTTAGCTTACTGTCAAGTGTGACTCCCAGATATTTGATCTCATTCTTTGTGTTGTACGTGTTATTACACAGGGTGATTGTTGGAGGAGGTTCAAAGTCTGGTTTACTGGATATATACATCACTTCGGTTTTCTTATGGTTAATCGTCATATTGTTTTGTTGTAGCCATCTCAACATCTCGTCGAGGCAAGTTTCGAGCTGAGTATATTTGGGGTCGGTGGTATCTAATTGTGTATATAGCATAATATCGTCTGCGTATATGTGGTAATTGATGTTATGTTTTTTGAAAATGTCACAGAGGGGCTGCATGTACACATTGAAAAGTAGTGCTGAGAGAGCCGAACCCTGGGGTATTCCTTGAGTTTGAGAGAATGGTTCTGCTTTTTCGCCATTGAATTGTACCTGTGGCATTCTGTCCGTTATGTAAGAGGAGAACCATTTAAGGGGGGTTCCCAAAATTCCTATTGATTCCAGTTTGCTGAGGAGGATTCCATGATGGACAGTATCAAAGGCAGCAGAGATGTCAATGAAAATGAGTATAAACATTTTCTTTCTGTCTTCCAGGCCTTTGAGGAGGTTGTTGAGCAGTGCTAATAGAAGCGTTTCGACCCCATGATTTTGTCTGAACCCGTATTGATGTTTGTCGAGGGTTTCATGGTCATCGAGGTGCTCTTGAAGTTGTATGAGGGCTGCTTTTTCAATGATCTTTGCTAGGAAAGATATGCTGGAGATAGGGCGGTAGGATGTTGGGTCCTCTTTGTTGAGTGAGCTGTTCTTTAGGATTGGCCTTATAGACTTCTTGAGTTGGGCAGGCATGATTCCTTGGCTCAGTGATTGGTTCACAATGTGTGAGATTTGGTGGACGATATCTTTTTTTGCTGCCTTGATCCATGCAGTTGGGCAGGGATCAAGCGGGGATGTGGTGGTATTGATGCTAGTTATTATTTTGATAGTTTGTTGCTCATCAATATTGTGGAAATTGCTCCATGCTTGTTCTTGTTCCCTATCAGTTTTCCGACATGATGCGTCAACACAGAGAGCGGGCGAGGTTGCAGTCAGCTTGCTTGCGTAGTGGTTTGCCAGTGTTTGAGGCTGAATATAGTTACCATGGTGTTCTGGCTGGGATGTTTTGGTTAGGGACTTCACTAGTTCAAATAGTTCACGAGGTTTGTTGATAGCTTTGTTCAGTAGGTTGGTGTGGTGTGTCCTTTTTGCAGCGTTTACCTCCTCTTTGTATTTCGAGAGGAGGTTGAGGTACTCATCCCTGTGTTCAATGGATTTGATACGTCTCCATTTTTTCTGATGGTTCTTCAGGACCAAGCAGGAAGTCGGTCCTCACATATGGGTGACATCGGTGCTGACGGAGCCCTCGTGCGGACCATTTCTCCAGCTTTCAAAGAAAGCCTTTGGGAATGCAGCGTGCATGCGTGGTCCCCTTCCCACCCAAGGGTGCCATCTTGCTCAGTCTTTCTTTTTCCGCAGAGCCCAACGGACGTAGTTCGTGTCACCCGGGAAAAGTAGATTTTTTTTCTGTGATTTTTCGTGTTTCTTTATCCGGTTCAACGCCGGTTCCCCTCTCGCCTCGGCTCGGTACACCGGTATCGAGTCCGGAATTTCTTTTTCGGTTTTTGTCCTTTGTGACTAGTGTTTGCTCTTTTTCTGTTATTTTCACTGGCAGCCCTGTCTTTTGACCTTGCAGGGGCTCTTTTTCCCCCGATGGCTGCCAGCTGGTTCAAAAAATATGATCGGTGCAAGAAACTTGTGTCTCTCACCGACACACACGACTGCTGCCTTCGATACCTCGGGCCCGACCATGACCCGCTGGTCTGTGGCCCATGCGGCAAGATGTTGTCGAAGGCACTTCGGGGCCATCAGCATCAATGTGAAAGAATTTTCTCGGAGTCCGTGTCCGGACGGGCCCGGACTTCGTCAGAGGCCTCGACATCTCGGGAGTCTGACCCCGAACGCCGTCGTGGGTCCTCTGAGAGGGGTTCTCCCGCCCGGGAGCACAAAAGGAAGAAGAAGCTCATGAGGGCGGCACCTGGATCCTTGAGGGCCAGGTCGCGAAGCCCTGACCGCCGTCCCAGGCTCTCGGAGTCGGAGCGGCCAACCAAACTACCTCGCCTGGAGCCGGAGTTGCCGAGTCAAGTAACTGGTTGTCCTCGTTGACTCTTCTCTGTGAGAACCGACGTCAGGCCCAACACCGTCGGGGGCTGCGGAGTCTCCTGAGCTTGGTCTCAGGTTGATGGCCCTGGAGAACAGCAGCAGGTACTGATCACCGGTTTGACTGGTGCATCTGCCCCAACCACCGGGACCTCGACGTCTATGTCGACCCTGGAGGCCGAGCAGATCCTCGAGTCAATCAAGTCTCGAGTCGATCCTCGGCCAAGGTCTTCCTTGACCTCCCGTGCGGGGCCGAGGTAGTCAATGCCGGTGCCCTCGGCGTCGGGGCGGGTGGCATCAAGGCCCACACGACTGGAGCCGCTCGACGACGACTCGGAGGAGTCAGCATGGGAGACGGAGGACGAGGAGTCTCCCAACACCTTCCGGACCCGGTGTGTCCCGTCGGACTCCCCGGAGTCCGAGCCTCGGAGAAGGTTCCCCCGGAGGATACACGGTTCTCGGATTTCATCAGGGACATGGCCAAGGCTTTGGCATTCCTGGCGGACGCCGAGGAGGAGCCTCGAGCCAAGGAGCTCAATGCTCTCCAGTATGATTTTCCTCCGAAGGAAGCCTTTACTGTACCTTTTCCTCCGATGCTGGAACGGCTGCTTTTCCGAATGTGGGAAGCACCGGCCTCGGCACAGGTTCTTAGCAAGCGGGTTGGTTCTATCTATTGAGTCCTCAAGAGCCCTGGCTTCCAAAAGGCACAGCTGCTGCACAACTCCATGGTTGTGGAATCGTCCATGCACAGGCTGAAAAGCCAAAAGATGCACTCCTCGGTGCCTCCTGACTGGATGGCCCAGAACCTGGATGCCCTCGGTAGAAAGTGCTTCCAGGGCTCGATGCTGTCTTGCCGTGTCCAGACTTACCAGCTGTACATGGGCATGTACTCACGAGACCTGGCAAAGGAGATTGCCGGGTTCTCGGCTGGCCTCTCCGAGGAACCCTTGCAGAGATTCAAAGCCTTGTCTACAGGGATCTGAGAGTGCTTGAAGTTTATTTCTCGAACAGCCTATGACGGCTTTGAGGCTTCAGCCCGGGTAGCTGTGGCAGGTATCGGTGCACGTCATCAGGCCTGGCTACAGTCGTCTGACCTGGAGTCATGGGTGCAGGATAAGTTGGTTGATGTCCTGTGCCGAGGTGACAACCTGTTCGGCAAGCCCATGACTGAGAAGACTGCAGAAATCGAGACAGAGACTCTCACCAGGACAAGGCTGTCCAGAAAGACGTCTGCCCCTTCTCACAAAAAGAAGGGCTCGGGGGGTTTTGACTCCCAAGGCATAGCCTCTCCTCCGCTGGTGGCTCCACTCAGCACAGGGGGTCGGCTGACCATGTACGCCTGGTGGCCAGCCATCACAGGGGGATACCTGGGTACTGAGCATAGTCCGGAAGGGCTATATGCTCCATATACTATCCAGGGGAGCCTTCAAGACTCCCTCTACACAGGAACCTCCTCCTTCAGGAGTTGGCAAGTCTTCTAAAGGAACAGGCGGTGGAACCGGTACCACACCACCTGAAAGGGAAAGGTTTCTACTCCAGGTACTTCCTAGTACCAAGAGAACAGGAGGCCTAAGACCTATCCTAGACTTGCGAAATCTGAACAAGTTTCTGGAGAGGGAAAAGTTCAAGATGCTTACCCTTGGAATACTGCTGCCCTACCTCCAGCAGGGAGACTGGCTATGCTCCTTAGACCTAAAGAATGCTTATACTCACATCCTCATCCATCCAAACCACAGACAATATCTCAGATTTGTGGTGGGAGGAAACCACTTTCAGTACAGAGTGCTTCCTTTTGGCCTGACCTCTGCCCCCAGGGTTTTCACCAAATGCCTGGTGGTTGTGTCGGCTTTTCTCAGAAATCGGGGGATTTGTCTTCCTGTACCTGGACGACTGGCTAATCAGGGGCCAGTCATTCCAGGAGGCCCGACAGGCCACTCTTCGCACTGTCTCTCTTCTTCAGCCTCTGGGCTTTGTTATAAACTACGCAAAGTCCACTTTGCTCCCCTCTCAGAACCTAGAGTTTATAGGGGCCAGGTTGGACACCCTTCAGGCAAGAGCTTACTTGCCCAAGGACAGGGCCCACAGACTTATGGATTTGGTCAACCAGATCCAACGCAATACTCATGTTTCTGCCAGGCATTTCCTGCGTCTCCTGGGCCACATGGCATCCACTGTACATGTGACCCCGAATGCCCGTCTGCACATGCGGATGGCTCAATGGTGCCTCAGAGATCAGTGGACACAAGCCACCAGTGACCTCAGACAGAGTAAAGGTGTCCAGATGGCTTCTGAACTCCTTGCAGTGGTGGCTACATCCACCAAATCTTCTCAGGGGTATACCTTTTCAGGCTGCAGCACACATAAGGGTGCTGACGACGGATGCTTCCTTAAGAGGCTGGGGTGCACATTACCAGGGCTCATGCACCTAAGGCCTGTGGTCCCTTCATGAGACCACACAACAAATCAACCTTTTAGAGCTGCGAGCAATCCGCTTAGCTCTGCAGACTTTGTCATGCCCTCTCTCAACAGTCTGTCCTAGTTCAGACGGACAATCAGGTGGCAATGTTCTACGTGAACAAGCAAGGGGGCCCAGGTTCAGGCTCCTATGTCAGGAGGCACTGGCCCTTTGCGGTCAGGCAGGGTATGTTTCTCAAAACAGTCTACCTACCTGGTCAAGAAAATTTCCTAGCAGATAAGCTATGCAGGATTTTCCAGCCTCACAAATGGCAGTTGAATCCATTGGTAGTCCAGCAGATCTTTCTCCGCTGGGGACTTCCATCCATCAATCTCTTTGCAAGTCCGCTAAACCGTCAGCTACCCAGGTTTTGCTCCAGACAGCCACATCCCCTGAGGATGGCAGCGGATGCTTTTCTGATCTCTTGGTCTACGGGCCTCCTGTGTGCGTTTCCTCCCACACCTCTGGTGGCCCGAACTCTGTTCAAGATCCTTCGGGACAAGGCCTCGGTGATTCTGGTAGCCCCCAGATGGCCGAGGCAGCCTTGGTTTCCACTTCTTCTGCAGTTGGCGGTGGAAGCTCTGCTCCCTCTGGGGCTGCAACACGATCTTATGTCTCAAGAGCAGGGTTCCCTTCTGCACCCCAATCTCAGGTCTCTCAATCTGATGGCCTGGCTGCTGAAAGGGTAGTGCTAGCTCCCTTATTTCTACATAAGGAGGTTGAGGAGGTGGTATTGGCCTCGTGGAGGCAGTCCACCAGAAAGTCCTATGCCCTCAAGTGTCGTAGGTTTACGGTGTAGTGTGCTCAGTGCAAGGAAGATCCTTTCTCTTGCCTTGTGCCGGTAGTACTGCAGTATCTACTTCACCTTTCAGACCTAGGCCTTCAGGTGCACATCAGTGCTTTGTCAGCGCACCACTCACCGGTGGACGGACAGTGTCTGTCAGTTCACCCTTTGGTGTCCAGATTTCTAAGAGGTCTGCTTCTACTCAAGCCTCCGGTTCGTCCACCGGCGACTGAGTGGGATTTGAACGTGGTCTTGCAGCAACTTACTCGCCCACCGTTTGAGCCGATGGCTACTTGCCATTTGCGCTTCCTCTCTTGGAAAGCGTTCTTCCTGGTGGCTCTTACCTCGGCCAGACGTGTGAGTGAACTACAAGCTCTGGTTTCTGATAGACCGAACCCAGCAGAGAGCTTGTAGTTTAAATTTCATAAGAAGTTAGAGCCTAGCAGCAGCAAAGAGCTATAATTTAAATCAAATCAGAATATAGCTTAGTACAAAAGGCAAAAGAGGGTCCGTACTCTTTGAGCAACAAATAGTCTTCTAGAGACCTTTACAAAGAGGCCTTCTACCTAGGGGGCAAGAGACCTGTGAAACCTTTTCAATAGGTGTTAACAGCAGGTGGCAGGTCAAAAGGCCATTTTGAAAGACTCCTTCTATCCAGGCAAGGACTGTTAATCACCCAGGAAGTTGGTCACAGCTTACCTCAGCAGCACAGGCATAAATAGCTCAACCAGAGCTCTGTGATCCTCAGTCTTGAAGGACTAGAAAAGGGGACTGTTCTGGCGAGAGATCTGCAATTGTGAGTATATACTTCTGGGAATTTTCTGAAAGGAATTCTTTCTATTAAAGCTAATTAATCTGTGAACCCACTATTTTTTGTTAAATCAGTCAGGGCCTAGTAGCAGCAGTTTAAGTTTAAATGTAAAACACAGAAGAGAACTTTCCGGTTACATTTCATACCCAGTAGAGAGCTTGTAGTTTAAATTTAATAGTCACTCAGGGCCTAGCATCAGCAAAGTACTTTTAGTTTAAATTTAAAACACAGAAGAGAGCTTTCTGGTTAAATTTGGAACCCAACAGAGCTTGTAGTTTAAATTTCATAATAAGTTAGAGCCTAGCAGCAGCAAAGAGCTATAATTTAAATCAAATCAGAATATAGCTTACCTCAGCAGCACTAGACAGGGTACTGTGTAACAGCCCTCTTTTAATAACAACTTATTACCCTGTCTTGTGCTGCTCAGGGGTAGGGGCATGGGGATAGGGGAAGATCAGGGTACGGTGGGCTCGTGGTGAAAGCTGAATGAGGCACTGCTAAATGACCTGATATGGTGGCCACCATTATGAAGGCAATTGGGGAATATTTGGAGTTGAATGATGATAGCGGCTGTTCCCAGGGGTCATATAGGACTGCCTTAGGGCTGTGATTCGTGGGAAATTTATAGCCATTGGGGTATATATGAAAAGAATGTGTAATCAGAAAGTGGAGGAATTGAGGAACATAAGAACATAAGATATGCCATACTGGGTCAGACCGAGGTCCATCAAGCCCAGTATCCTGTTTCCAACAGTGGCCAATCTAGGTCATACGTACCTAGCAATATCCTCAAAAGACACAGGTTCCACAATGCTTGTAACTGGGTCAAGCATTGATTATCCTGGGTCCCTTTTTAATAGTGGTTTATGGACCTTTCCTCCAGGAACTTGTCCAAACCTTTTTTAAACCCAGCTACACTATATTCTATATTCTGATAGCGTAAACAATTGATCCACGTTTACCTGCTCCACTCCATTCATTAATTTATAGACCTCTATAGGAGGCAAATTGGAGAATTGGAGAGAATTAGAAAAGGGAGGGGGGGCTTAGGGACGATAAAGGTACAACAACTGAAGGAAGCCTGCAGGTATATTTCAGATTTACAGTTGGAGGACATTAAGTTTAAACTTGAACGCTTCCAACAGACCCATGAGTTCGAGAATAAGGCTAGTAGACTCTTAGCGCATCAAACCTGGAACCATGTTACTAAATTGAGAGAACTGGGGGGGGGGGGGGCGCTAAGAGGGGAGGACTTCAAGAGTGGTTGAAAGGGAAACTCCACTTGCTAGTATTGCAAGTTATCTTGAGGGGTTGCGGCTGCCCTCTGTGACATCAGAGGAGACAGAGGTGCTATCTAAGCCTACTACTAATCACAAAGCTTTGAGCGTGATCAAAGATCTGCCGGCACATAAGACACGGGGCTTGGATGACTTCCCAAATAAATGTTATCCATTACAGTGGAATCAAAAACTTTATATCCTCACCCAGACGTATAACTTCTATCTTCAGGAACAAGCAGGAATGCAGTCTTCCTATATGGGTGACATCGGTACTAACTGAGCCTTTGCGGGAACACTCTCCAACATCCAATCGGAAATCCTTTAGGAGCAATCCATTGCGCCTGTGCTTCTGCCTTCCCGCCTTTCCAACTCCTCTCCTCAGTAGTTCGTTTTCCGTGGAGCCAGCAGGTTATCTCTTTCCTATCATCGCTGAAAAACGTTGTTTTGTTTTTTTTTGGTTTTTTTTTTTTTTTTTTTTGGGGAAACTCTGTGCTCTGCCTTTCCATCGACACTTGTGCCCTTACTGACACCAGCCCCGATTTATTTTTCTTTCTTCTTTCTTTCTAGACCTTGGCCTACTTTTGTTCACCAGGATGGAAAAACATCAGTGGTTTCAAAAAATGTACCAAATGTTCTGGTACTATATCAGTCACAGATAAACATGAGGGGTGCTTAAAATGTTTGGGCCCCGACCATGTTCCAAACGATTGTCCTTTGTGTCGGCAAATGACAAAAAGAGGCCTAAAGAACAGGGCAGACAGTATGGTTCTCTGTTTGCCCCGGACTCTATTTCAGTGACTTCCACATCATCGAGGACATCGGCCTCCTCTCATGATTCTTTCCTTAAAGTTCAAACACAAAACTAAGTTTATGCACATCTTACCACCCCATCTCACTATTGGACACCAATTTTAAAATATTTACTAGAGTGTTAGTCACCAGGCTAATTTCAGTTCTTCTTAAATTGGTGTATCCAATCAATCTGTTTTGTTTTGGGCAGGCAGGCTGAATCTCATGTAGAAGGGATGGAAGGAGGCAGATGGATTCTTATTTTTGACAGTGGATGCCGAGAAAGCATTTGCCTAGTCTATTGGCCTTATCTCCAGGAACAAGCAGGAGTGATTCTTCACATATGGGTACGTCGGTACCTCGGAGCCTGTGCGGCAATGCTCCCCAGCGTCCAATCAGAAAGCTTTTGGGAGCATCCCACAGCGCCTGTGTGCTGCCTTCCCGCCTTTCCCAACTGTCTCTCCTCAGTTCTTCTTTTTCCGCGGAGCCAGCAGGTCGTGTTCCTGTCACCGCAGAAGAATTTCCTTATTTTTTTCTTTATTTCTTTTCTGTCGCGTCTGCCTTCTTCGATGCTGTACCGGTACCGCCGGTCCTTGTTCTTTTCTTCTTGTAAAAAAACAAAACAAAACCTTTTTACCGTTCTTTTTCTTCAGGTGCACTTCAGTTTTGGGCCTTAGGCCCAAAACCTTTTTCCTTAACTATGGAGAAGCCTGCCTCAGGTTTTAAAAAGTGCACAAAATGTGGCGGTACTATTTCTGTCACCGACACCCATGAATGGTGTGTAAAATGTTTAGGTCCTGACCATTCCATATCAGATTGTGTGTCCTGTTCCATGATGTCTAAAAGAGGTCGGCAGAACCGAGCTGCCAAGCTCAGTACCCTGTTTCCCTCTGATGCGGCTTCGGTGGCATCGACGTCTTCCAGGGCTGCTTCTTCCTCACATGGATCTCAGGTAACTGAACATAAGTCCAGCCGGTCCTCGAAGGGTTGATTTCCTTCTAAGCATCGAGATGCCTCTGGCCTTGCCCTCGGATTCTGCACGGGCAAAATTACCCCGGCGGGAGGCTTCGGCCTCTAAAGCATCATCGGGGTTCCAGGAGGATCTTGATGGCGTGGCCTCGACAGATCCCCTGGTGCCATGCTCTGGGGTACCCGTGGCTTCCACCGGTACCGACTTCCAGGCATTGGCGTCATCGATGGATCAGAGGATTCTGTCCATCGAACGCAGTCTGGCGGCTTTTCCTTTTGGCATCGACGCCCGTGGTACCGCAACAGACTACTCCGCCAGTACCGGCTCTAGCATCGCCATCGGCACCGGTACCAGTGGCATCGACATCGGCATCGGTGTCCGCTATGCCAGTACTGTGTCCTCTAAAGCCCTCCGGTACCGATACCCCGGTACCGGTGATTCCCGATACCGATCGGTACGGGTATCGGGCTTTGCAAGAGCATCCGGACAGACGATACTTCGATTCCTCTGAGGATTCTGAAGAGTCTGTCGATGCAGTGATGCTTCTTCCACAGGAGGAGTCCTCTCCTAAATGAAGGATGTTTCCTCCAGAGGGTTTGTCTTTTCAAGACTTTATCAGAGAGGTGGCTCGGGGTCTCTCTATTACAGTGGCTCCTGAATCAGAGCCCAGAGCCAAGGAGTTAGATATTTTACAATATCCTAAAACTCCTAAAGAGGCAGCTACCTTACCTATTCATGAGATTCTGTATGATCTCATGTTGAGGATGTGGGAAGCACCTCTAACCACCTCTCCTCATTCTCGCAGGTTGGATACCATGTATCGTGTCCCTCCTTGTCCTGGTTTCCATAAAACTCAACTTCCTCACCACTATTGTGGTTGAGTCTGCAATGAGAAAGATTAGAAGTGCCAAAAGACATGCCTCTAATCCTCCAGGACGTGAATGTAGAACCCTGGATGCTTTTGGAAGAAGAGTCTTCCAAGCTTCCATGCTTGCTGCGAGAATTAATTCTTATAGTCTTTACATGGGAATGTTCTTAAAAGAAGTCACTGACCATTTGCAGACTTTAAGTCCTTTTATATCTGAAGATAAAAGGCAGGAATTTCTCACTGGGCTCAAACATGCCCAGGATATCTCCAAATTCTCCAACCGTGCAGCTTTCGACTCCTTTGAATGCGTAAGCAGAGCCTCAGCTATTGCCATAGGTGCACGTAGGATTGCTTGGCTTCAAGCATCTGATTTGGAGATCTGGGTTCAAGATGAATTGGGAAATATCCCTTGTACAGGTGAGAACCTGTTTGGTAAGGATTGGCAAGCAAAAGCCAGTCAGATGGATGCTGAAAATTCTGCCTTGGATAGACTATCCAAATCCACAGCTGCTCCTGCTAAGAAAAGGTTGTTCAAGAAAACACCTTTTTCTAAGAAGGGAAGATTCTATCCTGCTTATGGTCAGCGGGCATCTTCTGCAGCTCAGTTCCCTTCCAAACGTCAGCAATCCTCCAAACAGAGTAAAGCAAAGGCTGTGAGGCCTGCTCCAGCCCAGCAACCTCAGCCCCCTCAGGGCCTTTGACTTTCTGCTAGAGAACCTAGCCTTCCTGGCTCTAGAAGGACCAGAGCCCTCCACCATTCCAGGAAGGTTATGTCACTTTGCTCCCAGATGGGGGCAAATTACAGCAGAGCATTGGACACTCTCCATCATAAGAGAGGGGTACAAGCTTCATTTTTCAAGCTTGCCCCCTCTCACAAGAGTGCACCAGTTCAATTCTCCACCCTCCCTCCTCAACCTGTTGGAGCAGGTGGTTGCCACTCTTCTTGCCCAAGGGGCCATAGAGGAAGTGCCTTTTCAACAACAGGGCACAGGGTTCTACTCCCCTTATTTTCTTATTCCAAAGAAAACAGGGGGCTTCAGACTCATCTTAGATCTCAGAGAGTTGAACAGATTCCTAGTCAAAGAAAAATTCAAGATGGTTTCTCTAGGAACTCTGCTGCCATACCTTCAGAGTCAGGATTGGCTTTGTTCTCTAGATCTCAAGGATGCGTACACTCATGTTCTCATGCATCCATCTCACAGAAGGTTCCTTCGGTTCCTTTTTCAGGAAAAGCACTATCAATACAAAGTGCTCCCTTTTGGTCTGGCCTCTGCACCAAGGGTGTTCACAAAATGTTTGGCAGTGGTTGCTGCTTTTCTGCGCACCCTGGGAATATTCGTCTTCCCTTACCTGGACGACTGGCTCATTCGAGCTCCCACTCAATCAGAGGCCAGGACTTCTCTCACCTGCACAATGCGTATCCTTCAGTATTTAGGGCTGGTAATAAACATCCCAAAATCCAATTTAATCCCTACTCAGTCCCTGGAGTTTATAGTGGCGTTGCTGGATACCACAAGGGCAAGGGCCTATCTTCCCCAGGCCCGTTGCCTTCGCTTGGTGCAGTTAGCTTCTCAAGCAGAGTTGAAACCCCTACTAACTGCTCGAGAGATGTTACAGTTGCTAGGCCACATGGCATCCACCGTACATGTGGTACCATATGCTCGCCTTCACATGAGAGCAGCTCAGTGGACTTTATCCACCCAATGGACCCAGGCAGTAGGCTGCCTGTCAGACAAAATAGCAAACACAAGTCGCCTCATTTTGTCCCTCCCAGTGGTGGAAGTCACCTCAAAACTTATTGCTGGGGTCCCCCTTTCAACAACCTCTACCCCAAGCAACTCTTACAACAGATGCTTCTTCAGTGGGCTGGGGAGCTCATCTTCAGGACCTCCACCCAGGGCATCTGGTCCCAACAAGAGACTTGTCTACATATCAATCTCTTGGAACTCAGAGCAATCTTCCTTGCTCTGCGAGTTTTCCACATCCTGCTCAGCCACAAGACGGTCCTTATCCACACGGACAATCAGGTAGCCATGTTCTATGTAAACAAGCAGGGAGGAACTGGCTCTGTCGCTTTGCAACAAAGCTCTGTGACTGTGGGCCCTCGCCAGAGAGCATCACATCCATCTTCTGGCAGTTTATCTTCCAGGTGTTCAGAACTCTTGGGCAGACAGACTCAGCCGAGTTCTGCTTCCACACGAATGGTCCCTACATATGGACCAGGTATCCAAAAATTTTCGAATTTGGGGAACCCCGGACATAGACCTCTTTGCAAGTCTGTGGAATGCCAAACTTCCCCGGTTCTGTTCCGTCTCAGGCAAGGGATGCTTTCCTCCTTCACTGGGGTCAAGACTTCCTGTATGCCTTTCCACCCATTCCCCTAATTCCCAAAACCCTGTTCAAGCTTCAGAGAGACAGAGGCCACATGATTCTCATAGCTCCACATTGGCCACGGCAAGTGTGGTACCTTCTGCTTCTACATCTCTCTCAAGCTCCCTCCCTAGAGTTAGGGTCTGCTTCAGACCTCCTCTCTCAAGAGGACGGAAGGTTATGGCATCCCAATCCCCAGTCTCTACATCTCAGGGCTTGGTTGCTGAAGGCCTAGATCTCCATGATCTTCATCTTTCTCAACAAGTGAAAGATGTTCTTTATGCTTCCAGAAAACCTTCCACTAGACGTTCTTACGCTTTCAAGTGGAAGAGGTTTACCATCTGGTGTTCTGAAAAGGGTCTTAACCCCCGTGCCATACCTTTGGAATAGTTGCTGGAGTATCTCCTTCATCTGTCTAATGCAGGCCTTAAGACAAATTCAGTAAGGGTCCATTTGAGTGCTATTGCAGCTTCCCTTAGGCCTCTAAATGGACAACCTATTTCCTCTCATCCTCTTGTTGCAAGATTCATGAGAGGCCTCCTTTTAACAAAGCCTCCCATTAGACCACCCCCGGTGGCATGGGACTTAAATTTGGTTCTTGGTCAGCTTATGAAGCCGCCTTTCGAATCTTTAGCTACCACCTCCTTGAAATACCTTTCTTGGAAAGTTATCTTTCTCATTGCAATCACATCTGCACGCCGCATCAGTGAATTGCAAGCACTAGTAGCTAATCCACCTTATACAAGGTTCCATCATGACAAGGTGGTCCTTAGGACTAATCCACACTTTATGCCTAAAGTGGTCTCGCCTTTTCACCTCAACCAGGAGGTCTACTTACCTGTCTTTTTTCCAGGACCTCATGCATCAAGTGCAGAGAGGAACCTTCATACCCTGGACTGTAAAAGAGCTTTGGCCTTTTACTTACAGAGGACACAGCAACATAGGAAGTCTTCCCAACTCTGTTGCCTTTGATCCTTCTCATCTCGGACAACCAGTCTCCAAAAGAACACTTTCCAACTGGATTGCCCAGTGCATTTCTTTCACCTATCAGAGCAAGAACCTTTCTCTGGAGGGCCATGTCACAGCGCACAATGTCAGAGCCATGGCAGCCTCAATGGCTCATCTGAACTCTGTATCTATTGATGATATCTGTCGAGCAGCCACTTGGGCCTCAGTTCATACCTTCACAGCCCATTACTTCTTGGACAAGGACTCCTGCCGGGATGCCTTGTTTGGTCAGGCTGTTCTTAAACACCTGTTCCATACTTAATCAACTCCTGCCCACCATCCCTCATGGGATGCCAGAGATCCAGGTGGGGAAGTGCAGCCCTGTTCCAGGGACACACAACTTATGGGCTCTCTCCCTGGCATCTAAAGCTAGGGAGTCCTCATATGTGAAGACTCATTCCTGCTTGTTCCTGGAGATAGCACAGTTACTTACCTGTAACAGGTGATCTCTGGGAACAGCAGGAATAAGTCTTCACAACCCACCTACCTCCCCTAGGAGTTGTCTCTCTCTCTCTCTCTCTCTCTCTCTCTCTCTCTCTCTCTTTGTCTCAGCTCTAAAACTTAACTGAGGAGAGACAGTTGGGAAAGGCGGGAAGGCAGCACGCATGCGCTGTGGGATGCTCCCAAAAGCTTTCTGATTGGACGCTGGGGAGCGTTCCCACGCAGGCTCCGTCGGTACTGACGTACCCATATGTGAAGACTTATTCCTGCTGTTCCCAGAGATCACCTGTTACAGGTAAGTAACTGTGCTTTCTGTTCTGGACTTTAGAGAAGATGGTTATGGGTGGGTTCAGGATATTTACAGTGGGCCTTTAGCTTGAGTCAAGGTGAATGAGTGGTATTCGGAACCCTTTGCGTTACAGAGAAGAACAAGGCAGGGCTGCTCCCTGTCTCCCCTATTATTTGTGTTGGTCATGGAGCCGTTGGCTCAAAGGGTTTGGAAATGATAAGGGATTCGGAAGATATGGATGGGAAAGGACAAGTTTAAACTGTCCCTTTTTGCAGATGATCTACTTGACCCTTGCACAGCCGAAAATGTCCTTGAGGGAGTTGGTGAGGGTCTTGGAGGAGTATGGAGGGATAGCGAAGTTTAAGATGAATGCCACCAAATTGGCAATTTTGAATATCTCCCTACCTGAAGAGCGCTGCCAAGTCTTGAAGTGCCAGTTCCCCTTCCACTGGGCTAAGGGGGGAGTATCAAGTACTTGGTGATTAATCTGACCTCTCAGCTGGGGACATTGTTTAAAGCTAATTATCCCTCCCCCCTTATGGAAAAAGATTTTAGCTGATCTGGATAGATGGCAGGGGTTGGCATTTTCATGGTTTGGGAGAATGGCCATGATTAAGATGGTGGCCCTGCCTCGGCTGCTCAACCTCTTTACTACATTGTCTGTTATGGTCCCTGGTGGATTTTTGGAGAAGGCACAGTAAGGTATCATGCACTTTATATGGGCGAATGCCAGGCCACAGGTGGTGAGGAGAATATTATATTGCAGTAAAGTGAGTGAGGGGGGCTTGGGCGTGCTTAATCTTTTAAGGTACTATGAAGCCGCGTGTTTGAAGCCAACTTTGGAATGGTGGATCCCGGGGGACCAAGAATGGGGTGGTATTGGAAAAGGGGGACTGGGCGGGAATTCTCTGTGAGATCTCCTGTAGAGAGTGGGAATAGATACATGGAGGAGAGGTGCTCAAATCCCTTTGTGCTTCTCATTTTGAGGATATTGTGGAAATGGAGGGGGGTACTGACTTGGGGGGCAGAGGGTATTCTTGCTTGACTCCCATTGTGGGTAATCAGGAGTTTCCCTTGAAGGACAAGGAAGGGGGGGGGTTGTGAGGTGTGCTGCCGTCTTATTTGGATGGGGCTGGTATTGGAAAATCAGGATATGATAAGTTTAGGGCAGCTACAGAAGGAATATAGGCTACCTAGGGGGGATTATCTTCACTATTTCCAGGTAATGAAGGGGATGGGTGCTTCCCTCTCTCCGGTGGAAGAATTGTTTCTGCAGGGAGTTATGAAGGGGGCCACATCTAAGTTGTATGTTGATGGAGGAGGGTGATAATGAGCAGTATCAACAAAGGTGATTTGGGGGGGAACTGGGATAAGCAGCATTGGGAATATGTGTTCCTTGGACTGCATAAGGGATTTCTTGCCTGTAATCTGTTAGAACAGAATTATTAAATTTTATGTCAATGGTTTTTGACTCCTATGAAAATTAAGATCGCCTATGAACAAGAGTCAGGTTTGTGCTGGCACAGTTGTGGGCAATTGGGGCACTTCTTCATGTTTGGGGTTGTGTTAAGATTCAGGGGTTTTGGAGGGAGATATTTAACATGTTGGGGAGTATTACGAGGCTTCATATGTCTCCTGCTCCAGAGCTTGCATTGGTGAATGAGTATCCTGCTGATGCACCCCAGGATGTGTGCATGCCCTTCTGCGGGTGGGTGTGTGGCAGGTCATCTGTCCGTTGTCCAGGCCTGGAAGCAGGTTGAACCACAGAGGATGGAGGAGTTGCCTAAGAAGATAGATCATTTATTTATTTTATTTTATTTTTCTATACCACCCCTTCCAAAAATCAGGGGCGGTTTACAGATAACAGAACATTTTACATAAAACAATGGTTTAACTTTTTACATAGTAACTTTTTGGGAGATCATATTTTCTTGATGAGTAAGCTGATGGCAATGAAGTATTATCGGCTGGGAAAATTTGTCAAAACATGGAGCAAGTACTCTGAACGGATAAAGGCTGTAGGATTATGAACTGATAAGGAGAGTTGTATGGTATGGGTCTATTTGGATATTTGTACGCGTATATATTTGTCTAGAGTACGGAGGTGGGGGATGTTTTCTGTTGATTGTACCAGAAGGGTATTGTTTGGGAATATGAAAAAATTAATAAACAGTTAATGGAAAAAAATGGTACTGTGCAATAATTACTTCTGCTATAAACTCAAAGAATCAAAAAGAGAAATAAGGATAGCAAAATCAAAGGCTGAGGAAAAGATGGCTAAAGATGTTAAGGGTGGCGACAAAACTTTCTTCAGGTATATTCAGGAAAGGAAGAAGATCAGAGTTGGAATTGCAGGACTCAGAAGTGCTGGGAAAGGACTCATGGAAAGTGAAATAGAAAAAGCGAAATTGCTAAACAAATACTTCTGCTCTGTTTTTACTAAAGAAAATCCTGGAGATGGACCAGCTGTGACTCCCAAATATAAAAATGGGAATGAAATAGATACCACACCAATCACAGAAGATGAGGTGTTGGAACAACTTGCTAAACTGAAAGTGGATAAAGCCATGGGACCGGATGGGATACATCCCAGGATACTGAAAGAGCTCAGAGAGGTTTTTGCAGGGCCGTTAAAGGATGTATTCAACAGATCCTTGGAAACAGGGGGGGTTCCTCAGGCCTGGAGAATGGCTGATGTCGTACCTCTACACAAAAGTGGTGACAGGGAAGAAGTGTCAAACTACAGACCCGTGAGCCTTACCTCGGAGGTAGGAAAAGTAATGGAGGCGCTCCTGAAAGAGCAAATAGTGAACTTTCTCAAAACCAACAGGTTGCAAGATCCGAGGCAACATGGTTTTACTGAAGGATGGTCTTGCCAAACAAATCTGAGTTCTTTGACTGGGTGACCAAGGAACTAGATCAGGGGCATGCGATGGATGTCATCTACCTGGATTTCAGCAAAGCCTTTGATACTGTTCCTCATAGGAGGCTTGTCAACAAACTCAGTAGCTTCAGGATGGGTCCCAAGATTGTGAACTGGATTAGAAATTGGTTGACTGACAGACGACAGCAGGTGATGGTACATGGAGCTCACTCGGATGAAAGGAAGGTGATTAGCAGGGTGCCCCAGGGTTCGGTCCTGGGCCCGGCACTGTTCAATGTATTTGTGAGGGATATTGCTGAAGGACTGAATGGAAGTGTCTGTCTTTTTGCAGATGACACAAAAATTTGCAACAGAGTGGACTCCCCCGAGGAAGTGGATAACATGAGGAAAGATCTACAAAAGCTGGAAGAATGGTCTAATGCTTGGCAATTACGATTTAATGCGAAAAAGTGCAGTGTCATGCACTTAGGTAGCAGAAATCCAAAGGAAATGTACGCAATAGGGGGCAAGAGGTTGATGTGCATGGTTCAGGAGAAAGACCTTGGTGTGATTCTCTGATGATCTCAAGGTGGCAAAACAGTGCGACAAGGTGGTGGCAAAAGCCAGGAGGATGTTGGGCTGCATACAAAGAGGGATTACCAACAGAAAGGAAGAGGTACTTATGCCACTGTACAGGTTGCTGGTAAGGCCTCACTTGGAATACTGTGTTCAGTTTTGGAGACCATATCTTGCAAAAGATGTAAAAAGACTGGAAACTGTTCAGAGGAAGGCAACCAAAATGATTTGGAGCCTGCGTAAGAACGTATGAGAAGACCTAAATATGTACACTTTGGAGGAGAGGAGGGATAGGGGAGATATGAATCAGACCTTTATATACTTAAAGAAGAACGATGAACAAACAAACCTCTTCCAAAGACGGGGAAGCTGCAGAACTAGAGGGCATAACATGAAGCTGCAAGGTGGAAAATTGAAAGGCAATGTCAAGAAATATTTTTTCACTGAAAGGGTGGTGGATGCTTGGAATGCTCTCCTGATGGAAGTGATGGGGGCAAACACGGTGATGGAATTCAGAACAGCATGGGACAAGCACTGCAGATCCCTTTATAGTCGGGGTTCTCAACCCTGTCCTCGGGACCCACCTAGCCAGTCGGGTTTTCAGGATAACCACAATAAATATGTATGAGAGAGATTTGCATACACTGCCTCCATTATATGCTATGCAAATCTCTCCCATGCATATTCATTGTGGTTATCCTGAAAACCCGAGTGGGTAGGTGGGTCCCGAGGTCAGGGTTGAGAACCCCTGCTTTATAGCAACAGGATAAAAACAAAATATACTGAACCATCTAACTTCTCAACAAATAGGGGTGTCCTACATGGAGTGGTGGGTCCACCCCTAAACAAAGACATGGGGAGAGCTGGCCTGCACGGAGCGACGGGTGCACCTACTCTTGCCGTGTATTTGCTGGGCAGACTGGATGGACAATGCTGGTCTTTATCTGCTGTCATTTACTATGTTACTATGTACTTTTCACAATAATTGCTGCAGTTGATAATGTTGGAAGAATTTTTTTAGATAAGTGAACTGCCTTTGCAATAATGTATCTCAAGGAACAAGCAGGAATGCAGTCTTTACATATGGGTGACATCCCCGGCGGAATCCATGCGAGAATGCTCCCCAACATCCAGTTGGAAAGCCTTTGGGGAGCACTCCACTATGCCTTTGTGTGCCTTCCCCAATGCCTCTCCTCAGTTCTTTATTTTCCGCAGAGTCAGTAGGAAGCACCATCTCTCTTCTGTTTTTCTTTTTTTTTTTTGTGCCCTTTGGGGTACATCGAGCTTCTGCCTTCCCGTCGAAACCAGTCTTTATTTTATTTAAGCAGTTTTTCTATACCGCCCCTTCCAGAGATCAGGGGCAGTTTACATTAAACAAACCATTTTACAGAGGACAAGAGATAACTATGTAGAGTTATAGAAAAAAACATTCAACTAACATTCAATTCTTTCTAATCTGACACCAGTCCCGATATTTCTTTCTTTTCTTTTCTGTCTATTCTCACAGCAATTTTCACTGCTAGCCTAGGCCTCCATAGCCTTGTCGTCAACCTCAGACAATTTTTTCTGGCATAGAAAAGCCAGTCAATGGTTTCAAAAAATGTACCAAGTGTGCCAGTACCATTTCAGCCACTAATACGTGTTTATTTATTTTATTTTATTTATTTAAAAGTATTTATATCCCGCTTTATCCTTGAATCAAAGCGGATTTCCCTGCAAACCAATCAAGTAGGGTTGGGGGGGGGGTTGTCGGCATGCAGTGGTTGTGAAGGTGTAGTGTTCATGAGTGTGGATAGGTAAATCTTGATTTGGGGTGCAATATATACAGGTTGAGCTATCTACATTTGGCTATATACATTTTAGTAAGAGTAATAAGATGTTTTTATGTTGTGGATGTCATGTCTTGTGTAATTCGTTTTGTGAGGTGGTTAGGGTGGATTGGTGGTCTTCATTGAATTGTTCAATGAATAGGGGGATTTTAAGTAGCTTCCGGAAATCTTTTATATCTGTTGTTGATTTTAGCATCTCTAGGAACAAGCAGGAATAAGTCATCACATATGGGTACGTCGGTACCGACGGAGCCTGCGCGGGAAAGCTCCCCAGCTTTTCAAATGAAAAGCTTTTGGGGCCTCCCACTGCACATGCGCGCCGCCTTCCTGACCAGCTCTCCTCAGTTCTTCTTTTTCCGCGGAGCCAGCAGGTCGTGTTCCTGTCACCGCTGAAGAATTTGTTACTTTGTTTCTTTAGACCGCGTACCTGCCTTCCCCATACCGAAACCGGTATCGCCGGTCTTTCTTTCTTTCTATATTATAAAAAAAAAAAAAAAAAAAGACTTTTTTATTTTTCTTCAGCACAGCTTGGTACCCGGTGTTAGGCCTTAAGGCCTACACAATTTCTCCTCATGGAGAAGCCAGTCCCTGGGTTCAAAAAATGTACCAAATGCAGTGCTGTTATTTCTGTCACAGACACCCATGAATGGTGTCTCAAATGTTTGGGACCTGAGCACTCCATACCGGACTGCCCATCCTGCACCCAGATGTCTAAACGTGGTTTGCAGAACCGGGCTAACAAGCTCCATGTGCTGTTTCCTTCAGAAGCATCACAGTCATCCAGGTCTTCTTCTCCGGATGGATCTCAGGTAACCAAAACTTCTGTGGGCAAATCCTCTAAAAGCAAATCTCTTTCTAAAGATCGAGAGGCTCTCAGTTCTGAGTTCGAGGATTCTGCCCAGGCCAAAAAACCCCGGCGGGAGGTTCCGGCCTCCAAAGCAATCATGGGGTCACAGGTTGACATCGATGGCACGGCCTCGACAGATCACCTGTTGGACTGCTCTGGGGTACCGGCCCATACCGGTACCGACATCCAGGCAGTAGTGGCGTCTATGGGCAGTACTGTCCAGACCATGCAGCAGGCCGTACTGGCCTTCATTAAGGCTGCGACGCCCTCGGTACCGATTTCATCGGTACCGACCCCGGTTCCGGTATCTACACCGGAACCCAGACCATCGACTTCTAAACGTCGATCGGTTTCACATGGCGGATTCCGGCTTTCGCCCGGTACCGATCCCATGCCCGATACGCCCGATGTCGATACCGATCGGTATGCGTATCGTACATTGGAAGCACAGAAAGAGTACTCAGATTCTTCTGATGAATTTAATTCCTCTGATGACTCTGCTGAGCTTACTCTTCCTGAGGAGCCCTCTTCTCCCAAGAGGAGGATGTCTCCTCCAGAGGATTTATCCTTTCAGGATTTCATTCTTGATGTAGCTAAAGCACTTTCTATTACTACATCTTCTGAAAGAGAACCCAGATCAAAAAAATTGGACATTTTAGGATACTCAAAAGCTCCTAAAGAGGCAGTCACTCTGCCTGTCCATGAAATCCTTCAAGAACACTTGATGGATTTGTGGGAGACTCCTTTAACACTGTCTCCCCATTCCCGCAGGTTGGACACCATGTATCGGGTCCCTCCTTCACCTGGGTTCCAAAAAACTCAGCTGCCTCACCACTCCATTGTGGTGAAGTCTGCTATGAAGAAAATAAAGAGTCCTAAGAGGCATTCTTCTACCCCTCCAGGGCGAGAATGTAAGAACCTAGACTCTTTTGGAAGAAAGATGTTCCAGGCTAGTATGCTTATAGCCAGGATCAACTCTTATAGCCTTTATATGGGCATGTATCTTGGGCAACTTGCCCTACAAATACAGAATTTTGCCCCCTTTATCCCTGATGATCAAAGGGCGGACTTCTTTTCTATGGTGACACAACTTTCAGAGGTCTCCAAGTTCTCCAACAGGGCAGCCTTTGATTCCTTCGAGGTTGCAGGCAGAGCTTCGGGAATTGCTATTGCAGCCCGACGTCTCGCTTGGCTCCAGGCTTCTAACCTAGAACCCTGGGTTGTAGAAGGCCTCAGGAATCTGCCCTGTACTGGTGAGAACTTATTTGGGGAAGACTGGCAGATTAAAGCTGCTCAAATGGATGCAGAAAATGCCACTCTAGATAGACTTTCCAAGTCTACTTCTACCCCTACCAAAAAGAAGCCTTTTAAAAGGCCTTATTATAAAAAGACCAGATTTCCCACAAATACTGGCCAGCAATCTGCTCAGCCTCGCCTTGCGGCTAAGCGTCAACAATCTAAGCAGGTAAAGTCAAAGCCTGCAGTGTCTGCTACATCCCAGCAGGCTCAACCCCCTCAGGGGTTTTGACTTCCCTCTAGAGAACTTGCCGTTTCTGGCTCTAGCACAGCCAGAGCCCCTCACCATTCCTGGAAGGCTAGCTCACTTTGCTCCCAGATGGGAGCAAATAACATCAGAGCAATGGACCCTCTCTATTATCCGAGAAGGCTACAAACTTCATTTCTCCAGCCTTCCTCCCCATACCATGGTGAGGCAATTCAGTTCTCCCCCATCTCTTCTGACCCTGTTAGGTCAGGAAGTCTCTTCTCTTCTTGCCCAAGGGGCAATAGAGGAGGTTCCTCCTCCACAACAGGGGTTAGGTTTCTACTCCCCTTACTTTCTCATAACAAAGAAGACAGGGGGCTTCAGACCTATCCTAGATCTGAGAGAATTGAACAGGTTTCTATTCCAGGAGAAATTCAAAATGCTCTCTCTGGGCCTTCTCCTTCCATACCTTCAGAGTCAAGATTGGCTTTGTTCTCTAGATCTCAAGGATGCGTACACTCATATACTCATCCATCCATCCCACAGAAAGTATCTAAGATTTCTGTTCCAGGGAAAACATTTCCAGTACAGAGTACTACCCTTCGGTCTGGCCTCTGCTCCAAGAGTCTTCACAAAATGCATGGCAGTCGTAGCCGCATTTCTCAGAGGCATGGGAATCTTTGTCTTCCCATATCTGGACGACTGGCTCATCCGAGCTCCATCTCAGTCAGAAGCCCAGATTTCTCTGGACCGCACAAGGCGTATTCTTCAATATCTGGGACTTGTGATAAACATTCCCAAATCCCAACTCATCCCTACTCAGTCTCTGGAATTCATAGGGGCCCAATTGGACTCCACCACTGCAAGGGCCTACCTCCCTCTGGTCCGAGGCCAAAGGCTAATAAGCTTGGCCTCCCAAGCTCAGTCCAGAAGTCACTTGTCAGCCAGAGAAATGCTGCAACTTCTGGGCCACATGGCCTCCACGGTTCATGTGGTGCCCTATGCTCGTCTCCATATGAGAGCAGCTCAATGGACATTGGCCACCCAGTGGTCTCAAGCATCGGGACTGCTGTCAGACCAGGTACTCACCTCAAAACGTCTGTTTTGGTCTCTCCAGTGGTGGACATCCTCCAAAAATCTGTTGTTGGGGACCCCCTTCCAACCTTCGTTGCCCCAAGCAACCCTCACAACAGATGCCTCCCAAACAGGGTGGGGAGCTCATCTTCAACATCTCTCCACTCAGGGAATCTGGTCTCCCCAAGAGACCACCCTTCATATCAATCTTCTGGAACTGCGAGCAATCTTCCTTGCCCTCACAGTCTTCCATACCCTCCTTGCCAACCTAACTGTCCTAGTTCAGACAGACAATCAGGTGGCCATGTTTTATATCAACAAACAAGGAGGGACGGGCTCTCTGTCGCTTTGCAACGAAGCTCTCAGATTATGGGCCTTCGCCAGAGAGCACCAAATTCATCTTCTGGCAGTATATCTTCCAGGAGTTCAAAACTCTCGGGCAGACAGACTCAGTCGAGTTCTGCTTCTACACGAATGGTCCCTACATATGGACCAGATACGCAGAATCTTTCAGGAATGGGGGACCCCGGACATAGACCTCTTTGCAAGTCCGTGGAATGCCAAACTTCCCCGGTTCTGTTCCAGGACTCCGTGTCAGGGAGCTCAGGCCAACGATGCCTTTCTCCTGCATTGTGGTCAGGAGTTCCTGTACGCTTTTCCACCCATTCCTTTGATTCCCAAGACTCTGTTCAAAATTCAGAGGGATCACGGATCCATGATCCTCATTGCTCCACGCTGGCCACGCCAAGTGTGGTTCCCTCTCCTTCTACAGCTCTCCCAGGGCTCCTCCCTGGACCTGGGAGCTGCACCAGACCTTCTGTCTCAGGAGCAGGGGACTTTGTGGCATCCAAACCCCAAGTCCCTACATCTCCGAGCTTGGTTACTGAAGGCTTAAGCCTTCAAGAGTTTAATCTTTCTCAACCAGTGAAAGATATCCTTTATGCCTCTAGGAAACCCTCTACCAGGCGTTCCTATGCTTTCAAATGGAAACGTTTTTCCATTTGGTGTGCTCAACAGGGTCTTGACCCTCTGGCACTTCCTTTGAATTCTCTACTAGACTATCTCCTGCATCTTTCCAATGCAGGCCTCAAGACGAATTCAGTACGAGTCCATTTAAGTGCTATTACAGCATCCTTAAAACCTATAAATGGACAATCTGTTTCCTCTCATCCTCTTATTGCAAGATTCATGAGAGGCCTAACCCTCACTAAGCCTCCCATCCGGCCTCCTCCGGTAGCATGGGACTTGAATTTAGTTCTGGGTCAACTTATGAAGCCACCCTTTGAGCCATTGGTATCTACCTCCCTGAAATTTCTTTCTTGGAAGGTCCTTTTCCTTATTGCGGTCACTTCGGCTCGCCGCATCAGTGAACTGCAGGCTTTGGTGGCAAATCCACCTTATACCAGATTTCATCATGATAAGGTGGTCCTTAGGACGAATCCCCACTTTATGCCTAAAGTGGTCTCGCCTTTTCATCTTAATCAAGAGGTATATCTACCTGTCTTTTTTCCGGCTCCTCATGCATCCAGTGCAGAGAGGAACCTTCATACTCTTGACTGTAAAAGAGCTCTCGCCTTTTACCTCAATCGAACTCAGCCACATCGAAAGTCTTCTCAGCTTTTCGTGGCTTTTGATCCTTCTCATTTGGGACTTCCAATCACCAAACGCACACTTTCCAACTGGATTGCTCAGTGTATTTCCTTTGCTTACCAGAGTAAGAACATATCTCTGGAAGGCCATGTCACAGCTCACAATGTGAGAGCCATGGCCACTTCTATGGCTCATCTCCACTCTGTGTCCATAGATCAGATCTGTCGAGCAGCCACTTGGGCCTCGGTACATACCTTCACAGCCCATTACTGCTTGGACAAGGACTCCCGCCGGGATGCCTTGTTTGGTCAGGCTGTCCTCAAACACCTGTTCCATACTTAAACAACTCCTGCCCACCTTCCCAGAATGGATGCCTGAGATCCATCCGAAGATGGTTACCCTTGGAGGGGGATCTCCCAGGCATCTCAGCTAGGGAGTCCCCATATGTGATGACTTATTCCTGCTTGTTCCTAGAGATAGCACAGTTACTTACCTGTAACAGGTGATCTCTGGGAACAGCAGGAATTAGTCATCACAACCCACCCACCTCCCCTAGGAGTTGTCTCTCTATTCCTCTATCTTCCTGTCCTCTCTCTCTATTGTCTCAGCTTTAAACTCGAACTGAGGAGAGCTGGTCAGGAAGGCGGGAAGGCAGCGCGCATGTGCAGTGGGAGGCCCCAAAAGCTTTTCATTTGAAAAGCTGGGGAGCTTTCCCGCGCAGGCTCCGTCGGTACCGACGTACCCATATGTGATGACTAATTCCTGCTGTTCCCAGAGATCACCTGTTACAGGTAAGTAACTGTGCTTTATCTGGGAGATCATTCCAGATAGCAGGGGCAGCAAAAACATGACTGGTGTTTAAAATCTTTGGTTCCTGATCAGGAATCCACTTCTTGCCCTTTGTGCCAACAAATGATAAAGAGAGGCCTAAAGTAATCGCCATGCAGTTTGGATCATTGTTCATCTTGAAGTCTGTTTCAGTGACTTCCACGTCAAAGTCATCGACTTCTTCTCATGGGTCTCAGGCTTCTTCAAAGTCCAAGCACAGAAGTAACTCAAAATCTGTAGCTGTTTCCAAATCTTCGGCATCGAAGACTGATTCCGTTGCCAGGGAAAGTCCTAACCATAAGCATTGCGACTCCCCTAGAGGTGCTTCCAGTGCAGACTGGCCAGCCAAACAGCCCTGGCAGGAGGATCTCTCCACCTCCAGAGAGCTACAGATTCCTTGTTCTGGGACAGTGACTCAGAGTCCCGTATGTGATTCCAACCAGACATCTGCCATCTCCGTGGACCAGCGCATGCTGGCTCTTGAGAGGAGCTTAGCAGCACTCCTGGCAGCCTCAGTACAGCTTCACAGAGCTTCAGGAGTACAGGCTTCGGTACCAAGTCTACAGCCAAGCGTATCGGCCCCAATACCAGCCCTCAAACCAGCATTGTCTGAGCACCTGAGGCTGCCCCTGGTATCCAACAGACTCATGCTTCTATTGCTCTCGGCTCAGATACTTCTGAGTATTGGTATCTGCATCAATAATCGACTGCCATGAAGCATCGAGGTCGAACCCAAGACCGCTGCTACTTTGATTTCTTGCTGGACTCTGATTCAAGTTCTTCAGAATCTGACATGGGGTCACTCTATTCCCGAGAATTTCCAAATATTCCGTTGGACCCTTCACCGCTTCAGGAACGGCATCTGTCCCCACCAGAGGATATGTCCTTTCAGGACTTCATCCATGACATGGCAGCAGGCCTCTCCATCACTGTAGCCTTGGAAAAGGAACAGAGAGCAGAGGAATTGGAGATAACCTCCAACATTCAAGGAGGCTGCTACCTTACTGGTACATCAAATCCTGCAGGACCTTATGCTACACATATGGGAGGCTCCACTTATGGTCCGTCCTGTTAGCAAGAGACTCAATACCATGTGCCGAATACCAGAGTGCCCAGGTTTCCAAAAACCTCAACTTCCCCACCATTCAGCGGTAGTGGAATTGATGATGCGCTGAATAAAGAGGTCAAAGAACCATTCATCTGTCTCCTGGCAGAGAATCGAGGACACTTGATGCCTTTGGGTGTCGATGTTTCCAGGCATGCATTTTGGCCTCCAGAATCAACTCTTACAATGCTGCACATGGGCATGTTTCTGAAGGATGTCACCAGTGATCTGGCGACTTTCGCCCCCCTGCTTCCAGAGGGTAAGCAGGATGCATTCCAGACCCTCATTAATCAAGGTCAAAACACTTCTAAGTTTCTTGCCAGGGCTCTTTTGATGCCTTCAAATCAACCAGCAGAATGGCAAATCAACCAGCACTGTGGCTCGCAGAATGGCCTGGTTACAGGCATCAGACCTTGAGCAGTGGGTCCAGGATAAACTGGCCAGTATCCCATGTACTGGGGAAAACATTTTTGGCAAGGATTGGAGGGAAAAAGCAGGGGAGATTTGAAACTACTGATCTCGCCCTAAAACACCTTTCCAGAAAGACAGCTGACCCATTCAAGAGGAAGGCTCTTCCTAAGAAATCGTTTTTTTCTTATAAGAAGAGATACTATCCTCCTTACCCACCTTCTGCTGCCTATCAGGGACAGCAGAGACCTCGCCAGCCCAAGAAGTCCAAAGCTTCTAAGTCTCAACCAGCTGCACAGGCATAGCCTAAACCTGCCAATCTGCCCCTAGAGGGCCACCATTCCCTCCACATTGCAGGCAGACAATGTCACTATGCCCACAGATGGCACCTCATAACATCAGAGCAGTGGATACTTCAGATTGTCTAAAGGGGTTATCAATGTCACTTCGAAACCTTACCACCCCCTCCCCCCATCTACTTCACAGGGGATTATCCCAAACAGCACCTTCAAAGCACTCTCTTAAAAGAAGAGGTGACCATCCTGTTGTCCCAGGGTGCCATAGAAAGAGTTCCTCCTCTTCAAGAAAAGTTGGGCTTCTAGTCTCCATACTTTCTCATTCCAAAGAAAATGGGAGGCTTCAAGCCCATCTTGGATCTCGGAGACCTAAACAAGTTCTTGGTCCAAGAAAAATTCAAAATGATTTCCCTAGAAACTCTTCTACCATTCCTCCAGAGACACGATTGGCTCTGTTCTCTAGACCCAAAAGAGGTGTACACGCGTTTACTGATGCATCCATTGCAGAGACAGTATCTGCGCTTCATGTTTCAAGGAAACCATTATTAATACTGGGTTCTCCTCTTTGGTCTAGCCTCTGCTCCAAGGGTTATCACAAAATGCATGGCAGTCGTCACTGTCTACCCTTGTGGGTGTTAGTCTTTCCTTACTTAGATGACTGGCTGATCATGGGAGATTGCTCTCAAGAAGTAACACACTCGCTTCATCGCACCATCACGGTGCTCCAACACCTGGGTTTTGTCATAAACTTCCCAAAGTCCCACCTTGCTCTGACTCAACAATTAGAGTTCATCTGAGTGCTCTTAGACACTCGACAGACCCACACTTTCTTCCCACAGGATCACTGTGCCTGCCTCATCGAGCTGGCAAAAAAGGTACAACATCAAATCCGGCTAACAGCTCGAGACATGCTACGGCTATTGGGACACATGGCTTCCATGGTCCATATCATTCCCTACGCTTGATTACACATGCGCAAGCGCAGTGGACTGTCTTCCCAATGGATGCAAGCGAAGGGTCGTTTCAGGGACAAAATCCACATCACAACTCATCACATCCCTTCAGTGGTGGTATCTCCCACAAAACCTACTCATGTCACTTTTTCAGATGGCTCCACCTCAATGTACCCTGACGACGGATGCTTCCAAGCTGGGTTGGAGTGCATTTGAACGACCTGACCATACAGGGACTGTGGACACAACCAGAATCTACCCTGCAGATCAACCTGCTAGAACTACGGTTGGAGGGAGGAGTGTCTCAGTGGTTGGGACAGGTTACCTCAGGCCGGAGGGCCAGGGGTTCAATTCCCGCATGGGGACAAGCAACCTCAGGCTGGAGGGACTAGGGTCTCTAGTCCCCTGGCCACTCCTTGTGGCCTTGGGCAAGCCACTTAACCCTCCATTGCTTCAGGTACACTTAGATTGTGAGTCCTTCGGGGACAGGAGAATAAAAAGTACCTGTTAGTATACATGTAAACCGCTCTGATGCACAAGTAAAGGGCGGTATATCAAGTGCCTAAACCATAACCATAAACCATACGGGCACTGACAGTGCTCTTTGCGTTTTTCAACCCCTGCTATCGAGGTAACCTGTTCTAGTCAGAACGGAAACCAGGTTGCCAAGTTCTACATAAACGGAGGAGAAACTGAGTCCCATCTCCTCTGCGAAGAGCTGATTTGCCTATGGTACTTTGCTATCTCTCACCACATGCACCTCAGAGCGGTTTATGTCCCAGGCAAACTCAGTGTCCTAGTGGATAGGCTAAGCAGTATTTTGTCTGCATGAATGGACCCGAACAGCCATCTCCTGATGCAAGCTCTTCCAAATGTGGGTAACCCCACTCAAAGATCTTTTTGCCACTCCACAAACACGCAGCTTCTGCTCTTCTGATCCATGGTTCCGTCGCTGCACTGACGGCCCTAGATGCCTTCCTTCTCCATTGGGGACAGGGACTGCTCTATGCATACCCTCCCATCTCCTTAATACCCAAGATGCTGTTCAAGCTACAGGCCGACAGGGCCTCAATGATTCTCATAGCTCCCTTTTGGCCCTGTCAACCGTGGTTTCCTCTGCTTCTTCACCTTGCGCAGACTCAGCATTCAACCTGGGATGTGTCTGACCTCCTTTCTCTCAGGATCACGAGACCCTCCATCCCAATCTTCATTCCCTACACCTAATACACAAGCAGGACTCTCATTGTAGGGTCATATCACTGCTCACAATGTGTGGGCTATGGCAACATCCGTAGCTAACCTCCAGTAACCATTGAGGACATCTGCCAGGCAGCTACCTGGTCCTCCATGTGTACTTTTGCTGTACACTATTGTCTGGACAGAGACTCCCGCCGGGATGCTGTCTTTGGCCAGGCAGTACTCCAGCACCTCTTTGAGATTTAAACTCAACTCTTACCCTCCGTCCCCTGACTTCTACAAGATACTAGACTATCGGGGGAATATCGCCTTCTGGACTAGAGTCCAATGGACCATGACTCTTCCAAACTCATCGGCTACTGCTTTTGCATCAGGGATCGCATTACTCTCCTCGCCATACCAGTCTGGTATCTGGGAGCTAGTGAGTACCATATGTGAGGACTGTATTCCTGCTTGTTCCTGGAGATAGCGTAGTTTCTCCGGGAATAATCAGGAAGTCAGTCCTCACATATGGGTGAGGTCGGCACAGACGGAGCCCTCATGGAAGCATCTCCCCATCTTTCAAAGAAAGCCCTTGGGAGATGCTACCACGCATGCATGGTCCCCTTCCCGCCCAAGAGTGCCATCTTGTTCAGTCTCCTTTTTTCTGTGGAATCCTTCAGACGTCCGTCTGGCTTGTCCCTGGAAAAAGTTTTTTTTTTCTCCTGAGTTTCATACTCTCCTCCGGTACTGCATCGGTACTCTTCCTGCCACCCGACCTCGCTGTCTTGGCATTGAGTTCGGGTCCCTTTTTGTAGTTTTTCATTTTTGGCGTCTTTCCAGCTGGCAGCCCGGCGGGTCTTCCCTCATGGCTGCCAATGGCTTCAAGAAGTGTGATTGATGTACCAAAATTATGTCCTTGACCGACACACACACGACTGCTGCCTAGGGCTGGACCACGACCCTGCAGCATGCGGTCTCTGCAAAAAGATGTCCAGCAAGGCACTCAAGAGCCGCCAGCAGCAGCATGATACGTTTTTCCCTGAGTCCCCGGTGCTTCTGAAGGCCAGGGCCTCATCTGAAGCCACGACATCTCGGGCAGGCCCTTGTGGAGCATTGGTTCTTTAGAAAGGGGGTCTCCCTCGAGGGAACCAAAGAAGAGGAAGAAAACCTTGAAGGTGGCTTCCCTGGATGGATCCGACAGGCCAGGTACATCCCGAGCCAGGTCCCACAGTCCGAGATGCTTGTCCGAGAAATCGGAGAGGGAGCGGCCTGCAAAGGTCCCCCAAAAGGAATCGAACTTGGACAGGCCTCAGTCGCCAAACACCATCCTCATCGAGGACTCCCCTTTGAGAGAACCGTCATCAGGCCCGAGCCCCTCAGTGCCCACGCTGATGGCTGCAGAGCCTTCTGGCTTGGAGTCCAGAATGGCGGCCCTGGAGCGCAGTTTGTCTGCCTTCATGGACCAGCAGAGGGTGCTGTTGTCGGGTACTACCAGTTCATCCGCCCCGACCACTGGGCCCTCAATGTCGAAGATGTCCCCGGAGGCTGAGCCAGTCCTTGAGGTCCTTCAGCTTCATTGATCCTCGGCCAAGGTCTCGGTCTGGTTCCCACTCGATGGGGCCGCGATAGTCCCTAGCCAGTGCACTCGGCACTGGCCGCGGGGCCTCAGCGGGCCGTTGGCTGGGGTCGGCCCCAATGTCTACAGACCATCCTTTCTTAGAGTCCTCTACGAACCACTCTGCGTGGGAGGAGGAGGAGTTGCCTGACTCCTGTTGCCACTGTGATGTCCCCTCGGACTCCCCTGCTTCGGAGCCCTGGTGCAGGCCTCTGCTGGAGGACATGTCCAAGGCCCTTGCATTCCTGATGGAATCGGAGGAGGACCCTCGGGCGGATGAGTTAGAAATCCTCCAGTATGAGACCCCTCCGAGGGAATCACTCACGGTGCCCATCCTTCCCATCCTGGAATGGCTGATGCTCTGCATGTGGGAAACACTGGTGTCAGTGTCGGTGGTGAGCAAGCAGCTCGACTTGATGTATCGAGTCTGCTGGAGCCCGGGCTTCCAGAAGTCACAGCTGCCACGCAACTCCATGATGGTGGAATCGGCTGAAGAGTCAGAAGACACACTTCTCGGTGCCCCTCAGCAGGGAGGCATGCACCTTGGATGCCCTCGGCAGAAAGTGTTACCAGGGCTCAATGCTGATCAGCCGCATCCAGGCCTACCAGCTGTACATGGACATATACCTGAGAGACCTGGTGAAGGAACTTGCTGGGTTTTCAGCTGCTCTGTCCGAGGAACTCCTGCAGTGGTTCAGGATCCTGACTAAGGCATCCATGAGTGCTCCAAGTTTGTGTCTCGGGCAGCCTCTGATGGATTAAAGTTGGTGACGCTAGGCTTGGCTGCAGTTGTCCGACCTTGAGCAATGGGTTCAGGACAAATTGGTCGATGTCCCATGCCAAGGAGAGAACCTCTTTCTCAAGCCCATGACCGACAAAACTGCCAAGCCAGAGATAGAGTTCATGACAAGGACCATGCTCTCCAAAAAGACCGGTACCCCTCCCTGACGGAAGGACTCGGGTAAAAAGCCCTTCTACCCAAGGAAAGGGGCTGCTTCCAGAAACTACCCAGCAGGGTAAGCAGGCCAAGGGACATGGGCATGGCCCTCATAAGCAGAAGGCTCCCAAACCCCAGGTGCCAGCCCCGGCCCAGCCATGGGGACACTTTTGATTCCTTGGGCATTGCCTCTCCACCCCAAGGAGGTCTGCAGCCCACAGGGGGACGTCTGATCCACTATGCCCAAAGGTGGCTAACCATCACCACTGATTCCTGGGCAATTTGAGTGGTCAAAGAAGGTTACTTCCTCCATCAGACACCTCCCCTTATATTCCGGTAGAGTCCCTCATGTCTCCCCTCCACCAGGACCTTCTACTGAAGGAACTTGCAGGTTTTCTCAAGGACAAAGCAGTGGAACCAGTGCCCCACCATCTCAAGGGCAAGGGGTTCTACTTCAGATACTTCCTTGTGTCAAAAAGAACAGGAGGCCTAAGGCCCATCCTGCGCAACCTCAAGTTCCTGGTGAGGGAGAAGTTCAAGATACTCTCCCTTGGGACATTGCTGCCTTACCTCCAGCAGGGAGATTGGCTAGGCTCCTTAGATCTGAAGGATGCCTATACCCACATACTCATTCACCCAATCACATACAGAACCTACGATTCATGGTGGGGGGCGGGCACTTTCAGTACAGGGTGCTGCCTTTCGGTTTGGCCTCTGCCCCAAGGTCTTCACAAAATGCCTGGCAGTTGTGGCTACCTTCCTCCGCCTCCAGGGGGTCTTTGTCTTCCCCTACCTGGACGACTGGCTCATAAAGGAAGGCAAGGCCTTAGAGGCGCAGCAGGCGACTGCACACACCATCCAGGTCCTGCAGCACTTGGGGTTTGTGATAAACTATCCCAAGTCTCACCACCTTCCGACATAATGTCTGGAGTTCTTCGGGGCCAGACTGGACACCCTCCAGGCAAAGGCCTTCTTGCCCGGGGACCGAGCCGACCGCCTCAGGGCCCTGGCACTGGACGTACAGCACTGTCCCTTGGTGCCCGCTCTGCTCCTCTAGCGCCGCCTCAATGATCACACTACTCTCTTCTCCTTACCAGTCTGGTATCTGAGAGCTAGTGAGTCCCATATGTGAAGACTGCATTCCTGCTTGTTCCTGGAGATAGTGTAGTTACTCACCTGTAACAGGCGATCTCCGGAACAGTAGGAATCAGTCTTCACAACCCGCTCTCCTAGGAGTTGTAGGGTTATTTTATTTTTCTTCTTCTCAGCTAGAGACTCAACTGAGGAGAGGAGTTGGGAAGGCAGACATGCAGGCGCAGTAGAGTGCTCCCAAAGGCTTTCTAATTGGACGCTGGGGAGCATTCCTGCGGTGGTCTCCATTGGTGATGTCACCCATATGTGAAGACTAATTCCTGCTGTTCCCGGAAGTCACCTGTTACAGGTGAGTAACTATGCAGAACTTTGACAAGTATTTATTAGTTCAAAACACGATGTGTCGATTATTTCTGTAACATTTGGAACAGTAGCAGCAGTGAAACAATGGGATTGGATGTGATTTAAGAAAATTGATGGAGATATGTATACCAGTATTTATTTTTATTTTTTTGTTTTACTAATATAAGCACTTTATTATAGAAAAATGGACAGAGATAGAACTAGCTGAAATTGGGCTAGTACTTAAGTAGAGAGAGAAGGTCTGACAAAATGTATTTTCTTGGGCTAAAATCTCTAGGAATTTATATGTATATTTGTAGCGATTGTTTATTCCTGTTGAGATATCCTGTGTAATCTGATGGTTACTTACCTGTAGTAAGTATTCGCTGTGGTGAGCAAGATAGATGCAATGCAATGTGTGCCTTCAAGTCAGTCCTGACTCCTGGCGACCCAGAAGCTCCTGGGTTTTCTTGGCAGTGTCACCGGAAATAGATTGCCAGGCCTTTCTTCTGAGGCAATGGAGGGTTAAGTGACTTGCCCAAGGCCACAAGGAGTGCTAGTGGGAAGCGAACCCTGGTTGCTTGGTTACCAAGCCAGTGTTCTAACCACTAGGCTACTCCTCCACTCCGAGCAAGATAGAAGTCCTCACATAACTTTCCGACCTCCTTGTGGCCCTGCAGGAGGGCCCAATGCAAGAAGCGGCATCCATGCCCAGTAGAGCTAAAACTTCTGTAAAGTTCCTAAACTAGGGGACGTTTTTACCACATTGACTCTATTGAAGTCACCTATTTGTGAGGGCTTCTATCCTGTGTCCAAAGAAAACACCTGCTGCAGATAAGTAACTTAGTTTTACAAAGACATAAGTTATGTTAATTTACATTGCTAGACCGTCTTGGACAAAGCTCAACCCAGAGGTTTTATGAAATACAAAAATTAATACACTAAATGCCAGTCAATCATGAAATATAAATGCATAAAAATACAATATCATAGAAAAATATATGAAGCTTGAGTGAAAAAAAAAAAAAAGAAATCATAAGAATTGCTTTGCAATTTTTGTTCTTAATTCTTTTACGTTTTTTCAAATAGGCTACCTTCAAGGTTTTCAGATCCTTATTTCAACAGGAGTGGATGATGCAATCCTTCCCACTTACCTTCCCTCAAGTTCACTCATATAATAGAAAAGGAGAGGGGAATAAATTATTCCTAGTATCTCTTATTACACAAAAGAACCATGAAATTCAGGCGCAACCTAAATCTGAGGGATATGTGTAACTATAAATTGATGGGAAACACCCTTGGCACTTTCAACTCTCGTTCAAGACTGGCTGTCAACAAGGGGTGTAAAAAAAGTTGCAGCCTAGAGTAATTCCTTCCTAACACTGGGCCACCAACAAGATTTACTGCCATTGAGGTTATCTAGTTCTCAGACCAAATTTATGACTATTCATTGTGGATATCCTGGGAACCAGGTCCTTGAAGACCAGGTTGTGTATCTCTAATGTAAGACATGCAGCTATAGCTGAGGATCTAGATGTGTATTTGTACAGTATTGTTGAAATGTTGCTGTTTGCCTGCAATGTTACTTTGCATGCGTTCATGGAAGAAAAGAAGAAAATTAAAATTTTGTTAAAAACAGATAAGGTAGTTTTGAAACCCAGTAGGCAGGAGCACTAGAATTAAATTGTTTGAATTTCTTTATTCCAGCAACTCTTGTCTTTGGATGACCATTTTATTTTCTTTCTTTGCAGAGGAAAGACTACAGAACGAAAGAATGAAAAGGGAGATTGAAGCGGCTATTACAGAACAAGAGAGTACAGAAATACAGGAAGAGAGAGAATATGAGGTTGAAATAGATACTGAAAACAGAGGGTCTTTGAATGAACCTCTGTTATATGAAGATGTAAAAAAAGAAGTTAGAGAAAAGGAAAAGCCCGAAAGCAAATCAAGAAGTAGCAGCAGTAGTAGCAGCACAAGCCATAGCAGAAGCAGCAGTAGCAGTAGCCTATCTAGTTCTTTGTACAGTTCTAGTTCAGGAAGTAGTCATAGTTCATCATATTTTTCATCTCCTAAAAGAAAGAAAAGACATAGTCCAAGCAGATCGCCACTACGGACAGCCAGACGTAGCAGAAGCAGAAGTTACTCTCACAGGAGTAGGAGGGAGAGGAGTAGAAGCAGAGAAAAGATCAATGAGAGGAGGAGATCAAGCAGAAACAGCCTAGAAAGGGAAAGGCGTAGACATCGGAGTACTTCACATGAAAGAAGTAGGGAGAAACATAGAAGCAACTCTAGGGATAGGCGTGCTAAGGGGAGCAGAGACAGACGCAGGAGTGATGACCAGGGTAGAAGCAGGGGCAAACGTAAGGGTGATAGTAAAGAGAGAGAAGTTAAAAAAGAAAGTAGCAATAAGAGTATGGATAAAGACAGGAAGAAAAGGGAAAGGGATCAAGAGAGAGAGCAGGATAAAAGAAGAGAGAAGCACACAAAAGATGAAGAGAGAAGTAACAGACTTAGCAGTCATGATGAAATTAGGGCTAAAAGAAAACGAGAGAGTGAAAGAACCTTTTCTCGTGAGTCATCATCATCTAAAATAGCACGGCAGGATGCTAGGCAGGAGAGCAAGAGGCCTTCCACAAAAGACAGTAAAAAACAGTTTGCCTCTGAATCTAGTGGAAGGAGCAGTTCTGAATCGCCAGAAGTCAGCAAAGAGAAAAAATCTAAGAAACAAAAGCATAACCGGTCAGAGTCTGTGGAGAAAACTCAAAGGTCTGGTAAGAAGGCAAGCCGCAAACACAAGTCTAAGTCCCGATCAAGGTAGTATATTTTTTTAAGTATTTTTTCTGATTTCCTTTAGTTTTAAGTAATTGTGTTAAAATGTGCTTTGCTTTATAACTGAGTTTGATGCTTACTAAAATTGTCAGTATGAGAAGAGTAGATTTAAATGCAGGTTTAAAACAATATAATAAATGTAGTAAAATTACCATTGCCATTTCACTGATTGATTTCCCTCCCTTTTCCTTGTTTTTCAGGTCAATTACTCCTCCCCGCCGTAAACGCTGAAGAAGGATGTGGCATTTATGCCATGATTTTGTTAAAAGAAAATTCCATGAGTTTTAAGGGCTTGTCTCATTATAGAGGCACATTATGGCTGTGTAGGTGAAACCAGAATCCTTTTTTAATCTGTAAATAGTTTTGTTTTTTTTTTTTGTTTTTTTTGTTTTTTTCTTAAAGCTGCTCCAGGTTAGATGAATGATAGGATTCCTTTGTATTAAAATTTTGGAAGAACTTAGTGCTGATTAAGACTATCACATAGACTAATCTCTTTCAGCTGTACTGGTCTTAAAATTATTATTGGGTGTACTGTGATGTCAATAAACTCTTCAGTTAATTTTTGTTAATGTTCCTACACCATGATTTTGAAAGATTTTTTTAAAGGAAAGATTTCATTCCTATAGTTGGTACAATGTAATAAACCCTTGAAATGTCATTAATTATTGTAACCTATCTCAAGAACAAGGTTAAACAGTCAAAAAATTGTAAGCAAAAGCAAAATATAATACCACTTTTTAATCTAGAAAGAAAACAAAAAAGTCCTCACTCTGTAGTTCTTGGGTGGGCAAGAATCATTAAAGAAGAGAGAAAATAATCTGCTTAAATTGAGCAGTTTGAAAAGCTAAATATTTAATCGGCTCCATGGGCATACTAAAAAAATAAGATCCAAGGACAGAAGGTAGTTTTGGTTTCTTACTACTGGAGTTCATATACAAACACAAGGAACTAGCCACTGAGGTCTCTCTTGTGACCCCCCCCAGCTCAATGCAGAAATTCTGCGCTAGAGCCCAGTGCTTAAAGCTTTAATGCAGGCTTCCTAAGCAAGTTTAACACAGATGTTTTGCTCAGTAATGCTGTCAACAAACAGTATGCAAGTGAGCTATGAACAAATAGTCTGTGCTAAACAAGGAGAGCAGGCCAGTCACAAGTGCACAGAGGTTTGCGTTAGCAGTACCTACAGTGCCTTCCAAAAGTGTTCATTCCCTCTGTTTTTATCCTGTTTTGTCGCATTACGTACAACCTGGAATGAAAATGGAGGTTCATTTGGATATTAGGTAATGGACCTAACAATATAGACCAAATTGGTGAAGTGGAATAATAAAATACCTTGTACAGTGGTGTGCAAAAGTCTGGAGTCACTTGTGAGTTTATTTATTATTTATTTATTACAAGCTCTTATATACCGCACTATTTGGAATCAGCGCGGTTTACAGTACAACAAAAGACCAGAACAACAAGCTGTTTGGTTTTACATTGAACAGGAAGACGAACTTGGATAATATATGGGGAAAAGTATTTAACTGAAACAATTTACAAAGTATTTACATGTACATACAACAGTATTAAACTTAGATCAGGTTGGGTGTTCAATGGAGTTGGAGGTCAGGAAGGAGATTGGGTGTTCTGGTAGTAGTGGGGGAATAAATGGGATTTGATTGCCTTTCTGAAAGAGGTTAGATCCGGGATAGTCCAAATTTCAGGTGGTAAAGTGTTCCAACACTTAGGGGCATAGAAACTGAACGCCCTGTTAGATGTCGCTCGTGAGCATTTAGTTGCTGCCTTAGGGATTATTAGCGAGTTTGTAGATATAGTCCTGGATCTGTTAGGTGGGACAGTCTGAATGAGGTTTATTAGAGAGGAGGAGGTGAGGCTTTTGATGGCCTTGAACGTGAGTAATAAAGTTTTGAACAACAGTCTCCCATGTATGTGGAGCCAGTGGAGCTGCTTTAGAATAGGTGTTACATGATCCCTTCTTGATGCTCCGTAGAGGACTCTGGCCTCAGTGTTCATGGCAAGTTGCAAGGGGTTTAAGGTGGAGTGTGGTAGGCCTTGAAAAACGGCATTAGCGTAGTCAAGGTGCGGTAGGGTTAAAGCTTGGAAAATAGTCCGGAAGTCTTCAGGATCAAGCAAAGAGCGAAGTTGGCGGAGTGTCCGGATTTTGAGATAAATCACTCTGACTACGTTGGATATGTGTAATTTCATATCTAGATGCTGGTCCAAGGTGACCCCCCAGGTATCGGATTGAAGGCTTTGTTTGGAGCTCGGCTTCTTTCACTTTTAACTGGGAAGGGGGGGTGAACAATGGGTCTCTAGTGATGAAGAGAACCTCCGTTTTCCTGTGCTGAATGCGGAGGTTTTGGGATTGAAGCCATTCAGACACTGCATCAGAGCATTTGGTTATCTGTGAAAGATCCATGTTGAGTGTAGAAAAAGGCATATAGAGGAGAATGTCATCTGCGTATATTAGACAGTTGACCTTGAAGGATTTAATGATGTTACAGACTGGCTGTATGTATATGTTAAATAAGAGTGATGATAGGGATGACCCTTGTGGCACGCCCTGTTTTTGATGGAAAGGTGTGGATGTTGTTGCTCCTGAAGTTACAAACTGCCATCTCTGATCCAGGTATGATCTGCACCATGCCAGGGCAGTGTCGTTGATGCCCTTTTCTTTTAGCCGCCCTAGTAACAGATCGTGATGTACAGAGTCAAAAGCAGCGGCAATGTCCAGGAAAATAAGCACAAAGCCTTGATGGATGTTGTCAATTCCTGTGATGATGATGTTAAAGAGGGTTGTGAGGAGGGTTTCCACACCGTGGAACTCCCTGAAACCATGCTGGCATTGGTCTAGAGGGGGATGCAGTGTCGATATGATCCTGTATTTGACTTTGAGCTACCTTTTCAATTACTTTCGCTAGAAAGGGAATACTAGATATGGGTCTATAAGATTCGACTTTCCGAGAGTCAAGTTTGGGATTCTTCAAGAGGGGTCTAATGGATGTTCTCTTGAGGGCTGATGGGAAAGACCCAGATGTAAAGGATAAATTCATCATTCTAGTGATGAGAGGGCTAAGCTCACTTCGTAGCTCCCTTATCCAAAAGGCTGGGCAAGGGTCAGTGTGTGCCGTGGATGTGTTAAGAGTAGCAATGATGTTCTCGACATGTTTATTTGATGGTGTGGAGAACATAGATAGGTTAGATAGGCAGATGGAGTCTTAAGCGGGGATTGTTGCGATGGTGTCAGTTGTTATCAGCTTGGATTGTAGATATTCAGCAAACGCTTGTGGGTGAATGAATTCGGGTTGTTTGGACGAAGGCTCCTTAGCTAAATTCTTGACTAGATTGAAAAGATCACGTGGTTTATTTAGTGATCTTTTTAGTGTGTCGGTGTGGAATTTTCATCTTAGCGATGACTGATTCTCTGTGCGTGGATAGGTGTAATTTGTAGGCTGCTAGGTCTTCCGTGGAACGTGATCGACGCCAACGTTTTTCCAATCTTCTTGTGTTTTTCGTACTTTCTAACGTTTTTTGATTGTTTTTTTTTAAATTTTGCGTTAGCCCAGCATATTCACCTTTCTACCACATTAATCCTCGGATACACTACCCCCGGGTCAGGGGTGACCTGGGTGTCGGTTTTTTTGTTTTTTCTTCAAAATGGTAAGGAATTGTATTTTGAGGTATTCCTCAACAAACCATTTTTAAGTATTTTCATACATATGGTTTGCAAAAATAACGTTTTTATACAGTACTGCATGCTGCTGAACAAACAAGGGGTGATTTTCGACACTCGCACAATAACTCTCCTTTGTTTTATAGCAGCAAAGAAAGTCACCACTCCAAGTCCACATTACAATCCTGTGTTTTCTAACGTCTTGCTTACATTTATGATGTCACCTGACGTCAGTTCCTTGTTTGTTTCTGTGGATTAAAATTTTTTACGACAAAGGTAAACAATGCCACTCCCGAAACGCTTCAGCAGCTGTGCAGCAACTGAAAAAATTAGACGTTGTTTGAATGAAGAAAGAAAGTGACAGTAATGATAGTTTGAGTAATGATACTGAAGGTGCTGATACGGATAGTGCAGTCGTTCCCGCCCAGTCCGATCAGCTTGATCTTGATGATAGCGGCAGTGAAGCGGAAGATGCTGTCGACGAAAATAAAACAAGTGTTGACGATAGCAGTTCATACAGCAATTCTGAAACTTCTGAATCACATTCTGAAAATGAGGAAGTTACTGACAGTCATTACACAGCTCGTTCTGGCATGCATTGGAATAAAACTGTACCGCCAACATCAAGAACAAGGGAAGCAAATATAGTCAGAGAATCTTCTGGACCAATTGCTCTGATCAGAGGTATAACTAATGCTAAGGATATTTTTGACATGTTTGTAACTCCAGATATATTGTCAGCAGTGTTAGATTTCACAAATCTGAAGGCATACGTAGAGATGAAGCAATGCAGCCACCATGTACTGACTGGAAGCAGGTAACAATGGAAGAGCTCCAAGCAACATTGGGTCTTCTGTACATGAGTGGTGTTTTCAGGTTGAACAAAGTATCTGTACGCAGAACTTGGGCTAAAAGTCCTATCCAGAATCCTATATTTCCAGCTGTTATGTCAGGTAAAAGGTTTGCAGAAATATTGAGTTTACTTCGATTTGATGACAAACAAACCCGTGAATCACGAAGGGCCAATGACAAATTTACTCCAGTCAGAGATGTTTGGAATTTATTCATTTCTCAGTGCATGAAAATGTACACACCATCTGCATACTTGACTGTTGATGAACAATTGTTGGGGTTCAGAGGCAAGTGTCCGTTTCGTCAATACATCAAGTCTAAACCAGACCAATACGGTATAAAGTTATGGGTGTGTGCAGATGCCAAAACGTCTTATGTATTCAACATGAAGCCATACCTAGGGCGTGAAGAGTCAGTTACTCGTGACAAAACAGTATCTCTAGGAGCTGATGTTGTTTTGAAGCTTATTGAACCTCTGGAACGGTCTGGCAGGTACATTACTTGCGACAATTTCTTTACTAACGTACAACTGGCTGATGTTCTTCTTAGCAAGAATTTGACACTACTGGGCACTGTAAGACGTTGTAACCGTGACATACCTTCAGAATTCCAGGCAAATCGCTCAAGAATTGTGGGATCCTCAATATTTGGCTTCAGTGGAGACAAGACTTTGGTGTCATTCATCCCAAAACGAAACAAATCAGTTATGCTGCTGTCAACACTTCATCATGATAATAAAATTGATGAAACATCAAAGAAGCCAGAAATAATACTTGACTACAACAGAACGAAAGGGGGTGTTGACACAGTAGATCAGTTGTGCCACACATACAGTGTGAAAAGATCAACTCGTCGATGGCCACTTTGCGTGTTTTATGGACTGCTTGATATCGCGGCTGTAAATTCATTCATAATATTTATGTACAACAATTCTATGTTTCATCACAAGGAAAACTGCAAGAGAAGGTTTTTTCTGGAGGAACTCGCTTTGAATCTCATGAAGCCTCAGCTACAAAATCGTCAAAGCCATCCAGAAGGTCTGACAAGCCATGCACGTCAATCCATGGCCAATGTTGGCTATCCTTGCCTTGAAATGCCTAAGCCACCAAGACCGTTGACCACACGGGCATCAGCAAAGAAAAGAAAAAGATGCTCCTTTTGTCCAAGTAACAGAGATCGAAAAGTATTTACGGAATGTGAAATCTGTCTGAAGCGAGTGTCCTGAACATTCAAGAACAACTACTAGCACATTGACTGTTTTTTTCAACAACAGTTTATGCACAATGTACTTCATGTATTGCTTACTAGTTTTCTGTTTACAATGCACCGTTGTCAATTTGTTATAACACGGTAATTTTTTTGTCACAATTTGCATCATGCCATTACTTGACATAATGGCACCATACTTTGACTGTTGCTGTCCACCTAGCGAATAAATATAGAACTATTGTAGTTTGCAAAGCGTGCAGTGCTGCACACCATTTTTAAGCTTGCAACTGAATAGTTAACAGGTATTGACATTATGCAGCATATATCTGACCTTGTACAACTTGTCCTGCCTGATCTTGGCTAGCATTGCACATTATTCACTTGAAAGGGTGAATTAATAACAAGTATTATAAAAAATAAATGTATGTCTTTTTCTTCACAATTTAACCATGTTTTACAAACAAAAGTAGATGTTTTACCATATTTCTACATATGGGTCAGGGGTGACCCGGGGGTAGTGTATATGTGTCAGTCGATTTACCGAGTGTATCCGAGGGTTAAAAGGGATACATTTGGCTATTAGAGTTGACTTTTTTGCATTCCTTGCTTCCAATTGAAATACTTTACAGACACTGGGAGATAGCTACTGCGATTTTTGTGGATCCTGTGTCAAAACTGGATCGAGATTATCCAATATGCACACGTTATTTCTGACCAATCAGGAGGCTGGTTTCACTAACCAATCACAATGCAGATATCTAGCCAACACTGTAGCTATAAAAACACGCGGAATTTTTGAATTTCATATACTTTCTGGATCGACCATGAAGATGACTCGGACCCTGACGTTGGAGGAGCGCGTTCGTGTGTCCTTTATGAGCAAGGAAGGATTTTCAAGCCGTCAGCCAAGAAAGTTGGCTGCAGTCAGAACACTGTTAAGATTGTACAGAAGAAGAAAGAAACGGGTTCAGTGGTGGACAAGCCTCGTTCAGGTCATCCATGTGCATCAACATAACGCCAGGACCGCACACTATGACGCATTTCACTGACTAATCGCAAGTTGACCTCTCCTCAGCTACTACGAGAGTGGTCAGACAAGAGTGAGGTCAGTGTCAGCTCATCAACAGTTCGCCGTCGGTGCCTGCAGTTTGGTCTCCGGGGCTGCAAAGCACGGAATAAGCCACTGATGACTGAAAGGCGCAACCGGATCGTGTGGGCAAGAAAGCACTCAACCTGGTTGACTGAAATGTTGGAAAAGGTGCTATTCAGCGATGAAAGCACCTTTTGCCTGTTTGGTAACCAGGCTCACACCTATGTGAGGAGATTTCCTGGAGAGGAATTCAAGCCTGAGTGTCTCAACCTCACTGTGAAGCATCCTTTGAAGGTCATGGTCTGGGGCTACATGGCTGCCAGTGGCATTGGACATCTTCACATCATTGATGGAATGGTCAACGGGGCCAAGTACATCACCATTCTGCAAAAGTGCATGGTGCCATCAGCACACCAGCTGTTTCCTGGCCAGTTCCTGTTCCAAGGTGACAATGCACCCTGCCATTGCTCCAGACAGGTGATCAGCTAGAAGCAGCAGAACACCATCAAGTCAATGGACTGGCCTGCCCAGTCTTCATATCTGAATCCAATCGAGAACCTGTGGCACAAGGTGGCCGTGGAAATATCCAAGAGGCATCTGATATCAAAGCGTGAGCTGATTGAGTCACTCATTACAGCTTGGAACCGTGTTGTCACCAACGATCACCTTGTCAGACTGGTTCATTCAATGCCGACAAGGTGCAGTCAGGTGATCAAGCACAAAGGGTGGCCCATCAAATATTGAGAACAAAAGAACAGATACCAAGACTGGCAGATATTTTGCAAACCCCTTTTAATGTCCACTACGCGTTTCGGCCATTGGCCTTCCTCGGGAGGGTATCGGGTGAGGGAGCAAACCTCGAAAGTGCATAATCATAATTAAAAAAAATATATGATAATCAAAATTAAAAACACTGTCAGAAGATAAATTATTAAATAAATGATTAAAAAATAAAATAAAACATGCAAATTGTTACAATAAATAAAGATAAATACAACAATCTTGATCATACAATATGAAAAAAACATACCAATAAGACCAAAACATATAATATATGTGTATGTTATTAAAAACATTGTCATCAAACCCTGATGTTTAAGAGATGAGGAGGATAACTATAAAATGAATGGATCATGTGTTATGTAGTGCCTATGGGAATATGTGTGAAAAATGATAGACTATATGAAAACACAAATATATCACCAATACCTTCTTGTAAAAACTCTTTCAAATAAGACATATGCCACTGAAATAATTAAATATCAAAGATTAAAAATCTCCAATATATTGTTAATCAATTAATACATAAAAATCAGTAAATTGATACATATATAAAGAACATTTATATCACAAATATATCGTTAAAAAACAATGTTATTTATATGAATAGATAAGTGACATAAATAGGTAAACAAAATAAAAACAAGCTAGTATCTCAGTCTGTATCAAAGAGCCAAAATGATCGAATGATGGGATTCCTTCTACTCGAATAAATTGTATAAAAAGCAAAGACAAAGGAGCAATGGCATCATAAAATTATGCATCAAGGGATTATTATATTAAAATGTCAAAACAGGAGAATGAATTGTGGTATAATGTAATCTTAGTTTATAGCCAACAAAAGCTGGCTGTTTTACATGAAAATTCCAGGAACATTGTCCCGTAGAGATGATCAAACAATGTATTAAAAAGACCATGCTGTAAGTTATAAATAAAGTGTCAAGGAAGAGTATAATGATCTAAACATAATCTAGTAAAAAGACCCACATCTGTGATATTAATTATATCATATTAATGTCCATTTTTTTTATATACGGTACATACTAAAACAGTATATACTCAGCATATACACAAACCAACTTGATAAATGATATGATGTCTATATTTGTATGTGCTTCATAGTGGGAACGTTACTATTTTGAACGTGCATATAGGCCAAGTAGTTGTTGTAAAAAAACGTCCCATTGAGCAGACCGGAGTATATGTACAAAACGAAAAAACATTATATTCTACAAAAAAATAAACTATCAAAACACGACATATTGGACCTATAATCTTTGTTGAAATAACAAACCACAAGGTTATCTTCAAAAACAGAAAAGGAATGCAAAAGGAATTTTCTTACCGCAACAGCGTGAACCTCCGTATAAGGACAATGTTAAGAGATGAAATGACTACAGTGACCAGCGTTTTCCTGCCAAATTGGGGTGAAGGTAATTATTTAGATCTTTATACAAAATGTATCTTAATACTCATTTAATTGTAAAACAGGGGAATGGATATAAAATGTATAGCATTATCAGTTATATCACATGTATACAAATATTTATTTTTTATTTTATACGCTAATGATTGAGAACAGCAAAGAAGGAGGAATTGTCACACCGCAACAGCGTGAATCTCCATATGAGGACAATGTTAAAAAATGAAATGACTACGATGGTTACCTTCACCGGCGTTTTCCTAACCTAATAGATTGTGTAATGTTTATATTCGTATGTGCTTCATAGTGTGAACGTTACTACTTTCGGCGTACATATAAGCAGGATAGTTCTAAAAAACGTCCTATTGCAGAGACCAGAATATATGTGTAAGCTGGAAAAACATTGTATTCTGCAAAGAATCAACCACAACATATTGAGCCTATAATCTTAGTTAAAATAACAAATCATAAGACTATCTCCAAAAAGAGAAATTTTCTTACTGCACCAAACATGAACCTCCGTATGAGGACAATGTTAGGAAATGAAATGACTATAGTGGTTACCTTTACCAGCGTTTTCCCGCCGAATCGATGTGAAAGGTTACACCAGTCAACACAGTTTTTGTCACAGACCCGCTCTGACCTGTTTCATATGTAATTTTTCCCATTGTTTACAAATATGGTATCAGAATTTTTCTATCACCCATACTTCAGGAGATATCATCTAGTAAAGTGTGTACATTACTGTAAATTAGCCATTACAGTTTTTATTTATTTATTTTATTTAACACTTATTTATATACCGCATCTTCCAGCGATCAGTTGCGGTGTACAATTAACAACAGTTAACAATGCAGAGCTTGTTTTACATGGAACAAAATAACTTTTTACATAGAACATCTTAACATGCACACATAGGTTTAAATACTAAGCAGAATAATTCAACTAACACAGATTGTGTAACAATTTAAACAAAGTACTGACTCTACCGCATAGGCAGATCATATCAGTTTCAACTATATACAAGTAGGGTATCAGTGCATAGGAGTGGAATGTTTCAGTAAACAAAGGTTGAGTACGAAAAATTCCATCATAATTATTGTATGTTGTCAGCCACAACCAAAAATGCTGAGTCATGTAGTTGTAATATAATTAATTAACCAGGCACCTTGCCCTACTGGCTAGGCTGATACAAGCAGAAAATGCTGAGTCATGTATTGGTATGCTTTCTGTCGCCAATTGTGGTTTGTATTGTTTGAAAAAAACAGAATCTGAATGGATGTGAGTTTGCGTTAATCTATTTCATAAACAGCAGTTGGTTAATAAATTTTATGGTTATCGCTTGTAGTTTAACAATGCCTCTAAAGTGTGTTAATCGTCCAGATTCATTTTGCTACATTTGCGGTGAGGTTACTTTTAAGAAGCAGAGAAGACGTTTTGCTCCACTTAAGACATGTTATAAGCTGTACTTTGGATGTCAAGTCGGTGATCATGACAAAAATTGGGCGCCTCACGTCTGATGTATTACCTGTGTCAGACTCCTAACAGGTTGGGTAAAGGATGTTCGACACATGAATTTTGCTGTTTCAATGATCTGGAGGGAACCAAGAGATCACTTGTCAGATTGCTACTTTTGACTTACAAACATTGCAGGCATTACTTCAAAATCAAAACACACTGTAAATTGCCCAAATTTACCATCTGCCATGAGGCCTGAGCCTCACTGAACGATTATGAAAACTGCTGAAATGCAGTAATGAACGACTACTTGGCCTATATGCACGTTCAAAATAGTAACGTTCCCACTATGAAGCACATACAAATATAGACATCATATCATTTATCAAGTTGGTTTGTGTATATGCTGAGAGTATATATGGTTTTAGTATGTACCGTATATAAAAAAAAATGGATATTAATACGATATAATTCATATCACAGATGTGTGTCTTTTTACGAGATTGTTTAGATCATTATACTCTACCTTGACACTTTATTTATATCTTACAGCATGGTCTTTTTAATACATTGTTTGATCATCTCTATGGGACAATGTTCCTGGAATTTTCATGTAAAACAGCCAGCTTGTGTTGGCTCTAAACCAGGGGTCTCAAACTCAAATTGCTTTGAGGGCCGAATGAGGACTTGTAAAGTAACCCGGGGGCCGCATAAGACGCGGGGCCTCATTTGCATAAATATTTGCATAATGTTACCATGCACTAACTTTTAGTAAACATGCCTCTTTAATGAGTGCATGGATAAAGAAAGACTAAAAGATTTAGAAACAGGAAGACAATAATTAAACTGGGAACCCCAAAAGCCAAACTTGGAATGTACAACAACACTGTAGAAATAAAACTATAAATTAATTTCCTCTTGTACTAAACAAAGCGCAAACATTAATGATGCACATTTCCCAGAGCTGACATATTCCAGTTAATAAATTCAAAATAAAGAGATATTTTTCTACCTTTTGTGCATTTTTTTTCAGTTGCAATTGTTCCAGCCACTTTCTTCTGGTTTCTTCATGTCTTCTGCTAACTCTCCATCGTCTGCTGTCCATTTGCCCTTTCTTCTCTCCTAGTTTTTTTTCCATTCTCTCTCTACATCTGCTTTAACATACTAATCTTTCTCCTTTTTCTCTTTCCTCATTCCTATTTCATCCACTCAAATTTTACCCCTCCATCCTCAATCCCCACTTACTCTCCCAATACCTGGCCAATTGTAGATTTGTCTTCTCTCCCAGACAAAATATTTTTCCCCTCTCCATTTCACTTTCCCAGCTCCATCCCATTCTAATCCTCCCCCAACATCAGCTCCCTTCTAGTTCCAGCCCCACCCAGCATACGCTCCCTTCTAGTCCCTGCATCAGTCCATTTCCAATCCTAGCCCCCCATCAGCCCATTTCCAATCCTAGCCCCCCATCAGCCCATTTCCAATCCTAGCTCCCGCCCCGCACAGCCCATTTCCATTCCAAGCCCCTCCCCATCAGCCATTTGCAGTTCAAGCCCCCCTTCCAATCAGCCCACCTCCAGTCCTAACCCCCATCTGCCCATTTCCAGTCCTAGCCCCCACCATAGCCCATTACCAGTCATAACCCCCCCCCTGCCAATAGCCCACTTCCAGCCCTAACCCCCATTACCCCATTTCAGTCAGCCCCTCCATAGCTCATTACCAGTCCTAACTCCCCCCGGCAGCCCACCTCCAGTCCTTCCTAACCCCCACCTGCCCATTTCCAGTCCTAGCCCCCACCATAGCCCATTACCAGTCATACCCCCCCTTCCAATATCCCATTTCCAGTAATAACCCCCCCCCCCCCGCCAATAGCCCATTTCCAGTCATAACCCCCCCCGCCAATAGCCCATTTCCAGTCATAACCCCCCCTGCCAATAGCCCATTTCCAGTCATAACCCCCCCCCTGCCAATAGCCCATTTCCAGTCCTACACGCCCCCTGCCCACAGCCCAATTACACTCCATAACCCCCCCCTGCCAATAGCCCACTTCCAGTCATAACCCCCCTTGCCAATAGCCCATTTCCAGTCCTACACCCCCCCTGCCAATCGCCCTTTTCCATTCCAACCCCCCCCCCCCCCGGCCAATAGCCCATTTCCCGTCCGCCCCCCCCCCCCCCCCGGGTAAATAAAAAAAACACCTGGCTTCTTCTGCTGCTGCTGCAGCAGAAAATCAGCTGTCCCGCGGCCCCTTCCTCTCTGCCCGGAGATCCCTCATTGTGCTTCATCAGCGTGTGCTTCTTAAGCCGCGAAGAGAGTATTTCCCTCTCGCGCGGCTTAAGCCTATTCACTTGTCAAGCCTCGCGAGAGGGGAATACTCTCTTCGCGGCTTGAAAAGCACACGCTGATGGAGCACAATGAAGGATCTCCGGGCAGAGAGGAAGGTACCGCAGCACAGCTGATTTTGCTGCTTGAGCAGCAGAAGCCCGTTTTAAAAAAAAAATTGACAGTCGATTCTGCCGCGGCAACGGCAGAAGCAAGGCTTTTTTTATTTCCCTCCGTCGCGGGCCGCACAACCTTCGGCCCGCGGGCCGCGTGTTTGAGACCCCTGCTCTAAACTAAGATTACATTATACCACAATTCATTCTCCTGTTTTGACATTTTAATATAATAATCCCTTGATGCATAATTTTATGATGCCATTGCTCCTCCTTTGTCTTTTGCTTTTTATACAATTTATTTGAGTAGAAGGAATCTCATTATTCGATCATTTTGGCTCTTTGATACAGACTGAGATACTAGCTTGTTTTTATTTTGTTTACCTATTTGTCACTTATCTATTTATTTATGTAAATATTAACATTGGTTTTTAGCGATATATTTGTGATATAAATGTTCTTATATATGTATCAATTTACTTATTTATAATTTTTTATGTATTAACAGTATATTGGAGATTTATTTTTAATCTTTGATTTTTAATTATTTATTTCAGTGGCATATGTCTTTTATTTGAAAGAGTTTTTACAAGAAGGTATTGGTGATATATTTGTTTTCATATATTCTATCATTTTTCACACATATTCCCATAGGCACTCCATAACATATGATCCATTCATTTTATAGTTATCCTCCTCATCTCTTAAACATCAGGGTTTGATGACAATGTTTTTAATAACATACACATATATGGTGTTTTGTTTTTTTATATTGTATGATCAAGATTGTTGTATTTATCTTTATTTATTATAACAATTTGCATGTTTTATTTTATTTTTTAATCATTTATTTAATAATTTATCTTCTGACAGTGTTTTTAATTTTGATTATGATTATATATTTGTTTTTAATTATTTATTGTTCTTTCGAGGTTTGCTCTCTCATCCAATACCCCCCTGAGGAAGGCCAATGGCTGAAACGCATAGGGTCCACCAAAAGGAGCACCTCACCACGTTGTACGAAAGACACCCAGTCACTGATACGTGGTGGTTAAAACCAAAGGATACTTTTATTAAGGTTTTGGACTTAAAAGTATCCTTTGGTTTTAACCACCACGTATCAGTGACTGGGTGCGAAACGCATCGGGGACATTAAAAGGGATAAAAACCTGAAAATATCTGCCAGTCTTGGTGTCTGTTCTTTTGTTCTCAGATATTCTACAGATACTCTTGTTGCTTCTTTTTGGTCCCATCAAATACTGAGCCATCACTGACACACAAAAACGGCCTTTTTCAAGGCCACATACATTAATTTGAAGGAAACCTGGCGTGTGTCCATAATAATTTAAAGCATACTTACAATAATATATCGTTGGTCAACGATGTACATTATGCGATTTTCACAGAAAATCTATCAACAGGACAACTATGGGGAACAAACTCAGAAAATAAGGGCCAAACCAATACTAAACGTTGGCCCTAATAGCCAAATCTATCACTTATCATGAGATACACAGAAAACGCCACTGGGAGGAAAAAGAAATTAAGATATAAGATCACGAAGTTGAAAAAAGTCACATTTACAAGTGATTCCAGGCTTTTGCACACCACTGTATATATCATAAAAAAAAAGTCAAAACTGAAAAGTTGTGAGTGTATGTATTCAACCCCTTTTGCTATGAAACCCCTAAATAAGATCTAGCCCACAAATTATCTGCAAAACTCTTATAATTTGTTGATTAGGGTCCACCTGTGTGCAGTCTGTGTCATATGATGCCTGTATAATTACACCTCTTCTGAAAGGCCCCTGACTCTTCAACACCACTGAACAAGCAACAAGACGACCAAGGAGCACTCCAAATAGATCAGCGACAAAGTTATGGAGAAGAATAGATCGGGGTTGGGTTATAAAAAAAAACATATCCCAAATTCTGAATGTACCATGGAGCAACATTAAATCCATTATAACAAAATGGAAAGAATATGGCACCACTACAAACCTTACAAGATCCCGCAGGTCCACTCTCAGAGTAATATAATTGGTCCAAAATTCGGTAATTACTCTATTGTAAACAACGTTTAATATGAGAGAAAGCAAAATAAAGGGTTGTGCACAATACTAAAGCACGGGGACGTCTCAGACAAATCGGCACGAAACTAAGATACTATGTATCAAACTGCCCCAATAGCATCAATGACTGTCCACCAGCTCAGGCAATCTCTATTTTATTATTTTTTCTTTTTCCAGCACACCCTCAACTTTTGAAATATACTTAACTTGTATCAATTATACTTAACTTGATTTAGTCTTTCCCAACGCCAGTTGTATTGGCGCCATCCATTGCGTTTCACTCAATAAATTTGAGTTTCTTCAGGGGAATTTATCACTGCGAACAAGTAAAAAATCGTTAAAACCACCAACTCCATGACTTCCCTCATATTTGTGCACTTTTTTAAAAAAATCTTTGGTATACAGTTCTTCACAATATATCTAAAAACCCCCATACCTAAAATCTTTAGTTGGTACTGCCCACATTTGAAATCAAAAGAATGTTTCCCACGAATTGTTCACCACATATCTAAAAAACCCATACCTGAAATCTTTAGTTGATGCTGCCCACGTTTGGAATGTTTCCCACTAGTCTCAATTTCCCAAAAAACACCGCGCATGCGGATCAGCCTCCAAAGGGCTGTTTTTAAATGGCCCAGTAACGTCAGCGATCTTTTTTCTCAAAACCTTTCGCTCCTGTGTTGTTAAAGGATCAAGCCACATATTCAGTGGATCCACCCCACCTTTCAGATAACACATCCATGACATGCTGGAATGTTAACGGGAAGCTTATTCATCTCTGGTTGGGTATACAAATCCATTGTTTTCTATATAAAATGCAACTACTCATTACTGTTTATAAACAAACCCCCCAGTCTATGGCTGCGTTGAGCCCACCTGGAACAACTGATCGCAAAGTAAAAATCCACCATTGTTCGCGATACAAAAGCAACTGATCTTGCGACTTTCCATTAGCTGCCTGAGGGACCTCTTCTATGCAAAAACATTGTAAGGTCTCAAAAACATGTCCTTCCGTTTTACAATGGTGGACTAATGGTGCTGTCATAACGCCATGTTTGAGTCGGCTTTTATGTTCTTGTATTTGGGCCTGAAATGATCTAATGGTCTTACCGATATACAGGAGATTACATGGGCACTGTATTGCGTATACCACAGAACTGGTGTCACAAGAGGTATTTCCCTTCAAAGTATAATCTCGTCCATGATAGGAGAAATTCCTGGTTTCCCAAGTGTTATTGCAAATGTTGCATCGACCGCATTTCTTATGTCCAATTATCACTTCGGAAACTGTTTGTGTGCTTGCGGGCCGTAAGACTGCAGGGCTCACTCTCTCTTTAAGGTTTTTACCCCGTTGCCACACACATCTGATTTTTTTTGTTTTCCAACCCTGAGACGTTGCTTAACACATTCATGTGTTTAGAAATTATTTTCTGAATTTTAAAACTCAGAGGGGAATATCTAGTAATGAGATTAATGCAATCAGCACTGGCTGTGTCATCTACAGGCTTATTTTTTAGCTGTAGTAACTGTTTCCTATCATTATATAGCGCTCGCTGATATGCTCGTTTCACTACTACTGATGGATAACCATGAGCATGAAAATCTTTTACCAGTGTTTTGGACTGTTTCTTGTATTCTTAAGTGTTAGAGCAATTTCTCCGATACCGCAAAAATTGTGAGATCGGTAAGCCATCCTTCAGTCGTAAGGGGTGAGCACTTGTATAGTGGAGAAAGGTGTTCCGATCCACTGATTTCCTATAAATGGACGTCTGCCAACCCAATGGGCCTTTCACTACCATCACATCCAAAAAAAGCAAAGGCGGAAGCACTTATTGTATGGGTGAATTGGATATGTTGATCCAATCCGTTAAGCCAGGCCAAAAAAGATGTCAATAGATCTGCAGGGCCACCCCATAACAAAAAAAGTCATCAATGGACCGATACCACATTTTAATATGAGCTTTGAATGGTGATGTGGCGATCCACTGACGTTCGAAAAACCCCATAAAAAGATTAGCGACTGAAGGGGCGCAGGTGGCCCCCATTGCCACCCCAGATATTTGATGATAGATCACGTTGTCGAACATGAAGTAATTATGAAAGATAACCAATCTCGTTAACTGTAACAAGAAAGTAAGTAGTTCTTCTGATCTCCCCATTGTTTTAATGCTTGCTCAACTGTTCTCAAAGCCTGTTCTTGAGGAATATTCGTATATAGGGCTGTGATGTCTAAGGTTACTAGAAACGTGTCTGCTTCAACGGCCCATTGGGAATGGGTGGATAAGATTTCCAAAAAATGCGAGGTGTCCCGAATATAAGAGGGAATATCCCTCAACAAAGGTCTTAAATAGGAATCAACAAAAAGAGATAAAGGTTCCAATATTGTACCTACAGTGGATGCAATAGGCCGCCTTGTCCCGAAAATACATAAGAATCTGGAACGCCCCCCTGGGCGGCCTATTCTATTATTCTATTAAGTTTTAAAGATTTTTTACTTGTTTGCAGTGATAAATTCCCCTGAAGAAACTTAAATTTATTGAGTGAAACGCAATGGATGGCGCCAATACAACTGGCGTTGGGAAACACTAAATCAAGTTAAGTACAATTGACACACGAGTATTTTTCAAAAGTTGAGGGTGTGCTGGAAAAAGAAAAAGAAAAAAATAATAAAATAGAGATTGCCTGAGCCGTTGGACAGTCATTGATGCTATCGGGGCACAGTTTGATACATAGTATCTTAGTTTCGTGCCGATTTGTCTGAGACGTCCCCGTGCTTTAGTATTGTGCACAACCCTTTATTTTGCTTTTTCTCATATTAAACATTTACAATAGAGTACTGAATTTTGGACCACTACAAACCTGACAAGAGAAGGCTGCCCACCAAAACTCACAGACCGGTGTCACCACCAGGTGGGCAGACTGCCTCCTGGCTAGCAGGTCTGCGTCTGATGGCAATGAAGTAGTTGCGCGACACGAGTGGTTGAAGGCAAAAGGATTTATTTCCCCTCCCGGGGTCGGATTATTCAGATAACACAACACAATATTCAAAATAAATAAGCCATGCTTTCTGGCAAAACATAAAGGAAAGTAAAACAACTTCTCCTTGCTTCAAAGTAAATGGTCAAAGTTAAACATTTAAACTCAGCACATAGTTTCACTATGTGCAAACCAGCAATCTTCCGTTATAGTGTTTTCCTTATACACTAAGCACAGCCTTGACTAACACAGAGATGTTACTTTATCTGATAAAATCAATGTGCAGTCCATTGGGTCACCATTAAATGAACACTCACTGAGTGTGTCAATGATCATAGGCTCTTGTACGCATTCAGAATTCTCTTTATCAAAATACCTTTTCAAGTTCCCCTGTAACGTGCCGTTACAGTGTCTCTCTGCAGCACTCCTTCTATGGCTGGGATAACAGCTACCGTATTCTCTTGTGTCCGGGAGAGAGGGAAGCCACCATTCAGGGTTCTTATAATCCCACTTCTTGTAGGAGGTTCTACCCCTGGAGAGCTTACTGGTTCTATCTTCAGGCTTAGACAGATAAGATTCTTCTCCCCTCCTAACACCAGGTTTCAGCCTGCGGGGTTTTCTTTGAGGCTTAGGAACTTCTAGGATCTCATCCTCAGACATGCACACATCTTCGGGGAAATACCTTTCTCTCTCTGGAGGTGTTAAATGCTCTCTGTTCAGCTCTGTGCTTAAATCCCTTGGCTGGGTGTTAAAGCCCTGCCCCCACCTAGGATTTCCTACACGAGGCTTCTCAGCATTAACCCTGTAGGTATTTCTATTATCCACAAACTTTAGCTTCCCACCAGAATCATTCTTCAGGCTACAGCTTTCTGATACATACAGTTTGTTTTTAGGCTTCCAATCACTCCGGTTGGAACGTTGCCTCTGAGTTCCAAAGGGTTTGCAATCATCAGAACATTCACACCTGTTCTCTGCCCTCACTAGCTGTTTCCTCCTGTAGGACTCTGGGTAGTTTCTGCAGTGAACTCTTCCTGGTTCTGCCTCTGACTCACGTCCTGGGTCAGAGTCTGAAACTCCTCCTTCCTCGAGGTCAGCTGGTTCAGGTAAGACAGCCTGTTCTCCTCGTTTAGCCAGTTCTAACTCTGTGTTTCCTGCACAGCTCTTATAATGGCTGTAAGCTCTTCCCCTTTCCGGGTGCAAGCTATTAAGAACTGGGGAATGTTTCTCAGCTGAGCGTGTTTTCAAACCTCGTGGCTGAGTTTGTTTTTGTCGTCCCTGACAACAGCTGCTCACATGGCCTGCCTGCCTGTCAGCTTCAGGACTAGAATGCAGTGAATCCTGTGTTTTTAAGGTAGAGAATGGAGCTTCCTCATCACACCGGGCAAGGAGGACATTAATCAGAGATGCTACAAAGACACCAAGAATAATACTGAAGGAGCTGCAAAGATCCACTGTGGAGATGGGAGTATCTGTTCAGAGGACCATTTTAAACTGTACACGTCACAGAGTGGGGCTTTATGGAAGCGTGGCCAGAAAAAAGCCATTGCTTAACGAAAGAATTAAGAAAACACATTTTGAGTTTGCACAACAGCATGTGGCGGACCCCCAAAACATATGGAAGAAGGTTCTCTGGTCAGATGTGACAAAAATTGACCTTTTGGACCATCATGGGAAACACCAATGTGTTGCGCAAAATCCCAGCACGTCCCATGACCCCGCGAACAACATTCCGACAGTGAAACATGGTGGTGGCAGCATCATGCTTTGGGGATATTTTTCATTGGCCTGGTCTGGATTGAAGGAACGATGGATGGCACGAAGTAAATGGCAATTCTTGAGGAAAGCCTGTTTTAGTCTGCCAGAGATTTGAGACTGGGACGGAGGTTCACCTTCCAGCAGGACAGTGAATCTAAACATACTGGTAAAGCTTGTTTAAAGGGAAACATTTAAATATCTTGGAATGGCCTAGTCAAAGCCCAGACCTCAATCCAGTTGAGAATCTGTCGCATTACTTGAAGATTGCCGTACACCAACACAAACCCATCTAACTTGAAGACATTGGAGCAGTTTTACCTTAAGGAATGGGTGAAAGTCCCAGTGGCTAGATATGCTAAGCTAATAGAGACATACCCTAAGAAACGAGCAGCTGTAATTGCAGCAAAGTGTGTCTCTACAACCTATTGACATTGCTGGGTGAATACATATGCACACTCCTGATTTTCTCTCTTTTTTAAGTTATTGTTTGTGTCACAATAAAGAATATTTTACACCTTCAAAGTCATAGGCATGTTGTGTATATCACATGGTGCTATCCCCCAAAACTCCATTTTAATTCCAGGTTGTAATGCAACAAAACAGGACAAACACAGAGGTGATGAATACGTTCACAAGGCACTGTATATCCTGCGCACCAAAAAACAGTTTGGCACTTGTGCTGGACTGCTATCTGGTGCATAAACAGCAATATTATTCTAAGCAGAAGTTCTTTTCAAAATAATAATGCTGTTTATGTGCTAGATAGCTCCAGCACTTTTGTGTAACATTGTTCCAACACACTTGCCCTACTAGTTTCTATCACCATTCTCTTCAGCAAAGCCAGAAAAAAAGTTGCAGGTGCTGTACGCTCAAAGAAATGTGCAGAAATTCCTCACCAGCACTGACCTCGAGCTTATGAGTTAACCCTTAATGCCTCCCCATACCTCATGTTAAAATCTCAGCCTTCTGGTCTTCTACACACTTAGATAGTAACATAGTATGTGACAGCAGATAAAACATAGTTACTCAACTGTAACAGGTGATCTCTGGGAACAGTAAGAATCGGTATTCGCATATGGATAACGGCAGCATCGATGGAGCCTGTGTGGGAACGTTCCCCAAAGTCCAATAGGAAAGCCTTTGGAAGCACTGCACTGCGCTTGCCTTCCTGCCTTCTCAACTCCTCTCCTCAGTTGAGTTTGTAGCTGAGAGGAAGAGGTTAAAAACAAACCAACTCTACAACTCCTAGTGGAAGAGGGTGGGTTGTGAAGACCGATTCCTGCTGTTCTTGGAGATCACCCGTTACTGCTGAGTAATTAAACTATCTCCAGGAACAAGAAGGGATGCAGTCTTCACATATGGGACTCGATAGCTCTCAGGTACCAGACTGGCATGGGGGGAGAGCAGTGTGATCCCTGAGGCTAAAGCTTAGAGCTGAAGAGTGTGGACATGATGTGGCTCGTTGCACTTGATTTCAGAAGGCTATACCACCCCTAATGATAGTCTGGTCTCTTGTAGAAGTCTGGGACGGAGGATAGGAGTTAAGCTTAAGTCCCAAAGTAGTGCTGGAGTACCGCTTGGCCAAAGACAGCGTCCCGACAGGAATCCCTGTCCAGACAATGTGCAGCAAAAGTATGAATGGAAGACCCGACAAATCTCAATGGATACTAAACAGGTTGGCTATGGAGGTTGCCATAGCCTGCACATTATGAGCAGTAATGTGACCCTCCAAGGAGAGTCCTGCTTGTGCATAAGCAAAAGAAATGCTATCTGCTGTCCATCTGTATTGAGTTCATTTTCTCACCAGTAGCCCAAGGGGACTTGGATCAAAGGAAATGAATAATTGAGAGGATTTTCTGTGAACCTTAGTTCTATCCAAGTAGTAAGCCAGCGCTCGCTTGCAGCCTAAGGTTGTAGCGCTGCTTCAGCCTGAGACATGTAGTCTCTGGAAGGAAATCAGGAGGATTACTGATTGGTTTAGATGGAAGGAGGAGATTACCTTCAGTAGAAAATGCAAATTGTACGGAGAACCATCTTGTCATGGTGGAACCGGATATTTTATTTAACTAACCATATTTCTATACCACCTTATCTTTCAATCAAAGCTGTTTACATCATAACTTAAACTAAGTACAATAAACTAGAACAAGGGGAAGGGGTTGGCATGCAGGGCAGTTAACAAGATAGAACTTATTTACAGTTTAGCATGGCTTATTTACAGTATGATCAAGGTATCAGAATGTGTGTGCTGTTGATCTGTAGGGTTTGGGAGGGGGTCAAGACTGGTGTATTTGCTAGGCTATGTAATGTTTCCATTTTCCAGGAACAAGCAGGAAGTCAGTCCTCACATATGGGTGACTGCACTGACGGAGTCTGCGCAGAGCGTTTCCCCAGTTTTCAAAGAAAGCCTTTGGGAATGCCATCACGCATGTGTGGTCCCCTTCCCGCCCAAGGGTGTTCTCTTACTCAGGCTCCCTTTTTCCATGGAGCCCTTCGGACGTGTGTCTCGTCCCTGGAAAAAGATTTTTCTTCACTAAGTACATTTTTGTGTTTTCCGGCTAGTGCCAGTTCCCCCTCCTGCCACTCGAGCACTGCTGCTTTGGCGGTCTATCTCAGGACCCGTTTTTCCCTTCTTTTCCACCTGAGCACTTTTGCGCCCTTTTTAACCGCTGGCTGCGTCGAGGGTCTTCAACCTCACAGGGGTCCTTTTTGCCCAGTGGCCTCTGTTTTCAAAAAATGATTGGTTCTCCTAAAACATGTCACTCAGAGACACGCATGACTGCTGTCTCCAGTGTCTGGGTGCTGATCACGGCCCAGAGCAATGCTCCTTATACAAAAAGATGTCCTCTAAGGCCACCCAGAGTCGCCAGCAGAAGCTAGATGATATCTTCCATAAGGCAGACTCTACCCCGGGATCCCCGGTGGCCTCACGCTCCAAGGCCCCAAAACCCTCGGAGTTGCCCAATGTTCCCCCACGGACCTGCAGGCACTCCAACCAGGGGTCTCCCGAGCATGAGCAAAAGAAGGCCATGCAGACATCGTCTGGGAGGTCGGACAAGCGTGAGAAGTCATGTGCCCAATCCCTCAGCCCCCTATGACAGTCCGAAGAGTCAGAGAGGGAGCAGCCGAGAAAGGTACCTCTAAGATGCAGAGGCCTCCAGCGATGGCGCCCGGTCTCCTGAGGGTCATCCCGGCAAAGACCCCCTCTCCTCCTTGATGCCTGACCTGGTCACCCCAGCATCATTGTCACAGGGCCCCACTCCCAAGTTGGAGGCCTGAATACTGGCCTTGGAATGCAGCATTTCTGCATTCCTAGCTGCCCAGAGGGCGCAGATGCCTGGCCCCGCCGGCACATGCCATGAGACCGCAGGGACCTTGACTTCTAGGACTCCCCGGGTCGCTGCAGTGATCCCCGAAAGCCAGATGCCTCATGAGGATCCTCAGCGAGGGTCTCTGTCTCCTTCCTGTTCCTCGGGTGCGAGATCATCTCAGGCTAGCGCCTCTGGTTCCGGACAGGCTTTGACCTTGGATCCCGGCACGGTTCATTGACCCACCTTGAACCGCCCGATTTCAAATACTCCACGTACTATTGGAGTGGGAATCCAATGGGGAAACCTCACCAGATACTCACCCAGACCTCCCCTCGGACCCATCCATGCTGACTCAGTTGTGGCGGTCCCCTCCTGAGGACACCTCTTTCCTTGAGTTTGTCCATGATATGGCGTGGGCCCTCGTGCTTGCCACTGAGTCTGAGGAGGAGCCTCGAGCAAAGAAACTGTATATTCTCCAATATGAGGTACCACCGCGGGAGAACTTCACGGTTATGGTCCCCTCCATCCTTAACTGGTTCCTTCTCTGCATGTGGGAGACCCTGGCCTCTGTCCCAATCATCAGCCAAAGCCTGGACTCCATGTACAGGGTCCAGTGGGGACTAGGGATTTGGAAGACATAGCTTCCCCATACCTCCATGGTTGTTGAGTCGGCCATGCGCAAGCAGAAGAGCCCGAAGACTCACTCTTTAGTCCCTCCGAGCAGGGAGTTTTGCGCCTTCAACGCTCTTGGGCGGAAATGTTACCAGGGCTCCATGCTAGCATGCCACATCCAGGTCTACCAACTTTACATTGGTATGTTCCTCCGAGACCTCACCAAAGAACTTGGGGGATTTGCGTCAGGTCTCGATCGGGACTACCTCCGGCGCTTCCAGGCGCTCTCGAAGTCAGTTGGTGAGTGCTCGAAATACCTTTCATGAGCTGCCTACGATGGCTTTGAGTCCTCCGCGTGAGTGGCGGCAAGCTTGACTCCAGTCCTCCAACTTGGAGCAGTGGGTCCAGGAGAAGCTCCTTGACGTCCCTTGCCTCGTGGAGCAGCTCTTTGGTAAGCCTATGGAGGGCAAAGCAGCCAAAATTGAGACTGAGTACATCACCCATACTCGGTTCTCAAGGAACACCTCTACCCTTCCTAGGAAAAAGCTGCAAGGGAAAAACTCTTCCTCAGGAAGGGCCAACCCTACAGGGGATAGCCCCTGTACCTGACCACACAGACCCCGCCGTAGGGCGGTCAGGGTAAGGGCTCTTGCTAGGGGCCTTGCAAGCCCAAAGGACCAAAGACTCGGCCGCCAGGTCCAGCACAGATGGGCTCGTGATTTTGACGCCCCCAGCATAGCCTCTCGATTGCTGGACAACCAGCTGCCAATGGGGGGGGGGGGGGCGGCTGGTCCACTTTGCCCACAGGTGGGACTCCATCACCAACAACACATGGGTTCTTCAGGTCGTCCTGGAGGGTTACCTCCTCCGTCTTGACCAGCTGCCTCCCCCCTACATCCACAACGAGCCCCAGTGGCGTCTCCTGCACCAAGCCTTACTAATTCAAGAGCTTGCAGGCCTCCTCAAAGATGGGGCGGTGGCACCCGTACCATCTCACCTAAGAGGAAGAGGGTTTTTCTCCAGATACTCCCGAAAAGAACAGGAAGTCTCTGGCCCATCCTCGACCTGAGGAACCTGAACAGATTCCTGGTGCGGGAGAAGTTCAAAATGCTCTCCCTTACAACACTACTGCCCTACCTCCAGTAGGGTGATTGACTATGCTCCTTGGATTTAAAGGACGCTTACACCCACATCCTCATCCAGACAGTATCTGCAGTTTGTGGTAGGAGGCAATCGCTACCAGTACAGGGTGCTCCCCTTTGGCTTTGCCTCTGCACCATGGGTCTTCACCGTGTCTTGCGGTGGTGGTGGCCCACCTCTGTCTCCAAGGCGCCTTCGTCTACCCTTACCTAGATGACTGGCTCATAAAGAGGGACACTGCCTTGGAGGCCCTGCAGGCCACAGGCTGCACCATCCAGCTTCTACAGCACTTGTACTTTGTGGTCAACCACCCAAAATCCCACCTTACTCCAGTGCAATTCCTGGAGTTCATACGGGCTCGCCTGGATACACTCCAGGCCAAGGCCTTCCTCCCCCAGGACAGGGTAGACTGCTTTGTGTCCATGGTGTCCGACATGTGGAGTCGCTGTACAGTCTCAGCTCAGTCGATGCATTGCCTTCTCGGCCACATGGTCTCCATGGTCAACATTGTGCCCAATGCCTGCCTCAACATACAGGCAGCGCAGTGGTGCCTCCGCGCACAGTGAGCCCAAGTGACGAGCCTACTCTGGGACCCCCATCTTGGTCTCACCTCGGATGGCTGAGTCCCTTGGTCAAGTCCAGGCCCCAAACCCCCCCCCCCCAACTGTCCTGACAATGGACGCCTCCCTCTCAGGTTGGGGGGACTCATTGTGACTAGCTGCGCATTCAGGGGGCCTGGACCTCCAAGAGAGTCAGCAGCAGATCAACCTGCTGGATCTCTGAGCTGTCCTCCTCGAACTGAAGGCATTTCAGCATTGGCTGCGGCACCAGGTGGTGCTCATGCAGACGGACAATCAGGTCACTGTGTTGTACTTGAACAAACAAGGGGGTACCGGCCCCTACAGCCTCTGCTAGGAGGCAGTAACCCTGTGCTTATATGCTGTGAGCCAGGATATTATCCTCAGAGCCATCTATCTCCTGGGCCCAGACAATGCCTTGACGGACTGATTGAGCAGAGTCCTTCACATGAGTCCCGCAATAGCACAGCAGCTATTCTAGCTCTTGGGCACCCTGGACCTGGACCACTTCCAGTCCTGCTAACAGCTTCCCCAGTTTTGCAGTCCCTATCCACACCTGGGCTGGCTGGCTGGCTCTGGATGCCTGCCTTCCTCTCATGGGCAACGGGCCTGCTATATGCCTTCCCTCCCATGCTGCTGATAGCACAGATCCTTCTCAAGGTCCAGTGGATCAGTGCCTCGATGATCTTCATGGCCCCAAGTTAACCCAGGCAGCCATGGTTCCCCCTACTCCATCTCTCGACAGTACCCCCGGTCACACTTGGTCACCAACAGCGCTCCTAATGCAGTAGGGAGGCTTGCTCCTCCACCTCAATCTGGGGTCCCTGTCCCTTTACAGCTTGGCTCCTGAATGGGTCATCTTAGCTCCCCTTCATCTCCCCAGGGTGGGGGGTCAAGGACATCCTATTGGCCTCTCGTAAGGACTCGATGAACCGGCTATGCCTTCAAGTGGTGCAGGTTTTTGGTGTGATGTTCAGAGAACTGCGTGTATCCATTCTCCTGTACGATACACTCGGTTCTGCAATACTTGCTCCATCTCTTGCATTCTGGGCTAAAATCTAACTTGGTCAGGGTTCACCTGAGTGCGATCTCAGCAAACATCATCCCATTGAGGGCGCAAGTCCCTCATCTCTTTTTTCATGCAGGGCTTGTTCCTCTCCAAGCCCCCTATCTGCCTGCCCTGGCAGAGTGGGACCTCAATGTGGTCCTCACAGCTAACCAAGCTGCTTTTCGAACCCTTGGCTACTTGCTCCTTGTGGCACTTATCCTGGAAGTTAGCCTTCCTGGTGGCACTTGCCTCCGCCCATAGTGTCAGCGAGTTCCAAGCCCTGATGGCTGAGGCACCATACAGCAGGTTCTACAAGAATAGTACCCACCCTAACTTCGCACCCACCCTAACTTCTTCCCAAAGGTTGTCTGACTTCCATCTCAACTAGGAGGTGGTGTTGCCCACTTTCTTCCTGGGGCCCCATGCTGACCTGGCGTTGGCCGTTCTCCATACCCTGGACTGCAAGAGGGCCCTACCCTTCTAATTGCAGCGGACTCAGGACTACGCAAAGCTGGGGAGAAGCGTCGCTGAGAGGGAGCTGCCGTGCTTTCTATCATCTGCACGGTCCAGCGCGGTGAGACCTGGAGGAGGCTGGTTAGCGATCGGGACAGGCGGGAGGAGGACGTGCCTTGGCCCGGAGGACCCTGCTGTGCCCCATAAAGCCCTCCGGTTTCAGTGCAGTAGTGGGAGAAGCGTCGCTGAGAGGGAGCTGCCGTGCTTTCTATCATCTGCACGGTCCAGCGCGGTGAGACCTGGAGGAGGCTGGTTAGCGATCGGGACAGGCGGGAGGAGGACGTGCCTTGGCCCGGAGGACCCTGCTGTGCCCCATAAAGCCCTCCGGTTTCAGTGCAGTAGTGGGAGAAGCGTCGCTGAGAGGGAGCTGCCGTGCTTTCTATCATCTGCACGGTCCAGCGCGGTGAGACCTGGAGGAGGCTGGTTAGCGATCGGGACAGGCGGGAGGAGGACGTGCCTTGGCCCGGAGGACCCTGCTGTGCCCCATAAAGCACTCCGGAGTTGAAACGCGGCCGCGTGTCGCGGCCTGCGTGGCGTGGCCTAAAGGGGCGTGGCTCAAGGGGCAGGACACGCCCCTTTGGCGCCCCTTCGGCGCACGTGAGGTGTCGTGTGGTGTGTCCAATTTGGAGCCGGTAACAGCATAATGGGCAAAAGGAAGGCGAAGTTGGATGAAAAATCGGGGGCTGGAGCCACAGGAGGAAAAGCGGCGGGCCCTATGGACAAACACGTGACTGTCTTGCTGCCTGGTAATCGATCCCCGGAGGAGGTCTCTTTGAGCCCTGTTCTCCGGTCTCCTCCTCCCTTTCCTCTTCCTGCTCTTTCATCTACTTTGTCTGGTACCCACCCTGAGTGGTTTCCCCCTGTTCCTTGTCCTGTAATTCCATCTGTTATAGAACCTGGGCATTTAGCTTCCCCTTCGGGGGAGATAACTTTGCATGATATATGGGCTGCTATTCAAAAGATAGATGTACGTTTAACTTCAACTGTATCCTCTTTATGTAAATTTTCCCAAGATGTAGTGGATAAATTGCAATTTATGGATAATCAATTAGGCTCTGTGGTAAAGCTTGCTGATAGCACTAATTCTCAAGTCCAAATTAGTCGTACTTCTGATGTGGCATTTATACGAGATACCTCTGCTATTTCTTTTCGGCTTGAGGCTCTTGAGAATCGTGCTAGAGCATGCAATTTACGTTTTCTTAATTTTCCTATGACACACTTAATGTCTTCTGATATATTGTTGGGTAAATACTTTTCAGAGATTCTACACTTGGATGGGGATTTTCATACGGTTCATACAGTCCATATGCATTATTTGCCTTTGGGCTCTACTTCCACTCCTCGGGCTGCAGGGGTTAAGGCCCCTTCAGTCTCTTCAGTGGATCAGAATTTGACAGCTTTCTTGGAAGACTCAATGGATAATATCTCAAAACGTAACACTTTGGTTGTTCAGTTTATTTCTGAATTTGCCAAACTGCGGGTTATGAGAGCATACTTTAAGTATCGTGCCATTTTATTTTGCGGTCAGGCCATTCAAGTCTTCCCAGATGTCTGTCGTCATACGCAGTTACGGCGCAAGCAGTTTCTGCTGTTGAAATCGCAGGTGTTGGCATTAGGGGCAACCTTTTTCCTTAAATTTCCTTGCCGCTGTGTTATTACCTTCGGTGGGCGTACCTATGTATACAATGATGTTGCCGCTTTGAAATTATTTTTGGATTCAAAAGCAGGGGGAGGTATGAGTGTTGAGGGGGAATGATTTGTTGTATATTAGCTCCCTTCTGTGGGGTGTTTAACCCCTTTTTTCTTGTATTTTGATGGGTTTATCTTCATTATATTGGTACTTTTCCCCTTGATGTGTATCATTTTATGTGAGGAAAAAATTATTTTTCTTGGTTGTAAATTGATATTTCTTGTATAATAACGTTCTAGTGTATTTCTTGTTGCATTTGAAAACTCTTAAATAAAAAGTTAAAAAAAAAAAAAAAAAAAAGGACTACGCAAAGCTGAGCAGCTTTTTGTCTCCTACAATCCCAGCCATCTGGGACAGGTGGTCACCAAGTGGACCTTGTCCATTTGGGTGGCAGACTGCAGTGCCTTTGCCCAGACCCTGGCTGAGCTGCCACTGGACCACCGGGTCACAGCGCATAATGTCCAAGAAATGGCGACGTCAGTCGTGAGCCTCTGCGTGGTGCCCCTGGTGGACAGCTGCCATGCTGCCACCTAGTCTTCTGCTCATACCTTCACGACCCATTACTGCCTGGAGAGGGAGTCCCATTGGGACAATGCTTTTGGCCAGGTGGTACTCCGTAATCTGTTCAGGGTTTAAGCAACTCCTGCCCTCCAATCCTTCTTGTTCAGGCTATCGGAGACGTGGCTCTCCATTGAGTCTGTCCTCAGATTTGCTTGTGGCTGTTCATGGCTTTGTTGTGCTTTTTCCTATAGGTCCTCAGTAGCCTGTAATGAGGGAGTCCCATGTGTGAGGATTGACTTCCTGCTTGTTCCTGGAGAAAGCGTAGTTACTCACCTGTAACAGGTGTTCTCCAGGGACAGCAGGAATCGGTGCTTACAATCTTCTTTGGAGTTGCTGTCCATTTTTGCCATCTTCTTGGTGGGACTCTAGCTATGGCACCTGACTGAGTAAGATGGCACTCTTGGATGGGAAGGGGACCACACATGCATGGTGGCATTCTCAAAGGCTTTCTTTGAAAGCTGGGGAAATGCTCTGTGCAGGTTCCGTCGGTGCTGATGTCACCCATATGTGAAGACTGATTCCTGCTGCCCCTGGAAAACACCTGTGAGGTGAGTAACTATGCTAAATGTTCAATGAACAGGAGGGTCTTTAGCTTTTTTTTGTAAGTCTTTGATCTCCAGAGGCTCGCGTGGAGGTCCAACCAAAGGAGCAAATACCACGTAAACACCAAGGAACCAGTCTGTGCATGGTAGGAAAGATAACTTTATTGGACTTGGTACGTCATGGGTACACGGGAGAAACACCAGCCGAGAACCTTACACAGGCTGCGTTTCGGCAATGGCTTCTTCAGGGGTATTCCGGTGTGATTTAACTAAAAACATTGACATAAAAATAAAACATAAACAATAATTACTCAAATAACTGATGACATAATAAAAACTATACTTAAAATATGAAAGGATGCCATCTAAAACAAACCATAAGATAATGTAAAAATAAAGTCTCTATATAAATATATCAATAGATAAATAATAAAACTAACCAATACAAAATATAAACAGTGTTTCACAGTAGTGAATCCATATTAAAATTAGGGAATGTGACAGGTAAAAACCAAATGAAAAGACATTGCAAGAAGATCTCCCTCTATTAAAAATCTTACTGTGATATTGGGTAAATCTGAAGGGAGAGGAAAGATCATAATTACCCACAAATTGCATTCAAGCTACCTCCTAAAAAGAGGTACAGGCCGTGCTAACACTACAGAGAAGAAAGAAGCAGGAGTGTCAGCTAGAATGACTCAACTTAGACACCAGACTATTATTGGAACCCTAACTAACCTGAAAATCAAACTATAATGCAGGGAAATTACCCGCAACACCATCATGAACAGGACTAAAAATGTGTTTACATGTGGGAGGAATGGTTGTGTCTTCCAGGCATTGGGTTATGATTGAGAGATCAGGTGTGTGTAGGTCGATTGGGGTGTATACTATGAGGTCGTCAGCATATATGTGGTACTGTATGTTTTTTTGATGTTGCAGATGGATTGTATGTATAGATTAAAGAGAATTGAGGAAAGTACTGAGCCTTGTGGAATGGAGAACAGCATGGATTTGTTTGACCCACATTTGACTTGCTGTATAGTCTGTTAGGATTTGAACCACTTTAGTGTGTGGTTGCATATGCCAATTTACTGAAGACATTGCAGCAGTGTATTGTGAGATACCATATCAAAGACAGCTGAAATGTCCATAAATATGAGAAGGAATCGGGTCTTGATGTTGTCTATTCCTCTTATGATGCTGTCAAAGAGTGAGGTTGTTGGTGGGGGTTTAGTGACGTGTTCTGGTCTGTTGTCCTGCAGTTGTCTCTGAATGACCTTTTCTCTGATTTTTGCAAGAAATGGTAGGCTGGAGATTGGGTGATATGCTGTAAGGTCATTTTTGCCGAGTGACTTGTTTAATATCGGCTGTATAGTTGCTTGTTAGAGGGACGACGGCATATATCCTTGTTGAAGGATGTCCTTACTATTTTGTATATAAATTGATTGAGCTTTTCCTTGGCTGATTTTATCCATGAACTGGACATGGGTCTGCCGCTGAGGTGCTAATGTTAAGAGAGTCCACAATCTGCTCTATTTGTTGAACAGATTGTATTGTTTATCATGTTGTTCTTCGCTGGTGGTGGAATGTTCCGATTGAGTTCCATGTCTTCATCGATTATGTAGTTTGCCATGTCTTGAGGATATATTCCAGGGATACTTTGTTATGATGGGTCTCTGGTGAGTGACTGTACAATGTCAAATAGTTCTCTGTGTTTATTTGTTGATTTCATAATGATATTGATGTGGAATTGTTGCTTGCGTCTGTTGATCAGGTTATTGTATTCTTGCTGTTTGGTTCTGTATTGGTGTAGGGCAGGGGTCACCAACCTCCAAAGGGCCGCGGGCCGCACAGCCGACTACCGGCAGACTCGCGGGCCGCACCCCCCCCCCGCGCGAAAAAAAAAACCCCAAAAGAAAACTGCTCGTACCTATACTTCATGCCAGCTCCCTCCCTTCTTCTGCAGCTGCGGTTCCCTGCCTCTTAGGGAACCGCGGCTGTGCTTGTAACATCATCGCGGCTCCGTGCAGCATTGTCCCGCCTCTAAAGGAAGTTGTTTACCACTTCCTTTAGAGGCGGGACAATGCTGCACGGAGCCGCGATGATGTTACAAGCACAGCCGCGGTTCCCTAAGAGTAAGGGAACCGTGGCTGCAGAAGAAGGGAGAGAGCTGACATGAAGGAGTCTGTGAGTTTGCCTTGGCGGGCCGCACCGGGGGAGAGTCTCGCGGGCCGCAGGTTGGTGACCCCTGGTGTAGGGTGTCAGGAGCCTTATTTATTTTGTCTTTATTTCCTCTTGAGCTTCCTTAGAGCTTGCTTTGCCTCTCTGATGTCGTCAGAGTACCAAGGTATATCTGCCATCAGAACCTGCAGTTCACTGATGGCGGTGGACTGACCTAACGGCAATGAGGAAGATTACCTTCCAAGATAGTAACTTCAGTGAAATGACTGCTAAAGGCTCGAAAGGAGGCTTTAGAAGTTCAGCGAGAACCACATTGAGGTCCCAGGCCACCAGAGGCGGCTAAAATGGGTGGCTTGGACAGCAGGAGACCTTGCATGAAGCGTGCTACTAAGGAGTGTGAAGGAGATAGGTGCAAGGAGCTCTTTGCTCTCGGGGAACAACTCCAATCTCTGGAGGCTAGCGTATAGCAGACTTGGAGGACATAAGGAAGACAGAGGTACATAGACTAGACCTACAGGGCTATAGTACTGAAGTCCCACCTCCAGTCTGGCAGCACCCCTGTTGCCATGGAGGAGAAAGGTCACATGACAGGAGCACATCACCCTGGTGTGGCAGGAAATGATCCTGTAGCTAGGACCTGTCCTCCAAGTGATGTAAAACCCTCTCGCACTGAGGAAGTTTCTCCAGGGCCATGTGCCCATGAGGGAAGGGTTAGGATAGCAGTTGGTGATTCGATCATTAGGCATGTAGATATCTGGGTGGCTAGTGGACGTGAGGATTGCCTGGTAACATGCCTGCCTGGTGCGAAGGTAGAGGACCTCATGTGCCACCTAGATAGGGTCTTAGTGCTGGGGAGGAGTCTGCTATGTTGGTACCAATGACATAGGAAAATGTGGTAGGGCGGTTCTGGAGGCTACATTTAGGCTTTTAGGTAGAAAGTTGAAATCCAGAACTTCCAGGGTAGCGTTCTCCAAAATGCTTCCCATTCCATGCGCAGGACCCAAAAAGCAGGCAGAGCTCCGGAGTCTCAATGTGTGGATGAGACAATGGTGCAAGAATGAGGGATTTGGATTTGTTAGGAACTGGGAAACATTCTGGGGAAAGGAGGGGCTCTTCCAAAGGGATGGGCTTCACCTTAACCGAGATGAAACCAGGCTGCTGGCATTAACCTTTAAATAGGAGATAGAGCAACTTTTAAACAAGATAATAGGGGAAAGCCAACAGTTGCCCAAGAGCGCATGGTTTGGAACAATGTATCCTTGAAGGATACTACCAAAAGAATGAAGTGAGGACATATCAGCAGAGAGTTTCCAATAAAAACAAAAGTAGCCCAAATGCCCTTGAGTACGGAGCAGATGGAGCTAAAAGATTCCAAATTAGCCCTGCCTACCGATAGATTAATATGAATAAAATAGTCTCTAAAATGCTTGTATGTAAATGCTAGAAGTCTAAATGAGAGGTTAGATATAATTGGTATCTCAGAGACATGGTGTAAGGAGGACAACCAGTGGGACACTGTTACCTGGGTTCAAACTACAGTCAAACCTCGGTTTTCATGATTAATCCGTTCGAAAAAGTCTGACTAAAACCGAAACATATGAAAACTGAAGCAATATTTCCCATAAGAAAATGTAAATCCAATTAATCCGTTCCAGACACCCAAAAATATTCACAAAAAATACATTTTATAGAGAATAACTATATTTTTACATACAGAAAACAATGAGAAATAAATATAAATGACTAATGAAATGGATAAATGAGCATTTAACAACACTGAAAGCAAGCTAAGTACAGTACTGTACAGTACAGTATGTTAATATCTGGCCTTAGCCACCCCTGACAAGCTGCTGTGCCCAGCTCTCTTCGGAATCACATTGGATTCAGCCCATTAAAATACCTTTACATTATCTGCTCAATGCTTCAGAATGGCAGAAAATCTTAATGATATAGCTTCAGACGTACCCTGCAAGAAAAAGAACTGCCTCCCACATTCATGCAACATCTCCTGCTTACGTTGACAGCTTTTCTTCCCTGCTACCTCCGAGCCTGAGGGGGCGCTCCAGAGAACGGGCAGGCGGTGGACGAGATCGGGGCCTTCCTCTCTGCGCAATCCTTGCCTCTCTGACTCTGACCAGGCTCGAGGATGTGTTTCATTTACGTGCTCTGCTGGCTTTCGCTTCTCATCACGCTGGCGATCGGTGAGTCCGGGGGGCAGTGCTGCCGGGACTGGGTGGGCGTTCCGGCAGTGTATACAGACCGGTGTGCAGCGCGAGGGTGTATGTATTTACAGTACTGTACTTTACGAAAATCGAGGCGATGTACGAGAACCGGGACAAAATCTCAGTCAAAAAAGACGTTGAAAACCGAAGCGTATGAAAACCGGGGCAAATGAAAACCGAGGTTTGACTGTATATCATAATGATAGAGCTGATCAAATTGGTGGAGGGGTTGTGCTCTTAGAGAGGGCATTGAGTCACAAAGGATTAAAGTTTTGCAGGAAACAAAATTTGCTGTAGATTATATCTATGGATTGAAATTCCATGTACTTAGGGGAAGGCGATGGCAGTGGTGGGTGTACTATCGAATGCCTGGCCAGAATGAATAAACGAATGATGAAATGCTCAAAGAAATCAGGGAAGCTAACAAAAGTTACAGCACAGTAATAATAATGGGTGATTTCAATTACCCCGGTATTGACTAGGTCAGTGTCACGGTAGGACACGCTAGGGAGATAAAGTTTCTAGATGAAATAAATGACTGCTTCTTGGAGCAGCTGGTTCATGAATTGACCAGAGTGGAAGCCATTTTTGACCTAGTCCTTAGTGGAACACAAGATCTGCAAGAGATATGGGTGTTGGGGCCACTTGGCAATAGTGATCATAACATGATTGTATTTGATTTAATTAATGGAGGAGGGAAGGTAAAGAAATCCATAGTACTACCTTTTAACTTTCAAAAGGGAGACTATGATAAAATGAGGAAAATAGTTAAGAAAAAAATAAAAGGAGCAATTGCAAAGGTTAAAGACTTACATCAAGCTTGTGTGATGTTTAAAAATGCTATCTTGGAAGCCCAGACCAGCTGTATTCTACGCTTTAAGAAAAGTGGAAGGAAGTCCAAAAAACTGCCAGCATGTTTTAAAGGCAAGGTCAGAGAGGCTATTGTTGCCAAAAAAGCATCTTTCACGAAATGGAAAAAAGAGCCAAATGACAAAAACTTGAAACAGCACAAGCACTTACAAGTTATATGCAAGGCATTGATAAGGCAGGCAAAGAGAGACTTTGAGAAGAAGTTTGCTGTGGAAGCAAAAACGTGTAATAAAGACTTTTTCAAGTACATTTGTAGCAAAAAACATGTGAGAGAGTCAGTTGGACCATTAGATGATAAAGGGGTAAAAGGGGCACTAAAAGGGGACAAGGCCAGGATGGAGAGACTGACTGGAATTCTTTGCTTCGGTCTTTACTGAGGAAGATGTAGGGATGCTATCCATGACGGAAGTGGTATTTAAAGGTGATACTGTGGAAGAATTGAAAGAAGTATCGATACACCAGGAAGATATATTACAACTATTTGATAAACTGAAGAGTAGTAAATCACCTGGACCTGTGTTGAAAGAACTGAAATATGAGATTGCAGACCTACTATTAGTAATCTGTGAACTATTGTTAAAATCATCTGTAATACCCGAAGATTGGAGGATGGCCAAGGTAACTCCAATTTTTAAAAAGGGTTCCAGGGGTGATCCGGGAAACTACAGACCGGTGAGCCTGACATCAGTACTGGGAAAAATGGGAGAAACCATCATAAAGAACAAAATTACTGAACATGTAGATAGTCATAGCTTAATGGGAGACAGCCAACATGGTTTTAGACAAGGAAGATCTTGTCTTACTAATCTGTTATGTTTTTTTTGAAGGTGTGAATAAACAGGTAGACAAAGGTGCTTTGGTTGATATAGTATAATCTGGCCTTTCAGAAAGCCTTTGACAAGGCCCCTCATCAGAGACTTTTGGCAAAACTAAAAAGTCATGGGGTAGGAGGCAGTGTACTATTGTGGATGAGGAGTTGGTTAAAAGATAGAAAGCAGAGGGTAGGGCTAAATTGCCAATTTTCCCAATGGAGAAAGGTGAATAGTGGAGTAAACCAAGGATCTGTGCTGGATCCGCTGCTTTTTGACATATTCATAAATGACCTGGAAATGGGAATAACGAGTGAGGTTATCAAATTTGCAGATGACACAAAACTATTTAAAGTTGTTAAAACCCATGAGGATTGTGGAAAATTGCAAGAGGATCTTGATAAATTGGAAGACTGGGCATCCAAACGGCAGATGAAATTTAATGTGGACGAGTGCAAAGTTATGCACCTCGGAAAGAACAACCCAAACTATAGTTACATGATGCAAGGTTCCACATTAGGAACCACCACTTAGGAAAATGATTTAGGCATCATCATGGATAACATGTTAAAACCCTCCACCCAGTGTGCAACGGTGGCCAAGAGAGGAAATAAAATGTTAGGTATCATAAGGAAATGAATGGAAAATAAAACAAAGGATATAATGATGATGTTAAGTGCCGTCGACTCATGGCGAACCTCTGGATAGCTATCCTAAATTGTGTTCAGTCTTCAGTCAGGCGGCTCATTGTTGACAGACTGGTACCCGTAGCTGCTGTTACTGTATCAATCCATCTCATTGCTGGCCTTCCTCTTTTATTTATTTATTTATTTACATTCTCTTATATACTGCACTATTGTGCATCAGTGCGGTTTACATTGAACAAACTGAAATTACATTGAACAGGGCATTATAACTTGCAGATAACTATTTTACAGGGAACATGGGCTATGGAGGGTTAAGTGGCTTGCCCAAGACCACAAGGAGCACCTGTGGGACTAGAAACCCCAGTCCTTCCGGCCCAGACATTCTATCTTGCCAAGCATGATGTCTTTCTCTAATGATCTCTCTCTTTGCATGATGTGTCCAAAGTATGAAAGTCGAAGTCTTGTCATCTGAGCTTCTAAAGAAAGCTTAGGTTTGAGCTCCTTTAGTACCGACTGGTTTGTTCTTCGGGCAGTCCATGGTATACACAGTATTCGCCACCAGCACCATAATTCAAAGGCATCAATTTTCTTCTTGTCTGTCTTTTTCACTGTCCAGCTTTCACATCCATATGATGATATTGAAAATACCATGGCTTGAATAAGTCAAATCTTTGTATGGAGAGAGACATCTCTGCTCTTGAGAATCTTATCTAGGTCTTTCATAGCCATTCTGCCAAGAACAATGCGTCGTCTGATTTCTTGACTGCTTGTTGCTTCTTTATTGATAGTTGATCTAAGTAGGTTAAAGTTGTTCACAATTTCAATTTCTTCTCCTTCAACAATGAACCTGTTGATTATGCCAGTTGTCATGATCTTTGTCTTCTTTACATTAAGGTGCAGGCCCATTTTGAGACTATGTTCTTTGATTGTGAGAAGCAAATGTTTCAGATCATCTTCACTTTCAACCAGTATGTAGTATCATCAGCATAGCGAAGGTTGTTGATGAGTCTTCCACCAATCTTCACACCTCTGTTGTCTTCATACAATCCTGCTTCTCTGATGATTTGTTCTGCATATAAATTAAACAGGTAGGGGGAAAGTATGCAGCCTTGTCTTACACCTTTGCTTATTTTAAACCATTCTGTTTCTCCTTGTTCCGTTCGAACTGTTGCTTCTTGTTTAATGTACAGATTATGCAAGAGTACGATCAGGTGTTCTGGTATACCCATGCTTTTTAATGTGGCCCAGAGTTTCTCATGGTTTACACAGTCAAAAGCCTTGCTATAGTCGATAAAGCACAAATAGATATCCTTTTGGTGTTCTTTAGTCTTTTCAAGGATCCATCTCACATCCGCTATGATGTCTCTCGTTCCTCGCCCTTTCCTGAGCCCTGCTTGCACTTCAGGTAGTTCTTGTTCCAGGTATGGTTGTAGTCTCTTTTGAATAATCTTCAGTAAAATCTTGCTGGCATGTGGGATCAGAGCGATTGTGTGATAATTTCCACAGTCAGTTGGATCACCTTTCTTTAGTATTGGTATAAACACAGATCTTTTCCAGTCAGTTGGCCATGATGTTGTCTTCCATATTTCTTGGCAGAGCCTTGTAAGTATGGTAACAGCTGCATCAGATTGCTGCAATACTTCTATGGGAATGCTATCAATGCCTGGTGCTTTGTTCTTTGATGAGGCTTTCAATGCTGCTTCAACTTCTTGTTTCATCACCAGTGGTTCCCAATCATAAGGTACAGGTCTAAACGGCTGTTGGTCCACTTGATCTTTATCATATAAAAACTCTGTATATTCCTTCCACCTTTTCTTGATCTTCTCAGCATCATTCAACATAGAACCTTGAGCATCTTGTAACATTCCAATTTGAGGCTGGAACTTTTTCTTTAACTCTCGTAGCTTTAGGAAAGCCGATCTTGTTCTTCCTCTAATAGTTTCTGCTTCTATTTCCTTGCAAGTGTCATTGTAGTACTTTTCCTTGTCCTGTCTTGCTGCACGTTGGAAATCTCTGAGTTCTGCGATTGTCTTTCTTTCTCCTCTGGCTTTAGCTTCTCTGCGTTTCTGGGCAATTTTCAGAGTTTCTTCCGTCATCCATTTTGGCCGCTTTTGCTTTTTCACCTTTTGTAGAGACTTCTCGCTTTCTTCCAACACAACCTTCTTGATGTCATTCCATAACTCTTCCGGAGCTCTGTCATTTGTATCTAAAGCAGCAAATCGATTTTGCAAGCAGTCTTTGAATTCCAGTGGTATATTCTCAAGGTCATATTTTGCTGCATTCATGAGTGGTTTGCTCTTTTTCAACTTTAGCTTGAGTTTGCATACTAGTAGTTGATGATCTGTACCACAGTCAGCTCCAGGTTTTGTCTTTGTTGATGTTATAGAACTTTTCCATCGTTGACTTCCACAGATGTAGTCAATTTGATTTTTATACAATCCATTGGGTGAAGTCCATGTGTACAGTCACCGTTTGTGTTGCTGGAAGAAGGTGTTTGAGATGAATAATAGATTATTGGTCTTGCAGAATTCTATCAGTCTTTCTCCAGCTTCATTTCTGTTGCCAAGTCCATATTTTCCAACTACTTTGTCTTCTTTGTTTCCAACTTTTGCATTCCAGTCACCCATGACTATCATGATATCCTGTTTGCATGTTCTGTCAATTTCAGCTTGTACTTGTTCATAGAACTCTTCAATTTCATTCTCTTCTGCAGCTGTTGGGGCATATACTTGAATTATAGTTGTGTTAAAAGGGCAATCCTCGTAGACGAATAGAGATTAAGCGTTCGCTGACTGCATTGTATTTCATTACAGTTCTTGCAAGTTTCTTCTTTATTATAAATGCAACTCCATTTCTTCTTTCTTTCATTTCCAGCATAGTAGACCATGTGATCATCTGATGCAAAGTGCCCGATGCCAGTCCATTTCATTTCGTTGACACCCAACAGATCAAGTTGTACACGTTCCATTTCATTCTTGACCACCTCCAACTTTCCTTGGTTCATGCTTCGTACGTTCCATGTTCCAATGCGTAAGACATCTTTACAGCTTCTGACTCTCATTTTATGCACAGCTACATCAGCAGTCAGACTTCCCGAGGGCTTTGATCCAACCACATCATAAATGCTGGCTTTACTCTGAAAAGTCTTCAGCTCTTCCCCAGTAGCTAGTTGAGTGCCTTCCGACCTGGGGGTCTTATCTTCCAGCACCATAGCACAATTTGTTTTGTAACTATCTATTGGGTTTTCATGGCAAGATACAGAAGTAGATTGCCGGGCCTTTCTTCCGCGCAGTTTGTTTGGTGGTGTTGCCGTTGTCACAAAAATGTGATCCTCCGCCGTCAACACTATCCCATTCTGCTTCTGCCCAGATGGGTGGTTTGTCTTGGTCTGACACCTCAGCTGAGACCTGTCCATCTTGGGAGACCCTGCCAGTAGTTAAACTACCGATAGTTTAGCTCTCAGCATCACTGATCCACGCAAGGCCTCACAGCACGACAAGCTGCAAACCAAGTGAGAAAAAGGATATAATAATGCCTCTGTATTGTTCCATGGTGCGACCGCACCTTGAATATTGTGTGTAGTTCTGATCGCTTTATCTTAAAAAGGATATAGCATTATTAGAAAAGGTAAAGAGAAGATCAACCAAAATGGTAAAGGGGATGGAAGGATACCCCTTTGAAGAGAGGCTAAAAAGGTTAGGGCACTTCAACTGGAAAAGAGATGGCTGAGGGGAGATATGATAGATGTCTATAAATTAATGAATGGAGTCGAACAAGTAAATGTAGATTGATTGTTTACGTCATCTGAATATAGAAAGACTAGGGGACATGCAATGAAGCTACAGGGTAACCTATTTAAGACTAATAAGAGAAAATACTTTTTCACTCAACGTGTAATCAAACTCTGAAATTTGTTACCGGAGGATGTAGTAAAAGCTGTTAGTGTAGCTGGGTTTAAAAAAGGTTTGGACAAGTTCCTGGAGGTAAGGTCCATAAACCATTATTAAAAGTGACCTGGGATATCGCTGCTTGACCCAAACTTACTACCTGCTCTTCTGATCCCTTCCCCACTCATCTCCTTAGCTGCATCTTTTCAACTATTGTCTTTTCTATTTCTCATATTCTTAACCTCTCTCTCTCCACTGCAGCCTTCCCTTCTGATTTCAAACACGCTGTGGTTACACCCCTGCTCAAAAAAGGCTCACTTGATCCCACCTGTCCTTCTAACCATTGACCCATCTCTCTCCTTCCTTTTATCTCTAAACTACTTGAGCGTGCTGTCTACCACCGTTGTCTTGATTTCCTCTCCTCTCATGCCCTCTTGGATCCTTTACAATCCGGCTTCTGTCCCCTACACTCCACTGAAACAGCTCTTGCTAAGGTCTCTAATGATTTGTTCCTGGCTAAGTCTAAAGGCTTCTACTCTGTCCTCATTCTTCTCGATCTGTCTGCTGCCTTTGACACTTTTGACCATAACCACCTTTTTTATCTCCCTGTCCTCACTTGGTTTCAAAGACTGTACTATCTTGGTTCTCCTATCTCTCCCATCGCTCTTTCGGTGTGTGCTTCAGTGGCTCCTCCTCTTCTTCAACCCCACTACCTCTAGGTGTTCCTCAGGGTTCTGTCTTAGGTCCGCTCCTCTTTTCTCTCTATACCCAATCACTATCATTTCTATGCCGACGACTCTCAAATCTATCTTTCTGCACCTGTTATCTCTCCTGAAATCCAGTCTAAGATCTCACTCTGCCTCTCTGACATTGCTACCTGGATGTCCCACCGCTGCTTAAAACTGAACATGGCCAAAACTGAACTCCTTATCTTTCCCCCGTATGCCTCTCCTCCTCTTTCCCCTTTCTCTCTCTCTGTGGATAACTCTGTAATCCTTCCTGTCTCTTCAGCACGTAACCTTGGTGTTATTTTTGATTCCTCTCTTTCTTTCTCTCCACATATCCAGCTCATTGCTAAAACATGCCGTTTCTTTCTATACAATATCTGCAAAATTTGCCCTTTCCTCTCTGTTGATACCACTAAGATGATTGTCCACTCCTTAATCACCTCCTGTCTTGATTATTGTAACCTTCTTGCTGGCCTCCCTGCGAGCCACCTCTTTCCTCTTCAGTCAATTCAACACTCCGCTGCTCAACTTATTTTCCACCAGTCTCATTTTTCCCACATCGCTTCATTGGCTTCCCATCCGTCTCTGTATCCAATTTAAACTTTTCCTCCTAACCTGTAAATGTATTCACTCTTCTGCCCCCTGAAGAAAACTCTGTGATCTGGCCACAATACCACGACTCTTTCTGGTCCCTGGTCCTCAAACAGTGAGAAACAGGCAGAGAGTAATACAGAACACAATCACACACACAAAGTGCTATTTTCTTTGAGCTCAGAGGGAAAACGACAAGCGGTCTGTGAACACGCACAGTTCCACGCCTGACGAATTCAAATTCTTCCTCCTAAAAAGCTCCTTTTATTAAAGAAAAAGGGGAAGTAACAGTCATTTATTATAACCGTGAAATAACACAAGGTGTCGCCAAAGTTCTGATTACAGTATATTAGATGAAATTCACTTGATTATGACAAAATTATTTATAATTTTTGCAAAAGTTGCAAAAATTGTTTTGTCAGCAGTGACTGTACTATGAACTATAGTTGCACAGTTCATAGCCCATGTTTACTCTTTATGCTTACGTTAACAATTTTCCAGACTATTTTAAAGACGGTTACACAGAACTCATGATCATGACATCCTATTCTATTTAAGAGGAGGAAGTAGGTGAAAAGCTAAACTTCTAAACACATTCTGTATCAAGAAATTCATCCATCTTCAATTACATATTGGGGATTCTGGTATCCCTTTATCTGTCCATTTCTACACCCCCCCCCCCAGTACCTTTCATCTCTTATCTTTCCTTACACCCCCTCTCTGTTACTTCGCTCTTCTAATAGTCTTCATTTATCTGTGCCCTTTACTCATACTGCCAGTTCCAGACTTCGCTCCTTCCAACTGGCAGCACCCTTTGCTTGGAATAGTCTTCCTATCTCTGTGCGCCAGGCGTCCTCCCTGCCCATTTTCAAGTCCAGACTCAAATCCCACCTCTTCACTACTGCTTTTCGTTCCTGTCTTGCCCTATCTTGATCTCTCCATCAACCTTTGTTTACTTTGTCCTGTAAATTGTTATTTGTATTTTGTAACTTATTTTGTATTCTGTCTTATTAGATTGTGAGCTCTGATGAGCAGGGACTGTCTCTCTTGTATGTTTGTACAGCACTTCGTATGTTGCGGCGCTATATAAGTGTTTAATAATAATAATTATGGACCCTGTGTTTTGGGGTTAACTGCTAGGTACTTATGACCTAGATTGGCCACTGTTGGAAACAGGATTCTGGGCTTGATGGACCTTAGTCTGACCCAGTAAAGCATATCTTACGTTCTTATGAGATAGGCTGTCCACCCAGTGGTTTGTGAGAGGCCGCAATGGCACTGAGATGAACTCTTACTGAATTAGTCTTAAGACCTAACAAGGACAAGTGCAGGAGATATTGTGGACAGGACTTTACCGGGCAGGCAAAAGGTTCAGTGCCCTTTGGTGGGCACCAGAGGGCAAACCTTAATTTGAAGGCATAAGATTGCCTGGTGATTTAAGAAGGGTATCTTTGACTTTGTGGCAGATTGAGGTCAGTGAGTACTAGCTTTTCAGTAGCCATGCTGTGAGGCGAAGGGAGTGAAGATTGGGATGGAGAAGCATCCCTTAGTCCTGGGAGAGGATTTCCATGCACATCCGAGTCTGAGAGGTTAAGTCTATGCAAGGCGAAGAAGCATAGGAAACCATGGTTGATGGTGCCAAAAAGGGACTGAGGATAATGGAGACCTTGTTGGCCTGTAGCTTGAACAGTGTTTTGGGTATCAAGGGGATTGGTGTAAATGCATAGAGCAGAACCTATCTCCAGTGGAGAAGAAAGGCTTGCAGGAATGGAAGCCTGGAGCAGAAGATTGGAAACTGTGTGTTCTGTGGAATGGTGAAAAGATCTATGAACGGGGTTCCTCATGTTTCAAAGATTCAAGCAGCCATCTTACTTGTGTGGACATTGAACTTGCCCAGGAGGTACACCGCTCTGAGTAAATGTGGTGTGTGATGGCAAAGAGCCAGAAGCGAAGCGTTCCCTCATACAGGGGTTAGAATCCTGTCTCCCCCCCCCCCTGCATTTGTTTCATATAGGACATGGCAACCTGGTTGTCCGTCCTGACTAATACCTGTTGCCCCAAAAATTGATGTTGAAAAACCTGAAGGGCTTTTTTTAGTGCCTGTAGTTCTAGGAGGTTGATCTCCAAAGCAGATTCCTATTGTGTCCACAGTACGTGTGTGGTTAGATCATTCAGATGTGCTCTCCAACCCAGTTTAGAGGCATCCATTGTCAGGGTGCATCGAGGTGGAGGCATCTGAAAAGGTGACCTGCTGAGTAGGTTCTGTGGAGAACACCACAATTGAAGAGACTTGCTCAGTTGAGGGGTGATGTGGATCTTGACTCGGAGATGCCCCCTTGCTTGTGTCCATTGAGAAGATAGTCCATTGGACTTGTCACATGTATAGTCAAGCATAGGGGATGACATGGACCGTAGAGGCCATGGGTTCCAACAGATGTAGCATCTCTCGAGCTGTTACAGGGTTTTGCTGTTGCCTTTCTTTTGTCAGCTCCGTGAGGCGGGCATACCAATCTTGAGGAAGAAAAGCTTGGGCCTGTTGAGTGTCTAAGAATGCTCCGATGAACTCCAGATGTTGAGCTGGAGCGAGGTGGACTTTGGGAAGTTTAGGTCAAATCCCAGATGTTGGAGCACCATGATGGTGCGATGAAAGGAGAGTTTTACCTCCTGAGGGGAATCTCCCCTGATTAGCCAGTCGTCATTTTTTATTTCTAATTTTCAACTTATTGCATCAAGCAAAGTACATATACTTGAAGGAAAAAGACAGCACATATGAAATAATCAAATGCAAAAATAAAATACTTGGTTCCCTAAGAAGTTACATGAAGAGCAAAGCTCTAAATCTATATGTGCTAACCTCTAATAGCCCACAATAATGGAAACAGAGTTTCAGAAACAAGGGGCAAGTTGACAATATCATCAGATCAATAAAAAAAGGAAACTTGACTCTAATTCAAAATCCTTAGCACCTCGAAGGAATCCATCTTAAGTAGATTCATCCTGAACTACTACAGCACCCGGGGACTTCCTAGCATCCAAGAACGCACATAATTGTTTACATTCATAAAATACATATCTAGCTAAAGATTAATAAACATTTAAAGGAAATCAAAGCATCAAGGAAAAAACCAACGAAACCACCTCAGAACACATTGACAGAAAAAGATGCCTTTTAGATTGCGTAACATAGGAAACATCTGGAAAAACCCAGACTTTTTGACCATAAAACAAGTTTGTTTCTTTTCTTTAGTTGTGCTTATATACTGCTTTTCACCAGGTCAAAGCAGTTTACAAAAAGGGGGGGGGGGGGATACATTATAACTGGTTAGAATATATTTACTTGGGGAGGAGGATTACCATCACCAGGGGAAGTCAAACATATATACATTTCGAAAGAGCAGACATTCTGATCTTTAGTCTGCCTCTCAGTCTCAGCTTGTCTCTTGAGCAGTGTGGGGATGTTTCATTGGTGGTTGTTCTTTTCGCATCCAAGATGGATGGAGAAAAGATGGGTTTTAAGCTGTTTCCTAAATGAGAAAAGTTCCTTGTTGCTCCGGATGTTGCCTGGGAGGGAGTTCCATAATGTGGGGGCATATAATTAAAATGTGTGGTTACAGGCTTGTTGATTAAACTTAGTCCTTTCATGTGGTACAATCAGCAAGTCACTTGTAGCCTGACGTGTTAGTCTTTTAGAGTTCAGTCGTGGTAATAGGGTACTCATATATGTGGCTTGTTGCTGGTGAAGTGCTTTATGGATCAGAACCAGTGTTTTATACTTGATCCGTGCTTCTAGAGGGGAGGATGTGGCCATCTCTCAGGATGAGGGTGATATGGTCATATTTCTTCCCCTTTTGGATGATCCTTACTGTTGTATTGAGGGCTGTCTGAAGTGGGTTGAGGATGGCGGTCGGGAGAGCTTGGTATATGGCATTACAAAAGTCTAGGTGGGGGAGTGTCATTGTTTGCTGTCTCTCATTGAGGAGACAATGTGTAAGTCATAATTGTAGAACTTACTCCCAAAATGGCTTGCTCTTGTTGCAAAAGTCTTGTCATATGGTGTGGGTGGTTTCCTCCAAAACATTGAAGCGCCTGGAAACTGACTTCTCCAAAGAGAGGATAGCTTTTGAAATAGAATCAAGTGTCAACACCGCTGGCTTCACTAGCGCACTGCCACCAACCAGGGTCTGAGAGGACCCCTCCAATCCTGATGCAGTGTGGCCCGCCATGTGGGTTACCTCACTAGCTTTTGCTCCGATGGATCCTGCACTGGACATAACCATGGGAGTCACCCCAACCCCACCAAAGGCTTACAGCAGCGCAGCTGAACTTGTTAACTCCCCCGAGGGCGACTGCATCTTCCCAACCCTGGCAGGGGGGAGGAAGGCAACCGGAGAAACAGCTCACCAAGTGGTGTGAAAGTTTCCTTTAGAAGGGCATGCTGCTCAGTGCTCAGACTAATGTCTGAGACTGGAAGGGCCACCCCATTGTCAACTCCAGCCCTCGCCCCTGCAGATTCCATCTGAGTGCTGCCAACCAGAAACTTCACAATGGGCTGCTGCATTGGGGGAAGACCAACCTCAGTATGTCCTGACCTTCCCCTTTATTTTCCCTATTAGAAAAAGCAACCAGAGCTTCAGGAAACAGTTAAAAGAAAGCAAACAACCACAGTGGAAGAGCGATGCCAGCGCAAGCACTCATGTGTTCGCCATCTTGGGTCCACTCCCCAGTCATCTAAGTAAGGGAAGACAAAGACCCCCAAAGTGCAGAGAAAGGCAGCAACTACTGCCATGTATTTTGTGAATACTCGCAGTGCAAAGGCTAAGCCGAATGGCAGTACCTGGTATTAGTAGTGGTTTCCCTGAAATAGATCAGTAAGTGTGCCTCCGTTAGGTCTAAAGAACATAGCCAATCTTGCCTCTGGTGGTATTGGAGAAGAGTTCCCAGGGAAATAATTTTGAATTTTTCTCAGACCAGGAACTTTAGGTCTCTGAGATCTAAGTTGGGCCTGAAGCCTCCTTTTTTCTTTTGAATGAGAAAATATGGGGAGTAGAAGCCCACCCCTTCAGGAGGATGAACACTTTCTATAGCGCCCTGGGATAATGGGGTGGACACTTCTTCTCTTAAGAGAGTTCTTTAAAGGGAATGGATGGGATAGTCCCCTGTGAAGCTGTTGGGGGTAAAGTCTCGAAGTGAAGCAGATACCCTCTTTGGATGATGTTGAGAGTCCACTGTTATGAGGTGCCACCTGTGGGCATAGGAATAGAGTCTGCATGCTATGTGGAGTGGCTGGGGACCCCCTCCAGAGGCAAAGTGGCAATGCCCTCTAGGAAGGATTCAAAAGCCAGATGCCACTGGTTGAGGCTTAGGAGCCTTGGGCTTTTTGGGTTGGTGAGGGCCTTGCTGCCATTGCTGAGGCTGCTCAAGCTGCTAAGCAGCTAAAGGTGGGTAGGAAGGATAATATCTTGTCTTAGACTAGAAAGGTTTCTTGGGAAGAACCTTCCTTTTGGAGGGGTCAGACGTTTCTCCTGGACCAAGCAGGAAATCAGTCCTCACATATGGGCGCCGATGGAGCCCCCGCGGAGCATTTCCCCAGCTTTCTATGAAAGCCTTTGGGAATACTGCACGCATGCGCGGTCCCCTTCCCGCCTAAAGGTGCCATCTTGCTCAGTCTCTCTTTTTCCGTGGAGCCCGTCGGACGTTTGTCCTAGTTCACCCGGAAAACAGTTAGATTTTTACTTCAAATCCCTGCGATTTCTTCGCGTTTTTTTCTCCAGTTCGACGCCGGTTCCCCTTCTCGCCGGGTTCGGTACACCAGTATTGAGCCCGATCTTATTTTTTCGGTTTTTGCCCTTCTTGTCTGGCGTTCGTGACCTTTTTTCTTTTTCCCTGGAAGGCCGGTCCTTTGACCTCGCGGGGGCTCTTTTTTCCCCGTTGGCTTCCAGTGGTTTTAAGAAGTGTGATCGGTGCAAGAAACTAATGTCTCTCACCGACACACACGACTGCTGCCTTCGGTGCCTCGGTCTTGATCATGATCCTAAGATCTGTGGACTGTGTGGTAAAATGTCCACTAAGGAACTGCGAAGTCGTCAGCACCAAAAGGAAAGGCTTTTCTCTGATTCGGCCTCCGGCCGGGCCCGGACCTTGTCTGAGGCCTCGACGTCTCGGGAGTCTGACCCCGAGCATCTTCGGGGTTCCTCGGACAGGGGGTCCCCCGAGCGGGAGCGAAAGAGGAAGAAGCAGCTCGCGAGGGCGGCGTCGGAGGAGGTCCCGGCACCTCGAGGACTAGGTCTCGGACCCCCAACAGCCGTCCCGGGCCCGTGGAACAGGAGAAGCCGTCAAAAGTACCTCGTGTGGAGCCAGAGTGCTGGACCCGTAAGTCCTGTTGTCCTCGAGGACTCTCCTCCCAGGGAGCCGACGTCGGGCCCGGTGCCGCCGGGGCCCAAGTCGGTGGCTGCTGAGTCTCCTGAGCTGGGTCTCAGGCTGACAGCCTTGGAGTGCAGACTGTCTACCTTCATGGATCAGCAGCAGGTGCTGATGGCCAGCCTCGCTGGCGCATCTGCCCTGACCACCGGGACATCAACGTCTAAGTCAACCCTGGAGACCGAGCCGATACTCGAGACCATGAAGGCTCGAGGTCGTCCTCGGTCACGGTCACCCTCGACCTCCCGGTCGGGACCGAGGGTGTCGACGCCGGTGCCTTGGGCATTGGGGCGGGTGCTGCCGGGCCCCGCGCGGTCGGAGCCCGATTCCTCTTTGGACGAGTCCGCCTGGGGAGACGGAGGACGAGGAGTCCCCCAATACCTTCAAGACTCGGTGCGTCCCGTCGGACTCACTGCAGTCTGAGCCCCGGAGTAGATCTCCTCCGGAGGATACCTGGTTCTCTGAGTTTGTTCGGGATATGGCCACTGCTTTGGCGATCCCGGCGTACCCCGAGGAGGAGCCGAAGAGCTCGAGGCCCTCCAGTATGACTCTCCTCCGAAGGAGGCCTTTACTGTGCTGGTTCCTCCGATGCTGGAATGGCTCCTCTTCCGGATGTGGGAGGCACCGGCCTCGGCGCCTGTTCTAAGCAAGCGGGTCAATTCCATTTATCGACTCCGTAAGAGCCCTGGTTTTCAGAAGGCGCAGCTACCGCACCATTCCATGGTGGTGGAATCGGCCATGCATCGTCTGAAAAGCCAGAAGATGCACTCCGTGGTGCCCCCCGGCCGGGAGGTCTGGAACCTGGATGCGTTTGGTAGAAAGTGCTTCCAGGGCCTGATGCTTGTTTGCCATGTCCAGTCTTACCAGCTGATTATGGGCATGTACTTGCGGGACCTTTCAAAGGAGCTTGCCGGGTTCTCTGCTGGTCTCTCCAGGGAACCTTTGCAGAGGTTCAAGTCCTTGTCTTCGGGGATCCGGGAATGCTCTTAAGTTCATGTCCCGAGCAGCCTACGATGGCTTCGAGGCCTCGGCCCGTGTTGTGGCAGCCGGCATCGCGGCTCGACGCCAGGCATGGCTGCAGTCATCGGACCTCGAGCCATGGGTTCAAGACAAGTTGGTTGATGTCCCTTGCCGAGGTGAGAACCTTTTTGGCAAGCCCATGGCCGAGAAGGCTGCTGAGCTCAAAACGGAGCACCTCACAAGGACAAAGCTGTCTAGAAAGACTTCTGCCCCTTCACATAAGAAGGGCTCGGGTAAGAAGTCCTTTTACCCGAGGAAGGCGACTGCCTACAAACAGTTCCCACCTTACCAGGCCTCCCCCGCTCCCCCACAGGGTCAGCAGGCCAAGGGGCAGGGACATGGGCCCCGTAGGCAGAAGACCCCCAAGCCTCTGGCTCCTGCTCCCACTCAGCAGGCTGGGGGTTTTTGACTCCCAAGGCATAGCCTCTCTGTCTCTGCTGTCCCATCCCTGTACAGGAGGTCGACTAGCCCTGTTTGCCCACCGGTGGCCACCCATTACAGGAGACAATTGGGTTTTAAGCATAGTCCACAAGGGCTACGTGAAGTGGAGTGGAGGAGTGACCTAGTGGTTGGGGCAAGGTACTTCAGGCCGGAAGGTTGGGGGTTCAAATCCCACTAGAGGACAGCAACCTTGGGCCGGAAGGACTGGGGTTTCTAGTCCCACAGGTGCTCCTTGTGGTCTTGGGCAAGCCACTTAACCCTCCATAGCCCATGTTCCCTGTAAATAGTTATCTCCCAAGTTATAAAGCCCTGTTCAATGTAATTTCAGTTTGTTCAATGTAAACCGCACTGATGCAGAATAGCGCGGTATATAAGAGAATGTAAATAAATAAATAAATACATGCTTCATTTTCATCAGTTGCCTCCTCCCTACTTTCCAGGAGAGCCTCCAAGGCCTCCTCTCCATACAGCCCTCCTCCTGCAGGAGCTTCAGGGTCTGTTGCGAGACAAGGCGGTGGAGCCTGTGCCTCCCCACCTACAAGGTCACAGTTTCTACTCCAGGTACTTCCTAGTACCAAAGAGAACAGGGGACCTCAGGCCTATTCTCGACCTCGGAAATCTGAACAAGTTCTTAGAGAAGGGGAAGTTCAAGATGCTTACTCTTGGAACACTTCTGCCCTACCTCCAGCAGGGAGATTGGCTATGCTCTTTAGATCTAAAGGATGCGTACACTCACATCCTCATTCATCCAGAACACAGAATGTACCTCAGGTACATTGTGGGAGGAAACCATTATCAGTACAGAGTGCTGCCATTTGGCCTCACCTCTGCTCCCAGGGTCTTTACCAAATGCCTGGCAGTGGTGGCAGCCTACTTAAGGAATCAGGGTATCTTTGTCTTCCCCTATCTGGATGACTGGCTCATCAGGGGTCAGACGTGCCAGGAGGCCAGGCAAGCCACCCTCCGAACGATTTCTCTACTCCAACACCTGGGGTTTGTCATAAACTTCACAAAGTCCACTTTGCTCCCCTCCCAAAACTTAAGAGTTCATAGGGGCAAGGCTAGACTCTCGGCAGGCGAAGGCTTTCTTGCCGGAGGACAGAGCCCAAAGACTGATAACCTTGGCAAACCAGTTTCTCAGCAGGTCACTGGTCTCCGCCAGGCTCTGCCTGAGGCTTCTTGGCCACATGGCTTTGACAGTACATGTGACTCCCAATGCCAGGCTTCATATGAGGCCTGTGCAATGGTGCCTCAGGACTCAGTGGTCGCAGGCCATAGGGAGCCTCAGCGACAGAGTAAGGGTGTCCAGACCGTTCCTGCACTCGCTACGTTGGTGGCTGCATCCCCCCAACTTACTGAAAGGGATGCCTTTTCAGCTACCTGGGTTCACAGTGGTGTTGACCACCGATGCCTCCCTTCAGGGCTGGGAATCACACTGTCTGGGCAAGTGCACCCAGGGCCTGTGGTCTCCCTGGGAGGCCACGCAGCAAATCAATCTACTGGAACTGCGGGCTATTCGCTTAGCCCTCAAGACTTTCTCTCAAACCCTGGCCCACCAGTCTGTCTTAGTACAAACAGACAATCGGGTAGCCATGTTTTATGTGAACAAATAAGGCGGCACTGGGTCCAGGCTGCTTTGTCAGGAGGCGCAGGACCTTTGCTTCTTTGCGCTCAGGCGCAACATGTTTCTCAAGGCGGTTTATCTTCCTGGCCAGGAAAATTACCTGGCAGACAGGTTGAGCAGGATTCTGCAGCCCCATGAATGGCAACTCCATCCCTTGGTGGTTCAGAAGATTTTCCTGAGATGGGGACTTCCATCCATAGATCTATTTGCCAGTCCCCTGAACAGACAGCTGCCCAGGTTCTGCTCCAGGCAACTGCATCCTCTGCGGCTAGCAGCAGATGCTTTTCTGATTTCCTGGTCCCAGGGCCTCCTGTATGCATTTCCTCCCACGCCTCTGGTGGCCCGAACCCTGTTCAAGATTCTACAGGACAAGGCCTCGGTCCTTCTGGTAGCCCCCAGGTGGCCGAGGCAGCCTTGGTTCCCACTTCTGCTTCAACTGGCATTGGACACTCCACTACCTCTGGGGTTGCAGCCCGACCTTCTCTCTCAGGACCAGGGGTCTCTTCTGCACCCCAATCTCAAATCTCTCAATTTGATGGCCTGGAAGCTGCAAGGGTAGTTTTGGCTCCCTGGGGCCTCCCTCAGGAAGTTGAGGAGGTCGTCCTGGCCTCTAGGAAGCAGTCCACTAGAAAAACCTATGTCCTGAAATGGAAGAGGTTTTCTCTGTGGTGTCAGCTGCGTACAGAAGATCCTTTCTCCTGTGCTGTACCAGTGGTGCTTCAGTACCTGCTGCACTTATCCAATCAGGGCCTTAAGTCCAATTCTGTTCGGGTCCACCTCTCAGCTCTAGCAGCTCACCACTCACTGGTGGAAGGACACTGTCAGTTCACCCCTTGGTGTCCCGGTTTCTCAGAGGTTTGCTCTTGCTCAAGCCTCCTGTCCATCCTCCAGCCCCTGAGTGGGAGTTGAATGTGGTCTTGCAGCAACTGACTCGCCCACCTTTTGAGCCGATGGCTACTTGTCCTCTTTGCTTCCTATCCTGGAAGACACTCTTCCTGGTAGCCCTAACCTCGGCCAGGCGAGTAAGTGAGCTTCAGGCCCTGGTCTGTGGCAGGCCTTACACTCGCTTCTATAGGAACAGGGTAGTCCTTAGGACTCATCCAAAGTTCCTTCCAAAGGTTGTCTCCTCTTTCCACCTCAACAGTCTTCCCTAGGCCTCATGCAAGCCATGCTGAAGCAGTCCTGCATACCCTGGACTGTAGGAGGGCCTTATCCTTCTACCTTGATCGTATGCAGGGGCATAGAAGGGCAATTCAGCTCTTCATATCATTTTTTATTTTTATTTTTTTTTATTTATAACCATTTAACATATAGATCAAGAAAGTTCCCAGAACAATCTTGAAAGAAAAAGTACAGATACAATCAGAAACAATCATAGCAAGATAATATAACAAGGAAAACAAAAAAAAAAAAAACGTATTTGTTCACCCTAGCCCACAATATAAGAGGGGAGAATTTCCATAGTTCCAAATATATTAGTACTAACAAAATAGAGAGGAAAAGGCAGTAAACTAACTCCAGTACTTATTTTATGAGAGCACAAGTGAAGCTCCAATAGAAGTCTCCAAGCGCCTGGCAGTAATGAAAGCCGTTAACTGGGAAGGTTCATAAAAAATATAAGAAATAGCTCTATATTTCACTAAGCATTTGCATGGATGTTTGAGAAAAAAGAGCCCTCCCAGTTGGAGAACACCAGGGCGTAACAGGAGAAACTCCTTGCGACGCCTCTGTGTTTCTTTGGCTAAATCCGGAAAAATACGTACCATTAAGCCCTTAAACAATAAATTTCTTTTCTTAAAGAATAGCCTAAGAAGCCACTCTCTGACAATAATGCAAAGGTAACAAGCAACGTAGATGGAACCGGAGTCTCACATTCAGAGGTTTCTAGTAAATCTGTAACATTCAGAACATTAACTTGATCTTGTGCCCCCCCTGAGTCAGCCCGTTTTTCAACAATTTTAGCCTTAGGGAGATAAATTCTCACCAAAGGAGGCATTAATTCAGAGGCCACCCCCAACGTTTCCATTAAATACTGCTTAAACATTTCTCTAGGGAATACAGAAATTAATCTAGGGAAATTGATTAAATGGAGGTTATGACATCTAGAGACATTATCTAAACGCTCCAACTTAGCTTGAATATTGGAAAGGTCCTTTTGAAAACCATCTGCTCGTTCTTCCAAAGTTATTACTGTCCTCCGAGAGTCATCCACATCTGTTTGCATTGCCAAGACCTTCTGTTCCAGCTCTTCTACGGCCGTCACAGTGTTTTGTAGCTTCCGTTCTAACAATGCAATCTGGGGCACCAGCACTTCCCCTAATGAAAGAATAGCCTGCCAGATGGATTCCAACGTGAAATTCTCCGGTCGCTGTAAGATAAATCTTTTTCCAGGATCAGCTTCCGATGCAACAGCCGCCATTGCAACCCCGGTCGCTTGGGCTCTATCCACCACAGGAAACACCGATCCTGTGGTCACTTCCTCCACCGCCGCCAAAGGTGTACCCGGAGACCACAGTTCAATAACTGCTCTCCCCTGGCTCCGCAGCCCCTCCGTTCCTGGCCCCCTCGAACCGTTGTCTTCTCTCAACTCAGGTGAGGAGCCCAGCACCTGGAACCCTTCAGGCAGGGGCTGACCTTTAAAAGCTTTTGGTGCGGGACTCTCAGGGGAGAGAGATACAGCCAAAGCAGAAGCTGAGCCACCCGACTCCAAACAAACTGCAGCTCGGCATTCACCCCTGTTATTCACTGGAGTCTGGTCGACGCGCACCACAAAGGCATCAAGGGGTCCAGCAGAAAGCGGCATAGAGGTCTGGGAGGGCTGAGGGCACAAACCCACCTTTCCCTTTTCGCTTCCTACCCATAAGGAAAGCGCGTTCAGCACGGACCGTTAGCTGCCACCATCTTAATTAGGACACTCCCCTCCTCTTCATATCTTTTGACCCTAATAATTTGGGGTTAGCTGTGTCCAAGCGTACCTTGTCCATTTGGGTGGCTGACTTTATCACCTGGGCTTACAGGGCGGCTGACCTTCCCTTGCACGGTCGGGTCGGGTCACGGTCCATCGTGTCAGGGCAATGGCTGCCTCAGTAGCTCATCTCCGCTCTGTACCGTTGGCAGACATCTGCAGGGCTGCAACTTGGTCCTCAAGCCAGACTTTTGCGGCCCATTACTGTCTGGAGAGGGAGTCCCGTAGGGACAGTGCTTTTGGCCAGGCAGTACTCCGAAATCTCTTTGAGGTTTAGGCAACTCCTGCCCTCCGTTGGGCTACCGGTGGAGGTTCTTTCAGTGAAAAGCCTTTATTTGATGCTGGGACTAGAGGGAGTTCTCTTGTTCAGCCTGGGTTCCATGGTAGCCCAGAGCTAGGGAGTCAGCCATATGTGAGGACTGACTTCCTGCTTGGTCCTGGAGAAAGAGTAGTTACTCACCTATAACAGGTGTTCTCCAGGAGCAGCAGGAATCAGTCCTCACAACTCTCCCTCCTCCTCTGGGAGTTGCAGTTGTACATAGTTTATTTTACATTTTTGTGTGCTGTTTTTTAGCTATGTCATTTGAGCAAGATGGCACCTTTAGACGGGAAGGGGACCGCGCATGTGTGCAGTATTCCCAAAGGCTTTCATAGAAAGCTGGGGAAATGCTCCGCGGGGGCTCCATTGGCGCCCATATGTGAGGACTGATTCCTGCTGCTCCTGGAGAACACCTGTTACAGGTGAGTAACTACTCTTTTTCTGGAAAGGTGTTTGAGGGTGTGATCATCTTTCTCAATCTTCCTGGCCTTTTCTCCCCAACCTTTTCCAAAAAGATTTTCTCCCGTATATGGGATATTGACCATCTTGTCCTGAACCCATTGTTCAAGATCTGCTGCCTGTAACCAGGCCATCCTCCAAGTCACAATGCAGACTGCTGAAGCTCTGCTTGTTGACTCAAAGGCATCAGAAGATGCCCTGGTGAAAAATTTTGAAGTATTTTGATCTTGCCTGATGAGTGTCTGGAATGCACTCCGCTTATCAGGAAGCATGAAGGCAAACATCTCTAGATCCCTGATGACATCCTTTCGAAACATTGCCATGTATAACATGTAGGAGTTTATCCTAGAGACAAATATGTATGCCTGAAAGCATAGACTCCTAAATGCACTGAGTGTCCTTGAGTTTCTACCCAGAGGCATGGAAGAGTAAGTTTTTGAACTCTTTATTTGGCAAACGCCGATTCCACCACCATTGAGTGGTGTGGAAGCTGAGGCTTCTGGAACTTGGTACATGGTATTGAGCCTCTTGCAGATAGTAGGCGGAACCGTGAGAAGAGCCTCCCATATGCAGAGCATAAGATCTTGTAAGATATAATGCACCAGTAAAGTAGCCGCTTCCTTGGGTGTAGGATAGTGTTGGAGTATCTCCAATTCCTCTGCCCTCAGTTTGTTCTCTGAGGCTACTGTGATGGCCATTCCTGCTGCCATGTCACGGATGAAGTCTTGGAAAGACATATCTTCTGGTGGGGACCTGCGCTGCTTATGTGGAGGCGACGACTCTGAAGGGATGTCTGGAAGTTCCTGGGAATCCACTGATCCCTCATCAGAACTGGAATCAGAGTCTGACAAAAAGTCAAAGTATTGGCGGTCTTGTGTTTTGACCTCGATACTTTGTTGTCGATGCCAATACCGATGCCCAGAGGCATCGGCATCAGGAGCAGTGGCAGCATTAGCCTGTTTGGTATCGGTGATATCAGTCAGTTCCAATGGAGGCATCGGCCTCTAGAACTCCAATGATATGGGTTCAAGGGCCGGCATCGGGGCCAATACACTTGGCTCTTGGCAGGGTGCCGAAGCCTGCTGGAGCTGTTGATACTGTCTGTACCAAGGCTGCCAGGATTGCGGTGGTCTCCAGGACATATTGTTGAATACCCCTCTGGATTTCTTGCTCCCAGAGTGGGAAGGGGGATGTCTCCCTATCATTCCTGAATCGTTGAGCTTGAGGTGGCCTATTCCTGTGTCAACTTAGAATCTTCTCTTGTAGTAGTCATAATTTTCTTCTTTTTTTTTTTTTTTTGGACTGCTTCTCCCAGCAAGGGCTGTGGTGCATGGACGATGTTCATGGGCCATCCAGCTGCCATGGTTCTTTGTCTTTCAGCCAAGGTAGTGGTACTTGCAACCCAGAGAGACAGAGGGACACAAAATCATCCCAGTTTGTTTGTAGTCCCCAGTGCCAACTCACAATGCTAGCTAGGCTATAAGCATTGGAGATTTTTAATGGACATGATTTATGGACCCCGCACTGCTGACAGGGGGGGGGGTGAGGGGGAGGAGGAGGGGAAACCTCAGAGTAGCAGGTTGAAGAACTTTTCAGCCCCCACTCTGGCATTGGGGGGCCTGTGGCCTGTCTCTCTGCACTCTTCTGGGTCTCCTGAAACATTGGGAACAGCTGCCCTGTCAGGCACTGTTGATAAGAGGTGAATCCAGTGCAGAAACAAGCGAGTTAACAAAGCCTGCATACTAAGGAAAGAAGCAGAAAATACCGATTTCAAGAGAGCCTTAACCTTCCTATCTTGTTGGTCATGGAGGGCTGCACCACCCTCCAAAGTACTTGTGGTCGACTTTGAAAATCCAAAGCCACCTGTTCAAGTCTGCCCGGGGCCAGGCATAGATCCTGCCTAACACTAATACTTGTCAGGATGGCATGTAGAAAATTTCACTCTTCATGAACCATCCATTGTTACACCAGTGGAAATCAAAAGGTTCTAGAGGGTCTCCTGATACCCACCAGAATAAGATCAGCCTGTGATTTGTCCTTTTCATCCTCTGGAAAATTGATTATTCATAGAGATGATGTGATTTGGGAGATTAAGGCAGGAAATTCATTCTGGCAAAACAATCTTACTTTCAAGGAATTGTCATCTTCCTTGAGGGGGGACAACTTCCCCTCCTCTACTAGAAATGCTTCCTGAACATCCCCTGAGAGATTCATCTCAGTCCTCAAGAACCTCTTGTGAATCCTGATTCCCCAGAGACTGCAAAGAAGATGACAAAGGCAACTTCAGGCTGATGTCTACCACCTCCCTGGAGCACAAACACTTTTACGAAGACCCCCCCTAGCCTTTGAAGAACCATGGGCGATAGAAGCTCCAGCTCTCAACTGATTAGAAGACTGAAAGAAGTTCTTGGAAGAACTCCCAGGACTCCTGGGCCCACCCTTCAAAAGGATCATGTGTGCCAAAAGAAGTTAAACTCTGACAGAAAGCTCTGCAGCTCCATGAGCACTAAGCCCCCAAGGGGCAAGGATGTCCGAGAGCAGGACCCGGAAGTAGGCCATTGTCTGAGGATTCTTTCTCTGCTAATTTTGAGTGAGTTTGCAGCCTTTCTAGCAGATACAATGTACATCTCCTGTGGTTGGCTACTTTGGAAACTGCAGCTGCTATTGTTGCTCAAAGATGGCTCCAGTACTGGACTACTGATTTTGTCTCAACGCTTTGTTGTCCATGCTCATGTTCAAAAGCAAGCTCCCGTTTGGGAAGGACTTTAAATTTCTCCAAGCACTTCTCTTCCTTTTCTTCTCGCTCTCATTTTCGAGACTCCTGATGGTACTGGCCAGGGAAGCAGTCAAGCTCCTTTTTCAAGGATGCATATAAAGTTGCAGCTCTATCAAAGGGCCTGCAGATGCCAGAATGGCTTTCTCCTCCAGCAGACGTTCCACCTCCCTTCCATCCCAATGATTGGGGGGGGGGGGGCTATGGTGGGTAGTCATATATACCTTTTTTAAAATCAGGAGTGGGTCTGAATCGTGTCAGGACACTAGATCCTTGACCTCGTTTGACAGGGCTGTACATTGGCGTGGGCGGAATACATCAGACACACATTTTATTTATTTAGCTGCATTTATATCCCGTTTTTCACCGGGTCAAAGCGGTTGGGGGATACATGTAACACGAGGGGATATGAGACACATACACTAATACTTACAGGGAACATGGGCAATGGAGGGTTAAGTGGCTTGCCCAAGACCACAAGGCGCACCTGTGGGACTAGAAACCCCAGTCCTTCCGGCCCAAGGTTGCTGTCCTCTAGTGGGATTTGAACCACCGACCTTCCGGCCTGTGGTATCTTGCCCCAACCACTAGGCCACTCCTCCCTTTCATGGTCGTCCTATGCAGTTCCACATCGAAGAGAGTAGAAGTGTGGTCAACTCTACAGAGGCTCCTGTACCTCCAAGCTATTGCCCCACTGCCATCCCTCCTCCCCCCGAAAGAGGGAGAGGTAGGCATTACATCTACTTCATGGTTCCAACAAACATAGAAACATAGAAACATGACGACAGAAAAAGACCACAAGGCCCATCTAGTCTGTCCTTCCATAACAACAACTACAACAGTCCACTTTCTACCTTTAGAGATCCTCTGTGTTGGTCCCATGCTTTTTTGAATTCAGTTACTGTCCTCATCTCTACCACCTCCACTGGGAGACTATTCCACGGATCCACTTTCTGTAAAGAAATATTTCCGCATATCACTCCTGAATCTATCTCCCTTCACCCTCATCCCATGTCCCCTCGTAGCAGAACTTGCTTTCAATTGAAAGAGGCTCTCTCCCTGAACATTTATGCCACGGAGGTATTTAAACATCTCAATCATATCACCTCTATCCCGCCTTTCCTCTAAGGTGTACATATTAAGATCCTTAAGTCTGTCCTCATATGCTTTATAATGAAGCCCATTAATCATTTTAGTAGCAACCCTCTGCACCGACTCCATCCTGTTCACATCCTTTTGAAGGTGCGGTCTCCAGAATTGCACACCATACTCCAAATGAGGTCGCACCAAAGACTTATACAGAGGTATTATCACCTCCTTTTTTCTGCTAGCCATTCCTCTCCGTATGCACCCAAGCATCCTTCTAGCTTTTGCCGTCGCCTTTTCTACCTGTTTAGCTACTTTAAGATCATCAGACACAACCACGCCTAGGTCCCGCTCTTGTTTAGTGGACAAAAGTTCTTCACCTCCTATACTGTATTGCTCTCTTGGATTGCTGCAGCCCAAATGCATGACCTTACATTTTTTAACATTAAATCCCAGCTGCCAAATTCTAGACCATTCTTCAAGCTTAGCTAGATCCCTCCTCATGTTATCTACACCTTCCTGGGTGTCTACTCTATTACAGATTTTGGTATCATCCGCAAAGAGGCAAACCTTACCCGACAGCCCTTCCGCTATATCACTAACAAAGATGTTAAAAAGAATCGGACCAAGGACAGATCCCTGGGGCACACCACTGGTAACATCCTTCTCCTCAGAGTGAGCTCCATTTACTTGTACTCTTTGTCGCCTCCCACCCAACCAATTTCTAACCCAAGCAGCAACTTTAGGATCCATCCCTAGGGTGCTCAGTTTGTTTATAAGTCGCCTGTGAGGAACAGTGTCAAAGGCTTTACTGAAATCTAAATACACCACATCTAGAGCTCTCCCTCGGTCCAACTCCCTGGTCACCCAGTCAAAGAAATCGATCAGATTTGTCTGACAAGACCTGCCTCTGGTGAATCCATGCTGCCTCGGATCCTGTAATCCGCCGGACTCCAGAAACCTCACTATTTTCTCTTTCAGCAGCGTTTCCAATAATTTACTCACCACTGAAGTTAAACTAACCGGCCTGTAGTTTTCAACCACATCCTTACTTCCGCTTTTGTGTAAAGGCACCACATGAGCCTCTCTCCAGTCCTTTGGCACCACTCCCAACTCCAACGAGGCATTGAAAAGGTCAGTCAGTGGAGTTGCTAGAACGTCCCCAAGTTCCCTCAGTATTCTAGGGTGTATCCCATCCGGTCCCATCGCTTTGTCTACTTTAAGTTGAGCTAGTTTCTCACGAACACAGTCTTCTGAAAATTGTTCAAGATGTCCCTCGCTTCTGTTCTTATTTGTGGGTGTTTTCTGAGGTCCTGCTCCTGGTTCTTCATCTGTGAACACAGAACAAAAATATTTGTTAAGCAATTCCGCTTTATCCTTATCAGCTTCTACATATTCCCCCCCTGCACCCTTGAGTCTGTGAAAACACTACTCTTTCCATCCTATTCTCAATCTCAAAGGGTCAACACTTGTCTGAGAGTGACCTGGTTTTGTATGGAGATGCTGGAATCAGTCATACCGGTGGTACCATAGGGAGTTGTTTGGTCCCCACCCAGTCCTTGGAGTTTCTCGGGTTGAAGTTTGTTATCGAGAAAGAGTTCCTCACCAAGGAGAGGTGGAACAAGTTGTTCGGTCAGCTCACTGTATTTCAGAGCTGCCAGTTTCCCAAGGATTGGGATTATCTTCAACTCCTTTGCTCTATGGAAGCTACAATAGACCTAGTTCCTTGGGCTCGGGCTCACATGCACCCACTTTAGAAGAATTTGCTGGCTTGTTTCTGGTTTGGTAGTCTCCTTGCTTGCTTGCAGGACTATGCTATCCATTTTCCATTTCCATTGCAGGTGCTGAGCACTCTCCACTGGTGGACCCGCTCTGAGAAGGTCCTGAAGGGGATGCTGCTCAAGAATACATCCTGGTTAGTGGTAGGGACCCACTGTTTGGGTCTCACAATGCAGGGGTGGTGGTCCAGCTCTGAGTCATAGTGGGCCATCAACTGCCTCAAAGCACAGGCAGTTCATTGGCACTAAGGTGCTAAGGGATCAAGAGTGCAAGGGTTACACTGGAGATGAGTGCCATCTTCAAGATATTTTGGCTCAGCACATCACAGAGGTAGAGAATGTCGAGGCCAACTTTCTTAGCCAACATGTTATAGATCCCAGGGAGTAGGAATTGGCTCTGTGTGCTTTTTTGTCACATCCTGAGCAGGTGGGGCTGACCGGTTTTATTTGCGGGCATTTTTGAGAGAATTCAGTAGCTAGTTTGGGGTATTTACCATATTTATTTACCTAGTTTTATATACCACCTTATCCTTCAATCAAAATGGTTTAGAATGTAACTTCTGTGGATACATTTACTGTATATAGGACAGGGTAGGAGAAAGAGTAGGATGGGGTGGGTAATGTTATATACATACATATAGAGAGAGATTATTTACAGTTAGTTTGTTGCCGTTGTCACAGAAATTTGATCCTCTGCCTCCAACACCTTCCATATATGTTAAAGAAATACTGCACCAGTCTTAGTACCAGTGATGAGATCACTGGAATTTTCTAGTCTTTCTCTGTCTCCATCATCTGTTGGCAAGGGGATATAACCTACTTGTCAGGACCAGTCTAACAGGATGCCAGGAAAGGAAATTATCAGTGAGTAAAATTACACCATTACCATGGATTTAAATATGCAGTGCACTTTAGTTAGCTCAGTCATTTATATGTTATCTCCAGGAACAAGCAGGAATGTAGTCTTCACATATGGGTATCATCGGCACCAACAGAGCTTGCATGGGAACGCTCCCCAGCGTCCAATAGGAAAGCTTTTGGGAGCATCCCACTGCGCCTGTGTGCTGCCTTCCCGCCTTTCCAACTCTCCCTCTTCAGTTTTCCGTGCAGCCGACAGGCAGCAAACCCTGTCACCGCAGAAAATTTTCTTTTTTTGTGGTTGCGTCTGCCTTCCCGTCTATGTTTACACTGGTACCACCAGTGCCTTCTTTATTTTCTTCTTCTTCTTTCTTCTAAACAAAACAAAAAACAAAACTTGAGGGTCTGTCCCCTCTTGGTGCTTCGGCGCCATTTTGGGCACTAGGTCCTATTTTCTTCCAAAATGGAGAAACCAACTTGTGGTTTCAAAAACTGTTCAAAATGTGGCAGTACCATTTCTGCTACCAACACCCATGACTGGTGTCTCAAATGTTTGGGCCCTGACCATTCTCCATCGGAGTGTCTCCTTTGCAGAAAGATGACTAAGAGGGGCCTGCAGAATAGAGCTGCGAAACTAGGCATCCTCTTTGCCTCAGATGCGATGTCCATTGCATCAATGTCATCCAGGGCTTCATCTTCCTCCCATGGATCTCAGATAACCAAACCCAGGTCTTTCTCCAAGGCCGGTCGGTCCTGAAAGGGTAGATCTCCTTCTAAGCATTGAGATGCTACAAGCGTTGCCCTCGAGGAGAATACACCGGCCAAACAACCCCAGCAGGAGGTCCTTGCCTCCAAAGCATTAACGGGGTCCCAGGATGTTCCCAAGGCCTCCACCTCCGGAGAACTCTTGGTGCCATGTTCTGGGGTCATGGCCCGCTCTGCCAGTACCGATGCCCAAAACCAAAATCTAAACCCAGTTAGAATAACCAACTTATCAGAACTAATTTTTTGTCGGAACTACCAGCACAGTGAAAGGAAACGTCCCTTCACCACCGTGGTCCTTCCATTTTAATAAAGAAAAACTTTTTAAAAACAGCTTATACTTAGCTGAGGAAAGAGAGTTGTCAGGCTGCTCCCAGCAATACCGCAGTATCATACATATACGGCGTGACACGTTTCGGGGTCATCTCAGTATTCCCCCTGCTTCAGGTCGGATGCTATGCGGATAAAAGCCAGCCTTTTAAAAAAACATTTCTGAGTAAAGCGGTTTAAATACCCAGGCACCGCGAACGTTTGCACAGCTGTAACAACATACACCAAACTAAATCCGATCTCCTCCTCATGGGTTTTGCGGCACATGGTCCAGTACTCGTCAACGAAGCATTTCAAAAGTATGAGACATGTTGAGACAGTGATCTACCATTGGCGCTGTCAAGGACTTAGTACGTAGACGAGAAGCATGTTCACCCAGTCGCACCTTAAGGGGTTTTGATGTACGGCCCACATAATAAAGCCGACATGGGAGGATGATAAGATAGACCACAAACATTGAGACACAACTAGTTTGCCATCTAGTTTGATATGTCCTATTGTGAAATGCTTTGTTGGCGAGTATTGGACCATGTGCCGCCAAACCCACGAGGAGGAGATCGGATTCAGTTTTTGCAAAAATTAGAACAAAAATGGATCTTTAAGCTCAATACGTCCACCCTATGGGTCTAAATATGCAAGTGGACTGGCATACCATCTTATAGTAATATCAAGCTAATCCACAGCCTCTCGGCAGGAGATGGGGTTTCTGTTTAGTGACTCCTCCTCCCGTTGTCCTGATTGGCTTATGAGAATTGCTTGATAGGTGTATGTTTTTACAGCTCTGCAAACATTTTCTTTATTAAAATGGAAGGACCATGGTGGTGGAGGGACGTTTCCTTTCATTGTGCTGGTAGTTCCGAGAGAAAATTAGTTCTGATAAGTTGGTTTTTCTAACTGGGTTTAGATTTTGGTTTTGGTTCTTTTTGACCTGGTTTTGGGTTTGGTTTGGGGTTCTTTTCGGTACCAACACCCAGACATCGGCAGGCTCCATGGATCAACGTATCCTAGCCATTGAGCGCAGTCTTGCGGCCTTGTTAGCCGCCTCAGTACCGCTACATAAGAACATAAGATATGCCATACTGGGTCCATCAAGCCCAGTATCCTGTTTCCAGCAGTGGCCAATCTAGGTCACAAGTACCTAGCAGTTTCCCCAACAGAGACAGGTTCCACAATGCTTGTACTGGGTCAAGCATTGATATCCTGGGTCCCTTCTTAATAATGGTTTATGGACCTTTCCTCCAGGAACTTGTCCAAACCTTTTTTTAAACCCAGCTACACTAACAGCCTTTACTACATCCTCCGGTAACAAATTCCAGAGCTAAGGCCGCTACAATCAGTTCCGCAGCCATCAGTACCGATACTGGTATTGGATGTATCTGCATATACCGCTGCACCACTCTCCATGCTTCCACCCATGCTGGCCCAAGAATCGGAGTCTGGCATCGAGGCATTCCGATGCCGACTTCGATCGGTACCGTCGACAGGCAGTGCGAGAGCACCCGGCCCGTAGGTACTTTGAGTCTTCTGATTCTGATGACTCCATCAGTACTGGAGTGATTCTCCTGGAAGATCCCTCTCCTTCGCTGCAACGTCATATGTCTCCTTCGGAAGACATGTCTTTTCAAGACTTTTTATACGGGATGTAGCTCGGGGCCTCTTGATCACCGTGACCCCTGAGAAAGAACAGAGGACTGAAGAACTAGAAATTCTTCAGTATCCGGCAGCCCCTAAGGAGGCCGCAACCCTTCCCATACACTGGATTTTGCATGATCTCATGCGTAGGATGTGGGAAACACCTTTAATTGTGTCTCCACATTCTCGAAGGCTCGATACAATGTACTGGGTACCGCAGTGCCCTGGGTTCCAAAAAACGCAGTTACCACACTGTTCCATGGTGTTGGAATCGGTGATTTGCCAAATCAAAAGTGCCAAGACACATTCCTCTAATCCTCCAGGCCATGAGGCGAGAACTCTTGATGCCTTTGGTTGTCGGTTTTCAGGCCTCTATGTTATCGGCCAGAATAAGCTCTTACATACTTTACATGGGTATGTTTTTTCGAGAGGTTGCTAAAGATTTGGAACCCATGGCTCCCCTTATCCCTGATGACAAGAGGGCTGATTTCCTTATTCTTGTTAAGCATGCCCAAAATGTTTCTAAGTTCATGAACAGGGCAACCTTTGATTGTTTCGAATGCATTAGCAGAACCTCTGCTATTTCTATCCGTGCACGTCAGATTGCTTGGTTACAAGCATCCGATTTAGAGCAGTGGGTGCAAGACAAGCTAGGAAATATTCCTTGCATGGGCAAGATCACCTGGGAAGATTGAGGATAAAAATACCCCTCAAGAATCAGACTCGGGTCTCCACACCTCAAGATAGTGGAGATTAAAGATTTGAGGGACACTCTAGAGATGGAAACGGGTTATGGGGATGTCAACGCCTGGGTGAAAGGGGTTAAATATACGGTAGGAAGTCTCAACCATAGCAATTGCTACGCATGTGTGGGAGGCACCGGCCTCAGCGCCGGTTTTAAGCAAGTGGGTCGATTCTATCTATCGACTTTGTAAGAGCCCTGGATTCCAGAAGGCGCAGCTGCCGCACCATTCCATGGTGGTGGAATCGGCCATGCATTGTCTGAAGAGCCAGAAGATGCACTCTGCGGTGCCTCCCGGCAGGGAGGCCCAGAACCTGGATGCTTTCAGAAGAAAGTGCTTCCAGGGCTCGATGCTTGCTTGCCGTGTCCAGTCCTACCAGCTGTACATGGGCATGTACTTATGAGACCTGGCGAAAGAGATTGCCGGGTTCTCTGCTGGCCTCTCCGGGGAACCTTTGCAGAGGTTCCAGACTTTGTCCTCAGGAATCCGGGACTGCTCGAAGTTCATGTCCCGAGTGGCCTACGATGGCTTCGAGGCTTCGGCTCGAGTAGCGGCAGCAGGCATCGGAGCCCGACGCCAGGCATGGCTGCAGTCATCGGACCTCGAGCCCTGGGTACAGGACAAGTTGGTCGATGTCCCTTGCCGAGGTGAAAACCTTTTTGTCAAACCCATGGCCGAGAAGGCAGCTGAGCTCGAATCTGAGCACCTGACTAGGACAAGGCTGTCCAGAAAAACTTCTGCCCCTTCTCACAAATAGAAGGGCTCGGGTAAAAAGCCCTTTTACCCGAGAAAGGCAGTTGCCTACAAACCTTTCCCTCAGTACCAGGCCTCCCCAGCTCCCCAGCAGGGTCAGCAGGCCAAGGTGCAGGGACATGGGCCCCGTAGGCAGAAGACCCCCAAGCCTTCGGCTCCTGCTCCTACTCAGCAGGGAGGGGTTTTTTGACTCCCACAGCATAGCTTTTCCACCTCTGCTGCCCCCTTCCTGCACAGGAGGTCGTCTAGCCCTGTTTGCCCACAGGTGGCCACCCATTACAGGGGACGCTTGGGTATTGAGCATAGTCCACAGAGGCTATATGCTCCATTTCCAGCAGTTGCCCCCTGTCTACTTCACAGGAGAGCCTCTAAGGCCTCCTCTACACACAGACCTCCTCCTTCAAGAACTTCAAGGTCTGCTTCTGGACAAGACGGTGGAGCCTGTACCTCCTCGCCTGTAGGGGCACGGTTTCTACTCCAGGTACTTCCTCGTGCCAAAGAGAACCAGTGGCCTCAGGCCTATTCTAGACCTCAGGAACCTCAACAAGTTCTTGGAGAAAGAAAAGTTCAAGATGCTTACTCTTGGAACAGTTCTGCCCTACTTCCAGCAGGGAGATTGGCTATGCTCCTTAGATCTCAAGGATGCGTACACACACCTCTTCATTCATCCAGACCACAGAATGTACCTCAGGTTCATTGTGGGAGGAAACCATTACCAGTACAGAGTACTGCCTTTTGGCCTAACCTCCGCCCCAAGGGTCTTTACAAAGTGCCTCGCTGTGGTGGCGTCCTACTTGAGGACTCAAGGTGTTTTTGTCTTCCCCTATCTGGACGACTGGCTCATCAGGGGTCAGACTTACCAGGAGGCCAGGCAGGCCACCTTTCGAACTGTATCACTCCTTCAACACCTGGGCTTTGTCATAAACGTCGCAAAGTCCACTTTGCTCCCCTCCCAGAACCTAGAGTTCATAGGAGCGCGGCTGGACTCTCTGCAAGCCAGGGCTTACTTGCCAGACGACAGGGCTCAAAGGCTCATAGAGTTGGCATCCCGGTTTCTCAGCATGCCAAGGGTTTCTGCCCGACTCTGTCTACAGCTCCTAGGCCACATGGTGTCGACAGTACATGTGACCCCCAATGCCCGCCTCCACATGAGGCCTGCACAGTGGTGCCTCAGCACTCGGTGGAAGCAAGCCACAGGGAGCCTAGCAGACAAAGTAAGAGTGTCCAAACCCTTCCTGGATTCCCTGCAGTGGTGGCTACACCCCCCCCCCCCCACCTTACTCCAGGGAGTGCCTTTTCAGGTGCCTGTCCCCACAGTGGTGTTGACAACAGATGCCTCCTTGCAGGTCTGGTGTGCACATTGTCTGGGACGGTGCACTCAAGGCCTATGGTCTCCATGGGAGGCCACGCAACATCAACCTACTAGAACTTTGGGCTATCCGCTTAGCCCTCAAGACCTTTTCTCACACTTTGGCTCACCAGTCTGTTCTGGTTCAGACGGACAATCAAGTGGCCATGTTCTATGTGAACAAACAGGGAGGAACGGGGTCCAGGCCCCTGTGTTCGGAGGCACAGGCCCTGTGTTCGGAGGCACAGGCCCTGTGTTCGGAGGCACAGGCCCTGTGTTCGGAGGCACAGGCCCTGTGTTCGGAGGCACAGGCCCTGTGTTCGGAGGCACAGGCCCTGTGTTCGGAGGCACAGGCCCTGTGTTCGGAGGCACAGGCCCTGTGTTCGGAGGCACAGGCCCTGTGTTCGGAGGCACAGGCCCTGTGTTCGGAGGCACAGGCCCTGTGTTCCGAGGCACAGGCCCTGTGTTCCGAGGCACAGGCCCTGTGTTCCGAGGCACAGGCCCTGTGTTCCGAGGCACAGGCCCTGTGTTCCTTTGCGCTCAAGCACAACATGTTTCTCAAAGCTGTGTATCTCCCTGGCCAGGAGAACTTCCTGGCAGACAGGTTAAGCAGGATTCTGCAGCCCCACGAGTGGCAACTGCACCCATTGGTGGTTCAGAAAATTTTTCTGAAATGGGGACTTCCATCCATGGATCTCTTTGTCAGTCCCCTGAATCACCAGCTACCCAGGTTCTGTTCCAGACAACCGCACCCATTGAGGTTAGCAGCGGATGCCTTCCTGATTTCTTGGTCCCAGGGCCTCCTATATGCGTTTCCTCCCACACCTCTGGTGGCCCTAACATTGTTCAAGATTCTAAGGGACAAGGCCTCGGTACTTCTGGTAGCTCCCAGATGGCCGAGGCAGCCCTGGTTCCCACTTCTGCTTCAATTAGCAGTAGAGACACCACTATCTCTGGGGTTGCAACCCGATCTTCTCTCTCAGGATCAGGGTTCCCTTCTACACCCCAATCTCAAATCTCTCAATTTGATGGCCTGGAGGCTGTAAGGGTAGTGTTGGCTCCCTTGGGCTTGCCTCAGGAAGTGGAAGAGGTGGTCTTGGCCTCTAGAAAGCAATCCACCAGGAAAACTTATGCCCTGAAGTGGAGAAGGTTCTCCTTGTGGTCTCAGCTTCGCCTGCACTGTGCCAGTAGTGCTTCAGTACCTGCTGCACTTGTCCAATCAGGGCCTTAAGTTCAATTCTGTTCGGGTCCACACCTCTGCTCTGGCAGCTCACCACTCTCTGGTGGAAGGACACGCTTTGTCGGTTCACCCCTTGGTGTCCAGATTTCTCAGAGGCTTGCTATTGCTCAAGCCTTCTCTCCATCCACCGGCCCCTGAGTGGGAGTTGAATGTGGTCTTGCAGCAACTGACTCGCCCACCTTTTGAGCGGATGGCTACATGTCCTCTCCGCTTCCTTTCTTGGAAGACTCTCTTCCTAGTGGCCCTCACCTCGGCCAGGCGAGTGAGTGAGCTTCAAGCCCTGGTCTGTGACAGGCCATACACTAGCTTCTATAGGAACAGGGTAGTCCTTAGGACTCATCCTAAGTTCCTCCCAAAGGTTGTCTCCTCTTTCCATCTCAACCAGGAGGTGGTTCTTCCAACGTTCTTCCCTAGGTCCCATGCCAGCCGGGCTGAAACAGTCCTGCATACCCTGGACTGTAGGAGGGCCTTATCCTTCTACCTTGAACGTACGCAGGGGCATAGGAGGGCTACTCAGCTCTTCGTATCTTTTGACCCTAATAACTTGGGGTTAACTGTCTCCAAGCATACCTTGTCCATCTGGGTGGCTGACTGTATCGCCTGGGCTTACAGGGCAGCTGACCTTCCCTTGCAGGGTCGGGTCACGGCTGCTTCAGTGGCTCATCTCCACTCTGTACCGTTGGCAGACATCTGCAGGGCTGCAACTTGGTCCTCAAGCCAGACTTTTGCGGCCCATTACTGCCTGGAGAGGGAGTCCCGTAGGGACAGTGCTTTTGGTCAGGCAGTGCTCCGGAATCTCTTCGATGTTTAGGCAACTCCTACCCTCCAGCCCTCTGGTTGGGCTACCGGTGGAGGTATGTTTCAGTGAAATCCTTTCTCTGATGCTGCGGCTAATGGGAGCTCATTTTTAAGCTCTGGGTCCCCGGTAGCTTGAAGCTGGGGAGTCCCATAAGTGAGGACTGACTTCCTGCTTGGTCCTGGAGAAAGAGTAGTTACTCACCTGTAACAGGTGTTCTCCAGGAGCAGCAGGAATCAGTCCTCACAACCCTCCCTCCTCCCCTGGGAGTTGCAGTTGTACATAGTTCATTTTTACATTTTTGTGTGCTGTTTTTTTAGCTATGTCATTGGACTGAGCAAGATGGCACCTTTAGGCTGGAAGGGGACCACGCATGCGTGCAGTATTCCCCAAGGCTTTCTTAGCTGGGGAAATGCTCCGCATGGGGGGCTCCATCGGCGTCGATGTCACCCATAAGTGAGGACTGTTTCCTGCTGCTCCTGGAGAACACCTGTTACAGGTGAGTAACTACTCTAATTGTGCCAGCACCATTTTGGCAACTGACAACATGACTGGTGTCTAAAATGCCTCAACCCAGACTACTAGCCAAAAGACTGTTCCCTCTGTCAGAAAATGACACGGAGAGGCCTATAAACCCGAGCTTCTAAATTTGGAACACACTTTGCTTCAGATGCGGTATCGATGGCATCCACTTCGTTGAGGGCCTCATCATCCTCTCATAAGAACATAAGATATGCCATACTGGGTCAGACCAAGGTCCATCAAGCCCAGTATCCTGTTTCCTAACAGTTTCCCCAAAAGACACAGGTTCCGCAATGCTTCTACTGGGTCAAGCATTGATATCCTGGGTCCCTTCTTAATAATGGTTTATGGACCTTTCCTCCAGGAAGTTGTCCAAACCTTTTTTAAACCCAGCTACACTAACAGCCTTTACTACATCCTCCGGTAACAAATTCCAGAGTTTGATTACACGTTGAGTGAAAAAATATTTTCTTTTATTAGTCTTAAATAGTTTACCTTGTAGCTTCATTGCATGTCCCCTATTCTTTCTATATTCTGATAACGTAAACAGTCGATCTACGTTTACCCGTTCCACTTCGTTCATTAATTTATAGACTTCTATCATATCTCCCCTCAGCCGTCTCTTTTCCAGGTTAAAGAGCCCTAAACCTTTTAGCCTTTCTTCATAGGAGTATCCTTCCATCCCCTTTACCATTTTGGTGGCTCTTCTCTGAACCTTTTCTAATAACTCTATATCCTTTTTAATTAATTAATTTATTTTTTCTTATATACCGCGCTATTCTGCATCAGTGCGGTTTACATTGAACAAACTAAAATTACATTGAACAGGGCATTATAACTTGGAGATAACTATTTTACAGGGAACATGGGCTATGGAGGGTTAAGTGGCTTGCCCAAGACCACAAGGAGCACCTGTGGGACTAGAAACCCCAGTCCTTCCGGCCCAAGGTTGCTGTCCTGTAGTGGGATTTGAACTTCCGGCCTGAAGTACCTTGCCCCAACTACTAGGCCACTCCTCCACTCCACAAAGATATGGCGACCAGAATTGCACACAATATTCAAGGTGCGGTCTCACCATGGAAAGATATAGAGGCATTATAATATCTTTTGTTTTATTTTCCATTCCTTTCCTTATGATACCTAGCATTCTATTTGCTCTCTTGGCCGCCGCTGCACACTGGGCTGAAGGTTTTAACATGTTATCCACAATGACGCCTAAATCTTTTTCCTGGGTGGTGGTTCCTAATGTGGAACCTTGCATTGTGTAACCATAGTTTGGGTTGTTCTTCCCTAGGTGCATAACTTTGCACTTGTCCACATTAAATTTCATCTGCCATTTTGATGCCCTGTCTTCTAATTTATCAAGATCCTCTTGCAATTTTCCACAATCCTCTTGGGTTTTAACAACTTTAAATAGTTTTGTGTCATCTGCAAATTTGATAACCTCACTCGTTATTCCACTTTCCAGGTCATTTATGAATATGTCAAAAAGCAGTGGACCCAGCACAGATCTCTGGGGTACACCACTATTCACCTTTCTCCATTGGGAAAATTGGCCATTTAGCCCAACCCTCTGCTTTCTATCTTAACCAGTTCTTGATCCACAGTAGTACACTGCCTCCTATCCCATGACTCTTTAGTTTTGCCAAAAGTCTCTGATGAGGGACCTTGCCAAAGGCTTTCTGAAAGTCCAGATTACACTATATCAACCGACTTACCTTTGTCCACCTGTTTATTCACACTTTCAAAAAAACATAACAGATTAGTAAGACAAGATCTTCCTTGTCTAAAGCCATGTTGGCTGTCTCCCATTAGGCCATGACTATCTACATGCTTAGTAATTTTATTCTTTATGATGGTTTCTACCATTTTTCCCGGTACTGACGTGAGGCTCACCGGTCTGTAGTTTCCTGGATCACCCCTGGAATCCTTTTTAAAAATTGGTGTTACATTGGTGATCCTCCAATCTTCAGGTATTAGAGATGATTTTAATGATAGTTCACAGATTACTAATAGCAGGTCTGCAATCTCATATTTCAGTTCTTTCAACACCCTTGGATGTATACCATCCGGCCCAGGTGATTTGCTACTCTTCAGTTTATCTAATAGTTCTAATATATCTTCCCGATGTATCGATATTTCCTTCAATTCTTCCGCACCTTTAAATACCACTTCAGTCATGGGTAACATCCCTACATCTTCCTCAGTAAAGACCGAAGCAAAGAATTCATTCAGTCTCTCCGCTATCGCCCTGTCGCCTCTTAGTGCCCCTTTAACTCCTCTATCATCTAATGGACCAACTGACTCTCTCACAGGTATCGGGTATCTTCGAAGTCCAAGCATAGGGCCGCATCGAAGTCTGATGGCACCTCCAGGGAAGATCTCACTCAGAGCACTGAGAGCCCTCAGGGGTTGCCTCGGAGGCAGATTAGCCTGTTAAACAGCCCTGGCGGGAGGCCCTGTCCTCAAAAGCCATTGAGGGGTCCCAGGATGCTCCCAAGTCCTTGACCTCCAGAGAGCTACTGGTGCCATGCTCGGGGATGGTAGCGCAAATACCCGTTACAGACATCCAGGCATCGGCAACCTCGATAGACCAGCACTGACTGGCCATCAAGCGCAGCTTGGCAGCACTCCTCACAACCTCTGTACCAGTAAAACCCTTGGCTACGGGCACTACCCTGTTGGTACTGCTTACGGTACCGACATCGATGCCGGTTCCGGCCACGGCATCAGGGTTGCTACAGATGGCATAGACATCGCTCCCATCTATGCCCTCCCTTGAAACACTTACTGATACCAGAGCCATGCATGAGCAGCTCACCGAGGCCGATACCTCAAAACATTGGTACTGGCATCTAGCTTCAGGTAAACATCAAGACCGTCGATACTTCGAGTCTTCCGATTCCCCAATTTCAGATGTGGAGTCACTTGATTCTTGGGGACCCTGGGACCTACCTTCAGACTCTTCCCTGCCTCAACACCGATGCACGTCACCTCTGGAAGACATGTCCTTCCAGGAATTCATATGTGACCTAGCCAAGGGTCTCTCTATCCCAGTAACATCTGAGAAGGAGCCAAGGGTGGAGGAATTGGAGATCTCCAATACCCAACAGCACCCAAGGAGGCAGCCACCTTACCGGTGCACTGCATCCTTCATGATCTTATGCTATGAATGTGGGAGACACCTCTCACAGTCTCACCTCAAAGTCAATGTCTCGATGCCATGTATCATGTACTGGAGTGTCCTGGCTTCCAAAAGTCACAACTTCCCACCACTACATGGTGGTGGAATTGGTGATTTGCCATATCAAAAGCTCGAAGACTCATTCCTCTAAATGTCCAGGTAGAGAATCGACGCCTTGGAGCATCGATGCTTCCAAGCATCAATACTCTCAGCTAGGATTAACTCCTATATCCTCTACATGGGAATGTTCCCAAAAAGACATCTTCAGAGATCTTGAGGCCTTTGCCCCTCTCCTCCCAGATGACAGAAGGACAGATTATCTTGCCCTAGTTAAGCATAGTCAAAATGTATTGAAGTTTGTCAATAGAGCCACCTTCAATGCTTTTGAGTGCACAAGCAGGGCCTCAGCAATATGCATCAGTGCACATCGAATTGCATGGTTTCAGGCCTCAGATGTTGAACAGTGGGTTCAAGATAAGCTGGGCAATATACCTTGTACAGGGTTAAATCTCTTTGGCAAAGACTGGCAAGATAAGGCCTCTCAATTAGAGTTACAAAATACCACTCTAAAGAGACTATCCAGAGTAACAGCTGACCCTGCTAGGAAAAAGACTCCTGGAAAGAAGTCTTTCTACAATAATAAGAAGAAATTTGTCTCTTCCTATCCTCCTACTTCTCAGTATCAGGATCAGGCCCCATAGAAGAGGCAGCAGCCTTCTAAACAAAAGAAGCCACAGATGGATAAAACTCAACCAACTCCACAGACAGTCTGCACCTGGTTTTGGACTCTTTCCTAGAGAACATTACCACCCTGCTTCTGGAGGATCCCCCACCCCCTCCATATAGCAGGCAGACTGTGTCACTATGCCCACAGATGGCACCTCATCACATCTGAGCAGTGGACACTCACCATAGTTCAGGAAGGGTACAGACTTCTTCTGCAAACTCTGCTCCCCTACACATTCAAGGGGAAATATCAACCGTAATCTCCACTCACTGCTCTCCTACAAGATGAGGTGTCCTCTCTTCTGTCCCAGGGCACCATAGAAGAAGTCCCAACAGGGAATGGGCCTCTACTCTCCCTACTTTCTTATTCCAAGGAAAACTGGAGGGTACAGGCGCAATCTGGACCTCGGAAATCTCAACAAGTTTCTCGTCCATGAAAAGTTCAAGATCTCTCTTGGGACTCTTTTTCCCTATCTCCAGAGTCAGGACAGGCTGTTCTCTAGATTTAAAAGAAGCGTACACACATAGCCTCATCCATCCAGGACACAGGAAATATTGACGCTTCACCTTTCAGGGAAAACATTCAATACAGAGTCCATCCCTTCGGACTCGCCTCTGCTCCAAGAATCATCTCAAAGTGTATGGTGGTCGTGGCCACATAACTAAGAACTCGGGGGATATTCGTCTTCCCCTACTTAAACGACTGGCTGTTAAGGCAGACACTTCCCAACATGTACTGCTCTCCTTGCATCGTACCAACACAGTACTACAACACTTGGGATTTGTCATAAACTTCCCAAAATCCCAGCTCTCTCCAACTCAGAGACTAGAGTTTATCGGAGCCCTGCTAGACACCCAACAGTCCAGGGCATTTCTACCCCAGCTTCATTGTGCCCATCTAATTGAACTAGCATCCCAGATGCTTCTATGAGACCTTCTGACAGCCCGAGAGATGCTGCCACTTCTTGGGCACACGGCCTCTAACGTACATTCCATATGCCCAACTGCATATACAGACAGCCCAGTGGACTCTTGCCTCCCAGTGGAAGCAGGCCTCGGGCCATCTCGGGGACAGAATCCAAGTCACTACCTGTCTAACCACATCCTTCCTGTGGTAGTGTTCTCCAGAAAACCTGCTTGTAGGCTCACCTTTTCAGATTCCTCCACATCAATGCACCCTGACGACGGATGCCTCCAAACTGGGTTGGGAATCCCATCTGGACACTCTGACTACACATGGGCTCTGGATAACCGCAGGAGTCACAACTCCAGATCAATCTCTTGGAACTTTGGGCTCTCCAACTCAGAGCAAACAGGTCCTTGTTAGGATGGACAATCAGGTTGCCATGTTCTATGTGAACAAGCAGGGAGGAACAAGCTCTTGGGCCCTCTGCGAGGAGGCGATACACCTCTTGTCCTTTGCCATTGGTCATCAAATACACCTGTAAGCAATGTACATCCCGGGGGAGTCCAATGTCTTGGCAGACAGACTGAATCACATCCTTCTTCTGCAATAATGGTCTCTGCATCCAGACAGAACGTCCTACATCTTCCAGATCTAGGGAACTCCAGGCATAGATCTGTTTGTGACTCTGCAAAATGCCAAGCTTCCTCACTTCTGCACAAGAACTCCGACCTCTACTAACCAACAGGTGGATGCCTTCCACGTACACTGGGGTCAGGGTCTGCTTTATGCGTTCCCTTCCATATGCCTCATTCCCAAGATGCTTTTCATGTGGCAGTCCAACAGGGGCTCCATGATTCTCATAGTCCCTCACTGACCACGGCAACTGTGGTTTCTGCTGCTAATACGTCTGACTCAGACTCATCCTCTGCGATTGGGATATGCGCGGGATCTCCTCTCCCAGGAAAACGGCTCACTACTCCATCCCAATCCACAGTCTGTCCGCCTCACAGCTTGGCTGCTAAGAGCATAGCTTTACAAGGCTTTGACCTTACTCAAGAGGTTAAGGAGATCATTTGGCTTCTCGAAAGCCCTACACCAGATGTTCATACCCATTTAAGTGGCGTAGATTGTCTGGTATTCCCAGAAAGGTCTCAATCCATTTTTTCTGCTCCAGTGGAATCACTCCTCCTGTATCTCTTCCACTTGTCCTTGACAGGGCTAAAGACAAACTTGATGAAAGTCCATCTTAGTGCCATTGTGGCCTCAAATCCATCTACTCGATGGACAGCCCATCTCCACACAACAGCTAGTAGTATGTTTCATCAGAGGTCTCCTGCTGTCCAAACCTCCCATTAAAAGACATGATATTGTGGAAAGACAGAGCTTTATTTGTGTGAAACCAATGACAACCCGACACAGGCCGTGTTTCATTACTCTTCGTCAGGGGTTAGTCTAAAACATAAATATATAAGTACAAAAAGTCATAAAAGAACAGATCACTAAATAAACACCAACAATAACATAAAAATTAAATTGAATTAAAATTTAAAATTAAAATCTTAAAACTGAACTACTGTAATCATAATTACATCTAAAACAAACTTTCTTGTATAAATAAAAAGGAATCATGGATAAACATATAACAACTCTGAAAATAAAATGAAAGGATGTGACACATAAATATATTAAAAACCTAGATATAAATACCTCTGTTCAAGAATGTAAGGCCATCAGATCCTGAAACACTCTTCTAATTATTAAATTCCTGTACAAACTAAATGAAATGTAGATAATTAAGAGCTATAAAATAAAAAGTATATCTGAAACATAACCAATAGAGAATGAAGATAATATATAGTTTCTAAAAGAGGGGGGGGGGGAAGAGGGAGTGGTAGCAGGAGTGAATTAGCAAGAGAGAGAAAACAACATAACTGGGAATAGTATACTATGAATGATTATATTGTTGAAACGTCATCAATAAATAAACATATATAAAAAAAACTGCTGCTCAGTCAAATGCTAAAATGTTTGACACGTAGTTTCTTATCGTAAAAAGACCAGTGCTGCATGTAGAACAAGTGACATTTAAAATAAGAAGAGCCGCAGCTTAAAATATCACAACGATAGGTTTAAAAATGGGAGTAGCATCTTAACATAAAAAACACACATTATGTATGTGTACAATAAAAAATCTTTTAGGGTGAACAGGAAAATTGTTCTACCTTTGTGTCAGTATGAAGGCTTGCACAAACCATCAATTGTACATGTTAAACTAGCATTTGACTGAGCAGCAGTTTTTTATAAATGTTTGTTTATTGATGACGTTTCAACAATGTGACCAAGACAAACCACCCATCTGGGCAGCAGCAGAATGGGATAGTGTTGATGGCGGAGGATCACATTTCTGTGACAATGGCAACAACACTAAACTTAAACTGCGTGGAAGAAAGGCCCGGCAATCTACTTCTTTTTTTTATTTATTCTGTATCTTGCCATGAAAACCCAATGGATAGTTACAAACAAACAAATTGTGCTATGGTGCTGGAAGATAAGACCCCCAGGTCGGAAGGCACTCAACTAGCTACTGGGGAAGAGCTGAAGACTTTTCAGAGTAAAGCCAGCATTTATGATGTGGTTGGATCAAAGCCCTCGGGAAGTCTGACTGCTGATGTAGCTGCGCATGAAATGAGAGTCAGAAGCTGTAAAGATGTCTTATGCTTTGGAACATGGAACGTACGAAGCATGAACCAAGGGAAGTTGGAGGTGGTCAAGAATGAAATGGAACGTGTACAACTTGATCTGTTGGGTGTCAGCGAACTGAAATGAACTGGCATCGGGCACTTTGTATCAGATGATCACATGGTCTACTATGCTGGAAATGAAAGACAAAGAAGAAATGTTGCATTTATAATAAAGAAGAAACTTGCAAGAACTGTAATGAAATACAATGCAGTCAGCGAACGCTTAATCTCTATTCGTCTACGAGGAATGCCTATCAACACAACTATAATTCAAGTATATGCCCCAACAACAGCTGCTGAAGAGAATGAAATTGAAGAGTTCTATGAACAAGTACAAGCTGAAATTGACAGAACATGCAAACAGGATATCCTGATAGTCATGGGTGACTGGAATGCAAAAGTTGGCAACAAAGAAGAAGGCAAAGTAGTTGGAAAATATGGACTTGGCAACAGAAATGAAGCTGGAGAAAGACTGATAGAATTCTGCAAGACCAACGATCTATTCATCTCAAACACCTTCTTCCATCAACACAAGCGGCGACTGTACACATGGACTTCACCCAATGGATTGTATAAAATCAAATTGACTACATCTGTGGAAGTCAACGATGGAAAAGTTCTATAACATCAACAAAGACAAAACCTGGAGCTGACTGTGGTACAGATCATCAACTACTAGTATGCAAACTCAAGCTAAAGTTGAAAAAGAGCGAACCACTCATGAATGCAGCAAAATATGACCTTGAGAATATACCACTGGAATTTAAAGCCTGCCTGCAAAATCGATTTGCTGCTTTAGATACAAATGACAGAGCTCCAGAAGAGTTATGGAATGACATCAAGAAGGTTGTGTTGGAAGAAAGCGAGAAGTCTCTACAAAAGGTGAAAAAGCAAAAATGGCCAAAATGGATGACGGAAGAAACTCTGAAAATTGCCCAGAAACGCAGAGAAGCTAAAGCCAGAGTAGAAAGAAAGACAATCACAGAACTCAACAGAGATGTCCAAGATGCAGCAAAACAGGACAAGGAAAAGTACTACAACGACGCATGCAAGAAAATAGAAGCAGAAACTATTAGAGGAAGAGCAAGATCAGCTTTCCTAAAGCTAGAAGAGTTAAAGAAAAAGTTCTAGCCTCGAATTGGAATGTTACAAGATGCTCAAAGTTCTATGTTGAATGATGGTGAGAAGATCAAGAAAAGGTGGAAGGAATATACAGAGTTTTTATATGATAAAGATCAGGTGGACCAACAGCCGTTTCAACCTGTACCTTAGGATCGGAAACCATTGGTGATGAAAGAAGAAGTTGAAGCAGCATTGAAAGCCTTATCAAAGAAGAAAGCACCAGGCATTCCCATAGAAGTATTACAGCAATCTGATGCAGCTGTTACCATACTTACAAGGCTCTGTCAAGAAATATGGAAGACAACATCATGGCAAACTGACTGGAAAAGATCTGTGTTTATACCAATACTAAAGAAAGGTGATCCAACTGACTGGAAATTATCGCACAATCGCTCTGATCCCACATGCCAGCAAGATTCTACTGAAGATTATTCAAGAGACACTACAACCATACCTGGAACAAGAACTACCTGAAGGGCAAGCAGGGTTCAGGAAAGGGCGAGGAACGAGAGACATCATTGCAGATGTGAGATGGATCCTTGAAAAGACTAAAGAATACCAAAAGGATATCTCTTTGTGCTTTATCGACTATAGCAAGGCTTTTGACTGTGTAAACCATGAGAAACTCTGGGCCACATTAAGAAGCATGGGTATACCAGAACACCTGATCATACTTTTGCACAATCTGTACATTGATCAAGAAGCAACAGTTCGAATGGAACAAGGAGAAACACAATGGTTTAAAATAAGCAAAGGTGTAAGACAAGGCTGCATACTTTCCACCTACCTGTTTAATTTATATGCAGAAGAAATCAGAGAAGCAGGATTGTATGAAAACAGAGGTGTGAAGATTGGTGGAAGACTCATCAACAACCTTCGCTATGCTGATGATACCACATTACTGGCTGAAAGTGAAGATGATCTGAAACATTTGCTTCTCACAATCAACATAGTCTCAAAATGGGCCTGCACCTTAATGTAAAGAAGACAAAGATCATGACAACTGGCATAATCAACAGGTTCATTGTTAAAGGAGAAGAAATTGAAATCGTGAAGAACTTTAACCTACTTGGATCAACTATCAATAAAGAAGCAGCAAGCAGTCAAGAAATCAGATGACGCATTGCTCTTGGCAGAATGGCTATGAAAGACCTAGATAAGATTCTCAAGAGCAGAGAAGTCTCTCTCCATACAAAGATTTGACTTGTTCAAGCCATGGTATTTTCAATAACATCATATGGATGTGAAAGCTGGACAGTGAAAAAGATAGACAGGAAGAAAATTGATGCCTTTGAATTATGGTGCTTACAGCGAATACTGTGTATACCGTGGACTGCCCGAAGAACAAACCAGTCGGTACTAGAGGTGATCAAACCTAAGCTTTCTTTAGAAGCTCAGATGACAAGACTTCGACTTTCATACTTTGGACACATCATGCGAAGAGAGAGATCATTAGAGAAAGACATCATGCTTGGCAAGATAGGTCAACGCAAAAGAGGAAGGCCAGCAATGAGATGGATCGAGACAATAACAGCAGCTACGGGTACCAGTCGGTCAACAATGAGCCGCTTGACTGAAGACCAAACACAATTTAGGATAGCTATCCAGAGGGTCGCCATGAGTCGGCTCTGACTCGACGGCACTTAACAACAACAACAACCACCCCCTCTTCCCCCCCTTTTAGAAACTGTTATCTTCAGTCTCTATTGGTTATGTTTCAGATATATACTTTTTATTTTATAGTTCTTAATCATCTACATTTCATTTAGTTTGTACAGGAATTTAATAATTAGAACAGTGTGTTACAGGATCTTATGGCCTTACATTCTTGAACAAAGGTATTTATATCTAGGTTTTTTATATATTTATATGTCACATCCTTTCATTTTATTTTCAGAGTTATATGTTTATCCATGATTTCTTTTTATTTATATAAGAAAGTTTGTTTGATATAATTATGATTACAGTTCAGTGTTATAATTTTAATTTTTAATCTTATTTTAATTCAGTTTATTTAATTTTTATATTATTGTTGGTGTTTATTTAGTGATCTTTTCTTTTATGACTTTTTGCATTTATATATTTATATTTTTAGTATTTGTCAGACTAACCCCTGACGAAGGGTAAAGAAACTCGGCCTGTGTCGGGTTGTCATTGATGTCACACAAATAAAGCTCTGTCTTTCCACAATATCACGTCTTGGACTGGGTTCTTCAGCTTACGTGATATTTGCTTTTGTTGTGGTGCAAACCTCCCATTAAGGCACCTCCGGTAGCTTGGGTCCTCAATGTCATTCTAGTGCAGCTTCTCAAGCCGCCCTTTGAACAGTTAACCACTACCTCACTTAAATTCCTCTCTAGGAAGGTGATCTTCTTAATTGCCCTTACTTCAGCTAGATGCATTAGTGAGCTTCAGGTTTTGGTGGTGGATCCACCCTATACCTGCTTCCACCATGACAATGTAGTCCTTTGGACTCACCCACATTTTATGCCAAAGGTTCTATCTCCCTTTCATCTAAACCAGTCAATTTACCTTCCAGTTTTCTTTTCTAAACCACATGCGTCTAGAGCGGAAGCAACTCTACACACTTTTGACTGCATGCGTGCATTGGCTTTTTACCTCCAAAGGACTCAGGATCATCGTAAAGCCTCGCAGTTGTTCATCTCATTTGATGCCAGTTACCTGGGATTACCTGTTTCTAAGCATACATTCTCCAGATGGATAACAGATTGTATTTTATTTGCCTATGACAAAGCAGGACTCGCCCTGGAAGGGCATGTCACTGCTCATAACGTTCGTGCCATAGCCACCTTGTTGGCAAACTTACACTCAGTAGCCAACGATGAAATTTGCAAAGCCGCAACTTGGTCTTCTGTCCATACCTTTGCTACCCATTATTGTCTGGACAAGGATTCCTGTTGGGATGCCATGTTTGGTCAGGCAGCACCTCTTTCAGATTTAGATTAAACTCCTACCCTCCATCCCGGACTTTGAAGATACCAGAAATTCATGTGGGATCTATGACCTCATCATGCCTACTCTGAGGCGAACCTCCACCGGTTCTGAGGTCATTTCATCTGGCATCTGGGAGCTAAGGAGTCCCATATGTGAAGACTACATTCCTGCTTCTTCCTGGAGATGGTGTAGTTACTCACCTGTAACAGGTTGTCTCCGGAAACAGCAGGAATTTAGTCTCCACAACCTGCTCTCCTCCCCTAGGAGTTATAGGTTTCATGTATTCTCTTTTTTTCAGCTACAAACCCAGCTGAAGAGAGGGAGTTGGGAAGGCAGGAAGGCAGTTGCACAGGCGCAGTAGAGTGCTCCCAAAAGCTTTCCAATTGGATGCTGGGGAGCATTCCCGTGCGGGCTGTGTCAGTACTGACATCACCTATATGTGAAGACTAAATTTCTGCTGTTCCTGGAGATTACCTGTTACAGGTGAGTACTACTAATACTACTAAGCATTTATATAGCACTACCAGGCACAAGCAGCACTGTACAAAGACACAAGAGACAGTCCCTGCTCAAAGGAGCTTACAGTCTAATAAAGACAACTACGCTTTACTTTCCATTTACCTCCCCTGGTCCCCTATGATTCCATTTTACTGTTCTGTACTGTTTTCTACCTTTCTGTTTTATTAAGCTAATTTATAAGGTTTTCTTTGTTCAAAACGTAATTGTATTAATTTATCTTGTTTGACTTGTTTGGTTTTAAATTATTCATTTACTTCTTTTACAATGTAATTCTTTGTAAACCACTGCTCTGAAAAGCAGTATAGAGAGCAATTTTAAATAAATATTATTCTCGCAGGCTGAAGACCTCCCCCCACCCCATCCACCCAAAAAAGCCTCTGGATCTTGCATACTGTAAACATCTCTCCTCAAAAACCATATTCTTAATGGTCATAACTTCTGCTAGAAGAATAAGTGACTTATAAGCCCTGATTGACTCCCCCACCAAGCCCTACCATAAGAGAATTCTCTTTCGCATTCATCCAAAATTCCTCCCAAAAGTAGGATTTCCATCTTAAGTCAGTCCATTGTATTGCCAGCCTTCTTCCCAGGACTGCCCATAGCACCACCTGAAGAGTCTGTCCATACTCTAGAATGCCGGAGAGTTCTATATTCATGCTACCAAAGACCTTCACAAAGCCTTGTAGCTTTTTGTCACAACCCAGGGAAACTAGTCTCCAAATGAACCTTTACTGCTTGGGTGTCGGACAGCATCTTCTTCTTCAATGAAGCAAGTATGCAACCTCTTTGCCGTGTTAGCTCCCACCAACTCAGAGCACAAATGACATCAATAGCTAGTCACAATGCAGGTCCCATTACTGACATTTGCAAAGTGGCCACGTAGTCTTTTGTATGTACATTCAGGCACTACATCTTGGACCATTCCTCAGAACAGGATCTCTCATTTGGGCAAGTGGTTTTCTGCAACCTGTTTGCCTCAACTTCTTTCTTATTCACTGCAACTTTTAATGCCTGGGCTACCACACAAGAAATCTAAACACAGATGGCCCTTTGCTCTGCATTCACCATGGAAGTGTGCCTGCATCCCCCTGCTTTGTATGAAGAGAAAGTAAAATTGCTTACCTCTAATGGAAGTTCGCCATAGACAGCAGGAGTTTGCAGACACAGGTATCCTCCCACCATCCCTGGGGAAAAAAATCAATCACTACAATAGGCACACAAACCTACATCAAATTCAACATCAGCTTTGTGGTAGACTGGGTAGAGGATGGGTCTCAAGAGGCTGGAATACCATTGCATGCTCAGAAGGGAGCCACATGCTTGATAAAGAAGAATTTCCAAGCATATCTTGACAAACTACCCATACATGTTACATCTTACGAGCTCCAGCATGAGGCTCACTTTGGCATGATGCAAGTACTACACCAAGCATTAGCAGTGAATTTAAGAGACTAAGATCATACTCCACATACCCTAGCTTAGAAGTGAAGTTCACGACTGCCATAGTATGTGCAAAACTAACCCATTTGGAGAAACTACCCTGAATCAACAAAGATACTTCTGAACTAGGGAAGAGCTCTGGTACTCTGGCTCCATTGATGATGGCCGCATACCCCTGCTGTCTACAGAGAACTCCCATCAGAGGTAAGCAAGGTTGCTTTATGCTTGAATTAGATTCCTTCCTGCGTTCTGAACTCACACTAGGTAGATGCTTGTGCTAATGGCAGTGTACTTTTTTGCATGGAGTTATCTGTGTCTAGAGAAAAGCTTAATAAATCAGGCCCTTAGTGAACCATTGCAATGTGCCAGCAGAAGATAGTGGGCCCCTCCTCCCACCCTTAAGCATGCTGTCAGCAGCATATCGGTGACCCCGATTGCTGGCCTGAGGTTAATGCCTTTTTTGCTTCATATATCATCCATGGCCTGGGTTCCCACCAAAATTTGTCATCAACCTTTCCCTGACATTTTACCCCGAATCTTACCCAGCTTGTTCTCTAAAAATTACTTTGTGTGGTCAACATGATAGAAAATTTATCTGGCTGAACTTTGTAGGATTTAAAATAATTGCTTCTATTTTTATACTTTCCAAACCAACTGATGTTGAAAGGAAATTATATAAGAGGGGTTAAGAATTTCTTCCTGGGGACAGTGGTGTGCAATTTCTTCCTGGGGACTGTAGCTCTCTAAAAAATTTAATGGAATGTGATTAAAGTTGGCAAGGGGGACAAACCAGTAAATATAACTCACCTCGAGCTGTTATTGAAAAAGGCATGACCCAAATCCAAGGAGACTAAAACACTAGTAAATTCAAAAGACATGTTAAGGAATGGGCGCAATCTGCTCTGGGATTCCAGAGAATTAAACTCCCCTCAAAAAAGGCATAGTGTATCTCTGAGAGAAGCAGTTCCAGCTTCCGCAGCATAGAAACTTTAATACAGTGAAACATAGCATATAGGGAATTGCTCTAAACTATCTCTTCCACTCCTCTCTATTTTGCTGATCAACAATTTGTGGACCATGCTCTGCATGCTTCCCCCCCCCCCTCCCCCCAGTGCTGCCATGCATCTCTTCTTGCTGAACTGGTTCTTAGTGAATCGGATTTGTACTTCATTTTATATGTTGTAAATTCTCGTCTAAAAATTAGTGGCTGAACTTTAAAGCTGTCTTTCATATCATCCTGCTAGACCAGTCCAGACAAGTGAGTTTGTGTCCCCCTACCAGCAGATGTGGAGACAGAGAAAGCTTCCAAAGGCTTATGACATCATCATGCCATGTCAGCCAGAACCTCTAGAAGGGAGCCTTCAGTAATTCTCTGTCTCTAACAGATTGTGGATGCAACTTTTCAGCTCTCTGAAAATCTGAGAGAATACAAGGAAGATTTGAGAGGAAAGATAGACTTTGATCATGAGCAACCATCCTTGGTGAATTTCTCACTGGAGCATGACACAGGAGGCTCCACTAGGGTCACTCTTAAAATAGGTGCTCTATTCAGATGCCACAGGAAGAGGGAAATTGGTTCAGCTCCCTTCCCTTATCTTGTTAAGGACATCCTACAAAGTTTAAGGACATGTTGAGCAGCCTGAAGACTGGAAAATAAGTTTTAGAAGGATATAAAGCCTCAAACAACCTCAGTGCCCCCTCCTTACTACTTTCCCCTGCTCGCCTCCCGAAGATTTGAAGAAGGCTCTTCAAAAATATGTGACTTCACATCTGGCAACAGGGGAGTAGCACTAAGCCCAGCATGTTTTCTTTTTACCTGCCCTTGGCTCCCTGGGAGTGAGTATCTTTCTATACATGTCTGTATATGTTGTCTGTGAGGGCTCCAGACTTCATTGCCAGTGTGCTAAGTTGGGTTTGGGCCACTCGGGGCATTTGTTGGTTCGGCACCAGTCTTTCCTGACTTTCCTAACTGACTGTATACATTGTTTGTGCTTTCTGCGCTTTATTGTGCCCCCTTCATGCTTGTGCCAGTGGCACATGGTGGCTTTGCATGGCCCTTGTACATGTGTCTGTATCTGTGTGGTGCAAGTTAGCTCACCTTCAGACTGCACCGCCTGACTGCTGGCACAGTGGAGGTTTTTATACCACCTTCGAAGAAGCACTGCCTGATCTACAGAAAGCAAGATTCTGGTATCTGCTTAGCTTGTATGGAGGCTTTGGACACACCCTTCGAAGGCCAGTCTCTCCCTTTGCAATAGGGAGACACGAGTGCTCTGGCCTTTTATTTTCTGTCAGTGGTGGCGGATGTTGCCTTTAAGAAGGATGATCATCAGGCCTTCTGTGTCAGTGCTCTTTCCTCTGGATGCTCCCCTTTGCAAAAGGGGTCACCTGCTGCTCCCCCTGGTCATAGGATTCATATAGCCCGTGGGAAACCTTTGGGTTCTGGGTTGTCATCCCTGGAGTAATTCTCCTTTCTGCAGCAAGCTTGGTTTTTCTGCCATGGCAACACAAACCCTAGGGACTCTGGATCCCCTCGATCTCTTTCTGCCTGCTTAGAGGGGGTAGGGCGATGAGTTAGAGCCTGGCTCATTTTCTGCCTCCTAAGTGCTATCTGCGACAGTTGGAGTCTGGAGATTTGGATCAACTGTCCTTTGGCTGACACCTGTAGTTCAATCCCAATGCATCGGGGACTGATTCAAACATGGAGGATGAATTGTCCTTTCACTCTGAAGATTACAATGCATCCAGTGTTAGTCACCTGTTCATCAAGAACAAATTGCGGCCTTGATTGCTCATTTGTCATCTACCCTAAATTTGACTGACCCTTCAGTGGCTGAACAAGGGTCACAGACTCACCCCCTCTTGTAGGGGATTCGGAAGTCTAAGATGACCTTTCCTTTTCTGGAGGTGATCAAGATCATGATACACTTGAAAAGGGACTTGCTGGACTTCCTGATCAGTTTGAGTGGTTTAACGTGCTGAGGCACAGGTTGCAGCGGTTATGAAGTGGACCATTATTCCGGTGGAGGGTGGAATGGCCCTGAAGGATCCTCTTGATCATAAGGTGGATACTATCTGGAAGAATCTGTTTTCAGCCTCCACTGTTGTTCTGCAGTTGGCAGTGTGTGCGGATCTGACAACTCAAGCTCTACTCCAGTGGATTCAATCCCTTGCGCCAGGGGTTATTATGCCCATCTTGGAATCAGCAATAGCCTTTTTGTTGGATGCTTTGTATGGTCTCATCTGCTTGGTGGTTAAAAATGATTGTTGTACAGCGTTGGGCATGACTCCGTCATTGAGCATAGACTCGTCCTCCAAATTCCAATTGACTCAGCTTGCCTTCAAAAGGAGGCTCTTGTTTGGGGCGGACTTGAGAAGCTGATTAAAGACTTGGGCGAGTCCAAACCCTATCACCTCTTCTGCAATGCCCATGTTCCTTGCGCCTGCTATTCGGATTTCCAGGACTTCCATATCGCTCTGGAAAGCCCTCCTTTTCCGGGTTCTGGTCTCTGACTCGGCCCTTTCATGGATCATGAGGGCCCCAGGACTCCAACACCTCCAGAGGTGCCTTCTCCCATCAGGCACAATGATGGCTTGGGGGCCCATTCTGGGATGCTATCAGTAGGCAGCAGGCTTCACCTTTTCTTCCAGGAGTGGGCCCGAATCACCAATGATTGCTGGATGCTAGACACCATTCAGCACGGCTATGTTCTGAAATGCAGAGAGCCTATACCAGACATTTTTGTTGTCTCTGTGGCTCTGCAACTAAGAGAGCCGCAGTTCACTGTACCCTGGGCAGACTCTCCATCTACGAGCGGTGGTCCCAATTCCCCCAGCTGACTAGGGCCAGGGCTGATACTCAGCTTACTTTGTGGTGCTAAAGAAAGATGATTCTTTTCAACCAATCCTTGACCTCAAAGGAGTCCCTTTGCACCCTTCATTTCTGTATGGAGACCCTGCAGTCAGTGATTTAAGCAGTACATCTTTTTTGTTGTATGCCTTTGAACATACTATTAAAATATTATGATGACATATAGTTGAATATCATCATAATATTTTAATAGTATATTCAAAGGCATAGAAAAAAAAAGGTGTCTGTGCAACTTAGACATAATAATTTGAGGGGAAAAAAGACAAATGTATGACCTGGACAGAATTAATGGCACCCTTCACTAATATTTGATTGCACAGCCCTTGTCAATGATGGCAGTCTTCAAATGTTTCTTGTAGCAAGCTATCAGTTTAGTACATCTGTCTGCTAGTAGTTTTTCCCACTCTTCAACTGCGATTTGTTCCAGCTCATAAACGATTCTAGGATTCGTTTTACCAATGGCAGATTTCAGCTCTTATGATGACATATAGTTAAATATCAAAAGAGGATGGCCAGCAATGAGATGGATCAATACAATCACAGCAACTATGGGTGCCAGTTTGTCAACAATGAGCTGCCTGACTGAAGATCGAGCACAGTTTGGGACAACTATCCAGAGGGTCGCCATGAAGCGACACCGACTTGACGGCAGTTAACAACAACAACAACATAGTTGAATATTTCCAATTATTTCTCAAGATATTGTACACAACATACCTAAAATGCAAGGGTGTCAATAATGTTGACCACAATTATATAAAGTCTGGATCCATAATGCATAAGTAGTATTATATTTCCACACCGGGTAGATTAAAGTCACACAATATGATCACTTCCCCCTTTGTGGCTATCTTGGCAATATCTATAATCAATTCATTATCTATCTCTTCTATTTGAGTCGAAGGTCTGTAGACTACAGCAGTATGGATGACAGTGCCATCTCCTTTTTCCAACACAATCCAGAGCGCTGCTTCTTTTCCCCATGCCCCCTGCATTTCAGTAGCTTTAATATTACTTTTGACATACAAGGCGGCTACTCCTCCTTTTCCATTTTCTCTGTCTCTTCTGAATAGATTATAGCCAGCTATGGCTATATCCCAATCATGTGATTCATTAAGCCATGTTTCTTTAATGGCCACAATATCCAAGTCCATTTCCACCATTAGGGCTTCCTGGTCCGGAACTTTGTTGGCTAAGCTTCAAGCATTTGTGCTCATTGCTTTCCAGCCTTTATCTGGCATGCATGTATTTTACATTGAGTTTGTTCTGCCCACTTCTTCCCAGTTGCTTTTGATGTGTGGTTTAAAGTGTGGTTGTTTCTGATGATCTGCTTTTGCAGGGAGTGACATCCTGAACTTGACCTTCCCCATCCGTCACCCCCTTTTTCTATTTTAAATGCATATCCACATACTGCCTGAATTTTTCACTTAGAATTCTTTTCTCTGCGACAGAGAGATGTAGTCCATCTGTTTCTCCTGTCACCAATAAATCTGAATCCTCCTTGTTTGCACCAGGTCTGGAGCCATGTATTAAAGCTGTTTATGCGATGCAGCCTTTCTGCCCCCTTACCATGTACAGGTAGAACTTCTGAGAATGCTACAGAGTTAACAATGGGCTTGAGTTTCTCTCCCAGAGTCTGGAAGTCCTTTTGAACTGCAGAGGCACTGTTACTAGCCAGGTCATTTGTACCCTGGTGGATGACAACATCAATTTTGGAGTGTTCACTTTCTGCACTAAGTACATCAACAATTTGGTTTGTATTCCTTCTGGCTGAAGAGCCTTGGAAGCATTTGACTATCTTCTCTCCTTTGAACTGTATTCCCAAGGTGGTGCCTCTGATGATGGAATCACCAAGCAGTAGTAGTTTTCTATTTGATGAGTTTTTCTTCATATTTGGTGCTTTAGCAGGAGATTGGGCATTGACTGACTCATTTAAGGGCCCTTCAGTTTCCATGGATTGGTGAGCCTCATTAACCAAAGCAGAGAAGGCATTATGCAGGGATATCTCTTGATGTATAGGATGTCTCTGCGTTACAGGTCGCAATCTACCTGAGCCCACTGTGATCCATTTGTTCCTGGGATGTTTGATTCTTTGTGGGAGCGGTGGTGGACATTGTTCTGTTTGTATCCTAGAGAAGTTGCGTTTAATTGCAGCTAGTTCTTCCCTTAGTAGAGTCAATTCTTTATGCGTGGCAGCTGACTTGAGGCACATAGGGCAAGCTCTTAGGTTCCAAATAATTTGTCTCAGAATGAAAGCACCACAGTTATTACAGTGAATACACGACATGCTGATTAAGCAATTCTAAAAGGAGAAGAAGAAAGAAGGAAAGAAAGGGTGGGCTTAACACCAAATTAAAAAGGATTGGCAGTGTAGGTGATCACTATATAGGCAATGTAGCCCTGGGATGGGTGGGGTGAGGGGTAGGGTGAGCGGGAACCTAAGTGTCCCTGGCCTGTAGGCTTACATGAACAGTGGGCACACTCAGCTATCTGATTAAATGGCTACACAAGGAATGTAGACAGAATATTCCCAAAAGTAAGGTATAACAGTTAAAATCTATATTAGCAACAAGCAAAAAAGACTGAAGCCGTAACTTAGCTGTTTGCAGGCTTTGAAACTACTATAAGAAATTGTTGACAGAAGCAAAAAGTCTGTCTGGATGTTATTTCAGGTTGTGAACAAATGGATCTAATCATTGTAGGATAAATGAGGTCCTGTTACTGAGGGACTTAGTTTCAAGATTTTTGCTGATCACTTTTATTTATTTATTTAGCTGTATTTATATACCGCTTTTCGCCGGGTCAAAGCGGTGTAACATAGGGGAGGGGGAATTAAATAGAGGGTAGGGCCATCACCGGGAGGCAACATTGAAGATTTTGTCATGGGACAGACTTAGGTCAAGGGACAGACGTTGATCAGACATAAGACATGGGGCAGGCATTGGACATGAACAGGTTGGGGTGGCATTGAGTTAGAGGTTCATTGTGTTGGGATCAGGGGTTTGTGGGTTTTTCGGTGGGGTCTGAGTTGAGGTATTCTTGGAAAAGGATGGTTTTGAGCTGTTTTCTGAAGGGATAGTAGGTCGGCATTGTTTCTAAGGTAGCTCGGCAGGGAGTTCCATAAGGTTGGAGCATAGAGTTCAAAGGCTCGATTGCAAGTCCGTTGCGAGCATTTGGTTCTTTTGTGAGAGACGGTGAGGGAAACGCTGGAGGCTTGTCTAGTAGATCTGCCATGAGCTGGACGAGCCAGGAGGGCGCGAAGCTGTGTGTCCTGTGTTTGATGGATAGCTTTGTGGGTGAGTAGGAGGGCTTTGTATCTAGTCCGTGCTTCGAAGGGGAGAATGTGTAGTTCTCTCAGAATTGGGGTGATATGGTCAGTTTTCTTTGCGCTCTGGATGATTCTTGCCGTGGTGTTCAATGCAGTTCGGAGGGGGTTGATCTGTGTTGCTGGAAGGCCATGGTAGATTATATTGCAGTAGTCAAGATGTGGGAGTGTCATGGCTTGCATCACTGTTCGGAAGTCTTGGTGTTCCAGGAGGGGTCTGAGCCGTTGCACTGTTCTTGCCTTATGAAATATAGTTCCGGAGGTTTTGGTGATCTGTTGCTTCATGGTGAGGGCTTGGTCAATGATAATGCCCAGGTATCGAATCTGTGGTTGTATTTTGATGCTTGTAGTTCCAATGTTGAGGTGTGTGGGTGGTGTAAAGTCTGGGTCCTTTGTTACTATGAGGGCTTCAGTTTTCTTTATGTTGATAGGTTGTTTGTAACCAGTCGGATACTGCGGTGAAGCATGCTGATAGGTGGATGTTTGTTGGGTTCGTGGTGGTAATGGGGGCATAGAGCATGATATCGTCAGCATAGATGTGGAAGCTGACGTTGTGGGTGCGTATGACTGTGCAGAGTGGCTGGAGGTAAATATTGAAGAGCATAGCTGACAGTGTGGATCCTTGGGGTACTCCCTGGTGTTGCTGGAATGGGGGGGAGGTTGAGGCGCTGGTGCGGATTAGTTGTTGTCTGTTAGTTAAGTAGGATTGAAACCACTTCAGCACGGTGTCTTTGATCCCAATAGTCTGCAGTCTGTGTATGAGGATGTTGTGGGAGATGGTGTCAAAGGCTGCGGATATATCGAGGAAGATCATGGCGTATCCAGAGTGTCTTCCTTGAGTTCCTGTGAGGAGGGTGTTCATCAGCGTGGTCATGAGGGTCTCGACTCCATGTAGCGGGCAGAAGCCGTGTTGTTGGGGGTCCAGTATGTTGTTAACATCCAAGTGTTCCTGAAGCTGCTGCTGGACGATTTTCTCAATTATTTTGGCTGTGAAAGGTAGACTTGCTATGGGTCTGTAAGATGCAGGGTCCAGGGGATCCAGGTTTTGTTTTTTCAAGGAGGGACGGATGATCGTGGTTTTGAGGGCGTCAGGCATGTGACCTCTCGAAAAGGATTCACTAACAATACGGGTTAATGGTGTGCTCAGTTCGTTTTTTGATTTCTTTATCCAGTCGGTAGGGCATGGGTCCAGCGGGGAGGTGGTGGTATGGAGGCAGGAGATCGTGGTTGAAATTTCTTCTGTTGATGTTTCTTTGAAGGTGGTCCAGTCACTGCGCAAGTTGGGGTGGAGGTTCTCTGTAGTTGACTGTGAGGTTGGTTGTGGGTTTTGTGGTCGTTGGAGTTGTTTGTATTGGCGGGCCAGTAGTTCTGGTAGAATCTGCGGTAATTGGTCGGAGTTGTGTGATGTTTTTGTCAGCTTTTTGATTATCTGAAAGAGCTCATGAGGTTTGTTTATGGAGGTATTGATGATTTTCATATGGTAGATTTTCTTTGCTTTGTCAGTCTCATAGTGATATGCGTTGAGTTCGTATAGGTATTTTATTTTGTCATTTTCATTGTTGGTTTTTCTCCATTTTCTTTCAGTTCTCCTGAGTTTTGTTTTTAGCCTTCGGAGACTGGGAGTATACCATCTGGCTCTTGAGGAGGGGGGTCTGGTGATGGTTATGTTTGTTGACGCTGCAGACGCTGTGGAGAGCGTAGTGTTCCAGTTGTCTATGAGGTCATTGATGTCATTGGAGTTTGTTTGTAGTTTGGGTAGAATTTGTTCTAAAAAGTCCTCTTTGTTAAATGGTTTGAATCGTCTTACGGGTTGTCCATCATCCTTGTTGGTCTTATGTTGGTATGTGTAGGATAAGGTGATGAGGTGATGGTCAGACCAGGGTACTGGCGAGATCCGTGGGTTTTTTGCTGGAATGGTGGACGTGGAATTGAGGAAGACGAGGTCTAGTGTGTTGCCTTTTTCGTGGGTGGGTTCCTGTATGATCTGTACTAGATCCATTGCAGACATAGCAGTGTGGAAGGTTGTTGCATGCTCTTCTTGACGTGATGGGAGGTTGAAGTCTCCTAGGATGATTTGTTCCTTGGTCGAGCCGGTGCTTTCTGATATGTGTTGTAGTAATCTTGTTAGGTCAGTGGTTGCGGTGGGCGCACGGTAGATTAGACATATTGAGAGGTGTTTGTTGGTGAGGGTGAGGAGATCAGCTTCAGTGGTGGTTTCGGAGGAATGGGTTCTGAGGTGGAGGTCGGTTCTTGCTATGATGGCAACACCCCCTCCTTTGGCGTGCTCCCGGGAGCAGTGATAGAGGGTGTATCCATCTGGGGCTGGTTGGTTCAAAGATTATGAAGATAAGGGTCCTCTTCTGTTGTAGAGAAACTTCCCTCAATTGGACATTTGTAATGATGAGAAGACGACTTAAACCCAGGTTAATGAGGATAAGGATGCTAATCTGGATTTTGAATGCAACACATTTTTTCTTTTTTTGGTAAAAATCACAGAAGGTAAGCTTTTTGATGCCTTCTCCTCTTTGTATATCATAGAGGTCCACTATCTTTTTGTTGAAATCATATGGAGAATTGGGTTGTGGATTGTGGAGGATTATCTCTTTTGGTCAAAGTTAAAGAAGTCAACATTATGTCAGTTTGTAAAGAAGATTTGTTTGGATACTTTGCACACATCTAAGATAAGTACTGTTCTGTGTCCACTTTTTGCGTCAATTCTTAGAAAGATTAGCATATAAACAAATCAGAATAATAGATAAATCCTATTATAAACAGCTCTGACTTTCTTACCAAAACCCAGGCTTTACATCCTTGGCAATCCATCTTCAAACAATATCATGGCATTGAGACACTGCTTTTATCCTTTATGGACAGAGGTTGAAGGTCTTCCATGGTGGCTGTGAAATGTTTCTTTTAGGACCTGTCTGTAGCTTTTGATATGCTGGATCATTTTGTCTTACACTTCTATTTACATGAAATTGGCATTAGAGTTCTTGCCTTAGAGTGGTTTACAACTTTCCTATCAGGTTTTATTCTGTAAAGTGGGGATGCAGCTATTCTACTTCAAGATCTTTGGACTGATATGCCACGGGGATCAATTCTCTCTTCTCAGTTGTTTAATCTTTGTATTTATCCTTTGATTGGGGTAGAAAAAAATAAAACAGAGGACTAGTTTTATAAACAATACAAAAAGAATCAAAATAAAACCAAAAATAAGTACTGCAATAAAAAAAAAAAATTAGAGTCTTTAGTATAAAACCGCTTTAGAAAATGTACAAAAGACTCTGCATGACCATGTTTCACCTTATAGGTTGCATCAGGGGTATTGAGACTTTTTAAAAGATATATATATAAAGAATGCAATTAATATTCATGTTGTACATGTAAATCTTAAACATACAAATTGAACTATATGCCCAATACTAAAGGATCTAAAATATTTCTCTAGGAGGACTGCTCTGCAATTATCCAGCTGTAGTCCAAAAAACGAAATTAAATTCTACATGGACAAGCAGGATACGTTCTCACATGTAATGTTTCTGATGGAGCCCTGTGCAGGAAGTCCCCAGTTGTTTATAGAAGCTTTTGGAAAGCTCACTATACATGTGCACCCGTTCCTGCCTGCTGCTGCTGTGCCCGAAAGCCTCAGTCATTATTTTGTGCGTCACTTCTTTGCAAAAGTTTCATATATATGTGATTTCCTGCCTGCCGCCATACACTGTCCTTTTTCTTACTCCTAGTACCCTTAAGGTAGGTTTTTTGGTGGTTCTAAGGCAGACACTTCATTGCTTCGGTACTGAGGTTCATTAGAGCATAATGCCAGTTGCAACGGGGAATTGAGCAGCCCCAACATGAAAACCACTGATCCTCCCTGCTATCAGAAGGGCCGTGCCAGACTCCAAGGGTCCATAACCAGCCAACCAATACTCTGGCAGATCCTGCAGGTGTTGTCCAAGATTGCTGAGTACCCCAAGCCTTCGTTCATGGCAGCCCTCGAAGAACACCTTGTTAGTGGATTGGTGGAGAAGCTCAGGAGGATACTCTATGTGAGAGCTAGTATCTCTGGCTACAAAGCAGCAGCATCAAGTCAGCAAACCAGTCTTCAAAACTTTACATCTGCCTGCGGGAGAGGCATTGTCATTGAGGTGTCTAAGGACCTTGACATAACCCATGCCCAGCTGATTTCTGTATCAACTGAATTGGGAAATTTATCCCCAAGGCATCAAAGCCCATCTGTGTGCTGATGCTCCCAGAGGAGATCCAACTCCCATGCGGAGCCAGCCCAGTACCTCTCTGAGTCAGTTACAACGCTCCTGGGAAACATTATGATTGTGAATACTTCTCTGAGAAGTCTTCAAAACTTTCATTGGATTCTATACTGCTTCATGAGCAAGGCAAGTCTCCTCTTGAGGATATGTCTTCCCATGTGTTTGTCCTGGTAATGGCTAAGTCCATTCTATTTAAGTTGGACATGGAGGAAGTGTCCAGGACCGAAGTGACTGCCCATGCACCGCATCCTTCAAAGGCTGCAGATGAGAATATGGGATACCCCCCTCATGCCTCCAATCAGCAAGAAGGTCTAGAATCCAGAAGGCCACCAGATGTGAGCCGCACCACTCTAAGGTTGTCCAATCTGCTCTCAAGAGCCAGAAGCTCCAAGTCACACTCTTCTGCATCCCCTGGAGAGGGAGGCTAAGATCCTATTATGGAAGAAAACTTTCAGAAAGCCATGCTTGCATCCCATGTGGTATGCTACCAGTTCTTCATGAGTATGCAAGTGCAGAATATTCAGAATACTATGTACAATCTAGAGGAGTCTGCAGATTTTCTACCTCTAGAGAAGGTTTCACAATTCCACTTTTTGGTGGGTCAAAGGAAGGAGTGTGGAAAATACATGGAAACAAGGAAGTTAAAGGTCATATGGCCTATCCAATCTGCCTTTCCATATGAACCACTAAGCTCTACAGTCATTTCTTCCTTTAGAGATTCTCTGTGATTGTCACATGCTTTCTTGAATTCAGATATAGTATTTGTGCCCAATATTCAAAGGCCTTTACATGGGTAACTTCCTTAGCTACCCATGTAAAGGCCTTAACCAGAATTTTCGAAGGGCACCTACATCTGTAGTGCCCTTCAAAAATCTCAGCTAAGTCCCTAATTCATAGCATCGGAGCATGTTAGGGGCATTCCAGAGCAGGGACAGAGAAAGGGGCTACATGGATAGCAGCGATTTTCATTACTACCTGTGTAGCCCTCTGCTCCTTAAAGATAGGCAAGAAAAAACCTTGCCTATCTTTAAGATGCAGAGGCTATGCGGGTAGCAACAAAAATTACTGCTATCCGCGTGGCCTTTGTGGCTGCCAGGGCGTCCGGGCTAACCTGGATTTTCACTTCTGTGCCGATGGATGTGAAAATCCAGATTAGGGGGGTCGATGGGCAGGCTATGTGCTACCACAGCGCATAGCCTGCCCAACTTAATATGTGGCCCTTTGTCTCTGCTACCTCCACTGGGAGACTTCCATGCATCTACCACTCTTTCCGTAAAGAAATATTTCCACAAATAACTCCTGAGTCTATCTCCTTTCACCTTCAACCTTTTTTTTTTTAGTTGAAAGAGGCTTGCCTCCTGTGCATTTATTCTATGGAGATATTTACATATCTTTATCATCTCCCCTCTCCCGTCTTTCTTCCAAAGTATACATATTTAGATCTTTAAATCTTTCCCCATATGCCTTATAGTGAAGCCCACTGACCATTTTGGTAGCCACCCTCTGCACAGACTCCATTCTGTTTATAGCCTTTTGAAGGTGTGGTCTCCAGAATTGCACACAATACTCTAAATTAGGTCTCACGAAAGACTTACACAGAGGCACTGTCACCACCTCCTTCCTTCTGGCCATTCCTCTCCCTGTGCACCCAAACATTCTTCTGGCTTTTGCAGTCACCTTTTCTACTTGTTTAGCCACCTTAAGATAATCAGAAACAATCATGCCCAGTCCTGCTCTTCTTTCTTGGACAAAAGCACTTTGCCTCCTTTACTATACTGTTCCCTTAGATTTTTACTGTTCAAATGCATGACCTGCATTTTTTAGCATTAAATCTCAGCTGCCAGATTCTCAACCTTTCTTCTAACTTCGCTAAATCCCTCCTCGTATTACCTACATCTTCCTGGGTATCTACTCTATTGCAGATTTTGGTATCATCTGCAAAGAGGCAAACCTTACTTGATAGCACTTCGGCAATATCACTTACAAAAATGTTAAAAAGAATCACACCAAGGAGAAATCTCTGCAGCACACCACTGGTAACAAACTTCTCAGAGTAAACACCATTTACGTGTATTCTGTTGCCTTCCACTCAACCAGTTTCTACCCAGCCAGCCACTTTTGGGTTCATCTCTAGGGCTTTCTATGTATATATGTCACCTGTGCTGAACAGTATCAAAGGCTTTACTGACATCTAAGTTGTAAATAGTTGATTTCTATTGTTCTATGTTCTATGTAAAATGTATACAAACTGTGTACATGACTGTTAACTTGTTATATGTAAACCGCCCTTGATCTCTGGAAGGGGCGGTATAAAAGAAATAGTTAAATAAATAAATAAATAAATCTAAGTACACCACACCTAGAGCTCTCCCTCTGTCCAACTCTCTGGTCACCTAGTTAAAGAAATTAATGAGATTTGTCTGACAAGACTTGCCTCTTGTAAAACCATGCTGCCTTGTATCCTGCAATCCATTGGATTCCAGAAATCTCACTATCCTCTGTTTTAGCAGCCTTTCCATTAGTTTACTCACCACAGAGGTCAGACTAACCATCCTGTAGTTCTCAACCATAAAACCTAATCCTTCACTTTTTGTGTAAAGGAACCATATGCATCCTTCTCCAGTCTTCTGGAACCACACCACACCAGACTCTAAAAAAGCATGATCCGAGCAACCTTTGATATTTTCAATACGGTTTTGAGAACAGGACTGTGCCAAGCTAGCAATGCACCCTGTATGACTGGTGAACCTGGTGCCCCCCACCCACCCAGATGCATTCAGGAACTAGTTTTAGTTGGGATTCCTAGAAGCCCAGTGATGACATTGGTGCCCCTTCTGTACTTGTGCCCTAAACAGCTGCACTGCTTGCATAGCCCTTGGTACGGCCCTGATGGTGAGCCTCCACAATAAGTATTGGTGCCTGGAGACTTTCATGGCTCTGGGTCTCAAACCTAAAGCCCAATGTGTAGGAGCAACTTGCTGACATACTGTGCCATGGCGAGAATCTCTTCAGAGACTAGGTATAAGAAGCTGCGACCATGATCAAGCAACATAGTAATACCTTGAAAAGCCTCTCCAAGACCTCTTCTAAGAGATTCCAGAGCGGAGGGCAGATGAGATCCTACTACTCATACAGGCAGAGATAATCCTCCTACCTTCTTTATCCAGACAAAGCAGTCTTCTCATTCCCATCCCAGGCAGCAGAGAAGGCCAGGCCAGTATCCCAGGCAAAACCAGGGACAGGGTTTTTACTGGCTTCTACAGAACATAGTCAGCCTACAACTACTGGAGTCTGACAACCTATCCATTGGAGGGAGGCTCATCTTTGCAGACCATTGGCCCCTTGTAACCTCTGATGTGTGGGTACTCAAAATAGTCTGCTGAGCCTGGGAATGTTGAGTTGGAGGTGGATTCATCTGGAAGAGCTAAGTCTGTATCACCTCCTAAAAATTTCCTTGCTATTGCCCGTCCTTCTGTTGTGACTCTGGAGAGCATTTGGGAGGCGATTAACCAGCTATCATCAGCAGTGAATCAACAGCTGGCTCTTTCTTCAGTAAAGATTACAACTATTGAGGAGAAAGTTCTTTCCTTATCTAATGGCATTGTGGAAACAAGAGGTAGAGCTGAGTTATCTGAGCAGAAACTATCACAAGTTTCTGATTTGACTTTCTCCTTGATGAAAGATAATATTGGATTAAAAATGAAGTTGGAGGCTTTAGAAAATGCTACCAGGGCATCTGTTTGTTTACTTAATTTTCCTGTGGCTCCAATGGTGACCCCTTTGAATTTATTTAAGTGGTATCTTCAAGAGTCTTTGTTGGTACCCCCAGAGTTAATTCCCCCAATTGTGAAAGCTTATTATATCCCTGTGGGGAAAAAAGAGGGGAAAACGGTTATAGGGCAGCTAGAGTTAGATTCTTTTGATGTCTCCACGTTACTTCACTCTCCTAAGAAGGATGAAATAACTGTTTCCATGCTGTTAGTTTCCTTTGCTATTTCATCTGATAGAGATTGGCTCCTCAAATTGTTTTATAAAAAAAGGGCTAGTCTGTTTTTGGTAAGAAAATATCAATCTTTCCCGATGTGTCAAGAGAAACGCAGAAAAGGCGAAAATAGTTTTTGTTATTGCGACCTGGGGTGATTCAGTTGGGGGCGTCTTTTATATTAAGGTTTCCATGTAAATGTATTGTTTATCATTCACAGAAATTTGTTTTGTTTTTTTTTCAACCTAGTGAATTGTCCTCCTTTATTACTTCTCGTGTTGTAACTTCCTCGCCTTCCTAGGTCTGCTCTCTTGTAGTAAATGATTGTCGGCCTCCCTGTCGCCCCTTATGCCTCCTTAATTTTTTCTTCTTAAGCCATTGTCGGTTCTCCTTCCCTCAATGGATTATATGTATCAGCTATTCCCCATTTGTGGACTAATGATGTAATTTGTTTATCTAAAGATTCCTTTTTGTATTTCCTTTTGTAAATGTTTTCACAAGCATCATCTTTGCTGTACAAGCGTTTTTCTTGCTTTGTATAATTGTAAAATTGATAAATATACAATAAAAATAAAAAAAATAGTCTGCTGTGGTTACAGATTGCATCTATACAAACTCCCATGAAATTGCACCCTGAGATTTCACTTGATCATCTCCCAGCACTGGAGCAGGAAGGGCAGGGGTTTTACTCCAGGTACTTCTGGTACCAAAGACTGAGGGATTTCATCCTATCCTACACCTGAAAAATCTTAACAAATATCTTGCTTGAGAGAAGTTTGGAATGCTTTCCCTTAGCACGCTGCTGCTTTTCCTCCAAAAGGGAGATTGGCTGTTACCTAAAAGATGCCTATACACAAATCTAGATACATCCCAGTCAAAGGAATTATCTCCGATTCATTGTAGGAAAACACCTTTTCCAATATTGTGTTCTGCCCTTTTGCCTTGCATTCGCAGCTTAGGTTTTTATCAAATGCCTAGCCATAAGAACATAAGACATGCCATACTGGGTCAGACCAAGGTCCATCAAGCCCGGTATTCTGTTTCCAACAGTGGCCAATCTAGGTCATATGTACCTAGCAGTTTCCCCTAAAGACACAGGTTCCACAATGCTTGTATAGGGTCAAGCATTGATATCCTGGGTCCCTTCTTAATAATGGTTTATGGACCTTTCCTCCAGGAACTTGTGCAAACCTTTTTTTAAACCCAGCTACACTAACAGCCTTTACTACATCCTTCGGTAACAAATTCCAGAGTTTGATTACACGTTGAGTGAAAAAATATTTTCTTTTATTAATCTTAAATAGTTTACTCTGTAGCTTCATTGCATGTCCCCTAGTCTTTCTATATTCTGATAACGTAAACAATCGATCTACGTTTACCCGTTCCACTCCGTTCATTAATTTATAGACTTCTATCATATCTCCCCTCAGCCGTCTCTTTTCCAGGTTAAAGAGCCCTAACCTTTTTAGCCTTTCTTCATAGGAGTATCCTTCCATCCCCTTTACCATTTTGGTGGCTCTTCTCTGAACCTTTTCTAGAAACATAGAAATATGATGACAGAAAAAGACCACATGGCCTATCTAGTCTGTCCTTCCATAACAACAACTACAACAGTCCCCTTTTTACCTTTACAGATCCTCTGTGTTTGTCCCATGCGTTTTTGAATTCAGTTACTGTCCTCATCTCTACCACCTCCACTGGGAGACTATTCCACGGATCCACTACTCTTTCCGTAAAGAAATATTTCCACATATCACTCCTGAATCTATCCCCCTTCACCCTCATCCCATGTCCCCTCATAGCAGAATTTGCTTTCAATTGAAAGAGGCTCTCTCCCTGAACATTTATGCCACGGAGGTATTTAAACATCTCAATCATATCACCTCTATCCCGCCTTTCCTCTAAGGTGTACATATTAAGATCCTTCAGTCTGTCCTCATATGCTTTATAATGAAGACCACTAATCATTTTAGTAGCCACCCTCTGCACCGACTCCATCCTGTTCACATCCTTTTGAAGGTGCGGTCTCCAGAATTGCATACTATACTCCAAATGAGGTCGCACCAAAGACTTATACAGAGGCACTATCACCTCCTTTTTTCTGCTAGCCATTCCTCTCCGTATGCACCCAAGCATCCTTCTAGCTTTTGCAGTTGCCTTTTCTACCTGTTTAGCTACGTTAAGATCATCAGACACAACCACGCCTAGGTCCCGCTCTTCTTTAGTGGACAAAAGTACTTCACCCCTATACTATATTGCTCCCTTGGATTGCTGCAGCCCAAATGCATGACCTTACATTTTTTAACATTAAATCCCAGCTGCCAAATTCTAGACCATTCTTCAAGTTTAGCTAGATCCCTCCTCATGTTATCTACACCTTCCTGGGTGTCTACTCTATTGCAGATTTTTGTATCATCCGCAAAGAGGCAAACCTTACCTGAAAGCCCTTCCGCTATATCACTAACAAAGATGTTAAAAAGAATCGGACCAAGGACAGATCGCTGGGGCACACCACTGATAACAACCTTCTCTTCAGAGTGAGCTCCATTTACTTGTACTCTTTGTCGCCTCCCACCCAACCAATTTCTAACCCAAGCAGTAACTTTAGGGTCTAAAATCGCTATATCCTTTAAGATACGGCGAACAGAATTGCACACAATATTCAAGGTGCGGTCTCACCATGGAATGATATAGAGGCATTATAATATCTTTTGTTTTATTTTCCATTCCTTTCTTTATGATGCCTAGCATTCTATTTGCTCTCTTGGCTGCTGCTGCACACTGGGCCGAGGGTTTTAACGTGGTATCCACAATGACGCCTAAATCTTTTTCCTGGGTGGTGGTTCCTAATGTGGCACCTTGCATCGTGTAACCATAGTTTGGGTTGTTCTTCCCTAGGTGCAGAACTTTGCACTTGCCCACATTAAATTTCATCTGCCATTTTAATGCCCAGTCTTCCAATTTATCAAGATCCTCTTGCAATTTTCCACATTCCTCTTGGGTTTTAACAACTTTAAATAGTTTTGTGTCATCTACAAATCTGATAACCTCACTCGTTATTCCACTTTCCAGGTCATTTATGAATATGTCAAAAAGCAGCGGACCCAGCACAGATCCCTGGGGTACACCACTATTCACCTTTCTCCATTGGGAAAATTGGTCATTTAGCCCTACCCTCTGCTTTCTATCTTTTAACCAGTTCCTGATCCACAATAGTACACTGCCTCCTAACCCATGTCTCTTTAGTTTTGCCAAAAGTCTCTGATGTGGGACCTTGTCAAAGGCTTTCTGTGAAAGTCCAGATACACTATATCAACCAACTCGCCTTTTGTCCACCTGTTTGTTCACTCCTCCAAAAAAACATAACAGATTAGTAAGGCAAGATCTAAAGCCATGTTGGCTGTCTCCCATTAGGCCATGACTATCTACACATGCTGAGTAATGTTATTCTTTATGATGGTTTCTACCATTTTTCCCGGTACTGACGTCAGGCTCACCGGTCTGTAGTTTCCCGGATCACCCCTGGAACCCTTTTTAAAAATTGGCGTTATCCTCCAATCTTCAGGTATTAGAGATGATTTTAATGATAGTTCACAGATTACTAATAGCAGGTCTGCAATCTCATATTTCAGTTCTTTCAACACCCTTGGATGTATACCATCCGGCCCAGGTGATTTGCTACTCTTCAGTTTATCTAATAGTTGTAATACATCTTCCCGGTGTATCGATATTTCCTTCAATTCTTCCACACTTTTAAATACCACTTCAGTCATGGGTAACATCCCTACATCTTCCTCAGTAAAGACCGAAGCAAAGAATTCATTCAATCTCTCTATCGCCTTGTTGCCTCTTAGTGCCCCTTTAAACCCCTCTATCATCTAATGGACCAACTGACTCTCACAGTTTTTTTGCTACGAATGTACTTGAAAAAGTCTTTATTTTGCGTTTTTGCATTATAGCCATAGTTGTAGCACATGTATGCAGACTAGCAGTGTAAGTGTTTCCCAACTTGGACAATTGGCTCATCAAGAGAACCACTCAGCAAGGAGTTCAAGAATCCATATGTATCAGTATCTGAGTGCTGGAGCTACTAGGGTTCAAAATGTACTATTCCAAGTCCAATTGGTCAATTGCAATTCATTAGGACCCAGCTAGACATGACTGGCCAACTCCTTCTTTCCTCAAGACAGACTCACCTGCTTGGTGGACATCGTAGAGGAAGTACAAAAGAGTCAGCAGGTCCAATTGTGGAAGTTTGCCATCACTCACGGTATGGAGTTAAGGGGCATGTATCTGCCAGGGGAGCAGAATATCCTAGCAGACCAGCTGAGCTACATCCTGTAGCCACACTAGTGGACTCTGGACAGAGCTGTTGTGGCCCAGATCTTTTGGAAGTGGGGTACCCACTCAGTAAGATCTGTTTGCCACTCAGCACAATGCCAAAGTGGATCAGTTCTGCTCCAGGGTCACTCCACGCAGCAGGCTGGCTTGGATGCTTTTCTCCTGCACTGGTGGGGGAAGGCCTGCTATACGCATATTCTCCCTTACCGAAGCACCTGCTGAAGCTCCAGACAGACAGGGGGGTCAGTGATCCTCATCACACCTTATTGGCCCAGGCAGCTGCAGTGTCCCCTTCTTCTTCAACTCTCCCAGTGGGAGCCTCTCTGGTTGGGCTCTGCCCTGGACCTTATTTCGTAGGAGAATGGGAGAAGGCTGCACCCCAACTTCAGATCCTTGGCCCTCACTGTGTGAATGTTGAGAGGCTAGTCCTGTTGGAGCTTAACCTGCCTGACGGCATAACAGGAAGTTACTCAAAACCACGCTCTACAGAGAACATTATGGTGATATCACATGACCTGACCAAAGACCCCTTCAATCTAATTGTTCCTGCCACCGTTCACCCTCCATGCCTTGCTCCTACCTCCCTCTCCCCCTACCCTAGCCAACCCTGCACCACCACCTTGTATATAGTGCATTGTACATAGCTCATCCTGTACATAGAGCATCCTGTAATTAAGTTATACTTGAATTACACCTACGCAAACACTACGATATAGCCACACCTCGCACTATGTAACATGATTCATTTGAAGTGTAAACCGCTTTTTTAGGATAAAGCGGTATATAAATTATTTTAAATAAATAAATAAGAGATGTTCTGTTGGCCTCTAAGATGAGAAGGTCTTATGCCTTCAAATGGAAGAGATTTGCATCCTGGTGCACAGCACAGGTGCTGGATCCCTTTACTTGTTCCATTGACAGACTCCTTGAGTACCTCTTACACCTCTTAGAGTTGGATCTCAAGTCTAACTTTGTCAGGCACAACTGGGGCCTAACATCACGGTATGGCAGGAAAGTCCATATCAACTCAGCCTTTGATGGTTCGCTTCATGCACGGCTTGCTCCTCTCGAGACTTCCCTTCAAATCTCCAGCAGTGGCTTGGGACCTCAATGTGGTTCTGGCGCAGCTCATCTTCGCTCCTTTTGAATCACTTGACTCCTGCCCTCCAGGTTCTAATGGCTCATCTGCCATACACCAGGTTCCATCATAATAAAGTGGTCCTGTACACTCATCCTCAATTCCTCCCAAAGATGATATTGACTTTCCATCTTAATCAGTCTGTTGTTCTGCCGACTTTCTTTCCGAGGCCTCATGCCTGTATAGGGGAAGTGGCATTGCACACATTGGACTACAAGCGAGCCTTGTCCTTTACCTAGAAGGAGCAAAGGACAACCGAAAGTCCATCCAGCTGTTTGTCTCTTTTGACCCTAGCAAGCTAGGGGCTTTGTTTCCAAACACTCTTTCAATTTGGCTGGCAGACTGCATATGCCAGACAAATCTGCCAATGTGGAGGTGTAACCTACTGGTTGTTACAATGTCTCCATTGTCAAAAGTCCAGGGTTTGATTCCCACTTCATTTTTTTCACTTAAGCACCTTAATATGTACACCTTAGAGGAAAGGCGGGATAGAGGTGATATGATTGAGACGTTTAAATACCTCCATGGCATAAATGCACAGGAGGAGAGCCTTTTTTGATTGAAAGCAAGCTCTGCTATGACGGGACATGGGATGAGGGTGAAAGGGGAAAGATTCAGGAGTGATATACGGAAATATTTCTTTATGGAAAGAGTGGTGGATCTGTGGAATAGTCTCCCAGTGGAGGTGGTAGAAATGAGGACAGTATCTGAATTCAAAGAAGCATGGGACAAACACAGAGGATCTCTAAAGGGGAAAAGGGACTGTTGTAGTGGTTGATATGGAAGAACAGACAAGATAGGCCATGTGGTCTTTTTCTGTCATGTTTCTATCTTAAGATCATAAAATATGCCATACTGGTTCAGACCAAGGTCCATCAAGCCCAGTATTCTGTTTCCAATAGTGGCCAATCTAGGTCATAAGTACCTAGCAGTTTCCCCAAAAGACACAGGTTCCTCAATGCTTGTATTGGATCAGCAGTGATATCCCAGGTCACTTTTAATAATGGTTTATGGACCTTTCCTCCGGGAACTTGTCCAAACCTTTTTTTAAACCCAGCTACACTAACAGCTTTTACTACATCCTCCGGTAACAAATTCCAGAGTTTGATTACACGTTGAGTGAAAAATATTTTCTCTTATTAGTCTTAAATCGGTTACATTGTAGCTTCATTGCATGTCCCCTAGTCTTTCTATATTCTGACCATGTAAACAATCTATCTACGTTTACCCATTCCACTCCATTCATTAATTTATAGACCTCTATCATATCTCCCCTCGGCCGTCTCTCTTCCAGGTTGATGAGCCCTAACCTTTATAGCCTCTATTCATAGGGGTATCCTTCCACCCCCTTTACCATTTTGGTGGCTCTTCACTGTACCTTTTCTAATAATGCGATATCCTTTTTAAGATACGGTGACCAGAATTGTACACAATACTCAAGGTGCGGTCGCACCATGGAACGATACAGAGGCATTATAATATCCTTTGTTTTATTTTCCATTCCTTTCTTTATGATGCCTAGCATTCTATTTGCTCTCTTGGCCGCCGCTGCACACTGGGCCGAGGGTTTTAACATGTTATCCACAATGATGCCTAAATCTTTTTCCTGGGTGGTGGTTCCTAATGTGTAACCTTGCATCGTGTAACCATAGTTTGGGTTTTTCTTTCCTAGGTGCATAACTTTGCACTTGTCCACATTAAATTTCATCTGCCATTTTGATGCCCAGTCTTCCAATTTATCAAGATCCTCTTGCAATTTTCCACAATCTTCATGGGTTTTAACAACTTTAAATAGTTTCCTGTCATCTGCAAATTTGATAACCTCACTCGTTATTACCTTTTCCAGGTCATTTATGAATATGTCAAAAAGCAGCGGACCCAGCACAGATCCCTGGGGTACTCCACTATTCACCTTTTTCCATTGGGAAAATTGGCCATTTAGCCCTATCCTCTGCTTTCTGTCTTTTAACCAGTTCCTGATCCGCAATAGTACACTGCCTACTATCCTATGACTTTTTAGTTTTGCCAAAAGTCTCTGATGAAGGACCTTGTCAAAGGCTTTCTGAAAGTCCAAATACACTATATCAACCAACTCACCTTTGTCTACCTGTTTATTCACACCTTCAAAAAAACATAAGATTAGTAAAACAAGATCTTCCTTGTCTAAAGCCATGTTGGCTGTCTCCCATTAAGCCATGACTATCTACATGTTCACTAATTTTGTTCTTTATGCTGGTTTCTACCATTTTTCCCGGTACTGACGTCAGGCTCACCGGTCTGTAGTTTCCCGGATCACCCCTGGAATCCTTTTTAAAAATCACTTATGTCCAGGCTGGCCTGAGCCTTGATGGTCATGTCACAGCTCACGATGTTAGAACCATGACTGCATTGGTGGCCAACTTGCGCTGTGTCTCCATGGAAGAAATCTGCAGGGTTACAATGTGGTCTTCTGTCCACACATTCGCATCTCATTACTGTCTGGATGGGGATTCCTGACATGACAGCAACTTCAGGTAATCTGGACTCCAGCATCTGTTTGGGGATTAGAATCCAACGCCATCCCCCCAAGGCCCTTCTGTCTGTCCAGGCTACCAAAATACCCCAAATCAAACCTCAGTGCATGAATGTTCATGAATGACTCTGTAAGGTGAAGCTGAATTGGATGAGTTCCCCTTTGGGGACTACCAGTGCTGTACACAGGTGATTCACCAGTTCTTGTTCACTTGCTCCTGTTGGGCTTTTTGATTTTCGGTAGCTTGTAGCTTGGGAGTCCCATGCATGAGGGCTTCATTCCTGCTTATCCATGGAGAAAAGGTAGTTCATGTGTCAGGTCTTCTGCATGGACAGGAGGAATGAGTCCTCACAACCTTCCCACCTCCCCAAGGAGTCATCTTCTGGTACAGATTTGTAATCATAGGTGGGAAGAAAGGTGCGCAGACGCAGTTGAGCCTCCCAAACACTTCCAATAGAAGCTGGAGCGCATTCCTGTGTGGTGTTCCATTGGTGACATCACCCATAGGTGAGGACTTATTCTGGTTGTCCACAGAGAACACCTGCTGCGGGTGAGTCACCACCTTTTATCAGCATCACAGAGTTTGTGCAGTCTGATTAAACAAGGAGTAAGTTTTTAATAGCTCTCATACCCAATGTTTCCCATGGTTTTTATAGTCAGAATGGTATTTACTAAAATGTGCTACTATACTATATATATTTTTTTTCAGGAAGTGTGGTATTTAAATTACTTATCTCTTTACACTGCCCTTATTGTTTTCTAAGCTGCATCTTGGCATTTGTTTCTTTGCACTCGATTGTACATTGATTAATTTCCAAATAGTTATAACCTAGATAATGCCTCAAATGGATATAAAATACTTTCCAAAGAAACTTTTTATGAGGCATGGCAATACTTTGGTCAGCAGTAGGATTTTAAACCCATTTCTGTGGGATTTATCTTTAAGCCACATCTGCATGGCCCTTTTTCCTGTTTATACACGATTGTATTGGCTAGATGCCTTCAATCTCTTATGACAATTTGTTTCAAGCTAGTTACATCATAGTCTTTTGTGTTCCATACAAGTTTGTTTGATTGCGTTTTCTGTAAACAGACTTTTCAAACAGTGTTAAGTGCCGTCGAGTCAGTCGACTCATGGCGACCCTCTGGATAGCTATCCTAAATTGTGTTCGGGCTTCGGTCAGGCGGCTCATTGTTGAGACTGGTACCCGTAGCTGCTGTTATTGTATCGATCCATCTCATTGCTGGCCTTCCTCATTTGTGTTGACCTTCTATCTTGCCAAGCATGATGTCTCTCTCTAATGATCTCTCTCTTTGCATGTTGTGTCCAAAGTATGAAAGTCGAAGTCTTGTCATCTGAGCTTCTAAAGAAAGCTTAGGTTTGATCTCCTCTAGTACCGACTGGTTGTTCTTCGGGCAGTCCATGGTATACACAGTATTCGCAGCCACCACCATAATTCAAAGGCATCAATTTTCTTCCTGGCTGTCTTTTTCACTGTCCAGCTTTCACATCCATATGATGTTATTGAAAATACCATGGCTTGAACAAGTCAAATTTTTGTATGAAAAGAGACATCTCTGCTCTTGAGAATCTTATCTAGGTCTTTCATAGCCATTCCGCCAAGAGCAATGCATCTTCTGATTTCTTGACTGCTTGTTGCTTCTTTATTGACAGTTGATCCAAGTAGGTTAAAGTTGTTCATGATTTCAATTTCTTCTCCTTCAACGATGAACCTGTTGATTATGCCAGTTGTCATGATCTTTGTCTTCTTTACATTAAGGTGCAGGCCCATTTTGAGACTATGTTCTTTGATTGTGAGAAGCAAATGTTTCAGATCATCTTCACTTTCAGCCAGTAATGTGGTGGTATCAGCATAGCGAAGGTTATTGAGTCTTCCACCAATCTTCACACCTCTGTTGTCTTCATACAATCCTGCTTCTCTGATGATTTGTTCTGCATATAAATTAAACAGCTAGGGGGAAAGTATGCAACCTTGTCTTACACCTTTGCTTATTTTAAACCATTCTGTTTCTCCTTGTTCCATTTGAACTGTTGCTTCTTGATCAATGCACAGATTGTGCAAGAGTACAATCAGGTGTTCTGGTATACCCATGCTGCTTAATGTGGCCCAGAGTTTCTCATAGTTTACAAAGGCAAAAGCCTTGCTATAGTCGATAAAGCACAAATAAATATCCCTTTGGTCTTCTTTAGTCTTTTTAAGGATCCATCTCACATCCGCAATGATGTCTCTCGTTCATCGCCCTTTCCTGAACCCTGCTTGCACTTCAGGTAGTTCTTGTTCCAGGTATGGTTGTAGTCTCTTTTGAATAATCTTCAGTAGAATCTTGCTGGCATGTGGGATCAGTTGGCCATGATGTTGTTTTCCATATTTCTTGGCAGAGCCTTGTTAAGTATGGTAACAGCTGCATCAGATTGCTGTAATACTTCTATGGGAATGCCTGGTGCTTTCTTCTTTGATAAAGCTTTCAATGCTGCTTCAACTTCTTCTTTCATCACCAATGGTTTCCGATAATAAGGTACAGGTTGAAACGGCTATTGGTCCACCTGATCTTTATCATATAAAATTTCTGTATATTCCTTCCACCTTTTCTTGATCTTCTCAGCATCATTCAACATAGAACCTTGAGCATCTTGTAACATTCCAATTCGAGGCTAGAACTTTTTCTTTAACTCTTCTAACTTTAGGAAAGCTGATCTTGTTCTTCCTCTAATAGTTTCTGCTTCTATTTTCTTGCATGCGTCGTTGTAGTACTTTTCCTTGTCCTGTTTTGCTGCACCTTGGACATCTGTTGAGTTGTGTGATTGTCTTTCTTTCTCCTCTGGCTTTAGCTTCTCTGCATTTCTGGACAATTTTCAGAGTTTCTTCAGTCATCCATTTTGGCCGTTTTATCTTTTTCACCTTTTGTAGAGACTTCTCGCTTTCTTCCAACACAACCTTCTTGATATCATTCCATAACTCTTCTGGAGCTCTGTCATTTGTATCTAAAGCAGCAAATCGATTTTGCAGGCAGTCTTTAAATTCCAGTGGTTTATTCTCAAGGTCATATTTTGCTGCATTCATGAGTGGTTTGCTCTTTTTCAACTTTAGCTTGAGTTTGCATACTAGTAGTTGATGATTTGTACCACAGTCAGCTCCAGGTTTTGTCTTTGTTGATGTTATAGAACTTTTCCATCGTTGACTTCCACAGATGTAGTCAATTTGATTTTTATACAATCCATTGGGTGAAGTCACCCAATGGATTCCCGCTTTGACCCGGTGAAAAGCGAGATATAAATAGTTAAATAAGTCCATGTGTACAGTCGCTGCTTGTGTTGCTGGAAGAAGGTGTTTGAGATGAATAGATCGTTGGTCTTGCAGAATTCTATCAGTCTTTCTCCAGCTTCATTTCTGTTGCCAAGTCCATATTGCCTTATTCTTTGTTGCCAACGTTTGCGTTCCAGTCACCCATGACTATCAGGATATCCTGTTTGCATGTTGAGTCAATTTCAGCTTGTACTTGTTCATAGAACTCTTCAATTTCATTCTCTTCTGCAGCTGTTGTTGGGACATATACTTGAATTATAGTTGTGTTGATAGGCAATCCTCGTAGACGAATAGAGATTAAGCGTTCGTTGACTGCATTGTATTTCCTTACAGTTCTTGCAAGTTTCTTCTTTTATTATAAATGCAACACCATTTCTTCTTTGTCTTTCATTTCCAGCATAGTAGACCATGTGATCATCTGATGCAAAGTGCCCGATGCCAGTCCATTTCAGTTCGCTGACACCCAACAGATCAAGTTGTACATGTTCCATTTCATTCTTGACCACCTTCAACTTCCCTTGGTTCATGCTTTGTGCGTTCCATGTTCCAATGTGCAAGACATCTTTACAGCTTCTGACTTATAAATATCTTTTTCAGACTGTGAATGCCATCTGCTGTTCAAATTAATAAACGTTTTTAGTAGGGACCTTATACACAGATTTCTTTGTGTTTTGTGTTACACTTTTTATGCATTCCATATCGTCCTGCTAGATGTGTCCCAGACAAGTGGGTCAGATCCCCTTACCAGCAGATTGGTGGAGACAACCAATGAAAAGCCCAGGTTTCAATGACATTACTCCCATGCCTCTCTTTATCTCAGACACCAGAGGTCCCTTCAATATTCATCCCAAAGCATAAGGGGGAAACATGGCAAGCCTCATACAACATCAGCGTGGGCAACAATGAGTAACGAAACAGTAGACAACTATGTACAGGAAAGCATAAACAAAAAGCTTTCCATAAAAGATGAACCTGCAGAGTCAAGTATAAAATCATAACGGACCCAAGGGTACTGCAGCAGAACAATAAGCAAACAGTTCCAGGGGTGGTGGGCCCTGGACTGGTCTAGCAGGACTCAATGAAAGTAAAATGTCATCTTCTATATCATCCTGCTAGACTAGTCCAAACAAGTTGGATGTGGGAGGAAGAAGAGACAGCAGCCCTCAAAACCCTTGAGTCAAAGGCCATGTCCTCTTGCGTGTGGACATCCAAACAGTAATCTATCTATCTAGCATTTATATATTGCTGCAAACGTATGAAGCGCTGTACAGACATGTAGGAGAGACAGTCCCTGCTTGACAGAGCTCACAATCTAATCAAGACAAAATACAATAAGCAAGACAGAGTATATAATATTTAGGGATAAATCAAGATAGAGCAAAAAAAGCACAAACACAATGCTTCACAAAAGTGGAAAGACATGCCCATGTTGCTTACCCGACAAATATCTGCAGGGGCTACTGAACTCTGCTCGCCCATGAAGATGCTTGTGCTCAGAATGGGCGTGCAAACCTTCCAGATCCAGCCAGTTTTGCAATAAATATGCCAAGGCAATGGCCTCCTTAATTTAGCACAAAGTCAACTTAGCCACCGCCTCACCCTTGTGTGGGCTGGCAAATGGCACAAAAAAATAGTCGGACTTATGAAAGGAATTCGTAACCTCCAAGTACTGGAGATGCATCTTCTGGACATCCATAAGGTGAAAACCCTTAACCCTCTCCAAGGAGGGCAGGCAAACTCCCTGGTTCACACAAAAGGGAGAAAGCACCTAAAAACTGACACATTCAAATCATTAATTTAAACTATTTTTTTTGTACTACCTCTGTGCCCATCACTGGTATCGGAGACAAGAGTTATGATATAATTATTAGACAAATATAATAGGAATGTAGAAAGTTTCAAAGAATTTTAAAAGAGTTAAAAGGCAAATTTTAGAGGAGGCGGAGCCAGCAGGAGTCCAACATGGCCACGTAGGAGATTTCCTCCCTTGGGCCCAGTCATTTAATCCTGTCCTATCGATGTCTGGAAGGAAAGCCGAGCCTTTAGAGGACACTCATCACTCTGTGAACATGGCTAAGAGCAAGCAGACGCAGTTAGATTTTGCAAACCCTCAGAGTGCTGGCGCCAAAATAACAAAATGGGACCCACTGTCCCCACTTAAGATGGCACCTCAACAGGAGGCAGCAGAGGGAGTACAAGAGATATTAAAGGAGATCAGAGCGGTCCGTAACCGAGTCGATGCAAACGGAGAATCGCTGAATGAATTACAGGCAGATCTGAAGGAGATGAAGTCACAAATGCTATCGCATACAACCAGAATTAAAAAGGTGGAAGGGACTACTGTGGCCCACGAAGAGCACATTCTACAACTTGCGAAAGCGTCAAGGAGAGCGGAGCTCTTGGATTGCAGTCTGGAAGATATGAATAACAGGGCCAGGAGGAACAATATTCGGCCCGTGGGGATACCTGAGGGCGCAGAAGGTAAAGATTCTGTGGCCTTCTTAGAGAGTTTGGTTCCTAAGCTGTTGAAAATCAATTTTGCCCACCCATTCAAAATAGAATGGGCACATCGTATTCTGACAGCAGTGAGCTTACAATCAAGTAAGTCAAGGCCCCTGATTTTCTGCATATTAAGATTCCAACAAGTAGTACAAATAATGACGGCAGCCAGAGCTACTACTTCCCTTCAGTTTGATGGTTATAATACTGCTTTCTATCCAGACCTTAGTAAAAATACAGTTGAGAAACGGAAGCATTTTCTCTCACTTAGAACAAGACTTCAGCATTTACAGGCGCGGTATGGACTATTTTACCCAGCCCGCTTCAAAGTCACTCTAAACAACGTCACAAAGACTTTTGAAGATCCAGCGACTTTGGAGCGATACATTGAAGATCAAGAAGCTCTTCTAATGCACTGACTCTGTTATGATTTCCAGTGCAGTGGATAGCTGCTTACAAGAACAGATGGTGGGTGATCCGTCTCTCGGAGCTTGCATGTGTTGGGTGCTTTCATCGTTGGCGGCGGCACTGAAGACTACACTTTATTCTACTATTACTACTATTTAACATTTATAAAGCACTACTTCGTATGCAGCGCTGTACAGAAAAATAAAGAGTGACAGTCCCTGCTCATCAGAGCTTACAATCTAATTAAGACCTACACACACAGTACAAATAATTACATACATTCATGGGTTACATTACATCAAGGGTACTTTACAACACATCAAGGGTTACATTTAGAGGATGCTTACAAGGTGCTGTTTATTGTGGTTCCATTGCCTCTAATCTTGCTCTTGGGTGGAGTTGCTGGAGTGGGGAGGAGGAGGAGGAGGAGAACACGACCATTCCACAGTGCCGCGCCTAGGCGTGTTTAACTTTAAAACTGTCTGCTGGTGATGTCTCTTCTCCATGCGGTGGTGGTGCTTACCCTGCAGTGGTGGAGCCAGGGTCGCTCGCATGCTCTTCACAATGGCAACCGTATGGGCGAGCCTCACCATCGTGCCGAGCCAAAGGGCCCTCTGATGAGGCCCTCAGGCACGGGCCCACCTGCCGGCTGCGGCTTTTAAATGTCCTACTGGCTCCAGCGGTGCCCCGATTTGGCCTTGATGGTGGGAGCGGGAGGGGTGAACAGCTCCTGCCCCACCCCTGATGCTCGATCAGCCGCCGTGTGGTGTGGAGGAGCCAAGAGGCCCGTTGTTCCTGCCGGCTGCGGCTTTTAAATGTCCTACTGGCTCCGGTGGCGGCTTTTAAATTTCCTACTGACTCCGGCGGTGCCCCGATTGGGCCTTGGTGGTGGGAGCGGGAGGGGCGAGCAGCTCCTGCCCCACCCCCGATGCTCGATCAGCCGCCACGTGGTGTGGAGGAGCCGAGAGGCCATTGTTCCTGCTGGCTGTGGCTTTTAAATGTCCTACTGGCTCCGGCGGTGCCCCGATTGGGCCTTGGTGGTGGGAGCGGGAGGGGCGAGCAGCTCCTGCCCCACCCCCCAACGCTCGATCAGCTACCGCGTGGTGTGGAGGAGCCGAGAGGCCATTGTTTCTGCCGGCTGTGGCTTTTAAATGTCCTACTGGCTCCGGCGGTGCCCCGATTGGGTCTTGGTGGTGGGAGCGGGAGGGGTGAGCAGCTTCTGCCCCCCCCACCCCCGACGCTCGATCAGCCGCTGTGTGGTGTGGAGGAGCCGAGAGGCCGTTGTTCCTAATTCTTAAACACTATAATCTGCTGGTTATTGTCTTGCAGACTCCTGTATTTCTTTTTTTTCCTTTTTTTTTTTGTTATGATGTTAGTCTGAATTTCAGTCTGGTCTCAATAGAGTGAGCAAGGTTATATTTTAAATAACGATGAAAGGATGGAGACCCATTGGTCGAGCTTGGGTGGTTACTGGCTCTATATGTTTAGGAGAAGGCTAACCGAATTGTGTGTAATTGTTTCTAAAGAGATAGGGTTTTGGATTTATTTGGTAATTGTGGGTCTGGGGTGTGTCATGGGGAGGCTCCTTCTATCTCACTTAATGAATGGAACCACTGATTTTGGGGGGATTGGGTGGCTCTCTGAGGGTAGAATTTTGGTTTATTTCTCTTTGAGGTTTGCAGGCATCTCTTGGCATGTCCTCTTTATTGTCCCATGGCTAAAATAATCAAGGTATTGTCTCTGAACATTAAGGGCATTATAAAGCTAATGAAAAGGAAAAAGATCATTGCTTGTTGTAAACATCAGCAAGCTGACTTGGTCCTATTACAGGAAACCCACTTATCCTTTGGTTGAAACTAAGAAGCTGGAAGATAGGCAGTTTCTTCTAATTGGTCACGCTCCTGCTATCCAAAAAAAGAACGGAGTGGCCATACTGGCACGTAAATCTTTAGGGGTCAAAGTAGAATCTCTGTGTAATGATGCAGGAGGGAGATGGGCGAAAATATCCATTTTAGTTGGTGAAACTAGGTTATCAATTTTAAATGTTTATGGCCCCAATATGGATGACCCCAAGTTTTTCATGGAAATCACTGGAATCTTACAGATGGACATCCTGACACCAGTCATAATGGGAGGTGATTATAATCTGGTTCTTGACCCTTTGTTGGACTGGAACCCGGGTAGGGTGGAAAAACTTCCGGAGTAAGGATGGCTCTTAAGGCCCTTATGGCGTCCACAGGCTTGGTAGATGTCTGGAGACTGTTTCATCCTAAAGACAAAGATTACACCACCACCTCTCCGCTGCATAACTCTTCCTCTCGAATAGATTTCTTCCCAATATCTAGATCTCTGATCTCTGCTTCTTATGAAGCGGAAATTCTAAGCATGCATATCTCCGATCATGCAGCCATAAAGCTAACATTAGCATTATCAATAGAGATCCATTCTAATCAGGCATGGTCTTTTAATAGATCTTGGCTAGCCGATGCTTCATTTCAGGCAGAAGTTAGAGAGGCTATAAAGGGCTATTTTAGTATAAACAAATTAGAAGATACGGCAAGTTGGGCCTGGTGCCACTATCATGAGTTTCACTATTAAGGAGAACAGAAGAAGGCAGGTTCACTTAAAGGCCCTAGATGAGCAAATAAGAGCCGGAGAGTGTCTTTGGCAAAAACAGGCAGACGCAAGCGTATTGCCGCGGCTCCAGAGGCTAAGGTATCAGTATAATGTGCTTTTAAGTTCGGAAGTAGAGCAAGTTATGAGCAAACAGCTTTCTCGGTATCATGTTGAACAAAACAAATTGGGAAAGCTCCTTGCCAATGCTTTAAAAGAGAAATGAGAAAGAACACATATCATTTCTATAGTTGACCATCAAGGTAGGGTGACCAGCAATGAGCAAATTCTAGAGGCATTTGCAGACTACTACCATAAGTTATACTCCTCACACGTAACAGCGGACCGAGTATCCTCTAATGCTTTTTCTGAGGAATTTAAACCATCCTAGACTAGGGGAACAGCAGTCTAAAGAATTGGATAGGCCACTATTTAGAGAGGAATTACGTTTGGTAATCACTTCTTTGACCTCGGGCAAGGCAGTTGGGCCAGTTGGAATACCTGCTGAGTTCTATAAAGTATTTGGAGAAGATTTTATCCCATATTTGTTATCTTATTTTGAAGAGCTCTATAATTCACAGGGGTATACGGGAAATTTTGCAGAAGCTACGATTGTAGTGCTGGAGAAACCAGGGAAAGACCCCAATCGAGTCACAAATTATAGGCCAATCTCCTTATTAAACTCAGATTATAAAATATATGCAAATGTCTTAGCAAACAGACTTGTGGGTTGTGTTAGTGATCTGATCCACACTGACCAATGTGGCTTTGTCCCTGGGAGATTGACCTCTGACAATGCAAGATTACTTTGTAACCTGCTCGACAGAGCAAACTTTGCTGATTCTCCCTATGTGGGTCTTTCTTTAGACGCTGAAAGGCATTCGATAGACTGGAATGGCCTTTTTTGTTTAAAATTTTAGACTGGTTCAGGTTTGGTATGAACTTTATCAACATGATCCGTGTATTGTACTTAAATCTTAAGGCCTGCATTCTTGCCAATGGTATCTTGTCCTTTACGTTACATAGAGGCACCCGGCGGGGATGCCCTCTCTCCTCTCTACTCTTTAATCTGGCTCGCGAGCCACTTGCAACTATCAGTCTGAATTCAAGCATCAGTGGGATAGTAATAGATGACCTACAGGTTTAACTATCTGCTTATGCAAATGATCTCTTATTGTTCACCCAGCTTGCCACTGTTTCTGCAATATTGGATTTAATAGAGAGCTATGTGTCCAATGAAAAAATCACAACTCCACGTGCAGTGACAAAGACCCAATGCAACCGTGAATAATATGGAAGGAACTATTTATTCAAGTAGATAAAAACAGCCAGGCCCGACACAGGCTGTGTTTTGCAAAACCTTCTTCAGGGGCTAGATGGGCTAAACACAGAATGATAAAATGAATAATAACATTAAAACAATGTAACATAATAAAAATAAAATGAATAGAGAATGAACTAAAACACATATCACCAATTGTATAATGTAAAAACAATAAAAATGAAATATATTTGAAATATATTAAAAAACAGAATTACACTAAGGAAAGGATTAAGAAAATGCATAACCATGTATATAAACATGATAAAACATAAATACTCATAAGATGAAATATATACATATATAATATATTAATAAAATAACAATGTATCAGGTATAGATGAGCATATGGCCTAGAGGAGTGTGTCAACAAAAAGACTATGGATTAACTGAGGAGAGAATCACCCTAACACAAATATCATGCACATGTAAAATAATTAATAAATAAATAAATAAATAAATAAAGTAAAAACAAACAATTGTGAATTAAAAGGGAGATTAAAGAAAGGGGACAGACTTAAAAAGGAGGATCATATGCAGGGTATAATACGTGCCTGTTCTTTAACCTTCCACTGTTGTGGATCCGTGGAATAGTCTCCCAGTGGAGGTGGTGGAGATGAGGACAGTAACTGAATCCAAAAAAGCATGGGACCAACACAGAGGATCTCTAAAGGTAAAAAGTGGATTGTTGTAGTTGTTGTTATGGAAGGATAGACTAGATGGGCCTTGTGGTCTTTTTCTGTCGTCATGTTTCCATGTTGTCTTGATGGATGGTAGGAGAAATGTAATCCAAATATAACAAAGTGACTACCACAGCACAATTGATCTCTTTAAGTTTTTTCGTAGGATTCGTATCAAACATTTTTTTTGCACAACAGGCATCCAGTTCAGATATCTCTATGGTTAAGAATAAGTCAAAGTGGAATCCACCTTCCAATACAGATCCCTTGATAGAAGCATTCGAGAAGGTTGTCTTGAAAGAAGTTGGTAAATTCAATAATAAAGTTAGGACCCCTTATCACAATCTTTCTAAAGATGAAGAGAAAGCCATAAAAGCCTTGGGGGGTATGTTTACTAAACCCTGGTAATGTGTGCGCCGTGCTAGTGTGTGGGATGCCATATAAGGAGTGGGTGTTTCTGGCTGAAAAAAGCAAACTGGCATTTCTTGTGCGCTAATGTGCGTGGTGCCGTAATGGGTGTCCCGCACATTACTGCATGAGAAATGCGTGCGGGTGGCATAAGGTGGCGCGCTGATGTGCAAGCACAGGAACAGAGCCACAGCACAATGGTGAAGACACTAACCAATGATGCAGGGATCATGGGTTCAATCCCCTACGGTGCCCAGTGAATAAGGCTGGCTGAGGCATTACCTATTATGTGTAATATTGCTTTAGGAGGCATTTTTATTTTCGGCGGCATAAGGCGGCGCGCTGATGTGCAAGCATAGGAACAGAAGCATAATGGTTAAGACACTGACCAGTGGTGCAGGGATCATGGGTTCAATCCCCCACTGTGCCCAATGAATAAGGCTGGCTGAGGCATTACCTGTTATAGTTAATATTGCAGTCTGAGGCATATTAATTTTATTTTAATTACTGCTACTAGCAAACGCACTCTGAAAGCACTGTAACATAAGGTGCCCCATAAGGTACCCCAGAGGGCACATTGTAAAGTGCACTGTCTGCCAAGGCACCCTAGAATGTTGCTTATAGGGCGCTTTATAGGGTGCCGTATGAGGCACCGCAAGGTCACAGCACTGTTTTTGATGGCAGCACTGTGCAGTTTAACGAATGAAAATCATAAGTAGGTGCGCTGACATGCAAGGAGGAGTAGCAGTGTAGCACAATGGTAAAGACACTGACCAATGATGCAGGAGTCATGGGTTCAATCCCCCACTGTGCCTTATGAAGAAGGCTGGCTGAGGCATTACCTGTTATACGTAATATTGCTTCAGGAGGCATTTTATCTTTATTTTAATTAGTGCTGCCAGCAAACACACCCTCAAAGTATTGTAACATAAGGTGCTGCATAAGGCGCCTCATAAGGTACCCCAGAGGGCACATTTTAAAGTGTACTGTCCGCCATGGCACCCTACAATGTTGCTGAAAGGGTGGCATATAGGGTGCCCTATGAGGCACAGCAAGGTCATACCACTGTTTTTGATGGCAGCACTGTGCATTTTAACGCCTGGAAATCCTAAGTAGGTGTGCTGACATACAAGGAGAAACAGCAGTGTAGCACAATGGTTAAGACACTGACTGATGGTGCAGGGGTCATGGGTTCAATCCCCCACTGTGCCCAATGAATAAGGCTGGCTGAGGCACTACCTGTTATGTGTAATATTGCATTCTGAGGCATTTTAATTTTATTTTAATTACTGCTACTAGCAAATGCACTCTCAAAGCACTGTAACATAAGGCACCCCATAAGGTACCCCAGCGGGCACATTTTAAAGTACAGTGTCCGCCATGGCACCCTACAATGTTACTTAAAGGGTGGCCCATAGGGCGCCATATAGGATGCCCTATGAGGCACGGCAAGGTCAGAGCACTGTTTTTGATGGCAGCACTGTGCATTTTAATGCATGAAAATCCTAAGTAGGTGCGCTGACATGCAAGGAGAAGCAGCAGTGTAGCACAATGGTTAAGACACTGACTGATGGTGCAGGGGTCATGGGTTCAATCCCCACTGTGCCCAATGAATAAGGCTGGCTGAGGCACTACCTGTTATGTGTAATGTTGCATTATGAGGCAATTTAATATTGTTTTAATTAGTGCTGTTAGCAAACACACTCTCAAAGCGCTGTAACATAAGGTGCCGCATCAGCTGCCCTATAAGGCACTCCAGAGGGCATACTATAAAGTGCACTGTGCGCCCACGCACCTTAGAATGTTCCTTATAGTGTGCTTTATAGGGTGCCGTATGAGGCGCCGCAAGGTCAGAGCACTGTTTCTGATGGCAGCACTGTGCATTGTAACGCATGGAAATCTTAAGTAGGTGTGCTGACATGCAAGGAGGAACAGCAGTGTAGCACAATGGTTAGGACACTGACTGCTGGCGCAGGGGTCATGGGTTCAAATCCCCAGTGTACCTAATGAATAAGGTTGGCTGAGGAAACAGTCAGGAACCGTGGCAGGAGGTTCAAAGTAACCTTTATTGATCCACAGATTAGGTGCGCCAAACCCAACACAGGCCGTGTTTCGTACACTACTTCCTCAGGGGTTATAGGCTCACTATAAAAACATACACATACATGTGAAAAAACATCAGCAAACAGAAATGGTTGTATAGACATAGATACAAAAGGACAAATCATATTATACCACATTGATTAAATAAATCTATGAATGAATAAAGGAAAAATAAGAATAATAAATATTAATTAAAAATTAAACAAATAAAAATCATGTTTAACAAAAAACTTTATTAATAATAATAATAAACAATAATTAAAAATTCATAAAAAACATATAAATACTCATAATGCGATAACTCACTTGCTAAAATTGTAACATATTGCGTTTTAATAAAAAAAATTTTATGATAATGATGATGATAATGAAAACTAAAAACTAAAAATAAAAATAAAATGTAGTACTAACACTTAAAAACTGATTATATCAACTACTTATATGTATTGTTCCATAAGTAAAATCACAAGAACTAGAAAAACGGAGAAACGAACGGAGAAAATGAGGAGGAGAAAGACGTGAAAATCAAAATGCCCAACTTAAAATATAAATAACATTTTTTAAAAAATGAATGTTAAAAAACAAATGGATTAAATTGTGTACATATTGCACACACGTATAAGTGAACTGGAATAAAAATGTGAAGAATATAATATAAATTATAAACCAATAAAATAATAAAATGATAACATAATAAAAGATAAATTAAAAATTTTTAAAATTAAATAATTAAAAAAATACCAAAAAACGTGTGGACATGGACTCATTATTGTTTATTCATTACTAAAAAATGACGAATTAAAAACCAAAAATAGAAAATAAAACCATATAGCCATAAAAACAATAAATAATAAATAAATAAATATAAAAAATATATTACTACCTACCACTGCACCAAGCAAAATACAGAAACACCTTTTTCTGAACAGAGGCACAATTCCCACTTGCCTCTGATGTGCAATGCAATTACGATAGCATGTGATGAATTACTAGACAAACCAATAAACAAATAAAATCAATAAAAAAATTAACCGTTGGCAAAATCAACTAATGTAAGATTGGTATCTTTCAAGGTGATCCTAAACATAGGAAGTGTCATGAGATGAGAAAAATAAAAAAACGTAAAGTGAGAAAAGCCCAGTAATCCACCAATAGGACCATATACAAAGGCATCGGGCGATGTGATCCTTAAAGAATTTTTAGACTATAAAGTGTGTCTTATTCTGATGCTATATTGATTTTCACAAACTACCCTGACAAAAATGGAAGGTTCCACCAAAGGATTGTGCTGTCTTAAAACCATGCAGTCCGCCACTGGCGTGTTGCCAATGTAGCGAACCCAAAGTGAAAGTGAGGGAAAATTACCGTCTTGTTTGTACTGTGTATTAAAGGCTAAAACATGTACATATAAGCATTTAGAGCTACTAAAATAAAAATAGTATGTGTAACGTAGACTACTTGCTAGAGCGATTAACAAGACTAAAAAACGGAACAAAGTGACAAAGCAAAGGACAGTTGAAAGCCGAGTATTCTTGTCCATTTTTCAATTATTCAAGCGGCACTATATTAAACCTGCTCAAATCTTAAATTAATCGTACTAGCAACAGGATTAATGGGGAGAAATCTAATGAAAACCAGAAACATCTTAAAAGAACATTTTGTGCCGGAGACAGCAAGCCCCTGGATCAGCATCATCTCATAGCATAATTAAAACAGTATTAATGAGAAAGTGATCTGTGTTCATATGCTCTTTACTTTTAAGGCATTGGTAAACAAACAAAAGTTAACCTTGAATAACTGTGGGATAACTGTATAGCTTGTAACATGGCTGCATCTTATAAATTATCTACCTGAAAATAAACTGAGTGCTGTAATGAACCGGGCACCCCGCGCTGCTTATAAATTAGCCGCTTGTCTATTGATTTTGGCGGGAAGAACAAAAAACATTCAGAACTCCGGAATTTCGCCACATCTATGATGTTGTGCAAAAATGTTTTAACAAAGAATATTATACTTATTAGACTATTTAAACAGAACGGAAAGTGATATATAAATTTTGCAAATAATAAACTTGAAAGTATTAGTAACCCATTAGTTGGTTAAAATCCTATACCGGAGATAATGAGTGCTGTACGCCGCGTATCAACATAAATAAAATAAACCACCGCGTACATGCTACTTTAAAAAAAGATTAAAACATGTGATGCCTTAACAACTATAAAATACCCCCATAATCCCAGGAAAACATACCACATATAATGGTTCATCAAATTCAAAAAACGCTTGATATTGTCACAGGATCGTGCACCTTGCACTAATTCTGACATTGCAAATAACTGCACATGCGTGCTCTTTTAAGGCGCCGTTTTGGCGGGAAAAACGGGTTTTTAAAACCCCAGTTCAATGCAATCTCGCACTAAATTTGACATTACTGATAACTGCACATGCGTGCTTTTTCAAGGCGCCATTTTGGCATGAAAAACGGGCATTTAAAACCCTAGTTCAATGCTATTTAAAAGATTATGCTACACCAAAAACATTATATCTACTAAAATCGGGGGAAGGCACTATGAAAAACATTAATCAAAATAGATTTTTTTATTGATTTTATTTGTTTATTGGTTTGTCTAGTAATTCATCACATGTTATCGTAATTGCATTGCACATCAGAGGCAAGTGGGAATTGTGCCTCTGTTCAGAAAAAGGTGTTTCTGTATTTTGCTTGGTGCAGTGGTAGGTAGTAATATATTTTTTATATTTATTTATTTATTATTTATTGTTTTTATGGCTATATGGTTTTATTTTCTATTTTTGGTTTTTAATTCGTCATTTTTTAGTAATGAATAAACAATAATGAGTCCATGTCCACACGTTTTTTGGTATTTTTTTAATTAATTATTTAATTTTAAAAATTTTTAATTTATCTTTTATTATGTTATCATTTTATTATTTTATTGGTTTATAATTTATATTATATTCTTCACATTTTTATTCCAGTTCACTTATACGTGTGTGCAATATGTACACAATTTAATCCATTTGTTTTTTAACATTAATTTTTTTAAAAATGTTATTTATATTTTAAGTTGGGCATTTTGATTTTCACGTCTTTCTCCTCCTCATTTTCTCCGTTCGTTTCTCCGTTTTTCTAGTTCTTGTGATTTTACTTATGGAACAATACATATAAGTAGTTGATATAATCAGGTTTTAAGTGTTAGTACTACATTTTATTTTTATTTTTATTTTTATTTTTTAGTTTTCATTATCATCATCATTATCATAAATTTTTTTTTATTAAAACGCAATATGTTACAATTTTAGCAAGTGAGTTATCGCATTATGAGTATTTATATGTTTTTTATGAATTTTTAATTATTGTTTATTATTATTATTAAAGTTTTTTGTTAAACATGATTTTTATTTGTTTAATTTTTAATTAATATTTATTATTCTTATTTTTCCTTTATTCATTCATAGATTTATTTAATCAATGTGGTATAATATGATTTGTCCTTTTGTATCTATGTCTATACAACCATTTCTGTTTGCTGATGTTTTTTCACATGTATGTGTATGTTTTTATAGTGAGCCTATAACCCCTGAGGAAGTAGTGTACGAAACACGGCCTGTTTGGGTTTGGCGCACCTAATCCGTGGATCAATAAAGGTTACTTTGAACCTCCTGCCACGGTTCCTGACTGGTTTCTCTTACCTATGTGGTAGTTTGCTGTTTCTTGGTGGACCCTAAGGTTGGCTGAGGTACATCCTGTTTTCTGCGTGCAACTGTACAACAATCTGTGCTGCCATCTAAAAAGAACACCACCCTAGTGCCACAAATGAATGCACCTTTTAGGGTGCACCAGAAGGCACATCCTAAACAACCACGTCATCAAAGGCGAGTTATAATGTTCCCCAGAGTCCATGTTGAAAGGTTGTTAACTCCCAAGGCACCCCATAAGCTGCCTGAATCGAAGGTGTGCCATAAAATGCCTTAAGGATGTTTGGCTGAACTCAAAAACATTTGCCAAGAGCAGTAAGATCCCCCAATTTGAAGGTCAAGAGAGGTATGTGCCAAACACACACGTAACCCAAACACTGCACAGAGCAGAAAGGAAAGACAATGCATAAGTAAAAGAAGGACATAGATCAGAGCTGATGGACCACACAAATCAGCTCCAGCCCATGTGGCAGCTAGAAAAATGGACAAATATATCGGGGGCAGCTGTAGCCATGCACAGAGTGATGGTAATGTACCATGCTATAATGACAGTGTGTGACAGAGGATGGGAAGATGTGTGCAGCAGAGGAGCCTGAAATGGCAGGATAGGTGAAATATCAGGATGACAGTGGAGTAGCAGTGCTATGCAGAGCACACACAGGAGAGGCAACCAGGGAGAGCTGCAATGCAGGAATGTGTAGGAGTGCAGGACGTGGGGTAGCAGCATGCACATCAGGGTAGGATGGCACACAGCTGGCAGACAGAAGATGGACAGAAGGATGGTTCACAACTCCGATGAGGGTACAATGTGCTCACAGCACAGATCTGCACAGATATGACTGTCATACGAATGAAAACTACTTCTGCAGGACAAGCATACAAATCAAAGAGAACAGAGAGGAATCACACCTACGACCACTAACACAAATGACAATGCACAAACCGGTAGGCCACACCACCAATGTGAGCTCATTAGCAAAGGCTGCATACAAAAATAGTGCAGGGCATCACACAAGACGCCTGCTGGCTGTCAGGACAGGCAAACCCCCAACAGTAATCATGACCAAATGCACATGCAGATCTGCTATGTACAGATCAGATCCCAGTCTGTAATTGGGACCAGGGACACATGCACACACACAATGAAATGTTATGCAGTGGATACAGCATGCAAAAGAGGAAAGAAACTAAACCCCAAGAGCAGCAGAGGATGCTCTGTGGAGCTGGGTAACAATCTGGAACAGGACAGGAGAGAACTCAACATGCAAACAGGTATACCACACACCAGCTGAACCACAGCAATACAAAACCCCCAGGTGCACTGCCATGTAATCACCATAAAGAAAGAGACCTATGTAACAGATAATATCTGATGGCTAGGCAGCACAGAGGGCACACCTTGGTGTACAGTGAAGAGAGGGAAGGGTGTGTGTAGAGGTGATGAACCTGCTGGTATCTAATGGTCCAGTTAGCACAACAGAAAAGAAAAAGATAAACCACATGTGGGGATCAAACCTGCAAACTACTGAGTTAGAACACATGCCTCTAACCACTCCCACAAACAGCACACTGAGCACAATGCAAAACAAATACCCCAAAGGGAGGGTGTGTGGGAACCTGTAATACCCAGTGATGTGGCAAATGGCTGGCAGATACACAGCTGCCACCGTACAAGGATGTGAGCACAGGTGGGCCATGTACATGACCAGCAAATCAGTAGATACAAGTGTCAATGTGCTCAAAGAGTGGAGGAGTAGCCTAGTGGTTAGAAAACTGGCTTGGACACCAAGCAACCAGGGCTCAGTTCACACTAGCACTCCATGTGGCCTTGGCCAAGTCATGTAACCCTCCATTACCTTGGAAGAAAGACCTGACAATCTACATCCACTGACACTGACAAGAAAACCCTGGAGTCTCTGGGTCACAAGGAGTCAGGACTGATTCAAAGGCACACATTGCATCGCATGTTTGTCACCATGATCAAGCAGCAAAAGAGACAAATGTCTGTCAAATACATATCTTTATTTGGGTTATTCATCACAGATAGTGTAGACAGTGCCATCATAATATCAAGGTGAGTGCATCCCTGGTGAAAGACGGAAACACATTTAGCAGGGCAGCAACCCACCTCCTACAGAAAGGTCACTTGCTTGACCACAAATGAAGGGCACGAGATATAATGTGCATCAGGTGCATGCTATGCACTGGGAAGCAGGCCCCCACCCCCCACCTGCTGCTGCATGCCTCAAATGTGTTACGCACATATGAGTGCATGTGGACAGTAGGCACTGCATGATGAGGACCCAACACACATCACCTGTCCCTCAAAACATATCCATCTGGCAACACAGGAGGCACACAAATGAAAACAGCATATGTTGTCACAATGTTTTAATGTTAAAAACACACTCTGAAAGTAATGTTTCAGCTCTCACCTAATGCCTGATCTAGGAATCAAAGCTGCAACAATGTAGACCCAAACAATCATCAAAAGCACAATGAGCATATGCTAACAGGTAGCAGAGGCACATGAACACAGAGAGAATACAAACTAAACTACCTGCAGAAACCTGCAGAGATAACACCATGAAGGAGGTCCCCCTGCACTGTTAGTTGGGTAGACAGTGTTTGGGCACATATAGCATGGTACATGGAATGCACAATTGAAGGAGCACAACGGACACCCACACTGCCACACTCCAAATATAATGGGGCAATGTGAGTGTCGTTACTGCAGGGGATAAACAGGACCGTGCAGACGTGCAATGCAAGGTGTGTACATACATGCAGACTGTCACGTCTGCACAGTAAACAAGCACAAGATCCAGCATGTGAAGATGGAAATGATGGGCAAACATCTTACAGTGAACCACACAGAAGCCATAAGTCCACATGCTGTGGTTCACAAACATAGTCAGTCATATGCACAAGCACCATCCACATACCAACATGATACAGTGATGCCACACATGCACGTAAACACCCTTGCCCATTGCAAACATCAATCCAGGATGGTGGTGTGCATGAAAGCATTGTTGTGGCAAAACCTGTATCATGTCCAGGTGGAGAGCAGGTGGACATAGACAATAGGACCGCTCCATCGTTGCCCCTATGCCACAAACATGGCTGTATGCTTGTGTTGAAACAAACAGATGAGCGTATCCTGTGTGCCATGTCACACACATGGCCAAAACACAACAACAACACAACTATGTAGGAATGTACAACATACAGTGACAATGTCAGTCCTTGCTGCACACGTGGGGATCAGTACACAGCGTCCAAAGTGCAAAGTGTATCTGCAATCCAACAGGTCAGATTAAAACTGTCCTTGCAACTCTGGGCATGCATAGTCAAGTGTCACATTCCAATATGCCACAGTCCTTGAAAGTTCATGTGTGTCCCCTACAATGAGCAGGACTCCCAGCCAGAGCATCGCAGCAACAGTGTGTTGGACAGGTCTGTCCTGGGCAAAGCAGCAGTCCAAGAGTAATACTGTCCATCCCATGCATGTGTCCCACTCTCAGAGGTCAAACATCCAATGGCTCAATTCTCCACAAAAAGTTCCATGGTGTTGTGTCCCCCAACAGGTGGGTGATGGCGATACCAGATGCACTGTAAGAGATGTGTCCGGTATGTCCTCTGCCCTGTGTCAGGAGAGGATAAGTATTGTATTGTTAGACACCGTGCAAAAACAGCACAAATTTCAGAGAGTCACACCTGAGGAAATACAGAAGAAAGGGATGCAAAGGCAAACATGACAAGATATCAACACAAAACAAACCGCATATTGGTGACATCATGAATCGTAAACGCAGACATGGGTGTCACATGGATATGGTCATGTCCATGCTCATGTCACACAGGTGTCTCACAGCTACACACTATATGCATCTGTTTCTGTGAACAGAGAGGCAACATGACATGTACATGAGACAAACAGTAAATCATCAACAGGTAAAGCCAGATGTAATCCCCCAAATAACAAAGGTGCAACATACCTTGTGTGTGCATCAGGTGTACGTCATCGATCCCGTGAGCGACTAAACAGCCATATCAGGTCACAGTGAAGGGAGACAATGTCAGCAAAACGTGTAGAATCACCATGTCAAGCCACTGTTGATGCATGTCCACATTATGCCGATATCTGAGATAAAATAAAGGTGCTCAACAGTGGTCCCTCAAAACACAAGACACAGTTCTGCTCACAGCACACAACACATGTCGAGAATGTTCACAAGGTAAACAGCACTATGGTAGAGGTAGCACAGTCACAACTGCCCCCCAGGTGCACAGACACCTCACAGCACATGATAATGTACTATGCCTGAACACTGCATCATCACACAGCCAACCCATAAACACGCATCCACACAGTATGCGAAGTTCAGCGTGCCAGCTGTAACACATGGCCTGTATGTGCACAAGTGGAGATTTGTAGACATAAAGGCCCAGTGACATGCAGTGATACCCTGTTGTTGGCTGATGGTACAATGTTGGAGTAGGGAGCAAGTGTAGGCCACCACAAAAAAAAAAAGACCTCCACACACATGCAGCTCTGTTGTACATGTCCCAGAGACAGTGTTGCAGAGGACATACTGGACACAAACACATGGGGATATGTGTGACAACAGCAAGATATGGGTTAGGGAGGCATAAGGAAAAAAAGTGAACCACAACATCTGCCCAATATGACACATCACTGAGGACATGTTTTCCCCCTGACTGCAGGCACAGACAATGTAGCTGTAGATCCACCTACCCCGGACCACAGCATTTTGGCTGATGTACAGTCACGTGCCAATGCACCACAGCAACAGCATCCTCACGAAGTATGTCCTGTGCAGTGGGAAACACAAGAGAAACAAACATATGTCATGTTCTAGCTGTGCAACACACACTGCACCTTCCTGTCAGACCCCACAACATCACATACTGACTGACTGTTCACTATCACACTGTACAGATCTCTCACATGTGAGAGGCAGCATGGAGGTGTCAGAGGCTAACTACAGGTGTCTGTAATCTCTCTGTCCCCTCCCTTACCTCTCTGTTGTTGTACACACAGGTCAATAGAGGTGTCTGCTCCTACCATGTTTCTGCCTCACCCCTAGGCCGCAATATTAGCCCGGGTCCCCCATATTGCCATCAATGCCCCCTCTCCGTGTGTACTGTTGTCCCAATGTTGTCTGTTAACCCACTGTCAATTGCTGTAACACATGGAAATATGCAGGCACACCTCCTGTATCCACTGGCCAAATACATATCCTGGTGTGTACATCTCATACCTTGAATAATATTGACAGCTGTGTGCTGATGATGTGCACAAATAGATGGCAATGTCTGCGTCACGTCAGCAAAACCACACCCCCATGTCTGTTTGTGACCTGACCATGATGGCTGCATGTCATCCCACTGTGTGACAGTGAGAATGTCAAAGCATGGATAGCCTATATGTGCACCTAAAAAAAAAAACTCTCACCTAAGTCTGTGTGTGTATGCGGACATAACCTCCCTCGCTAGGGTCCGCAAGGTAGTTGTTGATGTGGACTGTACTCTCCTGCCCTACACACATACACAGCCTGTAGCTGAGGCATGTGGCATATGTTGAGATAGCATCAGCTAGATATGCCATGTCCCCCCTGAAAAACCTCGTAAAACACAATCCACCCACACATTCAGCGCTCCACTTGCCTACTGTATCCCACCCCTTGCTGATCTGGGCCGGATCACCTCTGTATGTGTGTACATATGCAACACTGCACTGAAGGGCTATTATCCAACAACAAAATGTAGCAATGATACTCCCCCTGGCTGGACACTGCAAAGGTCCCCATCCTTCACCATATCCATGTCAGGGCTACGTGATGACCTATACATTCAGGCACACTGTGGGGTTGCCTTAACACCCTTCACAAATAGTTAATACCATCATGAAAAACTAGTACTGAGCATGTGTATTATGCTATGTATGACATGTGGCGCCACACTTAAGAAACATACACACATATCCAGCTGACACGAGCATAACACCCACACAAGCAGCTCGAAATTGTACAATATAACCACACCCCACTGGACAACTGTCCCCAAACATGGTCTTCCCTCCCACTGTGAATACCGCACCATATGCCTGCCACCGTGCTCCAACCATAGCATCAAAACAATTAACTGTGTATGCACAGCAGCTGCTATCACAACCAGCCACTAACTGGGAATGTGACCCCCAAAACCTCCCACAGGCGTATGAACACTCACCCACATAATCCACCACCACCTGCTGTTGTGCCCTGCCCACATTGTTTGTCGCACACTCATGCCTATATGTGACGTTGGGATTGTCAGTTAAATGTCAATGCAGTGTGTCATCCAAATGATATCTTTACAGAAACATCAACCTTTATAACCATTACACACATATAAAAACACATGTAGATGGGAATATAGGCAATACATACATGAGAAGATCTCTGCGATCAACCTCCGCCTGACAGCTGTGCCCTCCCGTGTGTCGCCACTGGCACGTACAGGGGGGCACGTTGGATCATCCTCCAGATCCTCATTAATCTCTGCAGGGATATCGTGCCTGAGAGCAATGTTGTGCAGGATGCAACAGGCTATGATTATCTCTGCCACAGTCATTGGCTTATATTGTAAGGTCCCGCCTGTCCTATCCAGACACCTGAAGCGACTCTTCAACACGCCAAAGGTGCGCTCTATGACAGAGCGGCTGGAGGCATGGGCCTCATTGTACCTCCACTCTGCACGTGTGCGTGGCTGACGCACAGGGGTCAGCAGCCAGGGGCGACACCCATATCCTGCATCACCTGCAGAAAGAAATGTTGCATGTGAATGCAGGAGCTCATGTTCACCAAAATTGACACATGTTTAGACGTGAGAAACAAACGCACAACACATCCTGACAGAAACATATGACAGCACAACTATGCAGTTCAGAAAAATAGACATTTGATGACAGAAAAGGACCACATGGCCTATCGAGTCTGTACACCCATGGCAAAGACTACAACAGTCCCATGTATACCTTTAGAGATCCTCTGTGTGTGGCACATGCGTATTGTAATGCAGTTAGTGTCCTCATCTCTACCACCTTCACTGTGAGACTATACCAACGATCCACTGATCACAGGTTCAAAGTATATGTCAGAATAGTAACCAAGAAAAAACGTGCTGTCATTTGAAGGAGGCCCACACCCAGAACATGTATGCCATGGAGGTCTGGCAAAGTGTAAACCATATCACCTCTATACACCCTGTCCACTAAGGTCTACATATCAAGATTGAGCAGTCTGTCTCCATATGCTGCATACTGCTGACCACCAATCGTTTCAGTAGCCGTCCTCTGCACTGTCTCCATCCTGTTCACAGCCTTTTGAAGGTGCGGTCTACAAAATTGCACACTGTACCCCACATGAGTTTGCACCAATGACATATACAGAGGCAGAGTACCTTCCTGTGTATCTGCTACCAATACCTCTCTGTATGCACCCACGTAGCCCCCCAGCTTTTGCTGTTACCTTTCCATAATGGTCAGCTACATGAGGATCGGCAGACACAACGACGCCTAGGTCCCGCTCATCTACAGTGACCAAAGGTACTGCACCCCCTATACTGTGTTGCTCCCCTGGTTTGACGCAGCCAAGATGCGTGACCATACATATGCAAACATGTCCTCCCAGCTGTAAAGGTCCAGAACATCCATCAGATTTATCTAGACCCCTCCTCATGTTATCTAGTGCCTCCTGGGTGACGACTCCAGTACTGAGTGTGTGAACCTAAGACACACATGACAAGGGTTAGTTGTATGGATTGGCAATAACATAAACGTTACATAACATACAAAAGCTAGCAGACAATTAACCGGCATCACAGGTGGATGTGAAGGGCACCAACCCCCCCCCCCCCCCAATCACATGTGGGCAGTTGGCACACACACACACTAGGAGGGATCCAGCACCAGGACAGACATATGCACACAGGCGTAGTCACATGAACACCATGTGCAGGTTATGATCATATAATGTTATAATCCTGATGGTCTTATTTCAATTAGTTTCCCTGTTACTATACGTCTATACTCCTGTAACAATGTAAACTCAGAACAGTCCTCTGTCTGTCTAACTTTTCTTATCTGTAAACCGCACTGATAACAAACAGGGTGCTACATATCAGATGTTACATAAATAAATATAGAAAGACATAAATAAATTACTAATCTTGAAATACTCACCCAGCAATATACAGTCTGCATACCGGCCTTCCTCTAATTGTCTGAATAGTGCCGAGTGATGCAGGATATAGGAGTCATGGGTGGACCCTGGAAACCTAGGGACCACATTCAGAATATGCAGATTAGCATCACATACAACCTGAACATTCAGGGAATGGTAGTGTTTGCGGTTGCAGAAGGCTACCTCCCTGTCTTTAAGCGGGACCAGGGCAACATGTGTGCAATGAATAGCTCCCATCACGTGTGGTATCCCGGCTAACACCTCAAAGGCCTGGTTCAGGGTCCCCCACTGTTGCCTAGTGTGGGGAAGGGCTATGTAATTCCCCACTCGGCTGACCATGGCACGCAGTACTTGGTGGAGACAGCATGAGAAGGTGGGGCAGCTCATGCCACCCACTGCGGCCACAGATGACTGGAAACACCCAGAGGCAAAGAAATGTAAGGCAGCAAGGAGCTTGACTAAACCTGGTATGGCATGGGACCGATCAGTCAGGGGCTCGAGGTCAGGTCTTAGATCCTCATAGAGCTCCCTAATAGCCCTTGTGCTCAGTCGGTACAGGGAGATGACCTGGTCATCACGCATGCCCTGGAGCTGGGCCCTGGGCCTGTAGAGGCGAGGCTGCCAAGCCTGCACCTCAGCACGCCTTCTGTGCCGTGCATGCACAGCACCTGCCTGGACCGCCCCCACAGCTGCAGGTCTGATTTGCTGCGGGACTACACCCATGCCCTGTGCCTCAGCCCCATGGACACCATCTCCCCTGTCCTGCAACCGCAGCATCTGCCCACATCTCAGGGCACATGCAGCAACATAAATAGCCGCCATAAACTCCTCCCGTCCGGCTACACAAACACACTCAAACACACACACGAACCTGCCTAAACAGTGTACACCTTACAAACCACACAAGACACTACACACACAATACAACACAATACAACCAACACCAATACAATCAACACCAACACCTGCTCTGACTCTCTCCCTTCCTCTCTGCAAACACACACCTACTATTCCTCGCCTACACCCCTCAACGTGGACCAGGTGTGCAGGCATAATTATAGGGGTTTTTTAAACTTTTTGGCCGTTGCGCATGCGCAGTTGTGCGTGCACGTGCTCGTGCGCCGCACACATGCGTGACTCTGCGCATGGGTGTCTGTGCGTGGCCACACGCACATGCGTGGTGAGTTGCACATGCGCGGGATGTACACACAACCGCCCATGCGCAAACAGTTGCACAGGCGCGGCGCGCTCGCAGTACTGCTCATGTGCAACTCATTGTGCATGCGCAGTAGTGCGAATGCGGCGCACCTGTGCAACTGCGCATGGGCAGTTGTGTGTGCATCCCGCGCATGTGCAACTCCCCTTCACCTGCTACTCTCTCACATTTTCGTTACTGTCACTTTCATTATCGCTCTTTTCTGCACTCTGCTAAACAGGATTACTTTTCTAAGCTTATCTCCTCCTCGGCAAATTCTACCCGTCAGCTATATCGCATCCTGCACTCCCTCTCTGCATCCTCCTCATCTCCTGCCGCCTCTCTTCCTGCTATTTCTTCTTCTAATAATCCTACACCCGATGCTCTGGCCTCATACTTTGTTGGCAAGGTCCTTTCTATTCGGCAGCTTTTCCCTTCCTGCCCCCTTCCTCTCTCACCCCCTCCTCCTCTTTCCCCGGTTTTCTCCTCAGCAGCAGTTTCCCCTAATGTTCCTCCTCTTTCTCACTGTTGGTCTGCCTTCCGACCCATCACACTTCCCGAACTTTCCACTGCTCTTTCCTCCACTCGGAAAACCACTTGTCCGTCCGATCCTATTCCCTCTCACTGGCTCACTGAGTCCTCACTGGCTCTGCTTCCTTTTGCTCTTTCCATCTTTAACACCAGTCTTTCCTCCGGTACTTTCCCCTCCCACTGGAAGCACGCTCTTATACGTCCTCTCTTGAAGAAACCTTCTCTGGATCCTTCTTCCCCTTCTAATTGGCGTCCTATCTCTAATCTCCCTTTTCTCTCTAAGCTTCTTGAAAGGTTGGTTTTCTCTCAGCTATCTTCACATTTAGAGGATTCTTTGGTTCTTCACCCTCGTCAATCTGGTTTTCGTCCTGGGCACAGTACTGAATTTATTCTCATTTCTTTTCTTAACGAATTGCACGTTGCCCACGATTATGGTTCTATCTCTCTGGCTGTCTCACTTGATCTTTCTGCCGCTTTCGATATTGTTGATCACCGTACTCTTCTTCTAAGGCTTCGTTCTATTGGTCTTTCTGGTTCGGTTCTTCGCTGCTTTCACTCCTTTCTTTTTGATCGGTCATTCTCAGTCTTGTCAGGTTCTGCTTCGTCTTCCCCTTCACCTCTGCCTTGTGGTGTCCCTCAGGGTTCTGTATTAGCCCCTCTGCTGTTTAACATCTTTCTGGCCCCTCTTGCTTTACTTATCCAACAGCACGGTATCTCTGCGTATTATTACGCAGATGATATCATTCTTCTTTACCACACTTGTCCTCTTTCCCCTGATATTGGTCCCCTCAATGCCTGTCTTTCCGCTGTTTCCTCCTGGTTTTCTGAGAACTTTTTGCATGTCAATCTGTCTAAGACATCCGCCATCTGGTTCACCGCTGGTGCTCCCCTTCCCACCCTCACCCCTTCTCTGTCTGCTGGGCCTATTCCTCTTGTTTCATCTATGCGATACCTTGGTGTTACCCTGGATTCGGCTTTAACTTTTAAAGATCACGTTTCCTCTATTGTTCAGCGTTCTTTCTACACACTACGTCGACTTCATGCTGTCCGACCTTTCCTTTCATTCTCCTCTTTGACTACGCTTCTTCTCTCTCTCGTAGTTTCTCGTCTAGACTATTGTAATGCTTCTCTGGCCGGCCTTCCTCTTTCTCAGCTTCGTCGTCTTCAACTGGTCCACCATACTGCCGCTCGTCTTCTGACCAACTCTTCTCGCTCAGCTCATATCACTCCTCTTCTTATTCGCTTACACTGGTTGCCTATTCCTTTCCGCATTCAATACAAGGTTCTGATTTTTGTCCACAGGGCTTTACACACTGGTGTTCCTCTTTATCTCTCTGACTTGGTGCACTTTCACTGTCCCTCTAGAACTCTTCGGTCGATTCACGCTAATCGTCTTTTTCTTCCACCTCCTTCCAGGGCTCGTCTTGAATCAACACGCTCCTCTGCTTTCTTTTTCCTCGGCCCCCGCCTTTGGAATTCTCTCCCCTTAGCTTTATGACTAGAATCCTCCTTTGGCACTTTCAAGGCCTCTCTCAAGACTCACCTCTTTTGTACCGCTTTTGACATCCCTTCCCTTCCCACCCTCAGTTGATTGGTCCTTTCTCTGTTTTCTTCATTCTATCTTCTGCTGTCTCTTTTGTGAATAATTGGCGTTCTTTTCTGTTTCCCCAGTAGCCTTTGTTTTATTGTACATCACTGTATGCCTTTCGGTCCAGGCGGTATAATAAGTTTTAAAATAAAGATAAAGATGCTAACTTTCAGCTCCAAGGCCATGCCTGAAATTCCCATTGTGTAGACATCAGGCATCTGCACAGACCCTCCCATACCTGTCACCCAAGCCCCACCATGTACCTATCCTGGTGGCACATGTGTGTGAAATACCCCTGCACACCCTGTTTTGTTGCCATGTCCCGGGGCCACATTCAAAATGTGTCCCTCATCCCATCCCTCTCCCCATCTGTCCCAAAAAGGTCCACACACCAGCCACTACCCTACCCCTACACCTGTGATTGCCATCCCCTGTATGATTGTGAGGGCCATTGATCAGGGCATGTTTGTGTGACATACTATCTGCACAGTGCTGCATGTGCTTGGCAGTGGGCCAGAGGTGATGGATAGTCGTAGTCCGCTGCATAGTGGGTCACTGCCAAGCACATGTAGCACTGAGAAGATAGTATGTCTGAAGAAAATATGCCCTAATCAAAAGCCCGCACAGTCATACAGGGGATGGCAAAAACAGGTGTAAGGGTGGGGTATTAGCAGGCGTGTGTTGACATATTTGGGGCAGATGGGGAAAGGGATGGGATGGGGGCCACATGTGGAATGGGACCAGGAACAGGAACATGGCAAACAAACAAGGTGTGCAGGGGTACAGCACACACATGTGCCCCCGGAATAGGTACATGGTTGGGAAAAACAGGTATGGGAGGGTGTAGTGGGTCCTGCATGCAGCACACATGCAGGGCCCCCCCCATCATGTCTGTGGTGTCTGTAGCACACACGTATACATAGGTGGAGTGTTTAAACATATGTGTGCTGTCTCTGATTGTTCACAATGCAGGTGACTACAGTAGAATGGGGGCCCAGGAGGAGGAGGAGGTGGACCTGGCCGTCCCTCTGAGTCTTGAGGAGTCCGAGGCTGCTGTCTCAGGGGGCAGCACAAGTGCGGGCGAGGAGCCCCTGGAGCCACCCATCACCAGCGGGACATCACTGGGGGCTGCAGCAATGGGGGACAGCCAACACCCCAGGCAGGCACCAGGCACCGATCCAGCTGGCACAGGTGTAATGATGGCGGAGCTGAGGGCACACAGCGCATCAGCATGGCGCAATGCCGAAGGTGGGTGATAACAGACTGTCACAACCACAACACACAAACCACTAGTCTCTAGTTGGTGTGTGTGTGGTGGATGTGGCAACATAACTTCCACAACTGTTACATGTATGGCTCACGTAGACGGGATGTAGTGGAGAAAACAAAAGGGTATGGCGTATGATAGATGATGTTAATGTGACACACAACAGAACAGCCTAGGGTCAGGTAACACCTACAGATGCAGACATAAGAGGAATGTTGTTTAAGGTCCAGCACGTTGTCAGCCAATAAATAAATACAAGCATTGCCCTTGCAACAGTCTGCCTCATTGCAGACGCCCAGCCGTCTCGTTGAGAACAGGATGCCACCTGTCCCATAGTCATCGGACAATCAGAGCAGACATAAACAAACCTAAGCATCCTCTGTCATGTAACGTCACACAGCCTCCATTCCCTCCAGTCTGCATCTCCAGGTGAAAAGCAATCATAGGATATGAAATGAGCAGTCAAAATGTGTTAATACACCCATATACAAGGATTTACAGAGGTGACAGGATCATTGATCATGTAAATATGGTTTGGGGGGAAAAACAGGTCCCTCAAGGCTGCCTGTACGTCGTCAACTAAGATCGACTGCTTGGCATACAGACAAGGCCATCAACATGTCCCCTTCCTGTAGCTCAGACAATGAATCTCCCGATTGCATAGGTTGGGACTCACCCACACGATCACACAGGTCAGCTAACGACCTCTGTTGTTTTTTGAAAGACTAGCCAACTCCCAGCTACCACCCCTGCTGCCAACCGGAATCAGGGAAACACCCCCCCAGCTCTGGGTATCACCGCCCTTCCCCAGGGGGTACCACCTGCTGTGGATTCCTCAACATAACCCTGTCCGTGTGTTCCTGGGGTCTGTCCACCTCTCATGCACCCTCTGTTGCTCCTCCTGCTCTGTCCAAACCCTCCATATGTTTACCAAGATCTACACGCACTGGTACCCAACCCCTCCTCTGTTTTACACAAGGTGTATGTGAACCCCTCTGGCGTCAGACACGTGAAGCAGCAGTGCACTTGCACACGTAAGGGTTGATGTCCTTGTGCTACCACTCCATCCCTCTGAGTCAATAGCGCATCTCCTGTAACCTGTCCAAGCTGCGTTTATCCCTCAAACTGTGCCCCCACGTGGGCTGGCTTTCCTCGACCTTCCTCTGATCACCACTGCTGCTCTCCAGCTGTGGTTGTTGTCCCTGGTTCATGCTCCACCTCCTGTACACAATGGACATGTGTTTGCTATCTGTGGCCAAGCCTGTTGCTACGTCTGCAGTACATGGGTGTGTCAGCGCAGCCTGTGGATCTTTGTGTTTGCCTTCCACATCAAAGTACTGGAGCGTGTCCTGTGCGTGTCTATGACTTATACTACTGTGAGAATGATGTCTCTTACCCCTATCCATGTGTCTACTAGAGTCTGCCCTATCACAATAACGATCTTGTGGGATATGCGTGACATGTTTGTGTCTGACGGTTGATTACTGGAGAGGTATCTCACAGACCACCCTGTGTCCCACCCCCAGGCAATCGTCAGGCGCTTGAAAGGATCCGCAGTGCGGTGGTGGAGAACACCAGGGAGCTGAGGGAGGTCCGTGGGGAGCTGCGGCAATTCCGGGAGGAGGTCAGAGCCATGCCCTTCATCTGGATGTGTGAGGCCCTGGAGGGCATGCTGGCTGTCATGTGGCAGGCAGTACCGGCACCACCACCACCACCACCGGAAGAGGGTGTAGCACCGCAGGGGGGGGGGTTTGCCACATGGCAGGCGTGGGCGGCCACGCCGTCGCTAATTCCTTTTTCCTTTATCATTTGAACCACCTATGCATATGGTTGTCCGTTTCCTTTATCATTTGAACCACCTATGTATATAGTTTGCCCTGTTTCTCCAAGTTCCATTTCCTGTTAAATGTAATGACCAGACATATGAAAATTGTCGGATGTTTCTGTTCCATGTAAACCGCGCTGATGGCAAATAGTGCAGTATATAAGAAATGTTCATAAATACTTTAAAAAAAAAAAGAAAAAAATGCCTGTGACAATAAATAGCTGTCATACACTACATGCAATGTGTGTTTCCAATGTGTGTCCCTGTGGTCCCCTATGTAGTGTGCAAATGCATGTCGTGTCCCTGACCATATGACCTGCACCCAGGCCCCTCACTGGTGGGGTGTTTGCACTGCCAGGTATTATTTCACAGATGCCAGCACATGCCATGTGTGACCTGCACAGTGTGTGTTCACTGCCCCTGGGCTGCAGCGGGGCGGTTTACACAGACACCCATGTTGTGACAGGGGGAATGTTCTGAGGTTGCATGTTCAGTGTTCTGATTCATCACTGTGTCCACCCCCTCATACCCCCCAACATTGGGTGCATATGTGTGACCATTGCCCCTGCCTGTAACACTGATTACATGCCTGCCCCCCCCCCCAGGCATGCATGTGGCACAGGCAGACATGGGTGGCATGCGTATGTCGGCTGCTGATTTCTGCTAACAAATTTGGTTACCCTACGCCCATCCCTGTGACATGGATGTGCCCAGGACGCCAGCTACATTGCAACATCTCATGCGCCACCCTGGGTTCACACCCCTACACACATGGTTAGCCTCCAAAACTGCATGTGCAGCCAGTCAACGTATGATACCCATGTCTTCCTGTACTACACATCCCTGTCCACACACATATCCCATGCTGGCATCCATAGTGTTCTGCTAAGGGAGACACGTGACCATTTCCAATTAAACAACATTGTGTATATTTCTTACAAAAAAAAGGGACATATGTACAATTGTAGGGAGGGGGACAATAACCATCACCCTCCCCCCCAAACCCCCCCTCCTCCTCCCTGCCACCCCCACCCACCCTAAACACCCTCCTCCACCCCTCCCCCCACCCCCACATGAGCCACACCCTCCCCCTGCATGCCCAGTGATGGAAGACAGGGCAGCACAGGGCACACGTGTGGACGTCACAGGCGCCATCAATGACACCTGTGACGCCCTTCAGGGGGTGGCCGCCAACATGGCAGATGCTCCACCTCGGCGGCCACCCGCTGAATGGCTGCCGCCAGCCACTGGTGCGAGTGCACTAAAAGGTGCACTCGCTGCTCCATCACATCCAGGGCCACATACAGGTCTGCCACGCACCTGCCACCACACACACACATAGTCCCTGGGGTCTGTGTGGTGGCATTTGTGTGCGACCTGTGTGGGGCCCTGGATGATGGAGCCACCTGGCATGGCTGACGGGAGCCCACAGTGCCCTGTGCTGCACTGTCTTCAACATCACTCTCCCACACCCCCTCCACCCACTCCTCCCCCCCTGACTCCTCCCCCCCACCCTCCACAACCTCCCCCACCCCCACATCACCCACACCCTCTCCCTCCCTTGCCACCCCGCCAACCACCCCTTCCAGGACCCAATCAGCCCCCTCCTCCACTGGTGCATCTTCTGCCCCCTCCGCCTCCTCCTCCGCCGAATCCACCACCACCACCTCCACGGCACGGCGGGCAGTGGGGCGCCGCAAGACATAGGCGGAGGTGGTGGGCTCCTCATCGTTCTCATCACCATCTGTGGAAGATGACAATCATCAGCACATTATTATGTGTGTAACATAGCACATGTACCTATGCAGGCACCACACAGGCTGCTGGGCCAATGGGACATCTGTTACTGGGCAGCCAGGTCACCAATACTCACCATTACCCTGTGATGGGCCCTCACCCTGGAGGCGCTCGAGGTAGGCCCGGTGGTGGAGGCGCAACTCGCGCCCCTTCTTCCGGAGATCCTCGACCTGTGGATGTGAAAAGAATGGGTGGGGGCATGAGTGACTGCTCACCTCTGGTGGGTGGCCAACATAAACATACATCAGTGTGGCCAGCATCTTGCTGCTCCTGCTCCACAGCTGTGTGTGTCATATACAGCATAGTTCGTCACGTGTCACAGGTGATCTCCAGGAACACCAGGAAGATGTCGTCACATGTGGGTAGCGTCGGTACCAACTGAGCCTGTGTGGGAACGCTACCCAGCGTCCTATATGAAAGCCTTTGGCAGCATCCCACAGTGCGTGCGTGCTGCCTTCCTGCCTGTCCAAACTGCCTCTCTCCAGTTGAGTTTACAGCTGACACAAGGAGGGAGAGAGAGAGACATTGGGAAAGTGAGAGAGACAGAGAGAGAGACACAACCCGCAATGGGAGATGGGTGGGTTGTGATTACCTCATCCTGCTGTTCCAGGAGATCACCTGTTACAGGTGATTAACTATGCTATCACCAGGTACAAGCAGGACGTAGTCACACATGTGGGGAAACCGTAGATGTAGATGCCAGGGAAGGATCCCCAGAGTGGTGAGGGCCTGTGGAGGGCCTCCACTTCCACCCATGGTTCTCGGGCATCCTGTAGGAGAGGTGGCTAGGAGTGTATTACGTATGGGAGAGGTTTTGGAGAGCAGCCTGACCAACCAGAGCATGCCTGCAGGAGCCTTTATCCAAGCATTCGTGGGCCGTGAAACGAGGACCAGGTAGCTGCTTCACAAATGTCGTTAATATGTACAGAATGGACGTGAGCCCGTGAGGCTGCCATGACTCCCACATTGTGAGTGGGAACATGGGCCACCAGTGAATGGTGTTAGCTAGGTTAGATAAAAGGTAATACACTGAGCAATCCAGTTGGGTAGAGATCGTTTTGAAACTACTGTACCCACATGCGAGCGATCCGAGACTCAGAATAGCTGAGGGGACCTTCGGTTTTGCTGGGTCCTCTGCAGATGGGAAGCCACAGCTCGTTCACAGTCCAAGGTATGAAGCGTCTTCTCTGCATTTGAAGCATGCGGCTGTTGAAAGACTACAGGTAACTACAACTCTTGTTTCAAATGAAAGGAGGAATCCACCTTAGGCATGACGTGTGGATGTGTCCGTAGGATTATCTTCTCATGTTGAAACGGTGTGTGGGGTGGATCAGGCACTGGAGCTTGGGATTCACTGATACGACTTGCTGATGTGATTGCAAGACAGTATTTTACTTCCCAGGTCAGAGACTTTAAGGATGTAGTGTCTAAGGGCTCAGAGGGCGGCGGCATACGCTGCCCTGGCAGCAGATTGGGATCCCATGTCTCTGGAGGTGGTGTAAGGGCAGGTTTTGGTAGATGCAGGCCTCTCATGATCCCGGATATGAGAGGATGGGATGACATGGGTTGTCCAGTGATGGGTTCAGAAGGAGCAGCAATGCCACTTAAATGGACTCTGACTCACTCTGTTTGGAGACCATTGTTTGATGAGTAATGGCGCTTGTCAAAAACATGTTTCTATACGGATGACAAGAGGGGTTCCAGGCCTTTTGTTATCACCAAATGAAATGTCATGTCCACCTGATGGCACAGGACTGCCTTGTGGAAGGTTTCCTGGAAGCACAACGGACATCATGCATTTCCTGAATGAGGGGAGGGCCAAAGCAGTTTCAGCCGTCAGTAGCCAGGCTCTGGGGTGCAGAGACGGGGGGTTAATATGCCATACATTCCCCTCCTCCTGCGACAGTAAGTCTGGAGCTGACCCTACGTACAGGGGTGGAACCTGGGTCATATGTAGAAGCAGAGGGTATCACACCTGTTGTTGCCAGCATGGGGCTATGAGGATCATGTAGCCTCTGTCCCTCAGGGGTTGCAATAGGGTCTATGCAATCAAGGCAATGGGAGGTAAGGCATATAGTGTGATAAGGAAGCTTATAGCTCAGGAAGGAGCTATAAAAAAGGTGAAGTGACTCTGAACAAGCAACCTGTCAGTTCTGGTAGAAATAAGAAAACAGAATTTTCCCATAAAAGACTACCAGTCCCAGAATGCACCAGGTTTCCAACAGCCATTAGAGGAGCTGAAGTGGGGAAACGTGTGTTCAATCAGGAGGGCTATGAGGTAATCCCTAAGCACTCATCTCAAAGGGCAAGGCCTGATTCAGCACAGCTGCGCTGTGTTAAGGTGGAGCACTCATCTAAGCAGAATAAGAGTAGAGTTTATTCTACAGATGACCATCTTCATGATCACCTTGGATATCCAGAGAATTGTCCTCAGTATCCTGAGAATCAGCTTGAGTTTGATCATCAGTTTCATCTGAAGGATCATCAGAAGCAGAAGCCAAACCGGACGGACAGAGCGGGAAAGAGACCCTTTGGAAGGCTATGAGGTAATCCCTAAGCACTCATCTCAAAGGGCAAGGCCTGATTCAGCACAGCTGCGCTGTGTTAAGGTGGAGCACTCATCTAAGCAGAATAAAGGTAGAGTTTATTCTACAGAGAATCATCCTCAGGATCCTCATCATCTTCATGATCAGCTTGGATATCCTCAGTTTCATCTGGAGGATCATCAGAAGCAGAAGCCAAACCGGACGGACAGAGAGGGCAAGAAACCCTTTGGAAGAAAGAAGAGAAAAGCCTCTGGGAGGTCTATAGGAGTCCGTAGCAGTACGTATACTGGGAGGCATTCCAAGGGCCAGCATACACCATTGGACTGGGGAAAGCCAGAGGAATGGTGCTGCAGAGCTAGGAATCTCCAGACGGTACCTGTGAGGGAGACGGCTGCACGTGGAAGGGACCCTAAGACCCGTGCCAGAAGGTATGTGAAGAGAGACCCAGTGTCCAGGGATCTGGATTGGAAGGCTGGACATAGGAACTGGACTACATACTGGCCAGGCTATATAGAGAGGAACTCTAACAGCAATGGAAGCTCAGGTATGAACACTGATCTATGCCCTAGCTATAACCTTGAAAGACAGCAGGGAAACAAGTATTCTCCTGAAAGTGCTCCATTGAGAAATTCATCTGTGCCAATCCAGGATATTGAACCCATGATTGTTGAAGAAGGGGGAGTGATTGCAGATGAAGGATGTGTTTACATGGATTGCTCTCTGTCTAAACTCCTTTGGTAATTTTCTGTTATAAAATACAACAACCATCACAAAGAAATACAAACTTGTTCTTTAATCTACTCAGAAAAGCTCCTGAGTAGGATTTTTAGCCACGCAGTAGAAAGCAAGCCAGCTAAGGGGTTTCAGCTGGGTAATTGCTAGCAATTGAGCCTTACCTAATTGCTTGTGAGCTCTGAGGGAATCACTTCTGAATCTGTGTGAAGATATAAGAAGTTAACCTGAAAATAACAGTTTTTCCTTTCTTTGTGGATTTTTGTTTGTTGTTTGATACACTGCTAAGAGAATATTAGCTAAAGCCTACAGAAAAGACCAGTTTGTTACCAACCAGGTCTTATTTCTTTTGCTTTGATTGCCTGACAAGTTCAAATGTTGTTTTCCTGATTTTGTTTTTCCAAGTTTAACACTGAAAGCAAGTAACCTGATTTATGTGCTACCAAGCATATCTGTGTTGGGAGAAATAACCCCATAAATAAATATCTTATTGGCTTTACCTTCAAGCACAACTATTTATTGTGAGCAGCTGTGTCTGGTGTGAATGGACTGCATTGCCCACAATCCCTTGCAAATCATATTGACATATGCACTTGCCAAGACTGTGAACATTCTCACCCAGGCAGCCGTCTGACAATAGGCATTCCTGCCCCCAGTTGAGGAGGACAGCATCCCTCGCTTGATAGCTCTGAGCTGGGATTGGTGTATAGAACCGGGTAGGTTTTGCATATGACGGACGTGCAAAGAGGTATGAATCTTGAGTTCCCCAGAGTTGCACTACTCAACAGAGTTGGTCCATGTGTACAGACCATTTGTGCGGAAGCACAACACGACTGAGTTTATATGGCTAAGAGTTCTGATTGCCAGGGAGATAGACTGCCAGGAGATGGATCTGCTGCTGTCTGGCAAACAACCACAGTTGAGGAGCTTCGTTGCAAAGGGACAGAGAGCCTTTTCCTCCATGTTTGTTCACATAGACCATAGCTACATGATTGTCTGTACAAACTAGTATTCCATTGGCCTGTAGAAGGGAATGGAGGACATGAATAGCCAGGCAAATTGCTCAGAGCTCAAACAGATTGTCAGGAGAGTCATTTCCACAGCAATTCCAGGTGGCTTGGGTGGAGGTGTCCAGTACATGTGCAGCCCAGCCCACTTTAGAGGCATCTATTGTTAATGGGATCTGAGGAGGGGTTTGCAGGAAAGGTGACCCCTCCAACAGGTTTTGTGCTGTCCACCACCAGTCCAGGCACAGGGTATGGCGGTTTCAGTTTACTGTCACATCTGAGAGACAGCCTGTTGCTTGCGTCCACTAGGAAGAGAGTGTGCCCACTGGAATGGTCTCATGTGGAGACACGCGTAGGGGACCACATGCACCGTAGATGCCATGTGACCCAGCAGCTGATGCATCTCTCGAGGCGTGAGGTGCGCTTGTTGTAGTGCTGTCCAAATACGTTGCACAATGCGAGGACAGTGAGGCTGAGTCAGGTAGGTCTTTGTCAGTCTGGTATCTAGCCTTGCACCTATGAGCTCCAGCGTTTACGTGGGAGTCAGACAAGATTCCACGAGGTAGCTGACAGGGCCTACATATTGGAGTCCACGCATTGTGTAAGCGAGAGAGGCCTGGCCATGTGTTTGTGACTGTGCCTGGATGTGGCAGTCGTCCACGTAGGGCCACCAGAATATTCCCCTGGTACGGACCAAACCGGCAACCACAGACATGCACTTTGTGAATACTCTGGGTGCTGAGGCACGGCTGAAGGGAAAACATTTTTGGGATAGTGGTTTCCTTGATGGGGGGACCAAAGGAACCTTTGGTGTGCTTGTTGGCAGAGAAGATGGGTGTACGCATCCGTGTGATCTAAAAAACAAAGGCATATCTGCCTGTGTAGGTCAGGAAGTACGTTTCCTCGAGAGATCATTTGGAATGTCTTCTGGAACAGAAACTTGTTCAGTTCTCTGAAATGTCAGATGTGTCTGTGACCTCCCTTTTCCGTAGGTCTGAGGAAATGGGGTGAGAACCCAGAACCCTGTTGGAGATGAGGTACCTCTTCCATTGCTCCTTGAGGTAGACGATGTGTTACCTCTGGATTCATTTGGGGGGATGTTTGCAATCTGAATGTCCCCACTATTGTTGGAGGCGGCAGGCTATGTGCATGACGCCTCTACCCTCTTCTATGATGGACACAGTCCAGGGTTCTGATGTTATCTGCCTCCATCTGTGGATGAGGTGACCTAATCTTCCTGTGATTGTGGACGGTTGCTTTCCCTGGAGGGCCAGGAAGGGCAGGTACTCCATCACAGAGGCAAAGGCCGTGTGGGGGCTGAGGCTGCTGGGTCTGCTGAGGCAGACTAGCTGTCGGCTTTCTCTGCTTAGTAGCTTCTTGACCCTTTCTAGCAGCTTGTACTGCAGGTTGTACGTACTGAGCATAGGACTGTCGTATCCTTTCTTTTTGTAGGGGAAGCGCTTTTCTACAGCTCTCATCTTTGCAGGATCTACAATATTTGAAGGACTTGTCAAGGTCAAATTGTCCTGCCGGCTTCTAAAAACCATTTTTCACCACTACAGGGGATGTTGGCCAGTTTATCCTGTACCCAGTGTTGCAGGTGAGAGGCTTGCAGCCAGCCAGGTGTCCTTGCCCCAATACCAATGGCAGAGACTCTGCCTTTGCATGAAAAACAGTCAGAAGCTGCCCTGCTCACAACATTTGAAATGTTCTGGGCATGCATGACAGGTGCTTCATAGTAGTGACCTCTGTGATCTGCGAGATGCGGACTTAACAGTTGTAGATCTTGTTTGACCTCCGTCAGGAACATTCCCATGTACATGATATAGGTACCTGTCCTGTCTGACAGCTTGAATGTATGGACGACACAGCGACCAAAAGCAACTAATGTCTTACACTCCCTACCAGGAGGGTTGGTGGCATGTTGTTTGTAACGTTTAATTCTCCTCCTAGCACACTCAACCATGATGGAGTAATCAGGGAGGTGTCCTTACTGCAGACCAGGTGACGGAGGCACACGATACATAGTAGGCACATGTGAGAATGTGGAGAGGTGGTAAGAGGAATCTTCCACATTCTCAAAAGAGGATTCCGTAAGATCTGATGTAGTGGCAGGATGTCTGCCCCCTATGGAGTTTGTTGATATTGGTGAATCTCTGTCTCCCGTGGCCTGTGCTCACATTGTGTTACTAATGAAATGGAGAGGCCCCCAACTACATGTGTGTGGAGATCCAGGAAGGAGATATCTTGAGGAGGGGACATTCTCCTCTTGGGAGAGGCAGGCTTGTCCTGGAGAGGTACATCGTTACCGTCTGAGCTGTCACAGTCATCAGACCCCTCAGGAGATTGGATGTATCCTCTCTATGGAGCCTCAGGTAAAGTGAGGTATCGGTACCAATTGGCCTCAGTATCGTAGTGACACGGTACCGGTGTGTGGATACCAGTACTCATCAGGACCAATGGTGCATTTGCCAATGCCGGTCATGCAATTGCTGCACATACCGGTGTTGCACTTTGCAGGGTCTGTGGTGGAACCAGGGTCTTTGATGCCACATGGTGAGCTGCCAGATTGCGTTCAATGGCCACGATCCTCTGGTCAAACAACACTGACGATGTCTGTGTATGAGTACTGGCCAAAGCCAGGACCCCAGAGCATGGAACAAGGTTGTTGGACCAGGTTGAGGCCTCCAGAACATCATGGAGTCCCATAGTGGCTTTGGGGGCCAGAGACTCCCACTGGGGCTGTTTGCCCGGAGCGTGCTCCTGAAGGGCAATGCCAGTGGCATTCCGATATTCGAGGGGGATGTACCCTTTCAGGAACGGACAGATTTGTGTTTGGTTACCTGAGATCCACAGGAGGAAGAGGATGCCCTTGACGACATGTCTGGGCCCGATGCCACGTTGGTGGGGAAGAGGTTACCGAGCTTGGCTGCTCTGTCCTGCCAGTCACTCTTGGATAACATCCCACAGGCCAAACATTCAGACATTTCTTGATCTAGCCATTAGCATTTGCAATACCAATCATGGTTGTCAGTGACTGAGAAGGTACCTGCACATTATCAGCATATGTTCTGCAGTCGAGGAGTGCTTTTCCATGATTGATGTGGGATTAGGGCCTAATGGCAAACCGGGGGGAGTCCTACAAAGGGGATTGTTGCTCTTTTGTGGCAAAGGTTTCATTGTGTGGGTGAATCTGACCTTTTAGAAAATAAACTTTGAAGAACAGTGGTAACAATACAGAAAAACAGGCAGACAGTGCCACAGGAGTGGCACTACAATAGCTGTTTTTCAGCAATGACAGGTACAATGACCTGCTGGCTCTGTGGAAAACAATGAACTGGAGAGAGCCATTTGGGAAAGGCAAGATGACCGCACACAGGCGCGGTGGGGTGCTTACAATAGCTTTCCGATTGGACACTGGAGACTGTTTGCACGCAGGCTCTGTCGGTACTAATGAGACCCACATGTAAGGACTACTTCCTGCTTGTTCCAGGCCATTTTCTGTTCCCAGTGCCACCTGCATACGTAGCTGTGTCTCTGGACATGTGTGCAGTGACACCTACGTGCAGTGTGCCTGGCACCCTGAACACATCATTGCAGTACCCTGTGGCCCCCTTGCATGACATTGCATGACCATGCCACATTTTGATTGGCAATGATGGTGTCCATGGTGTGATAAGGAAGCTTATCATAGTTCAGGAGGGAGCTATAAAAGAGGTGAATTGGCTCTGAACAAGCAACCTGTCTTTGCTGGTAGAAATACTAAAACAGAAAGTTTTCATAAAAGACTACCAGTCCCAGAATGCACCAGGTTACAAACAGCCTCTAGAAGAGCTGAAGTGGGGAAACATGTGTTCAATCAGGAGAGCTATGAGGTAATCCCCAATCACTCATCTCCAAGGGCAGGGCTTGATTCAGCACACCTGGGCTGTGCTAGGGTGGAGTGTCCCTCTAAGCACGTTAAAAGTAAAGGATATTCTACACAGAGACAGAACCAGAGCAGACAGAGCCAGGAGAACAAGGAGAGACAACAGCAGAAGCAACGTGGAAGGAAGAAGAGAAAGACATCTTGGAGGTCTAAAGAAGGAGCCCACAGCAGTATGTGTGTTAGAAGTGATTCCAGAGGCAAGCATACTCCATTGGACTGGAGGAAGCCAGAGGAGTGGGGTTATAGAGCCAGGAATTCCCAGACGGCACCTTTGAAGGAGACGGCTGCATTTGGAAGGGGCCCTAAGACCGGTGCAAGAAGGTATGTGAAGAGAGACCCAGTGTCCAGGGATCTTGATTGGAAGGCTGGACATAAAAGCTGGACTACTTACTGGCCAGGATACCTGGAGAGGAAACCTAACAGCAAAGGAAACTCAGGTATGAACTTTGATCTATGCCCTAGCTCTTCTCCAGGAAGACAGCAGGGAAACAAATATTATCCTGAGAGTGATCAATTAAGGAATTCCTCTGAGCCAGACCATGATATTGATTCCATGATACTTGAGGAAGAAGGAGATATCTCAAATGATCAGTTAGAATACATGGACTGCTCTCTGTCTAGGCTGCTGTTTTAAAAGTTTCTCACTAATACAACAACCACCAAAAGGAACTGTAACTTGTTCTTTTATCTACCCAGAAAAGTCTCTGCAAGAAAGCTTTAGGGTAGGATTGAGCCACGTAGAGAGAGTGAACCAGCAAAGGGGTTTGCAGCTGGCTAATTATTGGTAATTGAGCCAGGCACAAGTGCACGTGAGCTCTGGAAGGAAACTTCTTTTTTTTGTGTGTGTAAATAGAAGAAAGTTATCCTTGATAAAGAACAGGTTTTTTTTTGTTACTTTTGGGTTTTGTTTTTGCCTTTTGAAGCACTGCTAAGAATGTCATTAGCAGGAGCCATCAAAAAGACCTTTTCTGTTTCCCATCAAGGTCTTTATTGATTTTTGCTTAAGAAGTTCAGTTACCTTATATCATGTTTTGTTTTTCCTGAGTACAATACTTGAAGCAAGTGTCCTTTTGTGTTAACAAGTAAATCTGTGTGGGAGAATTAACCCCATGAATAAAATCTATTTTTCTTTGCTTACACTCGAGCATCACAACTCATTATTTTATGAACGGCTGATTCTGGTATGAATGAACTACAACCCCCACACTCCTTTGCAAGTCATAATAATATTTTGCCTTTGCCAAGACTGTGGACATTCACGACCAGCGCCCCCGTTTACAATGGTAACCCCCCCCCCCAACCCCGTATGTGGTCTGTTGAACACATTTGTGTTGTCATTATCTACGCACATCCTCGGACCCAACCCCACTGGCAACATGATATCCTACCAATCATGGGTGCTGTGTCCCTACATGGAACATTGTGTGGGTGGCCCTATTCACCTTGTCAGGGGCCACTACCATGACATTTGGGTTTCTACAGAGCCCAGGATAGCAATACTTGACCCACTACAAGCATTGTGTAACGTGTCTCTCTTGGGGAACCTGCTAGCTACATACAACCTAGTTTGGACACTGTTGCAGAGAGCATACTGTGCGTGAAGGATGAGGGAATGACCCAGTATGGGCTATCTTATGTTGTTATGTTCCTATGACCTGGGCCTTGTATGCTTACAGCAGGTGTGGTTGCCAACACCATGGACAGGGGCCAATGCACCAGAATAGGCTATTGCCACCTGTGCTCATGTGGGGGTTTCTGTCTGTGCTATGCAACCACAACAGGTGCATGTATCCTTCCAACACCATCAGTAATGTTCATCTGCCACAAGGTTTGGGATTCGTAGCAGGTGGGCAGATGTGTAACCTGACTCAGCATAAATTTATGGGGACATGGCTCTGTTACAGGCCTTTATAATCAAATCTCATAGCTCATGGGGATGGGGTGCTGTTACACATATCGACATCTGCACCTAGCATATCATCTGGATACATCAAAGACATGTGTGATGAGGTGGTGACCTCCCAGACTATGGGAGATGTGCAACCTACCTGCCATAACCTAACACAATATCTGAATGACATACCCACCATTGCAATTCGGTCTCTGGCCCACTGGGGGTTGGGTGTCCTAGCACACATCATCAGCTGCATACACCATAGCAAAAGGGTGACTGACAGTACACCTTACGCAGGTCACAGGACTCCTGGGGATAGGGAGGATGTATTGAACAACATTGGCACACACAACCATATCACCAGGGTGACTGACAGCCCACTCTGATGGGCTCTGAGGACTCCTGGGAATAGGGAGGATGTATTGAACAACATTGGCACACACAACCATATCACCAGGGTGACTGACAGCCCACTCTGATGGGCTCTCAGGACTCCTGGGGATAGGGAGGATGTATTGAACAACATTGGCACACACAACCATATCACCAGGGTGAGTGAAAGCCCACTCTGATGGGCTCTCAGGACTCCTGGGGATAGGGAGGATGTATTGAACAACATTGGCACAGAACCCCATATCACCAGGGTGACTGACAGCCCACTCTGATGGGCTCTCAGGACTCCTGGGGATAGGGAGGATGTATTGAACAACATTGGCACAGAACCCCATATCACCAGGGTTACTGACAGCCCACTCTGATGGGCTCTCAGGACTCCTGGGGAGAGGGAGGATGTATTGAACAACATTGGCACAGAACCCCATATCACCAGGGTTACTGACAGCCCACTCTGATGGGCTCTCAGGACTCCTGGGGAGAGGGAGGATGTATTGAACAACATTGGCACAGAACCCCATATCACCAGGGTGACTGACAGCCCACTCTGATGGGATCTCTGGACTCCTGGGGATAGGGGGGGTGGCGGGGGGGGGGGGGCGGCAGGCTGTTTGGACCCATAGACGAATTATGTGGTACCACCCAAACTGCCCTCTTGTAGATGCACTGCCAAATACACCTGTGTCCATCTCTTATTTCTCAGTGACCTTTAGCCCTTGAGCACTTTGATGCACCCAGATTGGGCATATCCTGTGTGGATGCCATGGCCACATGAGTTATGTGATGGGGGGGGGCCGGCGGGGGTCGGCGGGGGGGGGGGCGGCAGGCTGTTTGGACCCATAGACGAATTATGTGGTACCACCCAAACTGCCCTCTAGAGCTCAGGATCTCCCACCATCAGATCCACATTCCACATCACTGCAATGGTGCTGCTGGAGGGGACTATCAACCTAGGTCCAGCTGGGGGATAGACAACATACAGGGCAGTCCATGCATTTCTGTACACATCCATAAGGTGATAGCAGACAGACGGCAGGCCTGGAAATGCTCAGCTGCCCACCACCACTATCTGACATTCTCCAGCAGCGAACACAGTGAATCTGCAGCCGCTGCACCCTGCAAGGTGTTCTAGCCTTACACATACTAACTGCAACCAGTCTGCTAGCTAGTCCATAGTGCATATTACTGGAAGAAATGTGTGCACCCAAAACTGGGATGTCAGCACACCCACCAAGCGGATAGGTTAGTGATTGGGCCCCAAAAGGCAACCCATAGATATCACTTGAGAGAGATGCTGTTGGCACTATGGGAGACCTAGCCATGCCATGGTGACTGCTCAGTCAGGGTGAGAGTGACCTTCCAGGACGACATGCAGGGGCCACCCTGTCCGTGCAGCTGATGGCCGCCCACTACAATGTCCCAGCCATTGCCCTATGCCCTATGCTCATGCATCCTGCCCAGGCCACCCTGTCGGAGCTATACCCACAGTACCTTGCTCCTCATTATGTGCATTGGCAAGCTAACACTGGACACAGTGCACACAGTGTGGGCTGAGTAAGGTGTTGCAACCAGCACACACTGGATGGACAGACACACACTCCCACACCTATGCCAGCATTGTGCTACTATAGATATTTTTTGCAGTCTAGGCCAACTCAACAGTCCTGGACACAGTGCAGGCATGGCTATGGTATGCAATACTGTTGGGGTCACTCCCCAGGGTGGTGAACACTGTCAGACACCAGACCCGAGACACACTCCACAGACATCAGAAATATTGGTATGATACAGCTCAATGAGCATATTGTGCTTAACGTAGGAATTGCTATCTGCCAGTAATCACAGCAACATTTTGATATATGTGTAGCGTATTCCCAGGTTTAGGGTGGCATTGCTAAGGTGTGCACGTACTAGTATTGTGAGATGTACGCAAGGCCCGATATCCTGCCTGTCCATGAGGCTTTGGATAATGGAGCCTGTGGGTGTGGTTCTTTCTGCTCCTGTTGGCCGCTGCTCTAGGGCAGAGGTCCCCAACTCCAGTCCTGGTGGGCCATACATTGTTCATGTTTTCCTGCTGTCCCTAATGAATATGCATGAGATACATCTGCATACCATGGGGGCGGCGCATGGAAATGAACCACACGCATCTTTATTAGAAACAGCATAAAACGTGAATGATTTGTGGCCCTCCAGGACTGCATTTGGGGGAATCTGCTCTAGGTAATGTGCATGTTTATGGTGTCTGTGCTCTTTCGGGTAAAATGTAGATGTATTGGGCATGTTTGCGTTATCTGCACTAAAGGTTCTGTCTGTATTACCACATTTGTGTGGTGTGTAAAATGTGGGGACTGGGTTGGCAGGGCTGACAGCTGGGATTTGAACCTGTGACCTTCTGCTCCTGAAGGCACTGGCTGTGTGCGCTGCACCACCGTCTTGGCACAGAAGCAGTGCATTCCCAGGGGAGTCCATGGCTGTTCGTCAGACTGGCCCTGTCTGTTGCAGTGCACGGCACCCACGTGAAGAGGGCTAGGCCATGGTGTGCTGTGGACAGCTGCCACTGCCCCCTCCGCCACCAGTACCCCTCCGCCACCATGCTGACATGGCCTTATATTGTAGACAGCATAAAACCTGAATGATTTGTGACCCTCCAGGACTGTATTTGGGAGACTCTGCTGTAGGTAATGCACATGTTTATGTGGTGTGTGGTGTTTAGGGTAAAATATGAACATTTCACCCACGCTTATGTTCTCAGCAGTAAAGGTTCAGTCTTTACTACCAGGTTTTTTTAGGGGGAAAATTATGGGGACTAGGTTGGTAGGAGCCACAGCCAGGATTTGAACCTGTGATCTTCTGTTCTTGCATACACTGTCTGTGTGCACTGCACCACTGTGTTGCTACAGATATGTTGCATTCCCTGGGGAGTCCATGACTGTACATCTGACAGGGCCTGTTTGTTGCAGTGCACGGCACCCACCTGGACAGGGCTAGGCCATGGTCTGCTGTGGGCACCAGCCGCTGCCACCTCCACCATCAGTACTGCTCCATCCTTAGATTGGAGACATCATAAACCCTGATGGATTTGTGGCCCTCAAGGACTGCATTTGGGGGATTCTGCCATACGTAATGCACATTTCTATGGTGTTTGTGCTGTGTAGGGTAAAATATAGGTGTTTGACCCATGCTTATGTTCTCAGCAATAAAGGTTCAGTCTTTACTACCATGTTTTCTTCATGGGTAAAATAAGGGGACTGGGTTGGCAGGAGCCCCAGCTGGGATTTGAACCTGTGACCTTCTGGTCCTAAAGGCACTGGCTGTGTCTGCTGCACCACTGTCTTGACACAGAAGCAGTGCATTCCCAGGGGAGTCCATGGCTGTTCGTCAGACAGGCCCTGTCTGTTGCAGTGCACGGCACCCACGTGAAGAGGGCTAGGCCATGGTGTGCTGTGGGCAGCAGCCACTGCCCCCTCCAACACCAGTACCCCTCCGCCACCATGCTGACATGTCCTTATATTGGAGACAGCATAACACGTGAATGATTTGTGGCCCTCCAGAACTGCATTTGGGGGACTCTGCTCTAGGTAATGCGCATGTTTCTGGTGTCTGTGCTCTGTAGGGTAAAATAGAGGCGTTTGAACCATGGTTATGTTATCTGCAAAAATAGGTTCGTCTGTACTTTCACGATTTAGTAGTGGTTAAAATAATGGGACTGGATTGGCAGTAGCCCCAGCTGGGACGTGAACTTGTGACCTTCTGCTCCTGAACACACTGGCTATGTTCACCACACCACACTGTGGTCACAGAAATGGTGCAGTCCATGGAGATACCATGGTTGTGTGTCAGACAGAGCCTGTCTGTTGCAGTGCATGGCACCCACCTACACAGGGCTAAGCCATGGTGTGCTGTGGGCAGCTGCCACTGCCCCCTCCACCACCAGTACCCATCCGCCACCATGCTGACATGGCCTTATATTGGAGAAAGCATAAAACCTGAATGATTTGTGACCCTCCAGGACTGCATTTGGGTGATTCTGCCGTACGTAATGCACATTTCTATGGTGTTTGTGTTGTGTAGGGTAAAATATAGGTGTTTGACCCATGCTTATGTTCTCAGCAATAAAGGTTCAGTCTTTACTACCATGTTTTCTTCATGGGTAAAATAAGGGGACTGGGTTGGCAGGAGCCCCAGCTGGGATTTGAACCTGTGACCTTCTGGTCCTAAAGGCACTGGCTGTGTCCACTGCACCACAGTCTTAGCACAAAAACAGTGCATTCCCTGGGGAGTCCATGGCTCTTTGTCAGACAGGGCCTGTCTGTTGGAGTGCACTGCACCCACGTGAAGGGGGCTAGGCCACCGTCTGCTGTGGGCAACAGCCACTGCCCCCTCCACCAACGGTACCCCTCCGCCACCATGCTGACATGGCCTTATATTGGAGACAGCATCACAGCTGAATGATATGTGGCCCTCCAGGACTGCATTTAGGGGACTGTGGTTTAGGTAATGCGCATGTTTCTGGTGTCTGTGCTCTGTAGGGTAAAATAGAGGTGTTTGGACCATGCTTATGTTCTCTGCAAAAAAGGTTGGTCTTTACTATCACGGTTTAGTGGTGGGTAAAATATGGGGATTGGGTTTGCAGGAGCCCCAGCTGGGACTTGAACTAGTGACCTTTGGCTCCTGCACACACTGTCTGTGTTCACTGCACCACACTGTGGCCACAGAGACAGTGCAGTCCCTGGAGATAGGAAACCTGGCCAAAGGAGTCAGAAACCCTGCTCTGCACAATTTCACTGTGGGCTCATTCACCTTGTATGGAGACGGAGCGTAGACCCTTCCAAAAACCATTTCTTTTTTTTGGAGCTTTCTTGGGAGTGTTTTTTACTGTTGCCCATTGATATCACTTTTGGCCAGCTTGGTTATGTTTTTTTCCCTTTTTGTTTAGGTCATTTTCACTGTTTATTTGCCCTTTTGTACCATGCACATGTATCACACTTATCACTTTTTGTAGGTTTCCCTGGTTTTGCTGTACATTGCTGACAGAAATGGTTTCTCTTCCCTTTAAATCGGCTCTACCGCGAGGTTTTCACTCGCGGTATTTTTTGGCTTGAATTTCAGCCCCGCTCGTGTGCGGGGAGCCTCTCCCCTCCCACTCTCCACCCATTGACCCCTTCTCTCCGCCCCTGGGGAGCCTTCCTCCGCCCTCCGGGAGCCTTTCCACGCCTCTATCGCACATTAGCGCGCCGCGCACATGAGCGGGCACTTTAGTGCGCCGCGCACCTGTGCGGGGCACAAAAGTGACCCGTAATGCATCATTAGCATGCGCTAAGGTACCTTAGCGCACGCTAATGTGCGCCGCGCAAATGAGCGCGGTTTAGTAAACATACCCCTTACAGTGTAATAATGAGATTATTATAAAACCTGCGGATAAAGGTGGAGCAGTCGTGGTGTTATCCCCCGGGTAGACCTATAGTCTCTGCCATCGGATATGTTTTGGAACCCATTGCGCAACTGTTGGATATATTATTGCGTCCCTTTGTCACTCAAATGTGGTCCTATGTTAGGGATTCTTCCCATGTCATTAACATCTTGACATCATTGAAGGATATTAGTACGGATGTAGTTTTGGTCACTCTAGACATTGAGTCCTTATATACCAACATTCCTCAACTGGAGGCCTTGCAGATTATTGAATTTTATTTATATATGAGAGAGACCCATAAGAGGATACCCACAATATTTCTTCTGGATTTGGCGCGTCTTGCTTTGTGTGAAAATTATTTTTGCTTTCGAGATCTATTTTTTAAACAAACTAAGGGTGTAGCAATGGGATCCTCTATGGCTCCGGACATAGCAAACTTGTATGTAGCTGCATTTGAGGATAGGTTTATCAAAGATAGCCCCTTTAAAGCTCACATCAAAATGTGGGTTAGATACATAGATGACATCCTAGTTCTTTGGGAAGGGTCCCTGGACCTCCTGTCTGAGTTCAACGCATGGATTAATCAGTGTGATAGTAATTTGCGGTTTCAGGTTTCCTTTGATTATGTTCAGATCTCATTTTTAGATCTTTTGATTAAGAAGAAGGATGGTGGGTTGCATTTCACTCTATATAGAAAGCCTACTGACAGGAACAATTTGTTACATTATACTAGTTTCCATAATTTATCTTTAAGAAACAATCTTCCTGTCGGTCAATTCTTAAGAACTAGAAGAATCTGTACCACCGATCAGGACTTTGAATTACACTCGTCTTTAATGAAAAAGAGATTTAGTGAGAGAGGCTACCCCCAACATCAAATTGAGAAGGCTTATCATAGAGCCCGAAGTGCTTCCCGTGAGGATTTGTTGATGTTGCGTGAAAAACAATCCCAGAATGGCATTGTTTGTTCCCTTCTGTATTCATTTCATTCCCATAAGATTAGTAGACTTTTAAAGAAACATTGGCATCTAAAACAGTCGGTATCAGGGTTTGAGGATGTTCCCTTAATTACAGCACACAGAAGGAATGTGAATCTTCGTAATCTTTTGGTACCATCAGCCTTCATTGAACGGCGTTTTCTCTCTAAATATAAAGGGCATTACCCTTGTGGACAATGTTCAGTGTGTAGTTTAGTCCTAATAGTTAAAAATTTCTTTACGCATCCCATTAATAATTTGAGGTTTTATCTAGATGATTTTTCGAATTGTGCAACAAGCCACGTTATTTATGTTATAGTATGCCCCTGTAACATGTTATATGTGGGCAAGACCACACGCCCAGTTCGCATTAGGATTATGGAGCATCGCAGCTGCATTAAAAGAGGTGCTTTAGATAAACCCCTGGTGCCACACTGGCAGGCTGCTAATCACACTATCTGCGGTTTTTCATTATTAAAAAGGTGAAGCTTAATTGGAGAGGGGGAGATATAGATAACACCATCTTGCGTTTAGAACAACATTATATTTTTAATTTGAACAGTCTGCATCCTCATGGTTTGAACATGGACCGTGACTTTTCTGTTTTTTTGTAACACCAGTAATTTTATAATATCAGTGCATCATGCATTTAATTTGGTTTACTGTACATCATATCTTTAGTCGAAGGTAATAGTTGGGGTTGTTTTTAAAGTGACTTCCCGGTTTTACTCCCTTTTGTTTCATCAGTAGGTTTATAATCAATTATTTTTATCACTATTTAACATTGGTTTTATCTGGTCTCATACAACTTTTAATATTTAGGTTATGGGGTAGTGAGCCTCCCCCTTTGAGGCCCCAGTTACTTATTTACAATTGTTCCCCCTCTCACATATGTATAATCTGGAGTTATAGTCCTTTCGACGCTTTGTCTGCATCGTTACAATGGCAACATTTGTCACATCTATATTAAGCCTTTTTTGAGTTTTACTGGTTATGTTGGTCTTGGACAATTCATTTATGAATTGTATTTTTGGGTACAAATTTGTTATCTTTGGGAAATTGGTGGTGCTCAAAGGTTTTCAAACCTAACCAGAATTTTTAAGTCCGCGGGTATAGTACATAGCCTTATAACTGTTTTATTGATTACATCATTCCTTTTGCTTTGTTCTTTACACATAGAATTTGGTTTTGGATGTATACATTTTAGTCCTCTTCATTCATCCCGTTTTTTAGCCCAAGGCGTCATTTACATTTTATGTCATTTACATTTTACGTTCCACAAGGTGATATAAATTAGCCTGGAGCGCATGCGCTAGCGTTTTTACCTCTGAATGACGCAGCAGCGAACAGTCCATTTGGCATTATCGTGGGTGGTATGTGCCTTTTAACAAAAAGGTTTGGTAAGTGCTATATTTGGTCCAGCCAGCACTTAGCACAATGTTTAAGGTTCCACACCGGTCTTCCTTCTAATATGTTTTGGTATTTCATTTAATCACCCCTTGTAGGGCCTACTTAATATCGTTAGATAATACCCCCTTTTTTCTAGCGCTCTTCTTGGTGGTAGTGAGAACACAAATTCATATGCATTTTTAACATACCTTTTAGTGAGATTTGTAAGCGTCTTGAACAATAAAAGGCATTCATACTGTTTGGTTTTAAATCTGTCTGGATGTTCCTTCTCCTTTTGATAATTTTTAATGGTCATCTTCACTTTTTTTGTTTTGGGTTTACCAAGGCAGTATGCCGTATATATTAACACAGGTGTTTAAAGGCATAATTGTCAGTTCACTGATACGTGATGTTACCTTTTATAGATGGTCCAGTACAGTGTGGTACCTCATAGGTGGGGAACATACCCAACTGTTTGGGTTTGTGCTGTGGTAGTCACTTTGTTATATTTGGATTACATTTCTCCTACCATCCATCAAGACAACAGTGGAAGGTTAAAGAACAGGCACGTATTGTACCCTGCATATGATTTTGTTGGGTCTTTAATAGAGAGCTATTCAGGGATCTCGGGCTACAAAATAAATTGGACCAAGTCGGTTGCCTTCCCTATGAACTATCTAGCTTCTTCAGACTCTATGGCGGCATTCCCATTCTGTTGGGAGACGGATGGAGTCAAGTACTTGGGAGTTAGATATATTTCTTCTGAACAAACCATACAAATTAATATTGAGGATTTAATAAAAATGATACATAAAATGTCACTAACATGGTCCTCTCTTCACTTAACATGGTGGGGAAGACTGGAAACTATTAAAATGACCTTAATGCCAAAAATCAACTACGTTTTGGGAATGTTGTCTTTTATACTAATGGCAAAAATGTACACAGCTTCAGAGAGAAACTTGAGCAAGTTCTTATGGGGTGGCTCATAGCCTAGGATTGCCTTGAAAAAACTTAAAGCTTCTAAAGACAAGGGAGGGGTACATTTCCCAGATTTCCGATGGTATCACCATGTTTTCCTGTTAAAACAAGGGGCATTGTGAGTGACCAGTGATCACCTTACCCAGAAATCTATGTGGCTGGAGGTGGAGTGTCGGGCTGTAGTGCCATGTCCTGTATCTCGGCTGCTTGGCATGAAGCATCCAGAGTGGACAAAGGTAAGGAAGGCGATATCCGCTACTCAAGAAGCTTAGCTAACCTCGCGCAGTATGCAGGAGAAAATAATCCGCCCTCTAAGATCTCACCGCTTTGGTGGAATCCGAAGCTTAAAATTAAAGGGAAGATGTTTGCGTGGAAGAAATGGCAGGAGTGTGGAATTTGGACATTGGGTCAAATTTTAGACTCAGATAGCTGGAAAGATTTCTCAACGCTACAAAAAGAGTTTTCACTTCCCGGGGCTGCCTTTTTCCAATGGCTTCAACTTAAACATAATATAAGTGCGTCTACAATAAATATAGCCGGTTTGGCCGCAGAAGGAGTTTTGTTTAAAAACATGAGTGAAGTAGCAGAGAAAGTTGGGGCCATGTCAATAATTTACTCATATTTTAGGGAAAATGCTCCCTTTTCTCTTAGGGGATTAAGGAAAAATTGGGAATCAGAATTAAACCGCTCCATGTCCCACAGAGACTGGAAAACCTTATAGGGCCCAATAACAAGGGTCTCCAAATCAGCAGCGATTACACAGTCAATGCTCTTTTTTTTGCACCGAGCATTTATTACGCCAGTAAAATTGGCTAAGTGGGACAAATCGTCTGGGGGAAAATGTTGGTCCTGTCAGCAAGCCGCTGGTACATTTGAGCATATGATCTTCGGATGCCCAATCGTTCAGAGATTTTGGAGACCTGTTTGGCATAAAATACAGAGAATATTAGGCATTTCTAATGTATTATCTTGGAACATTGTATGTTTAAGATACTTGGAGAACCTCTCGGGCCTATCCAAGGAAAAAATCGTTTTATTGAATTTTATGTTAGCAATTGCTCTAAAAGTTATTTTTACGAATTGGAAAAATTTGCAGAATCTAACGTGTGAGGTGTAGCGGAATCTTGTCTGTCAAAGCGCTAGATATGAGAAATTATACAATAAGTTACATCAGTCTAACAAAGTTGTTCCAAACTTAGAAAAATGGACGTTGCTGGATAAATATGCTGCCTGTGCCAAACTAACAGAAGAGTTGCCATAATATATTCAGGATGGTACCCTCCCCCCGTAATTGTGGGGGATGGATACTGTCAGACGGCTGCCTGGGTGAGAATCTTCACACTCTTGGCAAGTGCATATTTCTATATGATTTGCAAGGTATTGTGGACAATGTAGTTCATTCACACCAGACACAGCTGCTGACAATAATTTAGTTGTGCTCTTGGGTAAAGCCAATAAGATATTTATTTATGGGGTTATTTCTCCCAACACAGATATGCTTGGTAGCACATAAATTAGGTAACTTGCTTTCAGTGTTAACTTGGAAAAACAAAGTCAAAATCAGGAAAACAACAAATGAAAAGCTACAAAGCAAGAAACAAACTGTTCTTTTTAGGTTAACTTCTGATTACTTCCCACATAGATACAGAAGTGATTCTCTCCCAGCTCACAAGCAATTAGGTAAGGCTTAATTGCTAGCAGTCACCAGCTGAAACCCCTTAGCTGGCTTGCCTTCCACTGTGTGGGTCAAATCCTGCTTCAGGAGCTTTTCTGAGTAGATTAAAGAACAAATTTGTATTTCTTTGTGATGGTTGCTGTACTTTATAACAGAAAGTTACCAACGGAGTTTAGATAGAGAGCAGTCCATATAAACAGGATCCTCATCTGCTATTATTCCCCCTTGTTCAACAAGCATGGGTTCAATATCATGGATTGGCACAGATGAATCTCTCAATGGAGCAGTTTCAGGAGAATACTTGTTTCCCTGCTGTCTTTCAAGGTTATAGTTAGGGCATAGATCAGTGTTCATACCTGAGCTTCCATTGCTGCTAGAGTTCCTCTCTATATAGCCTGGCCAGTATGTAGTCCAGTTCTTATGTCCAGCCTTCCAATCCAGATCCCTGGATACTGGATCTCTCTTCATATACCTTCTGGCACAGGTCTTAGGGTCCCTTTCACGTGCAGCCGTCTCCCTCACAGGTATCCTCTGGTGATTCCTAGCTCTGCAGCACCATTCCTCTGGCTTTCCCCAGTCCAATGGTGTATGCTGGCCCTTGGAATACCTCCCAGTATACGTACTGCTTTGGACTCTTCTAGACCTCTCAAAGGCTTTTCTCTTCCTTCTTCCAAAGGCTCTCTTTCCCTCTCTGTCCGTCCGGTTTGGCTTCTGCTTCTGATGATCCTTCAGATGAAACTGATGATCAAACTCAAGCTGATTCTCAGGATACTGAGGACAATTCTCTGGATATCCAAGGTGATCATGAAGATGGTCATCTGTAGAATAAACTCTACTCTTATTCTGAGTGCTCCTCCCTAACACAGCGCAGCTGTGCTGAATCAGGCCCTGCCCTTTGAGATGAGTGCTTAGGGATTACCTCATAGCCCTCCTGATTGAACACACGTTTCCCCACTTCAGCTCCTCTAATGGCTGTTGGAAACCTGGTGCATTCTGGGACTGGTAGTCTTTTATGGGAAAATTCTGTTTTCTTATTTCTACCAGAAGTGACAGGTTGCTTGTTCAGAGTCACTTCACCTTTTCTATAGCTCCTTCCTGAGCTATGATAAGCTTCCTTATCACAATACTCTATGTGACTAATTAAGATTGCCTGTGAACGTTGAGCTGGTAAGATTCTTCCCTCAGAGAGTTGGGGTGGGTGGGGGAGTTTTTGATGATCTTGATGTTTTGTAACTTCGTAAGTGTTGGTTTGTAGTGTGTTATGTTAGTCTGTAAAATTCAAAATAGATATAATAAAAAAGGCAAATTTTAAATAGCATGTGTAGACTGGAATTAAGATATTGAAGTTGTGATGTACCGAACTCCAGAGGTATTTTAGAAAAGACTCTACCAAACATTGGAGCCATTTCTTAAAATATATATAAGGATGTGCAGGAGTGCATATATATTAGCTGACATGTACAGTCAAAGTAGCTATTTTACAAATCTACATATGGGAAAATCAGCAGAGGCAACTCATCAATTTATACCTGTAATTGCTGCACTTGCATGTGAAAGTTAGCGTAGTTACCTGTAGCAGGTGTTCTCCATGGACAGCAGGAGCCCTGCATGGGAATGCTCCCCATCGCACATACACGCCTGCCTTCCCACCTGCCACGGTGCCATCTTCTTCAGTAGAATATCAAAGCAGTAGCTAGAAAATAACTCCTCGAGGAGATAGGTGGGTTGTGAGGGCTTATTCCTGCTGTCCATGGAGAAGACCTGTGATAGGTGAGTAACTATATTTTCTCCATGGACAATCAGGGAAGTACTCACTTATGGGACTTCCAAGCTACAGGCTGCAGAAAACCGAGGAGGCCAAAAGACCAGCAAGGGCAATCAAACAAGAGAACAGCATGGGTAGCCCTTCTAAGGGACTAGACTAATTCAGCATTTTCAGTTTATACCATCACTGAGGAGTACACCTTTTTAGTAGCCTGGATGGACAGAAGGGCCAGTGGGAAGGAGTTAGAACCTAATTCCCAAAGAGATGCCGGAGCACAGCTTGACTGAAGTTGCTGCCACATTGGGAATTTCCATCCAGACAGTAATGAATATGTGGACAGAAGACCACATTGCAGCCTTGCAAATCTCCTCCATGGAGACAGAGTGCAAGTTGGCCACTGATGCAGCCATGGCTCTGACATCGTGAGCCATGACATGACCATCAAGGCTGAGGCCTGCTTGGGCATGAGTAAAAAAAAAATGCAGTCTGCTAGCCAGATCGACACATTTGGAGATTGCAGCTCCTAGCTTGCTAGGGTCAAAAGAGACAAACAGCTGGGTGAATTTATGGTGTGCCTTCATCCACTCAAGGTAGAAGGCCAGGGTGCGCTTGCCATCCAACTTGTGCAGCACCACCTCCCACCATTGGCATGAGGCTTGGGGAAGAAAGCACAACAACTGACTGGTTGAGGTGGAATGGAGATACCACCTTTGACAGGAAACATGAATGCATGAGCAAGACCACCCTATTGTGGTGAAACCTGATGTATGGTGTGTGAGCAACTAATGCCTGGAGCTCACTTACATGGCATGTCAAAGTGACCACCACCAGGAACAAGACCTTCCAGATCAAGAGTTTCAGAGGGCAGGAAGCAAGCAACTTAAAGGGAGCTGTGCCAGAACCACATGAATCACTGGCGGGGGCTTGACCAGAGGTTTAGAAAGGAGTAAACCCCACATGAAGTGCACCACCAGGGGCTGAGCTGAGATGGGGCTTCCCCTCCAAGCCACAATGGTAGGGCCCCAATTGCACTCAGGTGGACTCTGATGGAATTAGGCTTAAAACCGGAGTCTGAGAAGTGCAGGAGATACTCCAGCAACCTGTCCACAGCTCAGGAGAAGGGATTCAGAGCCAGGTCCACGCACCAGGAGGAGAATCTTCACCAGTTAAATGCATAAGACCGTCGCGTAAAATTCCTTTGGGAGGCCAGAAGTACCTCCATAACATTCTGAGGTAGGTTGAGCTCCGAGAGGACTACCTGTTCAACATCCATGCCTTGAGGGCCAAGGACTGGCCGTTGGGATGCAGCAACGTCCCGTCTTCCTGCAATATGAGATCTGAGCAGAGCTCAGTCGCAGACTCCCTCTGAGAGAGCTGAAGCAGCAGGGAGAACCACAGCTGACTAGGCCAATAGAGGGTGATGAGAATCATCATGTCCCTGTCAGCCTGCAGTTTCAGCAAGGTCTTTGCCACGAGCGGAATGGGAGGATAGGCATATAGCAGGCCCACTCCCCAGTGAATGAAGAAAGCATCCGATGCCAGCTGGTCATGGGATGCGACCCTGGAGCAGAACTGATTCACGTGGGTATTGTGCAGGGTGGTGAAGAGATCTATCATGGGAGTACCCCACTCCCAAAAGATCTGCCCAACAACTTCCTTGTTGAGGGTCCACTAGTGCGGCTGAAGGACACGTCTCAGCTGGTCTGCCAGGGAGTTGAGGTCCCAAGGCAGATAAGTTGTCCTGAGCTCCATTCTGTGAACAAAGGCAAACTTCCACAAGCGGACTGCTTCCCTGCTGCCTTGCTTGTTGACATAATATATTGCTACCTGATTGGTTGGCCAAATGAATCTGGAATGCATAGAGGGTATTTGATATGGCCCAGAGTTCCAAGAAATTGATTTGGAGCAGGCTCTCCTGCTCAGACCACAGGCCTCTTGCATGCACGGGCTGTCCAGATGAGCCCCCCAACTCTGCTTGGATGTATCTGTCATCAGTGCCCACTGGGGGGAGGGGGGTTGACATCTAAAATGGGAGACCTTTGAGCAAGTTCTGCAGCTCCAGCCACCAGTGCAGGTACAAGAGGCCCGGTAACTGCCACTTGGTCCTGGAGGTAGACTGTTGGCTTGTTTCCATCGACAGACAAGCCAGGGGAGTGACATGAACCGCTGAGGCCATATGGACAAGCACTCTCAGCATCTCTCGGGCTGTCACCTGATGCCTCCGCTGGGTATCACAGACCACGGCTGTCGGTCTCTGCATGTGATCTATTGAGAGAAAGGCCTGAGTGCAAGTAGTATCCAGGAGGGCCCCTATGAACTCCAGGTGTTGAGAGGACTTGAGGTGAGACTTAACATACACAGAGACATGGGGAGGGGTGGCCTGCACAGAGCGACAAGTGCACCTACTCTTGCCGTATTGCTGGGCAGACTGGATGGACCATGCTGGTCTTTATCTGCCGTTATTTACTATGTTACTATGTATGTAACATAGAACATAAGATATGCCATACTGGGTCAGACCAAGGTCAATCAAGTCCAGTATCCTGTTTCCAACAGTGGTCAATCTAGGTCATAGGTTCCTAGCAGTTTCCCCAAAAGAAACAGGTTGCACAGTGCTTTTATTGGGTCAAGCAGTGATACCCTGGGTCCCTTTTAATAAGGTTTGCTCCAGAAACTTGTCCAAACCTTTTTTAAACCTAGCTACACTAACAGCTTTTACTACATCTTCCAGTAACAAATTCCAGAGTTTGATTACATGTTGAATGAAAAAATATTTTCTCTTATTGGTCTTAAATAGGTTACCCTGTAGCTTCATTGCATGTCCCCTAGTCTTTCTATATTCTGATGACATAAACAATCGATCTACATTTACCCGTTCCACTCCATTCATTAATTTATAGACCTCTATCATATCTCCCCTCAGCCGTCTTTTTTCCATGTTGAAGAGCCCTAACCTTTTTAGCCTCTCTTCATAGGGGGTATACTTCCATCCCCTTTACCATTTTGGTGGCTCTTCTCTGTACCTTTTCTAATAACGCTATATCCTTTTTAAGACACAGCGACTAGAATTGCACACGATATTCAAGGTGCGGTCACACCATGGAACGATACACAGGCATTATAATATCCTTTGTTTTATTTTCCATTCCTTTCCTTATGATACCTAGCATTCTGTTTGCTCTCTTGGCTGCTGCTGCACACTGGGCAGAGGGTTTTAACGTGTTATCCATGATGACGCCTAAATCTTTTTCCTGGGTGGTGGTTTCTAATGTGGAACCTTGCATCATGTAACCATAGTTTGGGTTGTTGTTTCCTAGGTGCATAACTTTGCACTTTTCCACATTAAATTTCATCTGCCATTTGGATGCCCAGTCTTCCAATTTATCAAGATGCTCTTGCAATTAGCCACAATCCTCATGGGTTTTAACAACTTTAAATCGTTTTGTGTCATCTGCAAATTTGATATCCTCACTCGTTATTCCACTTTCCAGGTCATTTATGAATATATCAAAAAACAGCGGACCCAGCACAGATCCTGGGGTACTCCATTATTCACCTTTCTCCATTGGGAAAATTGGCCATTCAGCCCTACCCTCTGCTTTCTATCTTTTAACCAGTTCCTGATCCAGAATAGTACACTGCCTCCTATCCCATGACTTTTTAGTTTTGACAAAAATCTCTGATGAGTGACCTTGTCAAAGGCTTTCTGCAAGTCCATGTACACTATATTTACTAACTCACCTTTGTCTACCTGTTTATTCACATCTTCAAAAAAACATAACAAATTAGTAAGAGAAGACCTTCCTTGGCTAAAGCCATGTTGGCTATCTCCCATTAAGCCATGACTATATATGTTCAGTAATTTTGTTCTTTATATGGTTTCTACCATTTTTCCTGGTTCTGACATCAGGCTCACTGGTCTGTAGTTTGCCGAATCACCCCTGGAACCCTTTTTAAAAATTGGCATTACACTGGCCATCCTTCAGTCTTCAGGTACTATAGATGATTTTAATGATAGTTCACAGATAACTAATAGCAGGTCTGCAATCTTATATTTCAGTTCTTTCAACACCCTCAGATGTATACCATCTGGTCCAGGTGATTTGCTACTGTTCAGTTTATCAAATTGTTGTAATATATCTTCCCGGTGTCAATTCTGCGGCATCACCTTTAAATATCATTTCAGTCATGGGTAACATCCCTACATCTTTTGCTAGTATCCTTCAAGGATACATTGTTGCAAACCATGTGCTCCTGGGTGACTGTCTGCTTTCCCCTATTATCTAGTTTAAAAGCTGCTCTATCTGCAGGTAATGTCCCTGTTTAATGTACATTACCAAATTTAAGTTACTATGTAAACCGTTTTGACTGAAATGATAAAGAGGTAAAAAATACCCTGTTAAATAAATAAAAGTAAATAAAATTCCTCCAAGACTGCCATCTTCAAAGACATCAGGACTGGAATTACGACTTCAGCCACTGGCTTCAGTGCCCCTGCAGGGGAATCCATGACAGTGGAGACATTGGCAGATTACTAGTTCCCCTCTGGTACCCTGGATGACAATTCCTCTTTGGGTACTTTAGCGGGCCACTCCCAGCTATCGCTCTCCATATTGCATCGGGAAGGGCTTTGATGTCATTGCACATGGGCCTTGACCCGGTGCTTCCCCCCCCCTCTTTGACACCGATGGGGTAGATGAAGTTGATTCTGGATGAAGGTCAACAGAGATCCTTTGCTCTGGGGCATCACGGCCCCTCGGCTCAAGGTTTGCTTAGGCTCCTCTCAATGCTGATGTCTCCATGGTGCCCAATGACACTGGGGTTGATGCCGGGGTCGAAGATGGAGGGGAGGAGTAGCCTAATGGTTAGAAAATTGGCTTGGGAACCAACAGTCCAGGATTAATTTCCGACTAGCACTCCCTTGTGGTCTTGGGCAAGTCACTTAACCCTCCATTGCCTCAGAAAAATCCAAGTTATCAATGTTCCTGTTTAATGCACATTATCAAGTTTAAGTTACAATGTAAGCCGCTTTGACTGAAATGATAAAGCGGTATTTAAAAAAAAAAACCTAACAACTTCTTTTAAATAAATAAAATAAAGATGCAAAATCTGTCTGCCTGAAGGACTCCCTCCACCTCTCCCGATCCTTGAGACCCCTTCTTGTCATCTGCAAGCACAAGTTAGAAGAGGCAGGCTGATGGTTGGGGCCTAGGCATTGAGGGCACCAGTTGTGCCCTGTCCATGACTTGGTGCACTTTGTAAACCCATTTGCTAGCTTCTGGGAGATGTCCGGGAACATGCCATGGCAAGGTCAAACAGCTCGATGGTGGGAAAAACAAAAAGGAAGAAAACTAAGTACAAAAATACCAAAAATGAAAGCGATGGCACCGTGCCAGCACTACCGACGACAGGCAGTGAAAACTAGATGAAAAAGAACCCCAAAGGGGTGATGGTGCAGGAACACATCCTTGGAACTCTGCGTAAAAAGAAGACTGGAGAAGATGGCACCATAGCAGTTAGGAAGGCAGGCGCACATACGTGATGGAGCCTCCCAAAAGCTTCCATTGGAAGCTAGGGAGTGTTCCTGCATGGGGCTCCATCGGGGACCTAACCCATATGTATGAGGACTTACTTCCTGCTTGTCCACAGAGAATGCATTTTACAAATTATACATGTAACTTAACACATAAAAGTTGATATTTGGCATACCTATTTTTGCTGCCAGTTAACTACAGAGCATCTATCAAAAAAATCCCCTCCAAAATTAATAACAAAAAATACATGCAATGTGTGCCTTTGAGTCAGTCCTGACTCTTGGCGATCCATACAAGTATCCAAATCTCTAAGGACCTCAGTTTGATATCCGGCAAACTGTTTGAGGTCCTTAAAGATTTGGATACTTGTATGAATTTTTGTTATTAATTTTGGAGGGGATTTTTTGATAGATGTTTTATGGTTTCCTTTCCATATCTTTAGGTGGCTTTCTGATTAACTCGTAACTAGAGAGGCCACAATCTTCAATTCATTTCAATTTGAAGGGAGGATGATAAATACCGAAGGATTAAGGAGGATATCCCCTTAATCCCTTCTATTAAGAGTTGGCTGAAAAGAGCACTTACAAAAAAAACTGTGCATGCCAGGGAGCAGCTGTAAATCCTGACATGGACAATTATGGTCATATATATGTATTCCCTATATGAAATGGAGAATATACTGTAAATTGTTGACCTGTCCAGGCCATGCCATAACCACAACCACACCCCCTTACACTTTCTACATATTATGGACAGCCACATGTAAATCTAACCCTGTAATCATCATTTCCATATCATCTTACTAGGCCAGTCCGACAAGTGGGTTGTTTTCCCCTACCAGCAGATGCGGAGACAGGAAAAATTCAGAGATTTCTGATATCATCATTCTGCAACCATATCTGGAGCCGCTTAGGGGCATACAATATCAGTATTTCTCTGTCTCCAGCAGAGTGTGGATAAGTTAGAGCAGCTCTGTCAAAACTTTGAGGAAAGCTTGCTTTGGCTCATGAGTTAGGGGTGACTTCCTCACTTGAGCTCGACTTGGGAGGCTCCCATTGGGTCACCCTTACAATCGGTGCTGCCCTGGGTTTGCCAGAGCAGGAGAGATGTCTGTTAAGTTCCCATCCTTATCCTGTTAAGGGCTGGTTGAACAGACACAAATGTTGAATCAGGACCCAGGAGGAATCTTTGGTTGCACAGCCCACTGCCCTCTTTCCCTTCTCCTTCCGGCTCTCCTCCGAAGATGTGGATGAAGATCTTTAGATGTATATGCTTACAGGCCTTGGAAGCCTGTGAGTAAGCTTTGAACCCAGTGCCATTTTTACTTGGGTTTCCCGGGGGTCACTACCAGATTCAACTTCCAGTTTTCTGTACCAAATCCTTGTTTCTCTGTTTAAATAAAGTGTGGGAGCCCCTGACTTCATCCGTTTGGTGGGGCGATTGACTGGCCCAGGAGTAGGACTGTTGGTAATCGTGTTTATATTTTCTCCTGCCAGTTCCTGCCTTGTGCTTGTGCTGCATGCGCTACTGATGTCGGGCTGTGCCTTAACCCACGTTTCATGATGCAGAGATTGGTACATGTGGTATCTGCGTGCCTTCAACACACGCCATGAGCACGTGCTCTGAGTGCTATCTCTGCAACACATGGTAGCTCCGCATTTCTGGTGTGTGTGCCATAAACACGGCTTACCACAGCGCGCCTTGGTTGGACAGAGCTTGCTTCAGGAAGCCGCTCTGCTTACTATAGGCATGTCTTCTAGAAGGAGATGCTGCCCCACTACTCTCCCTCTGCAGTCTTGGCATGGAGGCTCTGCTCACTTCTTGGAGGTGGCATTCTTTCAGTTGTTGGATCTTTTCTGCTTCTCCAGTTCTGCAGGTAGCAATGGGGTTGGCTGGAGAGAGAGACACCGCTCCTGCTCCAGATTCCTCAGCTCTCTTTTCAGAGCTCAGCCCACCAGAAGTTTCCCAGTGAGGTCCTCCGGTGCTGGTCTTCCTCCTACCAGGGGACAGCAGAGTTCCGAGCCTGTGGCCTGTCATTTCTAGACTTATTTCCTTCCTCTCTTCAGCAAGCATGATCTTTCTGGAGCAGCAATTCAAATAAACAGCTTTAGGGCCCTCTTGTTTCTTCTCCTCTTGCTTAGAGGAAAGCCCTTCTTCGCAGGATGGACAAAACTCTGCCGGCAGGGGCCCCACTGCAGAAACAACTCTGGAAGAGAATGGATTTGGAGAACTCTGATCATCTATCCTGTCCTTGAGATCCTGCTTTGAGTTCCAAGAGATCTGACAGTGGCTCCATATGTGAAAAGGCGAACCTCTGGCACCCAGATGATCAGGATGATTCCCTCATTATCTGTTTCGGAAAGAGGAGCTGGCATTGCTGATCAAGTTTCCTCTGCTCTGCAGTTATTGGATGCTGCATCAGTGAAGCAGGAGCTATCTGCAAGTGCATCCCCTCTTGCATGGGGTTGGAAAACCCTCCACAGCATTTCCTTTCCCAGAGATTCTTAAAAGCATGGTATATGCGGCTTAAGATATTCTTGCCACCCTGGTGAAAGGGGACAGGGCCATGAGTAGGCTCTACGCACTTCCTCAAGGAGACCTTGCTGCCTGGATGCGGTTGCCCTAGGTGATACTCACGTGATGGCTGTCACTAGACACGCCACCAATTCCGATGGAGGGTGGTACGGACCTAGAGAACCAAGTGGCTTACAAGGTTGAGGCCTTCCTAAAGTCAATTGTTTCAACACCCCCCCCCCCCCCAATATCCTCCTCATTGTAGTTTTTGAGGGACTTCTGTCTCCTGTTCTGCTCTATTGGATTCAGTTGACCCCTCAGGAATGATACTTCAATGCTTCTGGAGTCAGTAGTGCCTTCTTGTAGGATGCCATGTATGATTTAGTCCGCTTAGTGGCCAAAATATAATTTTTCTATGGAGGCACGTCACTGACATTGATTTTGACATTGCATAGTGTACCCTGCGTCCAAGTCCGAATTGTCTAAGCTCTCTTCAGGAGGCAACTTGTGATTCGGGAGGACGTGGAGAAGCTGGTCAAGGAGCTGGGAGCATCCACACTGCTCTTCTCTGGAGGATAGACTTAAAGGGCCTGGGAGGTGAGGCCTCCCTCCTTGGCGTCATGATGTTCTCATTCTCACCACCAGGATTCATGGAAGTTCAGGGACTCCTGAAAATGTAGCCCCAGGAAGCTATTCCCTCCATCTCCTCCAGTTACCTTTTCCAGAAGGCTCCCCCCATCCTCCAATCCATGGGTTCTGTCAAATACAATGACTATTTTAGGGCCCATTCCAGGGTGCCTCTGGTTGGCGGCTGGCACCTTCATTTTTTCCAGGAATAGGCCTGTGTGGCCTCAGACCAATGGGTTCTAGACATCTTTCAAGGTGTCAAGCTGCTGGAATGCAAGGACTCTATCCCAGATTCCACCGTTCAGGCTACGCAGCATCCAGGTGTTAGTGCCGATGCTGCCTGCTGAAAGGGCACGGGCCGGTATTCATTTAGTTTGTGATGCCAAAGAAAGATGAATCCTTCTGCCTGTTTTTGGATCTCAAGGGCATCAATATTCATTTACCCATGGAGACTTTGCAGTCGATCCTGCAAGTGGTCCAGCGAGGAAAACTTCTTGCATCACCAGACTTGGCCAAGGCGTCCTTCCAGATTCTCCTTTGCAGGGATAAGCAGCGCGTCCTACACATCTCTGTTCTTGGCTTGCACTTTGTTTGCCACGCTACCCTTTGGTCTTTTCTCTGCATTGCGGATGTTCACCAAGGCTATGGTCGTGGCTGCTGTTGCTCTGCAGTCTGAAGGGATCTGTGGCAACTAGCTTGTTCGAGCCTGGTTGCATATGGAATCTCTTCAGGTGTCGACTTGAGTGCTGCAATTTCTGGAGAATCTGGGCTGAGTGATCACTTAGGACAAGAGCTACCTGGGGAGCCTATCCAATTGTTGGAGTCCTTGGAGCACAGTTTATCACTGACTCCAGAAGGTTTTTTTCCTACCCAGAAAGAGGGCAGAGAGGTTGTGTTTTCAGCTGAGAGCATATCAGAGGCAGCAGGTTCCCAAGACTTGGGACTACCTCCAATTCCTAGGGTCAATGGTGGTGACTATTGAGATGGTTTGCAGCTTGTCGTACTGTGAGGGCTTGTGTGCATCAGTGATGCTGAGAGCTAAACTGTCGGTAGTTTAACTACTGGCAGGGTCTCCCAAGATGGACAGGTCTCAACTCAGGTGCCAGACCAAGATAAACCACCCATCTGGGCAGCAGCAGAATGGGATAGTGTTGACGGCGGAGGATCACATTTCTGTGACAATGGCAACAACACCAAACTTAAACTGCGCGGAAGAAAGGCCCGGCAATCTACTTCTGTATCTTGCCATGAAAACCCAATGGATAGTTACAACAAAACAAATTGTGCTATAGTGCTGGAAGATGAGACCCCCAGGTAGGAAGGCACTCAACTAGCTACTGGGGAAGAGCTGAAGACTTTTCAGAGTAAAGCCAGCATTTATGATGTGGTTGGATCAAAGCCCTCGGGACGTCTGACTGCTGATGTAGCTGCACATGAAATGAGAGTCAGAAGCTGTAAAGATGTCTTACGCATTGGAACATGGAACATACGAAGACTGAACCAAGGGAAGTTGGAGGTGGTCAAGAATGAAATGGAACGTGTACAACTTGATCTGTTGGGTGTCAGCGAACTGAAATGGACTGGCATCGGGCACTTTGCATCAGATGATTACATGGTCTAATATGCTGGAAATGAAAGACAAAGAAGAAATGGTGTTGCATTTATAATAAAGAAGAAACTTGCCAGAACTGTAATGAAATACAATGCAGTCAGCGAATGCTTAATCTCTATTCGTCTATGAGGAATGCCTATCAACACAACTATAATTCAAGTATATGCCCCAACAACAGCTGCAGAAGAGAATGAAATTGAAGAGTTCTATGAACAAGTACAAGCTGAAATTGACAGAACATGCAAACAGGATATCCTGATAGTCATGGGTGACTGGAATGCAAAGGTTGGCAACAAAGAAGTAGGCAAAGTAGTTGGAAAATATGGACTTGGAAACAGAAATGAAGCTGGAGAAAGACTGATAGAATTCTGCAAGATCAACGATCTATTCGTCTCAAACACCTTCTTCCAGCAACACAAGCGGCGACTGTACACATGGACTTCACCCAATGGATTGTATAAAAATCAAATTGACTACATCTGTGGACGTCAACGATGGAAAAGTTCTATAACATCAACAAAGACAAAACCTGGAGCTGACTGTGGTACAGATCATCAACTACTAGTATGCAAACTTAAGCTAAAGTTGAAAAAGAGCAAACCACTCATGAATGCAGCAAAATACGACCTTGAGAATATATCACTGGAATTTAAAGACTGCCTGCAAAATCGATTTGCTGCTTTAGATACAAATGAGAGAGCTCCAGAAGAGTTATGGAATGACATCAAGAAGGTTGTGTTGGAAGAAAGCGAGAAGTCTCTACAAAAGGAAAAAAGTAAAAACGGCCAAAATGGATGACGGAAGAAACTCTGAAAATTAAAGTTAAAGAAAACGTTCCAGCCTAGAATTGCAATGTTACATGATGCTCAAGGTTCTATGCTGAAAGATGCTGAGAAGATCAAGAAAGGGTGGAAGGAATATACAGAGTTTTTATATGATAAAGATCAAGTGGACCAACAGCCGTTTCAACCTGTACCTTATGATCAGGAACCATTGGTGATGAAAGAAGAAGTTGAAGCAGCATTGAAAGCCTTATCACAGAACAAAGCACTAGGCATTGAGAGCATTCTCATAGACTTATTACAGCAATCTGGTTTATTTAGATTACCTTGTTTCTTCCAAGTTCTCTAATCCCTGTTACTTGTAAATGCACTACAGTTATCCTGTATGTATGTTTTGTTCCATGTAAACCGCGCTGATGATAATAGTGCGGTATATAAGAAAAGTTAAATAAATAAAATAAATAAATAAATAAATCTGATGCAGCTGTTACCGTACTTACAAGGCTCTGCCAAGAAATATGGAAGACATCATCATGGCCAACTGACTGGAAAATATCTGTGTTTATACCAATACTAAAGAAAGGTGATCCAACTGTCTGTGGAAATTATCGCACAATCGCTCTGATCCCACATGCCAGCAAGATTCTACTGAAGATTATTCAAAAGAGACTACAACCATACCTGGAACAAGAACTACCTGAAGTGCAAGCAGGGTTCAGGAAAGGGCGAGGAAGGAGAGACATCACTGCAGATGTGAGATGGATCCTTGAAAAGACTAAAGAATACCAAAAGGATATTTATTTGTGCTTTATCGACTATAGAAAGGCTTTTGACTGTATAAACCATGAGAAAAACTGGGCCTCATTAAGAAGCATGGGTATACCAGAACACCTGATCATACTCTTGCACAATCTGTACATTGATCAAGAAGCAACAGTTCGAACGAACAAGGAGAAACAGAATGGTTTAAAATAAGTAAAGGTGTAAGACAAGGCTGCATACTTTCCCCCTACCTGTTTAATTTATATGCAGAACACATCATCAGAGAAGTAGGATTGTATGAAGACAACAGAGGTGTGAAGATTGGTGGAAGACTCATCAACAGCCTTTGCTATGCTGATGATACCACATTACTTGCTGAAAGTGAAGAAGATCTGAAACATTTGCTTCTCACAATCAAAGAACATAGTCTCAAAATGGGCCTGCACCTTAATTTATTTATTTATTTATTTAACAGTATTTCTAAACCGCCTTATCTTAATAATCAATGTAAAGAAGACAAAGATCATGACAACTGGCATAATCAACAGGTTCATCGCTGAAGGAGAAGAAATTGAAATTGTGAACAACTTTAACCTACTTGGATCAAATATCAATAAAAATGCAACAAGCAGTCAAGAAATCAGACGACGCATTGCTCTTGGCAGAATGGCTATGAAAGACCTAGATAAGATTCTCAAGAGCAGAGATGTCTCTCTCCATAGAAAATTTTGACTTGTTCAAGCCATGGTATTTTCTACTACTAAATGATATTTTCAATAACATCATATGGATGTGAAAGCTGGACAGTGAAAAAGATAGACAGGAAGAAATTGATGCCTTTGAATTATGGTGCTGGCGGCAAATACTGTGTATACCATGGACTGCTCGAAGAACAAACCAGTCGGTACTAGAGGTGATCAAACCTAAGCTTTCTTTAGAAGCTCAGATGACAAGACTTCAACTTTCATACTTTGGACACATCATACGAAGAGAGAGATCATTAGAGAAAGACATCATGCTTGGTAAGATAGAAGGTCAACACAAAAGAGGAAGGCCAGCAATGAGATGGAGCGATACAATAACAGCAGCTACGGGTACCAGTCTGTCAACAATAAGCCGCCTGACTCAAGACCGAACACATAAGAACATAAGATATGCCATACTGGGTCAGACCAAGGTCCATCAAGCCCAGTATCCTGTTTCCAACAGTGGCCAATCTAGGTCATATGTACCTAGCAGTTTCCCCAAAAGACACAGGTTCCGCAATGCTTGTACTGGGTCAAGCATTGATATCCTGGGTCCCTTCTTAATAATGGTTTATGGACCTTTCCTCCAGGAAGTTGTCCAAACCTTTTTTAAACCCAGCTACACTAACAGCCTTTACTACATCCTCTGGTAACAAATTCCAGAGTTTGATTACACGTTGAGTGAAAAAATATTTTCTTTATTAGTCTTAAATAGTTTACCCTGTAGCTTCATTGCATGTCCCCTAGTCTTTCTATATTCTGATAACGTAAACAATCGATCTACGTTTACCCGTTCCACTCCGTTCATTAATTTATAGACTTCTATCATATCTCCCCTCAGCCGTCTCTTTTTCAGGTTAAGGAGCACTAACCTTTTTAGCCTTTCTTCATAGGAGTATCCTTCCATCCCCTTTACCATTTTGGTGGCTCTTCTCTGAACCTTTTCTAATAACGCTATATCCTTTTTAAGATACAGCGACCAGACTTGCACACAATATTCAAGGTGCGGTCTCACCATGGAATGATATAGAGGCATTATAATATCTTTTGTTTTATTTTCCATTCCTTTTCTTATGATACCTAACATTCTATTTGCTCTCTTGGCCGCCACTGCACACTGGGCCAAGGGTTTTAACATGTTATTCACAATGACACCTAAATCTTTCTCCTGGGTGGTGGTTCCTAATGTGGAACCTTGCATTGTGTAACCATAGTTTGGGTTGTTCTTCCCTAGGTGCATAACTTTGCACTTGTCCACATTAAATTTCATCTGCCATTTTGATGCCCAGTCTTCCAATTTATCAAGATCCTCTTCACAATTTTCCTCAATCCTCTTGTGTTTTAACAACTTTAAATAGTTTTGTGTCATCTGCAAATTTGATAACCTCACTCGTTATTCCACTTTCCAGGTCATTTATGAATATGTCAAAAAGCAGCGGACCCAGCACAGATCCCTGGGGTACACCACTATTCACCTTTCTCCATTGGGAAAATTGGCCATTTATCCCAACACTCTGCTTTCTTTTAACCAGTTCCTGATCCACAGTAGCACACTGCCTCCTATCCCATGACTCTTTAGTTTTGCCAAAAGTCTCTGATGAGGGACCTTGTCAAAGGCATTCTGAAAGTCCAGATACACTATATCAACCGACTCACCTTTGTCCACCTGTTTATTCACACTTTCAAAAAAACATAACAGATTAGTAAGACAAGATCTTCCTTGTCTAAAGCCATGTTGGCTGTCTCCCATTAGGCCATGACTATCTACATGCTGAGTAATTTTATTCTTCATGATGGTTTCTACCATTTTTCCCGGTACTGACGTGAGGCTCACCGGTCTGTAGTTTCCCGGATCACCCCTGGAACCCTTTTTAAAAATTGGTGTTACATTGGCAATCCTCCAATCTTCAGGTATTAGAGATGATTTTAATGATAGTTCACAGATTAGTAATAGCAGGTCTACAATCTCATATTTCAGTTCTTTCAACACAATTTAGGATAGCTATCCAGAGGGTCGCCATGAGTCGACTCCAACTCGACGGCACTTAACAACAATAACATTGAGATGGTCTCCTGCGCGCAAGGGCATGTGTCTGCTGCAAGATCCTTGCTATCACACTGATCTCCTTGTTCACATGATTTTGACATCGGGCTGCAGCGGTAGCCTATGTTATTCAGCAAGGGGGATGAAGAATTTCAGGGTCTTCCAGGAAATGATCTTCCTACTGGGTCAGAGTGGGCTCCCATGGCCTTCTTGGCACAACATATTGTAAGAATGGGCCACATGGATGTGGACTATTGTGAGCACTCCCTCAATTCTGGAGAGTGTGAATTGAGCTAATTGGAGGTCTAGAGGATCCTGAATAGGTGAGGTCACCCCAAGCTCTGATGACAACCTGAGCTCATGCCAAGGTGCACAAGTTCTTCAGCCACTGCAAAAAGGTGGACTCTGAGGGCATGGATGCCCTAGTTCATCCTTGGACAAGGCAGGTTCTGCTGTATGTAGAGTGCCATCAGGGCCCAGTGTTGCTGGTGGCACTGGATTGGCTGAGAAGGTGGTGGTTTGTGGCTCTGATATACCTCCGGCAGAGCTGCTCCTCCGCTTCTTGTTTGTGTGGGGGTTCTTGAAGCAGGGGCCAGTCTTTTTGGACAATCTGGCTCCCTTCTCACTTATGGCTGGGCTCTTGAAAAGTGGCGCTAAGTGTATACGGGCTATCCTGCCATGGTTTCCATGCTACGGAAGATGAGAAGAGGCTCCTGTCTCGCCTATATGTTGATTTGATGTTTTTTTAGCACTAGTACTCTGGGAAGCACTGCAGGCTTGCTGGTTCTGCTTTTCTTATATCACAATGGTTTGACAAGGGCCTTTCCCCTCAGTTAGCTAAGGGTTCAGGTGGCAAATTTGACTTTCAGAGCCAATGATGGGGTGCTCCCTGGCCTCACACCTGGATGTGGGTGGTTTCCTGCAGGAAGTTAAACATTTGTCTCCTCCCCTACATTTAATGGTTCCTTCTAGAGATCTCAGTTGGTTCTTCATACTTCGATGGCTGAGCACTTTGAGCCATTGAGGAGGGATTCACTCAAGGATTTTTCCCTTAAGGGCAGCCTTTTTAGTCGCAGTCTGCTTGAAGAGATGTATGTTGGAGTTAGGGGCCATGTCAAGTTGAGATCCCTATGTGTCTTTTCAAAAGAGCTGTGTATTACGGCCCATTTCTTCTTTCTACCCAAAGTGGTGTTGTCTTTCCTTCTCCGGGAACAAGCAGGAAGTCAGTCCTTACATATGGGTGACGTCAGCACTGACAGAGCCCATATGGTAACCACTCCCCAGCTTTCATAGAAAGCCTTTGGGAGTAAAACTATGCATGTGTGGTCACCTTCCCACCCAGGGTGCCATTTTACCTCAGTCTTCTTTTTTCCACGGAGCCCATCAGACACTTATCTGTTCCTCAGGAAAAGCTTGGCGTTTCTTTTGCTTACTTTTTGTTTTTTTTCTGTGCGTTTTTTTTGTTTGCTCTGTTGCATACTGTTACCTTCAAATACCAGGAATCATCACTTCCTCGGCGTCGTGTTTTTCTTGGATTTCCTCTGTTTTTTCTTGTGCCCTTCCCTGACCCCAGGACCTTGGCATTTGATCTCTCAGGTCTCCTTTTTCCTATGTCTTCAGTCAGCGGTTTTAAGAAGTGCAGCAGTTGTCCCCACACTGTCCATAACAGCCCAGCATAACTGCTGCCTTCAATGCCTCAGGACTGACCACGACAACTCCACATGCCTGCTCTGTCTCCAGATGATGAGCAAGGGTTGGAAGAATCATAAAAGGCAGTGGGAAGCTTGCAACTCTGAGATCCTCCTGGCCAAACAAATAGCCACCAAGAAAACTGCCTTTAAAGTCAAGTCCTTCAGCAAGCACTTGGCCAGCAGCTCAAAAGATGTCATAGTCCGCACCGAAAGCACCAAATTAAGGCCCCTGCAGGAACTATTGACCTTAATGGCAGGCAAAGCTGCTTTACGGCCCAAAGGAAATGCACTACTTTGGGGTGGGCTGCTAGCATCTTCCCCTACACCTTCCCCCAGTAACACGCCAGTGCTGCCACTTGCACCTGCAGGGAATTACACATCAAGCCTTTTTCCAGCCCATCCTAAAGAAAGGTCAGCAAGTCCCCCAGGGGTCTCAGTCTCCTGTCTGTCTACACACCAGCTCTCAAAGATCCTCCAGATCCTAATGTAAGCCAGAGATGTGGAGCGTTTACGCACTTTCAGCAGGGTTGAAATGACTGTGCTTGAATAAACCCCGCTTAACTAAGCATGCCCTCTCAAGAGCCATGCTGTTAGCAAGAATTGATCCACCTGTGGCATCAGAACAGGGCCCTGTACCAGTAGGTTGCTCCTGTTCGGGAGCTGCCAGGGTTCATCTGCTAGCAACCTTACCAGGTCAGCATACCATGGTCTGTGCGGCCATCCCGGCACAATTAGGAGGACCATTCATCTGTGTGCCTCGATCCTCTGCACCACCCGCTCAATCAGGGCACATAGTAGAAACACTTAAAGCAGATCTGTTGCCGGCCACTGTTGCACTAGAGCACTGAGGCCCTCCAACATTCGCTCCCTTCATCTGCTGTAGAATCGATTTGCTTTTGCAGATGCCAGGGTCGCCATGAGGTCCATAACTGGAGGACCCCAGTGGTGAACCAGCTGTGTGAACACCTTGTCGTTTAGTGTCCATTTGCCGGGATCCACTCAGACTCTGCTGAGGTAATCAGCCACTACGTTTGATCTTCCGGCCACATGCACAGCTGACAATGCCTGGAGATTGTCCTCTGCCCAAGCTAGCAAGGGGGCAACTTCATTCTCCAGCTGGACACTACCCGTGCCCCTTTGCCTGTTGATGTATGCCACCGTGGCAGCATTGTCCGAGAACACTTGCACTTTTTTCCCCTTGAAGAAGATCTGTGAAGCTCTGGAAGGCCAAAGCTACCGCTCTCAACTCCAGTCTGTTTATGGCCCAAACGGATTCTTCCATCGACCAGCTGCCATGTGTTACCTGTGTCTGGCAGTGGGCTCCCCAGGCAAGCCTCCATCGTGATGGCAATGCACTCTGGTGTCTCCAAGGGCATTCTTGCTAACAATTTGTTGGGCCTCAGCCACCACCGGAGCCCACCACCACCTTGACCTCCATTGGGCAAGACAGCCACTTGGGTGACGTTTGGCTGACCATCTCTTCAGGAGGAATCTCTGTAGTGGTCTTATATGTGCCTGTGCCCAAGGCATCAGCTCGATTGTTGCTGTCATCGAGCCCAGGAGTTGTAGGTAATGCTAGGCTGTTGGAGCTGGTGTTCGTAGGAAGAACCTGACCTGTAGACGCAGTTTGTACATCCGCTCCAAGGGTAAGGAGACCTTGCCCTCTTGCGTCCAAAAGTGAGCTCCTAGGTAAATCGGCTTCTGAGACGGACTCATGTTGCTCTTGGCTGCATTGATCACCCAGCCCAGGCTCTAAAGGAACTCAACCACCCGACCGTGGCCCTCACACTCTCTTCCCTGGATTTTGCCTGTATTAACCAATCATCAAGGTAAGGGTGCACCAGAATTCCTTCCTTTTGCAGGGCAGCCACCGTGACCACCATGACATTGGTGAATGTCCTGTGTTGCCGTAGATAGGCCAAATGGCAGTGTGGTGAATTGAAAATGTCCCAGGGGTACTGCGAACCTTAGGAAGTGCAGATGCTCCTGCTGAATTGGGATATGCAGGTATGCTTCTGTGAGATCCAAGGATATCAGGAACACTCCCTCTCTGAAGGCCACAATCACTGACCTCAGGGTTTCCACGTGAAAACGCAGGACCCTGAGACACAGCATGTTTGAGATCCAGAATGGACTGAAAGGAGCTCTCCTTTTTGGGGACAATGAAATAGATGGAGTACCGACCGAATCTGACTTGGCTTTGTGGTACTTCAGTGACTGCCTGCAGCTGAACCAACCTCTGCAGAGTGTCCTGCACCGCCTGGAGCTTGTGAGGAGCTCTGCAAGATCGCAAGAAACTTTCCTTGAGTGGCCACGTGAACTTGAAGACATAACCCTCCTTGATGACCTCCAGGACCCACTGGTCGGAGGTGATCTGGGCCCAGAGTAAAATCTGAGCAGTCTTCCCCCTATGGGAACCAATTCCACCTGGACCCGCCACGCTCCATTGTGGTTTCTTGTTGGGGGTGGAAGTGAAAAAACCCTTCTTGGCTGCCCTGAAGCCTCGAAAGGGCTGACCTCTTGAGGGAAATCTTCCTCTCTAGTAGGGTGTAAATCAATTAGACATGAAGCGCTGGAAATCCCGTGCTTGCCCTCAACCTTGCGCCGGTGGCCGTCCCAACTTCTACTTGTCTTCTGGGAGTCTTTCACCCTTGGACTCTCCCAAGTCCTTAACCAACTTCTCCAGAGCTCCTCCAAACAAGAGCTTTCCCTTGAATGGGAGTCTGCTTAGGCGCAGTTTGGAGGAACTGTCTGCCTACCAGTTCCAGAGTCACAAGTATTTGCGTGCAGAGACAACCGCAGCCATGCTTCAGGCTTGGCACCTAATTGGGTCGTAAAAGGCATCCACCAAGTTGGCTGTCCTGGACTCCAGCTTGGCTGCTTCTGGGAGAGCTGGCCTCTGCTGCTCTGTCTCCTCCTGGAAACCTTGTGCCCAGCACAAACAGGCACATGCCACGACTGCGCCACATACTGAGGCCTGCAGAGAAGCCACATTAATGTCAAAGGCTTGCTTCAGCAAGGTCTCCAGCTTCCTATCCTGGATGTCCTTCAGGGCCGAACTGCCTTTGACTGGCATAGTGTTCTTGGTCACTGCCGAAACTGCTGCATCTATCTTGGGGGAGCAAAAAAGTTTTTTCTCTTGCTCAGGAAGTGGATAAAGGCGCACTATCGTTCGCACTCCTCTCAACCCCACCTCTGATACCTCCCATTCCTCTAGGATCATTTGTTTGTTGACCCGATACATGGGAAAAACTGGTTTCCTCACTTCCTGGAACAATGGGTCTTCCAGAGGTTCCTCCTCCTCTTGTGACCCTGGGGCCATATTGAGGGTCTTCAGGGAATGCGTGATCAGTGCAGCCAGTTCCTCCCTACAGAAAACTTGCAGAATTTGGCCCTCTTCCTCCTGTGGAAGCTCGCTCTCTTCTAGCTTGTCTGTTTGTGAGTCTTCCCCCTCATCCTGTGCCTCCAGTCCTTCCAATAGTGTCTAGGCAGCATCGTCCCAGGCTTCAGTGCCACGCCTGGCTTTGGCCGTGGGACCTCCTTGTGTGCTGGTGGATGCTTCTATCTCAGCTGAGGATCTCTTACAGATCTCCTGCATGGACCCAAATACTGAGTTCTTCTGTCTGATGCAAAAGCCTTGTGCATAAGAACCCCCCCCTCCTGAAGTCCTCTGTCAGAATATTCTTGGAAGTGGTGGGTCTAGGGGTCTGCAACTCCTGGGTCCCTGTTGTGACCCTAGGCTGTTTGGGGGGAGCTCCTGTCCCACTATTGGAACACAGACCTTCCATCCCTAGTTGGGTTCCCCTGCTTGCTCCGAGGTATCTGTTCTGTCTTGCAATTCATCCTCCAGGGAGTGTGTTTCTGTCTCACAGTCCCAGCCGAACCCCTCTTCTGACATGGCCCCCCCTCCTGGACCCGCAGGCTAGGCAAGTTCGTCTTGCAGGCATAATTTCCTTTTTCTTTTTTTAACTCGCCAATGGAATAACCCCAAGCTAAAATCCAACTCGCCCCTGCTGTAGTGAAAAACAAAGCAAACCCCCCAAAAGGGCTGGGTGCCACAGGAAGGAGGGGAGGGGGGGGGGGAAGGGGAAAGAAAAACTAAAATGGCTGCCTTTGAAATTTCCTGCCTAAACACCAGTGGTGTGAGGCTTCCCTCGTTAGGTTCCTGCTATCTGGCATTCCCTCTCTCTGCCCTTCTTAGCCAAAAACAACCCCTTTAAAATAAACTGAATGGACAAACCTTGCTTGGGCTCACCTGAAGAAAAGTACTGCTCATTGCCGGCTTTGGTGGTTGCGCAACACCTGTCCATGCCAACGTGCACCACTCAGCCTGCCCCAAGGCTTCGGCGATCATGTCTCTTCTGATCTGATGAGAGGCCTGCCTGCAGTAAACAGCGCACCCCGCTCAACTCCTGCTAGTGTCTGCAGTCGCAACTCCGATGGATGGGAGAATGGACCCTTGAGAAGAAACTTCCCCCTTTTTGTTGGTAGGCTAGGTTCTGGCACCTGACTCAGTTCTGAGCCTCCTCTCCTCTGTGTTCCCGGTTAGAAACACTGGCTACTTCAACAAGGAAGGCTCCCTGAGCAGGACTTCCCCTTTCCTTCAGGCACTGGTGTTGCAGGTAGATAGATGAAGAAAAATAGGGGAGAAAGGAACTCTGAAAGATAAGCCACAAGATATCTCCCCACATGGGGAGACATGTCTCTCCAGCTGCTTAGAGAGTGAATACTGGGGGCTGGGAGGAGCTTCTGGCTGCCCAAATATGCTGTGGTCAGAGGTCTGACATGTGCAGTCTCCTAGCTGCTGAACAGGCGTGACTACCATCCATGTTGGGACTGGACTGGAGGATACAATAAGGAATAAATAAAATAAATAACTTGTTCTTTATTAGTCAGAAAACAAGCTTGAAGTCCTTGCCTGATCAATCTTTCAACCTGATATTTCAAACTTTGAATGGGATCTTCTGTAGTTTCTCATACTTTAGGTCTCCTAATTGCTGATACATTTAATTTCATTATCATATTATTGTTTAGTTTGGAGGACAATAGTACCTCCTTTATTAACTCTATGAATGCTATAGTCTGAATTATGAGCTAATTCGAACATCCTTGATTATTGTGCTTTACTGTAATAGGTTGTGACTGCGAACAAAGCTCTCAAAAAAGCTGCTTTAACTGCCACATGTGGATGTCTTTTATAAAAACAAACAAACCAACCAACCCACCCAACTTAGGGTCAAACTTTTAGAGAGCGTACTTCAGATAGGTTTCTAGAGAGAGAAGCTGCTTTCACATACTTGTAGTCAAGCCCTGTAAGTGAATACAAGGAACTACTACTACCTATCACAGGCCTTGACAAATGTTCTTGGAATCTAAGAGCCAGCTGCCAAAATCTAGGTCATGGTGTACACCTCACCCCCTAAAACGTGTATCACAGTTAGTTTTTAGGTTTTAGGGCCTGATTTACTGTTTTGTTTTTTTGAAGGAGTGAATAATCAGGTGGACAAAGGTGAGTCGGTTGATACTGTGTATCTGGACTTTCAGAAAGCCTTTGACAAGGTCCCTCATGAGAGACCTTTGGCAAAACTAAAGAGTCATGGGCTAGGAGGCAGTGTACTATTGTGGATCAGGAACTGGTTAAAAGATAGAAAGCAGAGGGTAGGGCTAAATGGCCAATTTTCCCAATGGAGAAAGGTGAATAGTGGTGTACCCCAGGGATCTGTGCTGGGTCTACTGCTTTTTGACATATTCATAAATGACCTGGAAAGTGGAATAACGAGTGAGGTTATCAAATTTGCAGATGACACAAAACTATTTAAAGTTGTTAAAAGCCAAGAGGATTGTGGAAAATTGCAAGAGGATCTTGATAAATTGGAAGACTGGGCATCAAAATGGCAGATGAAATTTAATGTGGACAAGTGCAAGGTTATGCACCTAGGGAAGAACAACCCAAACTATGGTTCCACGATGCAAGGTTCCACATTAGGAACCACCACCCAGGAAAACGATTTAGGCGTCATTGTGGATACCATGTTAAAAACCTCGGCCCAGTGCGCAGTGGCGGCCAAGAGAGTAAATAGAATGCTAAGTATGATAAGGAAAGGAATGGAAAATAAAACAAAAGATATTATAATGCCTCTATATCGTTCCATGGTGAGACCGCACCTTGAATATTGTGTGCAATTCTGGTCGCCGTATCTTAAAAAGGATATAGCGATTTTAGAAAAGGTTCAGAGAAGAGCCACCAAAATGGTAAAGGGGATGGAAGGATACTCCTATGAAGAAAGTCTAAAAAGGTTAGGGCTCTTTAACCTGGAAAAGAGACAGCTGAGGGGAGATATGATAGAAGTCTATAAATTAATGAACGGAGTGGAACGGGTAAACGTAGATCGATTGTTTACCTTATCAGAATATAGAAAGACTAGGGGACATGCAATGAAGCTACAGGGTAAACTATTTAAGACTAATAAAAGAAAATATTTTTTTCACTCAACGTGTAATCAAACTCTGGAATTTGTTACCAGAGGATGTAGTAAAGGCTGTTAATGTAGCTGGGTTTAAAAAAGGTTTGGACAAGTTCCTGGAGGAAAGGTCCATAAACCATTATTAAGGGACCCAGGATATCAATGCTTGAACCAATACAAGCATTGTGGAACCTGTGTCCCTTGGGGAAACTGCTAGGTACATATGACCTAGTTTGGCCTCTGTTGGAAACAGGATACTGGGCTTGATGGACCTTGGTCTGACCCAGTATGGCATATCTTATGTTCTTATATGTTCTTATGACTTTTCCTATTTTCTATGGGAAAAAGATTAATAAACCCAGGCTCTTAGTGAGTTACTAAACGGTGCCAACAAAAGCCTGGCCTCACTCCTCTTCCTCCCTCGTCTACCACCCCCATTGACGTGTGTGTGTATGTGGTGCGGAGATGGGGTGCCTACATGTATGTGATGGAAGGATGTGCCTTTTGCACATACACACTGTGCTCTTTACTTCTCATGCATTCATTTCTTCACTCTCCAATCCCTTGCATTCTTCCTCCCCGTGCAGTGCTGTGTATGTCTTATAGTACTACACAAATGTTCAGTAGTAGTTGTACTCCAACCCTTTTTTCTGTACTTCTGCTTGCAGGCAGACATCGTTTAGTGTTTCTGCCCATATGCTCTGAGTCCCAGGCACCAGGTCTGATTTGTGCTTGGGGTTTGTTAAGCCCTGGCCTTTCATTTGTATAGCACTAGAAGACACATGCAATGCTGTACACATACTTAAACAGAACATCCCTTCTTCAGAGAGATTACAGCATATTCAAGATAGATAAATATAACAAATGAGACAGGTAATTCTTAAGGGAAATAGTTAACATCAGATAGGTGTTGAATAGGAGCATAAAGGGGCCAGGATCCGGAAACAACCTAAAAAGCATGGGTTTTCTGTTTGGATTTTCAATAAGACCAGAGATGGAGCCTGATGTGCTGATTCAGCAAGGTGGAATAAATAGAGCTTATTTATTTAGTTAGGCTTTTTCTATGAGTCAAAGCAGTGTACATTCAGGTACTGTGTGTATATATACATATTTTTCCTTGTTCCCTGAAGGGCTCACAATCTATATTTTTGTACTTAAGGCAATGGCAGGTTTAGTGGCTTGCCTAAGGCCACAAGGACCACCTGTAGGACTAGAAACTCCAGTCCTTCCAGCTTAAGGTTGCTGTCTTCTAGCCTGAGGTAACTTGCCCCAACCACTAGGCCACTTCCCCCCCCTTAGAGTTGGCATTATATGAGGACAACTACTACTACTGATCATTTGTATAGTGCTATAAAGTCTACGCAGAGCTGTAGACAGTCCCTACTCATAAAACACAAATTAAAGCAATTATCCTGATGAAGGGAGAAGGGGTGTAAGGCGAGATAATGAAGAATCACAGAATGAATGCATTTATAGGTCAGAAAGAGAGGTTTGAACCCTATGTGGAAACATAGGGGGCCAATGAAGTGACTTGAGGGGTTAGAAGAGCATAATAACATGGGCAGAAAATTAGCCAAGCAGCTAAGTTTATAACAGATTGATGGGGAGAGAGATGATTTAATTGGAAACCAGCAAGGAGCAGGTTGCAGTAGTCTAAGCGGAAGAGAGAGTGTGGCTAAAGATCTCCATAGTGTGTTCAGAAAGAAACGGACACATTTTGCTGATGTGCCAAAGAAAGAGTTGACAGGTTGATCTGTTGGATTAGTGCAAAGAAAGGAGTCACAGATAACCCCAAAGTTGTGAGCTGAGGAGACTGTTATCCACAGAAACTGAGGAAGGTTGAGCCAGGTTAGATAAAAAGCTCTGTCTTGGCCTGTTCAGTTCCAGATGGTGTCAGGATCTCCAAGCAGCACCATCAGAGAGATAAGCAGGCTGAGATTCGGCCCTAAATTCCTGGAGAGATTTCAAGCTTAGAGAGGCGAAGCTGAGTCATCAGTTTAAAGATGGCTACTGAAACCCATAGGAGATAAGGGCATTAAAGGAATGAGCGCAGGGAACTAGCTGCTAATGCTATTAGCAAATTACAATCTTCTCTTTAACGTCTCACGTTTAACATTTTCTTTTTCTCTGCAAAGAGCAGGTAAGCGTGCATCCAGTGGGTCTGATGGAAAACTAAACGCTGACTGCACAGTGAATGCTGGGGGAACATTGCTCTTGGATGCTGTTAAAAGCCCGCATGAGCTTTTGGAGAGCAACAACGTCTTTAGGGAGGATGTTTGTTCAGAGAGAAAGTGAAATTTCAGTATCTTCCCTAGTTTAGACTTAGTTCACTTTAGATAGCAATCATATTATGGGCATCTCTGACAAATTGAAAGCTGTTTATTAAATAAATTAATTAAGTCGTACTTTTAATAGTTCAAGAAGCTTTACTACTGCTGGAATGCTGTACATAACCATTATTTTGCACTCTTATTATATTTTTTCATTTATCAAACAGAATATGCTTTGTTATTTTGCATAATTCAGATCTTTTAACACAGAATTTTGAATTTCGTGTGCAAAATAGTGGGAGTCAAACTTGATCTTTAGAATAGAGTCGCCTTTTTTTTCGAGGCTGATTTTCACAGCACGAGGTACTGGGAACTTTGTATGGCATAGTTTCCAGTATAAATGAACTTTCAGCTTTGGTTAAAATCGCCAACTCCCTAATGGTACATTAGCTACGCCACGTTAAGACTTTTCCAACACTCTGATAAGGCTTCAGAAATCAAAGAGCGCGTTAACACCCGAGAAGCAGCCACGACGAGAGTACCTTTACACCAAGTATAACAACGCGAAACGATTAACTTTTTAAAAAGTTAAAGTTTAAGCAAGTGCCATATTCTCGCTATGAAAATATATTTAAAAAACTTGCATTATTTACTCCAGCCCCACCCAGAAAACTGAGGAAGCAAATAAAAACAGCCAAAAAAATGCTTTTCGTTCGTCGTGCCCTTTGGCTTAAAGATTGCTTCCTCCGCACCTAGCAAATAGTCTTCAGTCGGTGATCGCCCATTGGTTACCTACAAGAGACAATACGCTTTCTTTATTGGTTCTTTGGAGGCCGTAGTGCTCATTGGCTCGCTAGTCAGCCGCTAAGTCGTGTTGTTATGTTAGGTTAGCCAGTAATGCACATCCTTTGAATTTGATCGCTAGATGGTGAACGCTAATTGGCTATATTTTGTTGAGCCGGCTACTTAGCGAGCGACTGACCGTTGTTTCATTGGTTCGTTAGAGGCTAGGGGTCGTATTGTTTAGGACTGGTGGCTGCACGAGCAAGAAGGAGATGGCGGCTCGGCTGAGTAGCTGGTGTCGGCCGCTCGGCGGGTTGAGACGGCTGTGGCTAACCGGTGGTGAGCGGCTTTGGAGCGTGTTAGTGTGCTCCTGGGTGAGATGTGCAGGAGCTGCTGGGGCCGGATACTTCCTTTTCCTTGCCCCGAGATGGGTCGTGTCCTCTCCAGCGAGTCGCAGCTTGGGTCCAGCCGCTCACCGCTGCGGTTTTGTCCTTTAGCTGAAGCGTGTTGAAAGAGCTGGAGCAGGACTATTAAGTGCTCTAGACCAGGGTTTCTGCACCCTCTCCACAGGACACTTAGCCAGCTATGTTTTTAATATACGCACAATGAATATGTATGAGAGAACTTGCATGCACTGCCTCTATTATATGCACATCTCTCGTGTATATTCATTCTGCTTATATTGCAGACCTGACTGGCTAGGTGTCCTGTGGAGTGGGTGCAGATCCCCTGGTCTTGACTAATTTGAAGGCCTGTGCTCTTTCCCATTAGATTACGATTTATAGATAGCCAGCTCCTCTCCCCTCCCCCCTTTTAACAACGGTCATAATTGCCTCACTCTCAAAGTAATCCTGTAAGCATGTTTATTTAGTGGACATTGCACTTCCATATAAAATGAGAAAAATGACTGCTCATAAAGACCATACACCTATCCAGTTCTGTCCATGCATACGAACTAATAAGCTCTACAATCCCTTCTTTTCTTTGAGATCCTCTGTGCTTTTCCCATGTTTTCTTGAGTTCAGATATAGGCCTTGTTTCTATTGCCTCCATTGGGAGACTATTCCATGCATCCATTACTCTTCTGTAAATAAATATTTCCTCAGATCCTTTCTGAGTCTGCTTTTTTGCCTTCATCCTATGCCCCCTTTCTTTAGCGCTTTCAACTGAAAGAGGCTCTCGTATACATTTATGCCACAGAGGTATTTCAACATCATATCGTCCTTCTTTCTTCCAAAGTATATATATTGAGATTTTTAAATCTGTCTTCATATGCCTTATGATGAAGGCCACTATACCAACTCCATCCTGTTTATATCCTTTTGAAAGTGTGGTCTCCAGAATTGCACACAGTACACCAAATGAGATCTCAGCAATTCATTCCTGCTGGCTATTCCTCTTCATATGCACTCAAGTATCCTTTTGCTTTTGCTGTAGCCAGGTCTTGCTCTTCTGTCATGGACAGAAGTACTTCACTCCCATACTGTACAGCTTTCTTGGATTTTTGTAGTTCAGATAACACCACTCTGCATTTTTAGCTTTAAATTTCAGCTGCCAAATTCTCAACCATTCTTTGGGCTTGTTTCATCCCTCCTGAAGTTATCTGCACCTTCCTAGGTATCTACTTTATTACAGACTTTGGTATCACCTGCAAAGAGGCAAACTTTACCCAACAGCCCTTCTACAATATCACTTATAAAAATGTTAAGAGTCAGATCAAAAAACGATCCCTGTGGCACCCCACTGGTTAACATCCTTATCCTCGTGGTGAATTCCATTTACCAGTACTCTTTTGTCACCTCCCACTTCCAATTATTAAACCTTGTTTCCTTAGCGTCTCTCCAGTCCAGTTCCTGTGTTCTGGGTTGTGCCCCCCTTCCAGCAGCTGGGAGACTGAGCATCATCTCATTTTTTTCTCTGCTTCCCCTAGGCTATATAAGGACTGGCTCCACCTACCAGCATCAGTATTGCTCAGTCTCCAAAGCAGCGTAGGGAGGCAGTAACCCAGAGCATAGGTTACTGGAGAGACTTAGCTGTTTAGTGCTTTTTCTTTATTTCTGATTGATTTCTTTGATTTTTATTTGTTAGTTAGGTTTGTCTTCCCCTCTTGCTGGTCTCTTCACCCCTCGGGGAGTAGGGAAGAAGGAGAGCCCAGCATCCGGACCCTTAAGGGGGCAGGAAGCGGAGCCAGGGAATCGGCGAGCAGCGCTGCTGCGGGCGCCCTTTTTACGGGAACCGTAGTGCGGAGGGAGCCAGGAAGGTTATCTGCCCTTCTGTGATCTCCGGGGCCTCTGCCGTCTTCCCGCCTCGCTGCTGAAGCCCTTCCGGCGGCTGAGCGCGGGAAGACGCGGCGATCGAGGAGTTGGAAGCCGGTTCTGTAGCTCAGCGGCATCCAAGAGGGCCAGGAGTGCGGTGTGAACTGCGTGGCTCATGGAAGACCACACGGTCACGGTCGGAGGACGGCCTGGGAGAACTCTGAGGGCGGATCAGGTCCTCTTGGAGGTAGGCTGTTTTTTCTTTGCGTGCTTTTAGCGCCCCCCTCCCCTCCCCTCCCCAGGCTGAGCTGTAAAAGAAGAGAAGATATATAAAACCTTCTAAGCTTGTTGTGGTGGAGCACAGAGCAATCAGAGACCTCAATCAATTTAGGAAGGCCATCAAGCATCACTTATTCCTACTGCACTTTTCCCCACACTACAGCACCATCCAACCCAACCCAGCATTGACTCCCACACCACAGACATAACCAAACCGGACAGATCTAGAAAACTTGTAAGATTTTTTACTAAATCATGAAAGTCATCCTACAAAATTTAAGTAGTTATAAGTTTGCTCAAGATAATAACTTGAAGATGTATATTGACATCAAACCTAGCATATTGAATTGCCTCATTGTAAATAACCTCACTGTAACTTCCCCTGTCTGTAAATAATTGTATATAGTTCTCCCAGTTACATTTCCATGTTACTTTCCCTGTTTTATGTAAATACAGGGCAGAACTTCCCCTGCCCTGTAGTCAAGTTGTATGTAAACCGCACTGATAACAAATAGCGCGGTATAGAAAAGCTATAAATAAATAAAATAAAATAAGTAAAAAAAAAAGTTTAAGTTTTGGGGTCTGCGGATTGGTAAGCAGAGATCCACCATGCCAGCTAGGCCTCAGTGCCTGGTTTGCGGTACACGTAGAGGCACAGTATCAGAATGGAGTGTGTAGGGGCTGTACGGCTGAAGCGTCCTCAGTGGAGCAGGGGATGCAGCTGGGGGGGGGGTCCCAGGACACCTTGGAGTCCATGGACCTGCCGGAGCTGGCTTGTCAATCTGCATCTGTTCGTACGCCTCCTCTGGAGCAGTCTTCTAGTCCCCCTTCTCAACCTAGTCCTCTAGTCACTCTGGGAGGTCTGGAGGCTGTTCCTTATCGTTCCTCCAGTTTAGTCCTCTACTTCTGGGTTGTGCACCTCTTCCTGCAGCTAGGAGACTGGGCATGTCAAAGTCGTGACATCACTGGATATAGCCTGCTGGTATCTCCCATCAGCCTCCAGTGTGTCCAGTCTCCTTGCAGCAGGAGGACATAGTGAGCCTAGCTTCTGGGCTCACTTGGGGGGAACAGATAGGAACATTTAGTGTGACAAATTCTGATTTTACTTTTGATTTTTACCTTTAATTTACTTCTAATTTTACTTTTAATTCAGTTACCTTTGGTTAATTGACAATCGGGGATTAGTTCCCTTTAGTTAGGAGCAAATTTTCTTATTTACAGTAATTTTAAATTTGAGCCTCGTTCTTTAAATTAGTAGCAGTTCTCGCCTTCCCTCCTTGTCAGTGATTTTCACTTGCTGCAGGCATTTGCCAGTGCGGATCTCTCTCCCTGGACTGTACGGGAGAGAGCTCCGGGACCCATACAGCCACACTGAAGCTGTGTGAGACGGAGCCTCTCCGTTGCTGCGGGATTTTAATTTTACTCTGTGGAACCGGCTGAGCGATCCTCGCTGCGACTGCCAGGCGCATCAGCGCAGTTTGAGGATCAGAGGAATTCCAGGAGGTAGGAGCAGGCTGTGTGGCTTTCGGCCCTGCAGGTAAGGCCTTCGGGCTCTGTTGGTCTGCTGAGGCCTCATTTTTGCAGCGGCGGCTGTTCTTGGCGCCAAAATTCATTGGCGAAGGGGCGGCCGTTTCCTCTCTAGGTATTTGGACCACATGGCGAGCGTTGCAGTGAGCTGCCTGCGTGAGGAAAGCAACAGGCAGAATAGCTAAATTTTTGGGCCTAGTGTTTCTTTCTTTTGTTTGTAGTTTTTTTTTTGAGGCCAGGGGGTTCCTCAGCATTAAGGGGGACTGTTGCCAATCCTCTTTATAGAATAAATAAGACTAAACTTAAAAGCAGGACAGCAGTTTTGGCATTGATCCCTGATACCACATGTTCTTTCCCTCCTAATCATGTCTCTGAGGAGCATCTGTTCAGGCCCAGGATATTAGGCAAATTGCCAGCTTTTAGGTTCAAGGGCAGAGCCCTAACTTGTAGTTTGCAGGAGGGACAGCTTGTAAGTGTGCTTTTATGTATTCTGTAGTGAAAGTTGCCCAAAATTCACAGGGACAGGTTTAGGAAACCTTAGGATGTACAAAAATAGACTGTCAGTTAAACTGTCAACCGGGAAGTGCCTGTGCTACGGTCTATGGCCACCAGAGGGCAGCTGGTACACTCAATAGCGCCTTTCTATGACTGTGCATGCAGCCCTTATCTGCAGGTCAGGAAGGAAATCACCACAGAGCCTCGGTGATGTGATGTAAGGTCTGAGAATCCAGTTTTTATGACCAAGATTTAAAGCTCTTAATTTCTGTATCATTGGTTGGGCTCTGCTGCCCTAAAGGCCACCGAATGACAGCACTGCTCATGAATCACATAAAGTATTCAGTGCCCCCATCCCTGGGGGATGAGTGGTACAATACAAAATCATGTTACTCATCAGGTTCACACAGGCAACAACCTCTCAGACCTCCATTTGCAAGGTGTTCAGTGTATTCCACTGCTCTTTCTCTGACTGCAAGAAGGCCTGTGGGTTTCATAGCAACACTTAGCAGGCCCTTCCCAGGAAATTCTCATCTATTACTAGAGCAGGGTTTCATTTCATTTCATTTCATTTCTCTGGTTGCGGTTAATGCACAGCGTCAGGGGCTGTGTTCGAAAGCTTGGGTCCCACGGACTTCGGTGGGATTTCAAAAAGAAAAAGAAACTCGCTTTAGTGAGAGATAGCCTTGTTCATTTTTAGCTAACACTGTTGATTTTACTTTTGATTTTTACCTTTTGCGCCTGGATCCCAAGGATGGGACACTGTTTGCTTCCAGGAGTTCTACTTTCTATTTTGCTCTTCAGCTCCCTGGCAGATGCAGTAGGCTGGCAGGGGGTGGGCAACGCCTCCTGCAATGCAGAATCTCCCAGGATAAGGGGGGAAGGACCACTGGGTGCAGCGGGGGCTGGTAGTTTCTTGCAAAGCTATAGTAGCAGTTTGGGTAATTTTAGCGGATCTGCTTTGATTTCATTGGAGTTGGCAGAAACCTGGTTTTTGGAGTCCTATCTTGAAAAAAAAAAAAAAAAAGCAAAAGAAAAAAGGGCATAGCTATGTTGATTTACCAGAATCTCCTTCCGCTATCCATAGAAGGTCCTATACAGCGTTAAAGTCGGTTTATATGGTAGGATAATATTTTGGCTTAGCTGCTGTGATATAGCGCTATGTTCCGCTGTAAACCTATTCAGGTCAAAAGGAATTATGGTGATAACTCTCTTGGACAGTTGTAACAGGTGCTTGGGTGAGCGCCATGGCCAGTCCACAGATGTGGAATGCTCTGCCATAAGCATTATGTCATGGGAAGAATTTTATAGTTGTGTGGTTTCTTAATGGAAAATGTTCCCGTTTAGTTTCTTTGCCAAATTATAAGATTTTACGGTAGATTTGTAATGTCTTAATTTTGGCTATATGTGGTTTAATTTTGCATATGGAAAAGGTAGCTCAGCGGAGAGGGGTTGCAAATAGAACTCTGGCCTTTGGAGCTCTAGGCTCCCATTCCATTTATCAGAGGTTCTCCAGTACAGAGAGTCTCTGCTAGTGTTCAGTGCATGCCTTAATGGGGGGCCAGAAGCAGCTAGGCTAGTTCTCTAGCAGCAATGGCAGCGGCTCAGACTCTCGTAGGCATACTTCATATGCTGGGCTTCCGGGATGGCTTCTGTGCTGATCGGCATCAGCCAAGGTGACTGCCGGTTTAGACTGTGAATGTGGAGTCAGCCTGGAGGAGGGGCCTTGCGTTCTCTGGACAATGCCCTGCATACACTGAATCCCTTCAATTCGATCAGCTGCTGGCAGGACACAATGCACGCTCGCATGCTTTTTTTGCTTCAGTGGTCTAAAAGTGGAGTCTTTACCAGGTGGTATAATGGGAACTTGTCTGCAGTTTCTCGGCTTCTTTATTGCTGACTCAATTGCCACTGCGGAATGAGAGCTATATTTCATATCACCAGGTGCTAGTTGAACTTAAAAGATAAAGTCCATCTTTGTGCAGTCAGACGGAATGTGGCGTTACTCTAGCAGGACGGCCGTGGATTAGCATGCCTGTGTTTGGGAGTTCTTTCTACTTCATATTGTTGGCACGGAAAGAGCGTCTCTTAACATATGCTGGAAGCATTTTTGGTTTAGAGGTGTCTTTGTAAAAAAAAATAATAATAAAAAAAAATATATAAATAAATAAAGAAGGAAGGAAAATAAAGAAAGTATTCAGCTGTCCTGAATTCGCCTGTTCTTGATTGACATTTTGAGGCTAAGCAGGGGCACGCCTGGGTACTACGTGGGTGGGTGCACACCTTGCACTTCCAGGGTGTGCGGACTCACTGTATGGAACAGAGCCCTAGCAATTTTCTTTATCGCAAGATGGGAAAGTAGATGGTTCACTGAAGCGATCGTTGGGGGCAATGCTCTGGCCTTACAAGCTCCCATTTTTGGAGCCTGGGGAGGCGAGAGCATGCTTCCGCTGGTCGCAGTGTTACGGCAGTCTACTCGCCTGGAACAGGAAAGGATCAGGGAGTTGAATCGACTACAGCCTGATTTGCTTTATGGGGCAAATGTGCATTATGGCTTAATTCAAGCGCTAGCTAATATTGGCTTCCTTGGGGTTCACCTAGAGGTCTCTCTGGTGGAGGAATGGGGCAGCTGATGGTTCGTACCAGTCGAGGGTCAGTAAGCTCCCATTAAGTCTTTGTCTTGCCCTTTCCCCGTGGGCTCTCATAGGGCAACTAGTTGGTGTATCGGGGTTTTCGGAGAAAGGTGCTCTTGGTAGCGCCCGGTTGGGCGAGACGGCCATACTAAGCTTTTCTTATTCATCTACTCGACAGGCTTTTCCTAGAAGTTGTCGGTAGCGGACGTTCTGCTGCGGCTAGGTCACGAATGTCTCAGGTGGATCGGTGCCCGCCTACGGTTTGGCCTTTGTATGGGCGGGGCTCAAGTAGAAGGGTTATTCTGCGGCAGTCTTCGCCGCCTTGTTGAGAACAAGGCGGCAGGCTGCTTCTGCTACGTAGGTCCAGGCTTAGCGCCTTTTGGAAGGCTGCTGTTCACGGCGGCAAGTCCGGGCGACAAAGGTGTCTGTATCCTTGGTCTGAGTTCTCTGCAGGACAGTGTCTGAAGGAACTAGCAGCCAGTCCCTTGGAGGATCCAGCGGGCGACTGTTTCCGGCGGTAGGAGTCTGTGAAGGGAATAGCGCTAGGTGTTCGGATCGATGTGTAGCGTTTCCTTAAGTTGGGATCCGACTGCGCTACTCACGGAGAGTTCGGGTGCCGCCGGGGGATCCCGATTGGGCCTTAGAGGCGTTAGCTAAAGAGTTCTTTGATTCTTTACTCCAGGCGTCGGTAAAGGATTTGCTGTTATAGACAGTGGCTTTGATAGCTCGTTGTTCGGTGCGACGAGTTTCGGAGTTTCAGGTGTTGTCATCTAATGAGCCGTTTTCACCCTTTCTGGATAGAGGGTGGTGTTTGCGAGCAGTCCTGTCGTCCTTCCAAAAGGTGGTTTTCAGATTTTTCTCCTGAGCCTATTGGTTTCTCTTCCAGTTCTCGGTTTTTCTGGAAGGGGAGGTTTTTATTCGTAGCTTGCGCCGATAGGAAACATTACATGCAGGGTGCGATGTTCGTTTCTTTGTTTGTTTTTGTGTGCTGGTTGGAGGTCCCCACAAAGGGGAAGCAGCAGCGAAGGCGGCCATTTCGCACTGAGTTAAGGCGGTGGTTGCCTCAGCTTTCTGCTGGCGAGGTTGTATGATTCCGGGGGGCTTTCTGACTCTTGCTACCAGGGCACAAGCGGCTTCATGGGTGAATCACCGTGTCATTCCACCAGGAGGGATTTGTAGAGCAGCTTCCAGGTCGTCTCTTCATTTCCTCAGTAACCACTACTGCCTAATTGTTTTGGCAATAAAGGAGGCCTGTTCCGGGTCGGCAGTGTGGTGAGTTGGCTTGATAGGTCCCTCCCAATGATTACTGCTCTGTTACATCCCAGAAGTAGAGGACTAAACTGGAGGAACGATAAGGAAATAGAAATTACACTTACCTGGTAATTGTCGTTCCTTGAGTTACGACAGTTTAGTCCTCATTCCCGCCCTGGAGTGTGATTTCTTCAGAGTTTATTTTCAGGCGGAGTGAAGCATCAATCTCAAGGAGTAGACAGATCCTTTCAGTTTCTAGATCGCAGTGAGTATCCCTCTCTGTTCTTTCTTTCTTTTCTCTTATTTAAACGAGGTGATGGTATAGGATACGTGTTTGCATAGGGGGGACATGAATGTAAAGTAAAAAAAAAAAAAAAGAGAGAAAAGAAAATATAAGACGGATACGGTTTAAAAGGCTCCTCCGGTTGAAGAATGGGGAGTTATTTAAAGTTATGGTATAGTTACTTATTTGTTGTTCCTTTGAGTTTGCTTTGTCAATAGTACACTGGAGGCTGATGGGAGATACCAGCAGGCTATATCCAGTGATGTCACGACTTTGACATGCCCAGTCTCCTAGCTGCAGGAAGAGGTGCACAACCCAGAAGTAGAGGACTAAACTGTCGTAACTCAAGGAACGACAATTACCAGGTAAGTGTAATTTCTATTTAGTGGAGGTGACTTTTCTCCTGAATTTGTTCTTCTGATGCACAAGGCGTTGGCTATATGGATATAGCGTTATTAGAAAAGGTTCAGAGAAGAGCCACCAAAATGGTAAAGGGGATGGAAGGATACTCCTATGAAGAAAGGCTAAAAAGGTTAGGGCTCTTTAACCTGGAAAAGAGACGGCTGAGGGGAGATATGATAGAAGTCTATAAATTAATGAACGGAGTGGAACGGGTAAACGTAGATCGATTGTTTACGTTATCAGAATATAGAAAGACTAGGGGACATGCAATGAAGCTACAGGGTAAACTATTTAAGACTAATAAAAGAAAATATTTTTTTACTCAACGTGTAATCAAGCTCTGGAATTTGTTACCTGAGGATGTAGTAAAGGCTGTTAGTGTAGCTGGGTTTAAAAAAGGTTTGGACAAGTTCCTGGAGGAAAGGTCCATAAACCATTATTAAGAAGGGACCCAGGATATCAGTGCTTGACCCAGTACAAGCATTGCGGAACCTGTGTCTTTTGGGGAAACTGCTAGGTACGTACGACCTAGATTGGCCACTGTTGGAAACAGGATACTGGGCTTGATGGACCTTGGTCTGACCCAGTATGGCATATCTTATGTTTTTATGCTTGCGTAAGCAGGGAACACAGGAGGTGGGAGGCCCACAGGGGAGTGCTAGCAAGCGGCGTGCGGACCCTATGGATCAGGAGGAGGCGGGGCTGTCTCCCAAGAGTTCTAGGCTCGCTCACGAGGAAGTTGTCTACCCTCCACTTTCTGGATCCCCGGAAGGGGAGGTTTCAGATAGGGAGTTAGGGGATGATGAAGAGGAGCTTGAAGAGGGTAAACTCCCGGAGGAAGAACAAACTAGGATTGTTCGAGTGTTCTGTCGGGAGGAGTTGCCAGCCTTGATCAGTGAATCCCTAAAGGTGCTTAACATGGCAGCCGGGGCTCCTACCGAGGGCGACGTGCTGGAGGACCCTCTGATCCAGGCGGTTGGGAAGATCCAGAGAGTCTTCCCAGTGCACTGGGTAGTGAAGGGGATGATTCAAGAAGAATGGGAACAGCCAGATTCGGGGCTAAGGGAGGTGCGCTCTATGACCCGGCTGTATCTGTTACCGGAGGGGGAAAAGGAGTTACTCCGTTCCCCCAAGGTAGATGCGGCAGTGGCTGCGGTCACGAAAAAGACCACTATTCCAGTTGAGGGCAGCACGACACTCAAGGATACTCAGGATAGGAAAGTGGATGCGCTGCTCAAACAGGCGTTTGACATTAGTGCCCTGGCTCTCCAGGCATCCATCTGTAGGTAGCCTGTGCGTGCTTGCGTTGGTCACAGCAGCTTCAGCTGATTGGTGTTCCCCCGGCAGAGTCGGACGGGGAGGCAGCAAAGATTGAGTCTGGGGCTGCCTACTTGGCAGATAGCCAATATGTTTTGGTCAGGAGTCGGGCAAAGAACATGGCGTCGGTGGTGGCAGCCCGCCGCTATCTTTGGCTGCACAATTGGGCTGCCGACGGTTCCTCCAAAGCCCGGCTCAGTAGGCTCCTCTTTAAGGGGAAGCTTACCTTTGGCGAGGATCTGGACAAGTTGGTCAAAGATTTGGGGGAGTCTAAGGGAGGTAGGCTTCCAGAGGATAAGCCTAAGCAGTCCCGTCTTCCCGTCCCATTGCGACCTCAACCTCGAGAGGCGCAGAGGTTTCGGGGTTTCTGGTCTGTCCTCTTTCAGAGGGGCCGCTTTCCCTCAAGGGGGCAGGGCTTTTGGGGATTCCGGGGAGCTGGGAAGGGGTTTGGTGCCTCTTCTTCAGACTCCGGGCCCAGGAAGCCGTAATGAAGCAACGGGGGCCCAGCAGGGGGTTCTGCCGGTTGGGGGACGTTTACAGCAGTTCTTCTCAGCTTGGGCCCGGGTCACGTCAGACCAATGGGTCTTGGAAGTTGTTCGGGAGGGTTACGCTGTCGAATTCGCACGGCCTGTCCCTCCTTGCTTTGTTCGCTCCCCGTGCAAGTCTCTGGCCAAGCGAGCAGTCGTACGAGAGACTCTGACACGCCTGCGGCAGTGAGGAGCAGTAATGCCGGTTCCTTTAGACCAACAAGGTTGCGGTCGATACTCGATCTACTTTGTGGTGCCCAAAAAGGAGGGGCCCTTTCGGCCCATCCTTGATTTAAAAGGTGTCAATCGTTGTTTCAGTGTACCGTACTTCTGAATGGAGATGCTGAAGTCTGTCGTGGTGGCGGTGCGACAGGGAGAATTTCTGACTTCTCTAGATCTTACAGAGGCATATTTGCATATCCCGGTATGCCAGGCACATCAACAGTTCCTGTGGTCCCGGAGGGTCACTTCCAATTTCAAGCGTTGCTGTTCGGCCTTGCAACAGCTCCGCGCACCTTCACCAAGGTGATGGTGGTAGTTTCGGCGGCTCTGCGCAAGGAGGGGATGCTAGTCCATCCCTACCTTGATGACTGGTTAATTCGAGCGAAGTCTGTAGAAGAGAGTTGGTCGGCGACGTCCCAAGTGCTCACCTTCCTAAGAGGTTTGGGTTGGGTGATCAACTTGGAAAAGAGCACCTTGTGGCCTTTGCAGGGAATCGACTATCTGGGGGCAATGTTCGATAACGGCAATGGTTGTCATTTTCTTACCTCACTGAAGGGCGGACGATCTGAGGTGCCTTCTGCTTCAGTTCTTGGTCATGAACGCGCCCTCGGCTTGGCATTACCTTCAGGTCCTGGGGACCATGGCGGCCACTATAGAGCTGGTGCCTTGGGCCAGGGCTCACATGCATCCTTTACAGCGGACCTTACTCCGGAGCTGGTCTCATCAAAGTCAGTCCATGTCCATGTCTCTTCCCTGCCTGCTCGAGACCAAGTCAGCATTACAGTGGTGGTTTCGCAGGTGAACCTGAGCTGCGGTATGCCGCTCAAGACTCCGTTGTGGATCCAGTTGACAACGGATGCCTCCCTAGCTGACTGGGGGGCTCATTGCGAGGGTCAGTTCGCCCAGGGCCTTTGGGAGGCTCAGGAGTCTCAGTGGTCGATCAATCAGTTGGAGTGGCCCTAGCCCTTCGGGCGTTTCAACTGCTAGTGCTGCGGAAGGTGGTACCGATTTCTTTCCGACAACATGACGGCAGTGGCTTACATCAACCGTCAGGGCGGCACGAGCAGTCCTCCCTTGGAGGAAGAGGCAGAGAGCCTTCTGCTGTGGGCCGAGACTCATCTGGCGGCGTTGTCTGCGCAGCACGTGGCTGGAGTGGACAACGTGACGGCGGACTTTCTGAGCAGAAACAAGGTGGATCACGGCCGAGTGGGTTCTCTGCCAAGAGGTCTTAGAACAGATTGTGTGCCGCTGGGGGCTTCCAGTGATGGACCTCATGGCGAGGTACGAGTTGGCCAAGGCGTCTTGATTCTTCAGCCGAAGAAAGGAGAGGATGTCAGAGGGCTTGGATGCCCTGGTGCAGAGATGGCCGGCCAAGGGACTTCTATATGTTTTCCCTCCATGGGCGCTCATAGGCAGGACTCTCCATCGGATAGAGGCACATCCAGGGCGGGTGATTCTCATAGCCCTGGATTGGCCTCAGCGCCCTTGGTACGCCGACCTCATGCGTCTGTTGGCAGACCGTCCGTGGTGCCTGCCGGTGAGGGAGGATCTGCTGTCGCAAGGGCCTCTCCGCATGCCGCAGGTGGATCGGTTCTCGCTTACGGCCTGGCTGTTGAAAGGGCACAGTTATTGAAGCACAGTTATTCTAGGGCAGTGATTACTACCTTGCTGAGTTCCCGTAAGAGGTCGACCTCTCTATCTTATGTGAGGGTGTGGCGTATCTTTGAGGGATGGTGTAAAGACCGACAGAAGAGACCCCTGTCGGTATCTGTTCCGGGGTTTTGGACTTCTTGCAGGCAGGTTTCGATAAGGGCTTGGCGGCCAGTTCTCTGCGCGTGCAGTTGGCAGCTATTTCATGTTACAGAGGTAAGGTTCAGGGTAGATTCTTGGGGGAACATGCCAATGTATCTCGGTTCCTCCGGGCGGTTGGGCGGCTGCGGACTCAGCTGCAGTCGCCGGTTCCTCCTTGGGATCTCAACCTTGTGTTGGATGCCCTGGTTGGGGGTTGTTCGAGTCATTCAGGCGAGTGTCTTTGAAGGACATGACCCTTAAGACAGTGTTTTTGGTGGCCATTTGTTCGGCCAGGCGCATTTCCGAGCTTCAGGCCCTGTCTTGTCGTCCGTTGTTTCTATGCTTCTTCAGGGAGAAGGTTGTTCTCCGGACAGTTCCCTCGTTCTTGCCCAAGGTAAGTTTGTCCTTTCATGTGAATCAGTCGGTGTCCCTACCTTCCTTCCCGGGGACGGATCAGGGAGGGGACGACGCTCGGTTGCATTGGTTGGATGTACAGCGAGTTTTGTGACATTATCTCAAGCGGAGAGATCCCATTTACAACATCAAACCTTACTCTCGGCGCGCGAGCACCTCGGTTCCGGCGGACGTCGTTTCCGCACGGAAGATGGAAGCAGACAGAACACTGCTTCCGGGTTCCTCTGTCCGCGAGGCGAGGCCTTAGCGCTCCGCACGAGCTCCGAGGACAGCGACTGGAGGCCGACGGAATGCTGCTGTGGCAGCGCTGCACCCGGCTCGCGCGCCGCTGTCTGAAGGCGCCCAGCGTTGCAGGTCCTGGTGAGAGTGTGACCAAAACATGTACTGCTAGATCAAAAGCATACAAAATCCCACCAGACTACAGTGAAGTAACTCTTCTGGAGCCTGTGAAGTTAAAGTTTATAGATAAAGCTCCAAACCTGGCCAAACCCAAGAAAATGCTGATGTATGCTGACATCTCCCACACCTTTATTTATTTTTTTTTCTGGGAAAATGGTGGAAGCAAACCTGTGGTACCTGTCCCAGCTGCGATTACTATATACATGATAGTAGGCAGCTTGTCTAATAGAACATAAGATATGTCATACTGGGTCAGACCAAGGTCCGTCAAGTCCAGTATCCTGTTTCCAACAGTGGCCAATCTAGGTCATACGTACCTAGCAGTTTCCCCAAAAGACACAGGTTCCGCAATGCTTGTACTGGGTCAAGCATTGATATCCTGGGTCCCTTCTTAATAATGGTTTATGGACCTTTCCTCCAGGAAGTTGTCCAAACCTTTTTTAAACCCAGCTACACTAACAGCCTTTACTACATCCTCCGGTAACAAATTCCAGAGTTTGATTACACGTTGAGTGAAAAAATATTTTCTTTTATTAGTCTTAAATAGTTTACCCTGTAGCTTCATTGCATGTCCCCTAGTCTTTCTATATTCTGATAAGGTAAACAATCGATCTACGTTTACCCGTTCCACTCCGTTCATTAATTTATAGACTTCTATCATATCTCCCCTCAGCCGTCTCTTTTCCAGGTTAAAGAGCCCTAACCTTTTTAGCCTTTCTTCATAGGAGTATCCTTCCATCCCTTTTACCATTTTGGTGGCTCTTCTCTGAACCTTTTCTAATACGGTGGCCAGAATTGCACACAATATTCAAGGTGCGGTCTCACCATGGAACGATATAGAGGCATTATAATATCTTTTGTTTTATTTTCCATTCCTTTCCTTATGATACCTAGCATTCTATTTGCTCTCTTGGCTGCCGCTGCACACTGGGCCGAGGGTTTTAACATGCTATCCACAATGATGCCTAATACCTCCTGTATTAAATACCTTGCTATGTCCAGCAGGTCCCCTGTCCTGCACAGTACTGTCTCTAGTGTTCTAGAGATGAGCAAGTCCCATTATGAGTCCAAACCTCGTGTCTTAGGTAGGGCAGCCACTACTGGGTGGGGAAACCCAATATGCCACCTTAGTGCCCATCTTAGAGAGAATGAACAGTGCATAAGGTATGCAGGAATTTCTGAGGAGGTTAAAGCCGAAAGGTACCAGGATGCTATGAGTGAGGGTAGGAAGTAATACTAGACTGCAGCTGACTCTGGTATTCAATGTAGTAGGAAATGCCAAATTAGCAGGCCAAATGAGCGTGGATGTAGAGGTGGATGCTGGAGAAATTAAATGTAACTGCCTTAAAATGTTGATGGTATTTTGTAGGACATGCGCTGCAAAAAGATGTACATGTTTGTTTTTTTTTTTTTTTTTTATTTAGCTGCATTTATATCCCGCTTTTCACCGGGTCAAAGCGGTTGGGGGATACATTTAACACGAGGGGATATGAGACACATACACTAATACTTACAGGGAACATGGGCAATGGAGGGTTAAGTGGCTTGCCCAAGACCACAAGGAGCACCTGCGGGACTAGAAACCCCAGTCCTTCCGGCCCAAGGTTGCTGTCCTCTAGTGGGATTTGAACCACCGACCTTCCGGCCTGTAGTACCTTGCCCCAACCACTAGGCCACTCCTCCCTACATGTGTTTCATTTTACAACACAGGAAAATTATGATAATGCATAGCAATATTTGTACAGCAGTTAAAATAATAATAGGGTGAATAAAACATTAAAGACATGATCAGCAGTGGGTGAGTAACCAAATAACAGTTCCCACACAGACACATGAGCATCTTGTAGCAAGTGTTCAACAGTTTGTCGAATGTGCCCATTTTCATAAGTGATGGTGTGATTCACTTCGGTGGATGTTGTTTTAAGGTGATCAATATAGGCATGGAGTTCTGTAAAGTTGAGCAGTTTATGTAATGTCTCTTCTCCCATGCCAAGTGGTAATGGATGCACAGCATATGAGATAAAGTCTGGAATGTCAATAAAGTCATTGGTAACCAGCGGTGTGGAATAAGTTGTCCCATTAATGGTGATGGAGACCAGTGGTGTATGACTGTACCAGATATTGTTTAGTAAATAGTTTGAACTGTAAAGCAAAGTGTTCTTAGGAAGGCGAATCTCATGCATTCTGGAAGCAATTGAAAAACATTCTGGGGAAAGAACAGATGAAAACAAAAGTGTCCAGCTCCAAGGTAATACAAACTGTGTGAGGTAGTCAGGGAGCAAGAGGAAGAATTGTTCCAGCAGGAGGTGTCAGCCTCTTTAAATTGGTGCGGTTCACAGTTGAACTGAAATGTAGTCTGCTCACACAAACGGGGGTCCATAGGCTTGAATGAAGTTAAGGTATCGTCCAGTGGCTCATGTAAAACATTGTGTGGTGCATCATATTTGATCTGAAAGGGATGTCCTTCCTGAAATGGGTGAATATCAGAAAGGTAGAGTACAGGAGGAGCCGAAGTGGTTGGAGGGGTGGGATGAGGGGTGTTAGATAAACAAGATACATCAAAAAAGAATGAAGTATGATAGTTCCTGTAATGAGACTTGGGTAGAAGAGAGCAAATACAAGAACAACAGGAAACCGGGACATAAAAGTTAACTCGTTTCACTCTACTAGAGGGTAAATTAGTGCTCCCCACTTATACTATGCAACCACAGAAATAATGTTTACTATTTATTTACATAACTATTAGACACATGTCCAGTATATAGGACTTATCAACTATACAGCAGAAGTAAATAGTTACCATCCTCAAGCGACTTTTGTTCAGAAAGCAGCTGTCCGTGCTGTCGTCAGGTGGTATCTGAAAACAAAGACTGATAAAACACGTATTACCCATTGTGATGGGGAAGATCCGTCCCTTGCTGTGCAGTCAGAGGAAACTGAAGAAAACAGGTCAGATTCTGACAGCCAGGCAATGCACATGGCTACAGGTTGCCAAGGGAGATGTAAACAAACCCAGCCACGAGTGCAGCAGCCCCGCCCAAGCTGCAAACAAGCCCCGTGCCCTGAGTGCAATAGGATTCACCTGGGGGGAGGAGGGGCGAAGCTAAGCACTGTGGAAGATAAAAAGCACTCATTAGAAAGCAGAGTTAGCTCGAGCGGTAGCTGTAGCTCAGGCTCTGGTTCAGGTGCTGATTCGAGTTCAGGCTGGAGAGGAAGTTCAAGCTGGGGAGCAAGCTCAGGATCTGGATTAGGATCCGGGAGGAGTTCTGACGGAGCAGCTGTGAATTCATGCAGCAGAGCTAGAACAGGAGAAAACATTGGAACAGACAGAGGAACAACGAAAGCTCAAGCTGAAAAGGTACCGAGAGTTAAAACCCACAGTTTGCAGGAAAGCTTCTCTCAGTTAAAGCCTTGGGAGGAAGGCAGCTGGAGGGAGAAGCCACGCAGGGAGCCAGCTTGGGTGTGTCCAGAAGCTCACGAGAGAGAAAGGTACAAACCTCTGAACTTTTCTAATAGTGAAAGAGCACTGCTCAGTAAGCCTTGCAGGCAGAAGCCAGAAGGTAGTTCCTATAAGAGGAACAGGGAGAAAACTAAGCCTAATAGTTTTCTCTGGGACAATAAAGCTTTCCAGAATTCTCTTAAGGCTAAAGAGAATGTTTTGAGAACCCTGTGTGAATGCGTTCCTATGTATCCAGCGGGGGATGGGCTGGAGGATATGCAGGTTGAATACACAGATGAAGGCATAAACGATGTACCCATGGATTGTACGTTAACCATTGCAGATAATAGGGAAACACTTTGCTGAATTGAATGTTTGAAGCTAATGGTATAGCTGGAGAAAGCAAAGTGAGCATTACTGCTATTGAAACAGAAGCCTTTATTGTTTCCTATGTAAAGGACTGTGTATTTAAAAGCTGGAAGAAAAAGATGTCATTTTTCTGCAGTTCCTGAGTTACTATTTCTTTATACCAGACGTATGGTTTTGTCCTGAGTTCATTTGTGTTTACCAAAACCCCGGGATGGGGAAATAAAACCTTATTTTGACCTTACCACTCTGTTACCTCAATTCCTTTGCCTGTGAGGTGTTTGGGACTCCATTACCCAGAGGGCCAGTGTACTACTACGCCTGCACTACCCCCACTTCCTGGCTTAGGATAGTCATCAGCTGAACCCTCTCTGCTAGCCCTAGGACCCAGGGCGGGCAACTGGTGACACCATATGGTTTCAACTGGATGGTGTGTTTCCAATACTGCTGGTTGTCGGGCATTAGGATCTGGTATAGGCTTGGGCCTAAGGTATCCGTAACTAATTACGGTCCCTCTCACTTTACAGTTCCAAAGGGGAGGTTTGGTCTAGGTGTCAGGGTCATCACTTTACTCCCAACCTTGATGGGCCTTAAATCGGAACCTTTTGCATGTACAGTCAAACCTCGGTTTTCGTATGCCCCAGTTTTCGTAAGCTTCGGTTTTCAACGTCTTTTTTTTCAGTGAGACTTTGTCCCGGTTCTCGTACATCTGCTCGTTTTTTGTACAATTTTAAAATGGTACGTTCCAGGGGGGGTCGTTCAGTAAAGTACAGTACTTCGCTTGTTTTTGCGATCCAGCCCTCTTTGCTTTCAGCGATCCTGTCCTGTAGCAAGAATCAAGGAGTGAGAGTGTGGCTGATCTGATGCTTCCGACACGCTTTCAATTAGAGGGACTCCCTGCTGGGACTCTTTGCTGACGGCGAAACTTTGATGGGTCTTCCAAACATGCCAGTCCTGATGGGTCTTCCAAACTTGCTGCTGAGCATTTCTTCCAGCTTGCAATTTGCTTTTGAGACGGAATCGGAGGCGGGTGAGAGTCGGAGATCAGATTACAGTGCTGTATCTGTGTGTGTGTGTGTGTGTGCTGTCCTGTGACGATCGGGCAGGTGAGAGAAGTGACAGGAGCTGTTCTGCCTGGCTGAGACTTCGGATGCCCGTGCTGCTGCAGCCATTGCCACATGGCTCTGGAACGCATGCTCAACTCTGCGTTCCAGGTTGCCTGAGCGGGAGAATGGTGTTTCCGGTGGCTGTGGCTGGTGCCTTTACTGGAGGCTTTTTTTTGTGGATCCTTCTTGTTTTTCCCAACAAGAGTCTTCAATAAAGGTAAAAGTGATGTTAAATGTTCATTTATCCATTTCATTAGTCATTTATATTTATTTCTCATTGTTTTCTGTATGAAACATATAGTTATTCTCTATAAAATGTATTTTTTGTGAATATTTTTGGGTGTCTGGAACGGATTAATTGGATTTACATTATTTCTTATGGGAAATATTGCTTCAGTTTTCATACATGTCTGTTTTAGTCAGACTTTTTTGAACGGATTAATCATGAAAACCGAGGTTTGACTGTACCTCCTGCAGATAAACTCTAGCTTTTTCTGTGTTAGCTAGCACAGTGTTCTGAATTTCTTTTAGATGTTCTTGCAGGGATTTCATCCACTCATTTGTAAGAATTACGGTCTGGTCTTCTGGAAGAAAAGGATGCAGCAGATTTTCCCACCGTGGCATTGGCCTTCCCATTAAGGCTTCATAGGGTGCAAAGCCTGTGGATTTACAGACATTAGCTCTGATACGCATAAGGACTAACGGGAGCACCCGATCCCAATTTTTCCCAGTCAGATTAAACATAGGGCTGAGGTGGGCCTTAATTGTTTGATTCATTCTTTCTACCTGCCCTGCTGCCTGTGGATAGTACGGAATGTGGAGTTGTTGTTCTATGCCTAGAAAATCAAACAATTCCTTGATCAGCTGAGAAACAAATGCAGGACCATTATCAGAATCAATAGTCTTGGGAATGCCCCAGCGTGTAAAAAATTGCATAGTTAGGATTTCTGCAGTGGTTGGAGCGGTTTAATCTGGGACAGGGAATGCTTCTACCCATTGAGAAAAGGAATCAACGTGAGTAAAAATCTATTTTTCCTAGCTGTTAACGGAAGAGGGCCCACATGATCTATTTGCAATCTCAAATGGCCCACGAGGAGGTGCTCTCATTAACTGTCCCCTTCTCATTTTAGGTTGCCTCCCAAATGAAGCACAGATTACACAGGAGGAAACATGATCCTGTATATCATGTTTCATTTCTGGCCACCATACGAACCTATTAAGGATAGTCTGCATTTCTTCTGCTTTAGGATGTCCCATAGGACCTGCACCATGAACCCAATGCATCCATTCTTTACCTCGAGCTCTGGAGATAGCTATAACCAAGCCTTCCTCTCTTTTTGCACATAGAATGTCTTTCTCTATAGTGAGTGTGAGAAAGGGTAAGTGCTGATATAGGTTATCTGGGGCGTCCTGCACAAGCTTCCTCAAATTGGAAAGTTCAGGGTCCTTTGTCTGCAGTGCTACGAAGTAATCTGGTGGTATTATCTGATCATTATCAGTGGAACGTGTAGCAATAGCTACCATGCGTGTCTGCTCATACCAGGGCCATATGAGGCCTATATGCCATCCTTCCTTGGCTAGTGAGTCTGCTAATGTGTTTCCTTTCACTAAAGGGCCTTTCTTCCTATGTGCCTTCACTTTAATTAAATGTACTCTCTGAAACGTCTCACTCAATTCTTGTGCCATAGTCCACAGTGATGAATTTTTCACCGTGGACCCATCTGTGGATTTAAATTTATTTGCCAGCCACCAGGGTAACAGGGTAAAGGCACTTTTTTTAAATATACTTTATTTATAAACACCTTTAAACAAACAAAGAAACAACAAACGGCAGATTCCGAGCAGGGGTTGTTTCTGATCCCCCATTCAGAACACAGTAAAACATACAGGTGCATTTTCTGGTTACTATCTTCCTCCTACCACCCCCATCCCCACCCCCTACCCCCCCCCCCACCTAGTCACCTTCCACTCCCATATAAGAAGGATTTCCAGAGGCTCCCCCAAAATCCACCATTTCACATCCCACTCTATGCCTGTCGTTACGGACCCATTTGTAAGACTTCATTACGAGTAGCAGGGCTCAGGATTTGAATATATGGGTCCCATAGCCTCTGAAAGGCTGGCCACCGCCTAATGCTACCCCGAGCACACCTACACTCCAGGAGCATCAATTGGTGAAAAGTATTTCGCCATTCCCAAAAAGAAGGTGGATGGGGAGGAAATGACGTCACCCAGCTAGACGGCCGCTCAGAGAAGGAGCTCCGGTGTGGCGGATAGAAAAGCCTGAAAAATCCTGACCCCGGAGAGGTGGTGAGTCCGGAAAGCATAGCCCCTGCTCCCCAAGAGCTGTGCGGAGATGTCGGTGCAAAAAAACCCTAATCCGACCTGAAAAGCTTCGCGTTTAAGGCCGCGAGCGGGAACAGCATGGGGAAGCCCAAAATGGCGGCGGCGAGCGGGAAGGCCGCGGGTGAGACCAGCGGTGCAGAGGAGGCTGGGGGACCACGTGGGACAGAGCTGGAAGCCTTCAAGGGCGAACTTAAAGGTTGGTTCTCCGAGCTGCGGCAGGATCTGGCACAGTTTAAGGCTGAAGCCCAGAATTGGATGTCTGAATTAAGAGAGGAGGTGAAGGAAGTGGGCCAGAGGCTGGTGGATGTTGAAAATAAGGTGGAGGAGCAGGATGGCGCACTGCGAGGCCTACAAGATAAAGTGGAGGGTGTAGTGAGTGATCAAGAAGAACTTTGGAGCAAATTGGAAGACCTCGAGAATAGGTCCCGCAGAGCCAATATACGCATCAGGGGGCTCCCAGAAAGCAACGAGAAAGAGGACTGTGTTAAAGTAGTGGAGGGCATTAGTAAGCTCATCTTGGAGCAAGCGGGGATGGACAGCTCGGGCGTGTGCTGGACTCTTGATCGGGCACATCGCGCCCTCGGCCCCCGCCAGCAGGGCAGAGCGAGGGACATTGTAGCATGCTACCACGAGTACAACACTAAATCAGTGGTGATGTCCGCAGCGTGCAAGTTGCCAGAAATCCACTGGGACAACCACAAAGTTGAGATTTATGCTGATCTCTCCGCTATAACTATGCGGAAGTGGAGAGCCTTAAGTGGTTTAACCGGTCGACTGCGGGCCGAGAACATTCAATACAGATGGACTTTCCCTTTTGGTTTGATGTTTACAGTGGAGGGAGTGTCTTCCCATATCCGCACCGTGGCGGATGCTACAGATATCATGAAAAAGGCTGGCTGGCTGGAAGGCCCGAGCCCTGTGAGTCCGTCCCGAGAACAGAGACGCACTGAGGATAATCGTTGACGGAGGGTGTCCATGGGGGAGAAGCGTCTACGGAAGACTAAGAAGACAGCAACCACAGGGGGGGATCCTCGCTGAATCCGAGAACTTTTGCATTTTAAGAGATTTGCATGGTTGTTTTCTGAATTTTGATGGTGGGCTTTTGGTTGGCAGGGGTGGAGAGTGTGGGGTAGGTTTATATATGATATGATGCAGGTGTGTGGGGTATGTGTTTAGCTAATCGGCTGTCGGGGCTGATGTCATGCCTTGTGGAATGGGGAGGAGGGGTGTGGAAGTGATAAGAGAATGGAAGGTGAGGGGGGAGGGGGTTATGGGGGGGGAAGGTGGGGGTAGGGGTAGTGGGGGATGACCATCCTGTTGTACATCTGGTAGATACATGTTTTCTAACACTTTTTGACTATGGCTAAGTTACGAGTAGTCACCCTGAATGTTCGGGGGCTAAACTCCCCGACCAAAAGGCAGCTTATGTTTAAGGAATGCACTAGACTTCGAGGAGATATTATATTTCTTCAAGAGACCCATCTACTAAGAGGGGATGAGTGGAGGGTACATCATAAGAAATTCCCCGGTCATTGGTTTGCTTCCAATAAAGTGGAACGAAAAAAGGGGGGAGTAGGGATTTTGCTTAATGAGCACGTACAATATAAGCTGGGGGAGGTCCTACGGGACCGGGAGGGGCATTTTCTGCTCCTCAAGCTTACAATACGGGGTAAGCTGCTCACCCTTGTGAACGTTTATGGCCCAAATACAGCCCAAGGACAGTTCTATGAACGATTAACCACCATGGTGGAAAAGTTTGCAGAAGGGGAAGTGATTATGGGGGGGGGGGGGATTTTAACTTGACTGTGAACCCCCAGTTGGATAATTCTAGGGGGGGTGGTGAGAGCAAGGCAAAGGATAGGAGAAGGTTCAAATTTATGAGTAGGACCCTGGGGATTCGTGACACCTGGCGAGAATTGCGGGGCCGTAAACGGGCCTATACCTTTTTCTCGCCCGCCCACTCCTCCTTTTCAAGGATAGATATGCTTTGGGTTTCGGACACTCTGCTGGTAGCGGTGACTGATTGCGAAATTGGGGAGAGGACGTGGACAGACCATGCGCCAGTCTGGATAGATATAAGGGTGGGAACGGAGCAGCGGGCACAGCGTAGCTGGCTGTTAAACGAGGCCCTCTTGGAGGATCCAGATATCAAACAAAAAATTGCGACTGTTATAACTAATTATTTGGACTTGAATGACAGGGAAGATTGTGGAATTGCGACCCTGTGGGAGTGCTTGAAAGTGGCGGTGAGGGGTGAGCTGATTTCCATTGGCACGTATGCGAAAAGGACTAAAGAGGAGAGGAAAATTTCGCTGAGGCAGTTGATTCGGGAGGGGGAGGAACGCCACCAAAGGGGGGAAATTGACGCTCAGGGGCTGCAGGAATTACGGGAAGCGAAGAGGGCACTGGGGGAAATTGAGTTAGGGGAGATTAAATTTGCTCAGGACCAGTTGAAGCAGACCTTCTTTGAGCTCGGTAATAAACCCACTAGGTGGTTAGCAAACCGATTGAAACAACAACACCGGCGGAACTTTATAACTAAAATCCGGGATGCAGGGGGGAGAGAACTAAGGTCTACGGAACAGATTAATGAGCAATTTGTACAGTTTTATCAGCAATTATACCGGGCGGAGGAGTCTGGGTCCCAGGAGGAGCGAGCTCGATATTTACAAATGACATTGCCAAAACTATCTGAGGCTGATGCGGAGTTACTGGCACGACCTATTACAGTGGCCGAAGTGGAGGCCGTGATTAGGTCGTTACCAACACATAAGGCCCCAGGTTTAGATGGCTATACTAATAAATTTTATAAAACTTTTCGGGAGGAATTGAGTGGGGTCTTAGCCAGGCTTTATAACGCTTTTCGGGATGAGGGGAGGCTTCCGGATACTCTACGGACGGCGGGTGTAACCCTATTGCCAAAAGAGGGGAAGGATCCCACTTTGTGTAGCTCCTATAGACCTATCTCGTTGTTGGGATCCGATTTTAAAATATTTACTAACATTTTGGCTAATAGATTGCTTCCCTTCATGTCGCGCCTGGTTCATGAGAACCAGGGGGGTTTCGTGCCGGGTAGACAAACGGCTGATAACATCAGGAAGGTGTTGAATACGATCTGGCAGGGGAAGAAAGCGGGCACACAATTGGTATTACTGACTATTGATGTGGAAAAAGCCTTCGATCGCGTATCCTGGCCGTACTTGATGCAGATGTTGGAATTGATGGGTCTCGGGGAGGGATATCTAAATTGGGTGAAAGCTATATACTCCGCTCCCTTAGCGCGGATTCGCGTCAACGGGGTCTATTCATCTGCCTTTGAGTTGAAAAGGGGGACACGTCAGGGGTGCCCACTTTCGCCTCTCCTTTTTGTGCTATCTATGGAACCTTTGGCACAGCTGGTGAGAGAATGCACTGCGGTGAAAGGGGTTAAGGGGTTGACATGGGACAGTAAAATCTCACTATTTGCAGATGACCTGCTCTTTATGGTAACGGAACCCCTGCATTCAGTGGAAGCGCTATATCAGATACTGGTGGAATTTGGCAAATTCTTGGGATTTAAGATCAATGCTGCAAAGTCGGAAATCTTGAACATTTCCGCTGATGCTCAGACCCAGCACTTCTTGCAGGAGCGACTTCCGTTCAAATGGGCCAAAACGAGGGTGAAATATTTGGGGATTTATATCATGGCTGATGAGAGGGAGTTAGGGAGGGTAAATTTTGGGTTGATGGAACACAAAATGAAGAGGGAACTGGAATTTTGGGAAGGAAAAAAATTATCTTGGTTGGGGCGGATCTCAGCGGTTAAGATGGTCTTACTGCCCCAATGGCTATATTTATTCCGGACGCTGCCAGTGGGGATGCCTAAATCTTTTATGGTAAAGATACAGCGGAGTATCATGCGGTTTATTGGAGGGGGGAAAAGTAACCGCGTCGCGTGGGCCTGGCTCACTCGGAGTAGGCGGAACGGGGGCATGGCCATTCCTGACTTTAACCGCTATATGGAGGCAGCACAGTTAAGCGCAATAGTGGAGTGGGGGGCGGAAGGTGGTAAGGAGTGGGTGCGTATGGAGGCGGATGATTTAAAAGTGGGGAACCTATCTGATTGGATTTGGTTGCCTCGGGGGACACAGCTGGGGGTGCGAGAATGCAACCCCTATGTCCAGAGAACACTGCACCTTTGGCATCGCTGGAGACTGAAGTGGCTGGGTACAGGTGATGTGTCTCGATTGATACCGATAGTGGATAATCTAGATTTCTCACCTGCGGTGGGTCGTAGTGTGTTTCTGACATGGGCACAGAAGGGACTAACACATATTGGACAACTCCTGGAGGGCAAGGAGATTAAGGCCTTTTCGGTCTTGGCACAACAATTTGACTTAGATGCTAAAGAATTTTTCCCCTACCAGCAGATTGGCCACTACATGAGGCACAGGATCTTACCTGGGCTCCGGGGTGATCCCACGGATATTGAGAGGGTGTTTCTGATGGGGTACACGAAACAACTTGTGACTAAATTTTACAATATGATGGAAGGGGAACGAGGTCCTGGCCCGTTCAAACAAGCTTGGGAGCAGGATCTGGGGTTGACATGGGGGGAGGTGGACTGGGATACCATCTTTCAGAATAGATACAAAGGGGGGCTAGCTGCCAGTTTTATGGAAAATAATTATAAGATATTGTATAGATGGCACTGGTCACCCGAGAAACTCCATGTTATGTTTCCCGGACACAATGATAGCTGTTGGCGGGAATGTGGGGAAACGGGGACTTATCTCCATATTTGGTGGTCTTGTAAAGTTCTTGGGGAGCGATGGGGAGAAGTATTTGGCTTATTGAGCGCCATCTTGGGGAAAGAAGTTGAGCCAAACCCTGCTGTGGCCTTATTGGGGCTGCGGCCGGTAAATCTCACCCAGGCCGAAAGCTCCTTTGTTAATGTGGGATGTGTGACATATAGAATGTTAGTGGCACGGCGGTGGCGGCAAGTGCACCCTCCCACGATGAAGGATTATGTGTCTACCCTTGATTCCAATTATTTACTTAGCCAGGCTGCTACCAAAAAGAATAATGGTTTTAAGAATTTTTTGAAAATTTGGGGAAAATACTTGAGTTGGAAAGGTACTCACTGAAAACGAAGCCTGAAGGTCTGTAATTGTAACAGGTTGGGGGGGGGGATTTTTTTCATGACTGTGTAATGGATGTATTGGCATTGTTTTGTATGGTGTGATAAAGTTTAAATAAAAAAAAAAAGGTGGTGGATGTCTTTCCCGCCACCCCCGCAATAGGGGACCTTTACCCACCAGACATGCCTTGCGCACTAGCAAACGTTCCCATTTCCCCATGGGCTGGGAGGGACGTAATTTGTCTAGTACCACTAGGGACCCATCCCAACACACCTGTTGCCCCAGCAGTCGAGCCATAAAGGAACTAATTTTTGCCCAATAAGGACGTATAAGGCGGCACCCCCACCACATATGTAATGTCGCAAGGGGTTCATGGCATCTCGGGCAACGCCCATCTGCTGTGATATGGCATCGAAAGGCCCGGCGAGGGGAAATATGCACCCTAGTTACGCATTTAAATTGTATTTCCCTCCAACGGACCCCCACCGCCAACTCAACGATATGCTGCAGGGCATCCAGAATCGTACCAGAGGGAATCTCGCATCCCATCTCCGCCGCCCAGGCCAGTTCTACAGACCGGTAATCAGAGCTCTGCCGGAAGGGGGTCAGCCTAGTTCTCAGCACTCGAATAGATGGTGGATCCTCACTCCCCAGCCCAAAAAACTCTATAATTTGTGCCGAGCGCTCCGCCCGAAGCTCCTTCACCGGTAGTGAGGATACATAATGGGAAGTCTGTAAGTATGCGAAAAAATGGCCAGGCCGCAACTCATATTCCTCTCGTAAGGACTGAAATGATTTACATACCCCCAAGGGTCCGACCATATGACCTAGATTACAGATGCCCTTCCGAGCCCATTCCCAGAACATTGCGGTCTCAGACCCTGGGGTGAACTGTGCGTTGCCCTGTAGCGGCAGCCAGCTGGAGACCCTCCAGTTCCTGCCCCAATATACATTCAAACGCCGCCAGGTCCGCCGGACCAAATCCAGCAACACACTTTCCCCTACTCTACCCCAGCTCAGCTTATTCTCATGGTGCAACAACGCCAGTATGGAATTCGGTGCCGCAAGCACCTCCTCAAAAGCCCTTGGGGTATACACGTCAGTTCCACCCAACCAATCTCCCAGGTATCACGACTGGCATGCTAGGGCATACGCCTCTAGATCCGGCAACCCTAGCCCTCCCTGCTGCCATGTACCCACCAACCGGCCATAGGGGATACGTGCTCTTTCCTTTCCACAGAAAACCCCGAAGTACGCCTTCTAATCGCCAAAGATCCCGTCTCAACAACCAAACCGGGAGAGTCTGCATCCAATAAAGTAATCGCAGCAAGATAACCATTTTGATCGCTGCTATTCTCCCTGACAGGGATAAGGGGAGGGATTTCCACACCAATAGGTGTTCCCGTACCCTACCCAAGATCCATTCGAAGTTGCATCGGTAGAGCCTAGCAGGTTGACTCATAAGCTGGATGCCCAGGTATCTAAAGTGCTCCTCAGCCCATCTGAGCGGGAAAACTCCTGGCCATCTACCCCTCAGATGCCCCGAGACATCCAAAGCCTCTGATTCCTCTGTATTGATACTTAAACCCGTGAATCGTCCGAAAGTATGAAATTCCTGTAACAACGAGAATAAGGAGTCCCTAGGTGCAGACAAATGTACCAGCAGATCGTCCGCAAAGGCTGACAATTTGAACTCTTGTGAGCCCATAAGAATTCCCTTTATCGCACAAGATTGTTCCACTCGACGGATAAATGGATCTAATGAAAGCACAAAAAGAAGCGGGGACAAAGGACAACCCTGCCGAGTGCCACGGCATAAGTTAAAGGACTCTGACAGCACCCCATTACAATAAATCGCTGCAGACGGTTCGGCGTACAGGCTACAGACCATATTGCAAAAGGCATTCCCGAGCCCGTAGCATGGGAGTAAGTAATTTAAGTATTGCCAATCCACTCTGTCAAAGGCTTTCTCCGTGTCAAAGCTCACTAATAATGACCCATTCCAATGAAGATACGATTTTACGAAGGTTACGTACCGCATGACGATTTTTCACAAATCCCACCTGCGATTCGTGTACTAGCTGACCCAGGACTCCCGCCAGACGATCAGCCAGGATCTTAGCCAATGTCTTGATATCAAAGTTGAGTAAAGAAATGGGACGATAAGATGCCGCCTGCAAGGGATCTTTCCCCGGTTTGGGGAACAGGGTAATAATATATGCCTGGTTCCCTCCCCATTTAAAGCCGCCCTGCTCAAATTTCTTTGTGTGAAGGGCCACTAAAGTAGGAGAGATATAATCATTAAGAATCTTATAGAACTCTGCCCCCAGCCCGTCTGGTCCCGGCGTTTTATAACAACTCGCCTTAGCAATAACCTTTTGTATCTCTTGGATCGTCAAGGGCTGATCCAACGCGGCCCGCTCTGCCTCACTTAACCTCGGCAGATCCAAGGTTTTCAAATATTGCGCCATTCGTGAGGGAGATCCCGCCTCGGCTGTATAAAGTGTCTGGAAAAAGGACCGAAAGACACGGGCTATCTGCGGACTTTCCCTATGAAGCGTCCCCTGATGATCCCGGAGAGCGGTAACCCATCGCGAACTCCGGGGGCCCCTCAAGCAGCGGGCCAATAACTTGCCCGGTTTATCCCCTTGACGATATAATTGGTACCGGTAGTACAGAACGGATTTCTTCGCCCGTTGGTGTAACAGTTCGTTTAAGGCCGTTTGTGTCTCCCAAAGCTGTTTCTTTAGTGCTGGACTTGGAGTTCCCGCATATTGCCTACGTAACTTCGTAACTAACTTCTCAAGGCGAATAATATGTTCAGCCCGCAATCTCCATTTCCTAGCCATGTAACCAATAATGTCCCCCCGCAGAACGACCTTTGCTGTTTCCCAAATCAGTTCGGGATCATCCTGGTGTCCACTGTGATCTAATTCAAATTCTTGCCACCGTTGGGCCAGAAACCGACGAAACTGGGTGTCTTTATAAAGCTCCAACGGAAAGCGCCAAATTCGCGTCCCCTGACATTCCCCCTGCCACCGCATCTCAAGCCAAATTAGTGCGTGGTCCGAGATCTCCACGGGGCCTATGTACGCCGAGTCTACCGCGGCAAACAAGCCCTTCGTGATCAATAAATAGTCGATTCGTGCGCTGGAGCCGTGGGCACGAGACTGGTGAGTATAATCCCTTTCGTCAGGGTGCAGTAGCCGCCAAGGATCCACCAGTCCCAATTGAGCGCACAGACGCCTCATCGCCCGAGCCGACTGAAGTCTTTCCCTTAACTCCCCTCCCCTTGAAGTATCTAATGCGGGGTCCATAACACCATTGAAATCACCTCCCAAAATTAGTGGCACTTCTGGCAATTGCTCTATTTGGGACGCTAGGCGAGAGTACAATACGGAATCCAGCACATTGGGGCAGTAGAGATTCCCCAATATGACAGGCTTCCCGCCCAGTATGCCCTGCAGCAGAATAAAGCGCCCTGTGGGATCCACTACATCTTTTGTTACAGCGAATCGGACATTTTTATGGATCAGCACCACCACTCCACCTTTCTTACCCATGGCCGGGGCCCCCCATACTTGCCCCACCCAGTCCTGGTGAAGTTTGCTGTGTTCTTCGGCTGTCTGGTGGGTCTCCTGGAGCAAAGCTATATCGGCTCGCTGCCGGGCCAAAGCCTGCAAAATTTTATATCTCTTTATTGGGTTCCCCAAGCCACAGACATTCCAAGAAATTATTTTCAGGTTGACGGGATGGTATATGAGTCTTTCAACAACTTCGCTGCCCATGTCCCCGAGGGGGCCCCCCCAGCCTGGAGCTCCCTTCCCCGTGCATATTGAATACGTCCCCCATACGAAACCGTTCTCTCCCGGATGTGACTATTCCTCCCCCCCCCTTTCCTCTACCATCCTCCCCCCACCCATCCCTCTTTGTCTCTCTGTCTTCCACTGACCCTGGTGGGCCAAGAAGATCACCTCCTAGAGATCAGTAAATGCGTGCGGTCCTCCCTACCCCCCCTGCTCCGGTGTAAACCCCTTTTGCTTCTGCTCTTTCTGTATTTACCACGGTATGGTCAATAGGCCTCATAGATCAGCCATGCCAGTGCCCCACAGCTGCTGACTAATCGGATCTTAATAATAGCAGGGTCCCAAGAGGCCCTCCGGAGGAGCCCCAGTGGGCCTCCCCCCCGCGGCAGGTTACCCCGGTGACCGCACAAAACAGTCTTGCCTCCCAGGTGTCTGCACTTCCCTCCAACTAGCTAGGGCTTACCCCTCCTGCCCCCCTCCATGTCCCGAGGCCTACTCCGCCCCAAATGAGGAGGGGTGTCCTGGTTCGATTTTAACAAGTTATCCAGGCTGCGAACGCGGCTAGGGCTCGCATTTTTGCTTACTATACCCGGCATACTTATGTCCGCCACGGGAATAATAGGGCTGTAGAACCTCTCCTAGTCTGTCTACCCCGGCTCAATGACGAGCCACGGGGAATGTCCCCCCCCCTCCATTCATTACAGCCCTGGAGCACTGGCAACTAACTGTCACAGACAGCACACACTAATCCCCCAAGAAAAATGTAAGCATCAATTCAGAAACAACAAACACAGCAAACCATGCAAGTCTCCACGTCGGGGCTGGCCGGGGGACCGGCTCACGTTAATCCCCGGCCCAAAGTGAGTCCAGAATTACAACTACAGACTGGCCGCCCCGAGTGTTGTCTAGGCCTCGTCTTCTCCGCCGCATGGTGCTAGGGCCTTTTTCTGAGGTACTCTCGAGCTAGGCCTCCGGGCACAGCAAACGGCCTTCACAAGTTGCAAGCCTGCACAAAAGTCTCCTCGGGTTAAATGTGCACTGTCCAAAGAACGTCTGTCCATCACACATACCAAGCTGCTCATGTTGCCGCCAGTATTGGTCACTCTCCCCTCTCCAGCGTTGCAATGTAAGGCCCCGCTTCCGCGGCGGATTCAAAGGACCGATGTTGCCCTGCATGAAACACGTGCAATCTGGCAGGGTATTGCACCGAGAACTTAACATTCAGATTAAGAAGCTTTTGACAAAGGGGGGCATAGGCCCGGCGTTTTTGACTCAACGCCACAGAATAATCTTGGGCGAAGCGGATTCTCTGATTTTCATGTAGAATCTCCCCCTTTTGTTGGGCTGCTCGAAGTATAGCTTCTTTTTGAGGAAAGCAGAGAAACTTTGCCAAAACCACTTGCGGCCAAGGATCGCGAGGCTGCTTAGCCCCCACGCGATGTGCCCGCTCGATCTGCAATTTACCCCCATCTGCAATACCTTCAAATAACTGGGGGAGTAAGGTTTCCAGATATTGAACCAGGTTTTTATCTGTGACCGAATTGGCAATGCCCATCACCCTCAAGTTATTGCGCCTGGAGCGATTTTCCAAATCGTCCATTTTCAATTTGTGGGCTTGCAGTTGGGATTTCAGGAGCATTAGATCTTGCATAAGGGTCTCCAGGCTATCCTCTGCTTTACCGATCCGATCCTCCGCTTCTTGAAGTCTGCTTCCCAAGGCCCCGACAGAGGCTTTTGTAGAGTGTCCATTTTATCATGCAGTGCAGTAAATTGAGCTGATAATGCCTCTGCCACTGCTGCGGAAACCTCTTCTACACACAACGGGGAAGTTGGTGATTTTGGCATTGTAGGATTGTCGGCCATTTTGGGTGCCGGGGTGCCCCGTTCCTTCTCCCTCCGAGTCGTTTTTACCGTGGCTGCCATCACTCTGGCTATTGCCCGTCAGCTGCTCGAGGCCAAGAGTACTACCGTGCTTTGGCCTCGGTTTTCAGAACGGTAATATTGCACGGTTCAGGCCAGGGAGGACCGGAGTGCTAGCAGTTGCGACCTGCTGCTCTCACCGCATCACGTGATCTCTGGGCAATGTCACTTTTAAAGACATAATCAGAATCTAAAATGATTTGTATCTCTGGGTGTGAATCCTGATATTGTTGCATACAAGCCACAAAAGCAGCTGACGCTGACCCACAGGAATAATGTCTCTGCAGTACCACTTGGTTATTTGGGTCCAATTGTACAATTGCAAATCCTGCTAGTTGCCTGCCTCCTTCACATTGGCTACTTACCATCAATATATACTGTAGGAAGAAAAGGTGAAAATTTGTCTAGTCCCAGTTCCCTAAAGATCATGTGATTAGGGGCACTGGGGGAGGACTGACAGTCATGAGGTTGCCCCTCCAGCAAGATTCCAGCCACTTGCACGTTAGGTTCTTTCAACAATTCAAACTTTACATTCTGTACCTGCAAAATGAGAATCCATTGGACTATTCTCTCAGTCCTAATCTTGCTACATGCTATATTTCCCTCTACAGTGAATTTGAGGGGGGTGTGATGGCTGCATATGTATGTGGTTTGAGCGCCAATGATGTATGTAAATTTCTGCACAGCAGCATAGGAAGCCAATACATGTTTTTCACAGTTTCCCATTTTGAGTTCAGGAGAAGTGAGAACTCTGGAACAGAAGGCAATAGGGTGATCTACTCCTCCTAGGCGTTGTGTTAGAGCTACACCTATACTGTTCTCTCCAACTACAGGGTACAGGAAAAAATGTTGTGTGTGATCTGGGTGTGCCAGAACCTGAGCAGAAGTCAAAATGTGCTTTAATTTAGTTACAGCCTCTGTATGTTCTTCCTCCCAATTATAACCTTTACTTTGTAGCAGGGAGTAAAGTGGAGCTGGCACTTCAGCATAGTTGTGCATGAAGTCACGACAGAAACCAGTGAGCCCTAGAAATGACTGGAGTGATTTCTGATCTGTAGGAAGTGGCAGTTTCTGTATCAGCTCTATCCTCCTGAGAATCTACAGATTTACCATCCTGGCCAATTGTAACCCCTAAAAAGGATACCTGTGATTTACCTTGGCGGGATTAACTTTAAGACCAGCTTATAAGAGGGCTTTTAAAACTTCTCTTACATGATTCCAGTGTACAGCTTCATTCTCAGACTGAATCAGAATGTCATCTACATAATGAATTATATTATCTCTGCAAGACACTAGTGACAGGGCTTCCTGCATGTATTTATGAAAGATTGATGGTGAATCTTTATAGCCCTGTTGTAGCACGGTCCATGCATATTGTTTATTCAGCCATAAGAACATAAGATATGCCATACTGGGTCAGACCAAGGTCCATCAAGCCCAGTATCCTGTTTCCAACAGTGGCCAATCCAGGTCACAAGTACCTAGCAATTTCCCCAAAAGACACAGGTTCCACAATGCTTGTACTGGGTCAAGCATTGATATCCTGGGTCCCTTCTTAATAATGGTTTATGGACCTTTCCTCCAGGAACTTGTCCAAACCTTTTTTAAACCCAGCTACACTAACAGCCTTTACTACATCCTCTGGTAACAAATTCCAGAGTTTGATTACATGTTGAGTGAAAAATTATTTTCTTTTATTAGTCTTAAATAGTTTACCCTGTAGCTTCATTGCATGTCACCTAGTCTTTCTATATTCTGATAAGGTAAACAATCGATCTACGTTTACCCGTTCCACTCCGTTCATTAATTTATAGACTTCTATCATATCTCCCCTCAGCCGTCTCTTTTCCATGTTAAAGAGCCCTAACCTTTTTAGCCTTTCTTCATAGGCGTATCCTTCCATCCCCTTTACCATTTTGGTGGCTCTTCTCTGAACCTTTTCTAAAATCGCTATATCCTTTTTAAGATACGGCGACCAGAATTGCACACAATATTCAAGGTCTCACCATGGAACAATATAGAGGCATTATAATATCTTTTGTTTTATTTTCCATTCCTTTCCTTATCATACCTAGCATTCTATTTGCTCTCTTGGCTGCCGCTGCACACTGGGCCGAGGGTTTTAACATGGTATCCACAATGACGCCTAAATCTTTTTCCTGGGTGGTGGTTCCTAATGTGGAACCTTGCATCGTGTAACCATAGTTTGGGTTGTTCTTCCCTAGGTGCATAACCTTGCACTTGTCCACATTAAATTTAATCTGCCATTTTGATGCCCAGTCTTCCAATTTATCAAGATCCTCTTGCAATTTTCCACAATCCTCTTGGGTTTTAACAACTTTAAATAGTTTTGTGTCATCTGCAAATTTGATAACCTCACTCGTTATTCCACTTTCCAGGTCATTTATGAATATGTCAAAAAGCAGCGGACCCAGCACAGATCCCTGGGGCACACCACTATTCACCTTTCTCCATTGGGAAAATTGGCCATTTAGCCCTCTGCTTTCTATCTTTTAACCAGTTCCTGATCCACAATAGTACACTGCCTCCTATCCCATGACTCTTTAGTTTTGCCAAAAGTCTCTGATAAGGGACCTTGTCAAAGGCTTTCTGAAAGTCTAGATACACAATATCAACCGACTCACCTTTGTCCACCTATTTATTCACTCCTTCAAAAAAACATAACAGATTAGTAAGACAAGATCTTCCTTGTCTAAAGCCATGTTGGCTGCCTCCCATTAGGTCATGACTATCTACATGCTGAGTAATTTTATTCTTTATGATGGTTTCTACCATTTTTCCCGGTACTGATGTCGGGCCCACCGGTCTGTAGTTTCCCGGGTCACCCCTGGAACCCTTTTTAAAAATTGGTGTTACATTGGCGATCCTCCAATCTTCAGGTATTAGAGATGATTTTAATGATAGTTCACAGATTACTAATAATAGGTCTGCAATCTCATATTTCAGTTCTTTCAACACCCTTGGATGTATACCATCTGGCCCAGGTGATTTGCTACTGTAACAGGGTGGAAGTTTAGGGTGGAATTGTAGTAAGAAGGTTGTTAGGAGATTAACAGTATTGTTAGATTCTGTATCAGTTGCAGCAAACTTTAAGCCTGCCCTCACCAAGATACATACTGGCAGGAGACTGAGAAATAAAAGGCAGAGGGACAGGAGGTAAAGTAGTGTTGCCAGGAAATATGTATATTGTATTCAATGAGGGACTGTTTAACGGTGTACCACTTCCAAACCAAAGCTGGACTATCTCTCTGTCTTTTCTTAGCAGCTGAAATAATAGAGAAAAATCTGTGCCTTGCAACAAACCATAACACGCCTATACATAATAAGAAAATTGCAAGCCATCCTATATAATGTCACTAGGTGTAGGTAATATTAAAATCCTGGATTATTATAGAGCCTTTTGACAATGAAAATCTCACCTTGTCTAAACCCACAAAACAAAGGTATCATTGGAACATTTCACAAAATAGTGTCACTCTGCCTGTCTACAGAGTCTTTTCACTAACGTGTCATCCAGCCTGTAACCAAAATTGTAAATGGTCACAAGGGCTTTTGATTTTCCTGTCACACCCTGTCTGAAATCCCCTTTAATGTTTAAAACAAAATTGCTACTTACCCAGCTGGAGATCCGCTGCGAAATCCGAGACGAGCCCCCATAAAATGTAACCTTTCGCCGCTTCCTACGTTCGGTTACTCTTCTGTTGGTCCTGGGTCCACTTCACAGAGGCAGTAGGGTTTTGTAGCACAAGACAACCAAACTGGTGTGGCTTGGAAAAAGGTTTTTATATAGAAATAGGCTTATTACATAGGTACAGAACAGAGGTATAAGATTGTTACAGAACTGCTTCAATGTATATGAATGACTCTGTCTGTGGGTGCATGTGTGTGTGAGAGAGAGAGGGGGGGGGAAGAAGTATGTGTCAGAGTCCCATAGTAAGAAGTTTCAGATGAATAGGAAGAGAGAGAGAGAGAGCAAGGGGGGGCGGGGGGGTAAAGAGAAGTGTGTGTCAGAGCCTCATAGTAAGAAGTGTCCGATGAATAGGGAGAGAGAGAGTATTTTTGTCCTTCTCTGTATTTATAGTGAAGTTCTCCAGCACCTCCCTTTGTCATTCTTTGGTCTGTTTGAGGTCTGTTATCACTTGATTAGCAAGGAGGGGCTGTTGTCCTGCAGACTAATCTCATCTGGCATATCAAGTCTGGAGACGTCCTATCTGACATCACCAGGGGGTCAGAGCTGCAGGCCAAGGTCTGGGAAAAGCCACGACACCTATGCTAGGCATAATGTCATGCTGATGTATGCTGACAATTACCTGGATGGCTAATTTTATCAAGGTGTGCTTGGAAATTCCTTTTAATTAAGCCTGTGGCACCCAACACAGTGGGAAGTAACTCTGTATCTTTCTGTCACATTTTCTTGGGGGAGATGTTTACTAAACTGCGGTAACGTTAGACCGCGCATTAGGTAACGTTAACGATCGGTATGTAACGTTAACGCGCGTTAATGTTACCTAACAATCGTTAACGTTCCCAGCCATGGTAAACACCGCAGAGGGTGGAGAGAGGGCAGAGAGAAAGGGTCAATGGGTGTGGAGTGGGCGGGGAGAGGCCCCCTGCACACTAACGCGCTGAACTGAAGGTCTGAATCCTACCGCGAATGAAAACCTGTCGTTAGATGCACATTTGCAGAGAGAAACCATTTCAGTGTCAGCAATGTACAGCATAGACAGGGAGCCCAAGAAACGTGATAGAAGTGCTCCATTTCCAGCAACAGCATAGTGCCCAAGTATGAAAGGCCACTATGGTGATGGTGCAAGTGGGGCATAGGGGGCTGCAAGCGGGACATGTAGCGGGGGCGCAGCTGGGGCACAAGGTGGACTAGGCGGGCGCCGAGGTGGCACATAGGAACATGGAAACCGGAAATCGGCATGACAGCAGCTGACAACGGCCAAACACAATCCACCTACATCTACCTGGTCCACCCAAGCTAACAGTTGCCAGGACACTGACCTAACATCCCCCCAGCCAACCCTCCCCCAAGCGGAAGGGACATACTATTGGTAGGCGGTGATGGGGGGGGGGAGGGATGTGAGGATGCTCATGTAAGTCCCCTGCCCCAGACCCTGCTCCCTAGGCGACCACCTACTCACACAGTGGATGGCCTGGGACTGCGCACTACCAGTGCCAACAGCATATGGTCATGTCAGCATGGCAGGGGGTGTGTATGCCCGTGCTGGAGGGGGCAGTGGCACCTGCCTGCAGTGGACCTAGGCCATGCCCTGTACCAGTATGTGGTGTGCAGTGCAACATGAAAGGTCTGGCTGAGGAAAAGTACAGGTAGCCCCAGGGATTACCATGCATCTGTGGCAACAGTGTGGTGCAGTACACCCAGTCAGTGTGTCCAGAAGCAGAGTCACAGGTTCAAGTCCCAGCTGTGGTTCCTGCAGAGCATGTCCCTATATTTTACCCAACAACACTATAAAGCCAATATCGAGGCCTCCAAATGATACTTCAAAAAATTAAATGAGAGACCTCACTCAATCTAACCAAACTGCAAAGCACTTTAAACACAACCCACAAATGAAAGCCTCAGAATTAACTCACTAAACAGAACACGTTTAGGAGTTAAAATAACATCAATGGCTCTCACTTGCTAACAACCACCATCCAAAATACATGATATACACACATTTTCATGCAATTCCAGTTAACATAAACTTGCACAATATCAACAAATATCAACAAGTACACAAATCATGTAACAGGATGGAATGTGAATGCCCCCGCTGTTTCAAGGGGGTCCAACACAAAAATCACATCGACTATAGGCAAAACCACTGCATATTAGTCAGAACTGACTTCCAGGTCTTGATCACCCGCCATGCCTCCAGTCATGGGATATTGACTGGAGGCATGGCGGGTGATCAAGACCTGGAAGTCAGTTCTGACTAATATGCAGTGGTTTTGCCTATAGTCGTTGTGATTTTTGTGTTGGACCCCCTTGAAACAGCGGGGGCATTCACATTCCATCCTGTTACATGATTTGTGTACTTGTTGATATTTGTTGATATTGTGCAAGTTTGTTAACTGGAATTGCATGAAAATGTGTGTATATCATGTATTTTGGATGGTGGTTGTTAGCAAGTGAGAGCCATTGATGTTATTTTAACTCCTAAACGTGTTCTGTTTAGTGAGTTAATTCTGAGGCTTTCACTTGTGGGTTGTGTTTAAAGTGCTTTGCAGTTTGGTTAGATTGAGTGAGGTCTCTCCTATATTTTACCCTACAATGCAGATACAACAGCAACATGTGCAAAGCCCAAAGCAGCGGTGAACAGGGGTACAAACACCCACTCACACAGGCTCCACAATCCAAAGCTGCATGGAAAGTCAGGCTGTTGGCCTCAGCATTGAGCTGCAGTTATCACCAGAGCACTACTACTACCTCCTGCACAGTTTGGCAATGTCGGCACTGTGATCAGGACCAGTGTGGCGGGCAGGGTTGCCAACCACACCTATCTTTGCACAATGCTGCAATAGGAGTGTGTGTGTGTTTGTCTATCCATTGTTCTGTGGCTACCCATCCCTCTCTGGGCCCAAAATGTCCCACTGTTACCAGCGTTAGCCTGAATATGTGCATAATGAGGAACAAGGTGTTGTGGGTATGGCCCGGACAGGGCGGATTGGCCAGGATGCATCTTCACAGGGTGTGGGGCAATGGCTGGGACACTGTAGTGCCCAAACACCGCCTGCATGGATAGGGTGGCCATAGCATGTCATGTTGGGAGGGCACTCACTCTAACTGAGCAGTGACCATGGCATGTCTAGGTTCCCACATAGTGCTCTACAATATCTGCCTCCAGTGATACTTTTGTGTTCCCAGTGCTGGGGCCCCAGTCACTGAGATGCCTGCTTGGTGCATGTAGTTCCTCTGTGAGCATGCACTATGGACTGGCTAGTGGGCTGTCTGCAGTTAGACTGTGCATAGTTGGAATACCTATAAGGTGCAGTCTGACTGTGCTGTCTGCTGGTGACTGGCAGACGGTGTTGTGCAGCAGTTGGGGTGTTCCAGACCTAACCCCAACTTCCTTTGCGTCCCTCTAGTCCAGTCCCGGAACCATAGAGTTTAGAACCTCCACCAGCAGCTTTGGAGATTGAAAGATGTCATCGCTTTGACGTCACTGGTATAACTAGGTAAACTCCGCCCCTTTCCACCAGTACTTTTCAGTCTCCAAGCAGCTTGTAGGTTCTGAGCCCAGGACTGGGCTCAGTGGGAACTAATAAGCAGAGCTTGGTTTTTTGAAATTTAACCTTATTTTACCTTTTTGATTTGGTTCTTTGTTTTTCTTTTAGGTCAGAGCTGCTGCTGCTGAAAGGGTTCCTGTATCTGTGGGCCTTTATTTTTTCTCTCTTCCTCTCTCTCTCTTCCCCCTCCCTCTCTGAATTGCCCCAGCGTCTAAACGAGCACAGGGGGAACAGTACTAATCAGTGGCCTCCCTGCTCCCGAACCCGCGTTGAAGGGGTGAGGAGCAGGTAGAAGGCGGGCACTTGCAGCAGCAGTGACGCAGGGGGATTATAAGCCAGTGAAGGTTGTGCCCGGATCAGTCAGAGCAGTAAACCGCCGGAGCTGAAGCCGTGAACAGGCTGTGCTCCGGTGTCCTGGTGGCTCCTCTCCCTCACTCCCCCCTCCCTCTGGGATCGGCGGCGGTAAGTACCTGCACAGACCTGGTTTGGGGAGGTGGTTAAAACTTGGAGGGGAGGCTTTGCGGCGGCTCCCAGGCTTACAGGGTGGCTCGGGGCCTCGCCACGTGTGGTGAGAGAGTATTCTTTTTTGAGCGGGAACACTAACGGCGGCCATTTTGAGAGCCACGTTTTCATGGCAGGATTTAATTGGTTTTGTAGACAGCCTTGGGAGCTTCGTTTTGCCTTCGGGTCAACGGGGTTCAGCTAGTTGGTTCAGTGCTATCTTGGTTGGTGTAAAAGCAAAAGAAAATAGAACTGCACAGTCAGCACCCAGAGGAGCTGGGATTTTTTCTGGCTGTTAGAAGTTGCAGAGATCAGCCTCCAGTGGGTCCAGTCTCCATGCAGCAGGAGGCCTAGCTCCTGGGGGGAACAGATAAGGAGCATTTAGTGGGACAAATTCTATTCTGATTTTACTTTAATTTACTTTTAAGTTTACTTTTGTTTCAGTTACCTTTGATTAATTGGCAATCGGGGATTAGTTTCTTTGTAGTTAGGAATAAATTTCCTTATTTACAGTCATTTTAATTTTGAGCCTGGCTCTTTAAATTAGTAGCAGCTCTTGCCTTCCCTCCGCAATTATTTTCACTTGCTACAGGCCTTTGCCGGGGCGGATCTCTCTCCCTTGACTGTACGGGAGAGAGCTCCGAGACCCGTACAGCCACACTGAGGCTGTGTGAGACTGAGTCTCTCCGTTGCGGAGGGATTTTAATTTTTCACTGTGGAACCGGCTGAGCGGTCCTCGCCGCGGCTGCCTGGCGCATCAGCGCGGTTTGAGGATCGGAGGTATACAAGGTGGTAAGAGCAGGCGGTGTGGCTTTCTGCCCTGCAGGTAAGGCCTTCGGACTCTGTCGGTCTGCTGAGGCCTCCTTTTTGCAGCCATTTTCTCTCTAGGTATTTAGATTGCATGGCGAGAGTTGCTGTGCGATGCCTGTGTGAGGGAGCCAACAGGCAGAATAGCTAGATTTTTGGGCCTAGTGTTTCTCTCTTTTGTTTGTAGGGTTTCTTGAGGCTCAGGGAGTTCCTCAGCCTTAAGGGGACTGTTGTCAGTCCTCTTTATTTTTAAGTTTATTCTTAGTTTTATAGGACAGCAGTCTGGCATTGATTCCACATGTTCTTTCCCTCCTAATCATGCCTCTGAGGAGCATCTGTTAAGTCCCAGGATGTTAGGCAAATTGCCAGTTTTTAGGTTCCAGAGCAGAGCCCTAACTTGTAGTTGGAAGGAGGGACAGGCTGGAAGTGTGCCTTTATATATTCTATAGTGAAAGTTGCCCAAAGGTCTGTGTTTCACAGGGACTGGTTTAGGAAACCTTAGGATATAATAAGGTATATCATAGTTAACTGTCAAGCAAGAAGTGCCTGTGCTACGGTCTATGGCCGCCAGAGGGCAGCGGATATACTCAATAGGGCCTTTCTCTGACCGTGTGTTTTACTTTAATTTACTTTTAAGTTTACTTTTGAATGCAAAATTGTTTTACTCATCAGGTTCACACAGGCAGCAGCCTCTAAGACCTCCACTTGCAAGGTGCCTGTGTGTTTCATAGCTCCACTTAGCGGGCCCTTCCCAGGAAGTTCTCATTCTATTTCTAGAGCAGGATTTCGGGAAAAAAAATCCAGACTCTCTTTAGTGAGAGATAGCCTGGTTCATTTTTGGCTAACACTGTGGCTTTATTCGGTGGCCTTTGGTGTCCTGAACCCCACGGTCTGGACACTGTTTGCTTCCAGAGGTTCTACTCTCTATTTCGCTCTTCAGCTCCCTGGCAGACGCAGCAGGCTGGCAGGGGGTGAGCAACGCATCCTGCGACACTGAATCCCTCAAGATAAGGGGGGGAAGGAAAGCTGGGTGCAGCGGGCGATGGTAGCTTCTTGCAAAGATATAAGAGCAGTTCGGGTAATTTTAGCTCATCTGCTTTGATTTCATTAGAGTTGGTGGAAACTTGGTTTTTGGGGTCCTATACTCCCTTTCCAGGCCGGGCCCAAAACTCTCGGGATCCCCAATTATGACTTGATATTCCTATCAAATGGTATATAATACATGAACATAGCAGAAGGAGAATCACTATTGGAACATATTGAATAAGACGGGTACAATTTTCCTGAAATATGCAAAATTAACCCAGCTGCAGAATATGGTTTAAAAAAAAAAAAAAAGACATAGCTATGTTGATTTACAAGAATCTCCTCCCGCTATCCATAGAAGGTCCTATAAAGCATTAGTCGGTTTCTATGCCAGGGTAATTTTTTGGCTTAGCTGCTGTGATATAGCGCTATGCTCCGCTGTAAACATATTCAAGTCAAAAGGAATTATGGTGATAACTCTCTTGGACAGTTGTAACAGGTGCTTGGGTGAGCGCCATGGCCAGTCCACAGATGTGGACTGCTCTGCCATAAGCATTGTGTTATGTGTGGTTTCTTATTGGGAAATATTCCCGTTTAGTTTGGTTTTGCCAGAATTATAGGATTTTACGGTAGATTTGTAATGTCTTCGGTTTGACTATAGGTGGTTTATTTTACTTCTAGAAACGGCAGCTCAGAGGAGAGAGGTTTCAAAATAGCACTCGTGCCTTTGATGCTATTTATGCTCCCATTCCATTTATCAGAGGTTCTCCAGTACGGAGAGTATCTGCTAGTATTCAGCGACTGCCTTAATGGAGGCCAGAAGCACGCAGCCAGGCTAGTTCTCTAGCAGCAATAGCGGCAGCTCAGATTCTGGTAGGCATACATCATCTGCTGTGTTGGTAAGATGGCTTCCACGCTGCTTGGCATCAGCCAAGATGGCTGCCGGTTTGGACTGTGAATGTGGAGGCAGCCTGGATGAGGGGCCTTGTGTTCTCTGGAAAATAACCTGCATACCCTGAATCATTTAAATTCAATCAGCTACGGGCAGGACACAATGCACTCTCGCATGTTTTTTTTTTTTTTTTTTGCTTCAGTGGTACAGAGGTGTAGTCTTTACCAGGTGGTATAATGGGAACTTCTCTGCAGTTTCTTGGCTTCTTCTTTGTTGACTCAGTTGCCACTGTGGAATGAGAAAGTGGTCTTTTCTAACACCAGGTGCTAGTTGACCTTAAAATATCAAGTCCATCTTGGTGCAGTCAGATGGAATGGGGCGTTCCTCTAGCAGGAAGGCTGGGGATGACTCTGCCGGTAATTGGGGGTTCTTTCTGCTTCATATTGTTGGCACCGAAAGAGCTTCTCAATATATGCTGAAGGAATTTTTCGTTAAGAGATGTCTTTGTGAAAAAAAAAAAAAGAAAAGTATTCAGCTGTCCCGAATTTGCCTGTTCTTGCTTGACATTGTGAGGCTAAGCAGGCCTGGGGACTACGTGGGTGGGTGCACACCTTGCACTTCCAGGGGATGTGGACTCACTGTCTGGAGGAGAGATCTAGCAATCTTCTTTAACGTACGATAGGAAAGTAGATGGTTCACTGAAGCGATCATTGGGAGCAATGCTCTGTCCTTACAAGTTCCCATTGGAGTCTGGGGGGACGAGAGCATGCTTCCGGTGGTGGCAGTATTTACGGCAGTCTACTCACCTGGAGCAGGAAAGGATCAGGGAGTTGAATCGACTAGAGCCTGATTTGCTTTATGTGGCAAATGTACATTATGGTTTAATTCGAGCGCTAGCTAGTATTATTGGCTTCCTTGGGGGTCGCCCGGAGGTCTCTTTGGTGGAGGAATGGGGCGGCTGATGGTTCGTCCATGTCAAGGCTCAGTAAGCTCCCAGTTAATAGTTTTTGTCTTGTCCTTTCCCCCTCTGATAGCCATTTGCTTCGCTAGGAGGATTTCGGAGTTGCAGGCGCTGTTTTGTAAGGAGCCGTATTTGTCCTTTTTTCAGTCACAAGGTAGTGATGCGCACGGTCCCAGCTTTTTGGCCAAAGATGGTTGCGGTTTTTCACCTCAACCAGGTGGTGTCGCTTCCAGTGTTTTCAGTGGAGCAGAAGGATCAGTCGGGCGGTCGGTTACATCTTTTGGACGTTCGACGGGTGCTTAAGTAGTATCTCCGTAGAACAGCATCTTTCGGGAAGTCCGACAGGTTGTTTGTCGCCTTTGGAGGCCCGCGGAAGGGAGAGGCGGTGGCGAAGTCCTCGATTTCGCGGTAGCAAAAGGAGTCTTTTGCATCGGCCTACCTGTTGTAGGGTAAGGTGGTTCCGGTTGGTCTTTGTGCGCATTCCACCAGGCAGGGGCGGCCCAAGGGGGGTGCGGGGCCATGTGCGGAGACTCGGTGCGGGGCCTCATTTGCATAAGTGGCCTTATTTGCATAAATATTTGCATAATGCTAACATAAACTAACTTTTAGTAAACATATCTCTTAATGAGTGTATGGATAAAGACAGACTAAAAGATTTCTACATTACTATAATCCAGTGCCAACTGCCAGGCACATTAGGAACTACTACAAACACTGCCCATTTAGAATCCATAGCAAACCCGCCGTATCCTAACAGCACTACCAGGACTCACAAAGCACCATACCCTACCTATCAAAAGGCAACACTGCAAATATTAAACCAATACATTTCAGAGAACAACAATACATGACCTACTGGGGAAAGAGAACAAGTGGCAATGTCAAATAGGAATTACATAAACAGAATACCTCAGCTCAGTTACACATGCAGAACATAGACCATCACCAAACAAGGAATCACAATTTAGAAACAAGAAGGCAATAATTAAACTGGGAACCCCAAAAGCCAAACTTGGAATGTACAACAACACTGTAGAAATAAAACTATAAATTAATTTCCTCTTGTACCAAACAAAGCGCAGACGTTAATGATGCACATTTCCCAGAGCTTTCATATTCCAGTTAATAAATTCAAAATAAAGAGATATATTTCTACCTTTTGTGCATTTTTTTCAGTTGCAATTGGTCCAGCCACTTTCTTCTGGTTTCTTCATGTTTTCTGCTAACTCTCCATCATCTGCTGTCCATTTGTCCTTTCTTCTCTCTTCTAGTTTTTTTTTCCATTCTCTCTCTCTACATCTGCTTTAACATACTAATCTTTCTCCTTTTGCTCTTTCCTCATTCCTGTTTCATCCACTCAAATTTTACCCCTCCATCCTCAATCCCCACTTACTCTCCCAATACCCGGCCAATTGTAGATTTTTTATCCCTCCCACACAAAATATTTTTCCCCTCTCCATTTTACTCTCCCAGCTCCATCCCATTCTAATCCTCCCCCAACATCAGCTCCCTTCTAGTTCCAGCCTCACCCAGTATCCATTCCCTTCTAATCCCTGCATCAGCCCATTTCCAGTCCTAGCAACTCCCCAACCCAATACCAGTCCTAGCCCCCCCATCAACCCACTTCCAGTCCTAACCCCCCATTAGCCCACTTCCAGTCCTAACCCCATCAACCCATTTCCAGTCAGCCCCCCATAGCCCATTGCCAGTCCTAACCCCCCCCCATCAGCCCACAGCCCATTACCAGTCCTAACCCCATCAGCCACCTCAAGTCCTAAACCCTCCCCATCAGCCCATTTCCTGCCCTAGCCCCCCCCATAGCCCATTATCAGTCCTAACCCCCCATAGCCCATTACCTGACAGCCCCCATCAGCCAACAGCCCATTACCAGTCTTAACCCCCCCATAGCCCATTACCAGTTCTAACCCCCCCACCAGCCCACAGTCCATTACCAGTCCTAACCACATCAGCCCACCTCAAGTCCTAACCCCTCCCCATCAGCCCATTTCCTGTCCTAGCCCTCCCATAGCCCATTATCAGTCCTAACCCCCCCATAGCCCATTACCAGTCCTAACCCCCCATGAGCCCACAGCCCATTACCAGTCCTTACCCCATCAGCCCACCTCGAGTGTTAACCCCCCATCAGCCCATTTCCAGTCAGCCCCCCATTTCCCATTACCAGTCCTTACCCCCCCCCACAGCCCACAGCCCATTACCAGTCCTAACCCCATCAGCCCTCCTCCAGTCTTAATCCCCCAGCCCATTTCCAGTCCTAGCAACCCCCCCAACCCATTACCAGTCCTAGCCCCCCATAGCCCACTCCCAGTCCTAATCCCCATAGCCCATCACCACTCCTAACCCCCCCATAGCCCATCACCACTCCTAACACCCCCCCATAGCCCATCACCACTCCTAATCGCCCAGCCCAGCCCAGAGAAATTTTTTTTTAAAAAAGCTGTCTTCTCCCGCTGCCGTGGCCGCCGCGGCAGAATCGAGTGTGCCGCGGGGCCCCCCCTGCCCAGCAGAGCCTGCCCTCCCCTATATCACCTGTGTCTTCGTAGCTGCAGTCAGATGCACCGGCTGTCAGAGCGCGAAGGGACTAGTTTCCCTTTCCAGGATATGTTAAGCCCGCGGGGGCTGATGGGAACTTCCCATCAGCCCCCGCGGGCTTAACAGAGCAGCGAGGGAGAAACTCTTCCCTCGCGCTCTGAAAGCCGGCGCGTCTGACTGCAGCTACGAAGACACAGGTGATACAGGGGAGGGCAGGCTCTGCTGGGCAGGGGGGGGGGCCCCGCGGCACACTCGATTCTGCCGCGGCGGCCCCGGCAGCGGGAGAAGACAGCTTTTTTTTGTTAAAAAAATTTTACTTTAGGATCAGAATGTTTGTTTTTTGCGCGGGGCCCCCTGAAACGCGGGGCCCTGTGCAAAAAGCATTCTCGCTCAATGGACGGGCTGGCCCTGCCACCATGGCGCCGGTGGCGTCTTGGGCGGAGTTCAGTTTAGTGCTGGTCGAGGACATTTGTAGGGCGGCGACTTGGTCCTCACTGCATTCCTTTGCGCGGCACTATCTGTTTGATGTACGGGCGCGACGGAATGGACGTTTTGGTTCAGCAGTACTTCAGGCTGGGCTTCAAGGTCCCTCCCGTTGATATTCACTGCTCTGTTACATCCTCTATGGTTCCGGGACTAGACTAGAGGGACACAAAGGAAGAGAAAATTAGACTTGCCTGCTAATTGTTCCTTAAGGAACTGTAGTCCAGTCCCGGACCCCTCCCAGTATATTACGCGGCGTGCAGCCTGAAGTTAAAAAAAAAAAAAAAAAAAAGGAAAGGACTACAGACATCCGTACGACAGGGAGACGGAATGAGAGACAGGTTTTCGAAGAGAATTTTTCTGGTTATGAACGTGCACAGGAGAGTCACAGGGCGACACTTTTTTATGCGCAGCAGTGCCCTGTCGGCTCTGGAGCGCGGTTATTCCGTCTTCAGGGGCTAGACGTTTTTTGCTAGGTTACGGGGACGTGTAGTCCCTGGGCAGTTTTAACTACTTCTGGTCTTTTATGCTTAATTCTGTACCTGCTTATTTGTTGATCTGCTAAGTCTGCTTTGTCAATAGGTACTGGTGGAAAGGGGCGGAGTTTGCTTGGTTATACCAGTGACATCAAAGCGATGACATCTTTCAGTCTCCAAAGCTTCTGGTGGAGGTTCTAAACTCTATGGTTCCGGGACTGGACTAGAGTTCCTTAAGGAACAACAATTAGCAGGCAAGTCTAATTTTCTCATTGCTGCTAGTCTGCCACTGCCCCAGGCACGGGTATGGCTCTGGCACACTAACCCTGGAGGGCTGTCTTATACCAGCAGGATGGAGGTTGCTTCACTGGGGCTGGGGCACCTGTCCCTTACCTACAAAAAGGGTGATGGTGGGCCCTTTTGGGTATGTAGTGTATACCACTTTGACCTTAAAGGCACTGCTACACATACCTCATGCAGGTCTAGAAACCCCTCTGCCCTGATAACAGGTGCCCTTGTCAGCCAGACCCTAACACGTGTGGCGCTGCACCCTGTCTAGGCGGTCGCCTAGAAGGGGCCGCGTGCCAACTGTTCTTGCTTATTACCAGAGCAAATGCTGCTGGGACTTTTTGTAGTTGTGGTCAGTAAACAGTCCGAGTAGTTTTAGGCAATACACAGGAAATTTATTAATTTTCTCTTTTATCATCAAACTTTAGCAAAGCAAATCTTCTTCTGAATATGAACAAGTAGTAACAGAAACAATAATGAACTCGTATAGCTTTCTTCAGCATACATGAACTAATACTTCAAACAAAACACATTTGTAATCCTTTCCCTTTAGCTTTCAGGGTTCAGAAACCTCAGAGCATTTATCACAGTTCTGAAATATTCTTTTCAGCTAGCAAGTCAGCCTTTCTCCTATGAAACATAGGCTGTTGAACAATCCATTGGAGACTCTGTATTCTCCTCCAATCCAGTTAAGTCGGTTTCCATATCTTTACATTCACTCTGAAACAGCTCTGGGTCTTTATGTGCATAATCAGGTTTTAACTGCTGCATTAGTTTAAACAGTTTCTCCCAGGGATTACCTTTTCTCCCTTCAGGTTTTCTATGTGAGCTGCACGGCTTTATCTCTCTGGGCAAGACACTCACATGCTTCAGCTGTCTTCCCTGGCTTCTAGGAACAGATTTCCTTTCAGGCTTTCTAGAGGGATAAACCTCCCCTTCTGAATCCTCAGTAGCTTCACTGCTATCTGAACTATATTCCACAATTCTCCCAGTTTGGTTTCCTACCTTCACCAAGGCTTGCAAACTCTGTATAGCTGTCTCTGCCAGGAGAGCTGCTGTTAGAACCCCTTCTGTGCTGAAGGTCAGCCTTTCTCTGCCGTGCTCCAAAGCCTCTGGTCAGACTCCTCAGGCTTTCTCTTTCTTTCTCTTTCTCCTGCTCACGCTCTGACCTCTGCTTCTGTTCCAAGCCCAACTCCAACTCTAATCCTGTTCCTGTTCCTCTTTGCCTTTGATTCTGAGAGGTTAAATGCTTGTGTGTGAAGCCCGTTTCCTTGCCCCTCCTCCCCAGGTGTTTCTCCTTTGCACTCTGTGTTGCCATGGAGGCAGGGTGTGGCTTGTACTCAGCACACTCAATCCTGTGACTTTTCTCTCTAGGTGCTGATTTAAATGAATGCCTGTCTGAGCCCTGCTCTAACTCAGAAGAAAAAGTTTTAAAAGCAGCCCTTTTTCTCTGCTTGTCAGTAACCTCATCACCACACACGGCGTACACACTAATCTGGGTGGTGTCTGGTCGCAGAGGACCACATATGACTGCAGGATGCAGATGGGCACCGAATTACCTTCGGCTGCACTGCAAGGAACACCTGTCACACACTGATAGTGATGGGGATGTACAGCAGGACCTATCTCTAGCATCACATGTACTGCGGACCTAGTGCTGGGCACTCATCCTAACCCTCAGGGTGAACACAGAACCTGGCACAATGGCATGGTCTGTAGCTACACTGTGCCAGTATCACGCACTGTCAGTTCGTCTTTCCAAGCTGAGGTACCGGAAAGGTGCAGACCCCATTTGGTGATCAGCTGTAGACAGCTATTCAGCATGTGCATTGCATCATGGGTACTGGTGGGGTTACCCTGTCCTGGCACTCAAAGCAGACAGTTTGTGCGGTGACCTGCAGTCCTTCTGTAGCCAGCCATTGCTGTGACATATACCACGGAGGTATAGCCTACTGGTTAATACAATGCCATTCTCGGCAGTGTTCATGGGTTCCATTCCTCATTGTTACCTCCTCTTATACCTGTCTTACTCAAATAGTGTGCATGCCTGTAACATTCATATTTTTGTAGATCTGTGCTACCAGCCCATAATACCCTCGCCACAATTGCCAACATTCCTTCGGTCCGTCTATCTGCATTTGTCAGCTGTGTAGAGTCCTGTCTGCCTGTGCAGGCTGCTATCCCATGTCCTGCACTGCTACCCTTTCCTGCATTGCGCCTCATCGTGCTTGCCTCACATGTGCCTGATCTGCATGGCACCATCACTCCTCTGTCCACCCATCATTGTAACTATCCTGCCCCCTCCGCCTCCACTGGGGGACACGTATTCCCATCGTCTGCCACCAACTGTCTTTTCAGTACTTTACATTGCCAGTACCCTGTGCTGTGGTACAGTTGCCCCCACCATGTTTGTCATCAGTACTGGCAGCCACATGGGCTGCCTGCAGATATGGCGGATCCAGCGGCTCCCAGCTCTCCCTCTTTCACTCACCTGTTCATTGCCTTTCCTGAGTGCTCTATCTAGTGTTGGGGCTACATCTGTCTCCGTTCCTCACAGGTCATGCATGTCATCCTGCAGCACCTTGCAGCCCTTAGGGCACACTAGCCTAGGGCACTGTAACCTTGTTAGGCCACCTTAACCTATGGTTCCATAGCCCAGGGTGCCTTCTAGAGTGCCTTGTCCAGGGGTGCCTACTACGGCGCTTAACTTAAGGAGCCCTATAGGGTGCTTTATGAGGCACCTTACAGGGTGCCTTACAAGGCACCTTGTAATATGCCTTGTAATGTGCCTTGTAAGGTGCCTTATGAGGCGCCTTGTATCGCGTGTTAGTTTGTAACATGCGTTAGCTGATACGGCTTGCTGTAACGATGCACCGTCCACGCCTTTATATGGGCATCTGTACCTTTACTGCAGAACCTAACGCGAGTGACATTACCGCAGATTAGTAAACATACCCCTTGGTCTTCGACTGCATTTCTTGGTACTTGAAGATTTTCTCCCTCTCAACATGATTCACATAGTCACTGAAACACCTCTATAATCGGTGCATTTCTGGTGTTTTTCTCCTTTACCACTATATTTGGCTTCCTCCCATCCAGCTTTTTATCAGTTGGAATGGGAGTATCCCAGGTGATCATGACCTCTTCATTCTCTGTTATTCTTTTAGGGTCATGATCCCAATGCTTTTCAGGCACAGTGATGTTGTAGTGTTTACAGAGTTTCCAATGGATGAGGTGTACTACTTTATTGTGCCTTTCTGTATAGAAATTTTCTGCCATCAGAACTTCACAGCCAGCACTGAGGTGAGTCCATGTTTCTAGCTCTTTCCCACAGAATCAACATATGTCTGTTTTCCCAGTTTTTTCAATGCTGACTGTAAACCATCTTGTCCGTAAGCTGCTGTCCTGGGCAGCAGCTATCAACCTCTTATCCTTCGGTTTCAGTTCACTTCTTCTTAACCATTCATGTGTCCGTTCTTGATCGACAAAGGGTTACTGGAGTAGCACTCTATATTTCCCACTATATTTGTGCATTTGCCACTTGTTAGTTGATCTAATTCTTTGAAGATTTTTTTCTCTTGTTTTGCAAATTCTGTTACTTCCTTCCCTGTGTATGCTTGTGGATTCTCACTCATTCCTTCTAGTCATCGGAACGCTTGTCCAAGTTTGATGGAGACAGATTCTGGACGTTTGCTTTCATATTTCAGCACTTTCTGTGTATTTGAATCCAATGATGCAGTTAAGTAGGCCTGGAGGCCTATGATCGTATTCTGTATGTGTAATCAATCTGAGTCCTAGCCCTCCTTCAGCTCTAGGGATGTACATTCTTGTCATACACTGATCCTTGTAAATTACTTCATGGGCATGGAGGAGTTTGTGTTTGCACATCCAGTTTTTCAGGATCTTTAAGAGGCCAATCCACACTAACAAAGCTGTATGAGAGTACAGGAATTGCCATCTGATTGATGGCTCGTATCTTATTCTGTGATGTTAAAGCCCTTTGTGTTAATAATTTTAATATCTTTGTTCTTTACTTATCTTTTCTGTCAGTAATTTTTGCTTGAGTGTCGTTCCTTCCTCTGTTCAGAGATACTTCCTGTTCAAGGTCCTTGATGATTCAGCCTTCAGTCAGGGAGATGTTTTCCATTTTGCTCAATTTTCCTCTAAAAAAAATATTGCCTTAGCACATTTGTCAAGACCAAAGGTCATCCTGATGTCATCAGAAAAGCTTTTCACCACACAGAGTTGCTCTGCTAATTGTTGGTCACTGGAATTGTAGAGTTTCAGATTGTCTACAAATAGTAAATGAGATGTTGTTTCTGGGTTGTTACCTTCTTTAGGATTCAGGCGAAATCCGTGTTCCAAAGAGTTGATGAGAATACTCATTGGATTAAGCGCCACACAAAACAGAAGGGGTGACAGGGAATCCCCCTGAAATATTCCTCTCTGGATCCTGATGTTAGGAATAATGTACTGACCATTTTCATATTTCAAAAAGAGTGTGGTTTGCCACATTGTCATGGTGAACTTAATGTACTCTATCAAACCAGGATTTATTTTATACATTTTAAAGCAGTTTATTATCCAATAGTGTAGGGACGCTTTGTTGGAATGATCCAGGTGATTTCACCTTAAACTAGAATCATGGATCCAGTCCCCCCCAGCTCAGCTTGTTTATAAATATTGGAATAGTCAAAAGAGAACCTGTCAATCCCCAGATATTATTTAAAGAGTAAATCATGAGATCTGGAGGATCTGTTTTTAAATTTCTTCCTTTATAGGTAATGGTAATGAGTGTTAAAGCCCTGAGGATATGAGGCTGATGGGCGGGGGGGGGGGGGGGTGGGAGGATATGTTCTTGTGCCCTACTTTAGCCGCCAGTGTTTGTTCCTTTTTGTCCCTCCAGTTCAGTCCCACACCGCTGGGTAGTGTATCTCTTCCTGCAGTATGGAGACTGGCCATGTCAGAAGTCTGATATATCTACCGATGGCACCTCCCACCAGCTTCCAGTGTGTCCAGTCTCCATGCAGCAGGAGGTTGTGAGCCTAGGATTTAGGCTCATCATGAGGAACACAAGGAGAATTAGTTTGTAGATTTTTAAAATTTTGGATTTGGGGATATTTTTTATTTTGGGTACACTGTACCTTTAGTTTATTTTCATTGAGCTGCTAGTTAAAAAAACAAACAAACAAAAAAAAAACAAGGACAGACAGAGCCGGTCAGGGCAGGGAAGGGGGCAGTGGAGGGGATTCCTGCTCTACCTTCCCTTCATTTTTCTTTTCATTTAAGGCCCTGTAGCACTCCCTGCGTGGTTAGGACGGTGGGGAGCTGTTTGTTCTTCTCTGCTCTGCCTCCAGATCGAGTCTGCAGCGTCTGAGTGAGCTGTCAGATGTCGGCTGCAGTTTCTCTGCCTCGGGGCTTGCCAGCATGGTGAAAAGATCTACTGGCAGGAATCCAGGTATTTGGTTTCATTTTTTGCTCCGGATCGTGGGGGGACGCAGCAGGGAGTTAGTGAGGGTCCGCGGGGGGTTTTCTTCGGCTGAGGCCTTCTCCCTCCGTGTGGAGACTCAATTTTGAAGCACCATTTTTTTAGCGCTGACATTTTTCCTGCATTTTTTTTTCAGGCAGTGTATTTTTATGTGCAGAGAGTCTCTGGGGGTTCAGGACATTGGATGTTAGCAAAACATTATTCCTTATCGTTCCTCCAGTTCAGTCCTCCACCTCTGGGTATTGTACCTCCTCCTGCAGCTTGGAGACTGGGCATGTCAAAATCGTGACATCACTGGATGTAGCCTGCTGGTCTCTCCCATCAGCCCCCAGTATGTCCAGTCTCCATGCAGCAGGGGGACGTAGTGAGTCTAAGTGTTGGACTTGCTAGAGGAATTTGTTTGGATAGATAGGTTTTGGAGTTTTATTTGGCTTAATTTTAAGTTAATTTTATTTGGGTTTTTAGATGTAGATTTACTTGTTTTAAGGTTGTTAAAAATGGGTTATTTAAGAGAACAGACTACAAAGGGAGGATTACTTCTCTTTATCCTTGGTCTGTTCCTTGATCCGACCGGCCCTCCCCTCCTGGTCTTTACAGGGGGGGAGTTGAGCGGCTGTGGTAGATAGCTCCTTGTGGTCGGCTGTTCAGGCGGCGATTCTGAAAAGCTGGCGTTGGTTTCCTCTCAGCTGCAGCTGCTTGCAATAGTGTTCGTAGCAGTTGTGCTGTTAGTGCTGCAGAGAGCATTCAGGCGGAGTTCTGACTGCTGGACGAGGAGGTGAGTGCCTCGGGGTATTTTCTTGGTGCAGGGCAGCTTTGGGCCTCCACGGACGTCGGCAGCATTAGTTTCGGTGGGAAGCTGAGTTTGGGACTTTGAGGCCTTGTCTTCCTGCGTTTTCTCACACGGAGGCATTTTTGTTTAGAGTGACATCGAGCAACTCATCTTTCCCACAAGATACATGTGGTTATACTATGTTTGTGGTGTGTTTTTGTGTGAGAGTCACGCCTGACCGGTTTTAAAAAAAAAAATTAATTAGCTAATTTAATTTGTGTGGATGGTGGCTTCTGGGAACAGGGGCTGTCTTCTTATGTGTTTAGACTTAGATTGATCTGTTACTTAGTGTAAAAAAAAATCAAGGAGTTTTTTACTTTTCTTTAATGTTTAGTTCAGATTGCGTCTTGCTGCTGTTTTATCTGGAGTGTGTTACAGTATTAGTTCTCTGAAGCTTTCGCGCCCACAATGTTTAGTCTGTGGGGTGCGTGGAGGCACAGTACCTGAAGCGGAGCTTTGTTGAAGCTGCAGGGCAGCCTCATCCAATATGCAGCAGGTGTTTTAAGTCAAGGTTCAAAATCTTTCCCCACCAGTATCCGGCCGCGGTCCTGCTGGATAGCCTGACGGAGGTGGAGAATTCGGTGCCTACTGCATTGGAAGGATCAATGCAGCAGGCATAGTGCTTGAGGCAGCAACCGGCGATCTCAGGCCCCTTGGTGGGTGGAGCGGCAGGATCGCTGGCCAACTCCGGAAGGGGTCGGAGTGGCCTTCAGGGATCCCCTAAGAAACCTAGGCCTAGGAAGGATAGCTCTTTCGTTCAGACTGGTTGAAAGTAGAGGGCGTGGACCTGGAGCCGGAACCTGGTCTGGTAGAGCTTGAGGAAGGTGAGATACCTGAACCTGAGGATCAGGCAAGGGTTATGAGAGTTTTCAGAAGAGAGGAGCTAACGGCGGCCCTTACTGAGTCGCTCCAAGCTCTTAGCCTGTCTTCATTTCCTCCTGCAGAGGAAGAAGGGCTTGAATATCTCCTCATTCAGGCGGTACGCAATGCTCAGGCGGTTTTTCACGTTCTCCGGGTGCAAACAGTGGATACAGAATGAATGTGATTTGCCAGAGGCTAGGTTTAGGGGGGTAAAGTCTAGGAACCGGCCTTACCACTTGGCCGAGTTAGAGAGAGAGATCTTTCGGTCTCCGCAGGTAGATGCAGCGGTGTCTGCAGTCACAAGGAAGACAGCTATTCCGGTAGAGGGCAGTGCGACCCTGAAGGATGTGCAGGATAGAAAACTGGATGTATTGTAGTTATTGCTTGGGTGCCGCAAGTCTCTTGTTGCGGGGCTTGGTTTGCGAGAGCGGCTCTGAGATGGTCTCAGCGTTTGCAGTAGCCTGTGCAGCGGGCGCAGGAGCAATTTTCGGATGAGACAAGGCTGGAGTTCAGTTCAGCTTGCTTAGAAGTTGATCAGAGCTCCGGTGAATAGTAGGGCTTTGTTAGTTGCCGCTCGCCTTTATCTTTGGTTAAAAAAATTTAGGCGGCAAATACTACCTTCAAATCGCGACTCAGTAGACTTTGGGTTACGGGGAGGTTGTGGTGTGCGGAGGATTTGGACCAGTTGGTTAAAGAGTTGAAGAATACAAAGAGGACGATTTACCACGCGTGGCCAAAGTTGTCAGGGAGTTTGAGGAACGGGCAGAGGTTTTAGTAATCTCGCTAATGTGGTCCTTGGAAGACCACAATGAAACGAGGCGGACCCGGGTAGGAACTCAGCCGATAGGGTCGGCATCGGGAATTTCTTCCGGTCTGGGTCCACATATCATCCGACCAATGGGTATTGAAGGTAATACGCTATGGTTATGCTCTTGAATTTGCTTGTCTGGTGCCAGACTCGTTCGTTCTTCTCCTTGCAAAGGGCAGCAGAGAACGTTCGCAGTTCGGCAAACATTGAATCATCTCTTACAGCTAGGAGCGGTAGTGCCGCAGGCCTTGTTCGACGGCGGTCATTACTCTTTTTATTTGGTAGTACCAAAGGAGGACGGGTCTCTCCGTCCTATTCTGGATCTCAAGGGAGTGAATCGCTGTCTAAACATCCCTCGATCTTAGAGGCGTATTTGCACTTCCCTATCAGATCAGTTCATCAGAGGTTTCTAAGGTTCGCGCTTCCGTGGGGGGCATTTTCAGTTTCAAGTATTGCCCTTGGGTTTGACAGCAGCTCCGCGCACCTTCTCCTAGGTCATGGGGTGAGGGGATGGCACCGGTGCTGCAAAAAGAAGGAATCTTAGTTCACCCGTAACTCGACGATTTGTTGGGTCGGGCAAAATCCAGGGCCGAGAGTGTGAAGTTTCTTCAGAGTCTAGACTGGGTGGTCAATGCGGCCAAAAGCCGCCGAGTTCCATCACAGGGCCTATAGTACTTGGAAGTACGGTTTGACACTCGTTGGGAGCAGTATTTCTGAGAGATCAGCGAGCTCAGGCTCTTCAGCATGTAGTACATGAGTTTGTATCGACACAGGCTCCGTCGGCTTGGAGTTGCCTTCGCGTGCTAAGAACAATGGCGGCGACAAGGGCCAGAGCTCACATGCGGCCCTTGCAGAGGTCCTTACTTGGGTGTTATTCGCACCAGAACGTTTCTCTGAACAAGTGTCTTCCCTGTCCCTTGCGGGTCAGATAGTCCCTGCAGTGGTGGCTTCGCCCAGGGGATCTTGTGGCAGGAATGACACCGGAGCAATCGCAGTGGATCCCGGTGTTGACGGATGGAAGTCTCACAGGCTGTGGAGCCCATTGCGAGGATCTCTTCACAAGGAACTAGAAATAGAAACGAGCAGGAGGCCCAGTGGTCGATCATCGGTCTGGAACTGCGAGCGCTGGTACTAGCACTTCAAGCATTTGAAACCGTGGCGAGAGATCGAGCAGTGCGCATGTTGTCGGACAACTCAGCGGCAGTGGCTTACCTCAATTGACAGGGGGGCACAGGAAGTGCTGCCATGAAGGAGGAAGCAGGAGCTCAGTTCGCTTGGGTGGAGCCTCGACTAAAAGCGATCTTGGCAGCGCACATGGCAGGAAAGGACAATGTGATGACAGACTTTCTCAGCAGGGTCCGGGTGGATGCCGGGGAATGGGGGATACATCCGGAGGTGTTTGCTCAGATTGTCCGCAGATGGGGGCTGCCGATTATGGATCTCATGACGACCTTCCAGTCAGCAAAAATGAGTCGCTTCTTCAGCAGACGTTGAGAAAGGATGTCAGAAGGGATCGACGCCCTGATTCAACATTGGCCGTCGTCAGGTCTTCTCTAGGTGTTTCCCCTGTGGGCACTCATAGGGCGAGTGATTCAGCGCATCGAGGCTCGTCGAGGAAGAGTGCTGTTGGCAGCTCCGGACTGGCCAAGACACCCGTGGGATGCTGACCTAATTCAGGTGCTCGACAGAGATCCTTGGAAATTGCCGATGTCGGAGAATCTGTTGCTTCAGGGCTCGCTTCGATTGCCTCAGGTGGATCAGTTCTCGCTTACGGCTTGGCCATTGAAAGAGCAAGGTTAAGGAGAAAAGGATATTCTGGAGCGGTCATTGCGACCTTACTTTGAGCCAGAAAGAAGTCCACACCCCTCGCATACGTACACATATGGCGTATTTTTGAGGACTGGTGTTCGCAACGTCAGGTTCGCGCGGCTACGGTCTCCGTTCCTATGGGGTTGAGTTTCCTTCAAGACTGGTTGAAAAGGGTCTGGCAGCCAGTTCCTTAAGTGTCCAGTTAGCAGCCCTTTCTTGCTATAGAGGTAAAGCCCAGGGAGTGGCCCTGGGTTCTCACATCGATGTACTGCGCTTTCTTAAAGCGGTGTCTAGACTTTGGCCTCTCGTAGAATATTGGTGCCGCCGTGGGATCTCAACTTGGTCTTAGGTGCACTAGTTCAAGAGCCCTTTGAGCGCTTACATCGGGCGTCGGTTAAGGATTTAACTTTGAAAACAGTGTTCTTAGTGCCATTGGCTCGGAGAGGCGAATCTCAGAATTACAGGCGCTATCCTGTAGGGAGCAGTTTTTGTCATTTTCCAAGGAAAAGGTGGGGATATGTTCAGTTCCATCCTTTTTTGTCAAAGGTAGTTTCTCTGTTTCACCTGAATCAATCGTTTTTTCTTCCAGTGCTAGGTTCTGTGGAGGAGAGTGTCTCAGACCCTAGTTTGCGCCGCTTGGATATAAAGAGCGCTGCGGCAGTATTTAAGTGTTTCGGAAAACCTTCCGCAAGTCGGAGCACTTATTCGTGGTGTTCGGAGGCCCTCGAAAAGGGGACGCGGCGGAAGCTTCAATTTCCAGATGGATCCAAGAAGCAATTGCGTCAGCATATATTTTGCAAGGCCGCGCAGTACCAGTGGCTCTGCGGTCTCACTCGACTAGAGCTCAAGCGACATCCTGGGCGGAGCACAGTTTGGTTCCACCAGTGGAAATTTGCAGAGCGGCCACCTGGCCGTCACTTCATACCTTCAGTAAGCATTACCACTTGGACATTCTGGCATCTAACGATGCTTGTTTCGGGTCAGCAGTGTTGCATTCCGGGTGGAAAGGTCCCTCCCAATGATTACTGCTCTGTTACATCCCTGAACTGGAAGAACGATAAGGAAATGGAAATTACACTTACCTGGTAATTGTTGTTCCTTGAGGAACTCCAGTTCAGTCCTCATTCCCGCCCGGGGATGGTTGCGTCGGGTGCGGATTTTAGGTTCGGGGGGGTACCAATAACTGAGTGGGTAAAATCCCTTATAGTCTCGGGATCATGCTGATTCTGTCTATCTGTCCTCTTTTTCTCTTCCCTTCTGTGGCTCGGTTCAAGAGGGGAATGGGAAAGAGCAGGAAGCAGTCCCCTTTCTTTCTGGAGGGGGGGTTAGTTATAAAATTAGTTACAAGCGGTAAGTTCTAAGTTCTTGTTGAGTATACAACTGAAATTCATATGATAGCTACTTGTTTGTTGCTCCTTTGAGTCTGCTTTGTCAATAGTTCACTGGGGCTGATGGGAGAGACCAGCAGGCTACATCCAGAGGGAGGAGTGACTCAGTGGTTGGGACAGGTTACCTCAGGCCAGAAGGCCGGGGGTTCAATTCCCACATGGGGACAAGCAACCTCAGGCCGGAGGGACTGGGGTCTCTAGTCCCATGGCCACTCCTTGTGGCCTTGGGCAAGCCACTTAACCCTCCATTGCCTCAGGTACACTTAGATTGTGAGCCCTTCGGGGACGCGGGAATAAAAAGTACCTGTTAGTATACATGTAAACCGCACTGATTCTAAAGAGCCCAGTATAAAAAAATAATAAATAAAATAAAATAAAAAATCCAGTGATGTCACGATTTTGACATGCCCAGTCTCCAAGCTGCAGGAGGAGGTACACTACCCAGAGGTGGAGGACTGAACTGGAGTTTCTCAAGGAACAACAATTACCAGGTAAGTGTTATTTCCATTTTTTAGTGCTTGCTCCAAGCCTCTTTATTGCCTGTAGTTAGGCATTTGAGGTTTTAAAGTGGAACCCCCCCCCCCCCCCGGGGATTGGAGTAAGGTTTAAGTAGACAACTTAGTTTTTTGAGTGGTAAACACAAACTGTGGCTACGGGTTCATAGCCGGTTGTTGAGAAGCCTCGGTATCTAGTGATGAGGTTTGTAGAGGCTAATGCCTGTGTGACCGCAGTGCCTGGTGTGTGGAACCTGCAGAGGGACAGTTTTGGTCGACGGCATGTGTCGGGGCTGTGCGACTGAGGTGGTGCAGATGGAGCAAGAGTTGCAAGACCAGAGTAAGGAAGGACCTCTCTCCAAGCCCCAGGAACCTGGAGGGGAGGAGGTAGGGTGAGAGGCTTCTCTCTCACCGCAGGCATCTGCATCGTCTCAGCCAGGTACGAGTGCTCCTTTGGGGACGCCGGCCGCGGCTATGGAGGATTTTCCCCCGGATTTTGTCCTGCTGTTACATCAGGCTTTTTGCCTTCGTAAGCAGGGGGCTGTGCCGGATGTCTCAGGGTTGAGTCCCAGGGTAGTTAGGACAGTGGCAAAGACAGCCGCAGGTGAGGCCAATCAAACGGCCACGAGTGGTGGAAGACCAGACCCTTCCTTCGGAGTGTTTGGACGACGATGAGTTGGAGGGGGAGTTGGAAGGTCCGGTGAAGGATCTAGAGGAAGGTGAGATCCAAGAACCTGAGGATCAGACCCGGATTATTCGAGTATTTAGGAGAGAGGAGCTGATGGCTCTGATCTCAGAGTCGCTACAGGTTCTTAACCTTTTCGTGACCTCATCGGCAGAAGAAGACAGTGTAGAAGATCCACTCATTCAGGCGGTGAGGAAATCCCAGGCAGTGTTCCCGGTTCATAAGGTGGTTAAGCAGATGATTCAGGATGAGTGGGACATGCCGGAGACAGCTCTCAGAGGTGGGAGGTCCATGGCTCGGCTCTATCCGTTATCTGACCAGGAACGAGAGATGTTTCGCTCTCCTAGGATAGATGCGGCGGTTACGAAGAAGACTACCATTGTGGTGGAAGGTAGTGCGGCCTTAAAGGATGGGCAAGAACAGAAAGGTAGACTCGATGGTGAGGCAGGCCTTTGAGACCAATGCCCTTGCGTTACAAGCCTCCATTTGTGGGGCATGGATAGCGAGGGCTTGTCTTCGTTGGTCTCAGCGTTCACAGGTGGCAGATATGTCGCAGAACCAGTTGTAGGACTTGTCCAGATTGGAGTCCAGGGCAGACTATTTAGCGGACATACATTATGACCTGATCAGGACTTTGGCGAATAGTATGTCTTTGTTGGTGGCAGCGCGAAGATATATTTGGCTGCAGAATTGGGTGGCCGATAGTTCCTCCAAGTCAAGGCTTAGTAAGCTTCCTTTTAAAGGGAAGCTGCTTTTTTGGTGAAGATCTGGACAAGCTGGTTAAGGACTTGGGAGAGTCCAAAGGTGGTCGGTTGCCCGAGGACAAGCTGAAGACGGGGAGGCCTGGAGCGATGTTGAGGGGCCAGGCTCGAGATTTTCGCTGTTTTCGGGCTTCGCTTTTGGGATCATTTCAAAGAGGGCGGTATCCCTTTTGTGGCCAAAGTTTTAGAGGTTTCCGAAGAGTGGGCAAAGGGTTTGTGAGCCCTTTGCCGGCTGGTTTCAAGAAGTTATAATGAAACGAGGGGGACTTAGGCGGGGCTGCAACCCGTAGGAGGTCGGCTGTGGGAATTTTGCCTGCCTAGGTTCAGATAACATCCGATCAATGGGTATTGGAGGTCATTCGAGAAGGCTACACTCTAGAGTTTGCTCGGCCGGTTCGAGACTCTCTTGTTCTTTCTCCTTGCAGGGGGCGGAACAAGGAGTCGGCGGTTCGGGCAACTTTGTCACGTCTCAGACAGCTCGGGGCCGTGGATCAGGATCAATGCGGATCCAGTCGATACTCGATTTATTTCGTGGTCCCAAAGAAGGATGGGGCCTTTCGTCCGATTCTGGATCTCAAGGGCATCAACCGATATCTGCGGGTAACCCATTTCCATATGGAAACCCTAAGGTCAGTAATGGTAGCGGTTCGTCAAAGGGAGTTCTTGACTTCGCCCGATCTCACCAAGGCTTATTTGCACATCCTGATTCGAGCAGATCATCAAAGATTCTTGCGATTTGCGGTTCCGTGGGTCATATTCAGTTCCAAGCACTATCGTTTGGGTTGGCGACGGCTCCGCGAACGTTTACCAAGGTGATGGTAGTTGTAGCGGCCTTTCTACGCAGGGAAGGTGTGCTCGTTCGTCCTTACCTAGACGACTGGTTGATTCAGGTAAAGTCCCAAGCAGAGAGCGAAAAAGCAACGGACAGAGTGGTGCAGTTCTTGCAGAGCCTTGGTTGGGTAGTCAATGCCTCCAAGAGTTGGTTGGTGCCATTACAGACGTTAGAATATCTGGGGGTTTGGTTCGACATGAGGGTCTGAGCGGTTTTCCTTCCGAAGGCTCTGGTTCTAGGGATGCAGTCCTTGGTGCTTGTCTTTTTGAATCAGCAGGTGCCGACGGCCTGGCATTATCTTCAGGTGCTAGGTACCATGGCCGCTGCCCTCGAAGTGATCCCTTGGGCTCAGGTGCACATGCGGCCTTTGCAGAGGTCTCTGCTTGGTCGGTGGTTGCACCAGGAGGACTCGCACAATCGCTTGCCCTGTCCTGGGTAGGTTCGAGCGTCTCTCAGATGGTGGCTGTGACGAGAGAAGCTGATGGCTGGAATGCCGTTGGAGTAGCCGCAATGGATCCCGGTGATGACGGATGCCAGGCTGGTGGGCTGGGGAGCAATGTTCCCTCTAAGCTGTGCTGGGTCCAATGCCAGCACAGGACCCGGCGCAGCTTAGAGGGAACATTGCTGGGGGGCCCATTACGAGGGACGCTACACACAAGGCTTATGGAACGTGGAGGAAGCTCAGTGGTCCATCAGTCATCAGGAGTTACGGGCGTTGGCTCTGGATCTAAAAGCGTTTGAGTCGGTTTTGTTAGGGCGAGCAGTTCGAGTGCTGTCAGACAATGCTTCCGCAGTGGCATATCTCAATTGGTAAGGTGGAACAGGCAGCGTTGCATGGGAAAAAGAAAGCGGGGGCTTTATTCGGTTGGGTAGAGCCTCGGCCTCTGGCGCTGTCTGCGGCGCACATAGCGGGAATGGACAATGTGATGGCGGATTACCTCAGTCGGGTTCGCATGGACCTCGGGGAATGGGAGCTGAATCCAGAGGTATTCAGGCAGTTAGTGTTCAAGTGGGGGATACCAATGATGGATCTCATGGCAACTTGTCAGACGGCCAAAGCCAGCCGTTTCTTCAGCAGGAGAAGAGAAAGGATGTCTGAAGGGATCGATGCCTTAATTCAAAAGTGGCCATCTCAGGGCCTTCTGTATGTATTTTCTCCCTGGGCGCTCATAGGCCGGGTGATTCAGCGCATAGAGAAACATCTCGGAGCCGTGATTTTAATAGCGCCAGATTGGCCGCATCGTACGTGGTATGCGGACCTGGTGAGGCTTCTCGATGGTCAGCCGTGGCAAGTGCCGATTTGGGAGGATCTACTTCTGCAGGGCCCTCTTCGGATGCCACAGGTGGCATGGTTCTTGCTTACGGCTTGGCCATTGAAAGAGCTAGGTTGAGGAAGAAAGGTTATATGTCAGCGGTGGTTGCTACCTTGCTGTTGGCTAGAAAGCGTTCGACATCCTTGGCTTATGTTTGCATTTGGTGTATCTTTGAAGGCTGGTGTGAAACTAGGCAGTTACATCCGTCCTTAGTCTCAGTTCCAGAGGTGTTGAGTTTTCTTCAGGATGGCTTTGATAAGGGTTTGGCGGTCAGTTTTTTGAGAGTGCAGCTGGCTGCTATAGCCGTAGGGACTCACCCAGATGTCTTGCGCTTTATGAAAGCGGTATCATATTTGTGTCCTCTTCGCAGCATGTTGATTCCTCCATGGGATCTCAATTTGGTGTTGGGGCGTTGATGAGACGGCCATTTGAGCCTCTCGGTGAAGCCTCGGTTAAGGATCTGACTTTGAAAACGGTGTGTCTGGTGGCTATCTGTTTGGCACGGCGGGTTTCAGAGTTGCAGTCTTTATCTTGTAGGGAACCTTTCCTGATGTTCTTCAAAAAAAAGGTGGTATTACGTCCAGTGCCGTCGTTTCTGCTGAAGGTAGTTTCGCCGTTTCATCTGAATCAGTTTGTAGCCTTACCTGTGTTGAGGTCAGCTGGTGAAAGGGGGGCTGACTGGAATTTACGGTTGCTGGACATGAAGAGAGTGCTCCGTCATTACTTGCAGGTTTCGGAGTCTTTTCGTAAGTCGGAGCGCTTGTTTGTTCTTTTTGGGGGCCCGCATAAAGGTGAAGCAGCCTCCAAGGCTTCCATTGCTAGGTGGATTAAGGAAGCGATAGCATCAGCTTATCTTTTGCAGGATCGTCAGGTACCTTTGGAATTGAGAGCTCATTCAACAAGGGCTCAGGCAACGTCTTGGGCGGAACACAGCAGAGTTCCAGCAGTTGAAATCTGTAAGGCAGCTACATGGTCCTCCTTGCACACTTTTAAGTAAGCATTACCGTCTTGATGTGCAAGCGGCAGGGGATGCCTGTTTCGGGTCAGCAGTTTTGCGGTCCGGTTTATCAGGTCCCTCCCATTAGTGTACTGCTCTGTTACATCCCAGGAGTGCGGGACTGAACTGGAGGGACGAAAATGAAAGAGAAATTAGACTTACCTGCTAATCCTTGAGGAACTCCAGTTCAGTCCCGATTCCCACCCAAGTTGGTGATTCAGTCAATGGTCTCGTGACATTAGAGTAATCGGCTACGCAAAGAAAAGCCTAACGGTAAGTGTTTTATCTGTCATGTGGGGTAATTGACTGTTTGGCCGCTCTGCTCTATGCTACCTTCTTTTGCCTTTTATGCATTTCATATCTTTAATGCTGTTTCCTTGGGGGGTGGCGGGGTGGAGCAGTTAACCTCTTCTCTCAGGGGGTTTATTGGAGAGGCAGCGAAGCCTCGAGTTCAGTGTTCATAGTGGTTATAACTACTTGTGTGTTGCTCCTTATAGTATGCTTTGTCAATAGGTCACTGGAAGCTGGTGGGAGGTGCCACCGGTAGATGTATTAGACTTCTGACATGCCCAGTCTCCATGCTGCAGGAAGAGGTACACTACCCAGCGGTACGGGACTGAACTGGAGTTCCTTAAGGAACAACAATTAGCAGGTACACTAAGTTTAATTTCTCTTTTTTCAATAATGATTAAAAAAAAAAGAAGCTAAATTACTCTGCAGAGGGAAGCTGGCAGTTCAGCTCTGCCGTGGTTCCCTCACTCATACCGGCCTGGCTTCACTTCAGTTGCTATTTCTTCTGGTGAGTGTTTTCCTTCTTGTTCGTTCAACTGCCTCTGTCTTAGGCGCTTAGTTGTTCCGGGGCCGCCGTCAGATGCCATCTTCTAAGCTGCATTGTGTAGCGTGTGGGAATCAGTGCAGTTCATCGTCGGCGCTCTCCTTATGCAGAATGTGTGAAAAAGAGGGGAAGTCAGCAGAATCAGAAACTCTGGCACTGTTGGGAGAACTGGGGCTTTTGGCTGAGAGTACCATGGCTGCCTTCTCACAGGGCCAGGTTCCCACGCATTTAGCTGGAACCAGAGCCATTTTGCTGGTGCCTTTCTGCATGGAGGATCCTTTGGGCTTGCTTCCTGAGCAGTCCCAGGCGTTGGGGGAGGCAGAGTTTGTGAAGCTGGACTCGGGGAAGACCATTTTTCAGTTGATTTTGGGTTGTTGCTCCATAAAGCTTGTTAAATCAGATGTAAATACTCTATTATAACCAATGTCAATATACTAATAGAAACTCTAGTGATATCGCTAATATGTTAAACTGCTGTTTCTTACACTTGATGTATTTCCCTTAAAGTAGTCTCAGACTTGGATAGCACTTTCAACCACAATCACTGTGGAAAACAGATTGTGCTCCGTTTGCATCAACGACTACTATAAAATTGTGTTTCTTCTTTTTTATATATCTTTTTCTCTTCGTGTTTCTAAACAGCAAAAATCTCATGCAATAATATCACCAAGACGTCTCTGCTTCGTGTTACTTAAAATGTTAAAAATTCAAGCTTATCTGAGCTCCGTTGATGTTTCATGTTGCTCCCAACCACTGTTTAAAGATCTCTCAACGCCTTCCTATGGCGCCTGCATTAGCGTTTCTCTCCTTAGGGGAGGTTCATCAGGAGAATTTTCTGTTGTTGCCCACGTCTTTCTGTCCGTCAGAGTAATGAAAAAACACCGCACATGCGCATGCGCGGCGTTTTTTCATTACTCTGACGGACAGAAAGATGTGGGCAGCAACAGAAAATTCTCCTGATGAACCTCCCCTAAGGAGAGAAACGCTAATGCAGGCGCCATAGGAAGGCGTTGAGAGATCTTTAAACAGTGGTTGGGAGCAACATGAAACATCAACGGAGCTCAGATGAGCTTGAATTTTTAACATTTTAAGTAACACGAAGCAGAGACGTCTTGGTGATATTATTGCATGAGATTTTTGCTGTTTAGAAACACGAAGAGAAAAAGATATATAAAAAAGAAGAAACACAATTTTATAGTAGTCGTTGATGCAAACGGAGCACAATCTGTTTTCCACAGTGATTGTGGTTGAAAGTGCTATCCAAGTCTGAGACTACTTTAAGGGGAATACATCAAGTGTAAGAAACAGCAGTTTAACATATTAGCGATATCACTAGAGTTTCTATTAGTATATTGACATTGGTTATAATAGAGTATTTACATCTGATTTAACGTTGTTTCATACTCTGAGAAGACCATCTATTATACATTGCCATAAAACTTGTTGCTTGAAATGGAGCAGGGACAGTTCTCAGGCCCAGAAGTCTGTGGTGCCACACGGTCAGGCAGGCGCTTTGGTTTCCACAGTCAGAGCTCTCCTGTTAAGCAGATGTGGTCGGAAACTGATTTTACACATGATCTTGGCTCCTGTTATTCTGGAGAATCTGAAGATCCTTTAGAGGGTCCTTCAGATCTCTGGGGTGAATCTATTGGTTTGGAGTTAGATGAGGGAGAGATTCCACCTGAAGAAGACCTGAATGTAGTACAGGTTTTTCGCCACAAAGAATTGGTGACTCTTATAGCCCACTCCTTAGCGGCCCTCAACATCGCCCTACCCTTCCAGGTCCCAGGTTTGCTTCAAGGCATTCAAATCTCTCCCCTTCACGGGGCCATTAGACAAATGATTAAGGCAGAGTGGGAGGTGCATGAAGCAGGATTGCTTGGAGGCAGGATCATGGGTCGCCTGTACTCTCTTCCTCCATCGGACAGAGATTTGTTTAAACTGCCTAGGGTGGATGCCTTGGTCTCAGCGGTCACAAAGAAAAGCACCATTCTGATGGAAGGAGTTGGAGTGCTGCAGGATGTGCAGGATCAGAAGTTAGACTCTCTGCTCAAACAAGCCTTCGAGACCATGGCTCTGGTATTACAGGCGTTCGTTTGCAGGTCCTATGTCACTAGTGCATGCATTTTCTGGGTGCAGGCCTTGCCCGAACCAGGTGTGGAAGCGTGGCTGGCCTTATGGGAGGTGGCTAAACTGGAGACTGCTTCAGCTTATTTGGCAGATGCCTTTTACGATTTGGTGAGGGCTTCAGCCAAAACTATGATATCAGTCGTTGCCACCAGGTAGTTTTCTCTGGTTGCGCAACCGGTCAGCAGATGTCTCCTCTAAAACCAGACTCGGCAAGCTTCCCTTTAAAGAAAAACTGCTGTTTGGGGATGCTTTGGACAAGTTGGTGAAAGATCTTGGTGACACAAAAGGTGGTTGCATTCTGGAGGATAAGCCCAAGGCTCCTAAGCCTGTGATGCCAGCCAGGGGACAGTCTTGCGACTTCTGCAGATTCCGATTGGTCTGTTTTTCCCCGTATCAGAGGGAAAGGTTTACTACCAGAGAATCTGCCTTTCACGACTTCAGAGAGGGACTGGCAGAGATTTCTATAGCGGAATCCCAGTAACCTCTAAGAAACAGCAATGAGGTGATACTGGCCCAGTCTGAGGTCACTCCTGTAGGGGGTCGGCTACAACGGTTCTTCGCCGACTGAGTCCAGATTACGTCCAACCAGTTGGTTCTAGAGGTCATTTGAGATGGCCATGTGCTCGAGTTCATGTGTCCTCTCTCTGATGCCTTCCTTCAATCCCCATGCAAGGCGCCCTCGAAGCTTCAGGCAGTTCAAGACACGCTACTTTGGCTTCTGAATCTCAAAGCCATAGTCCCTGTGCCGGTCGACCAGTTAGGGTCAGGTTGCTATTCCATTTATTTCGTAGTGCCAAAGAAGGAAGGCTCGTTTCGCCCGTTTCTTGACCTCAAACATGTCAGTCGGGCTCTCCGACTTCCTCATTTCTGCATGGAAACTTTGATACTGGCAGTCAGGGCGAGTTCTTGTCGGCCCTGGACCTGACATAAGTTTATCTGCACTTCTCGATCAGGCTCGATCATCAGAGGTTTCTGCACTTTGCAGTTCCCGTGGGGCACTATCAATGCCGCGCCTTGCTGTTCAGTCTTGAGACGCACCTCGGACCTTTATCAAGGTCATGGTAGTGCTGAGGCAGAAGGGGATCTGGGTGCATCTCTACCTTGACAACTGGCTGATAGGGACGAAGTTTCAGCAGGAGAGTGAGCTTGCTACTTGACGAGTGCAAACCTTTCTACAGAACCTCAGCTGGGTAGTCAGTCTGTCCAAAAGCAAATTGCAGTTGTTGCAAGATCTGATATACTTGGGCTCTCATTTCCAGACCATCATGGGACTGGAATCGCTCTTGGAGGATCAGGCTGCCAAACTTCAGGGACAGGTGAGATGCTTCCTTCTAATTGGAGCTCCGTTGGCTTGGCATTACCTGCAGCTGCTTAGGTCCATGGCAGCCACGCTGGACTTATTCCATGGGCTCTGTTTCACATGAGGCCCTTGCAGCAAGCTCTTCTGTTGAGGTGGTCTCCCAAATGCCGTCCTCTCATGAGGCGGTTGGTTTTCCTCTGAAAATGAGGGTTTGGCTGTACCGGTGGCTCCGGTATCGGAACCTTCTAGTGGGAGTGTTGCTTGAGCCCCTGTGTGGTTTCTGGTAATGACAAATGTGAGTCTTTCAGGTTGGGGAGAAACTGTGAGTCTTGGGTAACACAAGGGTGTGGTCTCCTGAGGAGAGCACTTGGTCCTTCAGTCACTTGGAGATGAGGGCAGTCACTCTGGTTCTTTCGCCCTCTTCTGTATCGGAAGGCAGTGTGTGTCTGTTCTGACAATACCACCACTGTGGCATACATCAGTCGCCAAGGAGGCACTGGCAGTTTCGTTCTGGTGGCAGAGATTCAGCTACTACTAGGTGCATGTGACCGGAAAAGAAAACGTGCAAGCAGACTTTCTCAGCCGGCACCATCTGGATCTGGGGAAGTGGAAGTTGCACTCCTCGATATTTTGGGCAATATCTTGCCACTGGGGACCACCGGTGATGGATCTCATGGCTTCAGCTGTTAATGCATAAGTGTCACGTTTCTTCAGCAGATGTAGGGAGCGCATGTCGGAAGGCTTCTATGCCCTGGCACAGACCTGGCCGGAAGGGGGTGCTGCTCTGTGTTCCCCCCTATGGCCTTTGATAGGTCATCTGCTGCATCTGGTGGAAGCACACTGGAGGCTAGTGGTGCTGATAACCTTGAATTGGCTACAGAGGCCTTGGTATGAGATCTTTGTCGGTTGTTGGTAGTAGTGCCATGGCACCTGCCCACGCAGAACGATCTCCTTTTTCATGGCCCAATCCTGATGCTGCAGGTGTATCCATTTTCGCTTATTGCCTGGCTCTTGAAAGAGCATGCCTGAAGAAGAAAGGTTACTCAGGCCCAGCGATCACTACATTGTTACAGGCAAGGAAGCGGTCTGCCTATTTGTTAGTCTGGTGGAATTCTCAAAGGTTGGCGCAAGGAGCGGAGTCTTAGACCCGTGGTGGTGACAATTCCAAATATCCTGGCTTTCTTGCAAGCGGGGCTTCACAAGGGGTTGGTGCTGAACTCTTTGTGAGTGCAGGTGGCTTTAAGAAAAGTGGAAGGAAGTCCAAAAAACTGCCAGCATGGTTTAAAGGTGAGGTCAGAGAGGCTGCTGTTGCCAAAAAAGCATCTTTCAGGAAATGGAAAAAAGAGCCAAACGACAACCTGGAAACAGCACAAGCACTGGCAAGTCAAATGCAAGGCATTGATAAGGCAGGCAAAGAGAGAATTTGAGAAGAAGCTTGCTGCGGAAGCAAAAACGCGAAATAAAGACCTTTTCAAGTACATTCGTAGCAAAAAACCTGTGAGAGAGTCAGTTGGTCCATTAGATGATAAAGCGGTTAAAGGAGCACTTAAAGGCGACAAGGCGATAGCGGAGAGACTGAATTAATTCTTTGCTTCGGTCTTTACTGAGGAAGATGTAGGGATGTTACCCATGACTGAAATGGTATTTAAAGGTGCGGAAGAATTGAAGGAAATATCGATACATCGGGAAGATGTCTTACAACTATTAGATAAACTGAAGAGTAGCAAATCACCTGGGCCGGATGGTATACATCCAAGGGTGTTGAAAGAACTGAAATATGAGATTGCAGACCTGCTATCAGTAAATCTGTGAACTATCATTAAAATCATCTCTAATACCTGAAGATTGGAGGATCACCATGTAACACCAATTTTTTAAAAGGGTTCCAGGGGTGATCCGGAAAACTACAGACCGGTGAGCCTGACGTCAGTACTGGGAAAAATGGTAGAAACCATCATAAAGAATAAAATTACTCAGCATGTAGATAGTCACAACCTAATGGGAGACAGCCAACATGGCTTTAGACAAGGAAGATCTTGTCTTACTAATCTGTTATGTTTTTTTGAAAGTGTGAATAAACAGGTGGACAAAGGTGAGTCGGTTGATATAGTGTATCTGGACTTTCAGAATGCCTTTGACAAGGTCCCTCATCAGAGACTTTTGGCAAAACTAAAGAGTCATGGGATAGGAGGCAGTGTACTATTGTGGATCAGGAACTGGTTATTTTTATTTATTTATTTATTTAACAGTATTTCTAAACCGCCTTATCTTAATAATCAAGGTGGTATCACAGCGAACAATCAGGTGAAGTGAGAGTGTTATACATGCAGTGGGGGGAAATTGAATGTGTGTCGTGTTGTGTGTTAGATTGGTATGATCTATTTACAGAGTGGGCTATATACAGTGGTGCAAAAACAAATTCCATGCATACGTTGGTTAGGCGAGATCATGTGCTGTTGTTCATTCTCTGAAAGTCATGTAATGTGTCCATAGTGTTCTATGAACAGTATGGTTTTTCAGCTGTTTTCTGAAGTCTTTTAGGTCTGTGGTGGCCCTCAAGTCGTCTGGGAGTTTGTTCCATATTGTTTGAGCGGCCATTGAGAGTGCTCTGTCTGTTGTGTCCTTGCGTGTGTGTTTGTATTCACTGGGGGTGCTGACTCTGTTGTGGGTTTGTTTTCTTCTGGACGCGTACTGGTGTCTGATTGTATGAGGGTGTGTAGGCTGTTGGCTGATGTGTGGTGTTTGATCTTGAATATGTTTATGATAGTTTTGTATTTGATGCTGCACGATTGGAAGCGTGTAAGTCTTTTAAGGTGGGTGTGATGTGCTCCTGTCTTGCCGTTCCTGTTATGAATTCGTGCAGCAGTGTTTTGTGCTAGTTGTAGAGGTTTGAGGGCTTGTTTCGGTAGGCCAAGGTATATCGGATTGCAGAAGTCCAGAAGTGGGGTTATCAGTGCTTGACAGACGGTACGGAAGTGTTCCGGGACCAGGAGCGGCTTTAGTCCTCCTGATGATTCGCATCTTGTAGTAGGCTTTTTGGATTGTTTTGTCTATGTGTGGTTTGAGATTGAGTTTATTGTCCAGAGTAACTCCGAGGTATCTCACTTCTGATCTTATTGGTATAGTGGTGCTTTGTATTTTTAAATTTGGTGGGTGTTTGAAGCCTTGGTTCCGGGTGATGATTAGGGCTTCGGTCTTGTTGTAGTTTATTGCTAGGTTGTTGTTTTGACACCAACTCTCCATTTGGATGAGGCAGTCTGTTATCTTAGAGAAGTCCGGGTTGTTGATTGAAATCGGGGTGTATATCATTATGTCGTCTGCATATATTGTGTATTGAATGTTGTTCTTCTTCATGATGTTGCAAATTGGTTGTATGTAGTGTTAAACAGGAGAGCTGAGAGTGCGGATCCTTGAGTTACTCCTTGTTGGACGTTTATGGGTCGGGAGGTGTTGTGTCCTGACTTGACCTGTAGCTGTCTTTCGGTTAGGTACGAGTGGAACCACTTCAATGTGATACTGTGTATACCAGTGTTCTTTAGTCTTTCTAGGAGGGTGTTGTGGTCCACTGTGTCGAAGGCTGATGAGATGTCGATGAATATCATTATGATTCCATCATGGTGTTGTCGATTATTCTTAGGATGCTGTCGAAGAGGTAGATCAGTAGTGTTTCGACTCCATGGTGGGACGAAATCCGTGTTGGTTGTCATCGAGTGTTTCCTGTTTGTCGATGTGTTCCTGAAGTTGTAGTTGGACTGTTTTTTCGATGATTTTTGCAAGGAAGGTATGCTGGAGATCGTCGTTATGCTGCTGGATCTTTTTTGTCGAGATTTGTTTTCTTTATGATTGGTCTTACTGAAGCAAGCTTTAGTTGCTTTGGCATGAGTCCTTGAGTGAGTGAGTTATGTATTATTTTATGTATGGTGGGGATGAAGCAGGATTTGGTGGCTTTCACCCATGACACTGGGCACGGGTCTGTTGGGGCAGTGCTTGTATTGATTGTAGAGATGATGTGGGATATCTGTTCAGTTGAGGGAGAGTAGAATGTGCCCCAGGTTTTGGGGTGTACGTCCGACCTGGTGGTCCCACTACAGTTGTTCGCTCTGTGGAGTGAAATTTGTCTTTGATGTGATCTGCGAAATCCTGTGGGTCAACTTGTACTTCGCCTTCTGTTGTTTGTTCTTTTGTGAGGATCTTTACTATTTCGAAAAGCTCTCTGGGTTTGTTGATAGAAGTATTTATCATGTTTGTGTGGAATTTCCCTCTTTGATTGGTTGATGAGTTCATTGTATTGTTTTTGCTTTGTTAGGTAGAGATGCTGGTCGGCGGTTGCTTTGTTTTTTTCTCCATCTCCGTTCAATCTTCCTGAGCTCTCTCTTTTCCTTTCGTATTTTTTCTGAGTACCATGGTTTGTTTTGTCTCTTGTTGTGGAGTTGTTTCTTGATCCCGCCACCAGATGGTTTGGCGGCGTTCGCTAGGATGCTGTTCCAGCTGGAGACTTGTTCTTCTAGGTCGTCTGTGGTAATGTTTAAGTGTTGTGTTGTGTCCTGTATGAATTCGTCCCTGTCGAAACGTTTGAATCGTCTTTGTGTGTGAGAGATGTTAGCTCTTTCATTCGTCTGGTCGTCTTGATATCGTAGCTTGGTCTCAATTAAGTAATGGTCAAACCATGGCACTGGGGTAATGGTGGGTGGAGAGATTAGGTCTCTTGATGTTAGGTAGTTGGATGCGAAGATGAGGTCTGGGGATGATCCATGTCTGTGTGTTGGTGCATTGATTATTTGTGTGAATTGGAGTGAGGTCATTGCTTGAAGGAAGGCCTCTGCGTCTTTGGCATTGGTGGACTTGAGGTTGAAGTCTCCAATCATTAGCGCTGGTTTGTTGTTTGTTGTTATTGCACAGGCTTCTTCGAGAGTGAGGGCTAGTTCATCAGGCGGGGCTCTGGGTGCTCTGTAGGTTAGGCAGATTGCAATGTTCTTGTTTTTGATGCTAATTGTGTTACATTGCTGTGTATCTGTAAAGTTCTGTGTCTTGAATTTAAGCTTTGTTTTCGCTATTATCAGGACTCCTCCTCCACGCTTGTGGGTGCGGGGGCAGTTGTACGCTGAGTAGTTGTCCGGTACCAGTTGGTTTAGTAGTACGTTGTCGGTAGGGTTGAGCCATGTCTCTGTGATGCATATTATGTCGGGCTGTCGCTCTTCTATGTGGTCTACAATAGTATGTATCTTGTTGCAGACGGATCTGGCATTTATGAGTTCAATCGTTGTTGTTTTCGTTGCTGAGGTTGCTGTTCCATGGGTTTCATTTGTGCTTGCGTGGGAGTTTGCTTTGTGTCTGTTCGGTCGCTTTGCTTGGTAAGCCCTGAGTGTCTCTTTGTGTGTGTGCTGTGGTTCTGAGTGTGGTAATGCAGTTGGTGGATGCCATATTGTGTTTGCTTGTGGGTAGTGGGGGTGTGTGGTTGGTGGGAGGAGTTGTGTGACTAGTAGGTAGAGTGGTAGGAAGTATGTGGCGTGCATGTTTTCCCTTCTGATGTTCTGTTAGGGTGAGGCCTGTTTTCTTGAGAGTTTGTCTGTTGTCTGTTTGGGGAGAGTTGAGCTTGTTCCTTGATGGGCGATCCGGGTCTGCGTAGGGTGCCTTGTTGCGGGAGCCTGTTCCGTGGAGGGAGCCTGTCCCGTGGGTGGAGAGCCGGATCTGTGTAGGGTGCCTTGGTGCGGGAGCCTGTCCCGTGGGTGGAGAGCCGGGTCTGCGTAGGGTGCCTTGGTGCGGGAGCCTGTTGGTGCGGGAGCCTGTCCCGTGGAGGGAGCCTGTCCCGTGGGTGGAGAGCCGGGTCTGCGTAGGGTGCCTTGGTGCGGGAGCCTGTCCCGTGGAGGGAGCCTGTCCCGTGGGTGGAGAGCCGGGTCTGCGTAGGGTGCCTTGGTGCGGGAGCCTGTCCCGTGGAGGGAGCCTGTCCCGTGGGTGGAGAGCCGGGTATGCGTTGTGTGCCTTGGTGCTGGAGCGGGAGCCTGTCCCGTGGAGGGAGCCTGTCCCGTGGGTGGAGAGCCGGGTCTGCGTAGGGTGCCTTGGTGCGGGAGCCTGTCCCGTGGAGGGAGCCTGTCCCGTGGGTGGAGAGCCGGGTCTGCGTAGGGTGCCTTGGTGCGGGAGCCTGTCCCGTGGAGGTAGGGCTGTGATTGCTAAGGCGTGTGTGGTGGAAGTGAGAGTTTTGTAGGTGTGGAATGTGTGGGGTTTTGCGCGAATTTTACTTGCGGTTCTGACGTCCTTCGTTTTGGTCTGCTCCTCGTTTGCTCCTGCGGTGAAGTTGTTGGCGCTGCTGTGTCTGCTGTCTCTCTCTTCTGATCGCCTTCGTGCCGCGCCCTCAGGCGCGGGCCCGCCCTGCAGGGGCGCCGCTTTTCTCTGTCTCTGCCGGCGGCTCCCACTGCCCGATTGGGCAGGAGCTGGAAGCGGCTCCCACTGCCCGGTTGGGCAGGAGCAGAGGAGGGGCGGTGTTTGGTCCCGGCAGCGGCGCTCCTAGTGCAGGGGCGCCGCTTTTCTCTGTCTCTGCCGGCGGCTCCCACTGCCCGATTGGGCAGGAGCTGGAAGCGGCTCCCACTGCCCGGTTGGGCAGGAGCAGAGGAGGGGCGGTGTTTGGTCCCGGCAGCGGCGTTCCTAGTGCAGGGGCGCCGCTTTTCTCTGTCTCTGCCGGCGGCTCCCACTGCCCGGTTGGGCAGGAGCTGGAAGCGGCTCCCACTGCCCGGTTGGGCAGGAGCAGAGGAGGGGCGGTGTTTGGGCCCGGCAGCGGCGCTCCTAGTGCAGGGGCGCCGCTTTTCTCTGTCTCTGCCGGCGGCTCCCACTGCCCGATTGGGCAGGAGCTGGAAGCGGCTCCCACTGCCCGGTTGGGCAGGAGCAGAGGAGGGGCGGTGTTTGGTCCCGGCAGCGGCGCTCCTAGTGCAGGGGCGCCGCTTTTCTCTGTCTCTGCCGGCGGCTCCCACTGCCCGATTGGGCAGGAGCTGGAAGCGGCTCCCACTGCCCGGTTGGGCAGGAGCAGAGGAGGGGCGGTGTTTGGTCCCGGTTAAAAGATAGAAAGCAGAGGGTAGGGCTAAATGGCCAATTTTCCCAATGGAGAAAGGTGAATAGTGGTGTACCCCAGGGATCTGTGCTGGGTCCGCTGCTTTTTGACATATTCATAAATGACCTGGAAAATGGAATAACGAGTGAGGTTATCAAATTTGCAGATGACACAAAACTATTTAAAGTTGTTAAAACCCAAGAGGATTGTGAAAAATTGCAAGAGGATCTTGATAAATTGGAAGACTGGGCATCAAAATGGCAGATGAAATTTAATGTGGACAAGTGCAAGGTTATGCACCTAGGGAAGAACAACCCAAACTATGGTTACACGATGCAAGGTTCCACATTAGGAACCACCACCCAGGAAAAAGATTTAGGCGTCCTTGTGGATACCATGTTAAAACCCTCGACCCAGTGTGCAGCGGCGGCCAAGAGAGCAAATAGAATGCTAGGTATGATAAGGAAAGGAATGGAAAATAAAACAAAATATATTATAATGCCTCTATATCGTTCCATGGTGAGACCGCACCTTGAATATTGTGTGCAATTCTGGTCGCCGTATCTTAAAAAGGATATAGAGATTTTAGAAAAGGTACAGAGAAGAGCCACCAAAATGGTAAAGGGGATGGAAGGATACTCCTATGAAGAAAGGCTAAAAAGGTTAGGGCTCTTTAACCTGGAAAAGAGACGGCTGAGGGGAGATATGATAGAAGTCTATAAATTAATGAACGGAGTGGAACGGGTAAACGTAGATCGATTGTTTACCTTATCAAAATATAGAAAGACTAGGGGACATGCAATGAAGCTACAGGGTAAACTATTTAAGACTAATAAAAGAAAATATTTTTTCACTCAACGTGTAATCAAACTCTGGAATTTGTCACCGGAGGATGTAGTAAAGGCTGTTAGTGTAGCTGGGTTTAAAAAAGGTTTGGACAAGTTCCTGGAGGAAAGGTCCATAAACCATTATTAAGAAGAGACCGAATATATCAATGCTTGACCCAGTACAAGCATTGTGGAACTTGTGTCTCTTGGGGAAACTGCTAGGTACATATGACCTAGATTGGCCACTGTTGGAAACAGAATACTGGGCTTGATGGACCTTGGTCTGACTCAGTATGGCATATCTTATGTTCTTATGGCTGCATTGCCTTGCTATCGTGACCGTGTACAGGGAGTTTCCCTGGCAGCGTATCCAGATGTGTTTTGCTTTCTGAGGGCAGTTAAGCATATCCGTCCTCCAGAACGATCTGTAGTTCTTCCTTGGGATCTGAATTTGGTGGTGTTGGCTCTGGTAGGCGTGGCTTTTGAACCTCTGTCTCAAGCTACCTTGAAGGATCGGATGTTAAGTGGTATTTTTGGTGGCCATTTGTTTGGCTAAGCTCATTTCTGAGTTGCAGGCCTTGTCCTGCAGAGAGCCAAACTTGTCGCTCTCCAGGGAGAAGGGAGTTCTCAGGCCCGTGCCTTCCTTTCTGCCCAAGGTGATTTTGGTTTTTCATATGAATCAGCCAGTCAAGCTCTCTCTCTATTTTCTGCGGTAGATATGTCCCTGGAAGGATGTCTCTTGCACTCAGTGGATGTGTGTAGAGCATTGCAAGTGTACTTGAAACAGACTAAATCCTTTCGCAAGTCAGATCATCTTTGTCCTCTTTGTGGGGGGTCACGTAAGGGAGGGGTGGCCTCGAAAGCTTTTGTGGCCAGGTGGCTCAGGAAAGCCATTACTTTGGCATATTTAGTGATGTGCAGGTCCCCACCCTCGGGTCTGTGAGCTCATTCCACCAGGCCTCAGGTGACTTCCTGGGCAGAGAGGAGTCTGCTACAGTTTGTTGATATTTGTAGGGTGGTAACTTGGTCATCCGTTCACTCCTATGCTCTGCACTGCCAGCTTGATGTGCAGGCGCCGAAGGAGGTGCATTTTAGTGCTCAGGTGCTGCAAGCCGGGCTTGCGGGTCCCACCCGTGTCTGAGTACTGCTCTGGTACATCCCACTTGTCTGGACTGGACTGGAGGGACAATAAGGAAGGTGTAATTAGATCTTACCTGCTTATCTATCGCCAGGAACAAGCAGGAAGTCAGTCTTCACATATGGGTGACATCGGCACCGACGGAGCCTGGTGTGGGAACACTCCCCAGCATCCAATAGGAATGCTTTTAGGAGTGTTCCTCCACACATGCGTGGCTGCCTTCGCGCCTGGTCTCCTCAGTCATCTTTTTTCCACGGAGTCATCGGGACCTCGTCCCTGTCAGCCGCATCTAGAGACTTCAAAAGTCTCCACTATTATCATCAAAAGTATTAGGTTGCCTTCCCGTCGACCGACTTGATTCCCCGTCGATTCCGGTTCCCCTTTTTATTTTTCTCTTACATAATTTTTATTTTATTTTTAGGTTTTTCACAAACTATGTTTGAGGCCTGTGGCCTCATCAGGCACCATTGCCCAGTTTGATTTTGCCTCCATATTATTCACTAATATGGAGCAACCCCGAAGTGGTTTCAAAAAATGCTCCAAGTGTTACAGCAGAAGTTCTATCACTGATGAGCGTTCTTGGTGCCTAAAATGTTTAGGCCTAGACCACAATGTTGATTCGTGTCCCTCTTGTCGCCACATGACTTCTAAAGGTAGAAAGAACCAGGACAAACAGAAGGCTAAGCTATTTCCTACAGACTCAGCTCCTTAGGTGCACTCCTCGGGAGCATCGACTCCTTCAAAGTCTTCCTATGCAACTAAGTCCTCACCAGCAAAGGAGAAGCATCACTCGGAGTCACCAGTGCTTAAGAAAATGACATCTGCCTCGGCATAGAGGTCATCGACTCCCAGATCATTCATCTCATTCTGATGCTGACTGTCCATCAAAGCAACCCCAGTGGGAGCTGTCACCCTTCAAAGCCATACAGGGGTTTGGGGCATAGCCTAACATATACACTTCAACGTATGTTATCAATCTATACATATTTCTTAGTGATCACGTTTTCTTAAAGATACTATGATTTATCTAGAATACACTATCTTTCATAGTTAGTTTAATACAAACATGGTAGGCTTGCTTTTAAGAAATTAATGTATATCAGTTTTGCCTGAATACTATACTTGAATTCATACCATAGGCACAAATTTTAATTTTGCATATGCATTATAATTTAACAATATAATTTAGTTCTGTTCGCATTGGTATTACCTTCCATCCTTCCCCTTCCCCCCTCCTCCTCTCTCCCTCTTTCCTTCCCCCTCCTTCCTTCCCATCCCCTTTCCCCTCCTTCCCTTCTCCTCCCCCTTCCCCTTCCCCTCTCCCCTCTCCCCTTTCCTGTCTTTCCCTCTTCCCCTCCTTCCTCCACTTCTTTCTCTCTCTCTTCCCATTTCCCCACCCCTTCCCCTCCTCCTCCTCCCCCTCCACCCTTCGTCTCCTTCCCCTCCCTTCCCCCTCCCCCTTCCCCTTTTCCGCCTCCCCCCTCTTTTTAAGTAAGTTTTTTAAGTATTTTATTACATATTTATTCACTTTTCAAAGTCAATACATTAGCAGCCATGTTTTTTAGAAAAATTTTCTTAACTCTTTAACTGTGTCTGTTTGTTTTATCTATTACTTTTCCATATAATCTTTATATGCTTTTAATTCAATGTATGCACCCCCCTTTTTTAATTTCAATGTATTTTTTAAGTATTTGTAACACACATCCTGTGCAAAGTTCCATGTGTGTCTAACTATACAGATGATACTTGTAAGTAATCATTTTATATTGATAACTATATTTAGTCAATGTGTTTTTTAATATTATGCCTTTCTGCTGCCCTGCGTTTGGTTGTTTTCTTAAGGTTCTTTTAGAGTTTTACATTGTATTTAATTTCACGACTGTTTTTATTTACTACTATGTTCCTCATTTTGAACATTTTTAATTTACATGTTTGACATTAACGATTGATGTTTTATATGATTTTCATATGTATTACATATCTATGTCATGTTATTTTATTCATTTTTATTCATGTTACTTTTATCTTGTTGTTAAGCTGCATGCCCCCTGAGGAAGGCGTTTGCCGAAACGCGTTGGGGTCTTCACCAATAAAGTCATCTATGACCGCTTTACGTCTTTTGCTCCTTGTGTTTCCCTGGACTATACTGCAAGAGCGAGTGCTATTTTCTGTGTTACCCTCCAAAGCCATACAGGGGTTTGGGGATGCCCCCGAGGTCCAGTATTTGGTGGAGCCCCGATATTGGCATCAGGAGTTGTGGCCCACACAGCTGTGTCTGGAGCCACTCCCCCGGTTATCACTTTTGGATGACTGTCATCACCATCAAGCGCAGCATCGCTAAGCTCTTAACAGCAGCAACGCCGATGACATCGAGTGCACCGCAGCCGGCACCGGTGCCGACGATGGCCACAGAGCTCGGTACTCTTACGCAGGCATCCCCTGCCTCGTATAGTTTCACAGAGCAGCTGATACCAAGGCCCTCGGCACCATCGTGTCCGATGCCCTCTACATCCAAACAGCGAAGTTATCGAACATCTCATAAAGATTATTTTGACTTCCTTCTGGTTTCCGAATAGGCCTCTGAAATGGAACCCATTGATTCCGATACCCATAGGAAGGTATTGTCGGATCCATCTTCACCTTATGAACGTCGATGTTCGCCGCCCAAGAACATGTCCTTTCAGGATTTTATTGAGGACATGTTGGCAGCTCTCGATGTTTCAGTGGCTAAAGGAGACTGCTACCCTCCTGGTGCATAACATCTTAAAGAACCTAATGGTTCAGATGTGGGAGGCCCCCATGTCATCCCTTGCAGTGAGTAAAAGGCTCAATACCCTTTATAGGATTCCTCACTCCCCAGGTTTCCAGAAGCCACAACTCCCCCCACCACTCCATAGTTGTGGAGTCTGCCATGAAGAAGATAAAAAGCCAGAAAAATCACTCCTCAGTGCCTCCTGGCAGAGAAGTCAAGACCCTGGATGCTTTTGGAAGGAAGGCATTCCAAGCTACAATGCTAGCCTCTAGAATAGACTCCTATATGCTATATATGGGCATATTTCTCAAGGATGTATCGAGGGATTTGTCAGAGTTTACCACCTTGTTGGCCCCTGACAAGCAGGCAGCTCATCAGGTCTTAGTAACACATGCCCAGAATACATCAAAGTTCTTAACAAGAGCAGCATTTGAAGTCAATAGCAGATCTGCTGCAGCCTGCATAGGGGCTAGGAGAACAGCATGGCTCCAAGCATCTGACCTGGAACAGTGGGTCCAGGACAAATTAATCAACACATACCCTGTAATGGTGAGAACCTGTTTGGTCAGAGATGGAGGTAGAAGGCCGATGAGATAGAAACCGACGACCTCACCATGAAGAGGCTTTCAAGGAAGACAGCAGACTCTTCTAAGAAGAAGACTACCATTAAGAAATGTTTCTTCCCTAAGAAGAAAAGGTTTTATCCTCCATATCATTTCTATTCTGGTCACTCTGCCCCACACCAGCAACAGAGACAGCAAGGCCATAAACAGGTCAGGAAACCCAAGGTTATCAAATCACAACCTGCAGCTACCGTGTTTTCCCGAAAATAAGACCTGTCCTGAAAATAAGACCTAGCATGTTTTTCTGAGATTCCCATAATATAAGCCCTACCCCGAAAATAAGACCTAGTGCAGATCATGGGCGGACTGACAGATTTGGTACCGGGGGGGGGGGAGAGGAGGGGAGGGTTGCGCTGGTTGCACAAATATTTGATTTCTGACTGTTCATGGAGGGTGGGTGCTGGTCATCAGTGCGGGCAGGTGCTGCAGCGCCACTCATTCCCAGTGTGATCACAGGTGATCACATTCTGTGCTGTCACGCTGCCCACATCCCCCGCTTCCTCGTGTGCACCGCCCGCAGCAGCAGCAACAGCATACTAACACTTCACTGATTGGCTGGCACCTTATGACAGGCAGCCAATCAGCTTCAAGTGCTATCACCACTGATTGAGAGGTAAAGAACAGTACATTGAGTGTTTGGACAAGAAGTGCTCATTTAAGGAGCGCTCCATTGCTAGACATGAAAGATTAGGGCCATTGGTTCTACAGGGAATGAAGTGGGGTTTGGAGAGTTTTGACGATGTTCTGGAAGAAGATGACATGATTGTATTTGAATAAATGTAGATTGCTGTACTTTTAAAAAGTTGTTCACGAATAAATGTGGATTGTTGTATATGTAAAAAAAATAAGGCATCCCCTGAAAATAAGCCCTAGTGCATCTTTTGGAGCAAAAATAAATATAAGACCCGGTCTTATTTTCAGGGAAACACGGTGGTACTCAACCTCCTTAGAGTTTTTGACTACTTCAAAAAGAGCATGGCCAATTCCATAATTTTCCCTCTTCCTCCTATGATCCCAGGAAGACTGGTGCATTTTGCACACCGTTGCATCAACATCACACATCTCAACATGAGGATAGGGCAGTGGACTCTCTCAACAATGGAAACAGTCAACAGGTCGCCTATCTGACCTCATCAACATCACTCCACAAATGAGAACGGCCCTTCAGTGGTGGTGCATACCACAGAACCTTGTCGTAGGGTCACCTTTTCAGATGTCTGCACCGCAGTATACTCTTAACGACCAATGCATCGAAACTAGGATGGTGAGTCCATCTCAGTGGCCTAACAACACAGGGCCTTTGGTCCACTCAAGAAGCATTTCTCCAGATCAGTCTTCTAGAGCTCAGGGCGGTCTTCAAATCCGTCAGTCTTCTCTCCCCAACTTAAGGGACACTCTTTTCATACAAATGGACAACCAGGTGGCTATGTTTTATATAAACAAGCAAGGGGAAACAGGCTCTCAGGCCCTAAGTATGGAAGCCATTTGCCTTTAGAACTTGGCAGTTCCTCAGGGAATTCACCTTCAGGCAGTATATCTTCCAGGAGCAGAGAATCACTTAGCTGACAGACTAAGCCGGATTCTCCATCCACACGAGTGGATGGTGGAATCTCAAGTAACACAACACTTGTTCCACCTCTGGGGACGCCACTAATCAACCTCTTTGCTTCTCTCCTCAATGCCCAACTACCTTGCTTCTGCTCGAGGATTCCTTCCCCTCATAAGGAGATATCGGATGTGTTCCTCATCCATTGGGGTCAGGATCTCCTTTATGCTTTCTCTCCCCTTCCACTCAAAGCAAAAACACTCTTCAAACTCCAGGCCGACTAGGGACAAATGATTCTCATTGCCCATCACTGGCCTAGACAACCATGGTTTCCTCTTTTTCTTCAACTTGCTCAAGCACTTCCCCTCAGATTCGGTTATTCACCAACCCTACTCTCTCAGGAACAGGGAACCCTTCTGCACGCCAGCCTCATGACGCTCCACTTGATAGTGTGGAGGCTGAGCGCTTTGTCCTCTCGCACTTAGATTTCCAAGAGGACGTGTTGCATGTACTCCTATCTTTAAGAAAAGATTCAATCAGATGTTCTTACACTTTTAAATGGTGCAGGTTTTCCATCTGGTGTTCTCATAAAACACTAGATCCTTTCACTTGTTCCATTCCGGACTTACTTCAATACCTGCTCCATTTGTCCTCCTCTGGCCTTAAGACCAACTTGGTGCAGGTACATTTATCTGCCATTGCGGCCTCCCACTATACTTTAGAGAACTGTCCTATCTCGGCGTACCCCTTAGCAGCCAGATTTATGCCCGGTCTTCTGCTGACCAAGCCGCCTTTCTGTCCACCTTCCTCACCATGGGATCTAAATGTTCTTAAGAACATAAGATATGCCATACTGGGTCATCAAGCCCAGTATCCTATTTCCAACAGTGGCCAATCTAGGTCACAAGTACCTAGCAGTTTCCCTAAAAGACACAGGTTCCACAGTGCTTGTATTGAGTCAAGCAGTGGATATTCTGGGTCCCTTTTAATAATGGTTTATGGACCTTTCCTCCAGGAACTTGTCCAAACCTTTCTTAAACCCAGCAACACTAACAGCTTTTACTACATCCTCCGGTAGCAAATTCCAGAGTTTGATTACATGTTGAGTGAAAAAATATTTCCTCTTATTAGTCTTAAATCGGTTACATTGTAGCTTCATTGCGTGTCCTCTAGTCTTTCTACTTTTCGATGGTGTAAACAACCAATCTACGTATACCCGTTCCACCTCATTCATTACTTAATAGACCTCTATCATATCCTTCCTCAGCTGTCTCTCTTCCAAGATAAAGAGCCCCAACCTTTTATGACTTTCATAGGGGTATCTTTCCATCCCTCTTTACCATTTTTGTCGCTTTTCTCTGTACCCTTTCTAATTCTGCTATATCCTTTTTTAAGATATGTCAACCAGAATTACACACAATATTCAAAGTGAAGTCTCACCATGGAATGATACAGAGGCATTATAATATTCTTTACTTTATTTTCCATTCCTTTCCTTATGATTCCTAGCATTTCATTTGCTTTCTTGGCCGCTGCTGCACACTGGGCGGAGGGTTTCAACATATTATGATAGACCCTGCTTGAAAAAGGTAATAGTGTAAATACAATGTAGATAGTTTCCCCAGTTGTTTCCATGTTGATTTCCCTGTTTATTGTAAAGTTTACAACTCAGAATGCCTGTGTTGTATAGTTGATGTTGAATGTAAACCGCACTGATCTGAAAAGCGCGGTATAGAAGAACTGTTAAATAAATAAATAAAATAAATTATCCACAATGACACCTAAATCTTTTTCCTGAGTGGTGGTACCTTGCATCATGAAACCGTAGTTTGGGGGTTTCTTTCGTAGGTGCATAACTTCAAACTTGTCCACATTAAATTTTATCTGCCATTTGGGCATTCAGTGTGGTAATTTACCAAAGTCCTCTTGCAGTTATTCACAATCTTTTTTGCGTTTTAACAACTTTGAATAATTTTGTATCATCTGCAAATTTGATCGTCTCACTCTGGAAAAAAGTAAAAATAAATTATGGATGCCTTCCAAGATGCATTACTTAGACAAATGGTGATAGGAGCAACCATGGAAAGCTCGATGCTGGATTTGGTATTCACCAACGGAGATAGCATGTCGAATATCCAGGTGGGTGCCTCTGCGAGCTGCAGCGATCATCACACTGTGTGGTTTGAGATAAAAGCGAAGGTGGACTCCAATCACAGCAAGCTCAAAGTCCCTAGTCTTCAAAAACACTGACCAGTAAAATGGCCAAGTACATGAAGGAGGCGTTGGCAGGGTGGGAGGGGATAAGGGAAGTCGACTTGCAATGGGCTAAAATAAAGGAGGCAATAAAAGGGACAACAGATACACATGTAAGGAAAGTAAATAAAAACAAAAGGAAAAGGAAACCTATTTGGTTCTCCAAAAAAGTGGCTGCACAAATAAAAAACACAGCTCTCACAAACAGAGGAACACAGAAATAATACAGGATAAAACTAAAAGAGACAAAAGGAGAAATAAGGATAGCAAAATCAAAGATAGAAGAAAAGATGGCTAAAGATGTGAAGTGTGGCGACAAAGCATTTTTCAGGTATATTCTGGAGAGGAGGAAAATCAGAGGTGTAATTGCAGGACTCAAATTGCCGGGAGTGGATTTGTTACATAGAAACATAGAAATATGATGACAGAAAAAGACCACATGGCCTATCTAGTCTCCTTCCATATCAACTACAACAGTCCCCTTTTTACCTTTAGAGATCCTCTGTGTTTGTCCCATGCTTTTTTGAATTCAGTTACTGTCCTCATCTCTACCACCTCCACTGGGAGACTATTCCATGGATCCACTACTCTTTTCGTAAAGAAATATTTCCGCATATTACTCCTGACTCTATCTCCCTTCACCCTCATCCCATGTCCCCTCGTAGCAGAACTTGCTTTCAATTGAAAGAGGCTCTCTCCCTGAACATTTATGCCACGGAGGTATTTAAACATCTCAATCATATCACTTCTATCCCGCTTTTCCTCTAAGGTGTACATATTAAGATCCTTCAGTCTGTCCTCATATGCTTTATAATGAAGACCACTAATCATTTTAGTAGCCACCCTCTGCACCGACTCCATCCTGTTCACATCCTTTTGAAGGTGCGGTCTCCAGAATTGCACACTATACTCCAAATGAGGTCGCACCAAAGACTTATACAGAGGCATTATCACCTCCTTTTTTCTGCTAGCCATTCCTCTCCGTATGCACCCAAGCATCCTTTTAGCTTTTGCCATCGCCTTTTCTACCTGTTTAGCTACTTTAAGATCATCAGACACAACCACGCCTAGGTCCCGCTCTTCTTTAGTGGGCAAAAGTACTTCACCCCCTATACTATATTGCTCCCTTGGATTGCTGCAGCCCAAATGCATGACCTTACATTTTTTAACATTAAATCCCAGCTGCCATATTCTAGACCATTCTTCAAGCTTAGCTAGATCCCTCCTCATGTTATCTACACCTTCCTGGGTGTCTACTCTATTGCAGATTTTGGTATCATCCGCAAAGAGGCAAACCTTACCCGACAGCCCTTCCGCTATATCACTAACAAAGATGTTAAAAAGAATCGGACCAAGGACAGATCCCTGGGACACACCACTGGTAGCATCCTTCTCCTCAGAGTGAGCTCCATTTACTTGTACTCTGTCGCCTCCCATCCAACCAATTTCTAACCCAATGTTGAAAGTGACATTGAAAAAGCGAAAATGCTAAACAAATACTTCTCTTTTTACTAAAGAAAATCCTGGAGAAGGACCACCTGTGGTTGACAAATATACAAATGGGAATGGAGTAGATACCACACCATTCACAGAAGATGATGTGTTAGAGCAGCTTGCAAAACTGAAAGTGGACAAGGCCATGAAACTGAATGGGATACATCCCAGTATCCTGAAAGAGCTCAGAGAGGTTTTTGCAGGGCGTTAAAGGATGTTTTTAATAAATCCTTGGAGACATTTCACATTTCACCAGACTGGCGTAGGGCTGATGTGTTACCTCTTCACAAAAGTGGTAATAGGCAAGAAGTGACAAACTGCAGGCCAGTAAGCCTTACCTCTGTGGCGGGAAAAGTAATGGAGGCGCTCCTGAAAGAGCGAATAGTGGACTTTCTCAAAACCAACAGGTTACATGATCTGAGGCAACATGGTTTTACCAAAGGACGATCTTGCCAAACAAATCTGATTGAGTTCTTTGACTGGATGACCAGGGAACTAGATCAAGAGCAGGCGATGGATGCGATCTACCTACATTTCAACAAAGCTTTTAATACTGTTCCTCATAGAAGGCTTATCAATAAACTCAGCAGCTTGGGGATGAGTCCCAAGGTGGTGAACTGGATCAGAAATTGGTTGACTGACAGACGACAGAAGGTGATGGTAAACGGAACTCACTCGGATGAAAGGAAGGCGATTAGTGGTATTCCCCAAGGTTCAGTCCTGGAACCGGTACTGTTCAATGTATTTGTGAGTGATATAGTGATATTGCTGAAGGACTGAATGGAAAAGTCTGTCTTTTTGTAGATGACATGAAAATTTGCAAGAGTGGACTCCCTGAGGGAGTGGATAACACGAGGAAAGATCTACAAAAGCTGGAAAAATGGTCTAATGCTTGGCAGTTAAGATTTATTGTGAAGAAGTGCAGTGTCATGCACTTGGGAATCAGAAATCCAAGGGAATTATATGCCATAGGGAGTGAGAGGTTGGTGTGCACGGACCAGGAGAAGGACCTCAGAGCGATTGTTTCTGAGATTCTTAAAGTGGTGAAACAGCGCGACAAGTCAGTGGCCAAAGCCAAAAGGATGCTAGGTTGCATACAGAGAGCAATTACCAGCAGAAAGGAGGAGGTACTAATGCCAGTGTACAAGTCACTGATGAGGCCTCACTTTGAATATTGTGTTCAGTTTTGGAGACTAGAGGAGAAGAGGGACAGGAGAGACATGATAAAGACTTTTAAATTCTTAAGAGTATTAATGAACAAACAAACCTTTTTCAAAGATGGGGAAGATGTAAAATTAGAGGACATAACATGAAGCTGCAAGGGGGTAAACTGAAGGACAACATAAGAAAATAGTTTTTCACTGAAAGGGTGGTGCATGCTTGGAAGGACCTGCCGATGGAAGTGGTGAGATCAAAATGGCATGGGACAGACCTAGTGGATCCGTTAATAGCAACAGGATAAAATGAGAATAAACAAAACTGTCTCATATCTCAACAAATAGGGGTGACCTACACAAAGAGCGGTGGGTACACCCCTTAACAAAGGTATAGGAAGGGGTGACCCTGAGCGAGTGGATAACACGAGGAAAGATCTACAAAAGCTGGAAGAATGGTCTAATGCTTGGCAGTTAAGATTTAATGTGAAGAAGTGCAGTGTCATTCGCTTGGAATGCAGAAATCCAAGTGAATTGTGTGCAATAGGGAATGATAGGTTGGTGTTCACAGACTAGGAGAAGGACTTTGGAATGATTGTTTCTGAGGATCTCAGTGTGTCAAAACTGTGACAAGGCAGTGGCAAAGCCAGAAGGATGCTGGGTTGCATACAGAGAGCAATTACCAGCAGAAAGGAGGAGGTACTAATGCTACTGTACAAGTCGCTGATGAGGCCTCACTTTGAATATTGTGTTCAGTTTTGGAGACTCTATGTCGCAATGGATATAAAAAGACTGGAAATAGTTCTGAGGAAGGCGACCAAAATGATTTGGAACCTGCACTAGAAGACATATGAGAAGAGACTTGAAGACCTAAATATGTACATGCTAGAGGAGGGGAGGGACAGGGGAGATATAATATAGACCTTGAAATACTTAAAGGGTGGTGGATGCTTGGAATGCCCCGTCAATGGAAGTGGTGAGATCAAGTATATCAACAGAATTCAAAATGGCATGGGACAGACACAGATAATCCCTTTATAGAAACAGGATAATATCAAAATAAACTGTCTCTTATATCTCAACAAATAGGGGTGACCTGCACAGAGCAGTAGGTACACCCCTAAACCAAGGCATGGGGAGAGGTGACCTGCATGGAGCAGCAGGTGCACCTACTCTTGCTGGAAAGACTAGATGGACCATGTTGGTCTTTATCTGCTGTCATATACTATGTTACTATGATTCCTTTTGCCCGAGTGCAATGGAGAACCTTTGAGGCACTTTTTTTGGTAGTGTTGGGACCCAGAAATGGGGTTCCCAGGACCTGATGCTGAATTTTCAATGGACATATGGTCACTGCTGAAGGGGAGCATGGTGAAACAACCGCAGTGTCAGGTCAGCAGGCCTGTGAAGATCCCATGGGTCTGTTTTCAGCTAGTTTTGAGCAGCAGTTCCTGAAACAGCTTATGGGCTGTTTTCATTGTTTTGGTAGCTGGCTGGCAGCTCCCTCTTGCGGGATTCAAGGTCCTGACTTCTGATATACTACTACCACTACTTATCATTTGTATAGGCTGCACATATACATGTAAGAGACAGTCCCAAGCAGTCTTGATTGCTTAAGTCTTCCCATCATTTGAGGCATTACTTGGTGGCGCTCCTTTTACAGCAGTAACAACCATGAGTTGTTTGGGGTCAGTGTTTCCTATTCTTCTGGTAAAATAGCTCAGGTTCTTTCAAGGTGGCTGTGAGTTATCAAGACTTCAGTTTTCAAGTCTTGCCACAGATTTTCTTAATGATTCAGGTACTTTCCACCTACCTGTTTAATTTATATGCAGAACAAATCAGAGAATCAGGATGGTATGAAGACAACAGAGGTGTGAAGATTGGTGGAAAACTCATCAACAACCTTCGCTATGCTGATGATACCACATTATTGGCTGAAAGTGAAGATGATCTGAAACCTTTGCTTCTCACGATCAAAGAACATAGTCTCAAATTGGGCCTGCACCTTAATGTAAAGAAGACAAAGATCATGACAACTGGCAAAATCAACAAAAGTTCATCGTTGAAGGAGAAGAAATTGAATTCGTGGACAACTTTAACCTACTTGGATCAACTATCAATAAAGAAGCAACAAGCAGTCAAGAAATCCAACAACGCATTGCTCTTGGCAGAATGGCTATGAAAAACATAGACAAGATTCTCAAGAGCATAGATGTCTCTCTCCATACAAAGATTTGACTTGTTCAAGCCATGGTATTTTCAATAACATCATATGGATGTGAAAGCTGGACAGTGAGAAAGATAGGAAATAAATTGATGCCTTTGAATTATGGTGCTGGCGGCGAATACTGTGTATACCGTGGACTGCCCGAAGAACAAACCAGTCAGTATTAGAGGAGATCAAACCTAAGCTTTCTTTAGAAGCTCAGATGACAAAACTTTGACTTTCATAATTTGGACACATCATGCAAAGAAAGAGATCATTAGAGAAAGACATCACGCTTGGCAAGATAGGTCAACGCAAAAGAGGAAGGCCAGCAATGAGATGGATTGATAAAATAACAACAGCTACGGGTATCAATCTGTCAACAATGAGCTGCCTGACTGATGACCGAACACAATTTAGGACAGCTATCCAGAGGGTCGCCATGAGTCGACACCAACTTGACGGCACTTAACGACAACAACAAAACCCATATAATGCAATTATCGAACTCTCAAATTAAAACAGAACCTTAGAAAAACTGAAATACTAATACAATCAGATTGGCTACTAAACTCTACCTAAATTATAAACCATCAAAATGATTCAGAAAAGTTTCAGAAACAGTTTTAAGTCCTCTGCAAAATTATATATATTCTTCATTTTAGTAGTGCATCCATTACTTTTCTTTTACCATTGAGGCCTATAGTTTACCAGCCTATAGTATGTCACCTCTTCCCTATTACCACTTTTGTGAAGAGGTACCACATCAGCCCTTCTCCAGTCCTATGCAACATTCCCTGACTCCAAGGATCTATTAAACATATCCTTTAAAGGTCCTGCCAGAACCTCTCTGAGCTCTTTTCAGTATCCTTGGATATATCCCATCCGGTCCTATGGCCTTGTCCACTTTCAGTTTTGCAAGCTGTTCAAAAACATCTTCTGTGAATGGTGTGGTATCTATTCCATTCCCATTTGTTTATTTGTCAATCATATGCGGACCTTCTCTAGGATTTTCTTTCATGAATACAGAAGTATTTGTTTAGCATTTTCACATTTTCCATGTCACTTTTCATTAATCTGTCCTCTGCACTTTTGCATCTTGCAATTCCACCCCTGGTCTTCCTTGTCTCCCGAATATACCTGACAAATTTTTGTCTCCTCTCTTCACTTCTTTAGCCATCTTTTCTTCTGCCTTTGTTTTTGCCATCCTTATTTCTCTCTTTACTTCTTTAAACTTTATCCTTTTTTTTTTTATTTATAAGAAAAGGACTCTGACAGAAACCTCTATGTTCTTGCTGTTAATGCCACCCAAGGTGGGACGTTAACCCATAATCCCTGGCTTAGCAGGCCAGTGGGGCTAAAAGCTTCTTTAATACCCAGTGACATGATCCGATTCAAACAGAAACCAGTTGAGATCCATTACGCTCGGACTGCTGGTGATCACCGTGAGACTGTAGCTCTTTGGTAGCCCAGCAGCCTGATTTCCCCCATCCTCAAGTGGTTTGATGGCATGGAGTCCTTCCCACAATGCCGCGGTCCCCCAATGCCACTAAACCACGGGAGGGGGGAGTCCTGCCAGTGCAGTGTCGTATTCCAGATGCCGTTTTTAGCCCGGTTCACTGAATGCAGCCCTTGGCAGAAACTGGTTCGCACAAAATGGGCCAAATCGGCATGCCCACCTCTCTTCCATGTCTACCTCGCAAGGCTTGCACCTCGGGGTTTGGCCTTTGGGGGGCACTGTGCTGATGCCCCTTGGCTACCCGGGAAGTGCCATATTTGTAGAGTAATTATGACGATGTTGAAGAGCCAACATTTGCCTATCAGTCAGAGACTGCTGTAGTTCTTTTAAAGTAATCTTCAGTCTTAACAGTGACCTTTCTCAGCAGTTTTTTTAGACTCACAGGTACTGAGTTTGGTATCAAACTGTTGCCACCTTATAATGATGGACCGGAAAGTGCCTCAAGGGATATTCAAATGCACTATAATTTTCTTATAGCTTTTCCCCAATCTCTACTTTTAAATAACTTGGAATTTTTAGCAGCTCATATAAGGCATGTTTAAACCTTTGCTTCAAATTCATTTCATACAGTAGAAATTTGATTCCACTGGTCAACATTGAAATCGTTACTGGCTTTAAAAGGCCCTAATCTGTAGTATCTTGGTGAGCTGAACACGAATATAACATTAAAAAAAAATTATTGGCTCTCGTTTTGAAGATATTGCATGTAGTTCATTTTTGACGTTTCACCGTGTAAATTTATCCAGTAGGATATCAACAACATCCCAAATAAGCCTTGAATGATGTAATATTGCATCACATTGCATAATACCAGCATGCACACATCATCCAGAGTTGATTGCATCATTTTCTGATGCAATGCAATACTACTGCCAGACGGCTGCTGAAGCCATCTGACATCAGCAGTGTACTATACGCAGTCGGAAAGGAAAGTAATCTGGTATTCTGTTCCGATATTGAAAGCCTCATGAATGCCTTAAAAATCACTCATGACCCACAAGACTGGAGACTATAGACTCTTTGAAACTGAGTCTGAAGGCTGTGCTTTTGAACAATGGAAGCCGTCTTCCATCTATTCCAGTAGCGCATGCCGTCCACATGGAAGAGACATACGATAACTTAAAGCATCTACTGACTTCCACTCCTTTCGCACTCAGTTTAAGTTACTTTCTCTAGTTCACAGGGCTCTTCACACTAGTACTCTACAATACCTGGCAGACCTTATTACATTCCACACCCCCAGACACACTCCCCGCTCCTTCCACCTTAACCGCCTTAATCTCCCTTCCTCCTCCCTCGCTCACCTTCAGTCCACCTGCTCCTCTGCTTTCTTTTTCATCGGCCCCACACTCTGGAATTCACTCCCCACCTCCCTCTGGTTTAGAACCCCATCACGCCACCTTCAAGCGAGACCTAAAAACCAACCTCTTTACCTTGGCCTATGACCTTCCCTCCCCTCTTGTCTGATCCTGTCTCCTACGTATAGCCCTGTATCCTTTCTCTTGTTCTATTATATCAACAATTGTAACTTCCTTTCCTCCTTTCTGGCCTTGTGCCTGTTTCTAATTGTTTGTGAATTGTAAACCGTTCTGATTGATAAAGTAGGGTGGTATATCAAATAAATAAACATAAACATACAGCTGGCACCTCTGTGGCGACTTGAAGGTAGTTGCCCTTTTAATGGGACTGCAGCAGGGATATATAAAATACATGTGTTTCTTATGTGAGTGGGATAGCCGAGCAAGGGATTGGCACTACTTGCGGAAGGAATGGAATCGCAGACAAAATGTAACAGTTGGAGAGAAGAATATCCAGCACCCAGCTCTGGTTGAGGCTCACAAAATCCTGCTACCACCCCTTCACATCAAACTAGGTTTGATGAAAAACTTCGTGAAAACCATGGACCGCACTTCGCCAGCTTTCTGATGCCTGCATGAAAAATTCCCTTGACTCAGCAAAGCAAAGATTAAAGAGGGAGTTTTTGTGGGTCCTCAGATTCGAGAGCTCTTCAAAGATGACTGGTTCAACAACTTGCTGCAGGGTGATGCGAAACAAGCATGGAATGCTTTTCGCCTAGTGTCAATAAACTTTCTCAGGAATGTTAGGGCAGAAAACTACAAGGAACTAGTAGAAGACATGCTGATGCAGTATCAGAAACTTGGCTGCAATATGTCTCTAAAGATCCATTTCCTTGATTACCATCTCGATTTCTTTCCTGACAACTGTGGTATGGTTAGTGATGAACAGGGCGAACATTTTCACCAGGATATCGCAACGATGGAGCAAAGATACCAGGGAAAATGGTCCACTACAATGCTGGCTGACTACTGCTGGACACTCCCCAGAGAATCTCCCAAACAGCTGTATACGAGACAGGCGAAAAAATCTAAGAAGTAGTCTATGACTTGTTTTTTTACAGGTATTAACCGAAGGCCTATTATATTTACTATTGATATGCATTTCGTGATGTAAACATTAATTCTTATAGATTACAAAAAAACTAGAGCCAACTTTGCAATTTCACTGTCATATTTGTGTTCAGCATATAAAAATTGATAAGAAGTGACTATTTTTATTTCAGTAACATGACTTTTGTAAAGGTTTGTTGACCATTGTTCTTTGTCCAGGATTATTCCAATCAGCTCAACTGCTGTGACTTGGCATAGGTGGGCTCTGGTTCAATTACAGGCCTTGTTAAGGCAGTTTTTGGAAACTGCACTAATTTGTATTTCCTTATCCTACTAGACCAGTCCAGATGAGTGGGATTATGCTCCTTGCCCACAGATGGAGGCAGATTTGAATAACTTGCAGTGATATCATCACCTGATATATCTTGAGAGAAGCCAGTATTTTCTGCCTCCAACAGATGGCAAGGAATGTGGGCTGGTGCAACAGTGCAGATAGGCCTGACTCCTAGCCCACACTACGGTGCATTGGTCGTTGAGACAGAGTCTGGTAAGGCTCCACATCTCCTAGAGCAGACAGCCGCCCTTTCCTATGGTTTACTAGCACTTGGTGGGCTGAAAGAGGAGAAAGAGAAGCCTTTGGGGGCCCCGGGGAGGGGGTGGGTTAGTAAGTTGGGCCCAGACTCCCTTACTACTTGCTGTCCTTCTCTATGTGCCCTGTATTTTTGCTTTATTTCTTTGTTTCCCCTTGGTTTCAATGAGCAATATTTGGCACTCTGCTGCTTTCAGTAAAGCAGCTCCTGATTTACAAAAAAAAAATAAAAAGCAGTTGGGCCTCCCAGACCTGTGAGGGTGTCTGGGGCTTTCCTATGCAGGTTTCCCCATTATTTATTTTTTTATTTAGTAGACACTTGTATACCGCTACTTCCTACGATCAGCAGCGGTTAACTTTACAGATCAGGTTGCACTGTACAGTACAGTAGTTTGTATGATTTACATTTTGATTGGTTAAAGATTTGATTTGAAACAACACAACGCAGGGTCATTTGATTTACATTTGATTAATTATGTGCGGGTTTGCTTACCTATATACATATACATTAGGATGCATGGGTGGGGGTGTGCTACGTATATACATATATACAATATGACAGATCAATTGGAGATGTCCTTGTCAAAGTGTTGGGACCATCTTGGAGCAGAGGTTACTAGTTAGGTCAGCCTATAATGGGACTGAAAAAGGTGTGTTTTGAGGTTTTTTTCTAAATTCTTTTAAGTCACTTATTAGTCGTATGTCGTGAGGCAGCTGATTCCAAAGCAGCGGTGCAACATAAGAGAAAGCTCTGCGGCTTGTTTCTGCTTTGACCTTTCTTATGCTGTTTGGGACGCTGAGGGTGTTTTGAGTTATGGTTCTTCTGCATCTATTGGATGACTGGATGGCGATTAGATTGTTGAGGTATGATGGGGCTATGTTGTGAATGAGCTTGAAAGTGGTTACTAGTATTTTGTATAAGATGCGGGCAGTAATGGGGAGCCAATGGAGTTCAATGAGTACTGGAGTGATGTGATCAGAGACGCCTTTTTTCATAATGATCCTGGCAGCGACGTTTTGGGCCATTTGCAGTATGTTTAGGGTGCCCTTTGGAAGGCCTTGAAGAATAGCGTTGCAGTAGTCCAGGTGTGGAATGATAAGAGCTTGTGCTACTGTTCTGAAGTCGGAGTGGTCGATGATGTTGCGGAGTGGTTGAAGAACTTTTAATTTATGAAATATGGCCCGGTTTGTTGCCCGTAGGTGTTTTTCCATCCTCAGGTTGCTATCAAGTAGTACCCCTAGATACTTTATTTCGGGCTTGGTGTGGTAGACGTTGTTGTTGAGTGTGACGGTGGTGGGCGGGATGAAGTCCTTTTTTTAAGCTTGGCAGGTGCTGGGACTCCCTTTTTGTTGTGGCCCTGTTTCTTTTTTGGCACTTTTTTTTTAAAATTTAATATTTGTTGAATTTTGCAAATATGTCAAGTATACACTTGTTAAAGAAAAAAAACAGTTGGTGGAAAGGAAATTACTTTTTTTAAAAACTTTGCCACTGCAGTGCTCAACTGCGTGGCCCGATGCTGCCGGTGACCCCCAGCAGTTTTGTCTGCATCATCTTACTTTTGTCCCCATTGTGGCCTGAGTACCCAGGACTCAATGCTGTTTCTGCAGCCCCTGCCACTCCTTCCTTTTTTTTCTGCCCTTTTTCCTGCTGGTGAGCACTATGGCCATTTCAGATGGTGGCCTAACCCCAGCGAAGATGGAGCTTGGTGGTGAGGCCTTAGCTACAACCTGTGTGCTCCTGAGGTCCTTTGGGCCCCAGGACTCTCTTTTTCAACCAGCTTGCACTGCAGCTCCTGAAATAGCCCACAGGCTGTATTCAGTTATGGCTAGCTGCTTGGCAGTCCTCTACAAGGATCTGAGACCCATGCTTCCGGGGACCAGGGCCCGCAAGCACTCCTTTCACAGGCATCTAAGAGGATCACAGCCCCCACTTCACCTTTGTGCTTCTGTATTCCTCTGGGAGCTCAACCTTATCCCCTATGGGAGTCAGTTGAAGGACATAAGTAAATTCATGTTGCTGAAAGTAAGTCTGGGGAGAATGGAATGGTAGATCTCCGTGGAGCTTCTACGCTTCTTCCAGATCTGCCTTTTCTCTGACAGGGCACTGCACATGTCCTTGCAGGACACTATGGCGGCCCTGCAAGGGTGCCCAGCTGTCTTTTAGGCAGATTCGCAGGTGATCCTCCTTACGCCTGGTGGATATCCGGTAGTATGCTGCATTCCTAATTCTCCCTGACCCTGTGCAGCATGCATACAGTTTTAGGGAGGTAACCCTGAACTAGGTCTCAAGTCCTAAGGACCTGTCTTGGTGGTTTCTTCGATGTCTAGGTAAGCATGATGATTCCTTCAGGCTCCCTGAGGTGAGAGTCTTGTTCTTGGCGCGACTGAGCCACATGACTGTTGTGATGGAAAAAGGTGCTGAAGTCTGTTTTGAAGGGTCAGGGTCCTTAAGAAGGCCTTGACAGCCTCCACTTTAGGCCCTCAAGCAGCGCTGTCTGTGCCTGGAGGCTAGCTCTCTGATGATGACTCCATCATCTGCTGTAACCTTGTGGCTCCAGCCCTATTACTGTGGCCCCTTTGTTCCGAGATTGCAGGTTGTTCCCTGAAATACCTATCATTACCAAGCGGATTTGGCCAAATGCTTATCAATCCCAGTCTCCTTCAGGATATTAGGAGACTTGTAGCGAATTGCCTTGGGTGCCGCTGCTGGTTAAGAGTGGTTAAGAGTTTCCTCCTAGTCAATGGCAGCAGTAGTATTGGCCAGTTGATAGTGCTGGCACTGTCCTTAATTGACAGATGCTGGTTCCAAACTGTGGCAGAGCATTTTTCCGTATGGGTTGCTGATTGCTTGCTCTTTGAAAGAGGAGCTTGCCCACAGAAACTCCTGAAACTTGGGTCTAGAGCCACCAAGGGTTCCTTTGTAAGGCCATGCATAGAACCTAGAGATGTCCTTGCACTACTGTGAGTCCTTCAGGGCTTTATTGCAGTAGAGGCAGTCCTTTTGGAGATTTTGGCATGCTTGTGTCACCTTCATGACTCAACTGGGAGCCTGCAATCCCCAAGGTGCTGCTGATTGGGGTGTAACTCAGGCTTTTCTTTCTGGAGCTTAGTCAAAATTGGAGATGTGTTAGCATCTTCTACAAATCGCCTGCCTTCTATCCCTAATGTCTCTGGCTCAGACCAGTTTGGGAATTGTAATGCACAATGTTTGATTTATAGCAGTGTCTCTCTATGGCTCTCCGCTCACGTGGGTGACATTCAAGGATTCTTTTCAGTGCTTCCTGCAGTGGCAGGCTATTTTTCCCATACACGCCACTGCAGGGTCAGGGACTTTCTCCTTGATACATAGGTATCTAGGAAGGAAGGTTATTTCCCTCATATCCTGGACCTAGAGACAGTTTTCTGACTGAGTCTCATTTTCATATGTGGTCCTTCAGGTCTGTCATTGCATCGGTCGGGTAGGGGGTTTCTCGTGACCATCTATATGTTGCCATGGCATTTTGTCACTTTCATGACGTGGCTCTCCATATCTTTTCCAAGTGGTAGTAGTGCTTTTCTGTATGCAGAGAGTCCACCCAGGTTGCCCATACCTGGACATTGGGCTGGTCCAGTCAGTCTCCTTTGTCAAGGCCAGAAATGACACAGGCATGGTGAGCTCTAGCTGGAAAGACTGGGGTTAGTGATTGCCTGTCCTTAGAACAACCTGATTCTCTCGGGATTTCCTGTACCTGGGGGTCAGTTGTACACTTTTCTGAGCTGAGCTTCCTCGTGATGAAGCACTTACTCAAGCCTTAGCTGACTCTGAGCATGTGATTCTTGGTCAGCTCTATGAGCTTGGGACCTTCAGGCCCTTGTGTCAGTGACATCAAGTTTAGAGCTGGTTCCTTGGACCAGGGTGTGTCTGCACTTGCTACATTAGCACCTGCTGACCTTCTCATCTTTTCACTAGGCCCTTCTCCCCTAGGAGATCAAGGATCAGTGGAGGTTGTGGTTCTGCCATCTTATAACCGGATTCCCTTGGAAGCACCAGATACAATTCTTGTTATCTTGGATACCATCCTGAAGTGCAGTTCCCAAGCCAGTTGGCACAGGGACTCTGCTCCCTCAGGAGGCTTCCTGGACAATTCTCCGTTTGGAGGCCAGAGCAATGGCTTTGGCTCTGGCCTCTCCTAGTGAATATAGTGGGCTCTGTGTTCTTGGACATTGCCCTAGTGGTGTGTGTGTCCACTATTGAAGCAGATCCCCTCATGGTGCCAGGATGAGAACTAACTCCCATGGAGATATAATGGTCTTTCTGCAAGATGCCTGACTTCTATACCAAGAATCACTAGTTCAAGGCCAGCCTCTGGCATAAAAGAAAAAAAAGAGGCCATTTGGGATAAGCTGTAAATCTGTGCTATGGGGTGGAGGAGCATCAGATTTCTCTATTGGTTATTCACATTGGAAGCCTTGGAGGCATGCAGGCCGACTTCTGTGTTGGAACTCCATGGATCCTGGTGAAGTGAGAGTGTAGCTCTCCTGTGTAAGACGACTTAGTGCAAATACTGGGCCTCGCCATTTAAGAGAGTGCCAATGCGAGGAGCTGTTTCAACCCTAGAAAGATTCTGTGGATGGCAGGCTTGCATAAACTTCGTTAGTGGCCTTGGGAAGGGATGCTGTTTGTCTTCCTGTCCCTTGGTGGGTTGTCCTTTGCACAGGTTTCAGACCCATTTGGGCCTTGTGTTCCTAGAGGCCCTGAATAGTCCTTGCAGACCATGGCTTACAGATTATTGATTCAGGGGATGTGGCTCCTCTCTTGCGATCTCAGGAGCCGGCCCTATAGAGAGAAAAATTTCCATATCCTCCTGCTAGACCAGTCCAGACAAGTGGGTTGTGTTTCTCTACCAGCAGATTTGTGGAGACAGAGAGCCAGTGAGTGAAATACCCAGGTTTCAATGACATCATTCCCATGCCTCTATCTGCCTCAGCCATTAGAGGGTACCTCAGTATTCTTCTGTTTCCAACAGATGGTGGTTGAATTTTCTTAACGCTGAAGAAAATCTTAACAATTTAGAGGAAAAATATTGATTTTACTCATGAACAACCACTTTGGGGGTGCTTCTCTCACTTGAGCGTGACGTGGGAGGCTTCATCAGACTAAGGTCTTTTCGGACGCCAAAGGAAGAGGGAAAATTGATTTAGCTCCATGTTCTTATCTTGATAAGGGTCTGTTGAGCAACCAAAATATTGGAAGGATTTGGAAGAGATCAGCAACCTCACACAACCTCAACACTCCCTCCCTCCTCTCCCCCCCCTGTTCTTTCCAAAGACTGAAGACAAAGACACCTCAGAGGTATGTGGTGCAAGTCTGTTAAGAAAACATAAGAAAAAAACCAGCATCCGGGCAGTAGCACAGAGCTTGGCACAGTTTGTCCTGCCTAAGGCTCCCAGGGGGTGAGTAAACAAGGCTTGGGTTTATCATTGTCCTTGTTGGGGACTCCCACGTTCGTCTGTTTTGGGGCATAAGTTGGGGTGGATCACAGATGATCGTTGGCTCTTCGGTGCTTCTCGCCATTTTCTAGCATGTTTTTTGCGTGCCTTGCACACAAGTGGTCCCATCACGTGTTCTGCCTAAGTGGTTGCAATGCACGTTCCTGCCCTAGCGCATGTAAACAAAACACTCATGTACGCGTATTTGTGCCTACATGGCCTTAGGGTGCATAAATGTTGGCCTTGCCTTAACTCTTTCTGTCTTCTTTCAGGAAGTGTTATTTGACCTGTGGCAAGTGAAGAGCCTCCTCACTGGATTCCTCCTGCATGGTAGCCTCTGACGTTTTTTTGGAGGGCCCTTCTTCCAACGAAGGGATTCGGTTAGCCCGGCATTTTCTACCTCAAGATAGGAGGTGACTGATGATGCTGTGTGGGTAAGAATATCTTGGCCTTGAGTTCTAGTGACCACACCTTTGGCCTTTCCCCTTCTTTTGAGGGCTCGGCCCCAGCAGTGTCCCCTATGTTGGGGGTCATTCCCAGGGAGGAAAGTTCATGGAATCCGGGTTGTCCTTCCCAGAATTATTTTCCTCCTTCAGCACGCCTGGTCTTTGGCATGGAAATTCAGACTCTGCAGCCTTTGGATTTCCTCAAGCTCAGTCACGTGAGAGATGGGCATAGTGTATAGGCCTGGCTTGAGTGCTGCCTTCTGAGCGATCCAGATAGAGGTTGCCTTCTGTAGATGTTGTTTGTTTATTTATTTTATTTAGACAGTTTTTGTATACCGCCTTATCCTTCAATCAAAGCGGTCACAACACAATTGGGGGATACTTTTAACATGCGGGGATATGAGACACATACACTAATACTTACAGGGAACATGGGCTATGGAGGGTTAAGTGGCTTGCCCAAGACCACAAGGAGCATCTGTGGGACTAGAAACCCCAGTCCTTCCGGCCCAAGGTTGCTGTCCTCTAGTGGGATTTGAATCCCCAACCTTCCGGCCTGAAGTACCTGGCCCCAACCACTAGGCTACTCCTCCCCTCCATGTGGGTTGTCTGGGGTGTTGCCAAGACTTGGACTTGACTGCTGCTTCTGATGTCTCTGTTGAGTGATCTGATGTTAAAAAAGAACAGAAAAGTGTTTCCTCTGTCAGAAGTTCATGTGGAGGCTGGCATTTTTTGCCTGTCCCAGATGGGAAATTTGGTGGCATTGAATGCTCGAGTTTCCTCCAACTGGTATGTGGCTGATGCTACAACGACAGGGCAGGGGATGCACGGAATCTTTCCTTTTCTAGAAATAATCAAGAACATGTTCCGGTTGGAATGGTTCCTTACCGATTCCCTCACGTAGGAGGGTAAAGGCATGTAAAGGGATGTGAGCTGTCCCCAAGAGGCGTGCGTTGTGTGGTCCTGCCTATCCAAGGTGGATTGATAAAAATTATGTGCTTGAACTTTCACCAAAAGGAACCAGTAAAAGTACTATTCTTAGGCACCAGGGTCTCGGTTAAAAACATCGCAGCTAAATGTAAGGGTCAAAATTGAACGCCTTTACAAGACTGCTTCTCACATCAACGACCCACTCCACATGCCCTCGATAGTACTTTACAAAAACTTTTTTCTTATTTATCCACCAATTTTCTCTAAAAAAATCTTTTTTAATAATTTATAACATCCCATGCGCATGTCCCTCACGGGGTGCTGCAAGTCTTCCTCGAGAGGAGCTTAGTGTTGTGGAGATACTTTAAACTTTTATCCAACAAGACAGTCATTTGTTGATCTCTAACAAACACTTATCTGGTTTTTCTGTTAAATATTCTTTCTGCTGCTCCGCGAGGAGACTGTCACTCTTAACGATTGTTACTGAAGTCCTTATAGCCAAAAGCCATAATCATCTAAAGTCCCAACGCCGTTCATCTAAGGCGCCCAAGCGTTTCACACACTCTGTTTCATCAGGGGATCTTCACCCACACTCGGGACTTCTCTGCAAACATGTAACAACAAATGATTACCATACTTTACTTTTCCAAAAACAATCAGTAAAAATGTTCCCATAAACATATTGTCTTGCTATGGCAGCTGTAATAATGTATAAAAAAGAAAAAATGTTACCCATTCAGATATTACAGTCAACATGAAGAGACGAACTTGCTCCGCACTTGTTTTTCTTCCAAAAGCAAAAAACCCCGCGCATGCGGCTTCACACTACTCACAGCGCTCTTATAGGCTACTCCCCTAGCTCCTCCCGCTAATCATATTATCAGAAGGGAATTTCGGGAACTCCACGAAATGCCCTTTAAACGCATAGCGACCAATCAAGGGACGCATTAAGTTCATGAGGTTTCACTGTGTCAAGCTTAAAGATCCATCGCTGTTCTTCCCGAATTAACAGTTGTTTCTTAGTGTACAAACCCCGTGCCTGTCAAACTCTATCGATAACATACACGCGCAGGTGAGAGGTGGAGGCAGAAGTCATGGCGCTCACAAAGTGGATCTCTACTCCCATGGCAGTTGGATTGGCCTTGAAAGGTGCTATGGATACAGTTGTGGTCAACATTGACACCCTTGCAGTTCAACTCCTTAATGTCCAATATCTCCTTAAAAAAAAGTGACACTGAAATGGCTTTTGATTATATATGAACACAGAATATGATGATCCTCCCACCCTGAGTCCTGTCTGAGTACATCCCATATGTCTGGACTGGTCTAGCAGGATGATAAGAGAGGAGAAATTTTATATACCTGATAATTTTCTTTCCTTGAATCCTGCTAGACTGGTCCAGGACCTGCCCTGCAATAGTTAGAGAATCTGATTGCCATTAAGTGCATTGTCAATATTATGTTCTTACCCAGAATTTGTTGTAGTAAGGCTGCCAAATACTTGTTCAAGGCTTGTGGATCAGGAAATGGTTTAAAGATAGAAAGCAGAGGGTAGGGCTAAATGGCCAATTTTCCCAATGGAGAAAGGTGAATAGTAGAGTACCCTAGGGATCTGTGCTGGGTCTGCTGCTTTTTTAACATACTCGTAAATGACCTGGAAATGGGAATAACAAGTGAGGTAATCAAATTTACAGATGACACAAAATTATTCAAAGTTGTTAAAACCCATGAGGATTGTGAAAAATTGCATGATGACCTTGATAAATTGGAAGACTGAGCATCCATATGGCAGATGAAATTTAATGTGGACAAGTGCAAAGTTATGCACCTAGGAAAGAACAACCCAAACTATGGTTACACGATGCAAGGTTCCACCTTAGGAGCCGCCACCCAGGAAAAAGATTTAGGCATCATCGTGGATAACATGTTAAAACCCTCCGACCAGTGTGCAGTGGCAGCCAAGAAAGCAAATAGAATGCTAGGAATCATAAAGGAATGGAGAATAAAATAAAGGATATTATCATGCCTCCGTATCATTCCATAGTGCAACTGCAACTTGAATATTGTGTATAGTTCTGGTCACCGTATCTTAAAAAGGATATAGCGTTATTAGAAAACGTACAGAGAAGAGCCACCGAAAAGGTAAAAGGGATGAAAGGATACCCTTATGAAAAGAGGCTAAAAGGATTAGGGCTCTTCAACTTGGAAAAAGAGACAGCTGAGGGGAGATATGATAGAGGTCTATAAATTAATTAATAGAGTGGAACGGGTAAACATAGATCGATTGTTTACGCCATCAAAATATAGAAAGACCATGGGACATTCAATAAGCTACAGTGTAACCTATTTAAGATTAATAAAAGAAAATATTTTTTTCATTCAACCTGTAATCAATCTCGAATTTGCTACTGGAGGATGTAGTAAAAGCTATTAGTGTAGTCAGGTTTAAAAAAGGTTTGAACAAGTTCCTGAAGGAAAGGTCCATAAACTATTAAAGGGGATCCAGGAAATCCATTGCTTGCCCCAATACAATCACTGTGGAACCCTGTGTCTTTTTGGGAAACTGCTAGGTACTTGTGACCTAGATTGGCCACTATTGGAAGCAGGATACTGGGCTTAATGGACCTTGGCCTGATCCAGTATGGCATATCTTATGTTCTTATGAAATTGTTGCCCTTTCCCCATCCTGATATAAAATAGATTTGAATTAAGAGTTGTTTGCCTGGCCTTACTTTTAATTCTTATCTTTCTGTAGTGGATCAGATGAACTCAGGAGGCTTTAAAAGATGGTGTTATCACTCTGTGCCATTGAAGTCTGATAGCAGGACCTTCTCATGCCTTTCTGCATGGATGAATAGCAAGTAAGTGCTATTCTAGTAGAGAAACTTAAGTGACAAAACTGAATGCTGTTGAGATTAGAGAAACTGTCTGGTGATAGCATAAATGCTCTGAAATTTTAACAAAGCAAGTCAGGGAATTAATGTAGGTAAGTAGAGATGCCTTTTGAAATGTTCAGTGTTAGAAGTTGCAGATTTTCATGACTGGTAAAATCCTTTTTTTGGGCATAGTTCATGACCATAGTCCTGGAAATATACAGTATTTACCTTTATTTCTTTCCAAATTCTTTGTTTATTTTCTTTTCATACACAGATATGTGATAAGTAGAGCAGGATTAAGGCATAGGCAAACTAGGCACATGTCTAGGACCCACTTGTTTAGATGTCCTCTGGTATGTGTAATTCAGTGGTTCCCAAGGGAAATTTTTAACCTGAGTCAGCTTCTGGCAGAAAGAAGAAAGGGGTTGCATTGCCCTCTTGTCAGCAGGAGGAGTTGGTGAACAACATTTCTTATGTGCTGTTTACCCCTCTGCCAGTTTTCCTCTGTAGTTAGAACCACACAGGGCTCTGTTAGTGGTAATTTTAAGATGTGTTATATTATTTTGGGGAATCCAGTGTGTTTGCTTGCCTAGGGCCCAACAAAGAGCTGATTCTGCCCTTCTGATAAACATTTGTTTGTTCTACAAGAATAAAAATAGGAAGGTAATTATTTTTAAAACAAAGGCAAAAATTAAGGTGCAGCAAAGCTGATAACCCATTTGTAGTTCCTCTTCTATAAGGTTCTTGCAGTTTTCTTATGTCTGCAGTAAAAATATAAACTATATGGACCTTCCTTCAAGATGACACTTTTCCATTTTGTTTTGGTGTAACATAGAGGACAGCAAATAGACTGAAAAGACCCATCCAATCTGCCTAGTAAAGTGGTTAGGGCTGTAACTGCCACTCCATGTACGTTCTCCCCATGCCTTATTAATAAGCACAAAAGTAATTTCCAACTCATCCTGCTAGACCAGTCCAGACAAGCGGGTTAAGTCCCCCCACCAGCAGATGTTTGAGACTGAGAAAGATACCAGAAGCTTGATTGGCCGAGCCCTGGTAGATATATGACTGTACCCCTAGGGGTCGCCTTCAGTATTTCTCTGTCTCCAGCAGATGATGATTTTTTTTCTTGTTTTTCTCTAGACTGTTACTTCATTTTTGGGGCTTCTGGACGTCTCCAGGGTGCACAAGAGGTGTCCCTCTGGAATTCCCAGCACATCACTTGAGCTGCAGATTTAAGCTCCTGGTCAGGAGGACCAGTGGAGCTTCCCTCGGAATGGGTGCCAGCCTCCTAGTCATGAGGACCATTACAGGCTGTCAGCAGGGAGAGCCTTAGTTACTCTAGCTTAGCCGAGTTTAAAAAAAAAAAAGAATAAGAAAAGTAAAAGGATTACTTAATTTTTACAGTCTGTAAAGTGCTGGTGCTTGGCTGTTCTGCTTCTGTCTGCCAAAGGATTCACAGTGAGTCTCAGCCCCCCCCCCAACCTCTCAGTGCCGCTTGTCAACAGGTCTGCTATTAGTAGCTGCTGCCATTTTCCGCTGCAACGTCTGCTCCATTAGCTGTTTCCCTCCTCGCTTATCTTGCGGCCCTCCGGACCCACATGGGCGCACTGTGATCTTCCCAACAACGGCACACTTTTGACAGGACCGTTGCTGGAAGAGCCGGTGTTGGCCCACTTAGAATTGGTTATGGCCGCCTTAGCGGATGCCTCTTATGATCTGCTTCATCTTTCAGCTTGCTAAGTGGCTGCCGTGATGGTGGCTCGTCGCTGGCTCTGGCTTTGCCAAAGGTCGGCTGACGCGGCCTCTAAGGCACGCTTCGCCAAGCTCCCCTTCAAGGGTAAGCTGCTTTTTGGTGATGGCCTCAACAAACTAGTCAAGGACCTGGGAGAAGTCAAGCCTCAGTGCCTGTCGGAAGACAAGCCTCACGCATCATCACGCCGCTCTGGACAGTGATCCAATCCGCCGCCGTCCTCTCAATCCTGCTTCCACGACTCCCAGTGCTGTCGGCCTGGGAGGTCGTTTGTACCAGCCTCGTCGGAGTAGCCTGGGAGTATTTAGCAGTTTTTGCCTGAGACTGCAGGTTTCTTTTTTAATAGATATTTACTGAGATTCACTTGTTTCACTTAACCTGAGTGGGACTTTATTTTTTCTGCATAAGAGGGGTTATGATTTTTTAATATTAGGTTACATAGCCTTTTTGTGGCATCCGTAAAGGAAAAGATGCCTATGCAGGCCCGACAAAGTTTTCTGGCGCCACCGCTCCTCCCGCTGGTAGGGCATCCTTCCAGGGCTCTGCTGCTGCCAGTCAGAGGCCGGCTAGCGCTGTATGCCCGGAAGTGGGCTCTGATCACCTGTGAACAATGGGTCCTCAGCATAGTTTGTCATGGTTATGTACTCGATTACCTGCACCCCATCAGAGAAGCCTTCGTCGTTTCATCCTGCGGCGCATCCAGAAAAAGATCCACCATACACACCACACTTCAATGTCTCCTCCATTTGCGGGCCATCTGGCTGTTTCCCGCTTTGGAGCAAGGGTCCAGCCAATACTCCCATTTACTTTGAGGTGCCCAAGAAGGACGGGTCGTTTCATCCAATTCTGGATCTCAAGGAATTCAACCGGGCCCTTCGGGTTCCTTGGTTTCATATGGAGATGCAACAGACAGTTATTCAGGCAGTTCAGAAAGGGGAGTTCCTTGCCTCTTTGGACCTGGCGGAAGCGTATTTCCACATTCCCATTTGTGAGGTTCAGCAACGTTTCTTACACTTCACCGTGCTCGGGCAACGCTTTCAGTTTTGTGCTCTGCTTTTCGGCCTGGCTTCGGCTCCACGCATCTTCTCAAAGGTCATGTTGGTGGCAGTGGCAGCCTTACGGAAAGAAGGCTTTCAAGTGCATCCCTATCTGGATGATTGGGTCATCCAAGCAAGCTCCTTTTTGGAGTCCTGCCAGACTGTAGCCCGTGTGGTGTCCTTCCTGGAGAGTCGGCTTGGTAGTCAATCATGCCGAGAGTTGCCTATGTCCATTTCAAGCTGTGGAATTTCTCGGAGCCCGTTTAAGTATTCTACAGGGAAATGTTTTCCTGACACAGGAGCAGTTCCGCAAGCTCTCCTCACAGATCGGGTGTTTCTCATGCAGAGCAGCCCTGAGTATGGCATTATATACAGGTTCTCGGGTCCATGGTGGCCACCATCGATATGGTCCCTTGGACCCGGGTGCACACGAGGGGCTGCCAATGGTCTCTTCTCTCTCGCTAGTCCCCTGTCTCAGAGGACTACAACCGTCGGTTACCGCTTCCACGCTCGACACAGGCTGGTCTCCTGTGGTGGCTCTTGCCAGACCATCTACTCCATGGCATTTCCTTGGAGACTCCTCATTGGATTCTGGTGACAACCTCTTGGGCTGGGGGGCTCATTGTCTGACCATCTCGGGGGTCTTGGATGAGCTCCCAGTTCTTATTGCGCAAGTGATGGAAGCTTTGTGCCTCTCAGATCTGCCTACACAGGACCCAACACTACCTCAATCTCAGGCCGATCCCATCATACAGGGCATTCGGTCCTGGCCGTGCTGTACTTTCTACCGTTCCTGCACTCTCAAGCGGTCCACATCATGTCCGACAATGCAACCACCGTGTTGTATCTGAACCACCAAGGTGGAATGAAATGTCTGGGAGTGGTCAGGGAGATGGCCATTCTCTTCCCCTGGGTGGAGCATCATCTGTTGGCACAGCATATTGCCGATGTGGACAACATCCAGGCGGATTTTCTCACCTGGGGAGGAACACAACGAGCAGAAGCAATGGATGACCCAGTGGCTTAAAATTTATGTAAAATGCTTTATTGAAGGTCCCCGACGCGTTTCGGCTTACGCCTTTCTCAAGGGGAGAGTTGCTTACAAATAAAAATAAATATAAATCGATTAAATACATGCATAAACATAACTCTAAAAAAGGCAACCGGGACACGTTTATATAAAAATGACTTAAAACTAAAAATTAAACCATAATTATACAATGAAAGATAATAAATAAAGAAACTATGACATTCTTATTTGTTTAATAAATAATAAATAGTTAAAAACATAATTAAAAATGAAAATAAAAATTAAAAACCATAACAATAAATCCATAAATAAAGGTGGAGACCAGACGCAGGGCAGGCATATATGAATAATGCTACTCATTCGTGCAGAAAAAACTGGGTCGTGCAATAAAGTGTCAATTAGAATGAAGGGACTTGGGGTCTTTATTGTGCCACTATGTAAATAAAGAAACAAGATTTGAGGCCTTATAAATGGGGATTGAATTATTTGTTTGGCCATAATTAATACTGCTTATTCAAAAGCAGAACCAGATAGAAATCTACTCACTGTGATGTACAACAAGGTACCGTTTATAATGAAGAGACACTGGGGTCCTTAGTGTGCCACTATACGAGTAAAAAGAACCACATTAGAAAACAGAGAATTCAAACCCAGGGTGTTGATCAAAATTTGTACTACACGGTCCTGCAGAACTAGATGGAATGCTACTCACTAAGACATGTATCGAAGTGCCATTTAACTGAAGAGTCCCTGTGATCCTTATTATTCCACTATGTGATTAAGGAGACACATACAAATATTAAACCTTACAAAAATGGGATGTAGAAGGGCTTGTTTAACCTTACATTTAAAATTGAATCCTGTGCAGTAATTAATGGACCAAACATTTCCGCTCCTTCCTTATCTGACCTTATTCATACCACCACACCAAACAGAACAAGAAGATCCTCAGCCATCAACTCCTTAAAACTCCCAAAGGCCCTTACAAGCTGCTCTTCTTCCACAGCCAATAGAGCCTTTATCCTCTGTGCCCCTAGGTGCTGGAATACACTACCCCCTGGCATACGGGCTATCAACAGTGTATCACAATTCAAGAAAGCCCTCAAATTCCATCTCTTTAACAAACATCTTATAGAGCCATCGACACCCATTGACATCAGTGATTCCACCCAGCTATTCAGTTTCGTGGTTTCTCAATAACAGACATAGGATGAATCGCCTTGATTATTGAATATATTCTTAGCACCTGTTCCTAATAACTTGTATCCATGCAGTAGTGTTACATCTGTAAATAGACTGTAAATAGTTTCCCTTGTTATCCAAGTTCCTTCCCTTGTTATCTGTAATCTCATGCTTGTTATTGTACTGAGACTTTTTGTTTCTATGTGAACCGCGCTGATGCCGAATAGTGCGGTATATAAGAGAATGTAAATAAATAAATAAAATAAATAAATATAGAAATATACATATATTAAAACGTGAATATACATTGGTACATGCATCAAGATTGTCAGTTGAATAGGGCTTCAAGAGATAGTGCTTAACCACTTCTTGGGCTTAAACAGTTCGAGTAAGCCTTATCTAAAAACTATATAGTGACAAGACACCTCGTGCCGTGTGAGGTTAAGCCTAAATAGAAAAAATAGAAAAAATGTGGGAATGAGGACTCGTGAGAAGATTTTAATCTTGGAGGATTACTCACTGATGCGGGCTCCTGTAAGTTTCACAAAAGCACCAACTTAGCGGTAACATGTTTCAATGTAGTCCATGTTCGTTTTTACAGTACTTCACTAAAAAGCAGCGTGCTTCGGCACTTTGATGCCCGCATCAGTGAGTAATCCTCCAAGATTAAAATCTTCTCACGAGTCCTCATTCCCGCATTTTTTCTATTTTTTCTATTTAGGCTTAACCTCACACGGCACGAGGTGTCTTGTCACTATATAGTTTTTAGATAAGGCTTACTCGAACTGTTTAAGCCCAAGAAGTGGTTAAGCACTATCTCTTGAAGCCCTATTCAACTGACAATCTTGATGCATGTACCAATGTATATTCACGTTTTAATATATGTATATTTCTATATGATATGTTTGGTCCATTAATTACTGCACAGGATTCAATTTTAAATGTAAGGTTAAACAAGCCCTTCTACATCCCGTTTTTGTAAGGTTTAATATTTGTATGTGTCTCCTTAATCACATAGTGGAATAATAAGGATCACAGGGGCTCTTCAGTTAAATGGCACTTCGATACATGTCTTAGTGAGTAGCATTCCATCTAGTTCTGCAGGACCGTGTAGTACAAATTTTGATCAACACCCTGGGTTTGAATTCTCTGTTTTCTAATGTGGTTCTTTTTACTCGTATAGTGGCACACTAAGGACCCCAGTGTCTCTTCATTATAAACGGTACCTTGTTGTACATCACAGTGAGTAGATTTCTATCTGGTTCTGCTTTTGAATAAGCAGTATTAATTATGGCCAAACAAATAATTCAACTCCCCATTTATAAGGCCTCAAATCTTGTTTCTTTATTTACATAGTGGCACAATAAAGACCCCAAGTCTCTTCATTCTAATTGACACTTTATTGCACGACCCAGTTTTTTCTGCACGAATGAGTAGCATTATTCATATATGCCTGCCCTGCGTCTGGTCTCCACCTTTATTTATGGATTTATTGTTATGGTTTTTAATTTGTATTTTCATTTTTAATTATGTTTTTAACTATTATTTATTAAACAAATAAGAATGTCATAGTTTCTTTATTTATTATCTTTCATTGTATAATTATGGTTTAATTTTTAGTTTTAAGTCATTTTTATATAAACGTGTCCCGGTTGCCTTTTTTAGAGTTATGTTTATGCATGTATTTAATCGATTTATATTTATTTTTCTTTGTAAGCAACTCTCCCCTTTAGAAAGGCGTAAGCCGAAACGTGTCGGAGACCTTCAATAAAGCATTTTACATAAATTTTAAGCCACTGGGTCATCCATTGCTTCTGCTCGTTGTGTTCCTTGCTGGGTTCTGCAGGAGCTCCGCTCTCCTGTGTGCTGTCCGGGATTTTCTCACCTGAACATAAGAACATAAGATATGCCATACTGGGTCAGACCAAGGTCCATCAAGCCCAGTATTCTGTTTCCAACAGTGGCCAATCTAGGTCATATGTACCTAGCAGTTTCCCCAAGGGACACAGGTTCCACAATGCTTGTATTGGTTCAAGCATTGATATCCTGGGTCCCTTCTTAATAATGGTTTATGGACCTTTCCTCCAGGAACTTGTCCAAACCTTTTTTAAACCCAGCTACACTAACCGCCTTTACTACATCCTCCGGTAACAAATTCCAGAGTTTGAATACACGTTGAGTGAAAAAATATTTTCTTTTATTAGTCTTAAATAGTTTACCCTGTAGCTTCATTGCATGCCCCCTAGTCTTTCTATATTCTGATAAGGTAAACAATCGATCTATGTTTACCCGTTCCATTCCGTTCATTAATTTATAGACTTCTATCATATCTCCCTTCATCTGTCTCTTTTCCAGGTTAAAGAGCCCTAACCTTTTTAGCCTTTCTTCATAGGAGTATCCTTCCATCCCCTTTACCATTTTGGTGGCTCTTCTCTGAACCTTTTCTAAAATCGCTATATCCTTTTTAAGATACGGCGACCAGAAATGCACACAATATTCAAGGTGCGGTCTCACCATGGAACGATATAGAGCATTATAATATCTTTTGTTTTATTTTCCATTCCTTTCCTTATCATATCTAGCATTCTATTTGCTCTCTTGGCCGCCGCTGCACACTGGGCCGAGGGTTTTAACATGGTATCCACAATGACGCCTAAATCTTTTTCCTGGGTGGTAGTTCCTAATGTGGAACCTTGCATCGTGTAACCATAGTTTGGGTTGTTCTTCCCTAGGTGCATAACCTTGCACTTGTCCACATTAAATTTCATCTGTCATTTTGATGCCCAGTCTTCCAATTTATCAAGATCCTCTTGCAATTTTCCACAATCCTCTTGGGTTTTAACAACTTTAAATAGTTTTGTGTCATCTGCAGATCTGATAACCTCACTCGTTATTCCACTTTCCAGGTCATTTATGAATATGTCAAAAAGCAGCGGACCCAGCACAGATCCCTGGGGTACACCACTATTCACCTTTCTCCATTGGGAAAATTGGCCATTTAGCCCTACCCTCTGCTTTCTATCTTTTAACCAGTTCCTGATCCACAATAGTACACTGCCTCCTATCCCATGACTCTTTAGTTTTGCCAAACGTCTCTCATGAGGGACCTTGTCAAAGGCTTTCTGAAAGTCCAGATACACAATATCAACCGACTCACCTTTGTCCATCTGATTATTCACTCCTTCAAAAAAACATAACAGATTAGTAAGACAAGATCTTCCTTGTCTAAAGCCATGTTGGCTGTCTCCCATTAGGTCATGCTGAGTAATTTTATTCTTTATGATGGTTTCTACCATTTTTCCCGGTACTGATGTCAGGCTCACCGGTCTGTAGTTTCCCGGATCAGCCCTGGAACCCTTTTTAAAAATTGGTGTTACATTGGCGATCCTCCAATCTTCAGGTATTAGAGTTGATTTTAATGATAGTTCACAGATTACTAATAGCAGGTCTGCAATCTCATATTTCAGTTCTTTCAACACCCTTGGTTGTATACCATCCGGCCCAGGTGATTTGCTACTCTTCAGTTTATCTAATAGTTGTAAGACATCTTCCCGATGTATCTTTATTTCCTTCAATTTTTCCGCACCTTTAAATACCACTTCAGTCATGGGTAACATCCCTACATCTTCCTCAGTAAAGACCAAAGCAAAGAATTCATTCAGTCTCTCCGCTATCGCCTTGTCGCCTCTTAGTACCCCTTTAACTCCTCTATCATCTAATGGACCAACTGACTCTCTCACAGGATTTTTGCTACAAATGTACTTGAAAAGGTCTTTACTTCGCGTTTTTGCTTCCGCAGCAAGCTTCTTCTCAAATTCTCCCTTTGCCTGCCTTATCAATGCCTTGCATTTGACTTGCCAGTGCTTGTGCTGTTTCCAGGTTTCGTCGTTTGGCTCTTTTTTCCATTTCCTGAAAGATGCTTTTTTGGCAACAACAGCCTCTCTGACCTCACCTTTAAACCATGCTGGCAGTTTTTTGGACTTCCTTCCACTTTTCTTAAAGCTTGGAATACAGCTGGTCTGGGCTTCCACCTGTCACCTCCTGGACCGTGGCAAATGGAAGTTGGTTCCCTGGGTCTTTCAGCAAATAGTTTGGGCCTGGGGGACATCCAACATGGATCTGATGGCGACAGCAGCAAATGCAAAGACGCCCAAGTTCTTCAGTCAGAGGAAGAAGAAGAGGTCGCATGGGCTTGATGTGTTGGTTCAGCCGTGGCCCACGGTGCCCCTGTTTTACCTGTTCTCCCCCATGCAATGATCAGCAGGGTTCTTTGGCACATAGAGATGCACCCTGGCAGAGTGGTCCTGGTGGCCCCCAACTGACCTTGGAGGCCATGGTATGCCGACCTCGTTCGCCTCCTCCAAACCTCACCTCTCGGCCTTGGGTCCCACCCAGGTCTCCTACAGCAGGTTCCGGTCACGATGGACGACCCAGATCCCTACTTGCTTATGGCCTGGCTCTTGGAAGGCTCTGCTTAACTCGCAAGAGCTACGCATCTAACTGTAGTGGCTACCCTACAAAGGATGCAGCGTCCCTCCACCTTGTTGGCATATACAAGAGTCTGGCGCCTTTTTGAGTCATGGTGCTCTCGCCACAGCCTCTCGCCATGGTGGGTACAGATCCCGGATATCTTAGCCTTTCTTTAGGAGGGACTGGGTAAGGGCCTGGCCCTTGGCTCCCTCTGGGTTCAGGTTTCAGCTCTAGCTTGTTTCTGGGATCCCATTGCAGGGTGCTCCATTGCGTCCCATGTGGATGTTAGCAGATTTCTCAAGAGTGTGCGAGTACTTCGCCCTCCGGTTCAGAGCGTGGTCCCTCCCTGGGACCTTTCCTTGGTCCTCTGGTGCCTTATGCAACCTCCTTTTGAACCCCTCAAGTGGATTTTGCTCAGGGACTTGTCCCTAAAGACAGCATTTCTGGTCGCCATTATTTCAGTCAGGAAAGTCTCCGAGCTGCAAGCTCTCTCCTGTCGGGATCCTGTTCTCTCCTTTTCTGCATAAGGAGTCACCCTGCGGGTGGTTCCATCCTTCCTCTCAAAGGTTCTTACATCCTTCCAGTTAAACCAGCCTATTTCTCTACCTGCCTTTTCCAAAGAACAATGTCAGGGATGCAACCAAGGGCTCCGTGCCGTTGACCTCAGTAGGGTTTTTTGGCGCTACCTGCGGGTTACCAATTCCTTCTGCAGGTCTGATCGCCTTTTTGCCAGCCCTCACAGAGGCCTTGCGGCCTCCAAGGCCACTATTGCCCATTGACTCTGCCAGAACATTGAGTCGGCCCACCTTTTACGTGGAAAGCCGGTACCCCCGGGACTCCGAGCACACTCCACTCGGTCTCAGGCGACATTGTGGGCAGAGCGTTCACATGTGCCTCCCCTCGACATTTGTTGTGCGGCCACCTGGTCCTCCTTGTCCACCTTTGTTTGGCACTATCACCTTGATCTCCAAGCCCGAGATGCGGTGCATTTTGGGGCCAGTGTGGTGGCAGCGGCTGTCTCTTCCCGCCCTGTGATGGCGTAGCTTGGATACTTCCCACTTGTTTGGACTGGTCTAGCAGGATGAGTTGGAAGGAGAAATTTCACTTATGTTAATTTCCTTTCCTGGAATCCTGCTAAACCAGTCCAGCTCCCACCCGCACTGTGTGTTTTTGGACATTCTGTATGTTTCAGACAGCCTTGTTAGCAGAATCAAGGGACACTGTTCGTCTGTCATGCTCCTAGACTAGGGCTTCTTGTATATAGTTTTGGGTTGCATGGCGGCACTTCTGTGCTGGGTTCTTGTGCTTAATTTTAAGTTACCGGTTATAGTGCTTTGCCAGAGTATACTGAAGGCGATCCCTAGGGGTACAGTCATATATCTACCAGGGCTCTGCCAATAAAACTTCTGGTATCTTTCTCTGTCTCCAATATCTGCTGGTGGGGGGACTTAACCTGCTTGTCTGGACTGGTCTAGCAGGATTCCAGGAAAGGAAGTTAACTGTAAGTGAAATTTCTCCTTCCATATCATCCTGCTAGATCATTGTATTTATTTATTTAACATATTTTATATACCGCTTTTCATTTTATCAAAGCGGTTTATAGTGAAACAGAACAAGTCTTACATGGAACAGTAAATGAACTATTTACATTTAACTGTTTACAACGTTACAACTATATACATTAAATACTTAGCTTGGGCTAAGTCAAATCGGTTGTGTTCCTCTACCAGCAGATTGGTGGAGACAAAGAATCAGTGAAAAGCCCAAGTTTCAGTGACATCACTCCCATGCTTCTATCCACCTTATTCACTAGAGGTCTCTTCAGTATTTCTTTGTCCCCAACACAGGGTGAATGGATTTTCTACATTCTGAAGAAAATCTGAATAATTGAGAGGAAAAGATTGATTTAAATGCTCGTGAAGACTACCTTGAGGGTGGCTCTCTCACTTGAGTGTGACGTGGGAGGCTCCACTAGATTGCAGTCTCTTTGGTAGCCATAGGAGGAGGAAGGAAAATTGGTTCAGCTCCATTCTCTTATCATGATAAGGGCCTGTAGAGCAGCCAGAAAATTGAAAGGATTTGGACAAGTTCAGCTTCTCACAACCTCAGTTGCCCCTCCCTCCTCTTCTGTCGCTCCCGAAGATTGCAGAAGGCTGTCAGAGGAATCTGCCTGCTACACACCTTAAATGCAGTGTCTACAAAGCCAGAGAAACAGTTTCAGGGGAGTAGAGCTGAGCCTGGCACGGATTTCTGCTTGGGCTCTCAGTGGGTGAGTACCAAGGTTTGACCTCGTCATTGTCTATGTTTGGGGCTCCAGTTGTGTCCATTTGGGGTGCCATTTAGGGTGGACCAATGGCTACCGTTGGCACAGTGTGGGGGTTTCCTGATGATTTCTGCACATGCTAGTAGCATCTTTTACTAATGTGTGTCTGGCGGTCGCGAAGTCGTTGCACGTGTTTTGCTGAAATTGCTCCAACGCACATTCCTACCCAAGCACCTGTAATGCGTGTTGCTGTGTAAGCACTGTTAACGTGTGCCTTCTGGGCCACCGTGGCCTTAGTGCATGCTGTTGTGATACTTGTCTTAACTCTGTATGTCGTCTTCTAGGAAATGTTATTTGGCTTGTGGCAAGCAAGTTGCCTCATTTTCATTTGCTGGACTCTGCTCTTCTTGCGCTGCATACGCATTATAGCGCCATACAAATGATTAGTTGTAGTAGTAGTTCTTGTATGGCAGCTTCTGAGTTGTCCCTGGATGGATTGCTCCCTCTCTCTATGCCGGGGATGCTGTCAGTCCGGCCTTGCCTGCCTTAGGGCAGGAGGTGGTGGATGGCGTCATGAGTAAGGATAACCAGCTTGCAGAAAATTCCAGCAACCAAACTATGGGTCATTCCCTGACCTCTAAGGGATTGACGGCGATTATGTCCCCTGGTGTAGGGGGAGTCATTTCTGCGAAGAGAGCTTCCGGAGTCCGGATTATCTTCCTTGGAATTCCTTTTCTTTTACAACTGGCCTGGTCATTCTGGTGTGGAAATTCAGACCCTGGGGCCTCTGTGGTCCCCCTTGCACAGTCTCATGAGGCGCAGGCTGAGAGTCGAAGCCCTGTTCAATTGCCTATGGCTAAGCATCTCCAGGAAAGGGCATGCCCTGGAGATGGGGATCAGTTTGGATATGTCCAAGATTTGGACTGTGGCTTAGATTCAGATGTGTGATGTGGATGATGAAGTACTCTTGCCTTCAGAGGATTGTGAGGATGCTGATGTTATCCACCTATTCTGGAGGAGTTGATCCCCAGAGTCTCATTCACCTTAAGCTTGGTGGATGCTCCAGGCACGGAGCAGGAGCTGAAGATGCATCCACTCCTGCACGTGGTGCAGAAATTCACTACTGTCTTTCCATTCCCGGAGGTGCTCAAGGGCCTGTTCCAGTCGAAGTGGGATTCCCCCGACTCCCCCACTTAAGGGGCTAGGGTTGTTTAAGAAGATGCACACTCTCCCAGAGAAGGAAGTGCATTGTGTGGTTTGATATTTCCAAGGTGGAAGTGCAGGTCATGGCAGTTACCAGACGGACTATTATTCCTGTAGAAGGTAGATTGACCTTAAAGGTGGATTAGTGCTGAAGAACCATTTCGCTGCGGTGGCTGCTATTCTTCAGTTGTGGTAGGTGCAATTCTGACATCTTGAGCCCTGCTCCAGTGGATTCATTCTCTTCTGCCGAATGATTCTACTCCTCTTTTGGAGTTAGCTATGACTTTCCTCTCTGATGCCATGTACGGCCTGGTATATCTAGCTGCCAGGGATTATGCTCTGTTGACGGAGACATGGCATTGACTTGGTGGTGACACAGGGCAGTGGATTAATCTTCCAAAGCCTGGCTGTCCATTGGGCCTTAGAGGGCTGCTTCTGTTGGGTTTGATTTGGAGAATGTGGTGGAGGACCTGGATGAAATGACAGCTTGCCGCTTTCCAGAGGACCGGTCCAAGGGGGTCTGTGAAGCAGGCAGGAGCCCCTTTTCCATCAGCCTCCACCTGCTTCTCATGGGTGTGCTGGTCGGACTCCTTGGGGTCTCGACTTCCATCCACCATTGGCCTGGAAAGCCTTTCTTCCCCTCTGCTTATGGACTTTGAGCTCATTCTCAGTCCTTTTGTGGAGTGCTTGGGCCCAGAGGCCCAGGAACCCAGTCCCATCCAGAGGAGGACCCTCTCAGGCTGCGCAAAGTTGGTTTGGGGGCCCGTTCCTTATTTCCTCTGTCTGGGGGAAGGCTTCACCTCTTTTCAGGGTCACCAAGGATCACTGGGTGTTAGTCCCCATTCAGTCCAGCTATGGCCTGGAATTCAAATTCAAGGGTGAAGGGGAGGAATATGTAGAAGCTGATGAGGATAAAGCAGAATTGCTTAATAAATATTTTTGTTCTGTGTTCAAAGATGAAGGGCCAGGAGCAGGACTTCAGAAATCATTCACAAATAGGAACAGTAGTGAAGGGGATCTTGAACGATTTTCAGAAGACTGTCTTCATGAGGAACTATCTAAACTAAAAGTAGACAAAACGATAGGGCCAGATGAGATACATCCCAGAGTACTGAAGGAACTTGGGGAAGTTGTAGTGGCTCCCACTGTCTGACCTTTTCAATGCTTCTTTAGAGTCAGGAGTGGTCCCAGAGGACTGGAGAAAGGCACATGTGGTCCCTTTACACAAAAGCGGAAGTAAGGATGAAGTTGAGAATTACAGGCCAGTTAGTCTGATCTCTGTAATGAGTAAATTAATGGAAGTGCCTCTAAAACAGAGGATAGTGAGGTTTCTGGAGTCCAATAGATTGCAGGATCCAAGTCAGCATGGTTTTACTAGAGGCAGGTCTGTCAGAGAAATTAAAATAATTTCTTTGACTGGGCGATCAGTGAGTTGAACTGAGTGAGAGCCCTAGATGTGATGTACTTAGATTTTAGTAAAGCCTTTGACACTGTTCCCCACAGGCGACTTATAAATAAATTGAGAATCCTAGGAATAGAACCTAAAATGACCAGCTGGGATAAAATTGGTTGAGTGGGAGGCGACAGAGGGTACAGGTAAATGGAGCTTCCTTTTCGTCCCTCTAGTCCAGTCCCGGAACCATTGAGTTTAGAATCTCCTCCAGCAGCTTTGGAGACTGAAACACGTCATCGCTTTGATGACCTCTGCATAAATAGACAAGGACCGCCTCCTCTCTTCCAGTACTTTCAGTCTCCAAGCAGCTGGAGAAGCTTCTGAGCTCACTCAGCACAAATAAGCAGAGCTTGATATTTAGGTTTTAAATTTAAAGTGTAGGATTTTAAGGGAGAGTATTTGTTTTTAATTGGTGTTTTTGGTTCTTACAGGGAAGGTGCCATTGCTGAAAGTGTCCTTTTGTGGCTGCTGTCTGAGGTTCTCTCTTTCTGTCTCTTTCTGTCTCTTTCTCTTCCCTTCTCTCCCCCTCCTGCTCCTCTTGTTTTCTCCCCTTCACTCTAACGAGCATTGGGGGAATAGCTCAGCACCTTGGCCTCCCTGCACCCAAACCCGCTATAACGGGTGGGGAGCTGGTGGCAGGCTGTAACCGCAGCGTCTGGAAGGCAGGACTCAGGCGCTAGCGAGAGAAGTTGTGAAAGCCGGAGCCAAAGCCGCGGTCCGGCTGAGCTCCGGCGTACGGTGAGCCTCCTCCCGACCCTTGCAATCGCTGAAGGTGAGTCCTGTCAGCGGCGGGCAAAAAAATAGAATAACTTGGGGGAGAGCGCAGGAACAGGGGCCGCAATCGGGCAGCTAGGCCGGCCGCTCGAATTCGATTGGAAAAAGCGGCGGCGGCCATTTTAAAAGCCGCGAAGTAGGAAAACATTTCTTTGGAGGTTTTTCAAGTGTTTTCACATGTTTTCAGGCTCGTTTTGACTTTAGGTAGGCGACACAGGTCTTTTCCGAGAGCTGGGAGTTCGGGTGGCGATGTAAAAAAAAAAAAAAAAAAAGGAAGGTACAGTGTCGGTCCTTGTTTAGAGCTGCTAGGAGAGAGAAGTTTATCTTTACAGGGTGATATGCCGGCTAAGCCTCGTTGCTTAGTGTGTGGTATGAGGCTCAGTGAGGGATTGGAATCAGGTGTGTGTATAGCCTGCACCCGCGAAGCGGCCGTTATGGAGGGGCCTTTAGACGGGACCAGCGGAGACCAAGGGGCGGGTACTCGAGAAAAGGGGGAAGCCCTGCCATCTCCGTTGGTTCCCGTGGAGCAGGTAGCGGGACCTTCCTCAGGGGAAGGTGCAGTTCTGCCGCCAGCAGCCAGCCAGGCGAGGGGTTCGGTGGGAATTCCGCCGGACTTCTTCTCCCTCATGCAGCAGGCTTTTGCCTTGTTGCAGCCAGCGATGGCGGCGCTTCCTCTGAGTCCGCGAGGACAGAAGCGTCTTGGTTCTGCGGAATTAGAACCCACCCCACTCAAGAGGAGTAAAGGGGCAAGTGTAGAGAGTCCTGCGCCGCCTCTCTGGGAAGGGTTAGAGGCAGGTGACAGGGATCTCGCGGACGTCTCGGAGGATGAATTGGAAGAGGGAGAATTTCCCGAGGTGGAGCAACATAATAGAGTAGTCAGGGTGTTTAGGAAGGAGGAGCTCCCTGCTTTAATTATGGAGACGCTAAAAATGCTGAACATGCCGTCAGTGGATCCTTCTTCGGAGGAGGTGCTGGAGGATCCGCTGTTGCAGGCAGTGCGCACGTCCCAGCGTGTGTTTCCTGTGCGTAGGGTGTTTCGAACTATGATTCAGGAGGAGTGGGACTTGCCGGAGTCTGTCCTGAGAGGTTCTAGGGCAATAGCTAAGTTGTATCCTCTTTCTGACCAAGATAGGGAGCTCTTTCGCTCTCTGAAGGTAGATGCAGCAGTTTTGGCAGTTACAAAGAAGACTACGATCCCGGTAGAGGGGGCCGCGGCGTTGAAGGACGTGCAGGACAGGAAATTAGATACCTTGTTAAAGCGAGTGTTTGATATTAGCGCTCTCTCCATGCAGGCCTCGATAGCGGGGGCATGGGTGGCGAGAGGCTGCCTGAGATGGTCCCAAAGATTACAGGGGGATCAGTTGGGTGAACAGGAAGCTGAGGTAGCGAGGCTGGAATCAGGCACCGCTTATTTGGCGGATATTCATTATGATCTCATCAGAGGACTAGTGAAGAGTATGGCGTCGGTCGTAGCGGCACGTCAATAAAGGTGGTTGAGAAACTGGGCGGCTGATGGGTCATCTAAGGCTCGTCTCAGTAAGCTTCCATTTCGTGGAAAGCTATTGTTTGGAGAAGATTTGGAGAAGTTGTTAAAGGATCTAGGGGAATCCAAGGGAGGACGTCTGCCTGAGGATAAGCCTGAGGATAAGCCTAAGCAGGGCCGGGGTGCTTTGGGGCCCAGGGGCACTGCGCGAGGTTTGTAGGTTTCGGACCTCCTGTTTTGGCCAGATGCAGCGTGGAAGGTTTCCAGTGCGAGGCCAAGGGTTTTGAGGATTTCGGGGGGCAGACACAGGTTTTGCGCCCTTTCAGTCCTCAACCGTTAAAAAGTCGCAATGAGATAAGGCAGACTCAGGTAGCGGTGTTGCCCGTGGGAGGACGATTGCGGGAGTTTTACCCTGCCTGGGTCCACATTACGTCAGACCAGTGGGTGTTAGAGGTTATTCGAGAAGGCTATGCACTAGAGCTCCATCGGCCCGTGTTAGATTCCTTTGCCTGGTCTCCTTGCAGGGCTCTGCACAAGGTCCGTGCTGTGGCGGAGACACTGCAACGGCTCCTACAGCTCAGGGCAGTGGTGCCCGTTCCCTCGGCTCAGTGTGGGTGCGGTCGATACTCCATCTATTTCGTGGTGCCAAAGAAGGAAGGCACCTTTCGTTCGATCCTCGATTTAATGAGGGTGAATCGTTGTCTCCGAGTGACTCATTTCTGTATGGAGACGTTGCGTTCCGTGATTGCGGCAGTCAGGGAGGGGGAATTCCTGACGTCGTTGGACCTCACGGAAGCTTATCTGCATATTCCTATTCGGCAGGAGCATCAAAGGTTCCTGTGCTTTGCGCTTCCCATGGGTCATTTCCAGTTTCAGGCGATGCCCTTTGGACTGGCGACAGCGCCTCGAGTGTTCACCAAGATCATGGTGGTGGTAGCGGCGGCGCTTCGAAAGGAAGGGGTACTGGTGCACCCGTACTTGGACGATTGGTTGATTCGAGCGAAGTCAAGAGAGGAGAGTGTCTCGGCCACCGCCCGGGTGGTGCAGGTCTTGGAAAGCCTGGGCTGGGTGGTCAACTATGCGAAGAGCAGCCTGGTCTTCAGCTCAGTCCCTGGAGTATTTAGGGGCACGTTTTGAGACGAAGCTAGGAGAGGTTTTTCTCTCGGATCACCGAGCTCACACTTTGCGGAGGTTGGTGAAGAGATTTCTGGCACAGCAGGCGCCAACGGCGTGGCAGAACCTTCAACTGCTCGGGACGATGGTGGCCTCTATCGAGGTGGTGCCATGGGCCAGAGCGCACATGAGGCCATTGCAGAGGGCTCGCCTTCGGCGATGGTCCCATCAGTCGGACGCGTTATCTCGTCGTATGGTCTGTCCGCTGGAGGTACGACAAGAGCTTCGTTGGTTGCGGAAAGAGAGTTTGGAGGCGGGCGTGCCTCTGGAGCCTCCATCCTGAAGACGTTTGACGATGGATGCAAGTCTGGTGGGATGGGGAGCGCATTGCGAGGGGAGATTTGCCCAGGGACAGTGGTCTCGGGTGGAGAAGGAATGGTTCATCAATGGATTGGAGATGAGGGCAGTTTATTTGGCCCTCCGGACATTTCAGTCATGGTTGAGACAGGCAACAGGGTGCTGTCCGACAATGCTGCGACGGTAGCCTACATCAATCGACTGGGCGGCACAGGCAGTGTGGCAATGGAAGAAGAGACGAGTCAGCTCTTAAATTGGGCCGAGCAGAATCTGAGAGGTCTGTCGGCGCAGCATGTGGCCGGAGTGGACAATATCGAAGCAGATTTTCTGAGTCGCCGCAGGGTGGACCCGGGGGAGTGGGTGCTTCACCCAGAGGTGTTTGCTTCACCCGGAGGTGTTTGCTCTACTCGTGGGTCACTGGGGTCCTCCGCTCATGGATCTAATGGCAACCTTCGAGTCTGCAAAGGCGACAAGATTTTACAGCAGAAGGCGAGAACGAATGTCGGAAGGCCTTGATGCGTTGGCACAGAGGTGGCCAGTAGAGGGCCTGCTCTATGTGTTTCTGCCTTTGGCTCTCATAAGTCGGGTGGTGCAGCGCATAGAGTGGCACCAGGGCAGGGTAATTCGGATAGCGCCCGATTGGCCCCAGAGGCCTTGGTATGCAGATTGGTCCGGTTGCTGGTGGACGACCCGTGGAGGCTTCCTCAGCGGGAGGATCTGTTGCTGCAGGGGCCGGTACGCATGCCTCAGGTGGCTCGATTCTCGCTTACGGCATGGCTCTTGAGAGGGCTAGGATGAAGGCTAAGGGGTATTCCGCAGCGGTCATTTCTACTTTGTTGAGAGCGCGGAGGCAGTCTACGTCGCTGGCATATGTTCTGATCTGGCGCATCTTTGAAGGCTAGTGTGCGGAGAGAAATCTGCGGCCGTTAGGGGCGTCGGTTCCACAGATTCTTGCCTTCTTGCAAGGTGGTGTAGAGAAGGGACTTGTAGCGAGTTCTTTGCGAGTGCAGTTGGCAGCGATATCTTGTTTCCGGGGCAAGATACAAGGTCAGATGTTGGGGGCGCACGGCGACATCTGAAGATTTTTGTGAGCCGTGTTGCTTATGCGGCCTCCGCATAGATGCCCGGTTCCAGCGTGGGACCTGAACTTGGTGTTGGAGGCTTTAGTCAGACAGCCTTTTGAGCCGTTAGGTAAGGCCTCAATTAAGGATCTGACTTTGAAAACGGTTTTTCTCGTAGCTATTTGTTCCGCTCGCAGAATTTTGGAGTTGCAGGCGTTGTCCTGTAGGGAGCCGTATCTTTCCTTCTTTGATCACAAGGTGGTATTGCGGACAGTACCAGCGTTTTTACCTAAGGTGGTTTCGGTGTTTCATGTTAACAAGGTCGTGTCTCTTCCGGTGTTTTCGGGAGAGCAGGGAGAAACATCGGATAGCAGTTTGTATCTTCTTGATGTGCGTCGCACGCTCCGGCGATACCTTCGCGGGACAGCGTCTTTCCGTAAGTTGGACAGGTTGTTCGTGGCCTTTGGTGGTCTGCGGAAGGGGGAGGCGGCGGCAAAATCATCTATCTCCAGATGGTTGAAGGAGACGATTGCGGCTGCATACATTTTGAAAGGTAGAGTGGTGCCGGAGGGTCTCTGAGCTCATTCGACTAGGGCGCAAGCGGCGTCTTGGGTGGAGTTTAGTCTAGTACCAGCCGTAGACATTTGTAGGGCGGCTACTTGGTTGTCGTTGCATTCCTTTGCTAAGCATTATAGGCTTGATGTGCAGGCGACAGATGATGTGCGTTTTGGGTCTGCAGTACTTCAGGCTGGACTAGCGGGGCCCTCCTGTTGATATTCACTGCTCTGTTACATCCTCAATGGTTCCGTAACTCGACTAGAGGGACGAAAAGGAAGAGGAAATTAGACTTACCCGCTAATTGTTGTTCCTTAAGGAACTCTAGTCCAGTCTTGGATCCCACCCTGGATTCTGGTAGTTTCCAGCCTGAAGTTTGGAGGGTTCAGTGATAAGTTCTGTGGAGGGGTTCTTGGGGTGGCTCAAAGGGACAGAGCAAATGGGATCCTTCCGCAGCAGTGCTTAGTTAGCTAGAGAGCTATGGCAGGTTTTCAGTGCGTATATTTTATCCTCTTTATGCTCAGGCCTTAAGGGTACACTTTCGCACAGTTTCAAAAAAAAAAGAAAAAAGAAAAAAAGGACAATAGCACAGTAGTATTGGTTTAGTTGTTGAGCTATCTATTTAATTCCTTGTTTATCTACTTATTTGTTGCTCTGCTGAGTCTGCTTTGTCAATAGGTACTGGAGGAGAGGAGGCGGTCCTTGCCTATTTATGCAGAGGTCATCAAAGCGATGACATGTTTCAGTCTCCAAAGCTGCTGGAGGAGATTCTAAACTCAATGGTTCCGGGACTGGACTAGAGTTCCTTAAGGAACAACAATTAGCAGGTAAGTCTAATTTCCTCTTACTCTGAGGAGGAGGAAGAGGATGTAACATAACAACAACAACTTAAACATCAACATAAATAAATCTGAAGCTATCATCATTACAAGGGATTCCACATTCACTCCTCCTACCTCCATCAACATCTCACATACTCCGATCACAGTAAAAGGCGAAGTTCGATATCTTGGAGTGATTCTAGACAAACAACTTACCCTCTAACCACACATCAACAATCAGCTTTTTTCAAACTAGCAATGCTCCGTAGACTAAAACCTCTCCTCAATAATGAACATTTCCGCACGGTATGCCAGGCGATCATTACACCTCTACTGGACTACTGTAACCTCCTCTACCAAGGTCTACCTAAACAATCCACTCGTCCCCTTCAAATAGTACAGAACACTGCTGCCCTTATCATTTCTGGCGCCTCATTACAAGACTGTATAACTCCAATACTACATGACCTGCACTGGCTGCCATTCTCTTCACGAGCAAAATATAAATCAGCACTTACCATCTTCAAAATGAAAAACAACATTTCAGCAGGAATACTACAAGAGTTCATCAGGTCCAAAGAAAGCAAAAGACCAGACAGAAACAGCACCAAAAACACTGTACCAACCCCCAGTCTCTTCACAAGAACCAATAAATCAACATCTATGCGAGCCTTCTCTCTTGCTGCCCCTTCTATTTGGAATGTCCTCCCAGAAAATCTAAGATCAACAACAGACTTAAAAGATTTCCGAAAATTGCTCAAAACCACTCTTCATTGAACAATTCTACGAAGACCCCCAATCACACTAACCGATCTACACAAGCAATGCCATCTACACCAGCCAACCTTCCTACTACACTTACCAAGATGTACACAAGTAGTGTTGATGATACAATAAACTGTTTCAATTTTTGAAGTCACGATGTTAATGCCTAAAATTGCAAGTTCCTTATCGTTCCTCCAGTTCAGTCCTCCACCTCTGGGTAGTGTACGTCCTCCTGCAGCATGGAGACTGGGCATGTCAAAGCTGTGGCATCACTGGGTGTATCCTGCTGGACTGTCTCATCATCCCCAGTGTGTCCAGTCTCCATGCAGCAGGAGTACGTAGTGAGCGTAGGTGCTGGGCTCACTAGAGTAACAGATAAGTAGCATCTTAAGATAGATTTAAACCCATTTCTTTATTCCCTGTCATTTCTTTTAATTTGGTTAGGACTGTTTCTTTAAAAAAAAAAAACTTTATTGCCTAAAAGGGGGTTAGACCTGTTGGGGGGTTCTTCCCTTCTTCTGCCGCTTAATTCCGGCTGAAGTGCCTTGGTCTGCCCTCCCCCTCCTAGTTGGAAAGGAGGGGAGCTGTGCAGTAGCTGATCTTCCTGCCTCGTCTTCCCCAGAGCTCCGCGGGGAGCAGAAGCGTACAGCCAAAGCTGAAGGAGCAGCCTCTCCGCGGACATGGCTCACTTTGGCGGTGAGCGGTGTCGCGGATTGCAGGATTGTGAGGCGGACAGGTGCGGCAGAGAGAACTGCCATCAGGGTATTCTGAGGGCGGCAAAGGAGGTGAGTTGCATTAGCGGCGCACAGGTCGGCAGGAAGAGGTCCGGTCCTACCACTGACGTTTTGGTGCCAAAAAGGCACGATGGCCTGGGAGTCTGTCTTCCCGCGCTTTCAGCCGCGAGGCAACGGCAGTGCGCTCAGCCAAGCAGGAAAGGAAGGCTAGGTCATTGACAAGGGGGTACACAGTTCCCTTCATAGACGCAGAGGTCCTAATTAAAGTTGATTTTTCTTTATTTGGTTTGCTTTGGGGGTTTTTAGTGCACCCTAGGGGGTAAAAAAAAAAATTTATTATCAAAATGTATTTGTATTCAAGTTAGTGTTAGAACAGGACTGTTAGAGTCAGCGGGATTTCTCTGCTGGAAGTCATTTCAGTGGACCCTGTGGCTAATGCCTTCACGACCGCAGTGCTTGCTGTTTGGCACGCGCAGAGGCATGGTCTCAGACGCAGGAGTTTGTTGGGGCTGCGCTGCAACATCATTGAGTATGGAGCAGGAGCTACAAGATACAGCTCCCGAAGGAGCCCCTTGCTCGTCGGCAAGGGTCAAAGGCGAGTCGCCACAGGAGGGTACATCGAGGTCTCTCCTGGAAAGTCCGGCAGGACCATCTAGTGCTGGGGCGCCGGTGGGGCCGGAGGCGGCCCTGGGTGCTTTTTTCCCTGACTTTGTGCTAATAATGCATCAGGCGTATTGTCTGCGTCAGCAAGGTTCCTTGCCAGGTCTTATGCCACTGCCGGTGCCAGTTCGGCAGCCCGGGCAAGGGATGGTTGCTAATGTGGTGAGACCGCTCAAGAGGGCTCGTCCTCAAGAAGATCAGTCCTTGGTTTCGGAGTGGCTTAATGAGGAGGATGTAGAGTTGGAACAGGAGTCTGGAATGGAAGAGCTGGAAGAAGGGGAGATTCTGGACCCTGAGGACCAGGCGAGAATCATTTGAGTATTTCGAAGAGATGAGCTTACCGCACTCATTATGGAATCTCTCCAGGTGCTCAATCTAGCTCCCATCCAGCCTTCAGAGGAGGAGAGTTTGGAAGATCCTCTCATTGTGGCGGTGCAGCAAATGCAGGCAGTGTTTCCGGTCCACCGGGTGGTAGACCGGATGATCCAAGGTGAATGGGATTTGCCAGAAGCGGGACTCAGGGGAGTTAGAGCTATGACTAGACTCTACCCCTTAGCTGACAAAGAAAAGGAAAGGTTTCGCTCTCCGCGGGTAGATGCAGCGGTGTCAGCGGTTACAAAGAAGACGACGATTCCGGTAGAAGGTAGTGCAGCTTTGAAGGATGCGCAAGATAGAAAGATGGATGGATTGCTAAAGCAGGTGTTTGAGGTTAATTCCTTCGCCTTGCAGGCCTCTATCTGTGGGGTGTGGGTGGTGAGAGCGTGCCTCCGTTGGTCCCAGTGTTTGCAGCAGTCCGATCCGCAGGCGCAGGCGCGCCTGATAGAGGTGACACGTCTGGAATCTAGTTCGGCGTATTTAGTGGATGTCCACTATGATTTGATTAAGACGTTGGCAAATAGTATAGCTTCCTTGGTAGCCACTCACCGTCATCTGTGGTTAAGGAATTGGGCGGCGGATGGTTCTTCTAAGTCACGACTCAGTAAGCTTCTCTTTAAAGGGAAATTGTTGATTGGGGAAGATCTTGACAAGTTGATTAAAGACTTGGGTGAGTCCAAAGGCGGAAGGTTGCCGGAGGATAAGCCTAAGCAGAGCAGATCTCCCTGGCCGCCCGAGGGCAATTTAGGGACTTCAGAAGGTTTCGTACCTCACACTTGGGAGGCTTTCAAAGAGGAAGATTTCCATCAAGGTTCCAGGGGTTTTGTGGGTTCTGTGGAGGAGGCAGAGGCTTTGCAGCTTCCTCAACCACGTTGGTGCGGAAGCCACAATGAAGTGAGGCGGGCCCGGGTAGGAATTCAACCGGTTGGAGGACGTCTTCGGGAATGTCTTCCTGCCTGAGTCCAGATAACTTCCGACCAATGGGTGTTGGAGATAATACGCGAAGGTTATGCTCTCGAATTCGCTCGCCCAGTACTAGATTCGTTCGTACTTTCGCCTTGCAAGGGACATCAAAAGACGTTCGCGGTGAGGCAAACAGTAGATCGTCTCTTACAGTTAGGAGCTGTAGTGCCGGTGCCGCAGGGGGATTACAGGCACTGGTCACTACTCTATTTATTTCGTAGTACCCAAGAAGGACGGAGCGCTCCGGCTTATTCTAGATCCAAAAGGAGTGAATCGCTGCCTCCGAGTGCCGCACTTTTGAATGGAAACGCTGCATTCAGTAATTGTGGCAGTGCGACGGGGGCGTTCTTGACATCGCTAGATCTCACCGAGGCGTACTTGCACATTCCTATCAGACCAACACATCAAAAATTCCTCAGGTTTGCTCTCCCCTGGGGACACTTTCAGTTTCAAGCCTTGCCCTTCGGGCTGGTGACGGCTCCGCGCATCTTCACCAAGGTTATGGTGGTGGTAGTGGTGGCATTGTGAAAGGAAGGTATTCTGGTGCATTCCTATCTCGACGATTGGTTGATTTGAGCGAAATCCAAGGCTGAGAGTGTCAGGTTACAGACAAAGTAGTGAGGTTTCTGCAGGGTCTCGGCTGGGTAGTCAATGCCACCAAGAGCCGCTTGGTCCCGTCTCAGGATCTAGAATACCTGGGAGTGTGCTTTGATATGCACAGGGGGTTAGTGTTTGTTCTGGCTCGGAGAGCTCAGGCCCTGAGACTCTTGGAGCGCAAGTTCATTTCGACTCCAGCTCCAATGGCATGGAGCTACCTGTGTGTGCTAGGAACGATGGCGGCAATCCTGGAGGTACTTCCTTGGGCCAGGGCCCACATGAGGCCATTGAAGAGGTCATTACTGCGGTGGTGGTTGCACCAGAACGACTCCCTGAACAGACGTCTCCCGTGTCCACTGCGGGTCAGGCAATCCCTTCGGTGGTGGCTCTGCCCAGAAAGTCTGGCGGCGGGCATGTCGTTAGAGCAACCACAATGGCTCCCAGTGTTGACTGATGCGAGTCTCGCAGGTTGGGGGGGGGGAGCATTGCAAGGGTCTCTTTGCTCAGGGAACTTGGAGCGAACAGGAGGTTCAGTGGTCGATCAACCGTCTTGAGTTGAGAGCTGTATTCCTAGCGCTTCAAGCGTTCGAGGCAACGCTGATAGGACAAGCTGTGTGAGTATTTTCGGACAATTCTGCGATGGTAGCTTACCTCATTCGGCAGGGTGGCACAGGCAGTGCTGCCATGGAGGAGGAAGCAGGAGCGCTGTTCGCCTGGGTGGAGCCTCGGCTGCAGGCGATATCGGCGGCGCACATTGCAGGAACGGACAGTGTGATGGCGGATTTTCTCAGCAGAGTCCGGGTGGATGCCGGGGAATGGGAGCTTCATCTGGAAGTATTTGCTCAAATAGTCCGCAGGTGGGGCCCGCCGGTCATGGACCTCATGATGACCTTCAGTTCGGTCAAAACAGGTCGGTTCTTCAGCAGAAGAAGAGAAAGGATGTCGGAAGGAATCGATGCCCTGTTGCAACCTTGGCCATCGCAGGGTCTGCTCTGTCTTTCCTCTGTGGGTGCTCATAGGCCGAGTGGTTCAGCGCATCGAGACTTATCGGGGGAGAGTGGTGTTGGTGGCTCCAGACTGGCCGAGATGCCCGTGGTATGCCGATCTAGTCTGACTCCTTGACGGGGGATCCTTGGAGATTGCCGGCCACGGAGAATCTGTTGATTCAGGGTTCGCTCCAAATGCCTCAGGTGGATCGGTTCTCACTTACAGCTTGGCCCTTGAAAGGGCGAGGTTAAGGAAGAAAGGTTACTCGGGAGCGGTTATTGCGATCTTACTCAAAGCCAGGAAGCGGTCCACATCGCTAGCTTATGTGCATATTTGGCACATATTTGAGGACTGGTGCTCTAAGCGACAGGTACATTCTACCACGGTTTCTGTGCCGATGTTGCTCAGTTTCTTACAGGACGGTTTTGATAAAGGTTTGGTGGCCAGCTCCTTAAGGGTTCAACTGACGGCTCTCTCTTGCTATAGGGGTAAAGTCCAGGGAGTTCCCCATGGCTCTCACGTCGACGTGGTGCGTTTCCTTAGGCGGTCTCTAGGTTGCGCCCTGCTCGTCGAGTGGTGGTACCTCCTTGGGATCTCAACTTAGTTCTGGGGGCATTGTCCAGGGAACCGTTCGAGCCCCTGCACCAAGCGTCGGTCAAAGACTTAACCTTAAAGACGGTGTTTTTAGTATCCATTTGTTCGGCAAGACCAGTTTCAGATTTGCAGGCCCTGTCCTGTCAGGAGCCGTTTTTGTCATTTACTAAGGAAAAGGTGGTGTTGCAGCCAGTACCGTCCTTTTTGCCCAAAGTTGTTTCTCCTTTTCACTTGAATCAACCAGTGTCGCTGCCAGTGTTAGGCCCGGCAGAAGGTCTCTCCTTGGACTGTAGACTGCGCTGTTTGGACTTGAAGAGGGTTCTGCACCAATATTTAAAGGTATCAGAAACTTTTCGTAAATCGGAACGCTTATTCGTTTTGTTTGGGGGGCCCTCGAAAAGGGGAAGCGGCAGCAAAAGCTTCAATCTCCAGATGGGTCCAAGAAGTGATAGCGTCCGCATACATTTTGCCGGGTCGTCAGGTGTCCGTGGGGTTACGGGCTCACTCTACAAGAGCGCAAGTGACTTCTTGGGCGGAACACAGTTTGGTTCCGCCAGTGGAAATTTGCAGAGCGGCCACCTGTCGTCTCTCCATACCTTCAGTAAGGACTATCGCCTGGATGTTCAGGCGGCAAATGATGCCTGTTTCAGGTCGGCGGTCTTGCGATCCAGGTGGGCAGGTCCCTCCCAAGGATTACTGCTCTATTACTTCCCAGAGGTGGAGGACTGAACTGAAGGAACGATAAGGAAAGAGAAATTAGACTTAACCTGCTAATTGTAGTTCCTTGAGGAACTCCAGTTCAGTCGTCATTCCCACCCGGGGATAGTTTGCCCACCGGTCAGTTGGTTTGGGAGGATGGTCAGGCACTTGAGGCGTATGAACCCTTACTTCTGTCGGGGGGTTCTTCTACTTGAGTCTTTCTTCTTGTGTTTTCTTACTTGCTTTCGGTCTCTATTGGGGGGGGGGGGGTCCCTGAAGAAAGAGACAGTTAAAATAAATAGTTTCCCTTTATTAGAAAGAAATTTAGTAGTTAAGTTGAAGTTGAGAGTTGAATTTAATGCATTAGCTACTTATTTGTTGCTCCTTTGAGTCTGCTTTGTGAATAGTACACTGGGGATGATGAGAGAGTCCAGCAGGATACACCCAGTGATGTCACAGTTTTGACATGCCCAGTTTTCATGCTGCAGGAGGACGTACACTACCCAGAGGTGGAGGACTGAACTGGAGTTCCTCAAGGAACTACAATTAGCAGGTAAGTCTAATTTCTCTTTTTCTATTATTGTTTAAATTTGAAGTTCTTTGTAAAAGTTAAGATCTCCAGGAACAAGCAGGAATGAGTCTTCACATATGGGTACGTCGGTACCGACGGAGCCTGTGCGGGAAAGCTCCCCAGCTTCCCAAAAAGGAAAGCTTTTGGGAGCATCCCACAGCGCCTGTGCGCTGCCTTCCCGCTTTTCCTAACCGCTTCTCCTCAGTTCTTCTTTGCCGCGGAGCCAGCAGGTCGTGTTCCTGTCACCGCTGAAGAAGTTCTTTGTTTGATTTTATTTCTTTGGTCGCGCGTCTGCCTCCCCCGACTTCGGACCGGTACCGCCAGTCTTTTCTTTCTTTCTTTCTTATATTTAAAAAAAAACAACAAAAAAAACCCAACAACATATTTTTTCCCTCGCTTAGTGTGTTTTTCTTCTTGTGGGCCTTAGGCCTCACAAAGAATTTTTCCTCATGGAAAAACAAGCCTCCGGGTTTAAAGAATGCACTAAGTGCAGCGGTACTATTTCTGTTACTGACACCCATGAATGGTGTCTTAAATGTTTGGGTCCTGAACACTCCATCCCGGATTGTCCGTCCTGCTCTTTGATGTCTAAACGAGGTTTACAGAACCGAGCAGCCAAGCTCCATGTGCTGTTTCCCTCTGATGCAGCTTCAGTGGCATCGACGACTTCCAGGGCTTCTTCCTCCTCCCATGGATCTCAGGTAACCAAACATAAATCCAGCCGGTCCTCGAAGGGTAGATCTCCTTCCAAGCATCGAGATGCCTCCGGGCTTGCCCTCGAGGATCCTGCACCGGCAAAACAACCCCGGCGGGAAGCTCCGGCTTCCAAAGCTCCACCTATGGGGTTACAGGTTGACATCGATGGCACGGCCTCGGCCGATCACCTGTTAGAATGCTCTGGGGTACCGGCGCAACTTTCCGGTACCGAATTCCAGGCATTCATGGCGTCGATGGATCACAATGTTCTATCCATGCAGCAGGCTATCACGGCCTTCATTCAAGCTGCGACGCCGCTGATACCACAACAAACCCCGTTGTCAGTATCGGCTCCGGTACCAGCACCAGCGCCGGTACCGGTACCAACTGCATCGACATCGACCAGGATGCCGACTGCAGCGGTTCCCTGTCCAGGGATGCTCATCGGTACTGAACCGGTACCGACGACGCCCGATGTCGATACCGCTTGATACGCATATCGAGCTTTGGAAGAGCACCCTGACAGGCGATACTTTGATTCCTCTGAAGATTCTGATACATCGGAGGAGTCTCCTGAAGTATCCATAGCCCTTCCTGAAGAGCCTTCTTCTCCAAAAAGAAGGATGTCTCCTCCAGAGAACTTGTCCTTTCAAGACTTCATAAGAGAAGTAGCTAAAGGACTTTCTATTTCAGTAACCTCTGAGTCAGAGCCTAGAGCTAAAAAATTGGATATTTTAGGTTATTCTAAGGCTCCTAAGGAGGCAGTCACCTTGTCAATTCATGAGATTCTTTATGAACACATGATTGACTTATGGGAGACTCCTCTCACTATCTCTCCTCATTCTCGTAGTTTGGACACTATGTACCGTGTCCCCCCTTGTCCTGGTTTTCATAAAACACAGCTTCCTCACCATTCTATTGTGGTGCAGTCAGCTATGAAAAGGATAAAGAGTGCAAAAAGACACTCCTCTGCCCCTCCAGGAAGAGAATGCAGGACCTTGGATGCTTTTGGTAGGAAAATCTTCCAAGCCAGTATGCTCATTGCCAGAATCAACTCCTATAGTCTTTACATGGGGATGTTTCTGAAAGAAGTTGCAGAAAAACTGCACACTTTCCTCCCTTTTCTTCCAGAGGATAAAAGGGAAGAATTCCTTATTTGGCTTAAGCATACTCAAGACATTTCAAAGTTTTCCAACCGTACAGCTTTTGACTCCTTTGAAGGTGCCAGCAGAGCTTCTGCCATTGCCATAGCTGCTCGCAGAATTGCTTGGCTCCAGGCTTCTGATCTAGAACCCTGGGTCCAGGATGGCTTAGGAAATCTGCCCTGTACAGGTGAAAATCTGTTTGGCAAAGAATGGCAAATAAAAGCCACTCAAATGGATGCAGAAAATTCTGCTCTGGATAGACTTTCAAAGTCAACCTCCATTCCTGCCAAGAAAAAACCTTTCAAGAAGTCTTTCTTCAAAAAGGGCAGATTCCCTTCTACGTCTGGCCAACAATCTTCTACAGGTCGCTTTGCTACTAAGCATCAGCAACCTAAACAGGCTAAGCCTAAGTCTACAGGGGCTGCTGCAACTCAGCAGTCCCAACCTCCTCAGGGTTTTTGACTTGATGCTAGAGAACTTAGCCTTTCTGGCTCTAAAACAGCCAGAGCCTCTCACCATTCCAGGAAGGTTAGCTCATTTTGCTCCCAGATGGGAGCAGATTACATCAGAGCAGTGGACCCTCTCCATCATAAGGGAGGGGTACAAACTTCATTTCTCAAACCTTCCTCCTCACACCATGGTGAGACACTTCAATTCTCCAACATCTCTTCTCGACCTTCTAGGTCAGGAGGTGGTTACTCTTCTTGCCCAAGGGGCAATAGAAGAAGTATCTCTTCTTCAACAAGGGTCAGGGTTTTACTCCCCCTATTTTCTGATTCCAAAGAAAACAGGGGGATACAGACCCATATTAGATCTCAGGGACTTGAACAAATTTCTATGCAAGGAGAAGTTCAAGATGCTTTCTCTGGGCACTCTCCTTCCATACCTTCAAAGTCAGGATTGGCTTTGTTCTCTAGATCTCAAGGATGCGTACACACATGTCCTCATCCATCCATCTCACAGAAGGTTCCTCCGTTTTCTTTTCCAAGGAAAACATTCCCAATACAGGGTGCTTCCTTTTGGTCTGGCCTCTGCTCCAAGAGTGTTCACCAAATGCATGGCAACAGTAGCTGCATTTCTACGCACTCTGGGAATCTTTGTATTCCCATACCTTGACGACTGGCTCATCCGAGCTCCATCTCAGTCAGAGGCCCAGATTTCCCTGGACCGCACAAGAAGCATTCTGCAGTATCTGGGACTTGTGGTAAACCTCCCAAAGTCTCAGCTCACCCCTACTCAGTCCCTAGAGTTCATATGGGCCTGGTTGGATACTACCACTGCAAGGGCCTACCTTCCTCAGGCCCATTGCCAACGTCTAATGCAGTTAGCCTCCCAGATTCAGTCAAAGAACCACTTAACTGCCTGGGAGATGCTACAACTGTTAGGCCACATGGCATCCACAGTGCATGTGGTACCCTATGCTCGCCTACACATGAGAGCAGCTCAATGGACTTTGTCCACCCAGTGGATTCAAGCATCAGGAGTTCTCTCAGACCAAATAGCAACCTCCAAATGTCTCTTTTGGTCTCTCCAATGGTGGATGTCCACCCAAAATCTGTTGCTGGGGTCCCCCTTCCAACAGTTGTTGCCCCAGGCAACCCTCACAACAGATGCCTCCCAGACAGGTTGGGGAGCTCATCTACAAGACCTCTCCACTCAGGACACTTGGTCTCCACAGGAGACCTCTCTTCATATCAACCACCTGGAGCTTCGAGCAGTTTTTCTAGCTTTCAAGGTCTTTCATACCCTGCTCAGCTACAAGACAGTCCTCATTCATACGGACAATCAAGTAGCAATGTTTTACATAAACAAGCAAAGAGGAACTGGCTCTCTGTCGCTTTGCAACGAAGCTTTAAGATTGTGGGCCTTCGCCAGAGAGCATCAAATCCATCTCCTGGCCGTATACCTCCCAGGTATTCAAAACTCTTGGGCAGACAGACTCAGTCAAGTTCTGCTTCCACACGAATGGTCCCTGCACATGGATCAGGTACTCTGAATCTTCCAAGAATTGGGAACCCCGGACATAGACCTCTTTGCAAGTCCGTGGAATGCCAAACCTCCCCGGTTCTGTTCCAGAATTCCGTGTCAGGGAGTTCAGGCCAAGGGGTGAAGGCTTCCTGTATGTCTTCCACCCATTCCCTTGATTCCCAAGACTCTGTTCAAACTTCAGAGGGATCAAGGATCTATGATCCTCATAGCTCCACGCCAAGTGTGATACCCTCTACTTCTGCATCTATCCCAAGCCCCCTCCCTGGACTTGGGAGCTGCTCCAGACCTTCTGTCCCAGGAGGAGGGGACTTTGTGGCACCCAAACCCCAAGTCCCTTCACCTCAGAGCTTGGTTACTGAAGGCTTAGACCTTCAAAGCTGGAATCTTTCTCAGCAAGTGAAGGATATCCTCCATGCTTCCAGAAAACCTTCTACTAGACGTTCCTATGCTTTTAAATGGAAAAGGTTTTCCATTTGGTGTACTGAAAAGGTTCTTGACCCTCTAGCACTACCTTTGAATTCTCTATTGGAATATCTCCTGCATCTTTCCAATGCAGGCCTTAAGACGAATTCAGTAAGGGTCCATTTGAGTGCTATTGCAGCATCCCTTAAGCCTATCAATGGACAGCCTATTTCCTCTCATCCTCTTATTGCAAGATTCATGAGAGGCCTAACTTTAACAAAACCTCCCATTAGGCCTCCTCCGGTGGCATGGGACTTAAATCTGGTTCTTGGTCAGCTTATGAAGCCACCCTTTGAACCCTTAGCCACCACCTCCTTGAAATTTCTTTCCTGGAAGGTTATTTCCTCATTGCAGTCACCTTAGCTCGCCGCATCAGTGAACTGCAGGTCTTAGTGGCTAATCCACCTTATACAAGGTTCCATCATGATAAGGTAGTCCTTAGGACCAATCCACACTTTATGCCTAAAGTGGTCTCACCTTTTCATCTTAATCAAGAGGTATATTTACCTGTCTTTTTTACAGCTCCTCATGCATCTAGTGCAGAGAGGAATCTTCATACTCTGGATTGTAAGAGAGCTCTTGCCTTTTACTTGCAAAGGACACAGCAACATAGAAAGTCTTCCCAACTCTTTGTTGCTTTTGATCCCTCTCATTTGGGACTTCCAGTCTCTAAAAGAACACTGTCCAATTGGATTGCTCAGTGTATTTCTTTCGCCTACCAGAGTAAAAACCTTTCTCTGGAGAGCCATGTCACAGCTCATAATGTGAGGGCCATGGCAGCCTCTATGGCTCATCTAAATTCTGTGTCCATTGACCAGATCTGGGCCTCGGTTCAAAGCTTCACAGCCCATTACTGCTTGGACAAGGAATCCCGCCGGGATGCCTTGTTTGGTCAGGCTGTTCTCAAACACCTGTTCCATTCTTAATCAACTCCTACCCTCCTTCCCTAGATGGATGCCTGAGATCCATAGGAGGAGGTAGAGCCCTTTCCAGGGTCTCATAACCTTGGGGATCTCCCAGGCATCTTTAGCTAGGGAGTCCCCATATGTGAAGACTCATTCCTGCTTGTTCCTGGAGATAGCACAGTTACTTACCTGTAACAGGTGATCTCTGGGAACAGCAGGAATAAGTCTTCACAACCCACCCACCTCCCCTAGGAGTTGTATCTATCTTTCCTTTCCTCTCTCTCTCTTTGTCTCAGCTTTAAAACTCGAACTGAGGAGAGGCGGTTAGGAAAGGCGGGAAGGTAGCGCGCAGGTGCTGTGGGATGCTCCCAAAAGCTTTCCTTTTTTGGGAAGCTGGGGAGTGTTCCTGCGCAGGCTCCGTTGGTACCGACGTACCCATATGTGAAGACTTATTCCTGCTGTTCCCAGAGATCACCTGTTACAGGTAAGTAACTGTGCTTTACCTTCCTAAAGGTTCCAGACAGTGGGCTTGCATATGTTCATACTGTCCCTCAGTATGTCGGGGGTATTATGCACACAACCACTACTGTGGTACTGACAGTTCCCACTTTACTCTAGGTCTCACTATCCCTGAAGCACCATGCTTCAATATCTTTCCTATCTCTCACCAGCTAGGAAAGACAGCGTGGATTTTCAGTGGTTCTGAGGTTTTCAGTCCTTCACACATTTGTCCTCCTTGGGAATACGGGTTTGTTCCCATACCCCTTCTTCCCTCCAGGACTAGGCTAGTTGTCCAAATCGGTCAGTCTTCCTCTTTTGCTCCTACATGTTAATGACTCTGTAGCTAAAAGAGTTTCAGCTTTTTCCCACAAAGCTTTCCACTGAAGACCTGCCGTTTTCATACTACCCCAGTTGACCTGGGTCACCTGCCAATTCCAGATTTGGACCTTCACCTTCACCGCTGTGAGGTCACCTTGAGGATTCCTCTACTGAATCTCCAGTAGACTCCATCACCCTCTTTACTTCCTACAATCCAGTAGGTAAGGTCCATATTGTGATTGCTCATTCAATATTTTTAATGGTAACTATCATACATACCAAGGACTCTTCTCCTGTAGTCCTGTGGTTCGCTGTTTTTTCTTACAGCTCCTCTCTTTTCAACTCCTACCCACCATCCCTCATGGGATGCCGGAGATCCATGTGTGGGAAGTGCAGTCCTGATCCAGAGACACGCATTTTTATGGGATCTCCCCCTGGCATCTGTAGCTAGGGAGTCCCCCATATGTGAAGACTCATTCCTGCTTGTTCCTGGAGATAGCACAGTTACTTACCTGTAACAGGTGATCTCTGGGAACAGCAGGAATAAGTCTTCACAACCCACCCACCTCCCCTAGGAGTTGTATCTCTCTATCTAGCTTCCTTTCCTCTCTCTCTCTCTCTCTTTGTCTCAGCTATGAAACTCAACTGAGGAGAGACAGTTGGAAAGGCGGGAAGGCAGCACGCAGGCGCTGTGGGATGCTTCCAAAAGCTTTCTGATTGGATGCTGGGGAGCGTTCCCGCGCAGGCTCCGTCGATACCGACGTACCCATATGTGAAGACTTATTCCTGCCGTTCCCAGAGATCACCTGTTACAGGTAAGTAACTGTGCTTTCTCCGCTGCCCTGGTAAGTTGCTGCAGATACAGCAATTCCTAGTGGTTAAGCCACTGGTTCTGTTCACCACACAACCAGGGATTTCCCCTCCACTAGTAATCCTTTCTAGCTTCACTGCTAAGTCTTAAACAGGTTATCAACCTCATTTGGGAAACCCTATTATCACAACCTGGTTGGTTAACTTCTATTCTTCGCCCCCTTGTCCTTGGCAGAATAGTTGGTTACCTGCTGGCTTTCCACAGCCAGTTTTTTCCTCTAACCAACCTGCTGCATGCTCTCTGCAACTGTACAGAGTAGCTTTGCACTATGGGCCCTTGCTAGAGAGCATTAGTATCTTGCCTATCAGATAACCCCAGATGGTTAGAAGGGGTTCCCCCAGTCATGTTTTCCCTACCCTTACCATCTCATCTTAAATCTCTTTTGAGACATAAGCCTCAGGCCTTTCATTACGTGAAAACCTAAAGAAGGGCCAATTCCCTGGCTTGGCCCATATCTCCTTTGGTCTTCTCGTCAGAGATAATTTTCTTCAATGGCAGCTAGAGGACGCCTAATACCCATCTTGCCCTCATAGGCGGGTCACTAGGGTATCTTCCTCCAGTGGAGTCCTCTATCCATTCTCCATTCTGCAATTCTGGAGAGATCTGGGCTTCCTGCCTGCAGACTGAAGTTATCCTCTGCATTTTTCACGTAGGCCATCCTGGTTATTCAAAAGCTCAAATTCTGAAAAGAATCCAGACTTCTTCTTGTCAGGGAGACTTTTCCTCTGACTCTGCCAATCATAACCAGGAAGAGAGCATTCTCTATGTATCTATTCAAGCAGGTATCAACCTTCTTGCTGTCAGATGAATCTTCCTCTCTCCCTATATCCCTAGGGGGGATCAGGTTCTATAGACATCTCTCCATCCACATATCTGGAGACATGTGTCTATATGTCTACATATTCATATATATATCTATATATATCTATATCTATATATATAGATATATATGTGTGTGTGTGTTTTCTGCCCATACATATCTCTTATAGATATATGCATATTTACACTATATGTGTATATATTTAAATATATCTATACATCTATACATCTATATTTATAGATCTAATGAGATATATTTTTAGATAGATATGTATCCATATATTTATTTGTCTCTCTGTTAGGTTCAGATATCCTTACATTCCTATATGATCCTGACAGATGGGCACTACCCCTATCAGTGCTATGCCAGCATACTTAGGGGGCTACACTTATAAACACTTCCTGTGGTAATTAACAATTTTTTCCTTCCATATAGGTTAGGTACTCCTGAAGCTCTCCATGTACCTTTTTTCTTTCCTAATTGACCCCATTTAGGAAACACATTGCGGAGCTTCAGTTAATCTAAAGCTTAGCGCTCCTGAGTCTGTCCTTACTTTCTTATCAGATACAAGGGTCTCCATATCCTTTCTCCCCTACATGGACTGATTCCATCTCCAGTCCAGTTAGGTCAGACTCATTTTTTCTTTTGGTCCTAAGGTTGTACTGGTTTTGGACCAAAACAGCTTAAGCTTTCTTTAATAGTACCTTCTGCGTCTCCGCTGAAGCTCTACCTCTTATACTACACCAGTTTTTCCCCTGGGGCTATTTGTCACCCTGAAGGGTTCTGACCTCCACTTGTTTTTTTTCTACTTTTATTACCTCTACTTCTCAGTGAGGTACCCCTTGAGCACATTCACTGGCTCTTCTAACAGATCCATATGTACCTCAGTGGACTTGTGCATTGCCAACAAGGGAGGCCCAGATTACAATATTTTATTACAAAATGCCCTCTATACAGTTTCTTCCCCTTTAGAGACCCTGTTCTAGCCAGCTGTTCCACAGCTCCTTTTCTGTATTCAACTCCTACCCTCCATCCCCAGGATGCCTGAGGTCCTAAGGAATAGCATAGCTCGTTCTAGACTTGCAACATGCTAGGACTCCCTCTGGGCATCTGAGCTTGGGAGTTCCCATATGTGAAGACTCATTCCTGCTTGTTCCTGGAGATAGCACAGTTACTTACCTGTAACAGGTGATCTCTGGGAACAGCAGGAATAAGTCTTCACAACCCACCCACCTCCCCTAGGAGTTGCATTTTCTCTAGCTCTATCTTTCCCTTCCTTGCTTTCTCTCTCTCTTTGTCTCAGCTTTCAAACTTAACTGAGGAGAGGCAGTTGGGAAGGCAGGAAGGCAGCACGTAGGCGTGGTGGGATGCTTCCAAAAGCTTTCTGATTGGACGCTGGCAATGTTCCCTCTAATTTTCTGTAGGCTGTGTGCGCATAAAATATCAGCGCTGTGCAGCTTTTGAAGGAAGGTTAAATTTTGGTGCGCCACATAACGACACTCGGAGTTATATACTTTAAAATTTGACTACACGTCAGAATACAGTATGTACACCACATTGATTTTAATCAAATTAAATGAAAATAGATGATTACTAAATGAAGTGGGAAATTTAAGAACATAAGATATGCCATACTGGGTCAGACCAAGGTCCATCAAGCCCAGTATTCTGTTTCCAACAGTGGCCAATCTAGGTCATACGTACCTAGCAGTTTCCCCAAGGGACACAGGTTCCACAATGCTTGTATTGGTTCAAGCATTGATATCCTGGGTCCCTTCTTAATAATGGTTTATGGACCTTTCCTCCAGGAACTTGTCCAAACCTTTTTTAAACCCAGCTACACTAACAGCCTTTACTACATCCTCCGGTAACAAATTCCAGAATTTGATTACACGTTGAGTGAAAAAATATTTTCTTTTATTAGTCTTAAATAGTTTACCCTGTAGCTTCATTGCATGTCCCCTAGTCTTTCTATATTCTGATAAGGTAAACAATCGATCTATGTTTACCCGTTCCACTCCGTTCATTAATTTATAGACTTCTATCATATCTCCCCTCAGCCGTCTCTTTTCCAGGTTAAAGAGCCCCAACCTTTTTAGCCTTTCTTCATAAGAGTATCCTTCCATCCCCTTTACCATTTTGGTGGCTCTTCTCTGAACCTTTTCTAAAATCGCTATATCCTTTTTAAGATACGGCGACCAGAATTGCACACAATATTCAAGGTGCGGTCTCACCATGGAACGATATAGAGGCATTATAATATCTTTTGTTTTATTTTCCATTCCTTTCCTTATCATACCTAGCATTCTATTTGCTCTCTTGGCCGCCGCTGCACACTGGGCCGAGGGTTTTAACCCGTTATCCACAATGAAGCCTAAATCTTTTTCCTGGGTGGTGGTTCCTAATGTGGAACCTTGCATCGTGTAACCATAGTTTGGGTTGTTCTTCCCTAGGTGCATAATCTTGCACTTCTCCACATTAAGTTTCATCTGCTATTTTGATTCCCAGTCTTCCAATTTATCAAGATCCTTTTGCAATTTTCTACAATCCTCCTTGGTTTTAACAACTTTAAATAGTTTTGTGTCATCTGCAAATTTGATAACCTCACTCGTTATTCCACTTTCCAGGTCATTTATGAATATGTCAAAAAGCAGCGGACCCAGCACAGATCCCTGGGGTACACCACTATTCACCTTTCTCCATTGGGAAAATTGGCCATTTAGCCCTACCCTCTGCTTTCTATCTTTTAACCAGTTCCTGATCCACAATAGTACACTGCCTCCTATCCCATGACTCTTTAGTTTTGCCAAAAGTCTCTGATGAGGGACCTTGTCAAAGGCTTTCTGAAAGTCCAGATACACAATATCAACCGACTCACCTTTGTCCACCTGTTTATTCACTCCTTCAAAAAAACATAACAGATTAGTAAGACAAGATCTTCCTTGTCTAAAGCCATGTTGGCTGTCTCCCATTCGGTCGTGACTATCTACATGCTGAGTAATTTTATTCTTTATGATGGTTTCTACCATTTTTCCCGGTACTGATGTCAGGCTCACCGGTCTGTAGTTTCCCGGATCACCCCTCGAACCCTTTTTAAAAATTGGTGTTACATTGGCGATCCTCCAAACCTCAGGTATTAGAGATGATAGTTCACAGATTACTGATAGCAGGTCTGCAATCTCAAATTTCAGTTCTTTCAACACCCTTGGATGTATACCATCCGGCCCAGGTGATTTGCTACTCTTCAGTTTATCTAATAGTTGTAAGACATCTTCCCGATGTATCGATATTTCCTTCAATTCTTCCACACCTTTAAATACCACTTCAGTCATGGGTAACATCCCTACATCTTCCTTAGTAAAGACCGAAGCAAAGAATTCATTCAGTCTCTCCGCTATCGCCTTGTCGCCTCTTAGTGCTCCTTTAACCCCTTTATCATCTAATGGACCAACTGACTCTCTCACAGGTTTTTTGCTACGAATGTACTTGAAAGGGTCTTTATTTCGCGTTTTTGCTTCCGCAGCAAGCTTCTTCTCAAATTCTCTCTTTGCCTGCCTTATCAATGCCTTGCATTTGACTTGCCAGTGCTTGTGCTGTTTCCAGGTTTCATCGTTTGGCTCTTTTTTCCATTTCCTGAAAGATGCTTTTTTGGCAACAACAGCCTCTCTGACCTCACCTTTAAACCATGCTGGCAGTTTTTTGGACTTCCTTCCACTTTTCTTAAAGCGTGGAATACAGCTGGTCTGGGCTTCCAAGATAGTATTTTTCAACAACACCCAAGCTTGATGTACGTCTTTAACCTTTGCAACTGCTCCTTTTAGTTTTTTCTTAACTCTTTTCCTCATTTTATCATAGTCTCCCTTTCGAAAGTTAAAGGGTAGTACTGTGGATTTCCTTACTATCCCTCCTCCACTAATTAAATCAAAGGTGATCATGCTATGATCACTATTGCCAAGTGGCCCCAACACCCTTATCTCTTGCACTACATCTGGTGTTCCACTAAGGACTAGGTCTAATATTGCTTCCCCTCTGGTCGGTTCATGAACCAGCTGCTCCAAGAAGCAGTCATTTATTTCATCTAGGAACTTTATCTCCCTAGCATGTCCTGTTGTGACACTGACCCAGTCGATGCCGGGGTAATTGAAATCACCCATTATTATTACTGCACTGTAACGTTTGCTAGCTTCCTTGATTTCTTTGAGCATTTCATCATCCATTTGTTCATTCTGGCCAGGCGGACGATAGTACACCCCCACTGCCATCGCCTTCCCCTTTTTACATGGAATTTCAATCCATAGAGATTCTACAGCAAATTTTGTTTCCTGCAAAACTTTAATCCTTTCTGACTCAATGCCCTCTCTAACATAGAGCGCAACCCCTCCACCAATTTGATCAGCTCTATCATTACGATATAGTTTGTACCCAGGTATCACAGTGTCCCACTGGTTGTCCTCCTTCCACCATGTCTCTGATATTCCATTCATATCTAACCTCTCGTTTAGTGCTATATATTCTAACTCTCCCATCTTGTTTTGTAGACTTCTAGCATTTGCATACAAGCATTTTAGAGACTGTATTTTATTCATATTAATTTGGCTATTGGTAGACATGGGTAATTTGGGATCTTTAAGCTCTGTCTGCTCCATACTCGAGGGCATTTGGGCTACTTTACTCTTTTTTGGAACCTCTCTGCTTTTTGTAGTATCCTTCAAGGATACATTCTTCCGAACCATGCGCTCTTGGGCGACTGTCGGCTTTCCCCTATTATCTAGTTTAAAAGCTGCTCTATCTCCTTTTTAAAGGTTAATGCCAGCAGCCTGATTCCATCCCGGTTAAGGTGAAGCCCATCCCTTCGGAAAAGCCCCTCCTTTCCCCAGAATGTTCCCCAGTTCCTAACAAATCCAAACCCCTCATCTCTGCACCATTGTCTCATCCACGCATTGAGACTCCGGAGCTCTGCCTGCCTTTTGGGTCCTGCGCGTGAAACGGGAAGCATTTCGGAGAACGCTACCCTGGAAGTTCTGGATTTCAACTTCCTACCTAAAAGCCTAAATTTAGCTTCCAGAACCTCCCTACCACATTTTCCTATGTCATTGGTACCGACATGTACCAAGACAGCAGACTCCTCCCCAGCACTATCTAAGACCTTATCTAGGTGGCGCGTGTAATTTCTAGTAATTACAATCATAACTTTTAAATTTTAAGACTTCTGTGTTGTTTTCTTTCAGAATCAGAGCCGTAATTTTTGTGCGCTCTGTTGTAAAGTATGTGCGCTCGCTCAACGAGGTATGTGCGCGCGCACACGCGCACAGCTTAGAGGGAACTGTGGACGCTGGGAGGCGTTCCCGCGCAGACTCCGTCGGTACCGACGTACCCATATGTGAAGACTTATTCCTGCTGTTCCCAGAGATCACCTGTGACAGGTAAGTAACTGTGCTTACTGTGCTCCCCATCCTAACTCTAAATGGACGGGTCGTTTTTCCCACATAAAGTAGTTCACAAGGGCATTTTATTATATAAACCACATTAGATGACTCACAAGTGGTATTGTGTCGTAACTTATGAACCACCCCTCTATGCGTAAAGCATACTATCTCCATCGTTATGTCACAAATAGTACAAGTCCCACATTTTTTATGTCCCTTCGGATCCTCTGCCAATCTCTCAGGGGTCAAAGGTCTTAAAATGGCCGGGCTTAGCTGTTCTTTTAAATTCCTAATCTCCAGGAACAAGCAGGACTGAGTCCTCACATATGGGTACGTCGGTACCGACGGAGCCTGCGCGAGAATGCTCCCCAGCTTCCCAAAAAGGAAAGCTTTTGGGAGCATCCCACAGCGCATGCGCGCTGCCTTCCCGCCTTTCCTGACCAACTCTCCTCAGCTCTTCTTTTCCGCGGAGCCAGCAGGTCGTGTTCCTGTCACCGCTGAAGAAGTTCTTTATTTTAATTTTTTTTTTCCCCTTTATTATTTATCCAACAGGTGACTACAATATGCATAATACAGAACAGACACAGCAGAATGCCCACAAAAACACCCAACCCCCCCCCACCCCACCCCCAAACACAACTGTCACCATACAATCGAAGACTCAAGATTATACAAACCATACAACAGGCCACAGCCTCCACAGAAGGCAAACACAAAGAGAAACAGAGCAAAATATAAGTACTAGCCCAGGGGTCTCTTACACCACTCAAGATACTGGTCCCAGACAGTTTGGAAGCGCATGGGCCGCCGCACCCGCAGTGCTGTGAGGCGATACATGAGATATAGATGGGCAACCTGGCCTTGGACCATCGATATAGCGGGCGGTTCAGCTTTCCTCCAACATCGAGCAATACATTGACGGGTTGCAGTACAGAGAATACCACACCACCCGGCCAGGTCTCCCGAGAGAGATTCGCTACCCACATTAAGAAGAGCCATACAGGGACCCCAAGGGATAGGCCGCCCAACAATACTGCCATACCATGCTTGCACCGCCACCCAAGTTCTCTGAATGACAGGGCAGCCCCACCAAATATGCATGAAAGAGCCCAATCTGCCACATTGCCGCCAACAAAGCGCCTGACCTCCCCCCCACTTCTGCAGCCGCTGTGGGGTCAGGTACCAGCGATATAACATCTTATAATTATGCTCCAGTATGGAGCTGGCCACAAGTCCCGTCAGGAGGCCCTTACAGACCTTCTGCCATTGTTCTCCCTCCCAGGAGCGATTTAAATCTCCCTCCCATGCCCATCGATGCGCCCAGGCTGCAAAGTTTGTGGAATCCATTAATTTATACAATGTGGAAATTAACCCTTTAACTTGACCCCGGGAAATAAGGTCATCCACCATCTCACCCTTCTCTCCATTCCCTCTCCTCCCCAAGGACTGGGAGAAATGGAGGGCCTGCAAAAAACGATAGCGGTCGGCGGGGCGAAGCTGGAACTCATTCTCCAGGTCCTCAAAAGTAACCCAGTGTCCCCCCTCCCGAAACTGACCAACATACTGCAGCCCATTCCCTGCCCACCGAACAAACGTGGGATCCCGAAGCCCAGGAGGGAAACCAGGAGAGCCCACCAAGGGTATAAATTTGGAGACGCCCAACCGACCATACCAATGCCCATGCCACTTCCGCCAATATACCAGAGTCAACTTGAGGAAGGGGTTCTCCAACACTTCCCCGCCCCCGATTCCCTCCATCCAAAGCAAGGCTGCCAAGGTAGTCGGCGGCCGCAGCTCGGCCTGCTCAAGAACCACCCACTCAGCTTCCGCACGGAACACCCACTCAAAGGCCCTCCCGCACGCGGGCGGCTTCATAATAGCGGGAAAACAACGGAAGTCCCATTCCCCCCTCTGTTTTATTCGCACACAAAACATTCCATGCCACTCGCGGCCGTTTCCCACGCCATACAAACTTTAAACATCTGGCCTGAAGCCTTTTCAAAAAAGGCCGGGGCACCCTTATGGGCAGATTCATAAATAAGTATAACAACCGGGGCAAGGCTATCATTTTAAGTAACGCAATCCGCCCCAACCAAGAAACCTCAAAGCTCTCCCACCTATCCAACTCTTTAAACAGAGCGGTGTAGGCTACTTTATAATTGGCCGCAAACAATTGTCCCAATTGTGTCGTGATCTGTACTCCTAGATAACGAATACTGCCACGGGCCCACTTAAACGAAAAAAGCTGTTGTACCCGAGCAACCACCTCCTCGGCGAGGGAAACATTGAGCACCTCCGATTTGGTAACATTCATCCGAAAGCCGGAGACTTCACCATACGCAGCCAGCTCCGCCTGAAGCGCCGCCAAAGATTCCACAGGATTAGTAATGAAAAAGAGCACGTCGTCAGCAAATAAAGAAATTTTATGCTGTACAGTTCCAACTGAGATCCCAGAGATCCCAGAACTGTCACGAACGCGCTGCGCCATGGGTTCCATTGCCAAAACGAACAACAAGGGCGACAGGGGGCAGCCCTGCCGCGTTCCTCGCTGTAGCTCAAAGGTCTGGGTGACCGCCCCATTAATTTTCAAACACGCCAGTGGCTGGTTATAGAGACTCTTAACCCAGGATAAGAAAGCCCCCTGTACCCCCACCGCTTCCAGAGATTTAAACAGGAAGGGCCAACTCACTCGGTCAAAGGCCTTCTCGGCATCCACCGCTAGTAACGCCAAGGGCGACCCGGACCGAGAGCTCCGCCACATCAAGTTCAGCGCCCGACGGATGTTGTCCGAGGTATACCTACCAGGGATAAACCCGGATTGATTAGGATGAATTAACCGCCCTAGGTGCGGTAGCAGTCTATTGGCCAGCACCCTAGTAAATATCTTAAAGTCACAGCCCAATAAAGAAATCGGCCGATAAGAGCCACAGTCTGTGGGATCCTTCCCCTCTTTATGGAGGATGCTAATCCCGGCCAAGCGCAAGGACGCCGGGAGCGGGCAGCCATCACCAAAGGAATTATACATCTCCACAAGTGGTTCTACCAACTGGCCCGCAAAGGTTTTATAAAATAGGTTGGAGAATCCATCCATCCCCGGGGCTTTGTGGGGCTTCAAACCCTTAATTACAGCCAGCACCTCCTGCTCACTAATGCGCTGAGACAGCTCCGCACTGTCCCGCGCAGACAATCTAGGAAGCTTCACCCCTTCCAAATAGGCCGAGAGAGTCTCCTCCCCGCCACTTGTTCAGGAGTATACAAATTGCGATAAAACTGCACAAATCTGCCTTCAATTTCATGGGTGAGCCACAACAACCGCCCCCGTTCATCTTTAACCTTAAGAATAGCATTTCGCGTTGTCCATTTCCGTACCTTGCGGGCCAACAGTCTCCCCGCCTTATTACCATATTCAAAATTGCGCTGCTGTAGCAGCTGAAGCTTGTACTGGGTCTCATGTAGGTATAGCTCACTCAGCTCCTTCCGGAGCCCCCGCAGCGACTCACGCAAGGTCCCATCAGACGGGTTACCCTTTAATCGGGTCTCAAGCGCCCGTATAGCGGCCAATAGGTCCCCCTGCTGAGCCAGTCGAATCTTTTTCTTATGGGACCCTACTGAGATTAGTTTCCCACGCACTACAGCCTTCAGACATTCCCAAAGGGTCCCAGGGGTAACTTCTCCCGTATCATTCAGAGATAAATATTCAGATATGGTATCACGAAGCTGAAGTATCACCTCCGGGTCAGCCAGCAGGGATTCATTCAATTTCCACCATGCGCGGCACGGGCCCTGCCTACTGAGCCGGAGCTGGCACGTCAGGGGGGCATGATCCGACCAGGTGCACTCCCGAATCAAACAATCCTGAACCCCCCCCAATAAGGTTTTATCCACGAGAAACAAATCAATCCTCGAGTAAGATTCATGTACTGAGGAGTAATAGGTGTAATCCCGCTGACCATAGTTCACCTCTCGCCACACATCTACCAGGTCCAGCTTGCCCAGCAACTTTTTCAGCTGAAGGCGGTGACTCCTGGGGGTAGACGAGGCCCCCCTGGAAGTATCCACCAGGGGGTCCAGGGCAACGTTAAAGTCACCCGCCATGATCAATTTGCCTTCGGCCTTCCCCAGGAGCACCCCCTGCAGGTTCAAAAAGAACTCCCCTTGGTTGACATTCGGGGCATAGGCACTTACCAGGGTAAAAAAGGTCCCCCCCCTACTTTAAGTTGTAGGATCACATACCGGCCTCCAGTATCTCGGACACACTCTGTCACCTGCCCAGCCACCCTTGAGGAGAGGAGGATCCCAACGCCTCCCCGCTTCCTCTCACGTCTATTTGAAGCGAAAAAACTGTAGCGGGAAATGCCTATGCCCCATGCACCGCTCATCTCTCACCCTCAGGTGAGTTTCCTGAACAAAAACAATGTCACCCCCCAGCCTGTCACACTCCTTAAAAAAGAGCTGGCGCTTCCTGAAAGTGTTGAGACCCCTGGCATTAATCGTCACCATGCTATATGAAGCCATGGCCGAGAGCTTCAGTCATCCTTGATAAAGAGCTTCGATTGAAACAATAACCCCTCCCTGCCCTCCCCCCCCACCTCCACCCCCCACTCCTCCCCCACACCCCCCTCCCACCCCCCCAACCCCCACTCCTCCCCCCCACCCCCCTCCCACCACCCCAACCCCCACAGTGCAACCTGCGTCAACAGGACCGCAGCCCCAGAAAGCCCCCCTCAACAACCCAAATTACACAGCAAACCCCTACAAACTCACAGAAACCAACCACCCCAGAAAGACACCCACCATAAACAATCCCTCCCCAACACACCCCAAATACCCTGCACACATCCCAGGCTGCATGTCCAAGGCGTCCAGACCAACATGAACTAGGGCCTTGCTCAGACCCCCCACACCCGAAGCTCAGGAGTCCACAGAAGGCTGATCTTTGGCGGGTCGGTGCCTCCGTAGGCGTCGGTCGCCCCCCGCGGCTCTGCTCCACTGCAGGTAGTGGGGCCGTTGTGCCCCAGGCTTCCCCGATCCGCTCGCTGCACTCGGAGGGGGCATCGGAACATCTGACCATCCCATTTGCTGCATGCTCTGGATTGCCGCCTCCACAGAATGGACAGTGAAGGACTTGCCACTAAGCGAATATTGTAGCCCTACAGGGAAGAGCCACCGATATCGTACATTCTCATCTCTCAACTTCTTCGTCACTGTCTGATATTCACGGCGTTTGCGCATTGTAATGCTGGAAATATCAGCGAAAACCTCCACCTCCGCCTCCTGCCATTGTATGCGCCCCAGCTTCCGCGCTGCAGCCAGAACCAATTCTTTGGTGCGATATTCATGGAGACACAGGATCACATCCCGAGGCTGATTGTCCCGGCGGGGGCCCAGCGCCCGGTGCGCTCTTTCAACTTTCAAACACACGGAATCAGTGGCCACCTCCGCTTTACGTAGCACAGCCCCACAAAATTCCTCAGCCAAGAGCACATAATTCACCGTGCCCTCTTGCTCCGGTAGGCCCCTGATCCGCAGGTTAGCTCTGCGGGACCTGTTCTCCAGGTCTTCAAGTTTTTGCCAGACCTCCTCATGGAGGAGGCTCAGCGTGTCCATGCGCTGCTCAGCCATAGCATACTGGCCCACGTGCTCCCCAAACTGTGTCTCTAACTCTTCTAGCCGGCCTCCCAGCCCAGCCAGATCTCCTTTCACTTCTTGGAGCCAAGTGTGCACCTCTGTTCTGAGGCTCTCAAAGTCCTGCCGGGAAGACTCAAACCACCCCTGGAGGTCCGCCCGGAGGGCCTGAATTTCACTCAATCCTCCACCTCCATCTCCTGTCTCTCCCGTTCCTCCAGGCTCACCGCGACCCGCCGCCATCTTAGCAGCCGGTATCCGAGACCCCGCCGAGGGTTTAAAAGAGAATGCTTTGAGGTCGGCGCTCAACTTTTTTCCAGCCATAGGTTCGTCGGATTGAACAGCAACAGGTATGGTGCTAAGGGGGTGCCTTTCGGGGTGTTTACGCAGCCAGTGAGGGCATTAGTTGCTCATTCGGGACGGAGCTTAGATTTCAGGCGGCCATCGGGTTCCGACGTCACCGGAAGTTCCCTTTATTTTAATTTATTTCTTTGGTCGCGTGTCTGCCTTCCCCGGCGCCGGACCTGTACCGCCGGTCTTTTCTTTTTCTTTCAAAAAAAAAAAGTTATTTCCCTCACTTGGTGTATTTTTCTTCTTAGGCCTCCAAGCCCTCAGAGAATTTCTGTCACAGATACCCATGAATGGTATCTGAAATGTTTGGGGCCTGAACACTCCATTCCGGATTGCCAGTCTGTTCCCTGATGTCTAAGCGAGGGTTACAGAACCGGGCAGCCAAGCTCCATGTGCTGTTTCTCACGGATGCACCGGCGGTGGCATCGACATCTTCCAGGTCTTCCTCTCCCGATGGGTCTCAGGTAACCAAACATACTTTTAGCAGGTCCTCTAAGGGCAAATCTCCCTCAAAGCATCGAGATGCCTCCGGGCTTGCCCTTGAGGATGCTGCCCCAGCCAAACAACCCCGGCGGGAATCTCCGGCTTCCAAGCTCCTCCTATGGGGTTACAGGTTGACATCGATGGCACGGCCTCGACCGATCACCTGTTAGACTGCTCTGGGGTACCGGCACAATCTCCCGGTACCGACATCCAGGCAGTTGTGGCGTCTATGGATCACACTGTTCAATCCATGCAGCAAGCTATAATGGCTTTCATTAAGGCTGCGACGCCGTCGGTACCGCAACGAGTTCCGTTGTCGGTACCGACACCGGTACCGGTACCAGCTCCGATACAGATGACTTCGACATCGACCAGGATACCGACTCCGGCTCCCGGTCCAGGGCTATTTCTCGGTACCGATCCGGTACCGGGGACGCCCGATGTCGATACCGATCGATACGCGTATCGTTCGTTGGAAGCGGCTAGTCGATACTTCGATTCCTCTGATGATTCTGATTCATCGGATGAGTCTCCTGAAGTATCTATCACCCTTCCTGAGGAGCCCTCTTCTCCAAAAAGGAGAATGTATCCTCCAGAGGATTTGTCCTTTCAAGACTTCATAGTAGAAGTGGCTAAAGGAGTCTCTATTTCAGTAACCTCTGAAAAAGAACCTAGAGCAAAAAATTTGATATTTTGGGATACTCCAAGGTTCCCAGAGAGGCAGTCACCTTGCCAATTCATGAAATTCTTCAAGAACATTTGATAGAATTATGGGAGACTCCTCTCACCCTTTCTCCTCATTCTTGCAGATTGGACACCATGTACCGTGTCCCTCCTCCTCCTGGTTTTCAAAAAACTCAGCTTCCTCACCACTCCATTGTGGTGCAGTCAGCAATGAAAAGGATAAAGAGTACCAAAAGCCACTTTTCTACTCCGCCAGGAAGAGAATGCAGGACCTTGGATGCTTTTGGTAGGAAAATCTTCCAAGCCAGTATGCTCATTGCCAGAATCAATTCATATAACCTTTATATGGGTATGTTTCTGAAGGAAGTTGCAGAGAAACTGCACAATTTTCTCCCTTTTATTCCAGAGGATAAAAGGGAGGAGTTCCTTCTTTGCCTCAAGCATACTCAAGACATTTCAAAGTTCTCAAACAGGGCAGCCTTTGATTCCTTTGAAGGTGCCAGCAGAGCCTCGGGCATTGCTATAGCTGCTCGTAGAATTGCTTGGCTCCAGGCTTCTGATCTGGAACCCTGGGTTCAAGATGGTTTAGGAAATCTTCCCTGTACTGGGGAAAATCTCTTTGGCAAAGAGTGGCAAATTAAAGCCACTCAAATGGATGCAGAAAATGCTGCTCTGGATAGACTTTCAAAGTCTACCTCCTCTCCTGCCAAGAAAATTTTTTTCAAAAAGTCTTTTTTCAAAAAGGGCAGATTTACTTCCACTTCTGCTCAACAGTCTTCTACAGGTCGCTTTGCTACTAAGCGTCAGCAACCTAAACAGGCCAGGTCTAAACCTGCAAGGGCTTCAACATCCCAGCAGTCCCAACCCCCTCAGGGTTTTTGACTTCCTACTAGAGAACTTAACCTTTCTGGCTCTACAACAACCAGAGCCTCTCACCATTCCAGGAAGGTTAGCTCATTTTGCTCCCAGATGGGAGCAAATCACATCAGAGCAGTGGACCCTCTCCATCATAAGAGAGGGCTACAAACTTCATTTCTCAGACCTTCCTCCCTACACCATGGTGAGACACTTCAATTCTCCCACCTCCCTCGACCTTCTGGATCAGGAGGTGACCATCCATCCCACAGAAAGTTCCTACGTTTTCTTTCCAGGGAAAACATTACCAATACAGAGTGCTTCCTTTCGGCCTAGCCTCTGCTCCAAGAGTGTTCACCAAATGCATGGCAATAGTTGCTGCATTTCTACGCACTCTGGGAATATTTGTCTTCCCATACCTGGACGACTGGCTCATCCGAGCTCCATCTCAGTCAGAGGCCCAGATTTCCCTGGATCGCACAAGGCGCATTCTGCAGTATCTGGGACTGGTGGTAAACCTCCCAAAGTCTCAGCTCACCCCTACTCAGTCCCTAGAATTCATAGGGGCCTGGTTGGATACCACTACTGCAAGGTCCTACCTTCCTCAGGCCCGTTGCCAACGTCTAGTGCAGTTAGCCTCCCAGATTCAGTCACAGAGCCACTTAACTGCCCGGGAGATGCTACAACTGCTAGGCCACATGGCTTCCACAGTACATGTGGTACCCTATGCTCGCCTACATATGAGAGCAGCTCAATGGACTTTGTCCACACAGTGGACTCGAGCATCAGGAGCTCTCTCAGACCAAATAGCAACCTCCAAACGTCTATTTTGGTCTCTCCAGTGGTGGATGTCCACTCAAAACCTGTTGCTGGGGTCCCCCTTCCAACCTGTTCTACCCCAAGCAACCCTCACAACAGATGCCTCCCAAACAGTTTGGGGAGCTCATCTTCAAGACCTCTCCACCCAAGGCACTTGATCCCCACAGGAGACCTCTCTTCATATCAACCACTTGGAACTTCGAGCAGTGTTCCTCGCTCTCAAGGTCTTTCATACCCTCCTCAGCTACAAGACAGTCCTCATTCATACGGACAATCAAGTAGCCATGTTTTACATAAACAAGCAAGGAGGAACTGGCTCTCTGTCGCTTTGCAACGAAGCTCTAAGATTATGGGCCTTCGCCAGAGAGCATCAAATCCATCTCCTGGCAGTATACCTCCCAGGAATCCAAAACTCTTGGGCAGACAGACTCAGTCGAGTTCTGCTTCCACACGAATGGTCCCTGCACATGGATCAGGTACTCAGAATCTTTCAGGAATGGGGAACCCCGGACATAGACCTCTTTGCAAGTTCGTGGAATGCCAAACTTCCCAGGTTCTGTTCCAGAATTCCGTGTCAGAAAGCTCTGGCCAAGGATGCCTTCCTCCTTCATTGGGGTCAGGACTTCCTGTACGCTTTTCCACCTATTCCTTTGATTCCCAAGATTCTGTTCAAACTTCAGAGGGATCAAGGATCTATGATCCTCATAGCTCCATGCTGGCCACGCCAAGTGTGGTACCCTCTATTTCTGCATCTCTCCCAAGCCCCCTCCCTGGATTTGGGAGCTGCTCCAGACCTTCTGTCTCAGGAGCAGGGGACTTTGTGGCACCCAAACCCCAAGTCCCTTCACCTCAGAGCTTGGTTACTGAAGGCCTAGACCTTCAGGACTTAAATGTTTCTCAGCAAGTGAAAGACATCCTCCATGCTTTCAGAAGACTTTCCACTAGGCGTTCCTATGCTTTTAAGTGGAAAAGATTTTCCATGTGGTGTGCTCAAAAGGGTCTTGACCCTCTAGCACTACCTGTGAATTCTCTCTTAGAATATCTCCTGCATCTCTCCAACGCAGGCCTTAAGACGAATTCAGTAAGAGTCCATTTGAGTGCTATTGCGGCATCCCTCAAACCTCTCAATGGACAACCTATTTCCTCTCATCCTCTTATTTCAAGATTTATGAGAGGCCTAACTTTAACTAAACCTCCCATTCGACCTCCCCCGGTGGCATGGGACTTAAACTTGGTTCTTGGTCAGCTTATGAAGCCACCTTTTGAACCCTTAGCCACTATCTCCTTGAAATTTCTTTCCTGGAAGGTTATTTTCCTTATTGCAGTCACTTCTGCTCGCCGCATCAGTGAACTACAGGCCTTAGTGGCTAATCCACCTTATACAAGGTTCCATCATGATAAGGTAGTCCTTAGGACAAATCCTCACTTTATGCCTAAAGTGGTCTCACCTTTTCATCTTAATCAAGAGGTGTATTTACCTGTCTTTTTTTTCCAGCTCCTCATGCATCCAGTGCAGAGAGGAGCCTTCACACTCTAGATTGTAAGAGAGCTCTTGCTTTTTACTTACATAGGACACAGCAACACAGAAAGTCTTCCCAGCTTTTTGTTGCTTTTGATCTTTCTCATTTAGGACTTCCAGTCTCTAAAAGAACACTGTCCAATTGGATTGCTCAGTGTATTTCTTTTGCTTACCGGAGTAAGAACCTTACTCTGGAGGGCCATGTCACAGCTCACAATGTGCGGGCCATGGCCACCTCTATGGCTCATCTTCATTCTGTCTCCATCGATCAGATCTGTCGAGCAGCCACCTGGGCCTCGGTTCATACCTTCACAGCCCATTACTGTTTGGACAAGGACTCCCGCCGGGATGCACTCTTTGGTCAGGCTGTCCTCAAACACCTGTTCCATTCTTGAGCAACTCCTGTCCTCCTTTCCTGAATGGATGCCTGAGATCCATAAGAAGACTAGGAACCCTTAAGGGTCTCATACCTTTGGGGATCTCCCAGGCATCTTAGCTAGGGAGTCCCCATATGTGAGGACTCATTCCTGCTTGTTCCTGGAGATAGCACAGTTACTTACCTGTAGCAGGTGATCTCTGGGAACAGCAGGAATTAGTCCTCACAACCCTCCCACCTCCCCTAGGAGTTGAATCTCTCTCTCTCTTTCCTTTCCTCTCTATGTCTCAGCTTTAAACCCGAACTGAGGAGAGTTGGTCAGGAAAGGCGGGAAGGCAGCGCGCATGCGCTGTGGGATGCTCCCAAAAGCTTTCCTTTTTGGGAAGCTGGGGAGCATTCCCACGCAGGCTCCGTTGGTACCGACGTACCCATATGTGAGGACTAATTCCTGCTGTTCCCAGAGATCACCTGTTACAGGTAAGTAACTGTGCTTTCCTCCGCCATACACATCGTAGCTGTTGATTCATCAAACCAGGTACTACACGTAAAATGTTATTGTACTTCCTCAGCACCTTTTGTATCCCATAACTCAACGGGAATACACTGTGATCAAATTAATTTGATCAGAAGCAATCTCATTTAAACTCTTATCCTTCCGGGATCCCAACAGCAGATCCCTGTTATTATGGCGTGCTCGTGTATACGTATGATGGACGACCTTCTGAGGCTACCCCCTCTCCCTAAAGTTATTAGCTAATTGCTTTGATAAAGCTTTAAACTCATGTTTATCTGAGCAATTACGTCGATAACGTAAAAATTGGGACAATGGAAGACTTGCTTTTAATTGCTGGGGATGTGCACTATTAAAATGTAAAAAGGTATTTCGGTCTGTAGCCTTCCGATACACCGATGTTTTCCAATTCCCTACTCCTCTCGTTATTAATACATCTAAATATGTTATTTTATCTTTGTGATACTCATGGGTGAATTTAATGTTGGGATCACATTGATTTACCCACACGAAAAAAGCAGTCAAGGTTGCCTCAGACCCCTGCCACAACATAAACACATCATCAATGTACCTATGCCACTCTATTATATTAGCCACATACGGAGACTGAGCCATCCACCTCTTTTCAAACGCCCCCATGTACAAATTGGCTATGGAAGGTGCACATGTGGCTCCCATCGCCACCCCTGAGGTTTGTTGATACAAGGTCCCCTCGAAAATGAAAAAATTATTATAAATCGCTAACTTTGTAAGACGCAATAAAAACTTTATCTGATCCTCTGAAATATCACCTCGGGATTGCAATGTTCGTTCCACTACACCATAGGCTGCTGACTGGGGAATACTAGTATAGAGCGATGTCACATCCATAGTGACTAACCAAACATCTACCGCTATCACCCATTGTGTAAGACCAGCTAGTATATTCAAAAAATGAGTCGTATCCCGCACATATGATGGAATATCTACTAATAATGGTCTCAAGTACGGTCCACAAACGTGGACAAGGGTTCCAACAATGTGCCTTTTGTAGATACTATAGGCCTACCAGGGGGAGTCATTGGTCACTGAGATCTGTAGTCCGCATGCACGGTGTCTTCTACTCGGGTGGAGAGTGTGGAGTTGTTCCATACACGGAATGGCTTGGAGTCCTTGTTTCTGAATACGTGTGCAGCATCATATATTAGGTTAGTTGTGGGTAGGCTGTATTATGAAGGAATGCCGTATAGGAATGTTTAGTAATAAGGCAGTTGTTGGTGTGATTTTCTTTTAGAATAAAAGAACGAAGAGAAGATCCCCTGAGGAACCAGATTTTAGCGAAACGCAAGGGTGCCTAATTAGTGGTGTTGGGATTTCAGAAAAGGAACGGTTGAAGAGGAGTTTTGGAAAGGATTTAAGAGAAGTGCTCCCTTTGTAGTTCCGATGGTTAAAAAAAAAAGTGAACAAAAAAGTTAAAAAATGAATAATTATAAATAGTTTATAGTATAAAAATCAATTTTTAAACAACCACAGAAGGTCATTGATGTCAACAAGCACAAAATTAGGACGTTTATTATGTCCAAATTATAGTGCAGTGAGTTGTCTGAGACCTTGGTACGTTGGACTATATGTAACAACGAAGGATAATAGTAAACTTAAGAGATACTTTGAGCGAATTGCATAGCTATTGGATTACTGTGAAGTAATCACTCAGGAAATTGACCAGGAGTTATGTCCGGTATTAAAACAAACAAACATTGAATGCTATGTTTAGATATTAACCAATATGGCTTTATACTTTGCAAACTCTCCCCTTCTTTGAGGCCCTTGTTGAAGCATGGTTTTCCAGAGCTTGTATTTGTTGGGTCACAGATTAGTTTTTTTTGCCTTTGTTGAATGAACTGAAGATATTCACATGCCTTTTGCGGATATGTTTCCTGGAGTTAAATCTTACATTTCCTCCTTGTTTTGTGTACTCTACTGTCTTTTCTATAGGTGTACTGTGAAGCAAATGCACACCACTGCCCGAACAGTAGATCCTAAAGAAATGCAGAAATTCCAGATGTGGGCCAGCAAATGGTGGGATGAAGAAGGCGTATATTCACCCCTCCATGCTATGAATGACATTAGAGTTCCATTTATTAGGTAGAGTTTAAATACTTTATCCCCATTTTTGTTTCCAGTTCAAGTACTGAATTTTATTTTTCAGCATGCCAACAGTACTAATAGCCTATTATGTTTTTAATAGTTTAGATGCTGGTCGGAAGCTCTAAGAGCCCTCTCTTTCCATTTTGGTTTATATTTCATTATTGAAGAAATATTAGTGTTAAGGGTTTTGAAAGTACTGTCTTCATATGAGTCCTTGCACTGCCTTGCTGTTCTGCATCACTTTTCAGTTCAAGGCCAGGACACAAAAGGACTCTCATAGCTTCATATGTGGACTGAGGCCTTCCACTTCACTATAAGTAAGGTTCCCAGTCAACAAACAGGTTGCTGTTTTGAGCAGTACCTACCCATCTGTACTATTTCAATGATCTGTTTCTTCTAAGCAGGTACAGTTATGGTCAACATTATTGGCACTCTTGCAGTTCAACACCTTAATGTTCAATTTCTCCTAAACAAAAGTGGGCAATGAAATGGCTATGGACTGTATATGCACACATATTTGACACATAGAAGAATCAAATAAAACAAGACCAATTAAAAAAGGAAATAGTATAAAAACTGGGACATTCCTCTTTGTCTCTCCGGGCCAGTCCAGGAACGTTAGGGGCAGTCAACCTCCTTCAGCAGCTGAGGACTGAATTACCAGAGTCTTGCTGACAGGCTATCCAGCTCCCCCTGGAGTTCCAGACGCAGTCTTTCAGTCCTCAGCAGCTGAACTGGACATGGCCTGACAGGCCCCTGGAGAGGAGAAGAGGAATTGATTGGAGATCAGGAAAGAATTGATAAAATTGCAGCGAAGGAAGGATTTACCTGGCTTGCCCTAGCTGGGCAGTAGGTTCAGGGGAGTTTGTTGCCTCATTTAATTGAAAAAAAAAAAAAGAACCGCCGAAGTTGTGGCGGTCAAGCGGCAGTAGAGGCAGTGCCTTCCTAAATTATGCCGATTTGTCCTTCCGTGAGGCGAGGTAAGATCTGGGAGCCCCAGTGTTCAAACCTCTGCTGAGCGCCGGCTCTCTGTGTCCGCTGGCAGCAGAAGGTCAGGGGAAGCTGGTGAGTGTGTGCACACCGTTTCAGGTAGAGCTCCTGTTAGTCACCGCGGTTGCTAGGCCGTTGGGGGATCCAGCCGCAGGGGTGCATTCTAAGCGCATGCTGCCGGGTTCGGCGGCGTGCGCGCAGTGTGGGAGCCGGCGCGGTTTCATTTTCGGGCCGGGGCTCTGCCGCACGTGCATCAGGCGAAGCAGCCGGTTAGAGCGGCTGTTTGGAGGCTTAATGGAGGTGAAGTCAGCGTTGGGCAATGTGTCAGAGAAGGTTGTGGGCTCGGCGGATAAAGCGGGAACGGCGGCCATTTTGTCAGAGCCTGCCGTTTCTCCCGCGCTTCGGAGCTAGGCCATGAAAAAGAAGGCTAAGACTAAAAAGCCTCCCCCAGAGAAAGTTCGGCCCCTAGTTCAACTGCCAGAGTTGCAGGGGGGAGTGCAAACGTTGTTTTCAGCTGATTTCATCCTAGCGATGCATAAAGCATACTGTTTGAGAATGGAGCAGTCTTTGAGCAGAACTTCTTCTCCTAGTGGGGTAAGTTCCCTCAAAGCAGAGATCGGGATGTCAGATCCGGGGGAAGGAACCTCTCAGGCAGTGCAGGGTCCAGTGGCTGGCTCCGATAGCTTCGGGCAGCAGCTTTCGGCGCCTCAGATGGCGGAGGAGGGAGAAATCCTCTCTGAGGCAGGTTGGGACCCTGGCGCAGGGGAGCTAGAGGAAGGTGAAATTGTTGCAGGCGATGTCCCTAATATTTTTAGGGTGTTCAGTAAGGAGGAGCTGGGAGCGCTAATTGAACAGTCTCTAGCAGCCCTGAATATTGTGCTTCCTGCGTCGCAAGCGGAGCCGCTGTTAGGATCCCTTGCTCCAGGGATTTAAAGCAGAGCAGCGGTGCTTCCCGGTGCATAGGGTGATTAAGGAGATGATTGAATCAGAATGGGAGTTTCCTAAAGCGACCCTGAGGGGTGGCCACGCCCTAGGGCGGCTTTACCCTGTGCTGCAAGAGGAGAAGGAATTGCTTAAGATGCCAAAGGTGGATGCTTTGGTCTCAGCAGTGACTAAAAAGACAACGATCCCGGTCGAAGGGGGTATGGACCTTAAAGATCAGCAATATCGTAAATTAGAGTTTCTCCTTAAGCAGGCATTTGATTCCAATGCTCTTTCCTTGCAGGCGGCTATTTGCGGATCATATGTGTCTAGAGCCGCTATCCGCTAGATCCAGGGGGATTCAGTTCCGGACAAAGAGGAAGAGGTTTCCGCGGATGGGCCGAAGTTAGAATCGGCGGCAGCATATTTAGCGGACGCCTTTTATGATTTGGTAAGGATATCAGCCAAATCTATGGCATCTATTATTGCGGCCAGGCGCTTCCTTTGGTTGAGGAATTGGGTGGCAGACATGTCTTCTAAGGCTCACCTCAGCAAACTCTCCTATATGGGCAAGCTGCTCTTTGGGGAGGCCTTGGAAAAGATTGCTAAGGATTTGGGAGATTCCAAGGGAGGTAGGCTTCCGGAGGACCGTCCGAGAGGTGCAAAGCCTGGGGGTCTGCAGAGAGGCTAAGGTAGAGATTTTCGCAGGTTTCGAGGGTCACGATTTGCGCCTTATCAAAGAGGCTGCTTTGTGGCCAGGGGGCAGTCCTTTCGGGGAGCTAGAGGGTTCGGTAGGGGGTATTTCAACTCCCAGCAGAACGCCTCTAAGAAGCCACAATGAGATACTGCTGGCTCAGACGGAGGGACAGATAGGAGGTCGTTTGCAGGCGTTTCACTCTGTCTGGGCCACCATGACTACAGACCAGTGGGTGCTGGAGATCATCCGCAACGGTTATGTGCTGGAGTTCGCTCAACCGCTGAAGGAGGCATTTGTAATGTCTCTGTGCCAGGCCCCCGCAAAGAGAAAGGCAGTGAGCGGGCCCCCTTCAGCGCTTGCTGCGGTTGCAAGTGGTGGTGCCCGTCCCCAAAGACCAATATGGCTTAGGACGATGCTCTATATATTTCGTAGTTCCCAAGAAGGAAGGTTCTTTTCGGCCCATTCTAGATCTCAAGCAGGTCAACCGCTGTCTAGTGTCACATTTCTGAATGGAAACCCTGAGATTTGTGATTCGGGCGGTGAAGCCCGGCGAGGTACTTTCATCCATAGATCTAGCGGAGGCGTACCTGTATATTCTAATCAGAATGGATCATCAGAGGTTCTTGCGCTTTGCCGTGTCCATGGGGCATTTTCAGTTCCGCGTGTTACCCTTTGGGCTGGCTACAGCGCCGTGGACGTTCACAAAGGTGATGGTAGTGGTCGTGGCGGCGTTGCGAAAAGAGGGGATTCAGGTACATCCCTACCTGGACAATTGGCTGATTCGAGCGGAATCTCGGGAGGAGTCTGTCACGGCAACGAGGCGAGTAGTGCAGTTTCTGGAGCAGCTCGGTTGGGTAATAAACCAAGACAAGAGTCAGTTGCAACCGGTGCAGAGGCTAAAGTACCTGGGAGCCGTGTTCGACATGGGGGTAGGGTTAGTATGCCTACCCAAGGACAGAGTGCAGAAAATTTTAGCACAGGTAAGAGCCTTTTTGCGGCTGCGGGCTCCAACAGCATGGAGATATCTACAGCTGCTGGGGTCCATGGCAGCGGATTTGTACCTGGTGCCATGGGCCAGGGCTCATATGCGTCCGCTTCAACGTGCTTTGTTGTCCAGATGGTCGCCGCAGGAGCACCCTCTGTCACGGAAGCTGGTGTGCCCGGATTTCGTGAGCAGCAGTCTCCAGTGGTGGCTGGACCCAGAGCGGCTTCAAGCGGGGTTGTCGCTGGAGCAGCCGGAGTGGGTGTTGGTCACCACGGACGCCAGTCTCTCCGGCTGGGGAGCTCATTGTCTGTCTCACGTGGCGCAGGGCGTCTGGTCTGCGAAGGAAAGCGCATGGTTGATAAATCGGTTGGAAATGAAGGCAGTGCGGCTGGCGCTTCAGGATTTCCACACTCTGGTGGCAGGGAAGTCTGTGCGTGTATTCTCCGACAATGTCGCAACGGTATCCTATATCAACAGGCAAGGGGGCACGGGCAGTGCAGCCTTGTTGGAAGAGAGTCAGCTCTTGCTACTGTGGGCGGAGACCCATCTGGTGGCCCTGTTGGTGGCACATGTAGCAGGAAGAGACAATTTATTTAGCTGTATTTATATCCCGCTTTTCACCGGGTCAAAGTGGTCAATTGGGGGATACATTTAACATGAGGGATATGAGACACACACACTAATACATACAGGGAACATGGGCAATGGAGGGTTAAGTGGCTTGCCCAAGACCACAAGGAGTGCCTATAGTACTGGAAATTCCAGTCCCTCCGGCCTGAGATAGCTTTTCCCCAGGTGGGACTTCAAACCCCTGGCCCTTCGGCCTGAAGTACCTTGTCCTAACCACTAGACCACTCCTCCCCCAATGTGCAGGCAGACTACCTCAATCGGAATGTTCTGGATCCAGACGAGTGGGAACTGAATGCTGCTGTTTTCCACGACATTACGATGCGGTGGGGGCAGCCGGTCATGGACCTCATGGCGACGCTCGCGAAAACCAAGGCATCGTGGTTCTTCAGCAGAGGCAGAGAACACATGTCGGAAGGGCTCGACAGCCTGGTGCAATCATGGCCGTCGGGCGAGCTGCTATATGTATTTCCCCGTGGCTGATGATTGGTTGAGTCATTCGGAGGATAGTGGGGCACGAAGAGAATGTGATGCTAGTTGCCCCGGATTGGCCCAGAAGACCTTGGTATGCGGAGCTGATCCGTCTGCTCGTGGATCACCCGTGTCGACTTCCCAGTTGTATGAATATGTTGAGTCAGGGGCCGGTGCTTATGCCACAGGTGGATCGGTTCTTGCTTACGGCTTGGCTCTTGAGAGGCAGAGGTTGTGGCGTCAAGGGTACTCTGCGTCAGTGATAGCTACCTTGTTGCAGTCCAAGAGAAGATCAACCTCTCTGGCGTTTGTTTGAGTTTGGTGCATGTTTTGAAGGTTGGTATAAGGCGCGGGGTGTCCGGCTGTTGGGTGCGTCTTTGCCAGACATCTTGTCCTTCTTGCAAGGTGGGTTGGAGAAGGGTCTAGCCCTCGGCATACTCAAGGTTCAATTGGCGGCCCTAGCCTGCTATAGAGGTAAGGTGCAGGGGGGCGGTTTGTCGTCGCTTCCGGATGTTCGACACTTTCTCAGGGCAGCTAAGCTTATTGACCACCATTGAGACCGGTGGTTCCGCCTTGGAATTTGAACCTAGTTTTGGAGGCATTGACGCAGCCGCCCTTTGAACCAGCGGCTTCGGTGGGTCTGCGCGAACTGTCGTGGAAGACCACCTTTCTAGTGACGCTGTGTTCGGCAAAAAGGATTTCAGATCTGCAGGCTCTTTCCTGTAGGGAACCGTATATTCAGTTTTCGGCGGAGAAGGTGATGTTGCGGCTGGTGCCGTCTTATTTTATTTTATTTTATTTATTTTATTTAGCAAGCATTTGTAGCCCGCTCCTTCCAGCGATCAGAAGCGGGTAGGATTACTATTGTGAAACTGCCGAATCAAGGCAGGTACAAATTTTGTTTACATACAGATTGTCAGAAAAGCACATCATACAGAGTTAACACTTCTTAGCTATGGGGGAGTTCATTTACATATATACATAAATACATATACAGGATAATCTTCTTGGACACAGTGGTCAGGGGCTGCTCCATCTGTGGGTTTAGTTCAGGTTGAAATGTGATTGGAAAATGTGCGTTTTGAGTTTCTTTCTGAAGTCTAGAAGGTCATTGCTAGCTCGTAGTTCTGGTGGGAGTTGGTTCCACAGTGTTGGCGCCGCATATGAGAAAGCCCTGTGGCTGGTGTTAGCTTTGGCAGATCTTATATCTGTTGGAGTGTGAAGGATGTTGGAATTGTGGGTTCTTCTGTTTCGGGTAGGAGGTTGCAATCTTACTAGGTTGTTGAGGAAGGAAGGTGCTAAGTTGTGGATGAGTTTGAAGGTGGTTGTTAGTATTTTGTATTTTGTGCGAGCTGTTATGGGTAGCCAGTGTAATTGAATTAGTACTGGTGTGATGTGGTCACTTAGATTTTTCTTCATTATGACCCTGGCAGCTACATTTTGTGCCATTTGTAATATGTTTAGGGTTTTTTTAGGTAAACCTTGTAGGATGGCGTTGCAGTAGTCAAAATGTGGCATGATGAGTGCTTGGGCCACTGTTCTGAAGTCTTGGGGATCAATAATATTCCGAATGGGTTGGAGCACTCTAAGCTTGTGGAAAACTGCTCTGTTGGTCTTTCGGAGGTGTTTTTCCATCTTTAGGTCACAGTCAAATGTGACTCCTAGATACTTTATTTCTTTTTTTGTTTGGTAAGTGTTGTTACATAGTGTTATTGATGTGGGAGGGTCAAAATTCGGTTCTTTGGAGATATACATTACTTCGGTTTTTTTTGTGATTAATTGACATACTACTTTGTTGTAACCAGTCTTGCATCTCTCCGATACATGTCTCCAGTGGGTTGTAGTCTGGGTTTTTAGTGTCTAGTTGTGTGTATAGCATGATATCATCGGCATAGATGTGGTAATTAATTTCGTGCCGTGAGAAAATTTTGCATAGTGGCTGCATATATATGTTAAACAGAAGTGCTGAGAGAGCAGAGCCTTGGGGGATTCCCTGTGTTTGTGAGAAAGATTCTGCTTTTTCTCCGTTGAATTGAACCTGTTGTGTTCGATTTGAGATGTAGGATGAGAACCATTTTAGTGGGGTTCCTGTTATTCCTATTGATTTTATCCTATTTATGAGGGTCCCATGATTAACTGTATCAAAGGCAGCTGAGATGTCAATGAATACAAGAATGTACATTTTCTTTTTGTTTTCAAGGCCCTTTAGGAGGTTGTTAAGTAGAACTAGTAACAGGGTTTCAACTCCATGATGTTGCCTGAAGCCATATTGCTGGTCATCAAGAGGAGCACTGTCAGTCAGATGGTCTTGGTGTTGTAGAAGGACCGTTTTTTCTATGATCTTTGCCAGGAATGAGATACTTGATATGGGACGGTAGGAGGCTGGGTCTTCTCCGTTGAGTGTAGTGTTTTTTAGGATCGGTCTAATGACTGATTTCTTTAGTTCTGAGGGCATGATTCCTTGTTGTAGAGATAGGTTAACTTGGCTATTTGCCAAAAGTAGTGTCCGGGTTTCATTTGAACCAGACGGTTTCGCTGCCAACTTTTCGAGTCTCGCAAGGGGGTGACTTGGATCACTCACTTCGGAAGCTAGACCCCGGCAGAGTGCTGCAACGCTATCTCAGGAACATGGAATCATTTCAGAGAACGGACAGGCTCTTCGTAGTTTTTGGAGGCCCCCCTTAATGTCCCCCCCTTAATGTCCAATATCTCCTAAACAAAAGTGGGCAATGAAATGGCTTTGGACTGTATATGCACACATATTTGACACATAGAAGAATCAAATAAAACAAGACCAATTAAAAAAGGAAATAGTATAAAAACTGGGACATTGTCAGGACATGATTAATCTCCAGGAACAAGCAGGAATGAGTCTTCACACGTGGGAGACGTCGCCGACGGAGCCCGCACGGGAATGCTCCCCAGCATCCAATCAGAAAGCCTTTGGGAGCATCCCCCGCACCTGCGCAGTGGCTTCCCGCCCTTCCTACTGCCTCTCCCCAGTTTTTCATTTTCCGCGGAGCAGGCAGGACGTCCCTCCTGCCACCGCAAAAATTTTTCCCTTTGTTCTTGTTTCTGTAGTCGTGGCTTTTTCCCGCCGACGGTGGCACCTCCGTGCCCCTTTCTTTCTTTTCTTTCAATTAAATTTCATTTATTTTTGGTCGCCTGGAGGGACCCTCCCCTCTGGGCGCCGAGGCCTACCGGGCTTACAGCATGGAGCCGCCTTCTCCCCAGAAGTGCCCTCACTGCGGGGACCTAATTTTCCAATTGGACTCCAAGGCCCAGTGCCTCTCCTGTTTGGGGCCTGACCCTTCTTTCCCGGATCCCCCGGGCTACAGTGTCGGGAGAAGACCCTCCCTTTTTCGGATATCCCTCGACGACGTCTTCGTGCCCAACGCGCGGTCGTCGGGTTGTTCTTCTCTCCAGGATCAGGTATCCACACAACAGTCTGTTAAGACTAGCCGAGTCTTGAGGGGCGAGTCTCATGCGCGGCATGGCGACAGCTCCAGCCAACCCCTCAAGTCCCCCTTGGCTAATATACCCCGGCGGGAGTCCTCGGGCTTCAAAGCATTTACGGGGTTTCGGGATGTTCCTGAGGTTCGCTCCTCACAGAACATTCCCGAGCCATGCCCGAGGGAGGTACCCGCTTCGAGCGGTGCCGATTCCCCGGAGTCGGCGTCGAGTGTTCCACTCTTCGCCAGGGATCGTCAGCTGGTGTCCTCGGCGCCTCCGGGGCTGATCGACTCGACCGGGTCTGACCTCCCTACATCTCAGCCATGCTCGGGTGTGGTATCCGCTCCGGGCGGTACTGAGACCCCGGCGTCGGTGTCGAGCGTTCCGCTCCTCACCGGGGATTGGCGGCTGCGGTCCTCGGCGCCTCCGGGGCCGACCGACTCGCACTGGTATGGCGTCCCTATGGGGGTAGTATCCGCTTCAGGCGGTGCCGACCCGTGGGCGTCGAGTAACCCGCTCCCCAACGGGGATCGCCAGCCGCTGCCCTCGGCACCTCTGGGGCCGATTGGCTCGGCACAGTCTGGCCCTGCGTGGAGGCGGTACCCGCTTCAAGCGCGCCGGCGTTGATGGTTCCACCCCTCGCCGGGGATGATCTCCTGGCCTCACTCCCCTCGGAGCCACTCGCTTCGACCCGAGCTGGGTCGCCGGTATCCCAGCCCTGCGCAAGGGTGATACCGGTTTTGAGCGGCGCCACTCCGCCGGCGACGGCAGGGGCGTCGAGCTCAAGGGACCGCCATCAACCTTCCCCGGGGACCTCGGGGTGTGTCGACCAGAACACGGGTGACCCCACGGCATCGACGTGGCCGTCGAGGGCCCCGCCCTTTCCTAGAAAAGGGGCCTCGGGGTCTTCGATCGCCTCGATCCCACCGCAGGGGCTTGGCACTTCCCCCCCCCCGGCAGGGACTCGTCATCGGGTGACCTGGGTCCCCTCGGGGACGGGCCGTATGCCCCGGCAGGCTTTCCCTCCGGGTAGGACGGGTTCGAGAGGGGGCCCGGCATTGGGCAGCGCCCGCCGATCGACATCGGCGCTGGCGTCAGATGACCCCCTCTCCACCGAGCTCCGTCCTCGGGGGCCCTTGATGCTCGCGGCACCGGTCGGCGCGGTTCCGATCTGCGCTCCGGGATCTCCACCACCGGCGCGGTCGCTCCCGCCGGGGTCCTCGAGGAGGGAGTCTATCTCCTCGCTCGGTTCGATGCCCAGCCTGGAGTCGTTGTCCAGCCTTGAAAGCCTGGCCACTGCACGTCTCGGGATCGGCCCCTGTCCCCTCCCGCAACGCAGAGCAGAGACCGCTGGCCCCTGCCCTCTGGCGGCCGCGGATTTGCTCCAGTCACGGGGGAAGCACCGCCCCTGGGTTCGGGGCCGAGGCCGATTCCTGCGGCGCCGTCGGTGCCATCGACCCCTTCGATGCCTAGCTTGGAATCAATTCCAGGAGCCGACGACGCCATGTTGACTGCCCTGATCCGGGTCGGTTGGTCCCCTCCTCTGCCCAGCGGGCATCGGCCCGAGCGGCCTCTTAGTGCCCTGGCGGCCTCTCCCGCCATAACTCCTCCGGCAGAGCCGCCTTTTCAGGATTTCCTCCTGGAAATGGCGGACTTGCTGCGGAACAGGCAGCCGTGATGCTTCCTCTGCATCCCTCCCTGCAGGATCTCCTTCTGGGGGCTTGGCGGTCGCCTTTGAGGGTTCCGGCGCCGTCGACTGCGATGCAGGCTCTGTACCGGGTGCCTCCGTCCCCGGGGTTTCGGCAGCACCAGCTTCCACATCGGTCCATTGTGGTGGAATCGGCGCTGAGGAAGGCCGGAAGCAAGGAGGAGCATGCTTCTTGCCCTCCAGGCCGCGCTTCGAAGACGTTAGATACTCTAGGACGTCAAGCCTTCCAAACGTCTATGCTGGCGGCCAGAATTATTTCATATATATTTTATATGAGTCTGTCGCTTCGGGAGGTCACCGAGAGGTTATCTCAGTTATCCCCCTTCGTATCTGCAACCAAGGCCTTTGAATATTCCCTGCTTCTTTATCACTGCGGGAATATCTCCGGAATCCTTTCTCGTGCTTCTCTGGACTCCTTCCGGTCGGTCAGCAGAGCCTCTGCTGTTGCCATTAGAGCACGCCGTACAGCATGGTTGCAGGCGTCCCGAGTTGTGTAGACGGGCACAGCACAACCTGGGTAATTCTCCCTGCGACGGAGATCACCTCTTCAATAGCGAAGCCTTACGTCAGGTTGCACAGTGCTTCGCTACCCTTCCCAGAGTTAGCAGTCAGCCTAGGGCCCGGCCCTCACCCGGCGGTGGTAAACGCCTCTCCAGACCCCCCTTCCCTAGGAAGAGGAAATGTCAGCCCTCCGCCCATCCTCCAGGCGCGCCCAAGCAAGGGACCTCTCACCCCTGGTTGATGTCCCCGGGCCCGCGCCAGGACTCTCATACTAAGCATTTTTAGGCTCGGGTGGGTTTAAAAGCGAGCTCTACTCTGGGGCTCGTTCAGTTGACGAATGGTTCGGGGACTTATCTAGGGGTTCAGGTATTCTCCTCCGTGGGAAAGGGAGACCACCTTACTCCGTGATAGCTATGGCCCACGGTCACCCTACTTACTCTTCGGTACGTCCCCGAACCCCTCTCAGCCAGTATTCCCTTGCTGATTGCTTCCGTACCGGAATTCCCCTTCCAGCCGCTATAGTCCCCCAATACTTACCAGGGACTATACCCTCATGTCCCCCGATTGTGCGGGGGATGAGTTCTGCGTGCAGGTCCTGGGGACACATATAGGGCCTCCAACCCCTGAGGCGTTCTACCGGACTGATGCTATCCTCCGTCCCCCACGCTACCGCGCTCTTAGCTCGCCGTTCTGCCCTTGCCCTCCGGAAAAGATCCCTCCTCTGACGGATCTCGAGGCTGCCTCTCCAGGTGGACGTTCTGGGGATTGATGGCAGATCCGCCTTACCAGGGTGCTGCTCATGGAGGTAGGCCCCCCGGCGTACCTGCGTTAGTACCGGAGGGGGCGTCCCCATGTCCACCGGCTTAGATATACTAGATATCACCTGCTTGATAGGCACCTATTGGGGGATGCCCACAGTACCTGTGTTCTACCGCCTTTTTCCCCCTATGGCCGGTACACCCCCCCCCCCCCGGGGGTCCGGCCAGTCTGCCTGCCTATTCCTCGTTCGGCCTGCGGACTGGTGGTACCCTACCGCTGTGAAGTCAACAGCTCCTTTTTTCAGTTAGGTCCTCCTCCCGGAGGTCCAGACCCTTGTCTCCCTATCTCTCGCTAGGGCAGACTGTGTACTCCTTCTGCTCTGGGGTACACCTCTACTCTTCTCCGGGATAAGCTCTCTAGTTCTGCCTGTCTTCCACTGTTAGTCCTCTGAGTTATGGACTCTACTCCTAAGGGAGTGCTCAGCTTGCATTAAGCCTCTTGGAAGACCTGCCGTCCTTCTCCTGACCCAGCTGACGCCTGGATCTCATGGCCTTCCGGATTTGGAACTTCCTCCTCGCTGCGGTGAAGTTTCCTTGATGACCTCGCTACTGTGTCTACAGTGCCTTCGTCACAGGACTACTTCCGACAACCCGGTGGGTAAGCTATACAGGGTTCTAAACCATTAATTCTTTAAACCTTAATGGCCGGTAAGCTCTATATGGTACTAGGTCATTTACTCATTAAATGCTTAATGATACTCTTCATGCACCCCTCTGACTACTCTCCTGTAGCCTGGGTTTTTTTTTGCTGTATCTTAATGGTACCTGTTCTGCACTCTAAAGACTTTCCTCTGTAGTCTTTAGATTCCTCTATTCAACTCCTGCCCTCCATCCCTCAGGGGATGCCGGGGATTCAGGTTGGGCAAATGCCATCCCGTCCTGGGCTGCGCTTATGGGATCTCCCCGGGCATCCTTAGCTAGGGAGTCCCCACGTGTGAAGACTCATTCCTGCTTGTTCCTGGAGATAGCACAGTTACTTACCTGTAACAGGTGATCTCCGGAACAGCAGGAATTAGTCTTCACAACCCGCCCACCTCCCCTAGGAGTTGTATCTCTATTTTCTCTATTCCTTCCTCTCCTCTCCTTCTGGCTCAGCTATGAAACTCAACTGGGGAGAGGCAGTAGGAAGGGCGGGAAGCCACCGCGCAGGTGCGGGGGATGCTCCCAAAGGCTTTCTGATTGGATGCTGGGGAGCATTCCCGTGCGGGCTCCGTCGGCGACGTCTCCCACGTGTGAAGACTAATTCCTGCTGTTCCGGAGATCACCTGTTACAGGTAAGTAACTGTGCTTTTGTACCCTTATAAACAATTAAATTAGTTTGAACAGAAGAATCACATTCCCATTGCAGTAAAATTAGACACACCTGTGATCAGTTGTCAGTACTCGCATGACTTGAATTATCTAGTGAATGATGGCCCTAATGTTTAAAATGGCCACATTCACTCCCTGTTCCACTTTCACGGTGATGAAGACAAGAGAGCTGCCTGAGACCGTCAGAAAAGCAATTTTCTCCAGGACCAAGCAGGAAGTCAGTCCTCACTTATGGGTGACGTCGGCGCCGACGGAGCCCTCGCGGAGCAATTTTCCCCCAGCTTTCAAAGAAAGCCTTTGGGAATTGCAGCGCGCATGCGCGGTCGTCTTCCCGCCCGAAGGTGCCATCTTAGCCAGTCTTCTTTTTTCCGCGGAGCCCTACAGACGTCCCCGTCTTGTCCCCGCGAAAAAGTTGATTTTCCTCTTTATTTTATACTTTTTTCTTTCGGTTCGACGCCGATCGTTTTCCCGCTCGGACTCGCGACGCCGGTCTCGAGTCCTCTCACGTTTTTTCGGTTTTTCTGACTTAGTCAGCTTTCATTTTCGTTTTCCCTGGCAGCCCGGTCCTTTGACCTCGCAGGGGCCCTTTTTCCCCCGATGGCTGCCAGTGGGTTTAAGCGGTGTGGTCGGTGTGACCGAAATATGTCACTTACCGACACACACGACTTTTGCCTCCGCTGCCTGGGCCCGGATCATGAGGAACTGATCTGCGGGCCCTGCAGCAAACTGTCCTCGAAGGCGTTGAGAAGTCGGCGGCATCAGCGTGAGAGAATCTTCGCTGACCCCAGCCGTACCCGGACCTCGTCGGAGGCCTCCGTGTCGAAAGGCTCCAGCTCGGACCGTCGCCGGAGCTCCTCCGACCGGGGTTCTCCCTCCGGGGACCATCGTCGGAAGGAAAAACCCGCGAGGGCGGCGTCGGTGGACGCTCCTGGCTCCGCGAGGGCCAGGTCGCATAGCCCCGACAGCCGCCCCGGGTCCTTGGAGAAGGAACACCTCCCGAAGCGACCTCGCCTGGAGTCGGAGATGCCTGCCCGGGTAAGTCCTGTAGTCCTTCTGGACTCGCCTCCGCGACAGCCGACGTCGGGCCCGACGCCGTCGGGGCCCGAGTCGGGGGCTGCTGGGTCACCTGAGCTCGGACTCAGGTTGACGGCCTTGGAGAGCAGACTGTCTGTCTTCATGGACCAGCAGCGGGCACTGCTCGCTGGCTTCGCTGGCGTCGCTGCCCCGACCGCCGGGACGTCGACGTCCAAGTCGACCCCGGAGACCGAGCCGATCCTCGAGTCGATGAGAACTCGAGTCGATCCTCGGTCGAGGTCGCCCTCGGCCTCCCGTTCGGGACCGAGGTCGCCGACGCCGACTCCCTCGGCGTCGGGGCGGCTGGCGCCGCACCCTGCCCGGGCCGACCCCACCGAGTCCTCGTCGGAGTCGGTCTGGGAGTCTGAGGAGGAAGAGTCACCTGATTCTTTCCGGACTCGGTGTGTCCCATCGGACTCTCCGGAGTCCGAGCCTCGGAAGCAGTCCCCCCCGGAGGATGCCCGGTTCTCGGACTTCGTTAGGGATATGGCCAAGGCTTTGGCCTTCCCTGCGGATCCCGAGGAGGAGCCTCGAGCCGAAGAGCTCGACGCCCTCCAGTATGACTCTCCCGCGAGGGAACACTTTACTGTGCCGGTTCCTCCTATGCTGGAACGACTACTCTTCCGCATGTGGGAGAGTCCGGCCTCCTCGCCGGTCCTGAGCAAGCGGGTCGATTCTATCTATCGAGTCCGCAAGAGCCCTGGCTTTCAAAAGGCACAGCTGCCACACCATTCCATGGTAGTGGAATCGGCCATGCATCGTCTTAAGAGCCAGAAGATGCACTCCTCGGTGCCTCCTGGAAGGGAGGCCCGTAACCTGGATGGCCTTGGCAAGAAGTGCTTCCAGGGCTCTATGCTCACCTGTCGTGTCCAGACTTACCAGCTATACATGGGCATGTATCTCAGGGATCTGGCTAAAGAGCTAGCCGGATTCTCCGCTGGTCTCTCTCCGAGGAGCCCTTGCGGAGGTTCCTAGCCTTGTCCACGGGTATTCGGGAATGCTCAAAGTTCATGTCCCGAGCAGCCTATGATGGCTTTGAAGCCTCGGCTCGAGTAGCCGCAGCCGGCATCGGTGCCCGCCGACAGGCTTGGCTTCAGTCGTCCGACCTTGAGCCCTGGGTGCAGGACAAGTTGGTCGATGTCCCCTGCCGAGGCGAAAACCTCTTTGGCAAGCCCATGGCGGAAAAGGCTGCACAAATTGAGACTGAGACTCTCACCAGGACCAGGCTTTCTAGGAAGACCTCCGCCCCTTCCCAGAAAAAGAAGGGCTCGGGAAAAAAGTCCTTTTACCCGAGGAAGGCAGCTGCCTACAAACAATACCCCCATTATCAGGCCCCTGCAGCTCCCCAACAGGGCCAGCAGGCCAAGGGACGGGGTAACGGGTCCCGTAGGCAGCAAGCCCCCAAGCCTGCACCACCAGCCCCTGCTCAGCAGGGTGGGGGTTTTTGACTCGCTCAGCACGGAGGCCGGCTGGTTCACTTCGCCCACAGGTGGTCCAGCATCACCGCAGATGCCTGGGTGCTTCAGGTCGTGCGAGAGGGCTACCTTCTCCACTTCCATCAGGTCCCTCCCTCCTATTTTCCGGGAGAGCCTCCGCGCCCCCCTCTGCACAGGGAGTTGCTCCTTCAGGAGTTAGCAGGTCTTCTGCAGGAACAGGCGGTGGAACCGGTGCCTCACCACCTGAGAGGTCAAGGCTTCTATTCAAGGTATTTTCTGATACCAAAGAGAACAGGAGGCCTCAGACCCATCCTGGACTTGTGCAACCTCAACAAGTTCCTTGTGCGGGAGAAGTTCAAAATGCTTACCCTTGGAATCCTTCTGCCCTACCTCCAGCAGGGAGATTGGCTATGCTCCTTGGATCTAAAGGATGCCTACACGCACATCCTCATCCACCCAAGCCACCGCCAATACCTAAGGTTTGTGGTGGCAGGAAATCATTACCAGTACAGAGTACTGCCCTTTGGCCTGTCCTCCGCACCGCGAGTCTTCACAAAATGTCTCGCGGTCGTGGCGGCCCATCTCCGGCTTCACGGCCTCTATGTCTTTCCGTACCTCGACGACTGGCTCATCAGAGCAGCGTCCGCTCAGGAGGTCACCAACGCCACGGGCCGCACGGTGACTCTGCTTTAGCACTTGGGCTTTGTCATAAACTTCGCAAAGTCCACTTTGCTCCCCTCACAGGATCTCGAGTTCATCGGCGCAAGGCTGCACACTCCTCAGGCGCGAGCGTACCTACCGCTCGACAGGGCTCAGCGGCTCATGGACCTAGCCGACCGCTTTCGCAGCCAGCCCCTGGTCTCCGCCAGGCGCTTCCTGAGACTGCTCGGCCATATGGCTTCCACCGTCCATGTGACCCCCAATGCCCGCCTGAATATGCGGTCTGCTCAATGGTGTCTCCGCCGGCAGTGGCGACAAGCCACAGGCGGCCTAGCAGACCTTGTGCGCGTCTCCGAGCCGCTGGTCTCGTCTATCCGGTGGTGGCTCCGGCAGCCGAACCTGATATTGGGAATGCCTTTCCAGTCACCTCAGCCGACCCGGGTGCTGACCACCGATGCATCCCTCCTGGGCTGGGGAGCACATTGCCAAGAGGCACGTACTCAGGGCCTCTGGACCAAGTGGGAGTCTGCTCAGCAGATCAACTTCCTGGAGCTCAGGGCGATCCGCCTAGCTCTCAAGGCCTTCTCCCACCTGACCTCCCAACAGTCCGTCCTTGTCCAGACGGACAATCAAGTTGCCATGTTCTACGTGAACAAGCAGGGGGGCACGGGCTCCTTCCTCCTCTGCCGGGAGGCACAGAAGCTCTGCTCTTGGGCCGTCAGTCACGGCATTCTCCTCAAGGCAGTTTATCTCCCGGGCCAAGAAAATTGCCTGGCGGACAAACTCAGCAGGGTCCTCCAGCCGCACGAGTGGCGTCTGGATCCCTTGATCGTTCAGAAGCTCTTCCTCAGGTGGGGCCTCCCCACGTTGGATCTCTTTGCCAGTCCTCACAACCGGCAGCTCCCTCGCTTCTGCTCTCGTCAGCCACACCCCCTTCGGGTTGCGGCGGACGCCTTTCTGATCTCATGGTCGGGGAGCCTTCTGTACGCTTTCCCTCCCATCCCGTTAGTCTCTCGGACTCTTTTCAAGGTTCTCCGAGACAAAGCCTTCATGATCCTGGTGGCCCCTCGCTGGCCCAGGCAGCCGTGGTTCCCGCTCCTGCTGCAACTGGCGGTGGAGGATCCAATCCCTCTGGGGGTACAACCGGATCTCCTCACTCAGGATCAGGGGTCCCTACTGCACCCCAACCTCAGGTCTCTCAACCTCATGGCCTGGCTGCTGAAAGGGTAGTCCTTGCTCCTCTTCTCTTGGCGGCGGAGGTGGAAGAGGTCGTCTTGGCTTCGCGACGGCCTTCTACCCGCAAATGCTACGCCCTTAAATGGCGTCGCTTTGCAATCTGGTGTTCCCAACAGTCTCAGGATCCCTTCTCCTGCCCGGTGTCGGTGTTCTTACAGTACTTGCTACACCTCTCTAATCTGGGACTTAAGTCCAACTCCGTCAAAGTTCACCTCAGTGCTCTTTCAGCACATCATGTGCCGGTGGACGGCAGACCTCTCTCCAACGACCCTCTCGTAGCGAGGTTTCTCCGAGGTCTCCTTCTACTTAAACCACCTCTGCGCCCGCCAGCGCCGGACTGGGACCTGAATGTGGTTTTGCAGCGGATCACCTGTCCGCCTTTTGAACCTATGGCTACATGTTCTCTCCGTTTTCTGTCTTGGAAAACACTGTTCTTGATAGCCCTCACTTCCGCTAGGCGCGTAAGTGAATTGCAGGCCCTCGTGTCTGATCCCCCCTACACTCGATTCTACAAGAATAGGGTAGTCCTACGGACTCACCCAAAGTTTCTACCTAAAGTGGTCTCCCCTTTTCACATGAATCAGGAGGTGGTACTTCCAACCTTCTTTCCCAGACCGCACTCCAGCCGAGCTGAGACGGTCCTCCATACCCTGGACTGTAGAAGGGCATTGAACTTCTACCTTGACCGTACGCGGGAGCACCGTAAAGCTGCTCAGCTTTTTGTGTCTTTTGACCCCAATAAATTGGGACTCCCGGTCTCCAAGCGTACTCTGTCCATCTGGGTTGCGGACTGTATCTCTTGGGCTTATGGGGCAGCCGGACTCGCCTTGGAAAGTCGAGTCACGGCTCATTGCGTTCGGGCAAAGGCCACGTCAGTGGCTTACCTCCGCTCTGTTCCGCTGGCAGACATCTGCCGGGCCGCTACTTGGTCTTCGAGCCAGACTTTTGCGGTCCATTACTGTCTCGAGAGGGAGTCCCGTAGGGACAGTGCTTTCGGACAGGCAGTCCTCCGTAATCTCTTTGAGGTCTGAGCAACTCCTACCCTCCATCCCGGATGTGGGCTACCGGTGGGTGATAATTCAGCGAAGATTCTATCCTTCTGTGCTGCTGAGCTAGAGGGAGCTCATTTTTGTGCTTAGGGTCTCCGGTAGCCTTGAGCTTGGGAGTCCCATAAGTGAGGACTGACTTCCTGCTTGGTCCTGGAGAAAGCGTAGTTACTCACCTGTAACAGGTGTTCTCCAGGAGCAGCAGGAATCAGTCCTCACTACCCTCCCTCCTCCCCTTGGAGTTGCAATCGTCTGCTTATGTTCTTTTTGCAAATTTTTACGCTGTCTTTTTTAGCTATGTCATCTGACTGGCTAAGATGGCACCTTCGGGCGGGAAGACGACCGCGCATGCGCGCTGCAATTCCCAAAGGCTTTCTTTGAAAGCTGGGGAAAATTGCTCCGCGAGGGCTCCGTCGGCGCCGACGTCACCCATAAGTGAGGACTGATTCCTGCTGCTCCTGGAGAACACCTGTTACAGGTGAGTAACTACGCTATCACCAAACATTAAACTTCAAAGGGGGTACAAGGCCATCGCCAAAGACCTTGGGGTTCCTATGTCTACAGTTTGCAATGTTAAGATGTTTTCTGCTAGGAAAAAAAAAACGAATCCAAGTAGTTTTCGAAGGTTAGTGCGAACTGTTGGGAAAACACCACATACAACATCCAAAGAGCTTAAGATTGACCTGGAGCAATCTGGAGTGGTGGTTTCAACCTGCACATGTGCCGTTTACTAAACAAAGAAGGGCTTCATGGGTGAAGGCCAAGGAGGAGCCCACTGCTCAGACAGACACAAAAAGGCATGCGTGAACTTTGACCAAACTCGCCTTGAGAAACCACAATCCTTCTGGGAAAATGTGTGGACAGATGAAAGCAAACTTTTGAACTCTTTGGCAGTGCAGACCAGTCATACATTTACAGGCGAAGAAATGAAGCTTATAAGGAAGAAAACATCCTTCCTACAGTTAAATATGTACAGGTTCCATAAGGTAGGTCTGTTTTGATGCCTCAGGAACTGGAGGCCTGGAACTTGTTAAAGGAATCATGAAGTCAGATGGCTGCCAAGGTATTTGGAGTTAAATGTGCTACCTAGCATCAGAGAGCTAGTTGTGGATCGAAGATCATGGATCCTCCAGCAGGACAGTGACCCAAAACATACATCCAAAAGTACAAAAGAATGGTTAAAAAGGAACAAATAGACTGTTTTATACTGGCCATCAGTGAGTCCTGATCTCAGTCAAATCGAGAACATTTGGAACAATCTGAAATCTGCCATTGGTAAAAGAACTCCTGGAAATATTCATGAGCTGGAACAAATCGCAGTTGAAGAGTGGGAGAAGCTACCAGCAGACAGATGTATGAAACTCATAGATGGCTACAAGAAATGTTTGGAGGCTGTCATCACTGCCAAGGGCTGTGCAACCAAATATTAGTGAAGGGTGACATTAATCCTGTCCAGGCCATCTTCTTTTTTGTTGTATACAGATAGAATATTTCCAATTATTTCTCAATATATTGTACACAACATACCGAAAATGCAAGGATGGAAATAATGTTGACTACAACTGTAACACATGTTTAGAAGCCATTATCCTAAATTGCCTTACATGGAACCAAAATTGATTGGGTTCTTTAATCCTATGTTTGTGATGACATAACTAGTAAGGCACCAATGGGATTTTATCAGCATGAAATGATTTAGGACTACTTGCTAACACAGTTGTGCTTGGAGGTTCGGAACGATTTCTAGTTTGATAGAATATGAGTGCTGCTACTTATGTACTTTTTCAAGCCTTTCACAGTACACAGAGGGTTGACAAAGAATATGGGTGTACCTTAATGTGGTTACCCTGTTATATAAAACCTGTACCAAATATTAGTAAGGTGATAACTACAATTGGAGAATGACACTTTGATGAGGTAGTAGATAAACCAAAAATAGCCACACTCATTCTGATGATACTACTGCTTCTCATTCTACACAACTTAGAGGCCATGCAAATACAAATTTCCAAACTAAGAATACCTATACTACATAGTATAAGACCACAAATTCTTTAGACACAAATTCCAAGGCACAAGTACTCAATCAGAAAAGCGCAAAGACTTGTTCATATCCAACTCAAAACAAATACCAGCCACAGCAAACCCATACTGGCCACACCAGTAAGCTGCATGCTCATCAATGCAAGGTCAGTCAGAAATAAAGTAAACACCATTACATATTACCTTCAGTAACATAAGATAGACATATTGAGACACATTCTGATTTGGCCGTCCAGCCATCCAGAAGCAGAACGCCCTGAGTTAGACCTAATTCTGATCCCGTGGGGGCTAGATGTGCCTGTGGGATCAGAATTGGATCTATGGCCTGAAGTGCAGGTCGGGCCCCGATTCTGATTGGCCTGCACGCCCAGCAGATCCCCGGCTACCCTGGGCTTCTGAATGGAGCCACAGTGCCATGGTGTCCCATTGCCATTGCACCACGGCTCCATTCAGGAGCCGTGAATGCTGGCTGCTGCCGATATTCTTCTGTCTCCAGGAACAAGCAGGAATGAGTCTTCACATATGGGTATCGTCGGTACCGACGGAGCCTGCGCGGGAACGCTTCCCAGCGTCCAAAAGGAAAGCTTTTGGGAGCACCCCACAGTGCCTGTGCGCTGCCTTCCCGCCTTTCCCAACCGTCTCTCTCCAGTTCTTCTTTTCCGCGGAGCTAGCAGGTCGTGTTTCCTGTCACCGCTGAAGAATTTCTTATTTTCTTATTCTTATTTTCTTTAGTCGCGTGTCTGCCTTCTCGAGGGCCGGTACCGCTGGTCTTTTTTCTTTCTTTAAAAAAAAACAAAACAAAACTTTCTTTCTGCCTCAGTGCATTTTCCTCTGTGGCCCTAGGCCTACAGTCTTTTTCCTCATGGAAAAGCCTGCCTCCGGGTTTAAAAAGTGCACAAAGTGCAGTGGCACTATTTCTGTCACAGAGAGAACAAAAAAAGCGGAGCCTGGACTGACAAAAATAAACCTTGTTTATTGCGCCCCAACGCGTTTCGGCCACCGGCCTTCTTCAGGGGCGCAATAAACAAGGTTTATTTTTGTCAGTCCAGGCTCCGCTTTTTTTGTTCTCTTGTATTGTGCGGATCCTTAGCTCCTTTTGGTACTACTACTACTATTTCTGTCACAGACACCCATGACTGGTGTCTAAAATGCTAAGGTCCTGACCATTCCATCGCGGATTGTGAGTCCTGCTCTATGATGTCTAAAAGAGGGTTACAGAATCGGGCAGCCAAGCTCAGTACCCTGTTTCCCTCCGATGCAGCTTCGGTGGCATCGACTTCTTCCAGGGCTTCTTCTTCATCCCATGGATCTCAGGTAACAAAACTTAAGTCCGGTCGGTCCTCAAAGGGTACATCTCCCTCTAAGGGTACATCTCCCTCTAAGTATCGAGATGTTCCCGACATTACTATTGAGGAATCCACACCGGCAAAATTACCCCGGCGGGAGGCTCCGGCTTCCAAAGCATTATCTATGGGGTCACAGGTTGACATCGATGGCACGGCCTCGACCGATCACCTGTTACAATGTTCTGGGGTACCGGCGGTTCCCGGTACCAACATCCAGACATTGGTGGTGTCGATGGATCAGAATATTCTGACCGTGCAGCATGCCATTACGGCCTTCATACAAGCTGCGACGCCCACGGTACAACAACAAACTCCGTTGTCGATACCGATTCCGGTTCCGGATCCAGCTCCGGTTCCGATACCAGTACCGCTTGCATCGGCATCAGCATCGAAAGCAGCGATACGGTATCCAGTGATGCCTATTAGTACCGATCCGGTACCAGTGACTCCCGATGTCGATACCCCTCGGTACTCGTATCGGGCTCTACGAGAGCATCCAGACAGTCGATACTTCGATTCCTCTGAAGAATCTGATACATCAGAGGTTTCCATCGAAGCATCGGAGATCCGTCCTCAGGAACCCTCTTCTCCAAAAAGGAGAATGTCTCCTCCTGAGGACTTGTCTTTCCAGGACTTCATCAGGGAGGTGGCCAGAAGCCTGTCCATTGCAGTAGCCTCTGAAACTGAGCCCAGAGCCAAAAAATTGGATATTCTTCAATATCCTAAGGCTCCTAAAAAGGCAGCCATTTTACCAATACATGAGATTCTTTATGACCACATGTTAGGTATATGGGAAACTTCTCTTACCACCTCTCCTTTTTCTCGTAGGTTGGACACCATGTATCGTGTTCCTCCTTGTCCTGGATTTCATAAGACTCAGCTTCCTCACCACTCTATTGTGGTAGAGTCTGCTATGAAAAAAATCAAGAACACAAAAAGACATTCCTCTGCTCCTCCAGGAAGAGAATGCAGAACCTTAGATGCTTTTGGCGGGAAAATCTTCCAGGCCAGTATGCTTGTAGCCAGAATCAACTCCTATAGTCTCTATATGGGGATGTTTCTAAAAGAGGTTACAGACCATCTACACACCTTATCTCCTTTTATGTCAGAAGATAAGAGAGAAGAATATATTACCTGGCTTAAAGATGCACAGGATGTATCCAAGTTTTCCAATTGTGCAGCCTTTGACTCCTTTGAGCGTGCCAGTAGAGCTTCGGCTGTTGCCATAGGCGCACGCAGAGTAGCTTGGTTACAAGCCTCTGATTTGGAATCCTGGGTACAGGATGGTCTGGGCAACCTTCCCTGTACAGGGGAAAACCTGTTTGGCAAAGATTGGCAAGCAAAAGCCACCCAGATGGATTTTATTTATTTATTTAGAATACATTTGTATACCGCAGCTTCCAGCGATCAGTAGCGGTTTGATTACAGATTGAAAATTGCCAAATCAAGACAGAAATTTCGGAGTAACATTACATTGATTTGAAAGGAAAGCACGGCACACAGTAATAAGGTCATAGGAGAGGAGTCAGAAATTTACATATGTACATTTTTCCTAACAGAATTCCTGTTGCAAATTGTGACATCTTGTATTCCCCTGGGATTTACATCAAATTGTAATAGCACTGGAATAGATGAGTCTTTAGCTTTTTCCTGAATGCATTAAGGTCTTTGGTCGCTCTGAGCTCAGGCGGTAGTTGGTTCCAGAGGGTCGGGGCAGAGTAAGAGTATGCTCGGCGGCTAGTACTAGATTTGACGGATCTGATGTCAGGTGGAACATGTAGGGTGTGTGAGGTGACGGTTCTTCTGTCTCTGTTGGGTGGTTGCGTGCTGATAAGGGTGGAGAGAAAGGATGGAGCGATGTTATGTATGAGTTTGTGTGTGGTTATCAATGTTTTATATTGTATCCGGGCCGTAATAGGGAGCCAATGCAGCTCGATCAATACAGGTGTGATGTGTTCAGCAATGCTTTTTCGCATGATGATCCTCGCCGCCACATTCTGGGCCATTTGTAGGATGTTTAGCGTTTTCTTTGGAAGACCCTGCAGGATGGCGTTGCAGTAGTCTAAGTGTGGAATAATGAGTGCTCGCGCAACAGTCCTAAAATCGTGAGGTTCGAGGATGTTCCGTAGAGGTTGTAGAACTCTAAGTTTGTCGAAAATGGGTTTCAAGTAGCGTATAGTTAGGGTCGACTGTATCCAGTTGCGTGTATATCATAATATCATCCGCATAGATGTGGTATTTGACATTATACTGTTGGAAAATATCACAGAGGGGCTGCATATAAATGTTGAAAAGTAGTGCCGAGAGAGCTGATCCCTGAGGTATGCCTTGCGTCTGAGAGAATGCTTCAGCCTTTTCGCCATTGAATTGAACCTGTGGCATTCTGATGCTGAAAATTCTGCTTTAGATAGACTTTCAAAGTCTACTACTACTCCTTTCAAGAAGAGGTTATTCAAGAAAGGATCTTTCCCAAAAAAAAGGGAAATTTTCTTCTGGTTATGCTCAAGCCTCTTCTCAGGGTCGTTTTGCTACAAAGAGACAGCAACAACCAAAACAGGCCAAGTCTCAGGCTGCGAGGACTGCTACGGCCCAACAGCCTCAGCCTCCTCAGGGCCTTTGACTTTCCACTAGAGAACTTAGCATTTCTGGCTCTAGAACATCCAGAGCCTCTCACCATCCCAGGAAGGTTAGCTCACTTTGCTCCCAGATGGGAACAAATCACAGCAGAGCAATGGACCCTCTCCAGCTACATTTCTTAAACCTTCCTCCTCACACCATGGTGAAACAGTTCAACTCTCCAACGTCTCTTCTCGACCTTCTAGGTCAAGAGATTGCTACCCTTCTTGCCCAAGGGGCAATAGAAGAAGTATCCCTACTTCAACAGGGCTCAGGGTTCTACTCCCCCTATTTTCTCATCCCAAAGAAAACAGGGGGCTACAGACCCATCCTAGATCTCAGAGAGTTGAACAAGTTTCTATGCAAGGAGAAATTCAAGATGATTTCTCTTGGTACTCTCCTTCCATACCTCCAGAGTCAGGACTGGCTTTGTTCTCTAGACCTCAAGGATGCGTACACCCATGTCCTCATCCATCCAACACACAGAAGGTTCCTTCGGTTCCTTTACCAAGGAAAGCACTACCAATACAGAGTGCTTCCTTTCGGTCTGGCCTCTGCTCCAAGAGTGTTCACAAAATGCATGGCAGTAGTAGCTGCATTTCTACGCACTCTGGGGATATTCGTATTCCCATATCTGGACGACTGGCTCATCCGAGCTCCATCCCAATCAGAGGCCCAGACTTCCCTGGCCTGCACAAGGCGTGTTCTTCAGTATCTGGGACTGGTAATCAACATTCCAAAATCCCATCTCACCCCTACTCAGTCTCTAGAGTTCATAGGGGCCTTACTGGATACCACAACTGCAAGGGCCTATCTTTCTCAGGCCCGTTGCCTACGTCTGGTGCAGTTAGCCTCCCAGATTCAGTTAAAATCCCAGTTAACTGCTCGAGAGATGTTGCAACTCATAGGCCACATGGCATCCACAGTGCATGTGGTTCCTTATGCTCGCCTTCACATGAGGGCAGCTCAGTGGACTCTATCCTCCCAATGGACCCAGGCATCAGGTTGCCTGTCAGACAAAATAGCAACCTCCATTCGCCTCTTTTGGTCCCTCCACTGGTGGAAGTCCACTCAAAATCTGTTGTTGGGGTCCCCCTTTCAACAGGTGCTACCCCAAGCAACCCTTACAACAGATGACTCTCCAAAGGGTTGGGGAGCTCATCTTCAAGATCTCTCCACTCAAGGCATCTGGTCTCCACAGGAGACATCTCTTCATATCAACCTCTTAGAGCTCAGAGCAATCTTCTTGGCTCTCAGAGTATTTCACAACCTGCTCAGCTACAAGACAGTCCTCATCCATACGGACAATCAGGTAGCCGTGTTCTATGTGAACAAGCAGGGGGGGACGGGCTCTCTGTCGCTTTGCAACGAAGCTCTGAGATTGTGGGCCTTCGCCAGAGAGCATCAAATCCATCTCATGGCAGTATATCTTCCAGGGGTTCAAAACTCTTGGGCAGACAGACTCAGTCGAGTTCTGCTTCCATACGAATGGTCCCTCCATGGGAACCAGATAGCCAGAATTTTTCGGATTTGGGGTACCCCAGACATAGACCTGTTTGCAAGTCCGTGGAATGCCAAACTTCTCCGGTTTTGTTCCAGGATTCCGTGTCAGGAAGTTCAGGCCAAGGATGCCTTCCTCCTTCACTGGGGGCAAAACTTCCTCTATGCCTTTCCACCTATTCCCCTCATCCCCAAGACTCTATTCAAGCTTCAGAGAGACAAAGGGGTCTATGATCCTCTTAGCACCACGTTGGCCATGCCAAGTGTGGTACCCTCTACTTCTACATCTCTCTCAAGCTCCCTCCCTGGACCTGGGGTCTGCTCCAGATCTCCTCTCCCAAGAGGAGGGAACCTTGTGGCATCCAAATCCTCAGTCTCTTCATCTCAGGGCATGGTTGCTGAAGGCCTAGACCGTCAAGATTTACACCTTTCTCAGCAAGTGAAGGATATCCTTCATGCTTCCAGAAAGCCTTCCACCAGACGCTCTTATGCTTTTAAATGGAAAAGGTTTTCCATTTGGTGTGCAGAAAATGGTCTTAACCCTTCTGCAATACCTTTGAATTCACTACTAGACTATTTTCTGCATTTATCCCATGCAGGCCTTAAAACAAATTCAATCAGAGTCCATTTGAGTGCTATTGCAGCATCCCTGAAGCCTCTTAATGGACAACCTATTTCTTCTCATCCTCTTATAGCAAGATTCATGAGAGGCCTTCTTTTAACTAAACCTCCCATTAGACCACCTCCAGTGGCATGGGACTTAAATTTGGTTCTTGGCCAGCTTATGAAGCCACCCTTTGAACCCTTAGCCACTACCTCCTTTAAATTCCTTTCCTGGAAGGTTATTTTTCTCATTGCTCTCACCTCAGCTCGCCGTATCAGTGAGTTGCAAGCTCTAGTGGCTAATCCACCTTATACAAGGTTCCATCATGACAAGGTAGTTCTCAGAACTAATCCACACTTTATGCCTAAAGTGGCCTCACCTTTTCATCTGAACCAGGAGGTATATTTACCTGTCTTCTTTCCAGGACCTCATGCATCTTCACACCCTGGATTGCAAAAGAGCACTTGCTTTCTATTTACAAAGAACAGAGCAACATAGAAAGTCCTCTCAACTTTTAGTTGCTTTTGATCCTTCCCATTTAGGACTTCCAGTCTCTAAGAGAACTCTGTCCAATTGGATTGCTCAGTGTTTTTCCTTCGCCTACCAGAGTAGGAATCTTTCTCTGGAAGACCATGTCACAGCTCACAATGTGAGAGCCATGGCAGCCTCTATGGCTCATCTAAACTGTGTCCATCGACCAAATCTGTCGAGCAGCCACCTGGGCCTCGGTTCAGACCTTCACAGCCCATTACTGCTTGGACAAGGATGCCCGCCGGGATGCCTTGTTTGGTCAGGCTGTTCTCAAACACCTGTTCCATACCTAATCAACTCCTGCCCTCCATCCCTGTCTGGATGCCTGAGATTCATAGGTGGAGATGGAGCCCTCCAGGGACTCACAATCTAGGTGATCTCGCAGGCATCTCTAGCTGGGGAGTCCCCATATGTGAAGACTCATTCCTGCTTGTTCCTGGAGACAGCACAGTTACTTACCTGTAACAGGTGATCTCTGGGAACAGCAGGAATTAGTCTTCACAATCCTCCTACCTCCCCTAGGAGTTGTATCTCTCTATCTATCTTTCCTTTCCTCTCTCTCTCTTTGTCTCAGCTTTAAAACTCGAACTGGAGAGAGACGGTTGGGAAAGGCGGGAAGGCAGCGCGCAGGAGCTGTGGGATGCTCCCAAAAGCTTTCCTTTTGGACGCTGGGGAGCGTTCCCGCGCAGGCTCCGTCAGTACCGACGATACCCATATGTGAAGACTAATTCCTGCTGTTCCCAGAGATCACCTGTTACAGGTAAGTAACTGTGCTTTCCCCGCAGCCATACCCTCAATCCGGCCTCCCATGGCCAGGGTCTGGCTGCGAGGAACTTACTTGACCCCCCCTACCTATTTTTCCTGGCCCGGCAGCAGGATTCCTTGACATCCAGGGGGACGTATTTCATCTCTTTGATGGAATAAGTCCCCGCCTATGTTCACGGCCCCGGACATACAGGGCCAACCTCAGAATTGGCCCTGTATGTATGGGGTCGTGGTGCACCCATGCCCCACCCTCGCTCCGCCTCAGAAATGTGTCCTCCCGGCCCCGTCTAGGCCTCCCCGAACAAACGCGCCGTTTGTACGGGGAGGCAGTAGTCGGGGCCGGCAAGGGAGTGAATAGCGGGTATGGCTGGCCAATCCGGACATCCATCCCTGCTATTCGCTGTACTGAATGAACCCCAAAATGCATAACAGAAACATGGCTGACAGACACAGACCAAATAATACTGAATGAAATCACCCCTCTTACATACACTGCATTTAACTGTCCTCACAACCACAAGAGAGAAGGTGGAGTGCTAATATTGGCTAAAAGGCACTACAAGTTTAAAACTATGTCAGCAACTAGTACAACCCAGAGTAGCACCATCACCATAGCAAACAAGCACATATCAATTTGTCTCACATATAGAGCACCCAGTGCTAAATCCGATGAACTCTCTTCAGTGCTGGGTTTGCTCGCACAGTCCCAAACAAAACCCTGATAACACTCAGGGATTTTGACCTCAATTCAGCAACTAACTCTGAAGCAAATCCTTCCTTAGAACCAAGGAATCATTGCAATACAGACAGATTCTGCAAACACCTACACTACTGGAGCAAGATATCCTATGTCCACCAACTGTAACCCCAACACCCTGGCCTGATCACCATATAATCACATTCAATACAGCACGCCACATCCCTCTTACCCTAAGACGCATGGAAACCAAAAACAGAAAATACAAAAGTTTCACCATTGGAATGCTGATGCAGCCTCCAAGACTTGGTTGGCTAAGTTCCCTTTCAAGGGTAGATTATTGTTTGGTGAGGATCTTGACAAATTTGAAACAGATTTAGGGGAAGTCAAGCCTCAGAGGTTGCCAGAACATAAGCTTAAGTCTGGTTGTCGGCGTCCCTCCACTCATATGCCCTTGTCTTCTTCTAGGGGCTGCTTCAGGGATTCTCGGAGATATCTTCTGGGGAAGACTTATTCTTCCCCCATATCAAGTGCCAAAGCCCAGTTCTTTCGAGTTTCCCGTCGTCCCATAGACAACTTCACGCTCTCGAACAGCCTATCGAGAAACCCCACGTCATTCATTCATAATGACCATTCAGATGTATTAGAACACTTCAGTCACAAGATCATTTATTTCCAATTCAGCAACATCTAGGAGTTGGTATGTTTGTATGTTGCTGAATTGGATTGATGGTGTTTATTAATGGGGAATCATAAATTAATAAGGGGATCTGTGTTTAATGATACTGGGGGCCAATGGGATCAATGAATGGTGACACAAGGAAGTTCATTGGCACCTGGAAATAAATGACGTTGTGATTTAGTGTTTTAATATATCTGATTGATCTAAGGTGTATGAATGAATTTTCACATAAGAATATATCTAAGAATATACATAACTAGAATCATTCATATGTTTCACTGTAAATAATTTATACCAGCATTGATAACCCAATCATGTATATATAATACCTATTGCTATATTAGTTATATAGTTCTAAAATATATATTACTTGTAATTGATTCCTATGTTACAATGTATTCCTATGTTATAATGTAATCTCCAGGAACAAGCAGGAATGTAGTCTTCACATATGGGTATCGGTACCGATGGAGCCTGCGCGGGGACGCTCCCCAGCGTCCAATAGGAACGCATTTGGGAGCATCCCTCAGCACATGCGTGCTGCCTTCCCGCCTTTCCAACTGTCCCTCTTCAGTTCTTCGTTTTCCGCGGAGCCGACAGGATCTATTCCCTGTCACCGCAGAAAATTCCGTCTTTAAATTTCTTTTCTTGTGGTCGCGTTTGATATACAGACCTCCCTCATAAGAGGAAGAGGTGGACAGAGAGTTAATTGAAGACATATGCAGCATTGCTAGGAAAGGGGAAGTGCTACTGATAAGAGATTTCAATATGCTAGATTTTGATTGGCACATTCCTGCTGCAGTATCATCTAGAAGTAAAGGAGATCCTGGATTCTCTACAGGGAGAACTATTCAGACCCCACACGTGAAGGGGCCATACTGGACTTGGTGCTTACCAATGGTGAAAGTGTTTCTGATGATGTAGTGGGAGATCATTTTGCATCCAGTGATTACCAGATGGTGTGGTTCAGTATTAGGACTAGGGCTGTTAGAATCCATTCAAAGGCGAGGATCTTAGACTTTAGGAAGACTAACTTTGCGAAGATAGGCCAATATCTCAGGGAGTCGTTAGTGGGATGGGAACAGCTGGGGGATGTAGAAAAACATTGGGCAAAACTGAAAGGGGATATTTTAAGGGCAACCAACCTTTTTGTTAAAATGGTAAATAAAGGTAAAAGGAAAAGGAGACCGCTATGGTTTTCGAAAGAAGTAGCTGAAAAAGTGAAGAAAAAGAGGGAGGCCTTCATGAAATACAAGAGATCACAGAGAGAGGAAGACAGGCATCAGTATTTGGAAAAACTTAAGAGAAGCTAGCAAAGTAGTCAAGAAGGCAAAGATTCAAAAGGAGGAGGAAATAGCCAATGCAATAAAATGGGGGGATAAGACATTTTTCAGATATATTAGTGAGAAGAGGAAGGGCAAAAGTGGTATTGTCAGACTCAAGGGTGCAGGGGGGGAATATGTAGAAGCTGATAAGGATAAAGCGGAATTGCTTAACAAATATTTTTGTTCTGTCTTCACAGATGAAGAACCAGGAGCAGGACCTCAGAAAACACCCACAAAAAAGAACAGAAGCGAGGGACATCTTGAACAATTTTCAGAAGACTGTGTTCGTGAGAAACTAGCTCAACTTAAAGTAGACAAAGCGATGGGACCGGATGGGATACACCCTAGAATACTGAGGGAACTTGGGGACGATCTAGCAACTCCACTGACTGACCTTTTCAATGCCTCGTTGGAGTCTGGAGTGGTGCCAAAGGACTGGAGAGAGGCTCATGTGGTGCCTTTACACAAAAGCGGAAGTAAGGATGTGGTTGAAAACTATAGGCCGGTTAGTTTAACTTCGGTGGAGAGTAAATTATTGGAAACGCTGCTGAAAGAGAAAATAGTGAGGTTTCTGGAGTCCAGCGGATTACAGGATCCGAGGCAGCATGGATTTACCAGAGGCAGGTCTTGTCAGACAAATCTGATTGATTTCTTTGACTGGGTGATCAGGGAGTTGTACTGAGGGAGAGCTCTAGATGTGGTGTATTTAGATTTCAGTAAAGCCTTTGACACTGTTCCTCACAGGCGACTTATAAACAAACTGAGCACCCTAGGGATGGACCCTAAAGTTACTGCTTGGGTTAGAAATTGGTTGGGTGGGAGGCGACAAAGAGTACAAGTAAATGGAGCTCACTCTGAGGAGAAGGATGTTACCAGTGGTGTGCCCCAGGGATCTGTCCTTGGTCCAATTCTTTTTAACATCTTTGTTAGTGATATAGCGGAAGGGCTGTCGGGTAAGGTTTGCCTCTTTGTGGATGATACCAAAATCTGCAATAGAGTAGACACCCAGGAAGGTGTAGATAACATGAGAAGGGATCTAGCTAAGCTTGAAGAATGGTCTAGAATTTGGCAGCTGGGATTTAATGTTAAAAAATGTAAGGTCAGGCATTTGGGCTGCAGCAATCCAAGGGAGCAATATAGTATAGGAGGTGAAGTACTTTTGTCCACTAAAGAAGAGCGGGACCTAGGCGTGGTTGTGTCTGATGATCTTAAAGTAGCTAAACAGGTAGAAAAGGCGACGGCAAAAGCTAGAAGGATGCTTGGGTGCATACGGAGAGGAATGGCTAGCAGAAAAAAAGGAGGTGATAATGCCTCTCTATAAGTCTTTGGTGTGACCTCATTTGGAGTATAGTGTGCAATTCTGGAGACCGCACCTTCAAAAGGATGTGAACAGGATGGAGTTGGTGCAGAGGGTGGCTACTAAAATGATTAGTGGTCTTCATTATAAAGCATATGAGGACAGACTTAGGGATCTTAATATGTACACCTTAGAGGAAAGGCTGGATAGGGGTGATATGATTGAGATGGTTAAATACCTCCGTGGCATAAATGTTCAGGGAGAGAGCCTCTTTCAATTGAAAGCAAGTTCTGCTACGAGGGGACATGGGATGAGGGTGAAGGGAGATAGATTCAGGAATGATATGCGGAAATATTTCTTTGCGGAAAGAGTAGTGGATCAATGGAATAGTCTCCCAGTGGAGGTGGTAGAGATGAGGATAGTAACTGAATTCAAAAAAGCATGGGACAAACACAGAGTATCTCTAAAGGTAAAAAGGGGACTGTTGTAGTTGTTGATATGGAAGGACAGACTAGATAGGCCATGTGGTCTTTTTCTGTCATCATTTTTCTATGTTTGCCTACCGCACGACGCCTACCGGTACCGCCGGTTCTTTTCTTTTCATTTAAAAAAAAAAAAAAGAAGGTAGGCTTTAGACTGTTTCTTTTCAGAAACGTTTCTCTTTGGTGCTAGGCGCCATTTTGGGCACTAGGCCCCATATTCCTAAAACATGGAAAAGCCAACTAGTGGTTTTAAAAAATGTACTAAGTGTGGAGGTACCATTTCCGTCACTGATACCCATGATTGGTGTCTGAAATGTTTAGGACCTGAACATTCTCCAACTGAATGTCTCTCCTGTATGGGGATGACTAAAAGAGGAAGACAGAACCGGGCTGCAAAGCTCGGTACCCTCTTTTCTTCAGATGCCAGATCCATTGCATCAACATCGTCAAGGGCCTCTTCTTCCTCCCATGGATCTCAGGTAACTAAACATAAAAAGCCGGTCCTCAAAGGGTAGCTCTCCTGCTAAGCATCGAGAGGCCATTGGCATTGCCCTTGAGGGAACCATACCGGCAAAACAGCCCCGGCGGGAGGCTTCGGCTTCCAAAGCATCGATGGGGCTTCAGGATATTCTCGAGGCCTCAACCTCGCAGGAACTACCTATGCCAGCGATGGCGAACCTATGGCACGCGAAGGCCTTGCAGCTGGCACGCGGGAAGGTCGCAAATTAATATATGCCGGCTCATGGCAATTTAAAAAAAAAAAAAAGCTGGCCGCCGCGGCGGCATGGAGTGTCCCGCGGGGCTTCCTCTGCCCGGCGGGACTCTCCCGGCGCAGCTCAGCCCCTCTCTGCCGGCTTGCAGATACGCGAAGGGAAAGTCTCCCTCGCGTCTCTGTTAAGCCCGCAGGGGCTGATGGGAAATTTCCCATCTGCCCCTGCGGGCTTAACAGAGACGCGAGGGAGACTCTCTCTCCCTTCGCGTATCTGCAAGCCGGCAGAGAGGGGCTGAGCTGCGCCGGGAGAGTCCCGCCGGGCCGAGGAAGCCCCGCGGGACACGCCAGTCCGCCGCGGCGGCCAGCTGCTTTTTTTTTTTTTAATTGCCATGAGCCGAGGGGGGGCGGGTAGGACTGGCAAAGGGCTAGGGGGGGGGGTTAAGACTGGCAATGGGCGAGGGAGGGAGGGAGGGGGGTTGAGACTGGCAATGGGCGAGGGAGGGAGGGAGGGAGGTAAAGACGGGCAAGGGGCGAGGGAGGGAGGTTAAGACTGGCAATGGGCTAGGGAGGGAGGGAGGGAGGGAGGGAGGGAGGTTAAGACTGGCAATGGGCTAGGGAGGGGGTTGAGACTGGCAATGGGCTAGGGAGGGAGGGGGGTTGAGACTGGCAATGGGCTAGGGAGGGAGGGAGGGAGGGGGGTTGAGACTGGCAATGGGCTAGGGAGGGAGGGAGGGAGGGGGTTGAGACTGGCAATGGGCTAGGGAGGGAGGGAGGGAGGGAGGTTAAGACTGGCAATGGGCGAGGGAGGGAGGTTGAGACTGGCATTGGGGGATGGAGGGAGGTTGAGACTGGCAATGGGCTAGGGAGGGAGGTTGAGACTGGCAATGGGGAGGGAGGGAGGGAGGGAGGTTGAGACTGGCAATGGGCTAGGGAGGGAGGGAGGTTGAGACTGGCAATGGGCTAGGGAGGGAGGGAGGGAGGGGGGTTGAGACTGGCAATGGGCTAGGGAGGGAGGGGGGGGTTGAGACTGGCAATGGGCTAGGGAGGGAGGGAGGGGGGTTGAGACTGGCAATGGGCTAGGGAGGGAGGGAGGGAGGGGGGTTGAGACTGGCAATGGGCTAGGGAGGGAGGGAGGGAGGGGGGTTGAGACTGGCAATGGGCTAGGGAGGGAGAGGGGTTGAGACTGGCAATGGGCTAGGGAGGGGGGGTTAAGACTGGCAGTGGGCTGGGGGGTTAAGACTGGCAGTGGGCTATGGGGGGGGTTAATACTAGCAATGGGCTGTGGGCTGAGACTGGCAATGGGCTATGGGGGGGTTAAGACTGGCAATGGGCTATGGGGGGGGTTAAGACTAGCCCTGGGCTGTGGGCTGCTGCGGGCTGGCAATGGGCTATGGGGGGGTTAAGACTGGCAATGGGCTATGGGGGGGGGTTAAGACTGGCCATGGGCTGTGGGCTGATGAGTGCTGTCTGGAAATGGGGTGATGGGGAGGTTAGGACTGGTAATGGGCTATGGGGGGGTTAAGACTGGTAGTGGGCTGATGGGGGGGTTAGGACTGGTAATGGGCTATGGGGGGGTTAAGACTGGTAGTGGGCTGATGGGGGGGTAGGACTGATAATGGGTTATGGGGGGGCTAGGACAGGAAATGGGCTGATGGGGAGGGGTTAGGACTTGAGGTGGGCTGATGTGGTTAGGACTGGTAATGGGCTGTGGGCTGATGGGGGGGGGGTTAGGACTGGCAATGGGCTATGGGGGGCTGACTGGAAATGGGCTGATGGGGGGGTTAGGACTGGTAATGGGTTATAGGGGGGGGCTTAAACTGAAAATGGGGTGATGGGGGTTAGGACTGGAAGTTGATTGACGGGGGGCTAGGACTGGTAATGGGTTGGGGTGTTGCTAGAACTGGAAATGGGCTGAGTGGAAGGGGAGGCTTGAACTGCAAATAGCTGATGGGGAGGGGGCTTGGAATGGAAATGGGCTGTGAGGGAAGGGAGCTAGGACTGAAAATGGGCTGATGGAACAGCTAGGATAGGACTGGAAATGGGCTGTTGGGGGAGCTAAGATTGGAAATGGGCTGTGGTGGGGGCTTGAATTGAAATGGACTCATGGAGGGGCTAGAACTGGAAGTAGGCTCATGGGGGGGCTTGGACTGGAATTGGGCTGAGTGGAGGGGAGGTATGATTTGACATGGGCTGATGGTGGGGCTAGGAAATGACTAGAAATGGGCTGATGGGGGGGCTAGGATTGAAAATGAGCTGATGAAGGGACTTGGACTGGAAATGGATGGGGGAGCTAGGACTGGAAATGGGCTGATGGGGGGCTAGGACTGGAAATGGGCTGATGCAGGGACTAGAAGGGAATGGATGCTGGGTGAGACTGGAACTAGAAGGGAGCTGATGTTGGGGGAGGATTAGAATGGGATGGGGCTGGGAGAGTAAAATGGAGAGAGGGGAAAAATATTTTGTGTAGGAGGGATGAAAAATCTACAATTGGCCAGGTATTGGGAGAGTAATTGGGGATTGAGGATGGAGGGGTAAAATTTGTGTGGATGAAATAAGAATGAGGAAAGAGCAAAAGGAGAAAGATTAGTATGTTAAAGCAGATGTAGAGAGAGAGAGAATGGAAAAAAAACTAGAAGAGAGAAGAAAGGACAAATGGACAGCAGACGATGGAGAGTTAGCAGAAAACATGAAGAAACCAGAAGAAAGTGGCTGGACCAATTGCAACTGAAAAAGAAAATGCACAAAAGGTAGAAAGATATCTCTTTATTTTGAATTTTTTAACTGGAATATGTCAGCTCTGGGAAATGTGCATCATTAACATCTGCGCTTTGTTTGGTACAAGTGGAAATTCCTATTTGACGTTGCCACTTGTTCTCTTTCCCTAGTATTCTCTGAAATGTATTGGTTTAATATTTGCAGTGTTGCCTTTTGATAGGTAGGGTATGGTGCTTTGTGAGTCCTGGTAATGCTGTCAGGATACGGCGGGTTTGCTATGGGTTCTAAATGGGCAGCGTTTGTAGTAGTTCCTAATGTGCCTGGCGGTTGGCACTGGATTATAGTAATGTAGAAATCTTTTAGTCTTTCTTTATCCATACACTCATTAAGAGACATGTTTACTAAAAGTTAGTGTATGGTAACATTATGCAAATATTTATGCAAATAAGACCACTTATGCAAATGACGTGCTGGCACTTTGAGGAAATTCTTTGGTTTTGTTCGGCAGTTTGAGCACTCGGGCTCAAAAAGGTTAGCCATCACTGACCTATGCCATGCTCAGGGGTTCCGGCTGTCCTTACCGGTACCGACACCCAAGCATCGGCAGCATCAATAGACCAGAGGTTCCTTGCTATCGAGCGCAGCATTGCAGCTCTTCTTTCATCTGTGGTACCGGTGGTCCCACGGGCACCGGTACCAACACCGACGATACTGGTACCAAAGGTACCGGCCCCGGTGGGAACTCTTTCCATGCCATCTCTGGCTGGAATTGACAAAGTGGTACTGGGTCAACTCGGTACCGACTTTGATCGGTACCGGGATCGTGCTTTGCAGGAGCATCAGGGTCAGGAGTACTTTGATTCCTCCGATTCCGAAGACTCTGACAGTTCTGCTGGCACTAGAGGGTTTCTCCTAGAAGATCCCTCTTCTCCCCAACGCAGAATGTCACCTCCAGAGGACATGTCATTTCAGGATTTCATCCGTGATATGGCCAAAGGTCTTTCAATCACAGTAGCTCCTGAGGAGGAACCCAGAGCAAAGGAATTGGAAATTCTCCAATATCCTAAAGCTCCGAAGGAGGCAGCCACTCTGCCTATCCATGAAATTCTGCATAGTTTGATGCTCAGAATGTGGGAGACACCTCTGACTACTTCTCCTCTCTCTAGGAGACTTGATACTATGTATCGAGTTCCGCCATGTCCTGAATTTCAGAAAACTCAGCTGCCACACCATTCAATGGTAGTGGAATCAGCCATGCGTAGAATGAAAAGTGCAAAGAGGCATGCATCCAATCCTCCAAGTCGTGAATGCAGGACTCTGGATGCTTTTGGGCGCAGAACTTTTCAAGTTTCCATGCTTTCAGCTAGGATCAGTTCATATATCCTATATATGGGAATGTTCCTCAAGGAAGTCACAGGAGACTTGGAACTTATGAGCCCATTTCTCCCAGATGACAAGAGGCAAGATTTTCTTGTTCTAGTTAAGCATGCTCAAGATGTCTCCAAGTTTGTTAATCGTGCAGCCTTTGACTGCTTCGAATGTATCAGCAGTACCTCTGCTATTGCCATTGGCGTACGACAGATTGCCTGGCTACAGGCATCCGACTTGGGTACAGGACAAGTTAGGCAACATTCCTAGCACGGGGGAGAATCTCTTCGGCAAGAACTGGCAGGAAAAGGCTAATGAGTTAGATGCTGACAGTTCTACCTTAAATAGATTGTCAAAGTCTACAGCCACTCCAGCCAAAAGGAAGCCTTAAAAAAACCCTCTTTTAGCAAAAAGAGGAAGTTTTATCCTTCCTATACCCAGCAGAGTCAAACTTCAGGTCAGGTTGCCCAAAAGCGACAAACTAGACAGCAAAAGAAGCCAAAAGACCTGAGAGCCCAACCAGCTCTCCAGTTTCAGCCCCTCAAGGGCTTTGACTCCTTCCTAGAGAGCTTTGCCTCCCTGCCTCTGAGGGGTCCCCAACCCGGGCAGGTTATGCCAATTTGTCAACAGATGGTATCAGATAACAGCAGAAGATTGGATTTTGTCCATTGTAGGAAAGGGGTACAAGCTTCATTTTCACAGCATGCCCCATCCTACAATTCTAAAGCAATTCAATTCACAAACCTCTGCAGATAATCTGCTAGATCACGAGGTCTCCACACTTCTTGCCCAAGGGGCAATAGAAGAAGTACCCATTCTTCTACGGGGTGCAGGGATCTACTCCCCCTATTTTCTTATTCCAAAGAAAACAGGAGGACATAGACCCATTCTAGACCTCAGAGAATTGAACAAATATCTGTTTCGAGTGAAATTCAAAATGATTTCTCTAGGAACTCTTCTGCCATACCTTCAAAGCCAGGATTGGCTTTGCTCTCTAGACTTAAAGGATGTATACACTCAAATTCTCATCCATCCAGATCACAGGAAATTCTTACGTTTCCTTTTCAGGGGAAAACATTTCCAGTACAGGGTTCTTCCCTTTGGTCTGGCTTCAGCTCCAAGGGTATTCACGAAATGTATGGCAGTAGTAGCTGCATTTCTACGAACCCTGGGGATTTTTGTCTTCCCTTACTTAGACGACTGGCTCATTCGAGCCCCTACAGTTGCAGAGGCCAGCACTGCACTGTCCCATACAATGCGAATCCTCCAATACTTGGGATTGGTAATAAACTTCCCAAAATCTCAACTAGTTCCTTCCCAATGCCTAGAATTCATAGGAGCCTGTCTAGATACCAGACAGGCAAGGGCTTTCCTTCCACAAGCCCGGTGTCTTCGCATAATGCAACTAGCTTCTCAAGCAGCAGGCAAATCCTCCCTCACTGCTCGAGAGCTACTGCAGTTACTGGGACATATGGCATCCACAGTTCATGTAGTCCCATATGCTCGCCTCCACATGCAAGCAGCTCAGTGGACCCTCTCCACACAGTGGACACAGGCCACGGGTCATTTGTCGGACAAAATAGTAATCTCTCAACGACTAATTTTGTCCCTCCAATGGTGGCAATCACTAGCAAATCTGACAGTGGGGTCTCCTTTCCATCAACCCCTCTTTCAGGCCACCCTAACAACAGATGCATCACAGGTGGGTTGGGGAGCACACCTGAATCATCTCTCTAACCAGGGCACCTGAACTCCACAGGAGGTTGGTTTACACATAAACCTCCTGGAATTAAGAGCAATCTATTTAGCTCTTCGAGTATTCCACGCCCAGCTCAGCTACAAGACAGTCCTAGTACAAACGGACAATCAAGTAGCCATGTTCTATGTGAACAAGCAGGGCGGAACAGGCTCTCTGTCATTATGCAACAAAGCTTTACAACTGTGGGCCCTCGCCAGAGAGCATCAAATCCACCTTCTAGTGGTATATCTTCCAGGCATTCAAAACCTTTGAGAAGACAAACTCAGTCGAGTACTGCTGCCTCACGAATGGTCCCTCCACCTAGACTAGGTGGCAAAGATATTTCATCTCTGGGGCACTCCAGACAAAGACCTCTTTGCAAGTCCACTGAATGCCAAATTCCCCGGTTCTGTTCCAGGATTCCGGCTCACAACTGTCAGGCAAGGAATGCATTCCTCCTTCACTGGGGTCAGGACTTCCTTTATGCCTTCCCACCCATTCCCCATATCCCTAAAACACTCCTCAAGCTTCAGAGAGGCAGGGGTCGCATGATTCTCATAGCACCACGATGGCCACGGCAAACGTGGTAATCTCCAGGAACAAGCAGGAATGAGTCTTCACATACGAGTACGTCGGTACCGACGGAGCCTGCGTGGGAAAGCTCCCCAGCATCCAGAAAGAAAGCCTTTGGGAGCATCCCACACGCATGCGCGCTGCCTTCCCGCCCATTCACTTCCCTCTCATCAGTTTTCCGTTTTCCTCAGAGCTGGCAGGACATATTCCTGTCACCGCAGAAAATTCTTCTTTTTTATTCTTGTTTTTTGTGGTTGCGTCTGCCTTCCTTCGACGCCACCGGTACCGCCGGTGCTTTTCTTTCTTTTTACTAAAAATGTTTTCGTTTTTCTAAGGAATTTTTTTCCTGTTAGTGCCTGATGGTTTCTTGGCCACTAGGCCTCTATCCTTTCCATTATGGAAAAGCCAGCCACTATCCTTAAGAAATGCTCAAAGTGTGGCGGTACAAATATATTTTTAGACACTCGTACTTGGTGTCTAAAATGTTTAGGTCCTGACCATTGCCCACTGGAGTGTCTCTCCTGCAGGAGCTTAAATAGAAGAAGTCTTCAGTAAAGAGCACAGCTCGATACCCGGTTCACATCGGACTCGATGTCACCAGCCAGAATATCTTCTTCCTCACAGGATCAGGTAGAAACATAGAAACATGATGACAGAAAAAGACCACATGGCCTATCTAGTCTGTCCTTCCATAACAACAAGTACAACAGTCCACTTTTTACCTTTAGAGATCCTCTGTGTTGGTCCCATGCTTTTTTGAATTCAGTTACTGTCCTCATCTCTACCACCTCCACTGGGAGACTATTCCATGGATCCACAACTCTTTCTGTAAAGAAATATTTCCACATATCACTCCTGAATCTATCTCCCTTCACCCTCATCCCATGTCCCCTCGTAGCAGAACTTGCTTTCAATTGAAAGAGGCTCTCTCCCTGAACATTTATGCCACGGAGGTATTTAAACATCTCAATCATATCACCCCTATCCAGCCTTTCCTCTAAGGTGTACATATTAAGATCCCTAAGTCTGTCCTCATATGCTTTATAATGAAGACCACTAATCATTTTAGTAGCCACCCTCTGCACCAACTCCATCCTGTTCACATCCTTTTGAAGGTGCGGTCTCCAGAATTGCACACCATACTCCAAATGAGGTCGCACCAAAGACTTATACAGAGGCATTATCACCTCCTTTTCTCTGTTAGCCATTCCTCTCCGTATGCACCCAAGCATCCTTCTAGCTTTTGCTGTCGCCTTTTCTACCTGTTTAGCTACTTTAAGATCATCAGACACAACCACGCCTAGGTCCTGCTCTTCTTTAGTGGACAAAAGTACTTCACCTCCTATACTGTATTGCTCCCTTGGATTGCTGCAACCCAAATGCATGACCTTACATGTTTTAACATTAAATCCCAGCTGCCAAATTCTAGACCATTCTTCAAGCTTAGCTAGATCCCTCCTCATGTTATCTACACCTTCCTGGGTGTCTACTCTATTGCAGATTTTGGTATCATCCGCAAAGAGGCAAACCTTACCCGATAGCCCTTCCGCTATATCACTAACAAAGATGTTAAAAAGAATCGGACCAAGGACAGATCCCTGGGGCACACCACTGGTAACATCCTTCTCCTCAGAGTGAGCTCCATTTACTTGTACTCTTTGTCGCCTCCCACCCAACCAATTTCTAATCCAAGCAGTAACTTTAGGGTCCATCCCTAGGGTGCTCAGTTTGTTTATAAGTTGCCTGTGAGGAACAGTGTCAAAGGCTTTACTGAAATCTAAATACACCACATCTAGAGCTCTCCCTCGGTCCAACTCCCTGGTCACCCAGTCAAAGAAATCAATCAGATTTGTCTGACAAGACCTGCCTCTGGTGAATCCATGCTGCCTCGGATCCTGTATTCCGCTGGACTCCAGAAACCTCACTATTTTCTCTTTCAGCAGCGTTTCCAATAATTTACTCATCACCGAAGTTAAACTAACCGGCCTGTAGTTTTCAGCCACATCCTTACTTCCGCTTTTGTGTAAAGGCAGCACATGAGCCTCTCTCCAGTCCTTTGGCACCACTCCCGACTCCAATGAGGCATTGAAAAGGTCAGTCAGTGGAGTTGCTAGAACGTCCCCAAGTTCCCTCAGTATTCTAGGGTGTATCCCATCCGGTCACATCGCTTTGTCTACTTTAAGTTGAGCTAGTTTCTCACGAACACAGTCTTCTGAAAATTGTTCAAGATGTCCCTCGCTTCTGTTCTTTTTTGTGGGTGTTTTCTGAGGTCCTGCTCCTGGTTCTTCATCTGTGAAGACAGAACAAAAATATTTGTTAAGCAATTCCGCTTTATCCTTATCAGCTTCTACATATTCCCCCCCTGCACCCTTGAGTCTGACAATACCACTTTTGCCCTTCCTCTTCTCACTAATATATCTGAAAAATGTCTTATCCCCCCATTTTATTGCATTGGCTATTTCCTCCTCCTTTTGAATCTTTGCCTTCTTGACTACTTTGCTAGCTTCTCTAAGTTTTTCCAAATACAGATGCCTGTCTTCCTCTCTCTGTGATCTCTTGTATTTCATGAAGGCCTCCCTCTTTTTCTTAACTTTTTCAGCTACTTCCTTTGAAAACCATAGCGGTCTCCTGTTCCTTTTGCCTTTATTTACCATTTTAACAAAAAGGTTGGTTGCTTTTAAAATACCCCCTTTCAGTTTTGCCCACTGTTTTTCTACATCCCCCAGCTGTTCCCATCCCACTAACGACTCCCTGAGGTATTGGCCCATCTTCGCAAAGTTAGTCTTCCTAAAGTCTAAGATCCTCACCTTGGAATGGATTCTAACAGCCCTAGTCCTAATACTGAACCACACCATCTGGTGATCACTGGATGCAAAATGATCTCCCAGTACAACATCAGAAACACTTTCACCATTGGTAAGCACCAAGTCCAGTATGGCCCCTTCACGTGTGGGGTCTGTTACCAATTGCCTGAATAGTTCTCCCTGTAGAGAATCCAGGATCTCCTTACTTCTAGATGATACTACAGCAGGAATGTGCCAATCAACATCTGGCATATTGAAATCTCCTATCAGTAGCACTTCCCCTTTCCTAGCAATGCTGCGTAGGTCTTCAATTAACTCTCTGTCCACCTCTTCCTCTTGTGAGGGAGGTCTGTATATCACACCAATGCAAATAGATTTCTCTTTCCCTCTTTCTAGTTTAACCCACAATGCCTCCTCTCTCCCTTTTAAGCTCTGTAATTCCAAAGCTTTAATAGTAGATTTTACATATAGTGCCACTCCTCCTCCCCTTCTTCCTACCCTGTCCTTTCTGAATAAAGTATAGCCAGGTATAGTTACATCCCAGTCATGGTTTTCTGTGAACTATGTTTCTGTAACTGCCACTAAATCCAAGTCAGCCACTCCCACCAAAGCTTCAACTTCAGGGATCTTATTTCCCATGCTACGGGCATTAATACACACTGCTTTCCATATGTTACCCCTGTTACCCATTTCCATAAAGGTATTTAATGTATCACCTACCTGGGGCTTTCACTTACCTGGGGGCTTTCTTCACCCATCCCCAACGAATCTAGTTTAAAGCCCTCTTCAGTAGATTAGCCAGTCTACTACCAAAGATGCGTTGACCTTTCTTGGACAGATGGATGCCATCTCTGCTCTGCAACCCTTGGAACAGCATCCCATGGTCTAGGAAACCAAAACGCTCTCGATGACACCATCCACGCAGCCATGCATTCATCTCCAGGATGCGAGCCTCTCTGCCTTGGCCTTTACCCTCAACAGGGAGGATTGAAGAGAACACCACCTGTGCACCTAACTGCTTCACCCTCTGTCCCAGAGCCATGAAGTCACTTTTTTTTTATTTTTATTTTAACTTTTTTTATTAGCACACAACACAGCACACAATACACAACATAAACCATAAATCTCCCCACAAACCCACCAATATACATTCTGAACATCCTTAACAGTAACTATTGGGAGAGGCCCCAGTTCCTAGTGCTTCCCCATATATTTTCCATCTTACCCCCATACACCCCCCCCCTGAGTACCCTTTACACAACTTATACATGATAAGATTAACCCCCCCCTGCGTAAAACAAGGAACAGTAATCCACACATACAGTCTCAGCGCCCCCACCCCCCTCCCCCATTCTACTGACCCCCCTTCCACTCACCAGGCAGAGAATCTCCCCATAGGAACCCCCCAGCATACCTAACCCAAATGCCCCACTCCCCCCCCCCAATCCCGCACTCCCCCCCACCTCCGCCCCTCCCCCTACCCGCCATCCGCTTACTGCGAATCGCCGCCTTCACCCAGACCGCCAGCTGGCGAGATCCCCTGTCCGCATAGGCCTCAACTATAGCCGGGTCAGGAGCCACCCGTTCTGGCCCAGGTGACCTTATATGCAAAACAGGATCACCACCTCCAGGATCCTTCCAAGAGTATATATGAATATGGTGGGGCATAGTATAAACCCTCTAACCCTACCCCCTCCAGTGAACCGAGCCTTCTCACCCCCCCCCATCCGCCCTCTAATCCCCCCCCCCTCTCTGCCCTCCAGTGTTCATAACGTTCCCACACCTTATTATATCGTGGAACCGTATGCTTTCGACGAGCTTCTATTGCGCAGTACCCCCAAAGCTGCTCCATTCGCCCCACTACCTCCGCTAAAGGGGGAACATCCTGTTTCTTCCACCAGCGAAAGAGACACATCCGCCCTGCAATGACACAGTACCCCTGTAGCCTCCCCCTGTCCCTCCCGCCTTCACCCGTCCCCCCTTCATTCAATATCACCATACTAGGGGTAAAGCTGACCGGGACCCCTGTGATGTTTTCCGTAAGTCTTTCCACCCCCTCCAGTATTCCTGAACTACCGGACATCCCCACACCATATGCAGCAAATCCCCTCGAGCCCCACACCCCTTCCAACACTGATCCGAACTCGCATGGTATAATGCGTGGAGCCACACCGGGGTCCAATACATTCTGAGCCTTAGCTTATAGCTGTTTTCTAGCATTGCTGTCCCCGGTGCCAATTTATGAGTTCTGATATAAATTCTGTCCCACCTCTCACCGTCCCACTGCCCCCCCAGGTCTTCCTCCCACTGCGTCTGGCCCCGTATGCTCCCTTGCTCGGATTCCCCCAGGATTTTATATAACTTCGATATGATCCTAGTGGGCATCCCCGTTTCCCCCATCATCTCCTCAAAGGGCGCAGGTTTCGCCATCAGGTCTTGCTTCACTTCCTGCCTCTGAAGCCAGTACCATAAGCTAACATAAGCATATCTATCTTGCCTCTCCAACCAATACTCCTGCTGCAACTCCTCAAAGCTCCTAATCCGCCCCCCAACTCCCACCAATTGCCCCAACTTCCGCAACCCTTTCGCCCCCCACCTCCTAAACACCCCAGCCTCCTCCCACATCCTACCCTTCATTGCTATCTGTATTGGGGTTTCTCGAGAATATTGCCTCCCCCCTAACAAGTGCCCCTTCCATTTCCGCCAAACCTGTCTAGTTAGTTCTCTGTAGGGATTCTCTTCTCCTATCCGCTTCCCTCCCCCCGCGGGTCCCAGATCCAACCTCCCATCTCTGTGCCCCCCTCCCCCTCCATCTCCACCCACCCAGGCCTCTCCACCCCCTCCTTCCAAGCAAATAGGGCCCGAAGCTGCGCCGCTTCATAATACCGGAGCAATGATGGGACTCCCAACCCCCCCTCCATTTTAGGCCTATACATGGTCGCCCTGGCGACTTTAGGTCGTTTGCCATCCCAAATAAATTGCAGTAGCAGTTTTTGCATCCTAGCTATTTCTTTGCCAACCAATCTATACGGAAGGGACATATAAACAAACAGCAACCTTGGAAGGACATTCATTTTGACTACTGCAATACGCCCCATCCAGGACAAATACAGCCCCCTCCACCGTGATAGATCCTGCCTTATAGTCTCGACCAACCCCTGATAATTCCATTGCTTAATCTTAAGTAGAGGGGTCCCCAACTGGATCCCCAGATACCGAAAACTCCCCTCCACCCACCTAAATTTAAAGTGGTGCCGTAGGCTCTCTTCCACCCTGGGCGCCAAATTGAAACCCAGCAGTTCCGTTTTCCCTGGATTAATTTTATAGCCCGCCAAGCGGCTATACCGTTGTATAGCCGTCAGTAGCACTGGTAGCGTTGTAAGCGGTTGCGTCAGTGTAAAGACGACGTCATCTGCAAAAAGGCCAATCTTTTCCTCCCGCCCCCCTATCTGTACCCCCTTAATGTCCTTCATACGCCTAATGTAGGCCGCCAACGGCTCTATAGCCAAGGCAAACAACAAGGGTGACAGCGGGCAACCCTGTCTGGTACCTCTATGTAGCTCAAAACTCTCCGAGTACCCCCCATTAACCCGAACTCTAGCGCTCGGACCCTGATATAGAGCTCTGAGCCAGCTGACATACTTCCCTCCAAACCCCATTTTATCCAAAACCTGAAACATAAAAGCCCACTCCACCCGGTCGAAAGCCTTTTCCGCATCTACGGTGATTAACACTGCCTCTTGCTTAGTACGCTGGAGCTGCCACATAATATTCAAAATCTTCCGCACATTGTCGCTACCCTGACGCCCCTTCACAAAGCCCGTCTGGTCCGGGTGGATCAGATGCGGCACCACATCCTGGATACGATTGGCTAAGATTTTTGCCATTATCTTTGCATCCAAATTTATTAAAGAGATGGGCCGATACGAACCACATACCCCCTTATCCTTGCCTGGTTTTGGCAAGACCGTTATACCGGCCTCCGCCATTGTGCGCGGGAGGCCCTCCCCCTGGAGCACCCTATTAACTACCTTGGTAAATACGGGCGTAATCTGTTCCGACAGGACCTTATAAAATTTTGCCGTGTACCCATCCAACCCTGGCGCCTTTCCCAATTTCAACGTGCTGATGGCCCTCCGCACCTCCTCCTCCTGGATCTCCCGCCCCAGCTGCTCCCGTTCCTCCTCCGTCACCCGTGGCAGACCACAGTCCTCCAGAAACTCCGCAGTGTCCTCCTCGCCCCCCTCCAGTTCACTTTCATACAGAGTCCGATAATACTCCCGAAACACCCGCCTAATTCCCTTGGAGTTTTGAACCCACTCACCTTTAGTGCCCCTAATGCCCACCACATGTCCCGCTTGCCGCCGCCCCTTCAAGCGACTGGCTAACACCCTCCCTGCCCGATTCCCACCTTCAAAGTGGGCCTGCTTCAAGACCGCCAATTGAAAAGCTATCTCTTGGGCCCGCAATTTACTCAACTCCCCTCTCACCCTTTGTATCTCTGTAAGGGTACCAGGATCTGCCACACTCTGATGTACCCCTCCAAACTCCGCAACTGATGCAGTAGGTCACTTTCCCTGGCCCCTTTTTCATGCTTTACCCGCGCCCCCAACCCAACCAGCTGACCCCTAATCACCGCCTTTAAACCATCCCATAGCACTCCCATAGACACCTCCCCCGTGTCATTTAGCCGGAGATAGTCCGCTATTTGAGCCTTAAGCTGCCCCACGTGCTTCTCCTCCTCCAACAGGGAATCATTAAGTCTCCAGAATTTTAAACTGTCCTCTCTCCCTCCTATATCAAAGCGTACACTCACTGGGGCATGATCTGACCAAGTGATCTGACCGTGTTCCACCTCCTTTACTCTATCTAACCCGATCCCCCCCCCCCCCCCCCCAAATCATGTCCAACCTACTATAAGAGCAATGCACTGGGGAATAATAAGTATACTGCCGTTCCCCCGGATGCCAACTTCTCCACAAATCCACCAAACCCAGACGTTCTCTCAGGACATTCAAACTTCGTCTATCCCCCATTCCTCCTCCCCCCTGCCCCCCACTGGTATCAATTCTGGGATTACACGTCAAATTAAAATCCCCCCCCCATGATTATGGGAGTGCCCCCAAGTCCTTCCAACTCCTGCAAGAGTTGCGCGTACATCTCCCCCTGCCTCTCATTAGGACCATACAAACTGATCACCCAGACCTCCTCCTCTTCAATTTGTACTAAGACCCCCACCCATCTCCCTCCTTTCCCCCGTCTAACTTCTTTCACCTTAGAATGATACTCCCCCCCCCACCAAAATGCCCACCCCCCCTTTCCTAGAATTCATTCTCTGACCCGCCAGAACCACCTTGGGGTAGTGCCTAGATTCCAACAAATACTCCTGCCCCACCTGCAGATGCGTTTCTTGTATACACAAAATGTCGGCCCCCATTCTTTTACCCTCTCTCCCCACCAACTGACGTTTCTGGCGTGTTCGCAGGCCCTTCACATTTAAGGTCATGACACTTATCATTCTACGCTTCCCATACCCCCCTCCCGCCTTCCCGCCCCCTGGTCCCCCCCCTCCCTCCCCCCTCTTACCTCGCACCTCTTTCAACCTCCTCTGGCCCTCACACCCCCTCCCCCCCTCCCTCCCCATCCCATCCCCATCCTCCGTCGCCTCCAGAGGATAACTCAGGAGTAGTGCGTCCCTAGCCTTCCCCAGCCTTACGCCTTCACACCCCCCTACCTCCCACCCACCACCATCCCGCTCACCACCCTCCTTTAGCCCATACCTTCTCCCCCCCTTCCCTCTTCTCACGCCCTCCTACGTCCTTGCTTCCCTCCCCCTCCCCACCCCTCTCTGATACCCCCACCCAGTGCTCATCCACCATACCACCCACTGCCCCCCTCCCCACCACCTACGTCTGCCCCCTCTCCCCCGCCTCCCCTCCTCCCCCTCCCTCTTCTCCCCCAATGACTGTACACAACCATCCCTAAATATTACATATAAAACATTCTTAAAGACAACATTTCTTCACCACTCTTCAGCACTTATACCAGCATATGAGCAGTCCACAAGTTGCTTCAAGTGTCTTCCATCCGCTGGCCCTCTTGCAGCTCCCGCCCAGGTTGCGGCGATCGGACTCTTTCGCTCTCTGGGCTGCTTCCCCTCTGCCCCTGAGGCCCTCCAAGGGAAGAGGCCGCCCCCAGGTCTGCCCCCTGGGTGCTCAGGCCCGCGCCCCGGAGAGCCTTCAGTGCCTCCTCCGGGGTCTGCGTCCGCCATGTCCGCCCTTTATAGGTGAACGATAGTCCAAAAGGATGGAGCCACCGGTATTTAATGTCCTCTCTCCGCAATATTTGTGTAACGGGCTGCATGGCCCTCCGCCTCTGCAACGTGCCTGCAGAAAGGTCTTCATAAATGTGTACCGGGTAGCCCTGCCACATGAGGGCTCCTCCTCGCCTGGTTTTGCTAACAATTTTCTCCTTGGTTTTATAACGGGCCAGACAGATGATTATATCGCGGGGTTTATTGCCCACTGGCTTCCCCAGGGCTCGGTGGGCCCTCTCAAGTTGTATGTCCGTCGCAGCCACCTCCTCGCCGCCCAAACGTAAGGCCTCCAAGCAGACTGATCGGGCAACCTTCTCGCTGTCCTGAAACTCTGTCTCCTCAGGTATTCCCCGGAGTCTCAGATTATTGCGTCTGGAACGATTTTCCAGATCTTCCAGCTTGTATAACAAAGTCTCATACTGCGTCCCCAACTTCCCCGATCTTTGTGTCTCTTCTTCCTGATGTAGCTCAATCTCTTGCAGCCGGTTCTCGTGGTCCCCCATTCTACACACCAACTCTCCAACTTCTTCTTTCAGGGGGCCCAGCACTGCGTTCAACTCACTCTTCACGGATTGCACTTCATTTTTGATTTCGAGAAACCAGTCTCTAAGCTCCACTCTCGTGACAAGCTGCGTAGGGTCCATTCCTGGGGTTTTTACATTCTCCAGGGCTCCTACTCCACCTCGCTCTCCTAGCGCCTCAGGGAGCTTTTTATTCTCCAGCTGCCCAACTTCGCCTTTCCCACCTTGCGCCCCCGGGCACGCATAGTCTCGGATATCTGCCGCTTTGCGTCTGGTGGTCATCTCTGTGCCAGCAACCCCTGCCAAGGTCAGCACAGCTTTCCCGGTAGGGGGGCTCACCCACCCATTTTTTGCAGATTTTCAAAACTCTCTTGTAGCCTCCTCAGCACCGTGCTGTCCTAGCTCAGGCAGCCAACTTCCTCCGGCTCTTCTCCGTGCCCTCACACCAGGCCCAGCGCTCTCTCTGGCGTCCCCCTGCTTACCCGCAGTCTCCTCAGCCTGCACACATCGGCTGGGCTACGCTCCACAGCCCCTCCAGCTTCTTTGTATGCAGCAGTCCTGCTCCCCTCCTGCTGCTAATCTCCGCACTCCAGCTCACCTCCAGCCCTCTGGATCTTTTTGTGTTCTCACGCTGGGGAGGTGCAGCGCCGTCGGATGTGCAGGCCCTTATCGTCCGCCTGCTGCTTTCGCCACCCCCACGCTGCCTCCGGGCGCCATTTTCAGCCCACCACGCTGCCGCGGCACTCTCCCGGTGTTGCCTCACACCGCCGCCGAAGTAATGCGGTGGCCGCCGGCGTTTCAGCGGTCCCGGCACTTCCTGCCTGCTTTCAGCGCCCGTTTGCTCCACTGGCCGCCTCCGAGGTAATTATTTTAGGGCGTTTTGGCTGGGTCAGCGCCGGAGCAGCTCTTTCAAGCCGCCATCGGCTTCGGTGACGTCACTTCCTCCCACGCCATGAAGTCACTTTTGATACGTTCCGAGGTATACCTGGCAGTATCATTTGTTCCAACATGGATTAGCAACATTGGGTAATAGTCAGTGGGCTTGATGAGTCTCGGCAAACTCTCCGTAACATCTTGGATTTTGGCACCAGGCAGACAGCATACCTCTCTGGACATCAAGTCTGGTCGGCAGATGGACGCCTCAGTACCCCTCAGAAAGAGAGTCTGCAACCACCACTACCCTTCGTTTCCTTCTGGTCACTGATTCCGCAACTTTGGGGTACTTGAACTCTGGTTCTTCCCTTTCCAGGGATGCTTTCACCTCCTCCACTTCCAGGGCTGCATAATGGTTCTTCAATTCAAGGGCTGGAGAAGTTGGATTGGTGATTTTGCAGGCCCTGGTGACTTGTATCCAACCATCGACATTCTGTTGGCACCCATCTTCTCCTGTGCTGGAGAGCCTGGTTGCTGCAAGAAGCATCTCATCAATGTACTTCTCACTGTCTTGAATGCTCCTCAGCCTCGCCACCTCCTCTCTGAGTTCCTCCACTTGTTTCCTCAGAGCTTCAGCATGCAGGCACCCTGCACATGGAACCGGTCCTTCAACTGGCATTAGGACCTCTGTCTGGACCGAGGCAGAAGCTGTAACGGGGGCAACAGCATTAGCAATACGATTTTTCCCAGCCATTGTTCTATTCGTGGAGCTTAGGTATCTGTTAAAGCAAAAGAGAGAGATCTACCAAGTACCAGCCGGTTTCGCAGCTGTCCTTTCAGAGAAAAAGCAGTTAAATCTCATTAATTATATACAAATGTGCTGGTCCAATTCACTGTGATTTGTTAAAGGGGGAGGTGCCCTATAAAGCAAGACTGCTCACTAGGGATGGGTGGGAGTCGGGGTGGGTAGGGAGGGAACTAACACCTGATTACGTGTTAGCAGTTTCTAAACCTGAGGAGGTTACTTGAGTTCAGCAACCTACTGTGCTCAAGGAAAGTTCCCCTAAAACAGCAAAAATGAAAGTAACCTTGCTTTAAAAAATATACACACAACCCTATTAAGAGCTCCCAGTCAGAGAGCTAGCAATGTATTATAATAAAACAAACAAAGAAACCCTCAAATCCTTACTGTTTGCTCTGTGGAGCCCTGGTTAGGAAAGCCATAAAAGGGCAGGGCACTGGAGTCTTTTATGCAGGCTTCAACTGCACTCAGGAAACAGGCCCACTAACTCCTGATTAGGTGTTAGCAGTTTCTAAACCTGAGGATGTTACTGGAGTTCAGCAACCTACTGTGCTCAAGGAAAGTTCCCCTAAAACAGCAAAAATGAAAGTAACCTTGCTTTAAAAAATATACACAAAACCCTTTTAAGAGCTCCCAGTCAGAGAGCTAGCAATGTAATATAATAAAACAAACAAAGAAACCCTCAAATCCTTACTGTTTGATCTGTGGAGCCCTGGTTAGGAAACCTGGTTAGGTAATCAAACAAAAGTCTGTTAAGACTAGCCAGTCCTCGAGTGGTAGATCTCCTTCTAAGCATCGATATGCCTCTGGCATTGCCCTCGAGGACATTTTGGCAATAAATCCCCGGCGGGAGTCTTCGGGCTCCAAAGCATTAACGGGGCTTCAGATTGTTCCCGAGGTTCTTACCTCCATGGACATACCTGGGCCATGCTCGGTGGTTGTGGCCGCATCGGGCGGTACCGACACCCCGGCATCGGCTATGGTGATTGATGAGATATTCCTCCCCAATGAACGTAATCTAGCGAATTTCTCAGCTACTTCGGTACCGCTAGAGTCGCTGCAGACCGTTCCCCGATTATCGGTATCGGCTTTGGTACCGGTATCGACATCACCGGTGTCGGTACCGTCGATGCTTGCTTCGACAGACTCGCTTCCTTCGATGCCGAGCCTGGAATCGCTCTCTAGCATGGAGGATTCGGTACCGACCTTGGGCGGTACCGAAGACATCTCTTTAAAGAAAATCCGATGCTTCATCCTTTCAAGTCTTCCGATCCCGATGACTGGGATGAATCCATTGGTACCAAGGCTGAATTTTCAACAGTTTCCGCCTTTACCCCTCATTTCAGAGGGTCCTCCTTGGAAGTGTACTCTGCACCTCCCCTCACCGGCAACATACCAGGGCTCTTGGAGTAATGAAAATCCACACACAAAGCAATCAGAAGAGAAATCTGTAAACATCAGTAAATAACACACAACACACTTGTATTATAACAACAACCAAAGCTTTGGGAGAGCAAACTAGGCTTCTGCCTTTGTTTACTCTGCCATCATAGCTTTAGGCCACTTTATTTATAGGTAAATATTTGATTATACAGCATAATTCTCACTTTATTGTTCTACGTCTAACATCACGTATCTATACCATCATAGTTCAGTTCTCATTAGCATAGGTCATCTTGAGAAGACATACACATATTCCCAGACATAACTATGTAGGAATTAATTCTAATTAATTCTAATACTGACAATTTGATATCTCTAACCCGAGACTGGGAGACAACTTGCCCTTTACTTATCTTATATAAACATAGACTAGTGTTTATATTACTAGGAACCTTTCACCTAATTATCCTAGCAGAGTCTTTCAAGGATGTTACTGAGTAAAAAGCTCTGAATGGTATTAACTCTTTCTTAGGGCTAGTACAATATTGTTGAGTACCCTGGCCGTATTCACAGCCCTGTACAGACTAGCTTACTTTCAGTCCCTCCTCTGATTCTGTAAAGAATCATTTCAAAGGTAAGGCAACTCAGACATTGATATTAAAGAAAGATTGTAACTAGATTCTGGGTCTATCTGTAACATCATTTTAGGGGTCAGTGCCTCCACTGATTTCTTACAGCATGCAGATATTACACACAGAATTAATGCTCCTAAAATGATAATCCCTAAAAAGCCAAATAGTGATGCTAACATGCCTTGCAAGGGGCCTAGATAATGAACTCCAAAAAGAAAAAACAGAATAAAAAAAATCAGAAAAAGAACTTACATAACTATTACTTAGAACAAAAGTACGATTTCTAACCTTATCTAGTAGGCCTTTCACTATTTTTCCTTCGCTAGGAGGTAGTCTAAAGCCATACGATTCTGGGCTGCATAAGCAGACACCTTGTCCACTGCACCTTGTAACACACTAATAGCCTCTATGAGATCCAGGGCTGTAAGTTCAACAACTGCCTGTAATCGCATAATCTGGGTACCATATTCTCTGGTGGACGCTATGGCTCCAAAGGTTGTGAGCCAAACAGTACCTGTAAATACATCTATCTGAGATTTAGTTAAAGGACTTGTAGAGTCTACCAACTGTTGTGCTGCTGTTATGGCTTCATCCTGAGGGGAAACATCCCTTTTTCTTCTTAAAGAATTATTCCGGGTTGATAATAAAGTAATATTTTGGTAAGGTAAAAAACGCTACGGGGTGTCTAACTGGGCAACATAGCAAGTACCTGACCAACCTCTGGGAAGTTCTGTATACGCAAGATTACCACACACAAAATAATCCCCTTCTAAAGCCACTAATCCATTTTCCCAAATTGTCAAGTTGTGGGGACAAAATATATTCTGTGTACAGTTATTCAAAGCCCACTAAGGAATGTTCATTTCTTTAATTCCAACAGATAAATTACGTTCCCAGGGATGGTAATACCCTAACAAAGGGAAACTCCAGTTAGGTATGTTTAGGTCTGAACTAGAGTCATTCAAAGGGTAGCCAGAACTATTATACTGTAACAAGTCATAATCATGCACTTGGTTCCCTTGAACTTGCATTAATTGTACTACTGAAATATAGGATTTTCTTACGTGGGATTTCTTAAACCAGATAGAAGAATTATGCAATCATGCACTATTCTACAGATTTTATTTATTTATTTATTTTATTTTATTTATTTTAATTCTCTTATATACCGTGCTATTCTGCATCAGTGCGGTTTACATTGAACAAACTGAAATTACATTGAACAGGGCATTATAACTTGGAGATAACTATTTTACAGGGAACATGGGCTATGGAGGGTTAAGTGGCTTGCTCAAGACCACAAGGAGCACCTGTGGGACTAGAAACCCCAGTCCTTCCGGCCCAAGGTTGCTGTCCTCTAGTGGGATTTGAACCCCCGACCTTCCGGCCTGAAGTACCTTGCCCCAACCACTAGGCCACTCCTCCACTCCACTCCACTAGATATATATTATAGCTTTAACTACCCTCTAATTCTCAATCTCTTCATGAAGTAGAGGTTAAGTGCCAAAAGGTCATTGCTTATATATCAGTAAAACACTAATTCAAACTAACTTTATCCACCTAAGCAGCAGTATAGATGCTGGAAGAAGGTGTTTTGCATAATTAGTCCATTCAAAAAGCACTTAATCACGATAGTCTTTTTCTGTAATATCACTGTTGTCCAATGAGTCTCTGCGTTGCAATCTCTTGATTCACCGATGCAGGGAGCCACCTCCTGAATCCTGTGAAGGAGCCTTTTTACACTGTGTAGCCAAGATGTAGTAAGATGTAGCCAACGAGAATGTCCTTCCATTTTACAAGCTGAGTATCCCACCAGGAGCACACGGAATGGACCTAGAAACCTGGGAGCCAAAAGTGTCTTTGGATGCAAATTCTTAATCAGGACCCAATCTCCTGGCTTCAATTCTGGATGTGATGATTCTGACGGAGCATCTCGTTGAGGATTCACCTGCAATAAAGGGGAAACAGACAGGACTGAGTGCAATTGTGAGCAATAAGTCCAAATATCGCTGCGCAACAATTGAGGATCCGGGATAACTGCCAGTTCATGTGGAGAAGTAGCTGGATGTCCAGTAACTATTTCGTATGGTGTCAGGCTGGGGGATTACACACTGCCATAAGAGGAAAAGGAAGGGCTTCCATCCAATCTGTAGCCCAATCCTGTGTTAGAGTGCGTAAGTGACCTTTGAGTGTCCTAGTCATCCGTTCCACTTGGCCAGAGCTTTGCGGATGATAAGGAGTGTGCAGTTGTCTCTTAATACCAAACCAAATTTTCAGTACCCTCCCAGACACCTGCAACGAAGGCTGGACCCAGATAAGAAGAAAGAACAAAAGGTACACCACAAACAGGAATAAACTGAGTGAGCAGTAATTTGATGGCAACCCCAGCAGTCATACTGGTAGTGGGATAAGCTGCTATCCATCAGTCATTTTGCAGATCTGCCCTGTGCCAGAGTGGGGAGGCGGTATTTGTTTGGTGGTCACTTGTCTTTTCTATGGGTAGCAGCTTATCCCACTACCAGTATGACCCGGCAGTCATACTGGTAGTGGGATAAGCTGCTACCCATAGAAAAGACAAGTGACCACCAAACAAATACCGCCTCCCCCCTCTGGCACAGGGCAGATCTGCAAAATCAAAAAGAGTTCGGAAGGCAGAAATGCTAATAACTGACCCTAAGCTGACCCTACTCTGCCAGTCTTGAAACAGTGCAGACAAGCTGTGCCACAGAAAAAAACAAAAAAAAACCTCAGGTGATACCGGAGAACCGCAAAGGCATAATTCATAGTCACAGCGGTGAAGCTTATGATGCAGGAACAGGGCAAGTGGAAACAATAGACTGTCAGGACAAATAAACAGATGATCCTTTTTCCAGTAGCCCTGAGCATCACAGGTTGCACCCCACGAAGTCCACAGCATAGGTCATCTTGAGAAGACATACACATATTCCCAGACATAACTATGTAGGAATTAATTCTAATTAATTCTAATACTGACAATTTGATATCTCTAACCCGAGACTGGGAGACAACTTGCCCTTTACTTATCTTATACAAATATAGACTAGTGTTTATATTACTAGGAACCTTTCACCTAATTATCCTAGTAGAGTCTTTCAAGGATGTTACTGAGTAAAAAGCTCTGAATGGTATTAACTCTTTCTTAGGGCTAGTACAATATTGTTGAGTACCCTGACCGTATACACAGCCCTGTACAGATTAGCTTACTTTCATTCCTCAGGAGAGATTTCTTTTCAAGCTTTTTTGCTTGATATGGCAAAGTTACTTGCCATTTCTATACCTGGTAAAGAATCTATACCAGGGGATTCAGAAACTCTGCAATTCCCCTGGATTCCAAAGGAGGTGATCATGCTTCCTTTGCATCAGATCTTACAGGATCTACTATTAAGAATGTGGGAAACTCCTTTAACGGTATCCCCACATTCTAAGACACTTGACACTATGTACAAGGTGACACTTTCTCCAAGTTTTCAAAAGACTCAACTTCCTCATCATTCTGTTGTAGAATCAGCAGTGAGGCGTATTAAGAGTGCAAAGAAGCACTGCTCTTATCCGCCAGGTCGTGAGTCTAGGACTTTAGATGCCTTTGGACGTTCATGCTTCCAGCAAGAATTATCTCATATATTTTCTATATGGGATTATCTCTTGAAGAGGCCACAAAGAACTTAAAGCTTTTGAACCCTTTTCTTCAAGAACATAAAAGAGCAGACTATTTCTTATTAGTCAGTCATGCTCAAGATATCTCTAAGTTCCTTAATCGTGCTTCCCTGGACTGTTTTGAGTCTATTAGCAGAACTTCTGCTATAGTCATGGGGGTACGACGCATGGCCTGGCTCCAAGCTTCAGACTTGGACAAATGGGTACAAGAAAGGCTGGGAAATACTCCTTGTACTGGTGAAAATCTCTTTAACAAGAATGCTTTATTCCAAGCTAATCAGTTAAATACTGATATTGTTGCTTTCAGAGGATTGTCAAAACTTTCCTCTATCCCAGCTAGTAAAAAATCTCCTAAGAAACTTTGTCCTCCTAGGGGAAAAAAGTTTTATCCATCTTCTACCCTTCATGCAGATGTTTCCAAAGAAGGGCAACATCAAACCAGGCTAAGAAAATCAAAACCTCAACAGACTCAGCAAACCCAGCAATCGCATGGTTTCTGATATTTTATTCATTAAATCTCTTTTCCTGTTTGAGGTTTAAAACCGGTAACCTACTTCTTATCAACAGAAGCATCCTTACTGAGATATCAGTGATACACTGACTCAATCCTCGACTCTAGGCATGAATCTCTTGCCACAAGAGAAATCCATTCTTTTAGCTCCAAGAGCTATTGAGGACAATCATGCCCTACAGGTAACAGGTTTCTCCTCTCCTTTTGAAGGAAAAAGAGGAGTAACAACAACAAGGTAGGCTATGCCTTTCACCTTGACAGTTTTCCTGTAAGAGGATATCTCATAGTTTTGTCTGCAAGGGGGCTTTACCTCTTCAGGGACTTACCAAATTGTAAGTCTTCTCAACTCTGTATTACTTTCTATCCCTCTTAGTTGAGACATTCAGTCTCTAAGAGTGATACTATTCAACTGGAGGGCTTATTTTTTTTTAAGCCCATAGGATTTTCTTTCTCTCACTTGGTTTGCAGCTTGTCGTGCTGTGAGGGCTTGCGTGCATCAGTGATGCTGAGAGCTAAACTATCGGTAGTTTAACTACTGGCAGGGTCTCCCAAGATGGACAGGTCTCAGCTGAGGTGCCAGACCAAGACAAACCACCCATCTGGGCAGCAGCAGAATGGGACAGTGTTGACGGCGGAAGATCACATTTTTGTGACAACGGCAACACCACCAAACTTAAACTGCGTGGAAGAAAGGCCCGGCAATCTACTTCTGTATCTTGCCATGAAAACCCAATGGATAGTTACAACACAACAAATTGTGCTATGGTGCTGGAAGATGAGACCCCCCAGGTCAGAAGGCACTCAACTAGCTACTGGGGAAGAGCTGAAGACTTTTCAGAGTAAAGCCAGCATTTATGATGTGGTTGGATCAAAGCCCTCGGGAAGTCTGACTGCTGATGTAGCTGCGCATGAAATGAGAGTCAGAAGCTGTAAAGATGTCTTACACATTGGAACATGGAACGTACGAAGCATGAACCAAGGGAAGTTGGAGGTGGTCAAGAATGAAATGGAACGTGTACAACTTGATGTGTTGGGTGTCAGCGAACTGAAATAGACTGGCATGGGGCACTTTGCATCAGATGATCACATGGTCTACTATGCTGGAAATAAAAGACCAAGAAGAAATGGTGTTGCATTTATAATAAAGAAGAAACTTGCAAGAACTGTAATGAAATACAATGCAGTCAGCGAACGCTTAATCTCTATTCGTCTACGAGGATTGCCTATCAACACAACTATAATTCAAGTATATGCCCCAACAACAGCTGCTGAAGAGAATGATATTGAAGAGTTCTATGAACAAGTACAAGCTGAAATTGACAGAACATGCAAACAGGATATCCTGATAGTCATGGGTGACTGGAACGCAAAAGTTGGCAACAAAGAAGAAGGCAAAGTAGTTGGAAAATATGGACTTGGCAACAGAAATGAAGCTGGAGAAAGACTGATAGAATTCTGCAAGACCAATGATCTATTCATCTCAAACACCTTCTTCCAGCAACACAAGCGGCGACTGTACACATGGACTTCACCGAATGGATTATATAAAAATCTAATTGACTACATATGTGGAAGTCAACGATGGAAAAGCTCTGTAACATCAACAAAGACAAAACCTGGAGCTGACTGTGGTACAGATCATCAACTACTAGTATGCAAACTCAAGCTAAAGTTGAAAAAGAGCAAACCACTCATGAATGCAGCAAAATATGACCTTGAGAATATACCACTGGAATTTAAAGACTGCCTGCAAAATCGATTTGCTGCTTTAGATACAAATGACAGAGCTCCGGAAGAGTTATGGAATGACATCAAGAAGGTTGTGTTGGAAGAAAGCGAGAAGTCTCTACAAAAGGTGAAAAAGCAAAAACGGCCAAAATGGATGACGGAAGAAACTCTGAAAATTGCCCAGAAACGCAGAGAAGCTAAAGCCAGAGGAGAAAGAAAGACAATCACAGAACTCAACAGAGATTTCCAACGTGCAGCAAGACAGGACAAGGAAAAGTACTACAATGACACTTGCAAGGAAATAGAAGCAGAAACTATTAGAGGAAGAACAAGATCGGCTTTCCTAAAGCTACGAGAGTTGAAGAAAAAGTTCCAGCCTCGAATTGGAATGTTACAAGATGCTCAAGGTTCTATGTTGAATGATGCTGAGAAGATCAAGAAAAGGTGGAAGGAATATACAGAGTTTTTATATGATAAAGATCAAGTGGACCAACAGCCGTTTCAACCTGTACCTTATGATCGGGAACCATTGTTGATGAAAGAAGAAGTTGAAGCAGCATTGAAAGCCTTATCAAAGAACAAAGCACCAGGCATTGATAGCATTCCCATAGAAGTATGGCAGCAATCTGATGCAGCTGTTACCGTACTCACAAGGCTCTGCCAAGAAATATGGAAGACAACATCATGGCCAACTGACTGGAAAAGATCTGTGTTTATACCAATACTAAAGAAAGGTGATCCAATTGACTGTGGAAATTATCGCACAATCGGTATGATCCCACATGCCAGCAAGATTCTACTGAAGATTATTCAAAAGAGACTACAACCATACCTGGAACAAGAACTACCTGAAGTGCAAGCAGGGTTCAGAAAAGGGCGAGGAATGAGAGACATCATTGCGGATGTGAGATGGATCCTTGAAAAGACTAAAGAATACCAAAAGGATATCTATTTGTGCTTTATCGACTATAGCAAGGCTTTTGACTGCGTAAACCATGAGAAACTCTGGGCCACATTAAGAAGCATGGGTATACCAGAACACCTGCTCGTTCTCTTGCGCAATCTGTACATTGATCAAGAAGCAACAGTTCGAACGGAACAAGGAGAAACAGAATGGTTTAAAATAAGCAAAGGTGTAAGACAAGGCTGCATAGTTTCCCCCTACCTGTTTAATTTATATGCAGAACAAATCATCAGAGAAGCAGGATTGTATGAAGACAACAGAGGTGTGAAGATTGGTGGAAGACTCATTAACAACCTTCGCTATGCTGATGATACCACATTACTGGCTGAAAGTGAAGATGATCTAAAACATTTGCTTCTCACAATCAAAGAACATAGTCTCAAAATGGGCCTGCACCTTAATGTAAAGAAGACAAAGATCATGACAACTGGCATAATCAACAGGTTCATCGTTGAAGGAGAAGAAATTGAAATTGTGAACAACTTTACCCTACTTGGATCAACTCAATAAAGAAGCAACAAGCAGTCAAGAAATCAGACGACGCATTGCTCTTGGCAGAATGACTATGAAAGACCTAGATAAGATTCTCAAGAGCAGAGATGTCTCTCTCCATACAAAGATTCGACTTGTTCAAGCCATGGTATTTTCAATAACATCATATGGATGTGAAAGCTGGACAGTAAAAAAGATAGACAGGAAGAAAATTGATGCCTTTGAATTATGGTGCTGGCGGAGAATACTGTGTATACCATGGACTGCCCGAAGAACAAACCAGTCAGTACTAGAGGAGATCAAACCTAAGCTTTCTTTAGAAGCTCAGATGACAAGACTTCGACTTCATACTTTGGACACATCATGCGAAGAGAGAGATCATTAGAGAAAGACATTATGCTTGGCAAGATAGAAGGTCAACGCAAAAGAGGAAGGCCAGCAATGAGATGGATCGATACAATAACAGCAGCTATGGGTACCAGACTGTCAACAATGAGCCACCTGACTGAAGACCGAACACAATTTAGGATAGCTATCCAGAGGGTCGCCATGAGTCGACTCCGACTCGACGGCACCTAACAGGATTTTCTTTAATACCTACTCCAGTAAGTAGTTTCCATAGAGTTTTCTTCCCCTTTGCGATCTTCTCAAATATTTCTTTTAAGACAGCTTATCAGACAGTGATTGAGAGTTACCACTCCTAATTATATCTGTCGGTCCTTTTCCAATCTATAGGACCTAACTTTTTCTGCTGCCTTAATATCAGATAATTCCAAAAGAGGTTCCAAAACCCACTTGGACCAATTTATCATTGCAGGCAACCGGCCTGTCTACTATTCTTAGCCATCTTCAATTCTTTTTGGCTCCAACAGAATAGATTAGGTTGCACACTGGCAATTAAACAGCCAGATCTCACCTAAGCAACCTACAACATGCTCTCTGCAATTATACAAAAAGCTCTGCAACTATGGGCCTTTGCCAGAGAGCGTCAGAGCCATTCCTAGTAGGTAACTTCCAGATGGTTAAAAAGGCTTTGCCCAGTCATGCTCCTACATGACTGTTTTTTTCCTTACCGTCTTCCTTAAAATTTCCTTTTAAGAAAAAGGAACCAGGGCTTAGACCAAGTGAAAGCATAAAGAATTGCTCCATTCCCTAGGTTGTTCCACATCTCCAGTGGAACTCTTACAACAGGGATGCATTCCTTTTTACTGCAGTCAGTCCTTGTCTAGTGCATTCCTTCTAATTCCCAATACTTCATTGAAGCTTATTCTAAACAAAGAACACATGATACTCATATTGCCCTCATAGAGGGGCAAACATGGTATCCCCTTATATTGTGTCTTGTTCTCCAGCTACTACTCTGAAGTTATAGAAGGAATCAGACTTGCTGTCTTAAGACTAAGGATCTCCTCTGCACCGCTTCACGTAGGTCTCCATTCCTGGTTATTCAAGGACTAGAATTTTTAAAGAAATCTAGACCTCTCTTTATAAGTAAGAACATTCCACCGGTTTCCATGAAACCTTCTCCATGGTTCCTTCCACTTGTAACCAGAAAGAGATTCTCTATCCATATTCTCAAGCAGGTCTTACCCCTTCATGTTATTAAGTGAATCTCTCTCTCGCTCTCTCTCTCTCTCTCTCTCTATATATATCTATATCTATATATATCTTTATATATATGTATCTATATCTGACTCTGAAAGATTCGTTACTGTCCATATTAATGCTGTCCAGCATACCATACGGTTTTAAATGGAAAACCAATTTCTATGGTAATTAGAAAATACCTTCTTTTACCGTAACCTTTCCGTTTACGTCACATCTGAAGCTCTCTATGTAAAGTCATTATCCTAAGTGACATCACTTAGGAAAGACATTACTGATCTTCAAGAAATTGGAGGCTACAACGCCTACTACAAACTTTGGCCTTTACAGAAGCTTTAGCTTTTCCTCCAAAGTCCAACCTCATTAAACTCCCCCAGTTTTTCTTCGGGGATTAGTTCTAGCCATTAAGGCTTCTGACCTCTACCTGTATTGCAAAATTTATTTCCTCTACTTCACAGTGAGATAATTTCTTTTGAGGATAATGTACTGGCTCTTAGCAGCAGACCCATGTTAGCCTCAACTAATACTTTCGCAATATTTTTGAGTAAGGTCCACATTGGAAAATTGAAATTCAATATTTGCTAACAATTATGATCTACACAAGGACTCCTCTCTGGACGCCTTGTTTAGTCAAGCTGTTCCACAACACCCCCTTTTTAATTCAACTCCTACCCTCCATCCCTTGGATGCCTGAGGTTCTGATAAATAGCATGGCCCATCCATTAGATTTGCAACATGCTGGAACCTCCTCTAGGCATCTCTAGCGTGGGAGTCCCCATATGTGAAGACTCATTCCTGCTTGTTCCTGGAGATAGCACAGTTACTTACCTGTAACAGGTGATCTCTGGGAACAGCGGGAATAAGTCTTCACAACCCACCCACCTCCCCTAGGAGTTGTTTTCTCTCTCTCTCTCTAATTTGTCTACTTCCCTCCTTCGGTCTCAGCTACAAACCCAACTGATGAGAGGGAAGTGAATGGGCAGGAAGGCAGCGCGCATGCGTGTGGGATGCTCCCAAAGGCTTTCTTTCTGGACACTGGGGAGCGTTCCCGCACAGCCTCCGTCGGTACCGACGTACCCATATGTGAAGTCTTATTCCTGCTGTTCCCAGAGATCACCTGTTACAGGTAAGTAACTGTGCTTTCCCTGCTTCTACATCTCTCTCAAGCGGCACCTCTGGAGTTAGGGCATGCTTCAGATCTCCTTTCCCAGGAGAATGGTATGCTATGGCACCCGAATCGCCAGTCCCTGCACCTCACGGCCTGTTTGCTGAAGGCTTAGACCTCCAAGATTTCAACCTGTCCCAACAGGTAAAAGATATTCTTCAGGCTTCTAGGAAACTTTCCACAAGACGATCTTATGCCTTCAAGTGGAAACGTTTTACTATATGGTGCTCCAAGAAGGGATTAAACCACCTGGTCATACCCTTAGAATCGATACTAGAGTATCTCCTTCACTTATCGAATTCTAGTCTAAAGACCAATTCGGTAAGAGCCCATCTTAGTGCAATTGCAGCTTCTTATAAGCCTCTGAATGGACAACCAATTTCCTCTCATCCACTCCTATCAAGACTTATGAGAGGCCTTTTTTTAACTAAACCTCCCATCAAGCCACCACCAGTGGAATGGGATCTAAATTGAGTTCTCGGGCACCTCACGAAGCCTCCTTTTGAACCTTTGGCCACTACAGCCCTTAGGTTTTTGACCTGGAAGGTCATCTTCCTAATTGCAATCACCTCTGCCCGTCGCATTAGTGAATTGCAAGCTTTAGTGGTTGATTCTCCTTATACTAGGTTTCAACATCATAAGGTTGTTCTTTGAACTCACCCACACTTTATGCCAAAGGTGGTTTCGCCTTTTCATTTAAATCAATCAATTTATCTTCCTGTATTTTTTTGAGGCGTCACACTTCTAATGCAGAAAGAAACCTTCATACTTTGGATTGTAAAAGGGCTTTAGCCTTTTACATACAAAGAACACAGCAACATAGAAAGTCCTCACAACTTTTTATAGCTTTTGACCCTAGTCATTTGGGACTTCCAGTCTCCAAAAGAACTTTATCTAAATGGATTGCCCGATGCATATCCTTGCTTATGAGAGTAAGGGTCTTCCTCTTCAGGACCATGTCACAGCTCATAATGTGAGAGCCATGGCAGCTTCTATGGCTAATCTCCACTCTGTGTCTATCAATGACATTTGTTGAGCAGCTACCTGGGCTTCGGTACTCACCTTCACAGCCCACTACTGCCTAGATAAAGCCTCCCGTCGGGTTGCCTTCTTTGGCCAAGCTGTTCTTCAAAATCTCTTTCACACCTAGATCAGCTCCTACCCACCAACCCTGGTGGGATGCCAGAGATCCATGGGAGGAAGGATTCCCACCTTCTAGGGTGGCACCTTCCTGGGGCTATCTCCCTGGCATCTTCAGCTAGGGAGTCCCCATATGTGAAGACTACATTCCTGCTTGTTCCTGGAGATAGCGTAATTACTCACCTGTAACTGGTGATCTCCGGGAACAGCAGGAATTTAGTCTTCACAACCCACCCACCTCCCCTAGGAGTTGTCTCTCTATCTCTTTGTCTCTTTCCTCTCTCCCTCTATCCTTTCACTCAGCTACAAACTTAACTGAAGAGGGACAGTTGGAAAGGCGGGAAGGCAGCGGAATGTGCTGAGGGATGCTCCCAAAAGCGTTCCTATTGGACGCTGGAGAGCATTCCCGTGCAGGCTCCGTCGGTACCGACGATACCCATATGTGAAGATTAAATTCCTGCTGTTCCCGGAGATCATCTGATCTCCAGGAACAAGCAGGAATGAGTCTTCACATATGGGGTACATCGGTACCGACAGATCCTGCACGGGAACGCTCCCCAGCGTCCAAAAAGAAAGCCTTTGGGAGCATCCCACACGCATGCGCGCTGCCTTCCCGCCCATTCACTTCCCTCTCATCAGTTTTCCGCAGAGCCGGCAGGACGTATTCCTGTCACCGCAGAAAATTCTTCCTTTTATTCTTAGTTTTTTGTGGTCGCGTCTGCCTTCCCTCGACGCCACCGGTACCGCCGGTGCTTTTCTTTCTTTTTACTAAAAAAAAAAAAATAAAAAAATTTCTTCTTTTCTCTAGGAATTTTTTCCTGTTTAGTGCCTGACGGTTTCTAGGCCACTAGGCCTCTATCCTTCCATTATGGAAAAGCCAGCCACTATCCTTAAGAAATGCTCAAAGTGTGGCGGTACAGATATATTTTTAGACCCTCATACTTGATGTCTAAAATGTTTAGGTCCTGACCATTGCCCACTGGAGTGTCTCTCCTGCTGGAGCTCAAATAGAAGAAGTCTTCAGGATCAAGCACAACTCGATACACGGTTCACATCGGACTCAATGTCACCAGCCAGAATATCTTTTTTTTTCACAGGATCAGGTAACCAAACAAAAGTCTGTAAAGACTAGCCAGTCCTCGAGTGGTAGATCTCCTTCTAAGCATCGAGATGCCTCTGGCGTTGCCCTCGAGGACATTTTGGCAATAAAGCCACGGTGGGTGTCTTCGGGCTCCAAAGCATTAACGGGGCTTCAGGTTGTTCCCAGGGTTCTTACCTCGATGAACATACCTGGGCCATGCTCGGTGGTTGTGGCCGCTTCGAGCAGTACCGACACCCCAGCATCGGCTATGGTGATGGATGAAACACTCCTCACCGATGAACGTTGTCTAGTGCTCTCAGCTACTTTGGTACCGCTAGAGTTGCTGCAGACCGTTCCTCGGGTATCGGCTTCGGTACTGGTATTGACTTTGGCATCGGTGTCGGTACCGTCCATGCTTGCTTCGACAGACTCGCTTCCTTCGATGCTGAGCCTGGAATCGCTCTCTAGCATGGAGGACTCGGTACCGACTCGTCTCGGTACCGACCTCGGGCGGTTCCGAAGACATCGCTTTAAAGAAAATCCGATGCTTCATCCTTTCAAGTCTTCCGATCCCGATGACTGGGATGAATACATCGGTACCAAGGCTGAATTTTCAACAATTCTAGCCTTTACCCCTCATTTTAGGGGGTTCTCCTCAGGAGAGATTTCTTTTCAAGCTTTTCTGCTTGATATGGCAAAGTTATTTGCCATTTCTATACCTGCTAAAGAATCCATACCAGGGGATTCAGAGACTCTGCAATTCTCCTGCATTCCAAAGGAGGTGATCATGCTTCCTTTGCATCAGTTCTTACAGGATTACTTTTGACTGCAGGGGGGCTTTACCTGTTTCAGAGGCTTACCAAATTGTAAGTCTTCACAACTCTGTATTACTTTCTATCCCTCTTAGTCGAGACATTCTGTCTAAGAGTGATACTATTCAACTGGAGGGCTTACTTTTTAAGCTATAGGATTTTCTTCAATACCTACTCCAGTAAGTGGTTCTCATACAGAGTTTTCTTCCCCTTTGCAATCTTCTCAAATATTTTCTTTTAAGGCAGCTATCGGACCATAATTGAGTTTTACCACTCCTAATTATGTCTGTCGGTCTTTTTCCAATCTATGGGAACTAACTTTTCTGTTGCCTTAATAACAAATAATTCCAAGATAGGTTCCAAAACCTACTTGGGCAATTTATCTTTGCAGGCAACCGGCCTGTCTACTATTCTTAGCCATCTTCAATTTTTTTCTGGCACCAATAGAATAGATTAGGTTGCACACTGGCAATTAAACAGCCATATCTCACCTAAGCAACCTATAACATGCTCTCTGCAATTATACAAAAAAGCTCTGCAGCTTTGGGCCTTTGCCAGAGAGCGTCAGAGCCATTCCTGGTGGGTAACTTCCAGATGGTTAAAAAGGCTTTGCCCAGTCATGCTCCCACATGACTGTTTTTTTCCTATTACCATCTTTCTTAAAATTTCCTTTTAAGGAAAATGAACCAGGGCTTAGACCACGTGAAAGCATAAAGAATTACTTAATTCCCTGAGTAGTTCCACATCTCCAGTGGAACTCTTGCAACAGGGATGCATTCCTTTTCACTGCAGTCGGTCCTTGTCTACTGCATTTCTTCTAATTCCTAATACTTCATTGGAGCTTATGCTGAACAATGAACGCATGATACTCATATTGCCCTCATAGAGGGGCAAACATGGTATCCCCTTATATTGCATCTTTTTCTCCACTGAAGTTATAGAAGGATCCAGATTTGTTGTCTTAAGACTAAGGATCTCCTCCTGTACCCCTTCACGTAAGTCTCCATTTCTGGTTATTCAAAGTCTAGAATTTTTAAAGAAATCTAGACCTCTCCTTCTGACTAGGAACATTCCACTGGTTTCCATGTAACCACCTTCATGGTTCTTCCACGCGTAACCAGTAAGGGGTTCTCTATCCATATTCTCAAGCAGGTCTTATCCCTTGCTATTAAGTGAATCTCTCTTTATATATATATATATGTTTATATAAACACATATATCTGACTCTGAAAGATTTGTTACTGTCCATATTAATGCTGTTCCAGCATACCATAGCGTTTTAATGGACAACCAATTTCTATAGGAATTAGAAACTACCTTATTTTACCGTAACCTTCCGGTTATGGTACATCTGAAGCTCTCCATGTAAAGTCATTATCCTAAGTGACATCACTTAGGGAAGACATTACTGATCTTCAAGAAATTGGAGGCTACACCGCCTACTACAAATGTTTCTTTCTTTCACTTCCATAGAGGGGTCTTAAAGACCCATCCTTTTTCTGCAAACCAGTCGGATTTGCCTCCTCTCTTTCCTAGAGCCTTATCCCAATCCAAGGACAAAGAGCTTCAAACTTTGGCCTACAGAAGCTTTTGCTTCTCCTCCAAAGTCCAACCTCATTAAACTCCCCCAGTTTTTTCTTCTGGGATTAGTTCTAGCCATTAAGGCTTCTGACCTCTCGCTGTATTGCAAAATTTATTTTCCTCTACTTCACAGTGAGGTAATTTCTTTGGGGATAATGTACTGGCTCTTAGCACCAGACCATATTACCCTCAACAAATACTTTCGCAATACTTTTGAGTGAGGTCTACATTAGAAAATTGAAATTCAATTTTTACTCACATTTATTATCTACACAAGGGCTCCCCTCCAGACGCCTTGTTTATTCAAGCTGTTCCACAGCACACCCCTTCTAATTCAACTCCTACCTTCCATCCCTTGGATGCCTGAGGTTCTGGGAAATAGCATGGCCCATCTATTAGATTTGCAACATGCTGGGACCTCCTCTAGGCATCTCTAGCTTGGGAGTCCCCATATGTGAAGACTCATTCCTGCTTGTTCCTGGAGATAGCACAGTTACTTACCTGTAACAGGTGATCTCTGGGAACAGCAAGGAATAAGTCTTCACAACCCACCCACCTCCCCTAGGAGTTGTTCTCTCTCTCTCTAATTTGTCTACTTCCCTCCTTCGGTCTCAGCTACAAACCCAACTGATGAGAGGGAAGTGATTGGACGGGAAGGCAGCGCGCATGCGTGTGGGATGCTCCCAAAGGCTTTCTTTTTGGACGCTGGGGAGCGTTCCCGCGCAGGCTCCATCGGTACCGACGTACCCCATATGTGATGACTTATTCCTGCTGTTCCCAGAGATCACCTGTTACAGGTAAGTAACTGTGCTTTACAGGTGAGTAACTACGCTTTCCTGTTTATACTGTAAACCGCTTTGATTACATGAGAAGGCGGTATAAAAGACCTTTAAATAAATATATGATTTGGGGTTTCTCAATAGGCTGTAAGAATCCTTTGAAGGATCGGAGTATGCTGAATAGCATTTGGAGTCTGAGACTCAAGGGATATATATACACTGTCATGGACTGAATGAGTATTTTAAAAATTCTAAATGTTTAATATTTGTATGCTTGTTAAGATTTATGTAGGTTCAAGGAGCAATATGAACTCTCTGTTTTAGTTATTTATTTGTGCATAGATATATGTAAGTGTTTTATTTTTTATTTAACAGATCTTTTATACCGCCTTATCATATAAGTATTATTTGAAACATCTCTGTGAGCACATTTTTTTGGCCTCTGGCCTGCTATCTTTCCGGTTGCACCAATCCTCTACCCTGCTCCCTTTTTCTTTTTTAGCAAAGGGGACGTTTTTGTAGCATTTTTTTCCTTTTGCAGGCTTTGCGTCCTTTCCCCCCCCCCCCCCGCCAACCGCTGGCCACACGGGTCTTCGACCTTGCGGGGGCCCTCTTTGCCCTGATGGTCACAGTTTTATTTATTTATTTATTTATTATTTATTGAATTTATATTATAAAAATCAAGACAAATCTTGAACAGAAAAAGAGATAACAAAGAAATATAACAACCATCTAGATAATTAATAAAAGGAAACAAATCCAAGTTAATCTTATAGTCCACATAATTGGAGGGTAGAAAGGCCAAACAAAGCCCAAGGCAGGAGACCCTCAGGCATAACAAAAAGAAATATAATTAGGAAATTACAAAAAATGGACCCTGAGAACACAGGCAATATATCTAGGAGAGAATATTAACGTCATCACTCTGACACCGAGCAATTAATAGCTTAGCGCTAATAAAGGCAGCAAGATCAGTGGGTGCAAAAAAACCCATATCTTACAGATTTATATACCACCGAACATTTAAATGGGAATCTTAACCCTTTTGCGTCCACATAATTGTTTTGTAACTGAAAAAGTTTTTCTGTTTTTTTTATTAAGATTTGAGCTAAATGATGCAGAATATAAAGTTTTTTTTCAAAAAAATTTATTTCTAAGAAACAGTATTTACTGTTGCCATATGGCAACTACGGTCCTGAATGGCTGAAAATTAAAAACAGTCTTGGCATCAGTTTCATTTACTGCTGGGTGTGATAGTTTAAATAACAGTTTTCTTTAGATGTCAAGCACAGATACACATCACATTTCACACACAGTGTGTGGATTTTTTGGAAATATAGAATCCGGTGAAAAATTTGGGGGAAAATTTGAAGGTTGCCATATGGCAACAACAGCCATGAAAGGGTTACATAGAAAGACCCCCCAATTTGCAGCACCCCAGACTTATGTAATAGAAATTGCTTCCTTCTCTTCTGCGTCTCTTTGGATATGTCAGGAAACATAGAAATTAGAAAACCACAAAAAGTCTCCAGTCTTTTCTTGAAGAACATTTTCAGCAACCATTCTCTATCTGTAACCAATGCTCAGGAAACCAACAAAGTAGAAGAAGAATAGGTCTCACCACCGGACCCCTCAAATAACTCCCACATTCAAAACTTCTAAATTAGAATCTTCTCTTGAAGCCCCTGGATCTTTTTTCCCTTTAGGAAGATAATAAACCTTTGTCAAAGGTGGAATCAAGTCTGGAGGAACTTTTAAAACCTCAAGCAGGTAGCACTTAAAAATATCCAGGGCTGTAACACCCCTAAGCTTGGGAAAGTTCAAAACCCTCAGGTTCATAGCCCTTGCTGAGTTTTCCAGAACCTCCATCTTGTATCGAAGAGCCAAATTATCCTTAAGCAGAGATAAATTTGATTCAGAAAGTGTTTCCAGTTTGCTACCATGATCTTCTACTTGCAATTTAACAGTGTCCAAACTAGATACAACAGAATCAGTTCGAGTGGCCACCGGTTTTTAAAAAATGCGACAGGTGCTCCAAGAACATGTCGCTTACGGATACCCATGACTGCTGTTTGCAGTGCCTCGGGGCCGACCATGATCCGGAACTCTGCTCGCTTTGCAAGAAAACGTCCTCCTAGGCCCTGCTAAGTCGTAAGCAGGAGTCCGATGACATTTTCCATAAGGCCACCTCGTAATCCCTGGTGGTGCCCTCGGTCGTCTCTCCGTGGGTGGGATCCCCCACCTTGGCCCCATGCTCAAGGTGGCACTCCGACCAGGGGTCTCCTGAAGTGGAGCAGCGTAAGAAGAAGACCACCTTGAAGTCATTGTTGGGGGCTCCGGACAAGCATGAGTGCTCCCTCGCTCGATCGCTCAGCCCCCTTCGGCGTTCCCAAGAGTCGGACAAGAAGCAGCCTCGTAGGTACCTCGTACAGATACGGAGGCCTTCGGCGATGGCTCCCGGTCTCCTGAGGGTTGTCTCGGTGAGGACCCCCTCTCTTCCTCGATGCCCAACCCAGTGACCCCGTGTTGGTGTCGCAGGGCCCCATGCCCTCATGGGAGTCCCATATGCTAGCACTAGAATGCAGCGTTTCTGCCTTCTTAGCTGCCCAGCATGGCTGGCTCATGCCTAGAGACCGAGGATCCCTCGAGAGGGACTCCCCCACCCTGGAAACCCCCGCAACCCATGGGCCTCGTGAGGGTCCCCTGTGCTGGTCTCGCCTTCCCGTTCCTCGAGGGCGAGATCTTCCAGAGCCTCCGGCTCCAAACAGGCCTCGGCCTCCGGATCGGGCGACCAACCCGAGTCAAATTCCTCCTCGGATCTCTTGGGTTGGGAGTCAGATGGGGATACTTCCCCGAAGACCCGCGCCCACAGGGTCCTCCCTTCGGACCTATCTCTGCCCTCCTTTCAGAGGTGTTCACTTCCCGAAAAATCTCCTTCATGTGGGATATGGGACGGGCCCTCAACTTGGCTACCCAGGCTGAGGAGGAGCCTCGAGCCGAAGAGCTCGATATCTTGCAGTATGAGCCCCCCGCCTCGGAAGCGTCTCACTGTCCCAGTTCCTCCCATTCTATCCAGGCTGCTACTCCGCATGTGGGAGATACCTGCCTCGGTGCTCATTTTGAGTAAGCGCCTCGACGCGATGTACAGGGTCCAGCACAGCCCCAGATTTAGGAAGACCCAGCTTCCCCACACCTCCATGGTGGTGGAATCAGTGATGCGGAAGCAAAAGAGCTCGAAGTTGCACTCTTCGGTTCCACCTGGTAGGGAGTAGAGAGCTTTCAACGCCTTGGAGCCAAGGCTTACCAGGGGTCCATGCTCACATGCTGTATTCAGGCTTACCAGTTGTACATGGGCATGTTCCTCCGCAGCCTTGCCAAGGAGCTCGGGGGTTTCTCCGCGGGCCTCGTGGGTGAACCCCTCCTTAGGTTCCAGACCTTCCTGAGGTCTGTCGCAGAGTGCTCGAAATATCTCTCCCGTGCCGCCTACGATGGATTTGAATCCTTGGCCCGTGTGGCGGCTGCTGGCAACGGGGCCCGACGCCAGGCATGGCTCCAGTCATTGGACTTGGAGCAGTGGGTCCAGGAAAAGCTCCTGGACGTCCCCTGCCTTGGCGAGCAGCTTTTCGGTAAGCCTATGGAGGATAAGGCTGCCGAGATAGAAACAGAGTTTGTAACCCGAACCTGCCTCTCTTGCAAAACCTCCCTCCCTCCCTCAGAAGAAACAACCAGCTAAGAAGCCATTCTTTCCGAGGAAGGGCCTACCTTACCGGGGTTACCCACCCTACCCACCCACTCCTGCGCCGGCCACAGTGACGCAGAGTAAGGCACCCCATGGCCACCACAAGCCTAAAGAGCCCAAGGCCCAAACCCCGGCACCCGCTCAGGGGTTTTGACACTGGCTGCGTAGCCTTTCGCCCTCCAGCAGCTGGGTCCTCTGAGTGATCCGAGACGGGTATCGCCTCCACCTGGACAGGCTTCCCCTTCCTTTCTCTCCAGCGGAGCCGTCTCGACTCCCCACACAGCAGACATATCTACAGCGTGAGCTGGACAACCTCCTCGCCCAGCGGGTGGTCGAGAGAGTACCGAAGCACCTCAGGGGTCAGGGTTTCTATTCCCGGTACTTCCTCGTCCCGAAAAAGATGGGAGGTCTGTGGCCTATCCTCGACCTCAGAAAGTTAAACATGTTCTTGGTGCGGGAGAAGTTCAAAATGCTATCGCTTGGCGTCCTGCTGCCCTTCCTCCAGCAGGGCAATTGGCTATGCTCCTTGGATCTCAGGGAGGCTTACGCCCACATCTTGATTCACCCCCAGCACAGGCAATATCTGCGCTTTAGGGTGCAAGGGGAACACTATCAATACAGGGTGCTCCCCTTCGGGCTCACATCTGCCCTGCGGGTCTTTACAAAGTGCCTCTCCGCGGCCGCTGCTTCCCTCAGACGGCAGGGCATGCCGGTCTTCCCTTACCTGGACGACTGGTTCGGCCAGAGAAGCTCGTTCGGCGGCATCGCACATGATCCTCCTCCTCGAACGCCTAGGGTTCCTTGTCAACTACCCCAAGTCCCACCTCGAACTGGTGTAGGCCTTGGAGTTTATCAGCACATGTCTCGACACTCAGTGGGCGACCTAGGATGGACCCTAAAGTATCTGAATGGGTTAGAAATTGGTTGAGTGGGAGGCGACAAAGGGTGAAGGTAATTGGAGCTCACTCTGAAGAGAAGGAGTTTATCAGTGGTATGCCCCAGGGATCTGTCCTTGGTCCGATTCTTTTTAAGATCTTTGTTAGTGATATTGCGGAAGGACTGTTGTATGATTGCATTGTATGATTAATCATTGTTAGCACTATTAGTAGTATTAATTTAGTAATTAATACTTTTATGTTATCTCTTCTAACTCTTCCTCTCCATTTCTTCCCTTCTTATGGTCCACATTGTTTTTTCTTATTATTATTGACACTCCCTAACCTTCTCCCCTTGCACCAACTTCCTCATACCTCTCCTCTTTATCACCCTCTCTCTACCTTTCTCATTTCCTTTCCCATCTTGCCTGCCTCCCTCTGCTCAACTTTTGAACTTCACCTTTTCTTCCTCTCATTCATCCCTCTCTCTTAAACAACCTCTTCCTCATTTCCGCCATTCTGTCTCCTCTCTCCCTTGCACTCTCCTCCTCCTCCTTTCCTCCTGTGACATTAATCCGAACCCTGACTCCCCCCTAGACTATTCTCCCACTTCTCTCTCTACTACTCTAATCTCATCCATATTCCTCTCCTTTCCCCCTCCTCTCTCCCTTTCTCTTGTGTATTATGGAATGCTTATTCCATATCCACGAAACTTCCCTTTACCTATGATCTCTTCATTTCTAACTCTCTCCATCTTTTAACTCTTACTGAAACCTGGCTCCTGCCCAACAATACTGCTTCAGTTGCTGCCCTCTGTCATGGTAGCTACCAATTTTCCCATGCTCCTCATGCCAGTGGCTGTAGCGGTGGTGTTGGGTTTCTGATTTTTCCTTCCTGTCAATTCCAACCCCTTCTTCTACCTCCATCTCACTCCTTTTCCTCCTTTGGTCCATTCCATGTGCCTTTTTAATCTCTTATCTCTCCGTATAAATGCTATCTATAGACCCCCTGATAAATCCACCTCTACCTTTCTCACTGACTTTGACTTCTGGCTTTCGTTATTTCTTGATGATTCTTCCCCTTCCCTTATTCTTAGTGGCTTCAATATTCATGTTGATAACCCTTTTGACTCCTATGCTTCTAAACTCCTTTCCCTTACCTCCTCATTCAGCCTCCAACTTTGCTCTTCTGCTCCCACTCATCAGCACGGTCACTGCCTTGACCTGGTCTTCTTCTCAAACTGTTTACCCTCCGATTTCCGTACCTCAATTCTTCTCTTCTCCAGGACCAAGCAGGAAGTCAGTCCTCACATATGGGTGACGTCGGCGCCGACGGAGCCCTCGCGGAGCAATTTTCCCCAGCTTTCAAAGAAAGCCTTTGGGAATTGCAGCGCGCATGCGCGGTCCCCTTCCCGCCCAAGGGTGCCATCTTAGCCAGTCTTCTTTTTTCCGCGGAGCCCTACAGACGTGGTCTTCTTGTCCCCGCTGAAAAAGTTGATTTTCTCGTGATTTATTTCTCTTTTTTCTTCGGTTCGACGCCGGTCTCTTTCCTGCCCGGACTCGCGACGCCGTTGCGAGTCCTTCTCTTATTTTTCGGTTTTTCTGATTTTTCTGTCAGTTTCGTTTTCGGTTTTTCGCTGGCAGCCCGGTCCTTTGACCTTGCAGGGGCCCTTTTTCCCCCGATGGCTGCCAGTGGTTTCAAGAGGTGTGTTCAGTGTGACAGAAATATGTCACTCACTGACACACACGATAATTGCCTCCGCTGCCTTGGCCCAGATCATGAGGAACTGATCTGTGGGGCCTGCAGCAAAAGCGTTACGGAGTCGGCGGCATCAGCGGGAAAGAATCTTCGCAGATCCCGCCCGTACCCGGACCTCGTCGGAGGCCTCGGCGTCCAGAGGCTCCAGCTCTGAGCATCGCCGGAGTTCCTCCGACAGAGGTTCTCCCTCCGGAGATCATCGACGGAAGGCGAAACCTGCGAGGGCGGCATCGGTGGACGCACCTGGTTCCGCGAGGGCCAGGTCGCATAGCCCCGATAGCCGTCCCGGGTCTTTGGAGAAGGAACATCTCCCGAAGCGACCTCGTTTGGAATCGGAGATGCCTGCTCGGGTAAGTCCTGTAGTCCTCCTGGACTCGCCTCCGAGGGGTCCGACGTCGGGCCCGACGCCGTCGGGGCCCGAGTCGGGGGCTGCTGGGTCACCTGAGGTCGGACTCAGGTTGACGGCCTTGGAGAGCAGACTATCTGCCTTCATGGACCAGCAGCGGGCACTGATTGCTAGCCTCGCTGGCGCCTCTGCCCCGACCGCCGGGACGTCGACCTCTAAGTGGGCTCGAGTCGATCCTCGGTCGAGGTCACCCTCCGCCCGCCCGCCCGAGCTGACCCCACCGATTCCTCCTCGGAGTCGGCCTGGGAGTCTGAAGTGGAAGAGTCACCTGATTCTTTTTGGACTCGGTGTGTCCCCTCGGAGGATGCCCGGTTCTCGGACTTCGTCAGGGATATGGCCAAGGCTTTGGCCTTCCCTGCGGATCCCGAGGAGGAGCCGCGAGCCGAAGAGCTCGACGCCCTTCAGTACGACTCTCCCGCCAGGGAGCACTTTACTGTACCGGTTCCTCCCATGCTGGAACGACTACTCTTCCGCATGTGGGAGAGTCCGGCATCGTCGCCGGTATTAAGCAAGCGGGTCGATTCCATCTATCGAGTCCGCAAGAGCCATGGCTTCCAAAAAGCACAGCTACCGCACCATTCCATGGTGGTAGAATCAGCCATGCATAGGTTAAGAGCCAGAAGATGCACTCCTCGGTGCCTCCTGGCAGGGAGGCCCGCAACCTGGATGGCCTCGGTAAGAAGTGTTTCCAGGGCTCTATGCTTGCTTGTCGGGTCCAGACCTACCAGCTCTACATGGGCATGTACCTTAGAGACCTGGCTAAAGAGATAGCCGGATTCTCTGCTGGACTGTCCGAGGAACCTTTGCGGAGGTTCCTAGCCTTGTCCACTGGTATTCGGGAATGCTCCAAATTCATTTCTCGAGCAGCCTATGATGGCTTTGAAGCATCGGCTCGTGTGGCCGCAGCCGGCATCGGTGCCCACCGACAGGCTTGGCTTCAGTCGTCTGACCTTGAACCCTGGGTGCAGGACAAGTTGGTCGATGTCCCCTGCCGAGGTGAGAACCTCTTTGGCAAACCCCATGGCTGAGAAGGCTGCACAACTCGAGATGGAGACTCTCACCAGAACTAGGCTTTCTAGGAAGACCTCTGCCCCTTCCCAGAAGAAGAAGGGCTCGGGAAAGAAGTCCTTTTACCCGAGAAAGGCGGCTGCCTATAAACACTACCCTCAATATCAGGCCTCCGCAGCTCCCCAACAGGGTCAGCAGGCCAAGGGACGGGGTAACGGGTCCCGTAGGCAGCAAGCCCCCAAGCCTGCACCACCGGCCCCTGCTCAGCAGGGTGGGGGTTTTTGACTTCCTCAGCATAGCCTCTCCCCCTCAGCTGGTTCCTCCCAGCACAGGAGGCCGGCTGGTCCACTTTGCCCACAGGTGGTCCAACATCACATCAGATGCCTGGGTGCTTCAGGTTGTGAGAGAAGGCTATCTTCTCCACTTCCACCAGGTCCCTCCCTCCTATTTTCCGGGAGAGCCTCCACGACTCCCTCTGCACAGGGACTTACTCCTTCAGGAGTTAGCAAGTCTTCTTCAGGAACAGGCTGTGGAACCGGTGCCCCACCACCTGAGAGGTCAAGACTTTTATTCCAGGTATTTCCTAATACCAAAAAGAACAGGAGGCCTCAGACCCATCCTGGACTTGCGCAACCTCAACAAGTTCCTTGTGAGGGAGAAGTTCAAGATGCTTACCCTTGGAATCCTTCTGCCCTACCTCCAGCAGGGAGATTGGCTATGCTCCTTGGATCTAAAGGATGCCTACACGCACATCCTCATCCACCCAAGCCACCGCCAATACCTAAGGTTTGTGGTGGCAGGAAATCATTACCAGTACAGAGTACTGCCCTTTGGCCTATCGTCCGCACCACGAGTCTTCACAAAATGTCGCGCGGTGGTGGCGGCTTATCTCCGGCTTCAGGGCCTCTATGTCTTTCCTTACCTAGACGACTGGCTCATCAGAGCATCGTCCTCTCAAGAGGTCACACAAGCCACGCACCGCACTGTGACTCTCCTTCAGTACTTGGGCTTTGTCGTAAACTTCGCAAAGTCCACTTTGCTCCCCTCGCAAGATCTCGAGTTCATCGGCGCAAGATTGCACACTCTTCAGGCGCGAGCTTTCCTGCCTTTCGACAGGGCTCAACGGCTCATGGACCTAGCCGGCCGTTTTCGCAGCCAGTCCCTGGTCTCGGCCAGGCGCTTCCTGAGACTACTCGGCCACATGGCTTCCACCGTCCACGTGACCCCCAATGCCCGCCTGAATATGCGGCCTGCTCAGTGGTGCCTTCGCAAGCAGTGGCAACAGTCCACGGGCGGCCTAGCCGACTTAGTGCGAATCTCAGGCCCGCTGGCCTCTTCTCTACAGTGGTGGCTTCATCGGCCGAACCTCGTACTCGGAATGCCTTTTCAGTCTCCTCCGCCGGCTCAGGTGCTGACG